>OZ024892.1:11666070-13038570 GCA_964017195.1 Siderastrea radians
CTATGCTTCTGATCGTTATGCCTCTAGTCGGTACCAAGCCTAACTGCTCGTCCATGTATAGGCGCAGTGTACCTGCAAAAACGTCTGGTGTTGTCAATGCCGGACACTCCGAAGAACGACTTAAATGCTGCTTAGCATTACACAGAGAGCAGAAGCAGTGTGTACGCGCTGATTTACCTATAAACGCCTTCAACAATTATGAGAATCTTCTTCCATGCTCGATGAGTTCTTGGTTGCCCCTGGACGACGGATTCTCTTAGGATTTTCTCCAAGCTCTTCATATCTGTAGAGAGCATGGACAATAAACAAAGATTCAAAATGTTTTATGTGACACTATGATCAAGCGCATAGGAGCTGGTTAATGTTCCCATTTCCTTTATTGGTGTTAAACGAGATCACCTTTAGACAACAGAGCGCACGACTGTCACAAAAGCGAAACAACAAACGATACAGTGAACTAATCGAAGCTTGGAGCAAAAGCGTGTAGCCGCTGCTAAAGCGCGGGAAACCGTGAAAGCGGTGCAAAGCGCGATAAAACGTGAAACCGCTGCTAAGCCATGGAAATCGGTGCCAAGCTCCTAAAGCCAGGAAAAAAAAGTAAGCGCAGAAATCCACGCAGACGGTGCCAAGCGCGGGAAAATATGTGACTGTTGCCAAGCGCGGGAAACCATACAACTAGTTGTGAGTACGGGAAAACGCAGACGGTTACCTTAAGTTTTGCTCCTGTTAGGAAAACTCGATTCCAACCAAAGTCTCGGGAGTCGATATAAAAAGTTCATCTTCGTCGCCATCTTACCGTTATGTTTAAAGACTTTAATCTTGGCTTCTGATAGCCTCGCTCCTAAGATGAGTGATGTGTGGTTGAGCTCGTCACTGATGATCAAATCTCCTTTGCCCACTAGGGTGGGGATATTGCAGGCGTTAGTGGCAAATCCCATCCCGAAAACCATAGCAGCGGGTTTACCGACAAACCTGGCAACCACAGCTTCTAGTTCGCTGTGAATATCAAGAGTACCTAGCAGCAGAAAAGACACAGCTTTATTAATAGGACCACATCACGGAGGTTTTGGTGAAATTTTGTAAAAATTTTGATTCATTTTCCTTTGCTCACACATACAAATACTCCTAGAACAAGTTAAGGAAACCCTACTAAATTTTTAACGAGTTTTAGATGACGCAACTGCAGAACTTGAACAAGTTGGGCAAACGTTTTCAAGTTGCAATCCAGCCTCGTTCCCAGTCGTTCTCGGTGAAATATGTGATGTCACATGTGACGTCACCGCCGCGCTTTAAGGGAGGATTCGCTATCGTGTTCGGCCCCAAGCCTCACGCTTCACTCGATAAGCGCTTAAAAGCCTGGGGGCGAGACTAGTTCCGTGACCCTGGTGACCAAATACACTTATCAATAGTTTCGCTGAGGTGTAATATTATACAGTGTATAGTTTATAGTGTCTTCGAATAAATACTGGAGCATTATTTTTAGATGTTCATTGTGTTAATGTGACTTTTGGCTTTTCAAAGCTTTGTACATACAGACCCTCGGTGGTTTTTTTCCGCACGCCTGCTATGGATGAGTAGTCTATTGTTTAAACCCCAGTAGAATTTTAAAAGGAAATGAGATAGGAACAACAAAACGAATTTCTCGATAGTTGAAATAAAATGATGCAATTGCAGAAACAGGCCATTGTCAAAGCTTGGAAAATGGTGCTGTTAAAATTTCACTAAAAAAAAAATTATGGCACGAGAGCTTTTACATGCAAGCCTAAAGTAAATGCATCATGGTCAATTCAGTGTGTAGTGTCGTGTATTATATCCTTGATTTGTGTTCGGAGTACTTTTGGTATAGGGTAAAATATTCGCTCCTTTTATGCATATGATTCTTAATTTTTTAAAATCTTCTGATTTAATATCAAAGATATGTAATGACAGGAGAGGGTATTTTGCTTGACTGGGAGGAGCAGAGGTAGCAGCCAATAACAGAAAAAAACGTAGCTTGTTTAGAAAACTAATGACAATACAGATGCAAAGGTAAAGCTCATTTTATGTCTTGTTCATTTACTCACCGTATTCGTTCCTCGCGCTGCACCCCGCCACACCGTATTTGCGGACCGCCTGCTCAGCGGCTTCTGCACATGACCCAGAATTCTCAGCGAACCCAAGGTAGTTGTATGACGCAAGATTTAGTGCCTTGGTTTTCGTTCCAGTGTATCTGTAATTTAAAAACATTGATCGCAGTTTTTCGATGATGAAATACACTACTTTAGTAATGCTTTGACTGATAATAATATTTAATGTCGAACCCAGAGTCTTATCAGCGGGAGCGGACACCATAGCGAAACCTAGTGTAGTGGTTGTTTACCGCAGACATCCGTGGTTCCGTTTCTTAGTTTTGTTACGGCAAACAGCCAAGAAAACGATGGCTATTTCCCCACCACGGAGCCTGTTCACGGATTATTGCGGTTCCACCGTTTTTCCAATACACGTTAAGGTTCATTTACTTTCTGGCTGGTGTTTCTTAAGCTGATCGTGTCTTTCAGTTTACTATTCTATGTGTAATATTTTCCATTCTAAAACTTGAGTGTAGACCTTAGGCGCACCCACCCTAGTCGGGCCTTTAAATTTTATTTACGTATACTTCAAACATTTTTCTGTTTTTAAATTCTCACTCTCAAGGCTTCTATCTAAAGGCAGTCAAAAGCCAGATCCACTCTTAAGCCTGTTGACCGGAGATTTGACTCCTGGATCAAGTTTAATCATGCCAAATAGTTTAGGCTCTCGATCTTGATCCTAGCCTTTTGTTTTGGAAACATCTACCATGTGGTAATCCAAACCGATCCGTAAAATTTTATGGGCAGTCCGGTTTCGTACCTGAATGTCCAATTCCAGTCGTCTGACTTTCTGTCTACCATGTCAATTTCTCCTCCAGGAACGCTACAGATTGGTCTGTTGAAGCAGTCTCTAGCGCGCCGGTACATATTCCTTGTGAAGAAACTTTCAAAGTCAGAATAGAGCGGTACAAAACCCTGCGAGGGAAGAAAACACCATTAAAAACGCCCAGTGAGAAAGCAATGGCAAATTCCTCTTGCAAACCAACTTTATCCATTTTTTTTTATTACTAGTTTACGCTCAGTCGGTTGTATTTGGAATTGAAACGAGAACCGTAGGGCTTTAACTGAACTTGTTTTTAAAACGAAATCTGGAATATTCTTCATAGGGAGCATTAAAAAAAAACTGAGCGCTAAGCTCTTGGTAGGAGCACAGAGCTCCAGGCCCAGTAGATCGGAAAAGAGAAGCGAATGAATTTAATAAACTTAATCACGCTACACTTCTCTTAATTGTTTTATTAAAATTGCCTTGTTCTTGACCTCCGTACAGTCTCCTATAAATGTTATGAAATCTACACACAATCAGACATATTGTAACTTAATTACCCCGGATATCAAACATGCTAATGCTAAATATTCAGGAACTTGTTAGAACAGCGCCTTCACTTGCAATCACGTGCTCGGAAGATTTTCAGCGACAGCACATCTAAGAAATAGACTTGTGCGCATGCGTTTTACTGGGAGAAAGTTCACTGAACCATAATTTGGAGACAATTTTGGATACAAAATATTAAAACTTCGATTATTTTAGGAAAGAATTCCTTGCAATGGATTTTGTTTAAGGCTATTGTGTCTTAAGTTTTCGTAAATAAAGTTAATTTATATAAATCTCTTGGCACCTTGTGGAGACCGCTATGGACGCAAGCTCGTCGCGTTTGGCCTTCTATTAATCCGTTGCCGGCCAACCTTCTGCTGAAAAACCGCCATTTTAAGCCATGAACACAGTAATATGAACCCTAGGTGCTCAAATTCTAATCCAAAGGTCTAAAACTTTCTTTCCGGCATGAAAACTAAACTTACCTCTAAATTTCCAAAGCTTTTTTGGTCAATTTGACCTCGCACATTTGCACAATTCAAAATTTTGAGATAGCCGTACCAGACCCACTTTTCGGGTTTTAGTACCCAGCAGTCTCGATTCTTTTGGGTGCTTAATTCCTTGTTTAATAGTCTTTCCTTGTTTTGGAAAAGATTTTACCTAAACGTAGAGGAAAGGGGGAATTTATAACAAGAAGTAGCAACCTGTGCGAAGGCCGAATTTTGCTTCGATTTCACATGGAAAGTTGTATCGCTTTTCTAGGTGTCACTATGGTCTAATTTTTTTCTGTTCGCTCTAGAAATAGGCACTTTTCGTTAGAATTTTGCCTTCACCTTCATCATCAGCGCCTTTCCACTGAGTTGCCTTTTAATGGTATATATATTTTTTTAAGAAAATAATACCGGTTTAGTCAAAGTTCATAAGGCACAGCTTGGGAAGAGTCTTACCCTGTTCTTGAGAATGACTTGACAAGAGAAAGATCAACAAGTCGCTTCCTAGGGGAACTGCCTCCTATCATTTTAGATATTTTCTTACCTGGTTGCCGGTTTCCTTGTACGCCTTGGATTTTTGTAAGCCATATTTGCGCGCGAAGTCATGCATGTAACCGAAAATTACCAGGAAGAAGTAGCTTAGGTATGTCATCACAGCAGCATAGAAAGGAGTCTCCTCAGATTCTTCCTCCATCTCATGATCGTAGGTTCCATTCTTTCCTTCGCAGTTCGTGTTGTTGTTGTTGTTTATGATGATCCCGTTCGGTCTCGGGGTAAAGCCATCTTTTCCACAGGGGCGTTTTCTTGATTCCCAAGCTCCCGCCACCATTTTTGTCGTAACTGAAAACTGCAAGTACGATACATTTACAACGAAATCATTTAGAGCAACACCTCTTTTAACTCCGTTTTTTTTAAACATATTATATGGAATATTAAACAGCAGCTGTTTATTTTAATTTTCGTTATTTAACTTTCCATGATCAGATACAAGTGTCTTGGTATCCGTCTATTAATTATTAACTTTAAATTTTAATTTTAACTAACCTTTATTTTTTATCAATTTTCAATGTTCTTAAAATTCGTCAATCCCCCCCCCATTTTTTCTTTACGTTCACTTTAAAAATGGCGAAAAACTTCTTACAGATTTATGGGAGCAAGCACTATAAACATATTGAAGCGTTTTTGGATTGAATGAAATTTCATGGGGATAAGTAAGAAAAAGGGCTAAAACGTTGGGAAATCAGGGCATCTGACCAGACTTCCCCCTTAAGACATTCAAGTGTCACTCAGACGAACACAGTTCGGCTTTTTAAAATTTTTGAAGCACAGCTTCCTGCAACGAACGCTACCTATTTCATACATTTACATCGAAATCGATTAAGCAACATCTCTGTTATCTCTGCAGCTATTGTCATGGTTATTCTTTTAATGTTTAATGTTAATTGCATATTTTAAATTTTCGATATTTAAAAATTCCTTGATCTGAGGCAAATATCTCAGGTAAAATTTCTGAAATTTCTATTTTCCTGAGAAAGGGTTTCAGCAACAGGTGTTTAGATGACTCGAGTACTGTCGAGAAGTCATCCAATCTTATATCATCACGGTTGTCATAGTGAAAGTGTCCATGTTACTATATTTTGTGTTATATTACCTGTTAGAGCTAAACATTTTATATTTACCTTGTAGTTATAAAATTATTTTTGAAATTTGCACTTCAACACTGTTTAATTTAAACCAACCAAAGGTGGAGAAAATTTATGGGTGAATTACAGTTATGCCCAGATGCAACTGGCATGTAATTTTGCATTGGGAAAAGACAACCCTGTCAGTTTAAAAGTGACGAATCTTCATGTGTCTGTACCTGCAAGTTTTCTTTATGAAGTTGTTTTGTTAAAAATCTTCGTTCGATGTAAATTTGAAATTTTGACGAAAAAATGTTTGATCATCTGTCTGTTGTTTACAAATGCAAGGACAAAAGTTGACGCATGTAAACAGCTGAGCAAATGATCCATAATATACTTTGCTTTAGGGCCTGTTAAGATATGTAAAACGTTTTTTAAACAAAAGTACAAGGAGTTTTTGAGAAGCATTTGGAGAATAAGAAACTGTTGTTCAAATTTCGAGCTCTCGCTAACTTTAACAAGTGTTCCTGTTTAGTGACGAATCTTCGTGAATGCGGGTCCTGCCTGTTATCTTTATGAAGCCTTTAATTGTTGTTTTTTTTTTAATTTTCAGTTGATACAATGTGCAAATTTACTTTCCCTAATCAGTTGAAATTTGGTCTAATTTCGATGATCCCTCTGTGGTTTATAACTGCAAAAGGTAACTGAAATTTCCGGAAATTGAAATATTAAGTCAAATTCCACAAAATTCGATTCTTGTGTTTCTCTGCAGCTCATAAAATTAAACATCCGATGCGGCATGTCGACTTTCAAAATTTGACCAGTTAAGTGAGCACGTGAAGCGGGGGACTGTTAGTGCTGGCACGTTACTAAATCCTTTATATGAGTCAGTTGTTTTCTTCCAGTCTTCACTGGAAAAGAAATACGCTCATATCGTTCCAGGTTGCTTATAAGTCAGCCAAACAATTTTGAGTATAGGATATGTTACTGTGAGCCTTAAAGGGTTCTAAGGCGGGAGCTTTCATGAATGGTGGAAGACGACGTCCTAAAACGACTTGACCAGGCCCTTGACCAGCTTGTTTCGAAAGTAGTCCAGTCCTTTTGCGTTTCCGGCTCGTTTAGGGCCGGACACTTTTAATTTTTTTTTTGGCGCAGTGACGTCATTAGATAACACTCGCTGCTTCCGTCTCAGACTTCACGCGGACAACTAGACCCCGCTTTAGTCTTGGCGCGGATAACGAAGGAAATTAAAGAACGCCTATTTACTGGACGGTATGAGAGAGCGCCGTTCATCTGTAATTTAAATAGACGCCTTTTTACTTTTGCGTGGGTTTATTTTTGTTAATTTCGCGCCTCGTTTTTACCCGCAAAAAGTAGTCCATAGAAAAAAGCCTCAATTTCTTTCAGGCTTTCTTTTCGCAACTGTTTTAACTGCGTACAAAAGTATGATAGTAGTCTATGTGTAAATCTTTCGTTTACAATTCATAAAATAAGAGAGATGTAATAAATCAGCCAGCCTCGTCCCCAGGCATTTATGCCCTATCGAGTGACTGAAGGAGGCTTGGAACTGAGCGCGATGAGCAAATTTTCCCGCCGCGCACGTCGGGTGACGTCACATTTGATTTCGAGCCGAGGACGACTGGAAACGAGGCTGATAATCAGCATATCACGAGCGAAGGACATGCTGAAGAATATGTGTTATGGAAGTAACACCAAGTAAACGTATGAAAAATCATACAAGTGAATTGAGAGATAAAGGAGACAGGATTTCCTACGGGCCGACAGAGCTGAAGATTGCATTTTTCGAGAACAAGAGAGAGTGTTTTATCAGGGTTTCCAAACATGAGAAAACTAACGAAAGCACGAGGCCACAGGCTACCCCGGGTGCTTTCCATTCGAACAAAAATTCAGGTTTGAAATTCCGAAAATTTCATGTGACGAATGTAACAGCATTTTCCGGTTGGTTGCGAGTTTTTCCTTTTTGAAAGAGATGTTCAAGCCGAGAATGAAAAAACATAATATTTCGATCGTCCCACTTTTGCTGCTAACCGAAGATAGATTGGAACAACCGGAATCATTTATGAAGATGATTTTCTCGAACCGTACCCGGACGAGCCGCTAGCCGACGAGGAATGGGTGAAGCAGTAGATAGGAACGAACAAGAGGAGAAGAAACGAAAGCTGGAGGAAAACCTAAAGAAACGATTGGAAAACAAAGTGCATGTTGGCGACTGGTAAGTTTATATTACACCTCAGCAGCTTTATTTATACGTTTTAGCTGTTTAATATTTGGCCACTGAAGTCCTCAAAATCTTTGAACGAACTGTTTCACTTGTAAGTGTACTTGTGGGAACTGTAGCCGCGACCCAGCTGGCGACCAGCTGAAGAACATTAGCGACTGTTATTGCTGCAATGAACTTGAAGACTGCTGTGAAACAACGACCAGGGTCATTGTCAGCGAGGACCTCGAAGATGGGCAAGTGCTGAAGTGCAATACGGAACACCCTGGCCTTAGGCCTGTTTGCCTTGAGAAATGAAGCTTGCGGCTAGCAAGTGGACGGTGGGAGAATGGAAACAAAGGTGAACCTTGGGCTTAGGAAACGTTTGGAAACACATCGCACAGGTATTGCTAGGGCGTTGCCCGGCAAGTTTAAGGTTTGGTGCCTTTAGTTTGGGATGTGCCCGCGACTAATGTGGCCCCTATGATGTACGCGGTTGCACATCAAGGGTGGAACGTATCGACCGGAAGCGCAGTGTATGCATAGGCAAATGGCTTGGTCTACCCAGGCAACTTAATAACACTGCACTGTATGGGAAAGGTGGTCAACGAGAGCTTCCCCTAACATCCTTTTTTAAAGAGTACAAGTTTGGTAAGCTAAGAACTGTAATGAGGCTGAGAAACTCTAAGGGCCAGGAGATCCGGGACAATTCTCCTGAGGTACGTACTAGCAAAAAGAAGAAGCCGAAAGAGGAATGAGCAGTTTGATGCCTAGTGATATCGTAGGTGCAATACAGAGAAACAGGAAGGGACTTGGAAAGGAGAACATCAAGCTCTTTTACAGGAGTAGTGCTAAGGATCGAAGGGATGCGGTGGTGAACAAGGTGAGTCTTGTGCAGTGTAGCCAGCAAGGCCAGTGCGTGAGTGGGAAAGAACATGTTGTTGGAAGAAAGCTATTCGAAAGCTGTCCAGTGGCGCCTCATTTTGTCTGGCTGCCCAATGGACCTGAAAGTGCGGTGCACCTGGTGGCACAACCACGTCCTAAGGGTCGTTGTGGGTGCTATCGAATCAAAGATAAACGAGAGCAATCAAGGCAAACTACTTGTGAGAGAATGCCGGGAAAAAGTGATGTTTGATTAAGAAGGAATTGAAGCAGGGAGCCACCAAGCCGCCCCCAGAAACACAGTCTTCCCTGTTGTAACCACTAGCCAACGTCCAGATTTGGTTGTATGGAGCGATGATGCCAGGCGGGTGATCCTGTTATACTTTACAGTAGGTAACTTAAGCACAGACGTTCTTGAACCACGGATGGCAACCGGAAGTTGAGTGTTTTCCTTTTAACTCGTTTGGTTCCGTGACCTCCTTTAGAGCGAGCCATCAGAAACAAAAACTAGAGTTTTCCAGCCTTTGGCGGGGAGCAAAAAAAACAAACCAACACAGGAAGCATTCTACTTCCCTTTGACGTCCCTGGGTCAAGAGCGGCTGTGCTTAAGTTCCGTGGTGTCTTGGGAAGAGAACTTTAGAGATGCAGAGGACCGGAGGCATAAATGGTACGAGGAGCTGACTGGTGCCAGTAGTGAGGGTGGCGGGACTCCAGAATGCTACCACCTGACTGTTGGTTGCTGTAGTTGTTTGCCGTGACCTGGTAAACGTAATGCTGGTCGGTTCGGTTTTACATCAAGAGAGTTGAAAGTGCTGACATGGGCCTAACAGCAGGCAGCAGAAAAAGCTTCTTATTTTATCTGACTGAAGCGTGCCGACAAAGCTTGGCTTGAATGAAGAGAACAACTGATCCCCTAGCCATCACCAGCCTCCTTGAAGCCTCCTGAAGGAGGAACCCCGCCATAGCAGTTATGCAGTTGAGGAGAAGGGCCGAAACTGGCTGCCATGGTTTCTCGTGATGACTTCGCTGGGGTCGCAGGTTCCACAGGTTCTACGGAGTTGCTGCTTGGAAGTAGTGGTGTGTTTCATTACTTCTAAAATTTTCAGTAAGCCTTGAAAACAAAAACTGTACTGCGAATGCTTTTGTAGGCTAGGTCACTATATACTGCTTAAAAAGTCTCGCGGATTAAGGTTTATACTGTGGAAAGACTATCATGTATTATATTTAAACCATGTTTACATTTCAACCTTGTGCAATGAACTTTTCTGGCTAGCTGTCACTCAGTATCTCATAATAGGCCCTCTCACTTTCGGACACAAGAAAAAGGAACTTTTAATCCACAGTTACGGAACCAGTTGACTGTAAACGAAGATTCTTATGTGCTGTTAGCGTCTCTTTAAAGGTGTCTGCTTTAAATTGCATCTGTTTTGAGTTGCCTAAAGGGAAAACTCCTCATTAGAATTTTCACACGTATGAAAATTGAAAGCTTGAGCCTCCTTTAGCGCTTTTATCCATGGGTAAGAATTACTGATGTAAAAAATTGTCACGAAATCAGTGTTTGATTACAGCAAGTGGCGTAGGTTTTTCTTGTCGGTCTACCCACCGGTGCACCAAGTAAAACTACTTGTTCATCCCGCCCGTTGCTATGTGAACTGCATCCACCCCAAAAGGCATGTTGGTTTTGAAACCGCCCTTACTTATGTCCCATAACTCATGCACAATACATCACTTGGGTGCTTGCTCCTGTCGGCTGACGAGCTTCAATCAAACGTTCCAGAGATATCGAATTATTGATTGCTGAAGTGTTAAGTCTAATGTCAGCAAGTGCTATTTAAAAAATTCACACTACCCGCTCAAGCAGCAGCTTAAAGAGGGGGGGGGACAGGGGGGCGGGAGACCGGGAGAAAAGGGGGCAGGAGGTGTACGGGAGGCGGGAGAAGAGGGGGCGGGAAGCGGGATTCCCAAGGTGGCGGGAAGCGGGAGAAAAAGGGAAAAATTATGCAACATTGCGCAATATTTCGCAATCGAAAAAATGCAAAGGGGCGGGAGCCAAAAAATACAGGCGGGAACCGGGATTAAAGGGTAAGGGAAGCGGGAGGTTCAACCCCCCCCTGTCCCCCCCCACTAAAGAATACGAGGTGAGAATATAAACCACCGATCATCAGAAAGGAAATTGTTTCCCGACAGAAAGTTTTTTGCAATTTAATCAGCGTGTGGTAACTTTGAATTCCAGAAAGTGATTTAATAAATTTGATTTTAAGCAAATACACAGTAACAATGCTTTTTTAAAGAATAAATGGAAGTTAACATACTGTTAAGACGCGTCAATATATATCAAGATCACACCCAAATACAAGTCTGTTAGTTTGTGGTTTTATCTACAATGTTACTCCACAACTACGATTTACTTATTTGGTTCGCACCTCCTATTAAAAGACTGTGCTACGTGAATTTGCATGCAAATTGTCTGTGTTTTGTTTAAAATGAAAAGAAAACATCACAGCAATTGATGACTAGAGGGAAACTGGCTAAGATTGGCCTCCATCGCAGAGATCTCCCTGGCTAGTCAATGAGTATTAACTAACCTCCATTTGTGGAAAACTTGAGCGACCGATTAAAAATTGTTTGTTTAACTGGGTTTTTAGTTCTTTATGGCTTTCGTGAAAGGAGACGCGCCCAACCGTAGCCATTTGACTGACGTTTTCACAAGTTAACGGAGAGAAGCACACCGGCATATTGGTGAAATAAAATACAAAACTCTCGTTGCAGAATTTAAACTAGAAAAAAAAAAAAAAAGAAAAACAACAAGCGAACAAACAAGAAAAAAAAAAGCATCAACTACCCTGACATCTCCCGGTCCGGAAGATGCCAGAGAGTCGAGTCTGGAGTCCAGAATGTAGAGTCCTGGGTCCAGGGTACAGGGTCCAGGGTCCAGGGTCCAGTCTTGGTTTTAGACTATGCCAGTTGAGTCCAGACCTTAAGGTGCGAAGGGCCTTCACAGTTTTGTTTTACAGTAAGTTGAGTTGCATTTAACATCCTTGGCTAATCACCTATTAATCCTTCTTTTTAAATTTATTTTTTATTTCATATAATTTAACTTAAATTTAATCACATACACGGTATGCCATATCTGTTCAATATTAAGAATATGTAAAGTGTACGGGCAATAAGAAGTAAGTTGGGACTTGGAGTTTTAAGCTACAGCTGGACATGATAAGTAACGACTCAAGACATTTTTGCCATTGCCGGCGGTAAAACATGGAGTCACCTCAGCAAAAGAATAGGCGATTTAGGCCCTCTGAACAGATATTCTGCCGAAACGAACCATTGCGTGCCCCTGATTTAAGTTGTAAATGTCTGTCTGAGAAGTGACATTGCGGTTTCGACGCCTTGCTTATTTCCTGTAACAGAAATACGTATACACAACCGAGGTTACAATTCCTTACTATCAGTTTCAATAGCTATAAACTGCCTTACAATTTCTTCCCAATTTTGAGGGAAAATCTGTCGTTGCATGTGTTGCGAGATAGTGCTACAGCCGTTCGGGTTCACTGATATTCCATAATTCATAACTCCATAATATTCCATGAATGCTACAAGCGAAATCCAACAATGTATCCAAAGTCCCGATCTCCTTCTACTTTTAGAAATCCGCCTAACAAGAAATGAAAAAAGGGTTGATAATATTTAACCAGGTTTTCTATGGGCTTGGGCCGGAAACCTTGGCTGGAATGGGCCAAGAAGGTGTAAACTTCAGCTCTTTCACGCGGATGTGGTTATCCTGCTATTGTTATTTTTAAGTGCCCGTTTGGCGTCTGATCAGGGCGGAAATGTTTGTTCCAAGAGCACAGTAAAGTTTTTGTTCAAAGTTTTTCTTTTACATTTCGCGAGACCGTCCCCATTGTTACGCCCGGCCGTGATTTTTGGTTGTATTGCCAGCGGCGAAAAATTGTCGAAAACTAGCTTTACCACCTCAAACGTTCACTCATTCGGGCCCTTGACAGCTGTCTGTAAAATGGCAGCCGGCAGAGAAATTGAAATTCAGTTCCTTGTCTTTCAACATAAATGCCGTTCAAGGAAAATTTTAATACCAAATTCGTGACCTCCACGTTAGATATTACTTAAAAATCAACTCTCGCACTAATCGCGAGGTTGGTCACAGGGCAAAATTTAACATTTATAAGTCAGGCTGACAAGTCAGCTTTGAAAACCATCCAACGCATTTTTAAATTTGCATACAGAACTAATATAGCAGTTCAAAGGGAAGAAACTGTACTAAAATATATTTGGAATGTGACTGCCGAAATACGGTCCTTTGGCAGTTCTGCAGCACCGTTGTTCTAATTGTTGGGTTCTGGGCCTCTTCATATGATCCTGGTAACCGGGCTGGCTCGGTTAGCGGGACGAACTTTGTCGTCTGTTCATATAAAATTTCAGCCCGGTTACCAGGATGAAATTCTGTACGTGATCGCGTGCACGAATCCACTGATGGCGTCCACTCAGGATTTTCTTCGCACTGAGTAATTCTGAAAATTGTGTTATCTTAACACATTCAACATCAAGGAATAATTTTTGCAGTGAAAAAGTCTTAAAAGGACCGGAATGATGCTAACTTCGACAGAAACGCATAGCTACGCATGCATGCGCATTTAAATTTTTTTCATTCCGGTAACCGGGCTGACCAGTGTTACGTTCAAATGGGAAAATTTCCAGCCTAGTTACCGAGATTTGGGCTGGAGAAACCGAGATCTCGGTAACCGGGCCTGCCCGCCTTCCTGTATGGACACATCGAAATCTTTTAAAAACGGAAATTTTGGTGAGGCGAGTTCTCGGAAACCGAGCCAGCCCGGTAAACCGCGCTCATATGCTCTTCTCTTGATTTCTTTTATCGGTGACGTATTCGAACGTATGGTCTTCCGCCGGATTCCGCTTACAGTGGCTTCTGACACGCATTACTCCCTGTCATTTGCATTTTGTTTTGTGAGAACCATTACACGGAAAAAAATCCATCGGTAAAGTTGCCTCGCAAGAAACAAAATTATCCAATCGAAATGTCGATGGTGGATTAAGGAATGTTTTAGAGTAACAGGTCAGATACTGTTTCAGTACAAGCAACAAAAAAAGAAGCACGGAGGCCACTCACACGAAAGGGCCATTTGCCCTTGAGGAATGGAAAAAAGATGGCTTATAGTGTGGAACTGTGTGGCCACGGCAACTGCACCTGTTATGAAAAAATGTTCGCGATGTGAGTGTAGCATGACCCACTTGATCCTGCAGCCCTTTATTTCATGTGGGCGAGAATTCATAATAACAAGCACGTCCGGCCCTTTGAATATTCGCAACACTCTAAATAAACACTCTAAATAAAGCGCGAAATATAATCGTCCGGATCGTATCGATCGTCCGAGCCCAAAATATGTTCAAGGGATGGAGACGATTATGTGGAAACGCCTGTGACGCGACGCGGGACGGTCGCATTCGCGAGATAGAACTGTATGAGGTCCATCCGGACGATTGCAGCAATCGTGAAAAATTTTAAGCGATCATATGGAAACCACTCTCGGACGATCGGGACGATCAGAATCTCTCCCAGCCTTCATCATTTCTCCCAGAATTCAATGCACTCGAATAAGGTAATAATTTCGGACCCAGTAACTTTTGTAGACGACCGCTTTCAGTCGATCGAGATGATTATGTGGAAACCAGTGAATCGCGGCATCATTACTAATTTATTAACTGACCCTATCGCTGAAAATTACTAGTGGCTCAATACAACAGCTGAAGAAGGTTTTAACCTCCTCTTTGATCAACGATACCATACCTTGACCGACAATGAGCGCGTGTGAGAGTGTTGTAGAATAGAATACTTTTCCCTCGCTTTTAAGCCTAGTATCCATATAATCGTCCGGATCGTCTTGATCGCGCGAATCGTCTCAGAATGCGTTCAGTCGATAGAGACCATCTTATAGAAACACCTCTGATTCGATGCGGGACGATCTGGACGATTGGGGCGATTGCAATCGCCTGGATAAAACTGAAGTGCTGTCTATAGATTCATTGGTTTCCATATAATCATCCGGATCGTCTCGATCGTCCCAATCGTCCCAAAAAATCGAGGCGATCGCGAAGGTTTGGGCGATCATATGGAAGTCAGGTTTTATAGCTCTTTTTTTTTCTTCGATTTTCGGCCAAGGTATGCGACAATCCTCTGTTCTTCTAAAAAAAACATCTGAGCTTTCTTGTCAGAGACTCGCTCAAAGTACATATGCTCAAGTAAGGAGCCTGCGAAGTCATGGAGCTGAAACTGGAACCACATGGCCGCGATAGGCAGCGTAAACTTTAAACAGCAGTTTCCCTATGAAGGGAAGCCTCTTTTAAGTAGCTAAGTTTGACTTTGACTTTTTTAAAAAGTCAAATTCGTTGTTCCTTCGGCATGTATGTTTCCTTTCTATATTTTTTGGATGGCTTGTCTTCGGTTTGACAATGTTTACTAGCCCGACTTCTAATCCTTTTGAGCCTTGGCAGTGCCTTAGACAAGTTGATTTTGCTCCACACTTTCTTTCTCTGCCCTGGTGTATAGTGCGTTTCGAAGACGTAATTCTGAGGGGTAAGCCTTCGATGGACTAGCATTTCTCCTGGTGGGACTACCACACCTCCTAAACTGGTGTAAAGTACTACGTTTACGTTGTGATATTCGTCAATCGAACATTCAGTTCGTGAAACGTAAAAGTAGCTCATGGATAGACGTGATCCGTGATGTTTTGGTACAGTATGACGCTTATTTACGTATGGATACTTCCGTATATATATTTTTCCTGTAGTTAAACTAACTACAGTACTAGTTAAGGGCAACTTCAGGTTTCAATAACGTTGTCTTTTTACATATTATGATGCAGATCCTTAATCGTCAAAGAGTTCAACTGAAATCAAGATGGCATTTACAGAGCATGAAGAGAACGTTTCAAAGTTTTATTCCCGTGTTGTAGATAACAACCATAACTGGAATGAAGGATTTCTTACGTTTGGAGTATGGAAAACGAAATCCGGCGATCCCATTCCACACCCAACGTGCTACAAAGCAATGTATGATGAGCTTTTGGAGGGTAGCATGATACAGACTGACCATAACGTGCTGGATGTTGCTTGTGGCCAGGGAGCAGGCATGCTACGAATCAAGTCCCAATACGGCTGCAACATCCAAGGTCTGGACGTCAGCACTGCAAATGTGGAAATAGCCAAGCGGAGATTGCGTGACACCGGAATTACTGTAACGCTGGGCAGCGGAACAAAGATGCCCTATGATGAAAATTCTTTCGATTACGTTATTTGCGTAGAGGGAGAACCTCACATGGATAGCAGAGAAGATTTCTTTCGAGAGGCATTTCGAGTTCTAAAGCCGGGAGGGAAGTTGTTCATGGCCGATCTTGTGGTTCTGAAGGCACTTCATGACCTGAGTTACCTTCAGCAGATCATTTGGAAAACTGCAGCGAAGTTATGGGTGATACCTCATAGTAATATGTCCTATGGCATCGATGACTACAAGCAGAAGATAAAGGACATTGGCTTCAAGATGACAAAGATTGAATTTTTAGGCGACAGAGTTATACCAGGTTATTGTAATTTTAATCTTACGCTGTCGGTTATGCGAGAACAAGCAAAAGTCAGAGGTCCGTTCGTCGGTTACGTGGGAGGTCCAATGATTGATATTATTCTCAAAATGGCCTTTTCTAACGAAATCATTGAATACATTTTTGTTGTGGCTGAGAAAGAAATTAACAAGTAAACTGTGGTAAGACCACAGGCTTACCATCTTATGTTTGTGTTGAAAACTGTGCCGCAGTATATGAGAGTGGTTTTAAGTTTGTGTTTCCTTTTGAACTTTGCATTCAGAGTACACGTCATGAAGTCAGCCGGTTATTGACAGATGGACACATGTCGTAATTCTTTTATTTATTCTTTTTTGATTTCCAAGTAATGCTCAACCGCGAAAAACTTTGGGACTTGTTTCAATACATTAGAATCTTTCTTTCAGTTTCTGTTCTCTGTTTTCTTTTCTTCACCATCGCCCCTCTCAGTCTACTTTTCCTATCTTCCACAGTTCGTTTTGATGCACTTTCCCGTCTTGTTGGATCGGCACCTTTTTACAGGGCAACTTTCAAAATAATCCTTGTAATAAGGCTAACGATTTTACTTTCTGAATGAAAGATATACCTGCTTCCTGAGGTTTTAATTCCATGGTAATAGTCTGAATAGTTAAATACAATCCTTACTTACACTACAAAACGACCCACCTTTTAAAATAGCTATCTAACGGCATTAAAAAAACATAGGCCCGCAATGCGTGCAGAACCGACGAAGTGTTGGTTCGTCTCGAAGAGAAAGCAAGCGAGGCGTGCGTGACTGCAGGTTCAATAACATTCAAGCATCTGTAACAGCAAGTTGCAGCAAAAGTGCGTAACTGTAACTAACGCTGAAATTTGACCAACTGAAAAAGCGAACAATACCCTGGAAAGGAGGTCAACTGAATTATTCACCCTCTCCTCACCAAACATAGCTCCACAGACTACGCCCATGACGTCATGTATTCTTCACACAAGATCCTTTTTCGCTGTCTTTTGGTCGGCTTTCCTCAAAACCCTGAACAAAAAAGCCATCACAATTCTGAAAACAGACGCATTTCAAAAAACGGGTGATAAATTTCCCAATATAAAAGTAACCACATCTTTACTATTGATCAGCATGGGCACTGTAACAGCTCAAAAGAATGGAACGTTTTCCCACAGGAACACCCCCCCCACCCCTCGAATAGGCGCCGCCCCCTCCACTCCATCTCACGTTCGTAAATACAGTTAGCAAGGACACCACGAGAAAAGGCTGATTCTATTGTCAATTTTATAATCTTTCCGCCTACACCGGCATTCATATAGGATAGCACCGGTACATCTGTACGTGTATAGAAGGAGTACGGTATTCACCTAGGAAAATTTATAAGTGCCCCCAGAGTTTGGTGATCCAAGGCAAGCTAAGGTGAACCAAGGCAAATTTAGGGAAGCCAAGGCAAATTTAGGTGAACCAACGCGTTGGTGAAGCGAACGCAAACGTAAGTGAACTGAGGCAACCTGAGGTGAACCAGGGCAAACTGAGGTGAACCAGGGCAAACTGAGGTGAACCAAGGCAAACTAATGTGAACCAAGGCAAACTAATGTGAAGAAAGGCAAATTAAGGTGAACCAAGGCAAAATGAGGTGAACCAAGGCAAAATAAGGTGAACAAAGGCAAACTAAGGTGAACCAAGGCAAACTGAGGTGAACCAAGGCAAAATAAGGTAAACAAAGGGAAAATAAGGTGAACAAAGGCAAATTAAGGTGAACCAAGGCAAAATAAGGTGAACAAAGAGATAAGGAAAGACTGGATAAGAGGTAGATTCAAGATGCTACCAATAAGGTATGTGATTGACTACAACGTAAAAAGATACCAATACATTGCGTGTACTTTGCAGACAAATGGCATGTAAAAGTGGAAGACATTCTCGTTTCTGAGGCGAGACCATCAGCAAAGAAATTCAAGAGAGATGATGAAGAGGATGAGAGACGTGGTAATTATGAAGCAAAGGAAAGAAGAGGTGATCTTTTTCTCTGGTCCATGGCAGACTGGATGGCACATGATATGGGAAGTCTCTTAATTCTGAGAATGGAAGGCTTTTTGGGGGGGGAGTCTGTGAGTGTGGAAATTTGTGGAAGGTCACTCCAGTGTTTTGATGAGCCACCTTGTTGCTACTCTGTGAACACAGCAGGCCTAGCTGGATTAACCATCTCTTCTTTGTATAATATTGCACTTTCAGTTGGCCACTTTGGTGCTTCAAACACTTTGGAACTTGTTATGTTTTGAGATCGAAGAGAAGTCATCTACTTTAGTTTTGTGTTTAGGTGAACCATAACTGGTGACCATAACGCAACACCAGTGGTGAGGAAACAGTCGATTTTCATATTAATGTTCACCAAGATGTAATTTACTTTCAGCCTTCTGACATTTTGTAGTGGATATTGAATAAGTGGTTGTCAGTGTTTTGACAGATTTATTAGTGATATTTGTGATATTTGTGATATTGTGATATTTGTGATATTTGTGATATTTGTGATATTTGTGATATTTGTGATATTTGTGATATTTGTGATATTTGTGATATTTCTTTGTCTAGAAGTATGGAGAGGTAGCCAAAAGGTGGTTGTATGAAATGGTTGAAAATGTTGTTTGCATTGTTCTGGTATTTTGTTCTTGAGATAACGTTTCACCTGCAGCGTTAAAAGAGGTATGTATGGAAATTGCACCAGTGCTGCAGAAGGCTTATACCAGATCTATTGAAATCCACATCATAGTCAGCAACTGGAAGAACGCCTGTATCTCTCGAGTCTTCACAAGGCAACAAAGATAGAGCTGAGAAGTATAGAGCAATGTTAGTGCCTTGCATTTGTGGCAAGATCTTGCAACACATCATAACAAGGTGTGTTGTGTCCTAGTTAGAAACAAAAATCATCCTTCATCCAGTAGTGCATGGTTTTCGCAAGAATAGGTCATGTGAGTTACAGCGGCGTCAATGCATCATGGACCTTATTGACACCTCGGCAAACACTAAGCAAACGCATGTCATCATAGTGGACTTCTCCTAGGCTTCTGACAAAGTGTCTCACAAGTGAGTATTGTTGAAAGTTAAGTTTTATGGCCATGACAAAGAGGACTTTAGACTGGATTAAGAAGTTATTGTATAATAGGCAGCAATGTGTGGCCATAGATGGAGAGAATTCAGTCCTTGGTCCAGTTCTCTTGGGCATCCCACAGGGATCAGTGATTGCTCTTGTGCTCTTTGTCATTTATGTCAAAAGACTGACATGTAATTTCTTATACGATATAGTTGTAGAGAAATGGTTAAAAATAGTGTGTTTTTTCTTGTTAATAATTAATTGTAATGAAACAGACCAATTTTTTTTTCAGTATAATAATTTTGTGAGTTGGAGTTGGGTAAATAAGTAGTGAACTGCAGATTCATTATTTTGTATGATTATGTCAGAGTTGCATATGATTTGTAATGCTATGTAGGTTTTTATAGAATTATGTAAGTGTGTTCTTTCTTTTCTAAGTAATAATTATTGTAATAATGATTACATATTTTTGATACATATTTTTTTGTCTGCAGTAGATGACGTAAGGAAAGACTGGGTAAGAGGTAGATTCAAGATGTCACGAATAAGGTATGTGATTGAGTACAATGTAAAAGGATGCAATGTGTTGCGTGTAGTTTCCAGAGAAATGTGGTGCAAAGGTGGAAGACATTGTAGTTTCTGAGGCGAGATCATCAGCAAAGAAAGTCAGGAGAGATGGTGAACAGGATGAGAGAAGTGGTAACCTACATTGCTTTACAACATGTAATTGTCGTTGGCTGAACACGGAGCTTTTGTGATGAGTCCTACTGCACATGGTAAATATGTCGTTTTTATTTATATTGCAGGTTGCATAACGATAATCTGCGGACAACTGCTAAAGATATTGTGTATTTGTCAAAACTGGTGCTGTTGTTCCCATTCTGCCACACTTGTCGGGTGACAATCCTGTGGTTGAAAACTGTTGAATTGGAACCATGCCAGTGGTGACTACATGGTGGGAAAATCCAAAATGCCTGAAAAAAGAAAATGTGTGGCACAGGCAATGTTATATGCCTGGAACAAAAACCCCTCATGGAAATTTGCTTCTCTGCTTTGCTATCCTGTTGGCAGGTGGTTCTGGAAGGAAGATCTTTCCAATGTTCCATGATATGGGTTTGGCGTGGATTTTGTTGTCAACCTTCTTCTGCTATCAACGTGTGTGTGTAGATGACATTTGCAAATCATGATTATGATAATGACTTTTTTTGTATATTGCAACTTTTCTTTTGCCACCGTCTTGAGAGTGTGGAGGGACATGGGGGGGGGAAGTGTTTAATTAGGTCAGCGATTTTTAGCTGTAATGGGCGCCATCGGCCTTTCTTGGGTGATATACTTCTAAATGGGTAGTATTCTCTATTTGTATGAGGTGATCAACATCTGAAGATCCAAAATTATGTTTTTGTGTATTAAATATGTTATGGGTAGGAGAGAACAGGAAGTAGAAAAGGGAAGGCTCGACGTAAATCTGGCCAGGCTCTTGAGACACGGGTCAGTAAAGTGCCACGTGAAGAACTTTGAGACACTGCCAATCACAGTGCAGTCTCTGAGAACAGGGTGGGTGAGAGCATGACTTCAAATGTGTCTCAGTTAACAACAGTTTTACAACGAGGTTTAGAAGGTAAAGGATGTGTATTTTTGTGATGTACACTAATCTTGATCCCAGTGTTATCCTCTCAGATTTAGTCAGTAATGCTGAATATGAAAGAAAATGATGTTGCTTAATGAAGAGCCCATAAGGGAGGACAGAGTAACAATGTGGAGAGGGACTGGGGAGAGCATTAATCCTTCTGGATTTGCAGAGGCATCGGAAAGCATCCAAAAAGAAGTTTTCCAAGTGTGAAAGAGGGTAAATAGTGTTATGCTTGTACTGGTCTCTTATCGTGATATTGCTGATGTCAATGATGTATGAGAAGTCAATGTGAACTTTCGCAAGAATTGCGCAGTGTTAATAAAACTGTAGAGACTCTGGTAGCTGCAGTATCTAAGAATTAGTGGTGGGAATGCAATCCGGCATCAGTTAGAAGGAGTAAGGTAACAAGAAAGAAATGACATTGGGATGTTTTCAACGACCTCTGAGGAATGTGGTTCTTTTGCAAACAAGCTGCCAGTTCGACAGAGATATTCCTTGATTAAAAGTCATTTTCTCCTATCGATTAACTAGAAGTTTCCAAGATTGTCCAATGCGATTGCTTCATCAGTGGTCTACAGCCCTTCAGTAGATGGAGTATTCTGTAAAGAGTATCCTTTGATGATATCTATGCATTGCAGGAAAGATAAGGGTGGTTTTGTTAACATGGCTTTCAAAAATGGGCATAAGCTGCAAGAAAAGGGAAAAAGACAAGTAAATGAAGTGCTATCACAATGCAATGATTGCCACTGAATCCTTCCTTAATTCTGTTGAACACTGAGAGTGAACAACCGATGCAATGATAAGAAGACGAAGAATCCATTTGAGAAAGGATTCTTTGTCGTGGTCGAGAGTCGTTCCCTTGTGTCGAGATGATGAAGTCCTGAATGGTGAGAGTTGCGCCAATCCAGGGAATTTCTTTGTGGGTCGGCAGGTAATCACGACAAGATTTGCATGAGCGAGGAAAGGCGTGCGTCTCTCGTACCAGTGCACATTGATTATCAGGTTGAAATGGATTTGGATGAGGTGGTAAATCTGTTTGCCAGTAAACACCCAGAGAGGCTGGAGCTCGGAAGAATCCTGAAGGATTAGTCCTGCGTTGTTCAATGTATTATTTGAGATTGCAAAATTAGTCATTTATAAGTTTATTGAAAGAATTGTATTGAAGAAATGTAATATTGAGTTGGTACAATGTACTTTGCTGTTGCAATTTCTGATGTATCACTAGTTTCCTAAATGAACGGATCAGACAAGAAGGAAATAAATGTTGGTAGTTTGGTCCACAGTGGCGTCATTAGCAGCCCTCGTCCAAAAAATCCTGGTTGCGGGCCTGGTCAGTACCACTGCGACAGTTGTACATGAAGGCACAAATGTACGCAAAGAAATGAAATGAGACTAGTCCACGTCGGTATCTAATGGGTAAAAAATGCTGCACATTTGTTTGACACAGCCACGAAATGCAAGTGTGGTCAGGGATGTCCTGGTGTGCATATTATTGATAATATTTGGGAATGTGAGAATACCAGACAGAAAGAACAGATGCAGTCAAACACTTTGAATATGTAGAAGTCAGGGAAGACGTGTGGAGCAGTTGTTGGTGGAAGTCCACTTATCGCTGCTGATGATGACAGAAGACTAGAGTGTGTAAAAGAGGTTTTTCGATACAAGGCAAACATTGAAGCTGAAGGAGAAAATGTAGTGGAAAATAGAAACAAGTGGGATAATAGATTTCTCAATGCACCTTGAGGGATCTTGAAGCACGCAGTAATTAGGAATGTTAGCAAAGTGGAGGTGCAATAAAGGCGGGAATGTAGCAACTTTTAGGTGTAATGGGGGCCATTATGCTTGTGTGGGTTAGGGAGCGGTACATTGCATGTTTTCACCTGCACACCAATGCAATTTTAAATCAGTGACTTCTGCAGATCAAAAGTTGGCTGTAGAGCAAACTATTTGAAATGAAATTGGAGACGGCAATCATAACAAGGTGTGTTATGTCTCACTTAGAAAGAGAAATTATGCTTTATCCACTACTGGATGGTTTTTGCAAGAATAGGTCATGTGAGTTACAGCTGTGTGAATGCGTCACAGACCGTATTGACACCTCGGCAAACAGTAAGCAAATGCATGTCGTCATAGTGGACGTCTGCTAGGCCTGTGACAAAATCGCTCACAACTGGGTATTGTTGAAACTTAAGTTTTATGGCGATCAGAAACAAGACCTTAGACTGGATTAAGAACTTGCTGTATAATAGGCAGCAATGTGCATGTGGCCATAGATGCAGAGAGGTCACTCTCTGGTCCAGTTGTCTTGGGCATCCCACAGGGATTAGTCATCGCGCTTGTGCTCTTTGTCATTTACGTGAAAAGACTTAGACTTTCGTGCTTGAAAGAGTTTGGAACATGTTATGTTTTGAGATTGAAGAGAAGTGATATACTTTTCTTTTCTGTTTAGATGAACCATAAGTGGTGACCATAATGCAACAGTGTTGCTGAGCAAAATCTCCATTTTTCTATGAATGTTCAGCAAGATCTAATTTAGTTTTAGCCTTCTGACATGTTGTAGTAGATGAGAAATAATTGTAGAAGTGTTCATTGCTGTTTTTGCCAGTCTCTCAACAATAAAGACGTTTGTTGGAAGGATTGTGAGTGACAGGTTAAGGTGTAATTTCAATTCCTTTTTGAATGGACGATAATATTTTTGTATATATATAAATATATGACATGTATTTATTTAAGTTTTCAATATTGACTTGTGGGAGCGGAAATTGAAACTTGTTTGCTTCATTTTTGTCAATGTCCAATTTGGGTACTCAATGTGACTGCTTTTATGAACAGCAGCTTTTTAGTAATGGAAAGGAAGCAGAACCCCTAGTAGAAACCAGGAATGCAGAGGTGGAAAAGAAGTTGTGGGAATGAAAAAAGTGAAACAAAAGACTGACCGTGCCTTTTGTGCATACGCATGTGTGGAAGGTGGACATCCCAAAACGACAGGAATGTAGCGACTTTTAGCTGTAACGGGCGCCATCAGTCTTGCATGGGTGATGTACTTGTAAGTGACAAACGTAATGCGGGGGACATAGGGTGTCTTGCATCATAGTTTGTACGTGTGGAAGTGGAATGTGTCATATTTCACGTTAATGACCACTTATTTCTGTCCGAATTCGTAGAATTGTATGCACTAGAACAGAGATTACATTGTAAAATAACTAAAGATACATATTAGAAAGTGCGTGAATGATATCATGAAATTTAGACTGAAAACCTGATGTACTGTTATTGCAAAGAGGAATAATTTTATATGCTTGTGTATTTTGCTAGGAGGCATTGAATAATTGCCCTCTTGGGCAGTATCTGTCTAAACTGCTCACACATGCTCTTGAGTGGTTTGGGTGCAACCACTTTCACATTGTTACGCTTCAAAACTTCTAAGATGATGCGAGTGAAGTTTGCTGTAGCACAGGGAAGCTTGAACACAGTGAAGTGGCGATCTCTGCTGCGGTAGTCACCATCCTTGTTTTAATATCAACCCAAGCTTGTGGGAAAACAAATGTTATGTAGAGAAATGTTTATTTGTAGTGTGTTTTTTGTTCGTAATAATATTAATTGTAATGAAGCACACATATTTCCTTTTCAATATTATAATTTTGTGGGTTGGACTTGGGTAAATAACTACTGAAATGGAGATTCATTTGTAGTATTGTCAGAGTTGCATATGATTTGTAATGCTATGGGTCTACATATAATTACAAAACTCTGTTTTTTCTTTTTAAAGTAATAATTATTGTAATAACAATGACATAGTTTTGATATATATTTTTTTGCGTGCAGTAGATGAGATAAGGAAAGACTGGATAAGAGGTAGATTCAAGATGCTACCAATAAGGTATGTGATTGACTACAACGTAAAAAGATACCAATACATTGCGTGTACATTGCAGACAAATGGCATGCAAAAGTGGAAGACATTCTCGTTTCTGAGGCGAGACCATCAGCAAAGAAATTCAAGAGAGATGATGAACAGGATGAGAGACGTGGTAATTATGAAGCAAAGGAAAGAAGAGGTGATCTTTTTCTCTGGTCCATGGCAGACTGGATGGCACATGATATGGGAAGTCTCTTAATTCTGAGAATGGAAGGCTTTTTGGGGGGGGGAGTCTGTGAGTGTGGAAATTTGTGGAAGGTCACTCCAGTGTTTTGATGAGCCACCTTGTTGCTACTCTGTGAACACAGCAGGCCTAGCTGGATTAACCATCTCTTCTTTGTATAATATTGCACTTTCAGTTGGCCACTTTGGTGCTTCAAACACTTTGGAACTTGTTATGTTTTGAGATCGAAGAGAAGTCATCTACTTTAGTTTTGTGTTTAGGTGAACCATAACTGGTGACCATAACGCAACACCAGTGGTGAGGAAACAGTCGATTTTCATATTAATGTTCACCAAGATGTAATTTACTTTCAGCCTTCTGACATTTTGTAGTGGATATTGAATAAGTGGTTGTCAGTGTTTTGACAGATTTATTAGTGATATTTGTGAATTTTACTTTCTATGTTAGTCTTTGTCTAAAAGTACGGACAGGTAGCCAAAAGGTGATTGTATGAAATGGTTGAAAATGTTCTTTACATTGTTCTGGTATTTTGTTCTTGAGATAACTTTTCACCTGGAGCGTTAAAAGAGGTATGTATAGAAATTGCACCAGTGCTGCAGAAGGCTTATACCAGATCTATTGAAATCCACATCATAGTCAGCAACTGGAAGAAGGCCTGTATCTCTTGAGTCTTCACAAGGCAACAAAGATAGAGGTGAGAAGTATAGAGCAATGTTAGTGCCTTCCATTTGTGGCAAGATCTTGCAACACATCGTAACAAGGTGTGTTGTGTCGTAGTTAGAAACAAAAATCATCCTTCATCCAGTAGTGCATGGTTTTCGCAAGAATAGGTCATGTGAGTTACAGCGGCGTCAATGCATCATGGACCTTATTGACGCCTCGGGAAACACTAAGCAAACGCATGTCATCATAATCGACTGCTTCTAGGCTTCTGACAAAGTACCTCACAACTGAGTATTGTTGAAAGTTAAGTTTTATGGGCATGACAAAGAGGACTTTAGACTGGATTAAGAAGTTATTGTATAATAGGCAGCAATGTGTGGCCATACATGGAGAGAGTTCAGTCGTTGGTCCAGTTCTCTTGGGCATCCCACAGGGATCAGTGATCGCTCTTGTGCTCTTTGTCATTTATGTCAAAAGACTGACATGTAATTTTTTATGCGATATAGTTGTGGAGAAATGGTTAAAAATAGTGTGTTTTTTCTTGTTAATAATTAATTGTAATGAAACAGACCAATTTTTTTTTCAGTATAATAATTTTGTGAGTTGAAGTTGGGTAAATAATTAGTGAACTGGAGATTCATTATTTTGTATGATTATGTCAGAGTTGCATATGATTTGTAATGCTATGTAGGTTTTTATATAATTATGTAACTGTGTTCTTTCTTTTCTAAGTAATAATTATTGTAATAATGATGACATATTTTTGATACATATTTTTTTGTCTGCAGTAGATGACGTAAGGAAAGACTGGTAAGAGGTAGATTCAAGATGTCACGAATAAGGTATGTGATTGAGTACAATGTAAAAGGATGCAATGTGTTGCGTGTAGTTTCCAGAGAAATGTGGTGCAAAGGTGGAAGACATTGTAGTTTCTGAGGCGAGATCATCAGCAAAGAAAGTCAGGAGAGATGGTGAACAGGATGAGAGAAGTGGTAACCTACATTGCTTTACAACATGTAATCCTCGTTGGCTGAACATGCAGCTTTTGTGATGAGTCCTACTGCACATGGTAAATATATCGTTTTTATTTATATTGCAGGTTGCATAACGATAATTTGCGGACAACTGCTAAACATATTGTGTATTTGTCAAAACTGGTCCTGTTGTTCCCATTCTGCCACACTTGTCGGGTGACAATCCTGTGGTTGAAAACTGTTGAATTGGAACCATGCCGGTGGTGACTATATGGTAGGAAAATCCAAAATGCCTGAAAAAAGAAAATGTGTGGCACAGGCAATGTTATATGCCTGGAACAAAAACCCCTCATGGAAATTTGCTTCTCTGCTTTGCTATCCTGTTGGCAGGTGGTTCTGGAAGGAAGATCTTTCCAATGTTCCATGATATGGGTTTGGCGTGGATTTTGTTGTCAACCTTCTTCTGCTATCAACGTGTATTTGTAGATGACATTTGCAAATGATGATTATGATAATGACTTTTTTTGTATATTCCAACTTTTCTTTTGCCACCGTCTTGAGAGTGTGGGGGGACATGGGGGGAGGGGGAAGTGTTTAATCAGGTCTATCTAATCAGTGGTGTTTTTGACCTTCCTGCTAAGAGTTTAGTGCTGGAGGAGATCCAATTCAATGGTTTCTGTGGGTGTTCGTTTTGTGTTGAAGCGGGAAAATCAGTGAAGTCCAGTGAATGTGGAAGGGGTCGAGTACATGTCTACCCTTGCAACGATCAATCAGCTACAGGCCATGCTGAGGTGCGAACCCATGAAGACACCATGGTCAATGGAATGAAGTCACTGGAGGATCCTGATTGAAAGCCAGTTAGTTTACTTGTACTTGATTGATTCAATGTTATACTTATTAGTGTATATTTCTGTGATAGCCTGTGAACAGCTACAGCTACGGTTGGGAAACTAGGGAAAAAGAAAGGCTACAGGCTGAGAACAAAGGTAGCGGGGTGGGGAAGGGAAGGAAAGGGAATGGGGATGAGGGAAGGGAAAGGGGCCTTCTAATTGTCCCAGCAGACATTTATCAACAAGATCATTATTTAAATGTACCGGTACATTTAGTTATGGCCTCGTGTCAACAAGCATGAGAACTCAGTAAAATTATTGGGGTCGAAGGCCTTTGTGACTCCTACTCCATGTTTGGTATGCCAATTTTATCCCAGTCATTTGACCAAATATTGCTTCTTGTATATTTGAAAGACTAGAGCGATAAAGTTTGATTGTATGTAAATGTAAATGTAAATTGATGATTATAGTGGTCAACACACTTAGGAAAAAGGGAAAGGGAAAGGGTTAACTGATGACAGTTGGTTTTGTTCTTTACAGGTGTTAGGGGTGAAAGGTGTGTGCCAATTTACCCAACTTAGCAACTTTGATGTTGTAGATGGTGTAGCAGTAGACTAGATGCATGGGATTTTACTTGGAGTCTGCAAGGAGCTTCTCAAGTTATGGCTAGATTCCAAGTGCAGCGGTGAGGACTGGTATTGTGGAAGCTTGATTGGCCTCATTGATGAACGGTTATTGAGCATTAAGCTCCCAAACAGTATAACCAGAGTTCCAAGATCCCTTGAACATCACAGAAAATATTGGAAAGGTATTTGTTTGACAGTTTTTTTTTCAATAATTATGAGGTATGCATGTGGTACAGTGCTGTTAATTAAGGACGTTTGCACAAGAAACTTCCACAATACAGATTTTTTTCATACTTTGGCTACAGTCAGATAATGAGTTACCTATGTCAGAAAGGGAAAAAATTGGGGGGTCACAGACTTCGCGTTCGAAATAAAGCACATCAAAAACTACCCCAATTTTGACAAATCGGCCCTCATAAGTCGACATGGCCTCAGTGCTTGTTAGTTGAAAAATATTAAAAATGATTAGCTGTAGATCCACTTTCTTAGTCAAATTTTACTTAAGTGGGTCTGTTAAGTAAATAATTTCAACCGGTGTCATCCTTTTAGTTAAACTCAACCTCTAAGATGGACTTAAATGAACAGTGTGCAGCTTCAATAATAGTAGAATTCGATGATGCAAGGACAGGAAAGTTAAAAAAAATCAAACTTCTACAACACATTCAGCGCGTGCATTCAATGCATGACGAGGCATGACATCACGAAGTGAATTGCGTTTGCAGTAAGGATGCACAGAAACAATTGGCAAAAACGTCCTTAAGTGCTGGCAAATCAAATGGTTTCTTTTTTGTTCCCTCATCAGCATCAGAGCTGCGTTCTTGGTTGTTCCACTACAGTCTTCCATGCCTCACAGGAATACTAAGAGACAAATACCTTAAGCACTACTTGCTTCTCGTAGAAGGTGCCTGGCTTTTTAACCAGGAATGTATCTCAAAGGACGACATGGTGTACGGTAGCTTCTGCTTGCTAAAGTTTGTGCTGTACTTTGATGGCCTCTATGGTAAGGCTTTTAAACCTGCACCGTCCTGTATTTTTAGGTTAATCAGTGTTTGTAAATACTTGTAAATTTAACTTTATTTAGGCAGGTGAGCCCATTCAGCAACAAGTGTGGTATCCAGAGGGTCCCTGTCCTTGCGTTAACATCCTGCTTAATCATCTTTCGTGAAAACCTGATGCACTTTCAGTGTGTCAAACTGATTCTTTGATGATTTTTGTAATACTGTATTATTACTCTTTTAAGGAGAACGTCACATGACAATGAATGTGCACAACTTGCCGCACTTGAGAAGGTCAGTGGAACAGCTTGGTCCACTTTGGGTCAATTCATTGTTTGAATTTGAAGATGCCAATGGAGACCTGAAGTCCATGTTTCATGGCTCACAGAACATTGATATGCAGGTAAAACATTCTGAACATCATTTAATTCATACAAACTCAAAAATATAATTTATATTGTATAACTGGGCTCATATATAGTAGAAAGGAGGTGATGTAATAGCAACCCATATTGTTGTGGGGTGAAAGGATTGTTTTTGAACTTTCATTGTTGGTCTTGATCAGATTGTAACAGCTGTGATCGCCATGCAGAGTATGCCAGATCTTTCCAAACGACTAGAGAAGGATTCTCCTGCTGCACAGTTCTATTCGAAGCTAAACTTTGGAGTCCAGGGCAAGTGAGTGAATTTTGTAGCTCATGTTAGTAAATCAAGCAATCAAACCTATTTGATTTGTCAATATATCACAAAGTGAGTTCTGGTATGTTTGTGTTTTCCTTAATGCAGTTGCCATGTTTAAAACAAATTCAAGTGTTGTCTTTTTGTTAGAATGAACTGTTCATTCCTGTGTTGTGGTTTTTAAAAATTAAAAAGAGTCAAATGAGCCAAGGAGGCCCACACGGCTGGAGCTTAACCTGCTTTCTGAGTCGGCGAGCATTCCTATGCGCAAGAGCAGAGACATTCCTGGAGACATTGCAATATGACCAATACTAGTACAATGACTAGTACAACACGATGGCATAACTGGCATCGTACCACCGAGCTTCAGATCTGAAGCCTAATGCACTAACCACTGTGTCACCATGGCACCCCCAGTGAGATTAAATGTGGCTTTCATTGGCTTTGTCTTTTCCAGCTACCGGTATATTCCACACTTGTGTAATTTTTAGAAATGACTATTTAACTAAGAGAAGTGAAAATGAAACCAAAAATCCTTTTTCTGAGTAAATCAATTCACTAAAGAACAATGAATAATTTAATGCACTTGTTAAATGAGAGAGAGAGTAGGCTTTTAATAGCCTGAAAGTTGTATTTTAACTTTAATCTCCTTCCAGGTTGGCCCCAATTGGGCAAGATATCTACAAGTTAGCTGCTGCCAGCAAATGCATATTGGATGAAAATGTTAAGGGCAAATTGCTTCAGTTGCTGGGGATGACTCCTTTTGGTACAGTGAAAAAGTTTAACAGCGTAAAGATTGGGAGAGAGGTGTTCCATGGCAAGGCATATGCTCGTGTCTCTAAGAGGAACAGTTACACTGTGGTATACAACAAGCAGCCAGGGCAGGTTGAATCTTAATTATGGCCAAGTTCAATTCTTCCTTCTACATGAGCCACCTTGTTCCCATAGAATAGTACGGTCCTGCCAATTGTGTAAACCAGCACCATTTGCACTGATACAGAGACTTGAGCCAGAAGCATCTATTCAGTTTGTTGATCCTGAATCAAACATTACCGTCAATCACATTGAAGCTGTAAAGAAGCCACGGTAAGTTGAATGGTTGCTCTGTTATTTTTTGCAAGCCAAATGTATTATAAGTACCTTATATACTATATATTTACAGTTAATTTGGGAACAGAAATCAAATCAACTCAACAAAGCAAATCAGTGAAAATGTGCTCGAGTCAGGATTTAAACTACTGGGTTAGATGCCTTAACCACTCCACTTCTGAACCAACCATGCTGGCAGTGCGGTTAGATATTTACCTTATAGTGGCTAGCTCTGAGGAGACATTTGTGACACATTTTCTGCAATAAGGATCACCTCACCCCCCCCCCCCCGGTCAATCGGCAATGCATGGCGCAAATCCTGTATGAGGGTCTTTTAACTACTGTAGTCAAGACCAGGGATTGCCTGGAACTGAATTTGATGTATAAAAGCAGTTACATGTAGGTCAACAGGCTAAAGATGTTTCAATACAAAAAATTTAAAGTGTTAAAATTTTAAATACACTAGTATAATTATATAATTCAGTCTTGTAGTATAACAAGCACATCCATGCCTACTGTGTGCATGCATGCATAATTATCTAAGTCTATACGTCAGACACTTGTGTGGAAAAAATGAACTCAGTTAATGGCTGTAATAATTTTTTTTGGCAGGGCAGACAATGTAGAAGTGATCAAGATCAGCTCTGTGAAGGAAAAATGTGTTTACATGGAGTTTCAAGGCATAAGCCATGCTTACATTAGTAGATTTCCTAATTTTATCGAGACAGATTTAAGTTGTATATAATTTGAAGTGTCTTCTCCAGGCCATGCAAAGAGCTTCATTTAAACATTGAGTGTATTTTGCAAGTTTGGTACAACAGTAGAGTTGCATTAATATTGTAAAAAGATTCACATTCATGTAGATTTGCAAAAAGGTATTTCATTGTAACTTTCAAATAAACCGAGAAACTGGGTATTTGTGTTATAGCAATGAGTGCACCCACATTATAGAGTTGTTAAACGTTTCACATAACCCGGCTGTAGAATAGATATCGTTGGAAATTTGTATTGTTTCCTACAGTGTATTTAGCAATGACTGTTAATAGGTTCAAATTTGTTTCACTGGTTTTGTGGAATCACTTTAAACTACAGTTTGATGGGATCTAGCTTCTAAGGTGGCACCCATTACTGCAAACTATGTGTAAACTACAACAGATGATATGCAGATGTTTTGCATATTTTCTACGTATATGTCAAATATATGCAGCTGTTGTGCAGATACCTTGCAGATATTTTAAAGAAGGTCGTACATATCTGCAAAATATCTGCGAACGTCATGCACTTATGGTGCAGATATGGACAAACCCACTACAGACAAAGTGCAGTACTGTCACAGATATGTGGCAGATATTTACAGATATTTTACATATATGTCAGTTTGGTAAGGGTAGTGATAAATACTTATACTACAGTTTATGAGTCGTCATTTTTGGAAATTATGTTTTTCACAGATGAGAAAAGTCCTTATGAAAATGTCAAACCAGAGTGATTGTGAGAGTTAAATGGAGTGCATCAGAGCCTGTGAAAACCACTTGTACTGAAGTGGGACAACCACTGCGTGTGGAACCGGGAGAATAATCTGGGCAAAATTTAAGTCGTTTTTGAGCCACATAGTAAACAGGCATGATAACTTGGATGATGCCATGTTCAACAGATGTGTGCATGGGAGCAACATCCAGCAGAGAAAGTGGTTCCTTCCTAGTATGACTTATTTTTATGTTGTATGCTAAATATTGTATAAAAGAATGATGTTAGACTTCTTTATTCCCCACTGGATCGAGAAAAGATGTGAGATAAGAATTGATGTTTGTCAAGTCTCATTTTGAGCAACGACCATTTCATTGCCACACAAATGCATTATTATTGAGTTGACATTTGTCATGCTAAGTATTCCCTGGCTACACATGTAAAAGCAATAATCCATCATTCATGAAAATCTCAATTGCTAAACCCAATAATGTCGTTAAATTATTGGTTATCATCAATGATGATTGGCGATGAAATATTTTTATTTCTGCAGAATCTGTCGTCTACAAGAAGGTTGCCCAGAGAAGTTGTTTAGAGGGTTTTCATTCTGTCCCGAAGCACTTCTGTCTGAAAATGATATCATTCTCATACGTAGGGATGCTTTGCAGGTTTGTGTCTAGTAATGGCGTCTACTGACTGCATCAAGTTGCTGATCTAACACAATTACTGGAAAGTGCATATCACAACTGCTTATACAAAGTGAAGTAGTTTATATTGTTTTCCTAGTCTCTGGTTAGTGCAGATGAATAATGTGAAATGCTCAACCCCTCGATATCTTGTCATGTGGAGACGTGATGTTTCATCACCTGAAGAGCCACTGTAAAATAATTAATTTTTTGGTTCATATCACTCTGTCAAAGTTTCAATAAATAACTGTGTTTGTTTCAGAAGTTGGAAGATTTTTTTCTTTTGTTTACATGTGGACTAACAGCTTCACAAATTCAATTCAAGTACAGAGAAGTCATTTGGACGAGCTTTCCACGTTCATTGCTCGGCCTTTCTCTTTGTGCGCTTTATTAAGGAGTATCTTCATGTTTTTGAAGCCCAGAATTTTTGTTTTTAACATCGATCAGTTATCTATTGTTCAGGTTTTATAACATGTAGTGTTATATAGAGAGGGCAGCAAAAGCAGGTCAGAGAAGGAAAAAGAAAATAAAGCAATTCACAGGTCATGATAGGTATTGTCAGGAGTACAAAATGTGTGTTAAATTACCAGCAATGCTGAAATGGCTCATGACAACAATGCACGTAGTACATACATAATTTAAGTGGGAGTGTACAATTTGAACACCTACAATATGCCCTGTACATTTGGGGAAATTTGGGGAATTTAATTGCAGCACTCAGTGCCAGTTCAAAGTCTTGTGAGTGGCTGAGTTCGTGGACATTACTATTCAAGCACTATGATCCCGAGGGGTAGGGATTTAACTCTTAATGGAGACCCAAGGGTGGGGAAATTGACTCTGAAAGAGCTGAAAATGTCAAATTGCCGTGGGGTTGCCCCCGCGCTCTCTATCCTGGGGCAAACCATTGATAGGCGTGTAATATATTTGTAATCGCTCCTTGTATAAAGCGTTTCAACAGAAGTCATTGATGCAGGCAGGTGTTGTGCTATCGCGTGCTGTATTTGTTTAACTCATTTCTACCCACTCACTATCTCACGTGATGAATTCGACAGGAAGTGAAAAAAAATTCTCACAAATTCATGCCTTTACCTTTCACACTCAAATTTGAAAGAAAGGCTGGGAAAGGAATTGCCCAGTTCCCCTCTAAATTTGAAAAAAGACACTTGAATGTGGCCTATATGACGACCTTTTCAAGATTTCTGTTGAACAAAAGCGACAAAATATGGTGACTTGTGCTAAACGCTCGAGGATAATTATCTATATCCTTATTTGACATGGTTGTGTTATAAATTTATTGTGAAAAAATGTTGACAAAATACAATAGCATTTTTATTTATGTTATTGCTACAAATTGGAACTAACTACTTACAGTGTATTTGATTTCATAAGCAGTACAGTGGGCCCGCTAAGAGACACCAGGGGGGTGAGGAGGGAGCTGATTTTTTTTATAACACATCCATGCGTGCCTACAGAGGAGGCAATGTAGACAGATCCCTAACATAAGCATTATCATAGGCTCTTGGGTGTGTCTACATACGGGTAATCCAGACACACTCCTAAAATCAACTGTTTTGATGGGCTGTTGTTTATTACAATCTTGAAAAAACTACCAATTTGATTTTATCTGCAGCACAGTGGGCCTGCTAAGAGACACCAGCGGTGTGAGAAGGGACAATGGGTGTGTCTGCATTGTGCTCCTTCAAAAGAGAAAATTTGTGTTTTTATGTGGTAATCATTCATAAATGCTAATAAATTCTGTATTCATTATTTTCAGCCAAATTTGTTGGAGATATTGCCAGTATCACAAGAAGGATAACTATCTTGAAAGTTTCCTTGTAACCACAGAAAATTTTGGAGCAAGTTGCTTTCCTCTCCAAATTTTGCGGATTTTCACTCTAATGTATGCTAATTTATGCACATTAATTAAAATACCATGGTTTCTGTTCAAAAAAAAAATTGCGGGGGCAAGCTTATTTACTCCTCTCTGAAAAGAGGTGTAGCTTGCCACATAATTGTAAATACCTGTTGACGAAATAAATAAAGAAAGAAGTGTGGAGAACTGCGAGTGTTTTTTATTTTTGGAAAGCTTACTTCCTACCCTTTAAAATGACGTATAGCTTTCCACATAACTGTTAATACTTGTTGAGTAGAAAAAATTAGAAAAAAAAGATTTGGGCACGATAGAAATGAGTTCAAGGTATTTATTCCCGGGAGTTGTTTGATCGGGTCAGGAAATTAGCACTTGGTCATCTTATGTCGCGCGTGAAATCAAACCACAAGAGAGCAGTTGTCTTTTTGTTTAGGTTAGATTGGTTCGAAATGTCTGTAATGAACATTGAAAGAAGAGGAGACACTTAGCTCTTCCAAATAATACGTTTATTGAGACAGACCGTTCGTGCTTTGTGCAAACCAAAAGGGTTCAATTCTTTCTTCGAGGGAAGGCACGCAGAAGTGCGATCGTTAATTCCAGGTAGTTCCATGTCGAAGTTGTTTTGAAGAGGATTTGCGGATGGAAACTGTGCACGGTTTTCTGAAGTTTTCCGAAAACTTTAAGCAATATTAAGAATATCTGAGTTATAGAGGCCTTTCACTTGAGATGTACAATGAAATATGAAAAGTATTGTACCCTAGACTCGTAGAAGTGCTGCGCCTTGCATTGGTCGAGAGTCTTCAGCTCCAGAAATGTTTCGAAATAGTAGATTGTTTTGCGTTTTGATAAAACGGCGGTTCATTCTGAAAAGATGTTTTCATTCCTCTAAAAGCTCTAAATTCCGTCGCTTAACTTGTACACTGTATGATGATGGCGGATCAAGCGTTTTGAGCATCGACAGAAATTGATAATGAGAAATTGTAACAAAGTTAACTACAAGTGTATGTGTTCACTTTGCGGAAACGCTTGGCTTTCCCATATGTGTATCTGGTCGAAGCCCTGTTACCAGCAGTGCACAAAACTAGGGGAGGCAAAAAGGAATCGACATCCTTGTTTTTTGTGATCGGCTACTATTCCCCGTCAATCTGTAGATCTTTATTGCTCTGGTTTTATGCCAAGTTAGTAGAATGTCCACTGACATTGTGCTGTTGAACGCAGAGCTATGCTTCCTATATTTACAGGGGCGTGGTTGGACATGATTGGTAGAATTTGTCTTGATTTCTGTGTGTTTGCTGTATTAGGACATGTAGTTCACTAGCTAGCAAAAGCTCATCATTGAGAAGGCCTACCTTGCGAAGAAGGAGAACGTTGTCATCATGCATATTGTCATAGGTTTGAATATAACTAAGTACAGATTGAAACTAAGTACAGATCGTCTCCAGAAAGTGGCAGAAGCGGTGGAATGTTGGTTCGCTGTAGCTTCACAGGTGATGTACATCTACTACGTGCAGAGAAGATTCTCGGATGGTAAGCTGCAAAATTTGATCAGACAGAGAGAGAATTAACAAGCGCATTTGTATGAAGGTATACAAAAGTACGGACAGATGTCGACGTCGAGAGACTGCGAGAGAGGAAGAGTACTCTTTCCTAAGACAAAAAATTGTAACGGTATTTCTAGCTATATATAGGACAATGTTTTGACACCAGCTTTTGGAGAAGCGCAAAATTGGTACATAGCAAACGCAGGTCATTAAACTATAGTACCTAAATTCAAGAGCGAGACTTCGCACTCGAATCCCCAAGCTGACGTTGTCAAACTATGTCATCCACGGAAGATGCACTCACGAACGCCCAATAGCTGTTGTAGCGGTACACAAAGAGCTTCTAATAGTTGACAAGTGGTGCACCTCTTAGCATTGATCGCTGTCGAGGAGTGGAAGTTTCGTCGCGATCGTTCGCTCTGAGAAAAGACCCGTTCGGTTTAGACAGCTCCATCCACCATCCATGGTGTGTTTATAAGCGCGCGATGTTGCAATTTTTCATATGCGTTTAATTCCTGTCAATCAAGTGATGTCTGGGCCAATCAGAACATTGTAGTCTCGCGAGGCCCACGCACGAAGACGAAATTCGGCAAAGTTTTGGAAGGAAGCGTTGACTCGGCCAAGTCGAACGCGAGCTTTATAATATAACACAGGAGAGACTTTGGCGTTATCAATGCGGTTCTCTCATATCTAACTTCTCAGGAGACTCGTTATATATGTGGAAGCGAGATTGAGAAGATCATTCTTCTCAATCTCGCATCCACATATATAACGAGTTTTAATACCGTCGGGCAGCCATATTGATTGAGAAGGAACAAATCTCGCCGTTTGACTGCATCTTTTCCTACGGTTTTTGATCTGATATGGCGAGGGTGGCTGGTGGCACTTGGAAATGGGACGTGGAGTTAAGAGAAGCACTAGAAACTTTATCTGAAGAAGAACTGAGTCGACCTGCGATGATCAGTGTTTTACGACAAAGGTTTCCGGAGTATGGTTGGGGCTTGAGTTCGTTAGACAAGAAATTGCGTTTCTTTGAATTGACACAACGTAGAGGCATGCTGAAAACCCCGGACACTAGACAAGGTAAGGACGTCAAGAACGTACTTTATCAGTCATGACAGCGCTCTCTCTCTAATATTTTCAGTGCAAAACATATGCACTCTGAGGCCTACGGTTATATAAGCTTATGTCTCTCATACGTTAAGTAATTGTGGCCAAGAAAATCTAGGCCTAACATAGGATTCTTAGCAAACCTGGGTAAGCTTTCTTAGCTGTTCTGGGATGTTTTGAAATATGGCAGGAAAAAAGTAGCCCCTCATGTGCGTTGAGCACACATCAGAGTCACACGTTAGCTAACATGTGGCAGGCATTTCGCCTAATATAACACAAACATATGGGTTATGTGAATTGCTAAGCGAGTCAGAGCGGGAAATGGAACCATGTCAGAGTTGGACTAACTGAAAACATTCTTGACGTGTTGTTTGGCAGGGTCAATAATTTTGGGGCGCATTTCCATAAACGAGGCCTCTTGGAAATGAATTCAATTGAACAAATCAATCGGTCAGTACAAAATGCAGACTGCAGACTGCAGACCGGGTACAAAATGCAGACTAGGTACAAAATGCAGACTGCAGACTGCAGACTGGGTACAAAATGCAGACTGACATTTGAAACTGGTTTTTTTTATATTGTTACCGGTTGTCACGCAATGCCTTTTCTGATGTCATATTCCACGAAAACTCGCATTACCGGGGAATGATCTTGCTCCATTACTCGAAACGAAAACGCTGAGTCATGATTTCATTTTGTGTAGCAATTGTGTGGTCATTCATGATCCGATGCGATAAAACCACAACAAATGTAGACAAACGGTCAGTCACGGAATCTTGTCCTCGAAAAATTCCCCCGATTTGACTTTTGTTATCTTCCTGGTTTATTAATTAATATTTTAAAGTGCAGATAAAACACATTGCAAATGTAGGAAACTTAAACTTTCTTTAATTTTCTCCAAAATATATTTTTGCTAACCAACCATAACAATTAACACTGCTCCATTTGTGTAAAGTTCATTCTACCAGCCTGGCATGTCTGGTTCAAATATGGTGATTCAATATATAACAACCATAACCAAATTAACGCTGCTCTTATTGTGAAAAGTTCATTCTACCAGCGTGGCATAAAGGAAGGTGATTTCACTGCTACTTACCGCATTAACCAATCTCCAAAAGGCCGCCATGACGAACCGGCGAAGAGGCAAAGAAAGCGACGACGTGTACGGAAGGTCATATGTCTGCTGGTTTCTTGGTATCATGTTGCAACGAGTGTTGTTATTTTATGTTATGCGATCTCGCGCTTGAAGTAAGAAGACTGAGAAGGCTTAAATCATGTTTAAGAACGAATTGATCTTCAAGACTTCGTTTAAAAAGTATATTTCGAGTAATGGAGCAAGATCATTCCCCGGTAATGCGAGTTTTCGTGGAATATGACATCGCAAAAGGGATTGCGTGACAACCGGTAATAATAATAAAAAAACACACAGTTTCAAATGTCAGTCTGCATTTTGTACCCAGTCTGCAGTCTGCAGTCTGCATTTTGTACCAAGTCTGCATTTTGTACCCGGTCTGCAGTCTGCAGTCTGCAGTCTGCAGTCTGCAGTCTGCATTTTGTACTGAGCGACAAATCAATATCCCCCGAGCCAGAGATGACATGATCCCCCAGCCCCCTTTAATAATATTGTGCAACGAGTAAACTTTTTTTGGATGGGGAAAATCAGTGTTATTGTATAGGGGGGAGGCCATTCTCCGAAGAATTTCCGTTAGCAATTGCAGAAATGTGAAGGCATCCCAGAATTTATATTGAGGGTTCTCCCAAGGGCGTTCTGTACGTGGCTGTCTCCCTAAGATCCTCATAACCCAAATTGGTCACAAAATAGATTTCCTTCAAATCTTGTATGTGAATTGCACTTTGTCTGGGTACTTTAAAAACACTTTTCGTTTGGGATGTAAATGCTTTCTTCGGTAGTTTACAAGTGGGGTCCCCTGGTGGACAACTCCTCACAACACTTTGGTAACTCCTCACAACACTTAAAATTTGATGGAAAACAAAATTCTATTGTTGTTTGGTAGGTACAACTCTTCCTTATCCTAGAGTGTTACTCACATTTCCATGTAGTTGTTTTGATACAACAGTAGCATTTTGTCCTGGATCAAATTTTAAGTGTTGTGAGGAGTTAACAAAAGTATGGAAAATTGGCATTTTTGTACCAATAACATGTCTATTTTTGTCCACTAGGGCACCCCCCTTGTAAACTGCCAAAGAAAGCATTTAGAGCCCAAACGAAAAGTGTTTTTAAAGTACCCAGACAAAGTGCAATTTACATACAAGATTTGAAGGAAATCTATTTTGTGACCAATTTGCGTTATGAGGATCTTAGGGAGACAGCCACTTAATTGTTTGTTGTTGTTATTGCAACAACTTTGAAATAGAGAAAAAAGGCTGTTCTATTGAAGTGTTTGCTATGAGCGTGTCATGACAAGAGGATACAGTGGTTGACATTTGTATCCTGGGGTGGCGTGGGTTGGGGTAGTGGTTACCAATGGGCTATGAGTGCTTTGCATAGTGGATAAATAAGACTTGGTCAATGCATATGTTTGAACATTTTCACAACTTTTACTTATTTGCCTCTGGCACAATGCTACAGACGAACGATTGTTCACTAAGATACGTTGTCATTCAAGGCAACCGACTATAAATCAGGATATGAACTAAGATAGTGTGGTAAGGTCTAAAGGATCTTGCTGTCACATGATGAATTATAGCTGCATTAATTGTGTTTACAGAACGCAACAGTAGTCACTGAGAGTACTAAGTAGAACATCTTGAAATAGATGTGTTTGAAAAGCTCATTCTGAATTGAAGTTGACAATGAGCATTTTGCAACAAGAGAGAGCTCTCGTTCTTTCAGTAAGCTCAGACTAGACCACAAGTGACCACTATTTAACTAGCGCGTAATTCGATGTCGCTCTCGGTAATACGCTAAGAGAGATTGGAGACCCATGATCGCAGTTGTCAGTGTGATTTTCGTAATAATGCTGTCTTTCATAGCTGTTATTTGAAATGAGACGACACTTATATGTATAGAAAAGTACATTTCTCTAGTTAATACTGCTGAAATGAGAAACAACAGTTGCCTCCCACCTTTTTCAACAGTTGTGGCCAGAACTGCATTACTAAAAACAATATGGCTTTGTTTGATTTTGCTTTTTTGTTTGATGGATAGATGCAGAAGCAGTTCAACTCATGGACAAGGCGGTTGTGGATTTCAACAGTTTTCCTACAGTGTTCAAAGATCAGCGTATTTCGCTTGGATATACACAAGCTGAAGTATCAAACAACATCCTGCATTGTACTGGATATCAGATTACCCAATCAACAATCTCTCTTCTTGAATGTAACAAGTTGGAAAGGAAGAAAGTCGAAATACTCTATCCGCACCTCATGGAATGGATGATGTCAGCAAGGCCACAGGTATACCCTTTGCAATTATGTGGCTCTCGGAAAAAACGGAAAACATTTTCGAATCATGAATTGAAGGTTCTGCTTCGTGTTTTTGACCAGAAGTCACGGCCCAGTCCTGAGAAAGTGCGAGAGGTTGCTTGCAGTCTTCATCTGGATCCAGTCATTATAAAGAGATGGTTTTACAATCGTTATCACCGCCGGAAAGCCAAGAAGCAAAACTAAATAAAGTGGCCGGACAGCGTTAAGGAAAGAATGCAATATTTCAGAAGATCGTTCAAGTAATGATTTCCATTGACATGATATAAACATGATCCAAAACACCTTTTCCCTAGAATCCTTGTTGCTAAAAGATATTGTCATTCCCCCCTCAGTGCCTTCTGTCGCATTGGCGCAATTTTGGGGATCATCTGGTGATGCTTAATTACGATGGTCTTCATTATTCAACATGTTGAGATTATGAACGTGGAAATTATCTACTTCTTTCCTATATCGTGTGCTCACCTACAGACAAGTTGAATATAGCCGAGATTTGTGAAACTATTTCTTGCAAATATTGTTGTTGTTGTTGTTGTTGCGTTGTTATCTGCTAATTAACACAATTACGTGCTCATTACGGGTTGTTCAGATGTGCAATGCATAGACTACAAGACGCATGGTGGACGTCTACAATTTGGCCGCATCTCACTCTGATATGAAACTTGCTTCTCTTGTTACTATTGTTGATGCATGTCTTATGAAAGTAGTCTAAATAAGTCATCGGATTATCTAGCAGTTGTCATTTGTGAGTACCTGTTGTATTCGAATGACTTCACTATGAGTATAAGTAATGACAATGAAAACAGATTTTTGATTTTGCGTACTTCTGTCTGTTGTAATGTTGATCTGTAGTGTGACTATTTCTACCGCAATGCATGTGTGATTGTTTGACAAATCATGCTGTGATGACTTCTGGAAAATGTACCAGGCTTTTTTAGTATGTTTGATGTGGCAGACATCCAGTTGTTTTGTTCAAATCTAGACAATCCTATGCTTCGGTGTTTGTTGTTTCAAGTCCTGTGCGCCTGGAAAGCGTGCTTATCTCAGATGTTTTGCTGCACCAATTATCAGACAGCATCCTATTTGAAAGAAAGCACAGTACCACTGACTTTTACAGCCGAGTGTGCTATGTGTGCCACAACTCATAGAGAGTGTTCTCGTTGTCAGCTCAATATGACATTTCGAACAGTTGTTGCTTTTCAATTGCAGTGTAGGATGGGTTACCCTCTGCAGAGAAGTGATGTTTCCATAGCAACAATAAACAATAATGGCGGAAAATAGTGAAAGTGAAATGTTGCACACATGCAGATGTGTCTTTCCAAAGCAAAAACGAACATCGTAACCTGTGGGAGACATGAAACCAAAATATAGAAGTGCTAATGCAAGAGTTTTCTTTATTGTTTTTATCAAAAGTAGAGCCATTCTCACAACATGTGGCTACCATTAAGTGCAATCCCAGGGCAACAATTTTTGCAAATGTCATGTTAATGTGACAAGAGGAAGACTGGCTACAAGCATAAGCAATTGCCTTATACAGCTTTGTAAGGCATCTGTGGTGGAGCTACATACTGAAGGGCTTATATGCTGCGAGAGAGGGGAGGGGGTTCAAACTGGAATAAAAAGGTGTTGCAAATTCAGCCATAGCAGTCTCGATAAAAACATTTTATTTTTCTTCCAGCACATATCTCTTGCACATCTTAGGATATTGAGGTTTCGCAAGGTATTTGTCCCCCGCTGAAGTAATAATTTTTGGCAGTTTATGACGATTTGGAAATAGCAGTTGTTAGTGAAGGCTGTGAGAGTCCAACAAGAAAATTGCGGAGCGACACATTTTTCACACACAATTGATAATAATAATAATAAAAACTTTCTTTAACAAGGGCAGCACAAAATAGTGCAAACCACTAATAAATTTGTGGCCCTTCTAACTTTCTAAGATATTTACAATGAATTATCAAAAAAATATTTACATCTAAAACTTACTATATAAATATAAATATATACATTGTAGATTTCCTGTGAGTTAATGGTTGAATTCGTATTAAGAAGTGCAAAATGGCTTTTTTTTTCTTATTCAGAGTTTGCAGGCATATACTGGTAATGAAGTCTCTTTAAAAGTTTGCATCATTATTCGCCTCATCACGTGATAACATTGATGCATTGTATAACTCCTGTATTCAATATCAAATTTCATTATCTATAGTTCGTGACTATATATCGGTTCACAAAAAAGACCTCAGAGCTCATCTTGGCACTATTCTGTCAGAGAACCTAATGTTCAGCAACTGAGAAGTCATATAGGGCGCGTTATATGTATGGCGGCCTATAAGGAGATGTAGTTTTGGATGGCAAGTAGTTGCACTATAACTCGCAGCCCTTACAGGTGTGGGCCCTTTAAAAGCAGCAGCTTACAGTATTTATCTGATGAATTCACTGAGGAGCGAATAGTTTAGAACAGTTACATCAAAGACGTACCAAACTCACAACTTACTTGTCAGAAGGTTCAAATTTTAAGAAACCTGGCAATTTCAAGGACACTCTTTAAAACTGATGGTACAAATCTGGTGCATGTTGCGAACAAGTTTGTCCATGAAAAAGCAGAGAGGGCTATCAAGAAGCACTGTTGGCAAATTTGTTCCTATAAAGGTGTTGTTTTTTATCAAATGCACACAAAGTGTGGCATGTTGAACAGTGTTAGTATCTATCTACGACAACTTTTGGTTTCCCTCGTACCCATTGTTGAACGTCTTCATTTTAATGGGGTAGGAGTTGGGTTTTCAGCAGCCTGCTTTGGTTTGCCCCCCCCCCCCCCCCCCCCAGTTATTTCAGCCTTGCTCTGCGCCTGAAAGTAGAACACGCCGAAACAGTATCCTCTTAAACTCATCTAACACTAATATCAGAGGACTGGCATTACAGACACACTTACAAACTATTGAGGCTTGTGTTTGTCTTTCTAAAGCGAGTGAGCTGAAAAATTCAGTAATGGCGCAGGGCCAATATTTCATCACGTAATGACAAGTCGATCGTAACAAAATTACATCATGCTTTCCTTACTTTTCAGAAAAACAGTTCTATGAAATATAGTGAACTATTATAAGGGATACAACTAGGACTAGGCTTTTGTGTCTGTAATAGAGCAAGTACGTAATACTGGCAGTTCTTTTGTGCAAAGTGTTATTGTCTCGGACTTCTAGCTTCATGTCGATAAAGGACGCATTGAATGGTGTTCACTTTTCTTCACACAGACCAAGCCATGGACAAGTGTTGTACTCAAAATGGATTTGATTCAGTTGTGGTTGTACATAAACACAGAAGCTGATTTCGGCATGTACATTTCTTTGTGAAATCATCTGCTTGACTAGAGAGAACAACTGAAGCCTGATGTATAAATTTACAATACTGTACAGGACATACTTTCAAACATTCTTACTGCCAACCACTTCCGCATGACAAACCATTCTTTGGTAGTTTCATACGACATCACTATCACTGACTGACTTCTGAGCTATCATACGAATGTGCACTCTTTCCAAAGTACTAGCAAGTTTACAAGTTCACTGCCCGAAATAAGGTTCAGTACTAGAGAATACTATCTGCGCAGTCTCTGTTATAGGTGAGAGCCTTAAGTACCACATCTGAAAGTGGAAGTCCCCTTTTGGGAGTCACAACCATGCTCCAATTTCGAACGTTTCAGGATAGCTATTGCCTGCTGGCTATCACTACAAGACTTTCTTCAACACTTTTTATGCAGATTTTGTAAAACATACCCCCAAGTACTGCAAACCAGCCTTCTCTTTCTGTCATAAGACACTTTTGCATGGAAGTCAGACATAACTTCATACGCTTGCAGAGCGCAAGGATTCTATGGGCCACTCTAATTACTAACATTCCAGCTGCATTTCGGCATAATCCTCTGAAGAAAGAACTCTTTGCACATTTCACTGGAACGTAGGATTAATATTTCGTATACAACGTTTCCGCGTCACCATTCTTTAAGTATCCATCGTATAGTGCTTTAAACACAGAAAGCCTCAGTATTGGTATGCTGTATATATTCATATTGGCTGAATTCGGCTGGTAAGTCGGCGTTGAAGGCTTTGTTTTCTTTAACATTTTGTACAGCATTATTCACAATCTGGGCAACAATGCTTCGCCTTACAGACAATCTTTGTTGTTCATCGTTGTATTTAGCACATTTCTCGTCCACTAGACTGCTTTCCCCAGTCGCTGCATGCAATTTCTCTCCATTAAACCTACAATTGGTACGCAAACAAATATATAAGAATAGAAAACCACCGAGTCTTTGCAAACAACAAGGTGCCTTTAATACACGAGCTGAGGTCGACCGTTCGAATAAAGAAGACACCAAGTACGGAATTTTGTACAAAAGACATTCTGTACTTCAGGACCACATTTAACGACAAGGTATGGCTATATCCTAAAATAACTCTTCTTATTCGATTTTATTAGAGGAACATTTGCTTCAGTTTCACCTCCAGTTAAATAGGAGTTAAATTGAAGTTGAAGACACAACATTGACGTGGTGCTCGGGACGATAGTAACTTCTCAACTATCTTGGCACGTGAGCTCGTGATTTTACTGTAATCCAGGCAAAAGAAAAGTAAAAATTGTCTAGTTTTCTACTTACATCGCTGAGGAAGCTTTCAAATTGTTCCTCTAACTGTCGATAGTCTTCCAGAAGAGCCAAAACAGCTTCAAAATCTTCTCCAAACTGATAAAAATACCGTCCGGCATATTGTTTTGACTGTCACGTGATGGATCAGTTTAAACATCGGCGGAACCGCTCTTGTTCTGTTCCTTTCAAGATTTTTACAGTTTCCTTAGCAGTCTCCCTCGACGAAGTTTCGCTGCATCGAGTCATAATTCAAACCTTGTGTTAGACGTCTGCGTTTTGAAGACATAACTTTTGTATTGGCATCTGACGAAGCAGACGAAGAAACATGACTTCCCACTCCATGTAACACAAAAGGTCCTATTTGCTCACGTGAGTTCAAGCGTAGCACGTGCGTGGTCTCGCTACAAAAATCGGCACGTTTTCGGCATTTTTAGAGCTTTAGCAGATTTTTAGAGAGCTACACAGCTTTTACAGATTTGGAGGGATTTTTAGAGGTTTTCTTGAATATTTTCGCGCTTTTTGCGTTACCTGTTACGAAAAAGCTTGAACCCCCTCGGCGGCTATATCAATGGGCGGTCTTCCTTATAATCCAGCATTCCTTGGTCTCCGTGACTTCAAAATGGAGCGCGCACGAGAGCTTCTATGTGGTTGTCACTGAGGCCGATACTTGAAAGCGCACGAAAGCCCTGCAATTTTCACGACGCGTCACCGAATTTTTAAATGTATTCCCATTTCTACAGATTTTTTGGAGTTGTCATCGGATTTTTACAGGTGAAACCCCAAATTTCTACAACATTTTTGGAGAAATCCCGCAACGATTTTTAGCCCATTTTTCGGCTTTTTTGTAGCTAGGCTTATTTCGACATCACGGCAGGCGCCTAAAACGCCCACGTCCTCGCGTTCAAGTGACCTGATCTCAAGAGCTCTCTATCGACGGGTAAGAATAGACCGCTGTGAACAATTTCCAACAGGTAACGCAAATGAACTAAGTATCCTGAAACAGACGCCATTATTTCGTGCATCCTCCCAAACTCCATGTTATTCAGGGGGGCAGAGGGGGAGGGTTACGACTTTTGTGTTGCTATTTTAATGATGAAACTATCCTCTTGCTCTTTCATGGAAACATCTGTGTGTATAACTCAAATCATCTAAGACCGTTTTGGGCTGACATGGCTAAAAAAGTGGCAATCAACAACAGTAAAATTCTTTTCAGACAAATAACTTTATTCCCATATTGTACCATGTTGCAACAACACTGTCATTTCAGCACTTGAAATTTTCAAACATCATTTTTAAACAACAACTGATTTCTCATCAACAAGTTCTCTCCCATTTCTAACGATGTATCAAGAACATAACGGTTTCGCGAATGAAAACCCTATCTTTCGTGTGCTGTGTAGCACGGAAATATCCTGATCACTAGCATTTCAAAATCTTTGACAACTTTTACATCGAGTCACAAATATGAACGCGTTTCTCTTCCATCTCACCTCGGTTCGCCTAAAAACAACATACAATTTCATTGCTCAGAGGCTTAAGTGAAAATCGCCGACAATAGGAACACAACAGTCTTTCAACATGCATTATCACCTAGCCCTTTCATGTCCAAAATTGCAAACGCGTATATTTCGCGATACACACAACGTCCTGTGCAGAACTCTTAAATAACAGTTTCCAACAGATGTGGTGTGCTACGAGTTCTCTTATTACTAGTCAAACCGTACTTCGGTGATAACAGCGGTGGATTTGCGAAACTTAACGGTGACTTCAGGCAACAAGAGAATAGCCTTGTATATCTCCTCTGGAGAAGTGTTCTCAAGACTGATGGCCTGGTCTTCCTGTTTCAATTCGTTGGACTTTGCTACCATCGCATTCAACACCTCCCTAAACGCTGTAAGAACATATTTGGTGTTGTCCTCATCTTGGACCGTGATCCGCAAATTGCATTCTTGCGCGCAGTTAGCAATCCTTTGGCTCGCTTTGCAGCTGTCACATGTCACCACTTCTAAGGTGGCAATGTCCGTGAGGGCTTTAGAGCAGCGTCCGCAGCTAAACCACCGTTTGAAGTCCTCGGCAAAGTTGACGCTCGGGACTCGTATTTCTGTGATATCTGCTGCTCCCGCGAACTCTTCCTCCGCTGGCGGAAATTCTTTTTCCAATTTCAACACCCTTGTGTATGGCGTCGTGGACACGCGCTTGATATCGTAGCTCTTTACACGAAGGGGAGCTAGCTTGTAGCTAGTTTCCGATGTCAACGTTTTGTTCAGTTCTCCCCAGATCGTAAGAGGAATAGACCCCGTTTGATCTGTTAGGATCGCGCTTTCGTTGCAAGCGATACTGTTACCATTGATAACGATCTCTTTGATCTGGTCTGAAGAGCATGTTACACGGCCTTCAGCGATAACCAGTTGACCCCCTTCCACCTTCTGAATCTCTGCAATTGCCATTGGCAAGTCTTCTGCTCTTTCCAGGTATTCAAAATCGATTTCTGCGTTGCTAGCCTGTTGCAGCCGCGTTCGCTTCGTTACAACTAGATCAAGAGCTTCGGCGTCCACCAACGAGCGTTTTTCGCCTACGTTGCGTAATTTTGCGGCTGTTCTGGACGTTTGGTAGCCTTCAAGCTGTTTCTGCAACTTTTCGTCATAGCAAACTGCTCGACGGTATGAGGCCTTCGCTGTCTGCAGAAGGAAATTGAAGTACGGAACAGATCCCCTCCTCGATTTCATAGTAGGACTCACGTTATGCACGTACCCTTCAACACTCTTGCTGTCCATGGCTGATACTATTACCAAGTACATTCTTGGACAACGTTGTAGCATATTTGTTTGCGTCTAACGCTCCGCCTTTGCTCCGAGTCCATTGGTTTCACGTGGGTTTGATAGACAAGTCCCACCAGATAACATATGCAGGGCGGGGCCACACATGTGCTACGCTCACGTACACTCTAGCCATAAACGAATGAACATTCGCGTACTTTTTCCGTTACAAGTTCCTCCAATCACCCGTCGTGACAAAATGGTCGCTATTTTTAGTTGTGCGCCTGAGAAGCGATATTTGCCCGGAACAGGCCACAATCAAGCCCTAGCACATTTTACTCTGTTGTCCTACGCATGTCTGCAAGCGTCCCTATCTCGTACGGCCTCATTCTTCTTGGTAGAGCCGCGATCGCTTTGGCCGGCGCCACCGTCGGCCTGGGACTGAGGGAGACCACTTCCGTTTTCAGGCGTGGTCACACAGCTCAAACTACAAGCCGGACAAAAGCTTTGACTAAGACATGACTTCTTTTGGTCGATATCTCTGGTCTGTTTCCCCTAAGAATTCTGAATATTTTCTTGGAAAATGGAGAAGACTTCATTTCTTCCTCCATTCGTCAGGAATTCGGGTCAAGTGTCAAGTGAAACAACTTACAATATGAGGTAAGTAGGTACGCCTACTTTTCATGATGGCGGCTTTTAAATTAACTCATCATCACTGTTGTTGTGAAATACGGTTGTGTATCGGTCAAATTGAAGCTTCAACATCACCCCCGCCCCCCGCTCCCCCAGAGCCCGGGCATTTGACTGTGCATTGTGCCTGGGAAGGGGAAGGGTTGGGAATTTGAACTGGACATATGTCTTATTCAGGCGTAATACTCCTCTGAGTTTTTCAATTTTTGCAAGCTTTGACGCATTTACAAGATAGAATTTCGCCTTTATTAGTGAATAACTCTTTGAAAAACGGCTTCAAAAGAAGTCTCAAGGTGTTATCACCGCGCATCTCTCTCTGAAAATTGTGAAGAGTGTTTGATTGACGACGAAAGTTGTCTTTCAGGAGAAGTACTTCAGAACTAATTCGTGGGGCATTCGAACCTGTTTTTTGCCCCGAGAGGAGGCAATTTGAGCCACGCAATCGTGCAAAGTTCTCCCCCCCGGGGGGGGGGGGCCTGAGGGGTGGATGTTGAACCTTCCATGTCACTGGTACATCAGTTGAGCATCTTTGTTTCTAGTGAGAGCTTTTCCGATCCATCATTACCTTTATGTTTCATATTGGTGGTTATTCCAGTTCTTAAATAATGGAATTTTCAGTCTGTGTGGTAGACAAGTGCGAGATATAGTTTTCATCGCCTTCTTCAGTGTTTCATTACTACTGGAAACTGTCCAACTGCCAATTTTGTGCCCTACATTTCTTCTTTTGACTGATCCTTTGTTATTTTTTGGGGCATCCTATGTCAGAAGTCATGAATGATCCAGTCTTTTCTTACACTAAAGGTACATGGAGAAGAGCACTGATATGATCATCCCAACTTAGATGGGTAAGTCTTCACTGGATTGAACTGGATCGAACGCAGTGATCACAGTAACCTAGCTTTCGTACTTGAACACAAAGGACCTATTTACAACTATATTTGACTCCATTCAATTTCTGACCCCACTCAAACATAATTATACACAATGAAACACTGCTGAAATCATTCAAATATAGCAGATATTTATACCATCTGCCCTTTAGCATGTTATGTCAGCATGATGTGTTTTGTATTCTCATGTAAAGACATAAAAACTCAGTGACTAAAACAATCACAAAATGAATTTTTCCAATGTGAGGTTTATTCTCGATGACAACATGCTTAAACTTAATGCACAATGAACGAAACTCTTCTACTCTGTTTACATCATACTCATATCAGGGTTTCTATACCAGAATAACAATTTTGAGCCCGTACCACTACTGGGGGAACTAACACAAGTATGACTCACACTGTTATGACAAATAGTGCTATAATCACATAACCAAATACACAGAACCAAGAGCGAACCACGATGAACTTATACGACACTGACAATGATACCAGTCCCAAGTAAACACCCCTTTACACTGAAGTCAAGCAGCTTTCAACAATGTTCAACAACATTCTCAGAGACCCAGGAGCAGTAACATGCACATTTCATCTAAGCGATACAAAGTCACACCTCTACAATTTTCTTTATAAGTTGTGGATGTTTTGTCGGATGACTTAGTCGATGCGAGCTGTTGACTTAGGCTAGTATATGTGTAAGAAAACATTTCTTTTGTTTTGCCAAAGCTACATTTTTGGCATAAATTTGGCCCTGTGGTAGTAACATTCTGTATCCTAAGTTTGAAGCTTTTAGAACTTTTCTTTCTGTTTTTACCAGCATTTTGACTGTTCTTATTTGCTAAGAACTATGAGTAAGTGTACCAGTCGCCATCTTTTCCAGTAGTGTGGATTCAAAGAATTAAAATCTGCTCTCTTTTGCTTTCAGGTTGTCATTCTATCAAGCTGAGGTCATGAAAACATCGCACTTAATTACAATGGCTTCTTTGAGCAATCTGTACTGTGCAGAGTACTGTGCAAAGATGAACTCAATTAAAACATTTGAACACCACTTTTGAAAAAAGTTGATGTATTTTTTCTCTTTTTCTACTACATATTTTCCTGTCATTCATTACTTTGCCTGTAGCCACTTCAACCATAAACTCATAACCAATTCGACAACTCATTATCACGTACTTTTCATAATGGCGGCTTTTAAATCAACTTATCATCACTGTTGTTGTTTAATACCCTTGTGTATTGGTGAAATTCAACCTTAAACATCACCCCCCCCCCCCTTGCCCCACCAGACCCCAGGCATTATTTGACTGTGGATTGTGCCTCGCAAGAGGAAGGGTCGGGAATTTGAACTGGATATTTGTCTTATTCAGGCTTAATACTCCTATGAGTTTTTCGGTTTTTGCAAGCTTTCACAGATTCACAAGATAGAATTTCCCCTTTATTAGTGAATAACTCTTTGCAAAACGCCTTGAGAAGAAGTCTCAACGTCTCATCACCGCGCATCTCTCTCTGAAAATTGTGATCAGTGTGATTGACGACAAAATTTGTCTTTGAGGAGAAGTATTTTCATTCTGGTGGTAGACAAGTGCGAGATATAGTTTTCATGGCCTTCTACAGTGTTTTATCCCTACTGGAAACTGTGCAAGTGCCAATTTTAATCCAGCCTTTTCCTACACTAAAAGTACACGGAGAAGAGCACTGATATGATCATCCCAGCTTAGATGAGTAACTCTTCACTGGATTGAACTGGATCGAACGCAGTGATCACAGTAACCTAGCTTTCGTACTTGAACACAAAGGACATATATACCACTCTTTGACTCCATTCAATTTCTCACCCCACTCAAACATAATTCTACACGATGAAACACTGATCAAATCATTCAAATATAGCAGATATTTATACCATCTGCCCTTTAGCATGTCGAATGTCAGCATGATGTGTTTCGTATTGTCATGTAAAGACATAAAAACTCAGTGACTGAAACAATCACAAAATGAATTTTTCCAATGCGAGCTTTATTCTGGATGGCAACATGGTTAAACTTAATGCTGAATGAACCAAACTCTTGTACTCTGTTTACATCATACTCATATCACGGTTTCTATACCAGAATAACAATTTTGAGCCTGTACCAATACTGGGGGAACTGACACAAGTATGAGTCACACTGTTATGACAAATAGTACTATAATCACGTAAGCAAATACACAGAACCAAGAGTGAACCAGGATGAACTTATACGACAGTGACAATAATACCAGTCTCAAGTAAACACCCCTTTACACGCTTTCAACGATGTTCAACGACATTCTCAGAGACCCAGGAGCAGTAACATGCAGATTTCATCTAAGCAATACAAACTCACACGTCTACGATTTTCTTTATAAGATGTGGTTGTTTTGTTGGATGACTTAGTCGATGCAAGCTGCTGACTTAGGCTAGTATATGTGTAAGAAAACATTTCTTTAGTTTCACCATGAAAGTGAAAACCAACAAGAACCTCTGACCTTACTATTACCAATCCAGCGTATGAAAAAAGATCGGAGCTCTCTCTTTTACCACAATACCTTCCCAAGCTAACACAGCCAATACGCACACAAAAAGGTACATTTTTGGCATAAATTTGGCCCTGTGGTAGCAACATTCTGTATACTAAGTTTCAACCTTTTAGAACTTTCCTTTCTGTTTTTACGACCATTTTGACTGTTCTTATTCGCTAAGAACTATGACTAAGTGTACCAGTCGCCATCTTTTCCGGTAGTGTGCATTCACAGAATTAAGATCTGCTCTCTTTTGCTTTCAGGTTGTCATTCTATCAAGCTAAGGTCATGAAAGCATTGCACTTTATTACAACGGCTTCGTTGAGCAATCTGTACTGTGCACTATATTTGCAGACAAAGATGAACTCAATTAAAACATTTCAACAGCACTTTTCAAAAAAACTGTTGTATTTTTTCTCTTTTTCTACTACATATTTTCCTGTCATTCATTACTTTGGCTGTAGCCACTTCCACCATAAACTCATAACCAATTCGACAACTCATTTAATCACGTTCTATATACACTTTATGTCTGCTTAGTACTACTGAGCGGTGTATATGTGACAATACAATGACTCCTGGAGTATCTATTAGAAGTCACAGTGCCTTGATACCAGATCTAAATAAAACAGCTTGGTACCTTTTAGGGCTTTGCTTGACAATATCTCATCAATACACCGATAACTTTTATTTCAGACGACCTCCACCCCCATTCCCTACCAATACTGCACTTTTTACTCGGCAGCATTTAGCCTAGGAAATACGCTAAACAAAAAAGCAGAGAATGTTAACTTGAGTCATCAAAAGTGTGAAGATAGCATTTGTGATTTCAAGCAATTGACATCCAGAAAGTCAAAAGAGCCTACCACATTGACTCATAACAGTTATTACAGAACAATAATACATCGCTATAGGTATCCTCATTACTATGTAGGAAGATCTACAATTCACAATAACATATCTACTGTCGTTCTCTTCGCAACCAAAATATCAGAGAATGACCTATTAAACCGTCAACTGTCAAACACTCTGAAGGTCTGCCACTAACTTCTGGCAACACAATCTATTATACACTTTCCACCTGTCACACACCTCACACGATACCCCAAGTCCAAAGATGCTATCCTTCACAATGATCTTCACCAGTTCTGCTTTATACACAGTAGTTACAAGCCCTTCCTCATAGTGTAAAAATGTCTACAACTCCAAATCTTGATGCACAAAACACATGCATTACTTCCAAGGTGTCCTGCTCAAATTAGAAATCCACTTGTTCGTAGGTACGAATACCTTTTTGTGCTGTCGTGGTCATTTCTATTATTAGCATTTCCTTTGTTTTGAAATAAGGCTGAATGACATCTGCTGTCTTGAATGTTGCCACACCAAGCTTATTGATAAGGAACTTGAAATATGTGAACAACAGCTGATAACTGCCATCACCTTTCATCTTTGCCATCATAACTGGTGGATGTTCTCGATTTTGGCAGCAGTGTATAGCTACACGACGTTGACAACCTTCCTACATGATCAAAATGGAAAAAGTAAATGTGAAAGACATATCAGAGAGCTGTGGTGTGAAATGGTATTGATTTGGAGTAGTTTACATCTACATGTGAAAATTCGCCCCTGAAGGAGTGCATGACAGAACTGACACCGTCACTGAGACAACATCTTACCACCACCCTGTTGTTATCATTTTTTTCCCAACCTACATTATGACATATCCTGAGATCTCGAGATGTAAGGCATCCATCTTCATACAAGCATGTTTTTCCCATGCACATCATTGCACAACTGACGCCAAATCACTATATCACTAAGTCTTTAACGTTCATACAAGCGCTTTGTTATGCACATGACTTCACCGTGCGACAGCTGACATCTACCATTATTTACAGCTACAAAATCTCACCCAAAAACAATATCATCAACCACAAGGACACCGATATTATACAGCATAACAAACAATACACTTACATGTGAAATGATGGTCATGTTTCTAGCTGCTACATTCCTCACATGCATCTTGCAGTTCCAGGCAAGTCCTATCAATGAAAGGTTCCACTCCACAATTGATTGGATTCCACTCGTCATAAACGTCACATTATAATCAGCCTACATTATTGCATCCTTGGTAATTCTTTTGACGACAATTATCATACTAGCTCGAAACAACTCATCCTTCTTCAACTTGTTTGCAAGCACTGCAATAACAGTTGTATTTGGACTGTCACGCAACGCTAAAGTTCTCCAGGTGTTCCACGCCATAATAATGCTGTTTAGTGCAATTTCAAGAGACCACAGTATCATGACAGTGTATACCAGCATTACACACAAAACCAATTGTGCTGGCAAACTGAACAGGAAGCGTTTATGTAGTTTTGCTTGTGATTCCTCTTGACTGTGGCACAAAGATTCATTGCGCAGCATTACATGTGACTCACTCCCTTGTTAGACAGTCACATTTCACTATACCCGCCGATCACGCTCATTTCAAAAGCACCCAGCCTCAATACCAGGTTATTGATCACACAGCAGCTCATTTCTCCTCTCATCAACAAGGTTGGATTGGCGAAGAACAGCCCCGCCTCTAAAGTGGACAACACGCTGTCAATCTAGTTGAGTTCCACTATGCATGTGCCAGAAGTACAAAGCACACTCATTCCTCTAACCTGTACAAGTGAACAAGAAAGTCTGACATGAGTCAAGTGGGCAACACAATCAAAAAGACTTCATCAATAGCACAATTCATTAGGGGTAGGAGCTAAGGGACATTTGACTTGCAAGTGGCTGGACAGAAGAACACATGAGTGCTAAATGCAGTTTATATTAACCACTCTTCACAGTTCAATCCCTGCACAAACCCACCAAAAAAAACACATTTCTTTGAAATCATATCTATACGGTATATTAATTTGCGTTCACTTCCGATTCAGACTAGCACAAGACACATAACTGAATGTGTTTTCCTACCTTTCTACTCCTGTTGTCTGATCCACACCACTCAGAACTTCTCATCCTCAACTCGCCATCTTTTCCCTTCCCATCTTCGACAGGATGCCCATGCTCTAACGCTTCCAGAGTATCTACAAAACACCAGGCTTATGAATACAAAGTGCATTCACATACAAAAGCGCTTGCTTCCTAACATCACAACAACACATAAAGCATCATTCCCAATAATAAATGCCTTCTTCAGCAATTAACACTGTTTCACCATTGATACATCATTAGAGAACCATTTTCAAACTCCCTAATGATGGTGATTTTGCCGTCTCTTCTCAGAGAGACTAGCAATACACACTGCCCAATCACCTATGTGAAATCAACATTTCACTCATTATTTACACCAAATACCTTACATTTCAGAACACTCAATGCTTTTCTCACAACAACTCCATTACTTTAAAATGATGCTCAAACTACCAAACGCATACAACTGATTACTTCTGTATATCTTACGCCATCTACAACACCAAGTTACTCATTTTTCACTGCTATCCAAATTCCTTTGTGATCACTAAAATATGTTTCCACAACACCACTCTGAATTTGTTCCTCATCTACATTGCTAAATATCAGGTCAATAGTTGTTCTGTAGTCAGTTGTGCTTGTTTTAATATGTTGTCTGTAGCCATATAATGAAATCATCTGATTAAACAGACTGCTTCTCTGTAAATGATCAAACCAATCAATATTGAAATCACCCAGTATTACATGTCTAACATCTGTTGGCATCAGACTGTGCACATGCGCCAATGCTTGATACAACTGTGTCACTGGGACACGTGGTGAACGATAAATAGCAGCGATGACAACATTTGGAAGATTTCTTAGCTTCACAATAGTGACTTCAATTCCAAAACAGTTCTCACGTTTTGGATACTCATCAATGCAGGGATTCGACTCTCTTATATAAACTGCTGTTCCACCATGTGGTCTTTGTGTGCATGAATGAACATGCGTCTGTTCATCATTCCGAAATAAGGAAAACCCATCAACTTCGAACTCCTCATCTCTATCAAACACCCACAGTCTGCTTTCAACAATTATGTTTACTTCTGCAACGTTTAAATTGATATCACCTCTCACATCATCTACATGTTTGTGTAATGAACGTGCATTCAGAAACACAATTTTAGTATATTCTGTGCTAATATCTCCAAGAAATTGTATGCACAGGTCAAGGTACCCTACTGTTCGTAACCTATTCATTTCGTTTGTGACTTTACTACTCACACATATTTTCTCCTCATTCAAACACTTGATATGCAATCCCTCGATTCTTGTAACACGACTTAAAGCAACATAGTGTATGTGTGGTATAGCCCTCTTTGTATTAAGATCAACCACAATTTCTGTTTCAGTGTCACCCTGTGACCTATGCACTGTTTTGCCAGCAGACGGTCTTAATGGAAATTGCTTCCTAAGAATCTGAACGGCTTTACTTCTCCCTACATTAAATGTTGCACACACAGGTTTTATTGGTGTCCAATTTGCGTCAATGTTATTGCCATAAAGATGCCTATTTTCATGACGCACTTTCTGTCCGACTTCCTGGTGGTCAAACTGCACCCATATGATCCCTTCCGCCCTTTCTGACCTCAACAACTGAACATATTTGACCACATTGCCAGCCCCATTTGTTAGACCATCATCAAGTCTAATGTTCTGACACACTTCAGTCCTTTCATTCTCAGCCACCTTAAGACAACTCAGTAATTGCATAGTTTTCCGCGGATCATCTGGTACCTCTCTCAATACACGCTGTTTCAATTCCTCTGACTGTGCTCCGATAACGCTGTCTACAGCTTTCACTGCATACTTTCTACCACTTGCAGAATTGTACACTGTCAAGTTAAAATTATCAACTCTGCTGTTTTGAATAAAAATGTGTGGTGCATTCCTTGGATAATTACCTTCACAATCACTAATTATTCTGGCCCTGAAAATATTTAAGTCATTGTCAGTGTGGATACCTTCACGTAATCGATTAAGAACTTCTGCAAACTCACGACTTTCCCTCTGCCTCATTATCTCCTTCAGTTCAAACATTTTAAAATGTTTCTCCCACAAATTTGTTGCAAGTGCACCATATTCACTCTGCAAATCCTCAAACACATAGCCATCAAACACTGGTTGCAATTGAAACAGATCACCTATCACTATTATGCTTACTCCTCCAAAATCACTACTACATCCTTTGATATCCTGCAATCTTTTATTAATCTGAATACTAAACATCGAATTTCCTACCATAGAAATCTCATCAATAAAGACGATTCTGATACCACCAAGTTTGTTTCTCAACGAGTTCAAACGACTTGAGTCCAGCTTTTTATAACACTTCAATGACTGATTTGCAGGGACTGCTAACGAGCTGTGAATTGTTGAACCTCCAAGGTTCACCGCACTTTTCCCGGTCGGCCCCAGCAAAAGTGCCTTTATTTGATGAAAGTCCTCACCAGCCCTCCTATTCATATACTTATATACTGCTTGAAACAATGCTTTCGTCAAATGAGATTTCCCCACTCCAGCACCGCCAGAGAGAAAGCAATAAAAGGGCTCATTACTACTTTTCACCAAATGCAAAACATGACTGAAGAATTTAAACTGTTCTATGTTCAATGCACGTACAAGTCTGCGATATTCTTCATCCTCCATTTCATCAACAGATATCTCACTTCCATGGCTCATTGAACTAGAGGGTATGCCTAAGTCATCAGACAGATCATAATTTGTATCTATTTCACTGCTAGCCACCTGCTCCTCAACACACTCGTCATTCCCATACTCTAGACATTCCATATCATTTAACACCTCTGTGAGCTGAACACCAGACCCTGCATACTCGGACAACTGCTCATTGATTTGTTCTCGCAACTGTTGACAGCGTTCCATATAAGTCTCACACTCTCCCAACAAATCACTATCTTCATTTCTCCATGCAGTAAATAACATAACAAGTTCACGATAGTGTTTTTCTGGATGACTTTCTTTGTTGAACCAGATGCTTCTAATTATCCTAGATTTTGCACGCTTCTTTAGATGCTTCTGTCTTTTTCTCATTGTACCTTCATTACTTTGAACATCACAAGCAATTACATCATCATCTGTATTGTCTTCATCAATAACCTCCATAGGATAACCATCAGTATCACTTTTCTCAGATTTCTGACGCTGCACACTTCTAAATTCTCTACAATCATACCAAGCCACCCAATCAGCTAGACTTATGTCTTCTAAATATCCTGGTCTTTCAGTATACCTTTTGATCAGACCTCCTGATTCAATATCTTCAGAATCATCTTCAAGCTGCTGAATATAATCCATTGACTTCAAAAGGCGAACTCTTTCATCTGGCACTTGTGTATTAATAAAAACAACTTCACGAGATGACCTTCGCATTGGCAGTTGAAGAATTATATAAACTGCTTCTTGTGCACTAATTTCCACTCCATTCAAAAATTTATTCCCTATATCTCGTACCTGTTGTTTGACACCTAAGTTCCCCTCCCTAGCCTCCTGAGATGCCTTCCTTAAAAGTTCACTCATACCTCTTTGAGCCTTCGATATATACGAAACTACATACATTGCACAAGAATATATATCCAAAATATATTGCACATCAAGATTTGCTCTCCACGCTACAAGACAGTGCTTATTATAATTATTAATCCGCAGTTCATCTGGATTTCGTTTCAAAAATATTGTTGGCCTCTTCAAAGAAGACCTAATAGCTAGAATATAGTCCTCTTCTGTCACCCCTAGCTTATTAAAAAGTTCCTCAAATGAAATACTTTCTCCTTCCTTCATCTCATTGAGATTTTCATTCATGCGCTTCCACACGCTTCGATATCGCTTCCCATGACTTACTTCTTCATCATCTCCAAAAGGATATAATATCTCTGTGATTTTCATCGGAGGCTGTGGAAAATGAAATCTGCACTCTTTTTCAAACTTTTTTTTACATGTGAATGAATGGTTATGTACTTGTCGTGAAACTAACACATCCAGAACACAGTCATCCTTTGGTTTACCACAAGAAATAATGCTATCAACAAATGCACAAACATCTTCATCAGAATCTTCACCAAACTTGGGTGCACCCTCCACCCACACAAGCATATGGATGTGTGGTGATCCACGTTGCTGAAATTCTACTCTGTAAAACCAATCTGCAATCTTCCCTAGTGGTGCGCAATCACTCATCAAAAATTTCAAAATTAACTGCTGGACTTGGAAATCAAAATGCCTTGCACATGTCACCGGATCACCTTGTATCAGCCTACATTTCTCACCCCATGTCATATCATTCAACTCAGTGTTACTATATGATTTCTTATCGAGCAGTTCACCGAGCATTCTCAACATATGATGCCACTTTGTTTCAGCTGCAGAAAAACTACAAAATAATGTCGCCGGTCCAAGCTGTCTGATCATAGCAAATAGATCTTTCTTCGCTTTCTCAAAGTAAGGTGGTGAACCACGAAGAGCTCTTAAAAATCGGTAGCCTTCATCAAGATGAACAAGTTTGTCTAACGCTCCTTCTTTTTTCAAATCACCAGCTGTCAGACTTCTCCCCCTTGATTTATGCTTTCGCAAGGCAACTTGACACTTACCTAACACAATTTTCAATTGCAATTTTTTCAGTTTAAAAAATATATTCTCTACACACTGCGCAACCCTACGGTCTGCACGCCTTAGCTCTGATTTGCAGATATCACTGTAATAGACAGGCACGCATCTCTCCTTGTTATTAGCTCTCGCTTCACCACAGAATATACCAGGATACGCTAGCTCTTCACAATATTCGTCTTTAAACACACTCAGGGGCTGACTACTTTCCCCTGGAGCTAAATTCATTACCTTATCTCGTTCACAGTCCTCCACAAAATCAGGGGCACTCAACAATGTATCTAAAGTGCCTGCACATAATTCTGACTCATCCACTTCATTCCAAGGATCCTCTTCTCTTTTCTCTTCACTTGAGTGGACTGATTCCAAGTCATCACAACTAAATTGATACTGTGATAGATTCACTATTCCAGGTACAGCTACCAATGCTTTCATACTAACACTAACAGATACTCTGCAGTAACGTTTATCGCATACCGTTACAAGACCAACATTCTCTGGGTCAAGAATTTTATATCTGAAGACTTTTACTCTAGTACCTACCCTTACTCTTTCGTCTGCTTGTATGCACTCAATCGCCATGCTTTCTTCAAACTTTGTCAAGTCATGAGCAACTCTCATGTGTTCTGCAAGAAGAGACTCCTCTTTTTCCCAACAACTACAAATTGAACAAAAAAACACCACTTCATCAGTCACAGTCATTTTTATGCCTAACTGCATAACACTCATTTCCCTGCAAAAGTGAATACCCACTTTGTTCCAAGTCATCATCATCATCTACTATGTCATGATGCGATGCAAGATGACTCCCCAAACTCAACGGCTCTATCAGAACACATTCACACTGCAGACAAATTACAACTTCGTCAACATTGCAACTAAATAATTCGCTATTTGCAGACAATCTTGCATCTGCATGACAACTTCTTACCTCTGCCATTCTCCCAATTTCTGAACTCCCATTCCCATTTGACCCACTTCCTTCAACATTACTATCCATGCATGATACTCCTTCTTCACATTCACTCATTCTCAACACACGAGCCCAATCCGGATTTAGTTTAATACTTTCTTGTTTGTATAACACTCCATTTTCAGTCAGCCACTTCGCTGCTTCTAAAACTTTTGCAGGTCTTATGTTTTGAGAAAGCACATAGTTCCTATACTTCAATTTTCTCTTTAACTGCACTTTAATAGTCTCTGTGTCAGTCAACTGTCTTGGTAACATATGAACTGTATTAACAACATCTGCCGGAACATTCACTACGTTCCCATGAATCTTCCATTGCTTCCCCCTAGCTGCTTCATGTATCTTTTGAAAAACCAATCGAGGAGATACAAGCTTCCATTCAAGTTCAGTTAAGTCTAGACATTCTGGTTTGCATGGAAAACTCATGCTGTTTTTAACTGCACATGGTGGGATTTTATTTTTCTTCAAATGATAGTAACACGTACGACAAACCCAGTCTTTTCCACTGCGATCCCCTCCTACTGGCAAACATTTCAACACAGCTTCATTACCAAGTATTCTTAAACTTTCACCTCCCCTAACACTATGTTTGTACCACAACTGATCACAACAAATACATACATAGGTCGGCCCCTCATCAACCAGTTTATGAAACTTCCCAACAAGCTGTTCAAGCCCTCCGCCTCTCATATCATCAGCCTCAACTTCTTTCTCATCAGGTTCACTTATCTTTTCCTTTGAACTTCCTGCTTCCACCCCTATCATTTTCACATTTCCTTTTTCCCTTCTCCGTCGAGCAGTTTCTCTCCGTCTCCTCAATCTTAACTCCCTCTTCTCTTTGCTTTCATTGTCTCTCTGCTTCCTGTATTGCTCTCTACGTCGCTTTAACCTCTTCTCTCTCTGCTCACTTGTTTCCATTTTTGCCTTCCCCTTTTCTCTTCTCTCTTTATGTTCTTCTCTCCTTTCGCTCAACCTAAATTCTCTCCCTTGCTCTCTACATACTTCCATTTCTCCCCTTTTATGCCCACTTTCGCTATCATCACATTTTCCTCGTCTCCTCTTATACCGTTCTCGCCGTTGCATCAACCGAAGTTCTTTCTCTTCTTTCCTTTCATTTGCTCTCTTCTTCCTGCCCTGTTCTCTACGTTGCATTAAACATTTCTCCCTTCGCTCACTCTCTTCAATATTTCCCCACTTCTTTTCCCTTTCCTTTGTTCTACTTTTATCTCTTTCTTTGCACTTCCTCAACCTCACATCCCTTTGCTGTGTCCTACATTTCCTCAACCTCTCGTTCCGTTCAACCTCATGTTTATCTCGTCTTTCTCTTGCCCTACTCATATTCATTATTTCTCTTCTGCTTTCATTATATACCATCAGACTCCCTCCTTCCTCTATGTTTTCATTCTCTCTTTGCTCCCTGCTTTTCGTCAACCTCCTTCTTCCCTCCATACTCTGCACATTGCCTTCTTTTCTGTCATGATCATTCCCATCAAATGATTCACTCATTTTCAAGTCTAACATGACACTCCCATTACATATCTCACTACTATTGACTACATCCTGTTTCAAATTCACTGATACATAACAACTTGTCTTCTCAACACACACCTCATTATCTTCGAAATAACCATCAGTAACTGCGACACCCACAATCTCAAACTGCATCACACACGTTCCAGCATAAAAAGCTTGAATATACTCAACCACTTCCTCGGCACTATTAAAATCCAATACAACACTTTCCCCACTTATAGAAACATTACCCCACCTATCTCGTGCATGTGAATCAAATAATTTGTAATGGCCTTCATTATCTATCATCAGAGCAACGGTGTTTATCCCTATCGTCAACATGAAGCTTCTGTACACTTCCATCAACAAATTCAATGCATGTTGCAGCCCCAGATAACAATCTCTTACACCACACATGTGGACATCACCAGTTATCCCATCACTTAAGCTTATGGAATACATCACGTTATCCACTAACAACAGTGACGGCGTTTCACATAACAACAAATACTCTTTCCCTGTAATCTTACTTAGATGACAATACAGTGAATTTCCAACTAACAATATCTCATTCACATTCTCTCTGTTCCAAGTGCATGCGTTCCGTTTATAATTGTAAATTACCGCCGTTAGGCACATTGCTACACATTGTTTACCCGCATTTCTTCCAAACAACGTAACATCCCCTTGGTGAAAATCTGCCGTCACGGTTTTATCACAATCCACTAGATACGAAGGACCAGGATTCACTTCTACATCATTCGCCAGTTGAATCAAAAGAGGGATGTACCACCGGTAAACGTACATTTGAGTGGACCACAGCATCGTATAGTGATTCGTTTCCCACTTGCAAATAACATTTCTTAACGTTGGCAAATAAACACTTTCCAAATAAAATAACCAGAACAACATACACCAGAATTTACCTTTCAAAACTTTTGAAGACTCTTTCCTTCTTACATAACTATTATGCGCCCCCAGGACGACCCTATATTCCATCAAAGATATCATAACTTCCAGATGACCTACGACAATACTAACGATCGCTTACCTTCTCTCCTCTTTCACAATCCCTCCACGACGTTTCGCTCCCGCCAGCATCAACAGCGCCACTGCACTTTACCTCTCGTTATTATCGATCCTCCTTCCTTTCTTTCACTAGTATTTCATAAATATTTCACTATTTCCTTTGGTGACAGGGAAGGGTCCCGACAATTCTAACGCCGCTGCGCGGACGTGTGCAAAAATACGATACTTCTCTTGTGGACCCTTCTCCTATCGTGCGTGCATGTGTGTACTTATCGATGTCTATGCACAATCACTTCTCTATATGTTTTCAGGTCTGCACAAAATTATCCCACACGACAGTCCAGACAAATTTCGCCTTCCACCAAAGCTCTTCGCGTCCCCGATTCAAAATGGCCACTCGCCCGCACTTGTCCGCACGCCATCCCATCCCATGGGCCATAGCGAAATACACACCTTGTGAACCTTACACGACGTATTTTGACCGACCAAACGGTCGACCCTCTTGTCACGACTGCTCTAACTCGACTTCGTCGGTTAATGAAGAATTCGCAATCACTTATTTCTTTTTAAATGCTAAATCTTTACCTTATGATAATCCTTCAGTTGTCATGGTAAAACCTGTTTTAGCAAAACTGCCATGGTATAAAATTACGAAGAAGCATAAAAGTCATCACACTTGCCATTTAATACTGCTCTTACAACGCCTTTCCAGGGCCGTAGCCAGAAAAAAAATTTGACTGAGGCAATATCCATGGTTAAAATTATGACTGAGGCAATCAGTCCATGGTTAAATTCTCTTCCTTGGTATTTAGGATGTTAAACGAAAAAAAAAATGACTGAGGCAAGTGCCTTGGTTTGCCTCACACTGGCTACGGCCCTGCTTTCATTTCTCTAATTTAATGGTCGCGTTTAGGGATTTAACATACGCTCACAACATAAAACTTTACACTTTTCACGCGGCCTTCACTTAAAGGGTGAAAAGGGACGACATTTCATAAAGGAGTGCTTTTCTTTTGTTAAGTAGTTTTATTGGTTCTGAACAAGACATCATATTCATTTCAAATGCCAAAACGTCTCCAAACAATCAATTACAGTATAAACAGAAAGCATAAAATTCTTAAATAATGTGAGGGCAACAAGACAGCACAAATAAAAAATTAAGAGTCTCCTTTTATGCTATCGTTACCGTTTCCGAAACAAAATATAATTTGTCAAATTTTATAAGAAAATTGTGTTTCTCTTTGACTCTGAAGTCAGAGGAGTTCTCATAGTAAAATTAGATGGTTGCTAACAGGTCATGGAATATGACTGTCAAAAATCTTTTATCCTTTAAATATCTTGGCATTTGACTTCTAAACAACGATTGGCATTTCAACTGGTCTTTGGGGTTCTTTTATTTGAAGGACTACTTGCTTTGATACAGTGAGAGTATTTCTTTCCTATGCCTTTCATCGGCCAATCCCCCACTTTCTCTCCCTCTCACCCACCCGTCTGAATGAAGGATTTTTAGACTATTAATTTGACATTAAAGACGCTATGTCACGCTATTTTTGTATCTTTTTAAAAAGCTATAAAGTTTCTTTACATCAGTTGAATTCCACAAATAATGGCCTAGCTTTATTATCGAAGACTATTTTATGGCACTGAAACTGTTTCCTGTCGTCTGTTGCTACCGATGGCAAGGATGGAAATGGATTGAAACTTGAAAAAATTGGGCCAATTTTTCTCAAGTTTTGATGCTACTTGTTGTTATGGTTAGCTCTCCCTGATAAAATTCATTTGATATCTTCCTCATAGTTTTAAAGGAGCATTTTGTTTATGAGCTTGTATGAGTAAAGGCACCAAGTGATGATTTTCGCACAGAATTGACCTAAAATAGCAAACTCCTGAAGACACAGCCCCTTCAAGTATTGGCCTGTCCACTTGTTGACCAAAACATAGATTTCGAAATCCCTCAGAAAGTCACACACATCTTCTTGACCAGAAAATTTCGCTTCTGGTAGAACTACTCGTTGCGACCCCATTGCTGTCACCAGTGTAATGAGCGCAGTGTAATGAGCGTAGGACGAACCGCTAAAAACTAGAAAGACTTTTTAATTAAGGACGTTCCCTCCTAGTAGAGATCTACTTTTGCAAAGGTTATGACTACGGGGAAAAAGTACATCTTAGCAAGGGTTATTGGAATCCAAAAAGAAAAATGTGGGTAACCACGCATTTTTCAGAGATAATTAAGCAACCATATTTCCAAGAAAGCGCTAAAATGCAAAGAATGTACGGCAATTTCTTTCCAAATTTAAGCTCGATTATCTCGGAAAAATCCGTGGCTATCCCCAATTTTCTTTTTTGGATTCTGATAGCCCTTGCTAAGATCTGCTTTTTCCACATAGTCATAAGCCGCACAAAAATATTGTTGTGTTAGTGGGCAAATTCCTTAAGAACCTTGAATATCCCGAGATGCGGAGAAGTAGTATTGTCCGCTCACCTAGCAAATTTTCCCACGATTATTTGCATACAGACCCTGTGTTTTCTGATTGGTGGAGAAAGGGAAAAAGTCGGCCATGTTGGATGGAGGTGGGTTGTGAATGGTAGAGAAGGGTCAGTGACGTCATACTGGAAGTGAAAAAGGGTGAAAATGGGGTGAGCTATCATGTCAAAAAATCACCATAGCAACAAGCCACTTGACAGGAAAAAAATCAATTTTTTAATGGTGGGAAACAACTTAGTTACAAGCGGGAGCGTGTGCCTCGACCCGAATGGTCAGCGGCGTCCCCTTTGACAAAAGTCCAAAAGTCCAAAGTCCAAAACACAGGCACAGGAAGATGTCACGCGACGATGAGCGAGGCTTGGGTGGACTGGATCCAAGTGGCGTGTCAGACCTGTCTTTAAAGTCCAAAAATCTAAAAAACAGGGGATATCATGCGAATCATTAATAAAATCCTGGAGCAGGTGGAACCTAGCCCGGTTAGCTTCAGAACAGGCTAACTGCTTAGATTGGTTTTGAAAGGGGTGGGTTTCCCTTTAGTGAAGAGCCGAAGATGAAAAAAAAAAAGAAGAAAAGCTTACCGATACCCGTAGGTGCTGCTTGACATCCTTGCTTGCTTGCTTGCTTGGAGTGAACCAATGACGGGAAAGTCACGTGAACCCAAAAAATAAATAATAGGATGGCTGAGGTACCCACAAAAAAAATAAATAATAGGGGGGTGGGGGTACCCCCTCTCCCCTCCCTATTTTTCCCATCATCCTTTGCCATTCCCTTGATATAAAAATAAAGGGGTGGGGTACCCCCTCTCCCCATTTTTTCCATCATCCTTTGCCATTCCCTTGATATAAAAATAAAGGGGTGGGGTACCCCCTCTCCCTATTTTTCCCATCATCCTTTGCCATTCACTTGATATAAAAATAAAGGGGTGGGGGTACCCCCCTCTCCCCATTTTTCCCATCATCCTTTGCGATTCACTTGGTGTAAAGCCCTCAGCATGAGTACATGAGCTTTACTCACGGCTTTAGTCAGGCAGAGTGAACTTTTGACAGCTTTTGAACAAGATGGAGGAAAGAGTTGGGCTGTTTGACCTTTCGAGGAAGAAATGAGTAAAACACAACCCACGCGTCCCATTTTTAAAGGAAAAAAAATGGGTCATGTGACAAACCCTAATAGACCAATCCCATTGTCTTGCATGATCGGAAAGGTGGAGGTTGTGCTCATTTTGAGTAAAAGAGCGCCGAGCCCGCATGGGCTGATGTATGGCACATCTTTGCCAGTATTGTCAAAAACTGTTCAGTCGAAGCTACAATAGAGACCGTCACGAGAAGCGGGGTTGTTAGAAACGTTTAGAAAAACAACAAGGGGAAAGCACAACCATGACTACCGTCTCCCCAGAGGACGTGGTGTCTGAAGTCGGATCAGACGAAGGAAGCATAAACGAGGATTCAGAGGATAAAGAAAATGACGATGAAAACATGGAAATCGATTCCGAGGACGAAGACGACAGTGATTTGGAACATGACAGCGTTGATCCAGGGGAACATCTCCGTGTAGAAGTTAAAGAGTGCCTTATTTCACGCTTCGGAAAACAAGTGGAGCGGTTGCTGGAAAAGGGGGTGTCTGAAGCGGGTTCTGAAGCCAAAGCTTTCAATGCTTTATTACCTGTTTTCAGAGGAAAGTTACGGAGGCTGTACCTGCACTATCTCAAGTGGTTCCGTCGTCTCAAACGTGATCCAGTACACGAAGAAATCATGAAAACCCTACGTCGTTTCATGGACGAAGAAGAAGGTATGGATTATGAAGAGGCAACGGACGCAGCCGTGGATAGGCGAAAATTTTTATTAAACAGAATTTTTCAACCGCGGCCAGTCCCTAAGAACAAAGAAGAAGAAGAAGAAGAAGGAGAAGAAGAAGAAAAGGAGGAAGAAGAGGAGGAGGAGGAATTGAAGAAGACGAAGAAGACAAAGAAAGTTGACCATGAGACTGTGCAGTGAACCGAGTTTGACAGATGAAACTGTGTTGTAACAAACATGAATAAAAGTGATTGTCACGTGAACTCTCCAAGGTTGCTATTGCTACAATCATTGCCTTGAGAAATGTTTATGTTTGAGCTACTTGAAGCTACCGTGAGCTGTCTGTAGCTACAGAGGTTTGGCAGAGAGAGGGATCAACAAAGACCGGAGGTGGGGTACCTCCCTTGGTTTAGTTTCCGTCCAAATGATGTCCCCCTGTGAGGAGGGTTAGAGGTGGTTGGGTATGCTGCAAGGCATTACAAGGTATCGCGAAGAATCGTCGTAAGAAAACGCCATGCATATAAATTTGTTCTTTAGTGACTGGTCAGTAGTCTTCTTCTGAAGCCTCACCCCGCAAAAGCCTTAATGGGCAGGGGTCTTCTCTAATTGAGCTAGCCAGCAGTACTCCCCATTGGGCTGGAGCTCACGATCCCAATTCTCCAGAGAGCCTAGCCTGCTGGTTAGCAGTCTGTTTTCTGACCTGTTCCTAGTCAACGGTCTTATCCTAAGGCCTGAGCCTGCAATCTCTATCAGTCAACAGCCTTTTCCTTTTAGACTGGACCCTGCAACCTAAATGGGCGTCGCTTTTCCCTGAAATGTGAGCCTGCAATCCCTACCGGTCAGCATAGGGTCATTCCCGCCACACGGGAGCTTGTCAAAATTTAAAAAAAGCTTAATAAAATGTGTGAACATACATTCCCAACAGGTCAGCAGAGTCAGATGATCTATCATTATTGTCATTGTCATTATTATTATTATTATTATTATTGCGCCTCCAAGTGAAATCGTTTCCCTTTGTACTCGCCCTTGCAAAAAATCCTTGGCAAAGACAAGAGGAGTAGGGGGCTACTCCTTCATTTGTTGCCGCATGACAAGCCTCGCCCACATGAAAAGTATGATGTCACAGACATCACGTGAGTCACCCACTTCATGGAGATTGGTTGCGTGACACCTGTCATCTCCACCAAGATTCCTGGTTGACCTGTAGTTTAAGGAGGGGGTACCCCCATCCCCTATTTTCTCCTCTGTTTTTTCCAGCACCCCTTGTGTATTCCAAAGGGGTACCCCCTCCTCTAAACACCAAAATATGGTCGCGCTTTTAAAGGGGCGTGGCATTACTTTTCCAATTTTTTGACGCTGTTGCTATGGTGACTGGTGTCATAGGGTACCCCCTCCTCTAACCACCTAACAGTGACACTAAAAAACAACAAATATAAGAACGTTTGCAACACACCAATACAGCGTGGCAAAACACGGACACGGACACAGAGGTTGCTGTTGTTGAAAAAATAACCAGTATTTAATTCAAATTTTCACGAAAAATTTATTTACAAAAAATTGTCACTTCTTCTTGACTCACAGGTCTTGTCTGACAACCAAAATAAAAAGTGTTCATTCAACATGATGACTGTGCCTCCTGCTCTCGTTTGGTGTTGTTGTAGCACTGGGCGTTCGTCTGCCATTGACCTTTAATAATGCGGACTTCCTCAGGGGGCGTTTCTTCTTCAGCACGTCGAATCGCTCCTTTCTGATGCTTACGGACTCCCTCAGGGTGTGCCTCGCGATACTTTTTCCGTTTAATCTCAGTCAATTTCTCCCGATGCTTTTGCCTGTATCTCCGGTTTTGCTCACGTATAATCTCAGGGTGTTTTTTGCGGTACCTTCTTTTTTGCTCCCGAAAAATCTCAGGGTGTTTTTCGCGGTACCTTTTTCTTTGCTCCCGTTGTTTCCGTTTCATTTCCATTAACTCCATGAGGGGGTCCAAATTAGTTGATCGTGCGAGAACCGAAAAAAAAAAATGGTTGCCATCTTTTATACCCTCTCTTTTCCCCCCGAAAAGATTAATGGAAAAAATAAAATAGGATGGGGGGAGGGGGTCAGACCTCCCTTATCATTATTTTTGGGGTTCACGCAACTTTCTTGTCATTGGTTATTTAACACAAAAGACAACCTCCACCCTTCCGATCATGCAAGACAATGGGATTGGTCTATTAGGGTTTATCACATGACCCATTTTTTTCTTTTAAAAATGGGACGCGTGGGTTGTGTTTTACTCGTTTCTTTCTCCAAAGGTCAAACAGCCCAACTCTTTCCTTCATCGTGTTCAAAAGCTGTCAAAGGTTCACTCTGTCTGACTAAAGCCGTGAGTAAAGCTCATGTTCTCATGCTGAGGGTTTTATACCAAGTGAATCGCAAAGGATGATGGGAAAAATGGGGAGAGGGGGGTACCCCCACCCCTTTATTTTTATATCAAGGGAATGGCAAAGGATGATGGGAAAAATAGGGATGGGAGAGGGGGGTACCCCCACCCCCCTATTATCATTTTTTTTGTGGGTACCCCCACCATCCTATTATTTATTTTTTTTGTGGGTACCCCCACCATCCTATTATTTATTTTTTTTGTGGGTACCTCCACCATCCTATTATTTATTTTTTGGGTTCACGTGACTTTCCCGTCATTGGTTTTCCAACCCTTGGCAGGTGACCCTTTTTTCTCTATAAGAAACAAAGCAACTCGCCCTTCCCATTTCATTCTTCACTCCAAGCAAGCAAGCAAGGATGTCAAGCAGCACCTACGGGTATCGGTAAGCTTTTCTTTTTTTTTTTCATCCTTGGTTCTTCACTAAAAGGAAACCCACCCCTTTCAAAACCAATCTAAGTAGTTAGCCTGTTCTGAAGCTAACCGGGCTGGGTCCCAACCTGCTCCAGGATTTTATTAATGATTCGCTTTCTCTACATGATATCCCACGTTTTTTTAGATTTTTGGACTTTAATGACAGGTCTGACAAGCCACTTGGATCCAGTCCACCCAAGCCTCGCTCATCGTGACGTGACATCTTCCTGTGCCTGTTTTTTGGACTTTGGACTTTTATCAAAGGGTACGCCGCTGACCATTCGGGTCGAGGCACACGCTCCCACTTGTAACTAAGTTGTTTCCCACCATTAAAAAATTGATTTTTTCCTGACAAGTGGCTTGTTGCTATGGTGATATTTTGATATGACAGCTCGCCCCATTTTCACCCTTTTTCACTTCCGGTATGACGCCACTGACCCTTCTCCACCGATCACAACCCACCTCCATCCAGCATGGCCGACTTTTTCCCTTTCTCCACCAATCAGAAAACACAGGGTCTGTATGCAAATAATCGTGGGAAAATTTGCTAGGTGAGCGGACTACTCGCAGAATGTATGCGCAGTAACAAAAGGAGGCACCGTCCTTGATGTAGCTCAAAGCAGAGCAAGCGAACCCGCTACGTACCTACATTTCCTGGGCTACCGCGCCTCGCTAGGTAACCGCTCCTAGAAACCGGGTACCAGTCCAGAGAACGAAATATTTCTTGTTATACGGCTAAAGACTTTATCTCGTCACTTGACTCTGATGATGACTTCCGCTCAGGTTGTCGAAACATCAGTCAATGTCAACACAGACAGTCCTTCTCAGGACTACACTCACCCGGAAGATCATACTTTTCCGACTTATAATTTGTCCTTCGAAAGAAAGTTATGCCTGCTGTCTGGGGCCTGATCGATGAGTCTTGATGATAACAATTAAATGTCATCCTTATTTGCATTATGAAAAGGTCAACCAAAAAAGCTATTTATTGAAAAACCAATAGATTATTTATTTTTAAAGTGCCCTCTTTATTCTAATCCTTCTGTTTTCATGGTAAAACTTGTTTTAGCTACACACTGGTATGGGGAACTCACACAGACTCGTAACATAAAACTATTCACTTAATTTGCGGCTTACAGTTGAAAGGGAGAAAGGCGCGATGTTTTGCAAAGAATGCTTTATTTCCACCCTATTCTTATCATATTAAGTTCAAATGCCAAACTTTCACTAAACAAAATATAAAAGTAAAAAGAAGTACAAAATGTGCTTGAATAAAGTAATGGCAACAAGACAGAACAAACAAACAAACAAACAAACAACAAACAACAAACAAGCAAACACAAAAATAATAACACCGTGTTTTCTTGTACAAATACATTCCAATTTTGTCAAAATCTATAAACGTTGTTTGTGTTTACTTTCGACCATGAAGACAGAGTTCACGTAGTGAAATTAGCCGGTCTTTGACAGCTGGGCATCTGTCATTTGATTCTTTGATCTATTATTTTTCCAAATAATGATCGATAGCATATGGGGTTGTCACTGGGTTCTTCTATTTGTGGAGTACTTTCTTGGGTACATTAGGACATTTCTTTTCTGAATCTTTCGCTTGCTAAACTAGCCCCCGTCTCTCCCTTTTAATATTTTCATAATTTTCCGCCCTTTGAATCTCTAAAGATGACACTGCAAAACAATATTCTAAATATTCATCAGGATAAGACTAATGATTTTTTTTTCTGAATGCAAGATACGTGTCTGCTACCATGAGGTTTTAACGAAAACAATGAAATCTAATTCTTATTTGCATGACAAAACGATTAACCTAAAATTGCTATTCGTTGAAAAAAGAAGAAATCACCAAGCCATTATTTCAGTTTTAGTACTCTTCTCATTCTAATTTAAAGACGTCATCTCTGAAAACGAAAGACACCTTGAACTTCTGCTAAAAGCCGAATTGCAACTTACTTTTGATACGTAACCTTTTAAGTATCTAGACAATTGTAGATAGGTAAAATGGGTGATATAATTGACCATTCAATCTTTTCTAAAAGAAGGGTGCGTTCGATTGGGAAATCCGGATTTCGATTTTGGATTTCGGATTTCGGATTTCCCAATAAAACGCGAAATCCAAAAACGGATTTCGACGAACCGAAATCCTTTTCCAAGACGGATTTCGATTAAGGGGCCTTAATTGAAATCCGTCTTGGAAAAGGATTTCGGCTGATCGAAATCCATTTTTGGATTTCGCGTTTTATTGGGAAATCCAAAATCCGAAATCCGAAATCGAAATCCGGATTTCCCAATCGAACGCACCCTTAAATAAAAAAAAAAAACTACATGTTGAAGTTTCTTACATCAATATGGGGATCCCTGACTCTTCGAAGGAGAGGTTGTCTGATGACCTCTCATACCGGGGTAGATCTACATAGTGCTACGTGTGAATAGCGGTACATCCAAGAAGTCAAGATAATTGCACCCTATACTCAACTAGAACTTATTGTCATCACATCATTGTAAGTTCTACTAGAGGAGAAATTATATTATAAGAGTTTTGATTTTTCAATTCTTAGAAATTAAACTTCAGGTTTCTTTTTGTTATAATTATTATTCACATTTGATCATATTTCACATGCTAATTTTCGCATAACAATTAGTTATTACTATTGTTATTAGTAGCACAGTAACAACTTTACTGTACTCTCCAGAAGCTTGGTTGTTTATTTCCGTCTAAACAAGAGGAGAAGAGACTGGCTCTTGTTTAGCATTCATTAACTTCAAAACCCAGTCACAATCAGCAAGATCGCACCAAATGTACTGTTCTGCAAACAAGCAGCCTTGAGAAAAGTGAAAGAGAAGCCTTCCTGTCTTGGTACAATTGCAGCTCTTATAAAGAATTTTCTAAAAAAGATGCCACAGGAACAACATTTTTGCAGCGTAAGAGCATTTCACTAAAGACAGAAGCTTCCGCCTATCACGTACAGCCTGATGATCTACTTTCAGGAACAGAAATGGACAAGAATACTGTTGCAGCGAGAATATTGGGGCGGAAGTTGACGGATGGGAAGCTGTTTCAATTACAACGGACATGAGTGACGCACAGAGAACGTAGTTTTTGTACGCGACACCACAATTTTAGTTATTTACTTTTTCAGATACTATTTTTTTTGTCTCTTTATCACTTATCACATTTGTTTTCTTTGGACGTGTTTCGCGGCTACGACTTGAGTCGCACTTTGATCGAAGGTTAATCAGGACTTCAGAATTTATTTTGTACTAGTCATTCAGCCACAAGTCCGTAAAGTTGTCTTTATACACTGATAGTGGCATGCCTAGTCATCTGAAATTACAATGAATAAATAGCGTTGATCAGCACGACATTAACCTGCAAATACATTTTGCATGATTCGATACTTACAGTTATGTTTCTTCCAAAGTCCTTATCAATACTTTCATCTGAATCGTCGTTTTCGTGTACTGTTCCAACGTTCTTTTTTCACGATCCCTTTGTCCATTTTAAACAGTTCTTCTTTAAAAAACACAAATATCGCCTTTCGATTGGCTTCCCGAACGGATTGAGTCCTTGCGCGGCCCAAAAAATAGGGAAACAGAAAAATGTGCTTATATGAAGTGAAAACCCCAGAGTGCAAATCAGGGTGGCCAATATACTCTGTAACAAGAGCCTCGTAATTTCAGTTTTGTCTCAAAAGATTTGACTGCCCACCACTACCCATGACTTGAATTATTGACTTGAAGGCTGTTCATCCCGGGATGGAACATATTTCACTTTGCAAGATATCAAAATACCAAGCTAACCATAAGAAAGTACAGCTGAATGACTATTACTTGAATGGTTACACCTCGGGAATCCATCTACAAACTTTAAAGTTGACACCACTTTAAACAGCACAACTGAAACAACCATGAAGAAACGAAACTTTTAGTAGCTGTCACTGTCATGGCTTTCTTTTGGCCACATGCAGTCTCTATTCTTTTTTTGCATTGGCAGATGCAAAAGGTACAGATACATCAGCTACTATTCTAGATATTTCCCTGGCTGTGAAAGAGCTCAAATGCAATGCATCATACTAATCTCAATTGCAAGCGGTTTTTTTTGCCCTAAAATAAGAGCTTAGAGTTTCTAGTTCTTTTACACTCACTCGCGTGTTGTTTCGCTCGTTATCTAACGATTCACGTCTTATCGCACTCGCTGAAGGTCATTGACACTTGGTCGTTATCAGTTGCAAGGCATGTGAAACAAAAGGAGCTGTTTTAACTAAATTCTGATTTTGTTAACCAATACAACACGCCAGCACGTAACGCAAAAAATGGTATCAAAATCAAGAAAACAAGGTCCAAAAATCTACTTTGTTGACTGCTAAGATAATGTCACAGTCAGTGTGCAGATTACACCAGTAACCCACGATGCCGTTAATATCTCTACATTTTAACTGTGTGGATGTTGTAGCGCGAAATTCTTTTTGAAAGCCCTGATCGACTTAAAGTCCGATATCAGGGACATTGAGACATATTAGTCCAGTTATCAAAAAACGAATCAGTGCTTTATACAGAGGCCAGACATTAATGTTATATGCAAATGTGGGTACATTGAATATACTTAATTCGGGGCACCCAACGAAAAAACTTTAGCGGAATACTTGAAACACTCTCTATTTTCTTAGATTCAGAGCTTTTTAAAAGCAGATTTGTGCAAGCTAACACAGGTTGATCTGTTTGGAGTTCTTAGCTGAAACTTAGGCCGCAGAAACTTTTAGGCAACGGAATCCTATCTGCGGAATTTCCGAGCTCTTGATAACACTCCGAAAATGCTAACTGGCCTTATTTTGGAGCACTGACTGATAGCCCTCACTCAAAGCAAGCGTTATATTGTCTGTTTTAAAACGTTCTTGTCTTTAATTACACTGAAAAGCTGTACGACTCGTACCACCCTCTCAATAATTACCTTTGTTTTTGTTTTGTTTCAGTTTTGTTTTCTTTTGTTTCTCAAAAGTGCAAAAACACACACAGCTATGTGCCGAGAGGTAAAATATTAAAATAATCTTTTTAGGGGAAGAAAATTTTAGAGGCGTGATTCGTTGAAAAGGGTGGGCATGGCGCTTGGGATAACAGCGAAAAAAAAAAAATACTAAAAGTTGTACAAATCCGGAAAAGCTAATACTTTTAAGTAGCCATTGAAGGCAAGCTTCATATTGACGGATAACTTATCAAAATTAGCATGGTAACGATAAAAATATAGGCTTGTTCACATATTCTACTGATAACTCTACTTTTAAAAACCCCTTGGTTTGGCTAGAGGAGTATGATAGACCAATATCTACGCACGGCAAAATTGATTTTCCACGTCTCAGAGTTACAGTATTTTCATACCTGCACTGGCGGTGTTTCTTCAGGTCAAAAAGATGTGGTTCCAAGCCCTTCTGTTTCTGGTTTTACTCCCATGCGCTTTCTCATTGCACGCCGGTAAGCTTTCTTGAATCTCCACCTCCCATAGTTCAGAATAAGCTGCATATATTTTAGAGATAAACAAGTGTTTATCCCAAACCCAATTGCCAGTACTAATACGTACCGAGAACAGTTGATATAAAATCGCTCAGGTTAAAAAGAATTTAAAAAACGTTTTGTCTTTAATACATGAGTAGTACTTTTTCTAGGCTGAGATTAAGAAAAACGAACTAAGCGAGGGTTCGCGTGCATGATATTTCCTCTCGTTTATTTCAACTAGTTTTTCTCGAACCTAAGAGTTTTAAAATATAACGATCCGAAAATATTGTGTTTGTCTTCAGTATATATTGTTTATTTCATAGTGCTGTTCGTTGCGTTCTCTATCGTTTCGATTTGTTTACAGCTTTGAGTTTTATTACCAGTTAGGCAACATTCCTGTTCGATTATTTTTCCTTTGCTCATATCTTCTTAACTCTTTTTTTGTCTTAGCTGTTGATTATGTTTAAGTTGTATGGTTGTATGCTGTTTGATTTTTGCCACATTTTTATTGCTCATGCACAGATCGAAACCCTGGAAGACAACCGTAAATAAAGACGGTATTAAATTTTCTATGAAATATTACAGAAGTCTCAAAGCGTAGTCTGCGTTACAGACACGGGAATAAACTCGAAGGATTTTTCAGGTCAGGACTTCGATTCATTATTAGCTCACAAGATTTGATTCAATCTGCCCTAGTAATAACGCTAACAACTTATGAGAGTCCCAAACACCGACACTAATAGTCCAAACTAGGTGAAGAAAATTTAAATCACAGCGTAAAATACGCAATGTAAATAAACAGTATTCTTTTCAGAATGCACCCCGTCTCAGTTTACATGTGACAATGGCCGGTGTATAACAGCCTTATTCCTAAGGTGTAACCTGAGAGATGACTGTGGAGATAATTCCGATGAGAAAAACTGCGGTAAGTGTGTAGCTCTGACTCCAATTGTAAGTAGGTCTAAAGTTGCATATTCATTGTCTATCACGGATGTCTCCCAAAACAACTAGTAAGGAATACAAGTCAGATTTTTGTCGTTTCTTGATCATTAGTCGATGACTAACAAATAATTGTCTGAAATTCCCGATTAATGGGTTGCAATATGTTTTCGTTTGGTCGCCCCGATCAGTCAAACAAATTATTTTTCGACAAGAAATGGGCCTTGAATTACAAACATGAAAGCCTTTTTCAAAACAGGCAGGAGTGGCGGAGCCTGATTGAGACTGTTTGTGGAAACTATACCAAGAAACTTCTTGCATATGAAAGGAGAAGGGTACTTCGGAGAGAGAAGAGATGAAAACTTTGTATCTTACCCGTCTGTGGGCGTTAATGGCGTACATGTAATACTCATTTTGATTGTTTTCCTAGATAGCAACACCTGCAGCTCATGGCAGTTCAGATGTGATTCCGGCCAATGTATACCAGCATCATGGAAGTGTGACCTTCGTCAAAACTGTGGCGATAATTCTGATGAAAGAAATTGCAGTAAGTTTCATGATTCTGATATTAGCAGGCTATTATATTGAGTTAAAATTCGTTGTAGATAGTATAAATTTTTCTGTTGTTTTATTAAGAATTGCTATCCTTAATGAACTAAACGCTGATTCATTCTGACCGCTTTCGAAAACTGGGATCAATGTTGGAAAGAAGCAAAAAGGAAATAGAAGAAATCGATTTGTGAAAACAAAATTTGTGAAATTGCGAAACATCTCTCGCTTAAGAATTTATTGAAGGTTTGACTTCTGTTATTTGATGAGACACAAAACTGAGAATTTTGCGGTTAAAGCTCTAAATAAAAAATTATAACGTGAAACTAAATAACATTGTCCCACAAAAGGACTAACACTGAGTCAAGATGTTTTCGCATGGAAAATTGAGTGCTTCAACTTGCCTCTTGTCTCCAAAATTCTTTCATTGTGGCGAAGAACGTTCCCCTCAGTTGTACACGCCTTGATGTCACCCTAAAGTAAAAAGCGCACGGTTTAGAAAAGTTTACTTTGGTAATTTAGTTAATTACTAGTGGTGTCCTCCTTGTAAGAAATTGCCAAGTCCTGTTTGAGGTTTTCCCCAGTTTTAATACAACAGTTCTTGTATTTTTTACTGAAGGTACATACTTTTTTACTTTCTTACTTTTTACTTAAGTTAAAAATTAGTCTAAACTTTGTTTAGACTCGTCTTTGAGCGACAGAAAGCTTTTCATTTGTGTGACTGTTGAGTTGATAAATAACTTCTTTTAATCTTACAGCCCCTGTAACAAGCGAAACTCCCTCAGGTACAATTAATAAATAACATTTATAAACGATTAGCCATAGTGTACGTTTTATTTTCACAGATGACCGCTCTAGGATATGCAATATATATAGTAGCAGTATAAAATAAACGAGTTCCTTTCCTTTTTGATTTGCCGAGACATCCCCAGTTTCTATGATTTTTCCATTTCCTTTTTCCCCAATTTAGTAACAGATAAGGTTAAAATTAAAACAAGCAAATGAAAAAAGCTTCTAAAATGTACACGAGCTTTCCATGTACGGTTCAATATTCATCTATTTAGTTATGCAACAAGCAAAAGGTATTCTCTCTTCAGGGTCCCAAAGGGGAGGTCTTTGAAGCCCTGGAGCCCTGAAAATTTTGTTGTGGAGCCCGGATCCCAAAGCCTCTCGATTTGGAGCCCGAAGAAAAATGCTTTTTTGGTTAAATGAAACCCTAGAGTGAAGCAATGGAGCCCTAGGGGCCGGAATTTTCCGTCTTGGAGTCCTGGAGCCCTGCAATTTTAGGCCGGCTGGAACCCCTTTAAGACCCTGTCTCTTTGAATATTTGCTACAGTTAGAGCATCTGTATCTTTTTTTGAGTCATTACACTACCATTCTGAGTTATTCCACTTACCATATAAGGATAGGCGCACTCGCAAAATATGTCTGTTATAACATTTTGGTATTCCGGTTTGATCACAAATACCTTCCTCGAGGGTTATACAGATGATACTGGCGGACATTTCACTCATTGAATTTTTCATTTATTTAATTTTTTTCAGCACCAACGCCGACCCCAGTATCAGGTTAGTGGAAGTAAGAACAAAATTGGGACTTTTTTTTTTACTAAAATAGTTGATACAACTTTCCGGAAAGATAATCATAACAAGGTTTGTTTTTTAAAACGTTGAGCTCCTCCCCAGGGAAGGCCTGGCTGCTAGCAATAATAAAGAGGCAAATGTCTTCATAATTATGTAATCACATTCATTGCAGGCTAGTCTCGCCTCATTTACAACAACCTCTTCGTTTCCATCCGATGAGTTGGCCTCCAGCGTTTTCACAATCTCCTAGCTCGCCAATCACAGTCAAGATACTCATTTCGTTCATACTTCTTTGGTTTAAGGCCGCGGGTGACAAGCTGCTCATGAATAAATTTATAAGGCAAAATTTTGGTGGAAGTCTTACGTTAAAACACTTTAGATCTTGATCGTTTGGGAGCCGATTTCGTTGAAACTTAATAGAGGGCTTGAGAAATGTTGGAAGTGCAACAAGGTTGTTTTTCCTTTGATAAATTGCGTTTCTTTACGATGCTTTGAGCTTCCAAAGTTAAGATTTAAGATTTGGTAAAACGCGACTGCGTGTCCAAGTTTTCTCCTCGTGGAGAAGACAACGCTTCTTGATTTTGCCACTAATTGATCAGTTAAAACCTCTATTGTGTCACAACAGAAGCCGATTTTGTGATTTCAAGTTCCACTGAAAGTTATAAGCCTTTAAATTAGTAAAATCGTCCTTGTTTAAATTTGAAGACTTAAAACTTCTGTTAAAAAGCCTGTTTTAAAAAAGTGCTTCTGTTGTGACAACCTACAACACACCTATTTTACCTGTCTGCTGTCAGTTCAGGAAATTTTATATCCGCGCTGTATTCTTGGACACAAAATTGGTGGTTTTAGGGCTTCTGAAGCCTTATCGAAGAAACACAAGTGTTTAAGCCAAGAATATTTTAATATTTTAAATATAAAAATTAAGAAGCTATTGTTAACACTCCAGAAACAAACAATAGGTTGCATGCAATCTAAAAAAATCGTGTGTTTTCCGTCGAAAATATTTATACCACACACAAAATGGAACGAGGATTTTACTATCGAAATTTTCAAAGCAGATTTTTCCACTTAAACGTAGAATTAAACACTAAAACCAAAAAGAACGACGAAATCGAACTCTTTTACTATTTTCTAGTCTATGGAGCAGTGTATATATACACATGCAGAAAAAACTTCACGGAGCTCCACTTGCGAAAGACCCAGATGTTGATAAATATTGGACACAAAGTTGGTGATGTTGGTAAATATTCGAGATAGAGATAGAAACAGTATTTTATTTTCGTTTTGTTTTGCGGGAAAAATTCTAAAAAGTTGCAATTAACGTTTCAACTAACAGATAAAGAATAAAAAGAACGGTACAGATACAACAAGCGAGCGCCCAACGCATTTATTATTATTGTTATTATGAAAATTTTTATTTAACAATACTTAAAATGCACAATATTTCCTGCCACTCGATTAAATACACGAGCAATCATTGATGCATAAACCAAAAATTTTATACTGCAGAGCCGCACTTCGCGCATACCTTTAAATAAATGAATACTGATGATCTAGTCTCTCACGGCCGCGGCCTTAAGAACATAAAGGTCAAAACAATCGTACACCTTTGACAATAACTGTGTTTTTTTTAGTATATTTTGTATATTAGTGTTATTACAGGTACTTTATTGCTTCTATTCCTAGAATGTTCATCGTACAGAATACTGAATGAGTCTGACCGCGGTCAAGGCTACATGCAAGTTGTCAAATGTGACCGAAATTTGCCTAAGGCCTGGTATAGAATCCTAGGAGGCGCAGGAAAGCAGATGCCTGATACATGTGTGCCTGAACAACAGTGTGGTACGCATGCGCCAGGCTGGCTCTCTGGCGGTCATCCTACAGTAGCCCAGGGCATTGTCAGCCGCCAAGTGTGTTTTCACTGGTATTCTAACTGCTGTCAATGGTCTCTAAACATCCGTGTCCGAAACTGTAGTGCTTTCTACGTGTACGAGTTGAGTCCAACACATGGCTGCAGCTTGCGATACTGCGGCGACCGGAAACAAGGTAACCGCTCAAATCTTATTTTTGGCCAATATTTGCCGATTTAAAATATACGCAAACTTTTGTTGAGTCTGTGTTCAATTTCTCACCAATTATTGAGCTGTTGAGAGGCTGGTGGTGAGATACAGAACAATCATATTTACTAGTTTCATAGTGACACGCGTCCTGCATATGCTCGGATCTGCATTCTCGAAAGCGTTCTGTGTTATGATAAAGAAAAAAGAAAAGATAATAAATTTTAAGATTGGTCAAAAAATAAAAATAAAATATTTTAGCATGTCACGAGAGTGGGACAAAGAAAAACACTGGGATTAGTCACCCTGGTTACTGTATCAGTAGCGTTTATTCCTTAAACACATTGTTTCAGTTTTGTTGGTCATGAAGAACTGCGCTGAAGTTTACAAGGTCGGTAACAAGATCAGCGGAGTATACAAAATCGATCCTGATGGTTTGGGCACATTTGACGTGTTCTGTGATCAGAAGACAGCCGGTGGAGGTTGGACGGTGTTTCAGAAAAGATACGACGGCTCTGTGGATTTCTTCCGCGGATGGGATGACTACAAACGAGGCTTTGGCAATCTGAACGGCGAGTTTTGGCTCGGATTGGACAAGATTCACCGCCTGACTGTAAGCAGTAGTAACAAGCTTCGCGTCGACTTGGAAGACGTGCCCGGGAATACAGCATTTGCAGAGTACAGCTCATTTGCTGTGGCAGATGAGAATAACAAATACAGGCTGAGTCTGGGCAGTTATTCAGGTGAGCTAAAAATTCGGCTTTGCTCAATTTGTTGAAGCTGAGATCATGTACTCTACAAATTAATTTCCGACATGTATCAGTGGCAGACTAATGCACGCGGCTCTTCTTCTTCTTCTTCTTCTTCTTCTTTTTTAGGCACTGCTGGAAATTCTCTTGGCACTCGTCACCCTGGTGCGCCATTTACCACCAAGGATCGCGATAATGACTGGTATCGTAGCAACTGTGCTTTTTATGGTAAAGGTGCCTGGTGGTATGAGAAATGCTACAATTCTAATCTGAATGGCTTGTACCTCGCCGGCCAGGACAGTCATGAAGGAATGGTATGGTGGCACTGGAAAAGAAACCACTACTCCGTGAAAAGGTCTGAGATGAAGATACGTCCAAAGGACTTTTAGGATTGTTTCGCAGCGTAGTATACTTTGGCGTAAAACACTAATCCCAAGAGAATTGAAAGCATGTAATTGGTGTAAGGGTAATTCTACTTAAGCCTAGTAGCTCCTGGCTGAAAGAATATTAAAGCTTTAATACATGCACTTTTATGAGTTTTTGATACAAAATAGCGAAAACATGCATACAGTGTGTTGCCCAGTTTCCGCACACTTTAGTTTGTAATCGCTATATCTTTTCGTCTGTGAGACGAAAATTTCTGAAATTTCTTTTAAAGATAGCCCATTTACGTACCTTTAATATATTAAACGACTGGCCGCTTGATCGACGTATGTTCAAAATTATGCCATTTTTCCCAAAACTCCTAAGTTGCCCAGTCTTCGTACACCTGGCCCAGTTTTCGTACATCGACAAAACAACATTTCTCCAAGAGAACGCTCGACGCAAACTGATGTGCCACCCACCCTGCTGAGAGCTTATCGTGTTTTCTCTTCGATTTGTGAATAAATATCGGCTTAGCGACCAATGTTTGGTGTACAAAACAAATGGTTATTCGGGCGGTGGATGTTTAATCGATCCTGCAGTGTTGATTTTTTTTTGTCCCTTACTTTTGGGCGGCTTTTCTTACGCTCAATCCACTGTCTCGTACGTCATTTACTGCCTTGGTAGTTGACAGGTTACTATTCTGCGTATTACAACTGTTAAGAAAAGGCCTGTATAAGATTCGACGTTTTCCTTCCGTTACCGCTTACGCCTTTGGAATAGCAAACGCTTTACTTCCGTTTCCGCTTACGCTTGCTTTTCTTACCTACTTTTGTAAATATTTATTAGAATCGCAACGGAGTGAAAAAAATCGGTAAAACCGGTAAACTAACGATATTTCAAGGTGTATGTCAACGTTCTATGCATAGATCTACCTTAGTTAATTATTTGACGATTTAGATTGTTTGCGTGGGATTAAGTTTATTAAATATTCGTGACCTTTGCATGACCTGGATCATCCTCGGAGACCCAGGGGCAGCTAGTCGGGACGACGGGATTTTCATCGGCGAAAGTTTACAACAAGAGTGGGAGAGCCCCTGGGCACTTACTCTTACCGAACGAGTTCCAGAAGCGTTCGAAATCCCGCCTTCTGATTGGCCAGAAAAATATTTTTCTGGCCAATCAGAAGGCGGGATTTCAAACGCTTCTGGAACTCGTTCGGTAAGAGTAAGTGCCCAGGGGCTCTCCCGCTCTTGTTGTAAACTTTCGCCCATGAAAATCCCGTCGTCCCGACTAGCTGCCCCTGGGTCTCCGAGGATGGACCTGGATGTAAAGCGTCGCTGTTATACCACAACAAATACATGAAGTGTATCGTACTTTGCAAGGATTGTTGTGTAATCTTTGCTGCACTTACGACTTATTAGTTTTCGAACAGTAAAGTTTAAAATTCAGTTCTTTAACTTATTTAAAAATAGGTTTATAGAAAGACTCAGCTAAGTGTACGAAAACTGGCACAGTAGGTCGAAATGTATGCGAAGATTCTCACCGCTAAAATTCAGGAGCAGTTAAATTTAAGCTGGCGTTGAAAGTTTTTCCATTCACTTTCATCTTTTATCCATCATCTGCCCAAGACTCATGAAGTTCCTTGCGAAATTACCAACAAAACGGGCTATTTGTTCATCTACAATACCTTTACTGTGCAGTGAAAAGTGCAAATATTAGCCGCTAAACTTTTACTCACCTCGAAAGAAATTGTCCGCACTGACCTGCTTCTTCGTCAAAAAGCCTGGCAAAACCGGCAATTTATAGCTGAAATGTTCCTTTTACTTTTGGAATTCTTCAGTTGACGAAGATTTAAATGACTGACGAAAATAATCAAATAAAGTTCTTTTTGTACGAAAACTGGGCAACATACTGTATAAATACTTGCCATTAAAAACTTAAACAACAGCAACCTTTATTTTTTGCATCTAATGTAGCAAGGAAGTTTCAGTTGAACGAGGCAATGCCCGCGTGTAGGTTTTATTTTAGCCCTGAAGAAAACGTTAGTGATGAAAAGACCGTTAACTTGTAAGTAATTGGTTAGTTCGACTGTTATACTTTGTAAGAGGGAGCTCAAATAAAAGTCTTTGATAATGGACTTAAAGTTGTTTTGTTTTCTTCTCTTTGTACTCTTAGTTGTAATGTTTTCTCTAATCGTGCTTCGGAGTGTGACGAGTGTAAATTCAGGGGCACCCAACAGCCAGAAGACAGAAGATCAGTTCATTTTGTTTATTTTTTAACGTGAATTCCCTAATCGTGACATAAGTCCAAGGGACGTGACAATAACATAGATTTTCTCAATTATTCTGTAACTGTTCTACACCCACAATCCCAGAAGAATTCAATTAAGGGCAAAGGTTACAGATTTCCAAAAAAACTACACCAGCCTCCTTTAGCAACTCAAGAAAATGTTGAATGAGATCTTAAAACGGCATGTTTACGTTTATTTTTCCTTACACTTTATCCAGACAAATACAGGAAAGGCCAGGTCAAGAGTGTTGGTGTAGCGTGTTATCTTTGACGTATCGGTGCACTGAAAGCAAAAGTAGTTGGACCTGCCCAACCTGTTCTTCCAGAACTCGACAGTCTTGTATTGGTCTGCTGGTCTCTCAGCGCCTTTGAAAGTCGGCAGCGTTCTTTCTGTTCCTGTCAATAAATATCATCAATAATTATCATAGATCTTCCAGAGGCGGTGCACCAGTGAGTGAGTGGTGAATACTTCCGCCACCCTGAAAGACAAATCAGCCACGTGATCATGCAACTTTTATTCCAGAACTTTAGATATATTCCTATAGAAAATATATCTGAAAAACAAAATATTTCTTTTTACACTCTGCCCTTATTTTTTTTCTTCTAAAGTTGTCCTCACCGTAAACTGGTAATTGTATTACAGTACCAGATGAAGTTATCAAATGTGTTTACTTAAGCTCCCTTCTAACAACTTTCAAGTTGCCACTGGTTTGGTGTTAAAAAGCGGCTATCATTTTTGACAGGAGTTTGTACTTGAACAAATTTTCTCTTTAACTGACTCAAAGAACTGAACTTTTCACGAACTGATAATCTGTTAACGATACAAAAAACAACTGGTTTAGGTTTCCTCAGTAGCGTTTGAACTCCTAAAATTAATTGTCCTTCAACTGTGTTTTTATTCTCTCTCTATGATCACAGAAAATGCGTTCTAAATGTTCTTTCCGCGTTCAAATTATTGGAAATCGGATGAAGCGATTTCTTTCACCTATTTCTGCAGGATAGCTGAATTCTCTAGAAACAATTTGAGGTCAAAGTTTTCTTTTCATGATCAGGATGAATGTCAGTTTGAAGAATGCGAAAAGAATTGTTTATGATTCGTTTGTTAGCAGCAGCTAAAAACTTCAATCAGTTATTCCTCGAAAACACGCTCATAAAAAATGTTCAAAATCGGTACAACTGAAGACAATTATATGAACTACAAGTCCTATAAATAGCTTTAAAAACGAATGTCTGGATTTCTTACAAAGTAAGGAAAAGTAAAAATAGCAATGACGTCAGCGTGTTGCTATGGCTACGTCGATCTCGAAAAAACCCCACTTTTTTAAACTTCAATCTATACCCTACAAACAGGTATATCCCGTTGTCCTTTTTCTTTTGAGGCATCTTTGTATTTCATGTCCAAAGAGAGTAGGTATGGTTAGTGAAAAACCGTGTCTACCCACCTTAAACCTCAATTAGCAAGAAAGCTGAATGACATGAGTTCGTGACTTTTGTTCAAGCTCGTGTTCAGTGCGTTAAACGTAAACACTTCTGTGCTACTAACCAGTGGCTAGTTGTGGCTGTTTGTGGAAGTATGAGCTATTTCATAGCAAGTATGCTCCAGCAACAGCTGGAAATTTTCAGACGCAAAATAACAGAACACTGAAACTGAGAAGCCATCTTGAAACGCCACGCTCGAGAAACTGGACCCGAGTAGGAATGGACGCATGGGCTGGAATTTTGCGAATTTCCGGAACGTTAGGACAACTCCGCGAGGTATGCCCGAATTTTCGAAATTTATTTTGGGAAAATTTCCGTTCCATTTGATTCCTCGCTCGGAATTTTCGGAATTTTTGGTCGAATGGAGGGCGCCGAGTCGTTGATAACTTCTCAGTTGGGCATAATAAACAATAGATAACTAGACGGGCCCAGGGGAGGCTCGGCTTTTGTTCTGCAAACGTTTCGTCGTAGTAGGTTGTTCAAGGTCGCGACTATTGATTGATTGCTTAATCATACTTATGGGGGTGGGGACGGGAGAGGGCTTCGACGTTGGCTTTCTTGAGGACATAGCTAGGTTATTTCAAGAGGGTTTAGGACATTATACAGATCACAATACGCCATTTAAAAGGCGAAAACAAGAAGAAGGCTTGATTCTAATGGACTGGACATCGGAGGGCTCAAAGCAACGAATTTAAAATTGTTCCAGGACAGAATATACCATTTTCCTCAAAGAGAGGGTTGATCCGAATGTCGGCAACTGAAAAATGAGGCATACATTTCGGGGCCTTGGACTTCCTGAGGCTTTTTAAAGCCATTTCTGGATAAATCAAGAAAGTCAAATTTGGTTCGGAAAAGTCTGCCAGTAAGTTTAGACAGATAATTCCAATTTACGCATTTGAAATCTAGCTCCTATAAAGGGGGAACAAAAATGCTAGAATGTACACTGGGTAATTTTTGTCGAAACAAAACATTGAGCGGTGAAAACAAGCTTAGACCTCAACAAAATGCAATTATATAAAAAATTATTCAAGAGAAACCTTCAAAACTGGCGCCAGGCGTTTAGTTGGGGATGACCTTTCGACTAGTCACGCAAATATACAGGAAACGTAATTTTATAAAACGCGTGGCATTTCTTCCTGTATTAAAGAACACTGGAAATGCCGGTGAGGGTTGTAGGAGAATTCAGAGCTTTAATTCTAGAAACTGCCGTCTGGTTTGAAGTTCTTGCGTGTTTTCATTTTTGCAATAGGTATTTTTTGCACTTTCGAAAATAGATCCCGCAAAATTTATTTATAATACCCAATAGAAAAAAAAATTCTTAAAATGTTAAGAATTCACTGTAGCTCATGAACCTAGTGCTCACAAATTTCCTCCAACTTGTAAGGGCCGTCTTTTATAAACTGAAGGTTTTCTTGTTATCACTATTTTACAAGCAAGATAACAAGATTCTGTGTGTGCTTTTGTTAGTAAAAGCTTGCAATTAGGACTGATCGCCAAAAGTTTACCCGCAAACATTTTACCGGCCTATTTTCTCGAGTTTTTTTTATTATACACCTCACAAAATGAGAAATATTAGTACCCTGTGAAGTCTAAGGTGATAACAATGTTGTACAAGAAACAAAGCATATCTAAAAACAACCAATCTTGTGTCTTTATTTATCGTTTGACGATTAACAAGTTGCTGAACACGTGGGCAAAATTTCTGAAATTGCATGGCCTAACAAACAAAACACAGTACATTTCTGTTTCGCCTTGATATTTAATTTTAAGAATAATTTTACAATATTCAAAATCCAGTCACCAAGGTGGCTTTGTTCTATCAACGTCAAGTTGATAATAACATTTGTACTTATCTGTTAACGCAATTTCTGTTAACATTTTTCTAGAAACGTATCCTTACATTTATCCACTATTGTCCTTTCCCATTAAAAAATATTCAATTTAACTAACTTTTCCTTAAATAGTTAATAGTAAGAGGTTTCCTCAAAAGTACGAATGCGTTTTGTTTTCGTCAGTGTTCTTTGAACCAAGGTAGCTCTCTCTCCTCCGCACAGGCTCCTGTGCGTAAACACCAGCGAAAGAAAAATACGGGAGCGAGAGCGCTGGAGATAGAAAACGGGAGCGCGGGGAACGATGGTAAAAGAGAGAAAGCGTAAGAGGGAGAAAAACAGGGTATGTTAAACAGAGAACAAAATCCAAAATGGTGGACAATCAGGAAAAAGCACGAATGGTCAATACTCCATTAATGAGGATCAAAACTTCATCAAATTGCATCTACTAACCTTCCATACTTAGATCATTAAAAGAGCCGTCAAAATCGTTCAAATCGTCCCTGGTTTAGTGGTTTAGCCCAAACCACAGAACCACAGATCCTACCGGAGAACCGCACAAAATCTGGCAGAGGCCTCCTTTCTCTCTTGTCCCTTCCCAGCATTCCCTGCGGCTTATTTTTTCCCTCTTTCCAGCCTCCGCGCGTTTTTTCCCAAGCGTGCAGTCAAGGCGCGACTGTAGGAGGCCTGTGCGGAGGGGAGAGGCATTGTTTTGTTGCAATGGCATAGATTATTCTAATAATAGATGTTAATGCAAACCTTTCCCATCCAAGATATTTTGACGTCACAACAAAACATGAATTTAACGGATAACTTTTAAGAAGTCAACCTAAAAATTTCATGTCAATTGTTTTTCAACGCTTTGTTAAGAAAGACTGTTGTATTATGCTATGGCCCGACTTAAATAAATCCGTACTTTACGCTTAACTTGTTCTTGCAAAATTGATTCTGCAAATTATTTTTGAAAACACCAGTTAAGTAGCTTGTCTTGTTTATTTTGCCATAAAAATACATTTACATATTTTTCCACAATAAACTGAAGCTGTAGTATGGGCAAAATTAAATTTAAAGAATACCAAATTGTTTACAGCATCTGAAATTAAAATCAACACCGGATGCTGACTATTATACCTTTGGGTTGCGACCGTTTAATAGCGAACTCTGTCTTCATGTCATCTTTGAGAGAGGGCTTTTCAATTGAGTGTCAAAAGTAATTTGAGTTTGCTTCGGTTTTCCTTCTCTACGCTCTGTGATGGGTTTAAAAGAAAGAAGTCGACTCAAAAGCACTTTCTCGACTCAATCGTTTCAATGAGATGTCGCTCGCAAACCAAACATATCGTTCTGCACGCGTTTTTCCGCGCTTGATGCCGGTCACGTGTACTTGCTTTGGGTTCGGATTGGTTCATTGGCTTTTGTGTCTGTTGTGATTGGCCAATTGATTTCGTTGGCTTTGATTTTACGACACTCATTCGAAGACCACTTCATTATATAGACAAGAGTGTTTTAGTGGAAAATACTCGTAAAGTTCATACGAAACTACAACCAGGAGTCGATTGGTGTATTTTCCATATCCTCATTACTGAGGATATTGATGACGTCATTTCCGGCATTTACGCTGTCGTTTGTGCAAAAATACTCTGTCTATATAATGAAAAGAAAATTACGCGGTGGCTTGAAGATATGAAATTTACTTTCTCGTGGTAAAGAACAATATTTTACTCACTCGCTACACTTGTTCGTAAAATATTGTTTTACCACTCGAAAATGGAATTCATATCTTCGCGTTGCCGTGTAATATCCTCTATATATCTTCATTAATTATTCAATTTAATTTCTCCAGACACAGTAGCACCCTGTGTCCTCATTTATAATTCCACACTGTTTGGACTGAGTATTGCGTAGGTCAGCTTTAATCTGCTATTGCCTGCTTTCTCCGTGAATACTTGACTTTGATAATGTCGCCCACCTCATCTATAGCCACCAGTGCCTTGAAAGAAAAACAACAACAAAGTCAAGAAAGTAACACAGCAACGGTGCCGCACAAAATCAGTTAGGGCCACATAACGTAACTCAGGATTGGGTCGTGTAAAAAACGCACACAAGCTAATTTCCACAGCACGATGGAGTAGTACCACCCTACTCTGTTTTTTTTCAAAAGTGTTCCCGGCTACCTGGAATGTATCTACACAGCGAATAAGACTTCTACTGTGCAAAATCAGTCCTACTTTCACCTTTTTCAATAGATTTACCGACAATTCTTGCTGACATTTCACTCATCGCTCGGAAAAATGCTAAGCAACTTGAAAATAAACTCAGATAAACTGGAGGCTTGAATGAGAACGCTGGGGTTCGAACTGTCATCATCGAATCGTCCGCGTTTGCAAAACTGAAAGCTTTTTCAAGAACTCTTGTGCATTCGAACATTGTCTGTGTTTTCACTCAAATGCTAGTATGCCAAAACTGAGTCCGTCAGTGCTGTTTACCATCCCCAAATTTTATTAACTCTAATTCTACGAGATTGAGGTCCAATCGCTGAAGCAATCGTTAACCCTAAGAGTGATCTTAAGGCCCGTTTACACAGGCGATTTTTGTCGCGCAACTCAATGCAATTTTTGTCGCGCTGAAGCTGCAATTTCAATATCGCACGTGTAAACCAGCTGCGATTTCAGCGCGATTTTAGTGCGATTTATCGTGCGATCACGTGCGATTTATCACCGCGATTTACAAAACACGGTAACTTTGAGCAGCAGTTTCGCTAGAGCGCAGGCGCACACGTTTTGTTTTGGTTTGATTTTTTTTTCATTTTGTTTCGTTTTGCTTCAATCTCGTTTTGTTTTGTTTCGTTTTACAACTCGGCAAAGACCTCGAACTGAACTGGAGTGACTCCAATTTTCATCTCCAAAAAGAAAGAAAATATTTAGTTATTTGAATTGAGTTATTGTCTGTGGTGTTAGCGAACTCTCAAAGGCTGTTTCTAATAGCGATGACATGGTTTCCACAAAAAAAGCCCGTTGTATGCTTACGGAAAGGTCCTTCTCTCCCCCAATTGTCGAAATCACACTAAGAAATCTAGATCTAGTGTCAAACGTAAAGGATGTCTACGAACTTCCTTTTAGAGTCACCGTTGAAAATAAATTAAGAAGCTTTCAGTATAAACTCGTGCACAACATCATACCTACCAACCTTTCACTGTATAAAATGAAAATAAAAGAGTCACCACACTGCGAACACTGCCGCTGTCAAAATGAAACACTTCTTCATAGGTTTTGCGAGTGCCCCGAAGTTAAACTTTTTTGGGAAGACGTCATAGAATGGTGGAATACAAATCGCTCTGAAAATGTCAATCCTACTTGGTCGGAAATCCTTTATGGATACAGACCTCAGAACACCAGCCTTCACGCTTTTAATCACTATCTTCTTATTGCTAAATATCATGTATACCTCGCAAGAAATCTGTCAGAGACTCCTAGCATAAAGGTCTTTCTTGCCTTACTGGAAAGTAGAGTCAAATGTGAAAGACAAATGGCTATTAAAAACTCTAGCTTTAAAAAATATGAAGCAAAGTGGACCACTCTCTGCATAAGCGATGCGGTAGCTTTTGCACCACTATCAAAATAAAGGAACCAGGTTAAGGTGCTTTTTTTCCCCAACACTTTTTTGTCTGTTTTATTTATCCTTTTCATTTGAGCCTACTGTAAAGGTATATTTATCTTTGTCATTTTACTTTGACTGTATACTCCTACTTGCCCTGTTGTCAAAGTAAGGTGTTATTTTTGTTTCAGTTGTAATTAAGTCCTTCTTTTGTAAGTGTTGTATTAGTTCTGTAAATTAGCTCCTGTGTTTATGCTTTGTATTAGTCTTGTAAACTAGCTCTTTCGTTAAGTTGAGTATATTCAAAAAAAAAAATTTTTTTGAATTCGTATGATTTAGAGGTTTTACAAAATCTAACGGTACTAAAAAAGCATGGATGACGAGGAGGAAGTTGCTGTTTGTTGTTTTTAGTACGTCTTTTGTCCTTCTTTACGCTCATGGCTGTACACATTGCGAGCGACAAAACCTCCCGAGGGGTCCCTTCTGATTCACGATTGTCACATTTTGATCAAAAATCGCAGCAAAATTGCATCGGGTTTCGAACAGGTTCGAAACTCCTGCGATATCGCGGCGATAAAATCGCGCTGAAATCGCAGCTGGTTTACACGTGCGATATTGAAGTTGCAACTTTGGCGCGACAAAAATTGCATTGAGTTGCGCGACAAAAATCGCCTGTGTAAACAGGCCTTTACCTTATCAAGCATTTCCCTTGTGTGTGAAGCTGATAGACAAATCCTCGCCCGTGCCTCGATGAGTGAAGTGGCTGGAAAGCCAACGATTACTACAGCTATGTTTCGTTTCAACAATTCCCGAGAGAAGGCACTGCATAAAATATGAGAAAAAAACTGAGTGAAAATTAAGCCAAACTTGATGTCGTGGCCTTCGAGGCGCCTTTGCTAGCCTGAAATCAAGCTCTCTAGCAGATGAAATTGAAGTTTGCAAACTCATGTTTGCCGTGTAAAACAGTGGCCTGAAGGCGCCTGGAACGATTTTACTCTGTACAATGGACAGAGTAAAACCCGCGTTTTGATTGGTTTAGGAGAGTCTGTGAATAAAGCACAGACGCCCAAATGACGTAATGATCTGCAAAGTTTGCGCGCGCAAATCATGACTACGAAGATTTTTTTGGAAACGTTTCTAATTTTGTGCCTGCGTTTCGGAGCGTACTTCTTTGTTCTTACCACCATTTGACCGGACATCTGTGCGTTATCAGAGTTCACAGGCACGGCCACATGGAACCTAAGGATATCGATGCCAAATACTTGACGTTATCATAACTTTTTTATCGGTTAGAGCTCAACGGGCGCAAAGCACTTCAAACCATTCACCAACTGACCAATCTTTACTTACACACATTTTGCTGGCATGTAGAGTAGAATGGGTACAACTGCCGAGGAGTCATGGCCGTACACGATGAACCCCATTTGTTTTAGCCTTTGTCTAAAGTATCTGTCAGATAAACAAACCGCGTGTTAGCTCACTATATTAGCAGCGGTAATGCCAACTTTTAATCGTATCTTTAAAGCCCAGATTTTGGGAGGGTGTATCAACCTGCAGAAATCTTTGGAGTTTATCTTTGGCACACTTCGGACTGTCTTCCTTTTCGGAAGACAAGATCGATGACAAATTTCTTGGGGACTTTTGATGTTCAAGATGTTACAACTACAATCCCTTATCGCTGAAACTGCCCTTAGTTTCCCTCGAACAATGTTTTATCAGGATTTTAAACCTTAAACTCACTTGCAGTTCTGAGCCAAAGTTGTAAGCCTCTGCTTTCCTGAAAAGAATGAAAGAAAAACAAAGATAATAATACAATTTAGACATGACTCTATGGTTCCGTATCCAGCTATATGAACGGCGCACGTCTTAATGGTTCCAGATTGTTTGAAAGTTATCTTTTACGACAGCCAAAATCTGGATATGGCAATGTCGATTCCTGACAGGTAAATTCAACGTTTCTTTGAAAAGAAGTCGCTCACCCCCCCCCCCCCTTCCCCCCGGGGTGGAGGTACTTGACCCATGTGGTGGGTGTAGGGGTGCCGCTGAGGGTTTGAAACCCTGACCATGTTTAGGTCAAAAACAAAGCTCTAAAATACCTCCTCTGTGTATGACAACACCCTTCATTTTAGGTCCCTGTTTAGGACAAACGATAAAATACATATTCCTTGTTTCACACAATTTAAAGTGTTTCAAATATTAGCAAACGTCCCCGATCTAGAATTTCTAAATGCTGTATAAGCCATATTTAAAGACGACAATCGTACTGACCATACCCTGTTTAGGTCAAGTTCAGACTCAGACCCTGTTTAGGACAGAGAGGGCAGAAACCATACCGAGTACCCCCCCGGCGCTCACCTCGTCTCTGTACACAAAACACAAAATTTTGAGTACAACATTGTTGAGTGGTGTTGAACGAGATGGACAAAGGAATTCAGCATTGATTTTACGCTTGAGAACAAAAGAAAAGTTGAATCAACATCATTCCTCATCATTCACCGTTCAGCGGGGGGGGGGGGGGGGGAGGGGTTACTCCACTCAATTTAGACTAGTTGTGTGCCACAAAGGTTCTTAAAGCCTGGCCTTATTTAAGGAGGGAAAATTAAAAATTGATACTCTATTTAAGGCCCAAAATGACCCTCTGTTTAATGGAAAACAATAACTAAGAATTGCGTAAGCAGGTCGTTTTTATTTCTTTTCTTTAATATGCGTGGTTTAGCATGAAGCATAGAGTACTAGACTAAGCCTAGTTTAGCTTAGTTTGGCGTTTGCGTACTACAATTTTAACTACAGTGGAACCTCGATTTAAAGACGCGCCAAGGGACTGGGGAAATTGGTTCATAAAATCGAGGGTTTGTTATATCGAGGTTCTTTTCCATACATTACATTTTTACTGGGCTGAAAAAATATTGTTCGTTATACCAAGGATTTCGTTCTATAGAGGTTCGTTAAATCGAGGTTCCACTGTAATACAAAAAAGGAGCCCTATCTAAGGGTCACGCCGGGATTACAACAAAAAGGGGAAAAATGGATACCCTATTTAGGCCTGTTAGCACAGAAGCTTTTCACAACGATAGCTGTCTAACAGCGGTTATTTGGGTTGTCTCTCTCCTTCCTTCGGAGCGTTGCGTGAAGACCCAAATAGCGGCTGTATGGGAGGCTAGTAGAAAAGACAGCTTGAGAGTGGAAGCTAGCAAAGGAAGAGAACTACAGTAGAATGTTACTAACCCTTATCGGTGCCGTCCTCGCCCATAATTATTTTCATGGATGACAAGATTTGCATCACGACTGGAGGTGACATGAAAGAAGCGTACGTTGCACTGTGAGAATGACCTCTGATATGGTTTATTATTTCCTGCAAAATAAATTTATAAACATTCTACTAACAGACAATTTTGTTCCTTGTGCGAAAAAGACGTCAAGTAAATAAAAAAATTTAAATAGTCGTTTATATTGCGGAAATTTGCACGGTGGTGGCCCTTCTTCATGCTATCTTGTATAAGTTATAATGTTCAAGTCACGGAGCTTTTCATGGTACCGATTGACTGCGTCCTCCATCATGTGTATATGTGCTCACACCCTGAGATCGTCTGTTCGGCAATGGCAATCGTCACGACTTCAAATTCGTCGAAAGAAAAAAGGGGGGATTAATAATGTGTTGCTGCATTACAAACATAACGTTTGGTGTTTTAGAGCAGTTTTTAAATGAGTGTCGAAAGTAATGTTGTATTTGCTTTGGTTTTGCTTTACTTCGCTCTCTGATTGGATAAAAAAGTTCGCGCCACTTTCTCAACCAATCAGAAGTGAAAATCCAAAACCAATCGTGACTTGCTCGCACGCGTTTTCCCGCTCTTAACGCTAAATACTTGTATTTGCTTTAATTTCAAATTGATTCATTTTGTGTTTTGTTCCTGTTGTGATTGGTTAGAGTAATTTCTTTGGTTTTGTCTTTAGGACACTCACTTGAAAATCGCTCTAAAGCCGAACCTTCGAACAGATCGCACCCTTGTCTGCACAGCATGAAAGATATTTTTTAGTTCCGTTATAATCCCAGTTTAGCATGTTTAAAAACATTTTGGAATGCCTCTCACCTTAGACGCAGCAATATATCCCCCTGCTGCTCCAAAACTCTTGGTAAATGTCCCCATCATGATGTCAACATCAGAGGGGTCCACCCCAAAGAATTCTCTGACACCCCTTCCATTGGGGCCCATGGCACCAATACTATGGGCCTCGTCCAGATAGAGGTACGCTTTGTACTTCTTTTTAAGGGCCACCACCTCGGGGAGCTTCACTAGAGAGCCCTCCATACTACAAAATAAGACAAATTAAACATTGACATGTACAGATGTTGTGTGTAGACATTTAGGAACTTAAGGTGGCTGAACACAGCTTGTGCGCGCTCCACGATTTCTACTGCTGGGTCAGCGCAAGTCAGCGCGCGAACAAAGATTTGAGAAAAACAAACGTGCCTCCTAGACAGCGATTTTCTCGTTTTGTTTAACGTGGATCGCACGGTGTTATTTTTAGCATAGGAACAAGGAAGCTGTTCGGTCGGCCTTAAAGCACAAACGTTCGTGAGCAACGATCTGCATAGGCAAAAGGATCGGACACAGAACACGAAATTGTAAAACGCCGAACGCCGCAACAAGAGTTTGGTCGAGCAAAAACAAGCAAACCGAAGGGAACAGGCAGCTTCCGGCTGATGTTTGGGTTTCGCTTAAGATCTCTATTTACGTGCAAAGAGGCCTGCGTATAAACGATACTTTAAAGTACTTGGGACCAATCAGAACTGCTGAATCATTTGCCTTTCGACATGGAAATGCAGTTCCTGATTACTTTAATGGTTAAACAACGCCTTTCTTCCAAAGCTATCGCGCCGAAGTATCTTTGGACAAACTTTTTGCAAACAGTTCGCCAATCTATCTCTGATTTTTTAGCCGTCGCCTCGTCTAGAGCAGCTGCGTTAAAGTAGCAAACCGTGCGACTTTCCCAGCCGCGTGTCCATACGATGGTTTCCTGATCATCTCAAGGACGCAATTTGCCTGCGAAGGCATCTGGTGTTCGCCTAGTGTTGTCAATGCAATGAAAGACTTAAACGCCTCTTAACATTCCAGTAACTTAGGTTGGACAGCAGAAGTAGCATATTTCTCGCTCACCTACCTATAAACTCCTTCAACAATTATAAGAATCTTTTTCCACGCTCGATGAGTTCTTGGTTGCCCCTGGACGACGGATTCTCTAAGAATTTCCTCCAAGCACTTCATATCTGTAGAGTGTGTTGGTAGTAAATGAATAGGAATTCCAAACGTTTTACGCGCAAACACGCGTGATTTATTGCCCGCAGAGGGATAAGAGCTGGTTAATGTTCCGACTTCATCCTTTTTTTTTTTGCTTGCAAGGAGACCACTATCCGCATGACTGTCGCAAAAGGAAACAACGAATGACGTAATGCATTAAAACGGTTATATGTTTTTGGAGTAAAAATGTAACCGTTTTTAAGGCACTGATAAGCTAGGGCAAACTGGTGCCAAGCCCTGAGGCCAGTGAAGGGCCAAGGGCAGGAAAGCATGCAATCGGTGCCAAGCGCGGGAAAACTTGTAATGCCAAGCACGGGAAAACATGCACCCGGTGCCAAGCGCGGGAAAACGTGAAACCAGTGCCAAGCGCGGGAAAACATGAAACCGGTGCCAAGCGCGGCAAAAAGAAAAACAACAACAACAAAAACCGGTGGCAAGCGCGTGAGCGACTCGCTATAGATTCTCCCCTGTTGTGGAAACTCAAAATCAACCAGAATCATCGCTCAGCAGTCGATGAAAAATTTATCTTCGTCGCCATCTTACCGTTGTGCTTAAAGACTTTAATCTTGGCTCCTGATAACCTCGCTCCTAAGATGAGTGACGTGTGGTTGAGCTCGTCACTGATGATCAAATCTCCCTTGCCTACTAGGGTGGGGATATTGGAGGAGTTGGTGGCGAACCCCATCCCGAAAACCATAGCAGCGGGTTTACCGACAAACCTGGCAACCACAGCTTCTAGTTCGCTGTGAATATCAAGAGTGCCTGACAGGAAAAAAATAACACAGGTTTATTAAGATAGGGAGACCAAATTGCAGTTAAATTAGCGAAGATTTAATTAAAAGAAACGTTTTCCCCATCTTTCGTCAAGACGGTTTATATTTTTCGTAAGACCGCTGGATAAAAGGACAAAAGAAGCATGTGTACACGGTTAGTCTCAAATACTAGAGAGAAGACGAACTTTTCTCAACTCTGTAGACTGTCTTTATTCTAGGATTCAGCACTTTACTGCTGGTATTTGTGGATAGTTTACTTCAGATTGAGACAGGAAAAATGGGTCTGTAGCATTTTTATTAAGCAATGTTGATGAATTCAAAACTATATTATAGGCCATTTTTGCGTTGGAGTCATTTTACTACAGTACAGGTACCAGAAACCCTTGCTGTTTTCTTTTGGCATGCTTATTACGGGTATTAGCAAGAGAGGATGAAGTAAGAGAGTGAATCCCCGTGCCCCATGATAATTATTTGAAATTTATTATGAGTTCGCACCCACGCTGCGAAAGTTATTTTTATCTGTTGTTTCCGCGTCAACAACCTATGACGTCATTCTAACTGACCAATGAGATGTCGTCCTTAAAATAACCACGCAGTATGACACAGAACCAAAAATAGATTTCAAATAATTTTCATCGGAAGAGGCCCATGTATGGGGGGTTCGCTCTCTTCCTTCCATCATCTTGGTATTAGTTTGTTGTTTAAAGCATAATAGAATTTCAAAAGGATACAAAGGCAAAGCGCATTTCATTGACTTGTTCATTTACTCACCGTATTCGTTCCTTGCACTGCACCCCGCCACACCGTATCTGCGGACCGCCTGTTCAGCGGCTTCTGCACATGACCCAGAATTCTCGGCGAAGCCAAGGTAGTTGTATGACGCAAGATTGAGTGCCTTGGTTTTCGTTCCAGGGTATCTGCGAATTAAAAACATTGACTACAGTTCTTCAATGATGAAATACACTACTTTCGCAATGGTTTCGGATATTTTACGCGTTGTGAAGTATTCTCTTTGAGCGAGGAAAATTGCGAGCAATAAAAGCACCCCTCTTAAGTTGATTTCATTTTGATTCAGTGGTAGATAAAGGCACCCCGTTGTTCCATCGTTTTTTCAATACATTTTGAATGCTCACTCAGTTCCTGGTTGGTGTTTTTAGAAGATGATCCTCTTATTCGATTTATCGTCTTATTTCGACATCGTGATTTCGGATATTTTGCATCCTAGAACTCGAGTGTAGTCCTTAGCAGCACCTGACGCAGTTGTGCTAGCTTTAAAGCAAGCAAGCAATCAAGTAAAAAAAATGACTCCAGGAGTTTAATTCATGTCTACATGGCTTAATTTCTGGGATCGGGGTGGTGTAGTGGTTGGCGCGTTGGACTTCAGATCTGAAGGTCAGTGGTTCGACGCCCAGTCCCTGCCATCGTGTTGTTTCCTTAGACAAGAAACTTTACCCCACATTGTCTCTCTTCACCCAGGTGTATAAAATGGGTACCGGCGACATACTGCTGGGGGTAACAATACGATGGACTAGCATCCCATCTGGGGGGGGGGGGGGAGGAGTAGCAATACTCTCAGTTGCTTCATGCTACAGAAACTGGGATAATCTTCGGCCTGCGGGCCTCCTTGGCTCGTTTACGACTTTATCTTTACCATCATGGCTTAATTAGCCTTTAGTAGTCCAACCGATCCATCACATTTTGTGTGTTCTCAACATCGTCTTAATTTTCTCTTTGCATTTGGAAAAATCTATGACACGGCAGTCCAATCGACCCCTCACGTTTTATGGGCTGCCAGTTACGTACCTGAATGTCCAATTCCAGTCATCTGACTCTCTGTCTACCAGGTCAATTTCTCCCCCAGGAACGCTACAGATTGGTCTGTTGAAGCAGTCTCGTACACGAGTGTACATATTTCTTGTGTAGAAACTTTCAAAGTCAGAGTAGAGCGGCACAAATCCCTGCGAGGAAGAAAAAACAAGAGAAAAAAATGCAATAAACAAGTCCCTTTTGCAAAATTACTTTATCCATTATTGATGAATGCGCACTTTTGTTTAGAACTCAAAAGACAACTGGAGGTCTGTAAGTAGACTTGCTTTCAAGTTGAGCTCTGGAATATTTTCAAGGGCAACGAGAAAAACCGAAGCTCTCGGGAGGAACAATGGAACTCAGAACCTTCTGGATCCCCAAGACTGGAAAAGAGAAGCGAAAAACTTTGATAAACTTACATAACGCTACACTTGCTTCAATTGTTTTATCGATATTGTTTTATTCTCGTGCTTGGTAGTCTCCCATAAATGCCAAATAATCTAACTTAATATTGTAACATATTGTAACTTAATAACAATGGGGAACAAATTCGACACACCCCTGATCAAGAAAAAGTAGCTATGCCACCATAGTTCACTATAGAGCAAGAACAAAGTTATCAATTTCCGGAAATCGGACGTGACTAGAGATTTTACAGTTTTTCAAAAAGATAATAAATATCACGAAATTTGGACCTTTCGGCTAATCAGAATGCTTCATCTCATCGTACCTGTTCAGCCATATCGAAAAATGGTTAGAAGTAAGCTAGGTATTGAAACTCAGCAGGAGAAGGCTAAACGGGGCCGCGGCTAAACGGACGACTGATCTGCCTGTAAAAGAATGACAACTTCCGTAGGCCCACTACTTGAACACGCATTCCGCGGGACAACTTAATCGTTATTCTACCAATTCTACCGAAGCTTATGCGGGGACTCTTGTGTTGCAGTCATGTTAGAGTTTTACTGCTAAGTTACCGGTCTTATCTCAGCATTCAGTAAGATTTTCGTGTTTCTGCTGTGCTTGTTTTGCTAGTTAACCAATTCACAGCATGTTATGTAATTCACCCCAGTCTACTTGTACCGTCTACTATCACAAAGTTATTATTATGTATGGTTTCAGAAAAGTAATGAAAAAGAACTGAGGTTATTTTATTAACTAAGTTGAAAATGTTCAGAAACTTGTTAGAAATCCGGCTTCACCTGCAATCACGTGGGCGAAAGATTTTCAGCGATCACGCCACCAAGAAAGAGGCTTGTACGCATGCGTCCCGCTTGATAAAGTCCATAGTTCAAAAACGTTGGAAAGAATTTTGCATAAAAAAATATTACAAAATTTAAAATGTTAGAAACTCTGTTTTTTTTAAAAGAATCTGTGTCTAAAGTTTTCGTAAATAAATTAATCAATTTAATTTCTTGGCACCTAGTAGAAACAGAAAAGCTCGACGAGTTTGGCCTCCTCTTAAAAAATATTGGCAGAGACAGGAGTCTCTTCACTCGCGAACTTTGAGCTTCGGCTTTTACAGACATCTTTAAAGGCGAGGGTTAGCTCGGGCAAAATTCACCTTTATCAGTAGCGCCTTCCCAGTTGCCGTCTAATTAATGTGGGGTTGCTTTATCTCTAAAAGCCTTTATAATAGTGTATTAAAAATACACTACACCGGTTCAGTCAAAGCTCAAGATTCACAGCTTGGGGTTGAACGAGTGTCACCCTCTTTAAATGTTCTTCAGATTTACTTGACAAGTAAACGAACAACCATTCGCTTCCTGTGGAAATGCATCCTTAAATTTTAGATATTTTCTTACCTGGTTGCCGCTTTCTTTAGACGCCTTGGATTTTTCTACGCCGTATTTGCGCGTGAAGTCACGCAAATAACCGAAAATTATCAGGAAGAAGTAGGACAAGTATGTCATCACAGCAGCATAGAAAGGAGTTTCCTCGAATTCGTCCACTATCTCAGGATCGTAGCTTCCATTCTTTCCTTCACGGCTCGTGAATCCATTCGTTCTCGGAGCAAAGCCATTTTTTGCAGAGAGGCGCTTTCTCGACAAGCAAGATCCCGCCACCATTATTGTCGTGACTGCGAGATCTGCAGGCTCGCGTGACGAAATGACAGCGATACGAGTATCAACCCATCAATCGATCAACCCACTCAAGCGAGCTCAACTTGGCTTTATCCGGACCTTCCTTTACGATACCTTTCAGAGCAACACCTCGTTTTACTCTGTTATTGTCAATGGTTATGTATTATATTATATTGAATATTCATTAGCAGCTGTTTATTTTAATTTTCGTTATTTCAATTTTCCAACTGGGAAGATCAGATACTGAATGTCTCGATTGAAATTTGCTATTTTTCCTCAGACAGATCCAGACAAGCTTTAAGCAAATGATTTCTGCTTCTATTGTACTTGAATACTGTCGAGAAATAGCAAACTTATATAGTCATGTTACTATGTTTTTTGTGCTTGATTACTTTTTGAAACCTGTTATATTTATCTAGGACAGTTTTCATGAAATTATGCGCCGATCAATTCGAAAGTTCAACATCCCCCCCCCCGGGCAACCCCCCGGGCATTTGAACTTTTGAAGTTTGGCTTGTTCAAATTCCCTTCCCTCGGGGCAAGAAAGCCGTTCAAATGCCCCACCAATTAGTACTGAACTGCCTCTCCTCAAAGACAAATTTGGTCTTCAATCAAGCACTTTACATGCCTTTCAGAGAGAGATATGCCGTAATGACACCTTCAATCTTCTTTTAAAGACCCTTTTCAAAGGGTTATTCACTAACAAAGGCGAAATTTTATCTTGTAAATCCGTCAGACCCCGCAAAAACCGGAAAAATTCACAGGCCTACTACGTCAGGACAAGAGATAAATCCGGTTCAAATTCCCCACCCTTCCAACGCAACGTTCAAATTCCCCCCTCCCAGGGCACGATGCACAGTCAAATGCCCGGGGTATGCCCGGGGGGGGGGGTGTTGAAGTTTCGAATTGATCGGCGCATTACTGATTCATGACATTTGTTTGTATTGGCTAATATGCAGCCACAATTTGCCGAATAATTTGATTGTGCCTCGCAAAAAGATAACCCTTTGATGTACGAATCACCGTAAATCGTTCCGTACCGTCTGATGGGCTGTTTTCTTCATAATTTTTTCTTTAAGTTTGTTAATGAAGTTCATTTTCCGACTGAGTAGTTTTTTTTCGATGATCTGTTTGTTGTTCATAAATGTAGAGTCAACAGTTGACGCGTGCCTTATACAGCTGAGCAAAGTAGTTAATTAAGTGGCTCTCTCCAAAACATCTATCTATATCTTAGCTTTAATTTAGAAATGGAAACATTTGCATTTTGAAACTCTTTTGACATTGTGACTGAAGTCTGCAAAGCTGGCGTGACGAAAGGTCTCGATCAAATCCATCCAAGTGTCAATTCTCTCAAACGGGCACAGTTCCTTTTGCATTGCGTGAGGCTTCATCTTCGATACATTTCCAGCGAGATCAATCAAGCAATGTTCACCACTTTTCACTCCTATTGTCAAGGTTACTTTTTAAAACTGTATCGAATATTAAATAACAACTGTTTATTTTAAACTTTCGATATTTAAACACCCCTCGATCTGATAAAAACATCTCCACCAAATTGCTATCCAGTTCCTGAGACAGGATTGTGAACAGCTCGAGGTGACTCTAGCCCGACTGTCAAGAATTATGCAAACTTTAATCATTATGTTTTCATCATTATAGTGGAAGTGTCCACGTTACTATATTTTGAGTTTGCTCTCCTGTTGCCGTTGAACCTGTTACATTGATTTTGGGTAGTTATGAAATTAATTTTCAAAATTTGTTCCCGATTTACCATTGCCAAATATGCACTAAACTGCAATGTGATTTTGCAATCAATCAGGCAAAGATAATCCTGCAATTAAAGACAAAAGCTGACGCATGTCAACAGCCAAGCAAAGTAGCCATAACGATAGTTGTGCGTTAATTTATAAAAAACGGAAAACTTGTTCCTTTTTTTCTATATAAAATTAGAGTTGACGTTTAGGAGAATGGGGAACTGTTGTAAAAATTTTCTAGCTCTCCGCGGGACCGCGCAAGGGGTAACGGACTGAAAAAATAGATGAAAAAGTTGAACAATTCATTAGTCAGTGATTAAGGGGCCGATTACATGAGGCAGGCTGGCCCGCTTAGCCGGGCTGGCTCGGTTTGCCAGGATCTCGGCACGTCTGTGAAACACACTAAAATTCAACTTTTTTTTTAAAATTCAAATTCAGCCCGGCTAGCTGGGATCCCGGCATCGCGATGCCCGGATCCCGGCTAGCCGGGATGAAAATTTACCATGTAATCGCGATTGCCGGGCCAGCCCGGCTAGCCGGGCCAACACTTTCTCGTCACTAAATTTCGCTTCAGAGCAAAATAGCTCACCAGAAGATCGATATTTCTCTTTCTATATAACACATAAAGGTTTATCAGACCATAAAGCTACGTAAAACTGAAAACGATACGCCAAAATAATGGATTGGCGAGAATAAGAACACTCGATTCATGCTCTTTGATGTAGCCATCTTTTCACACGACAGCCTCTAAATTTAGCCGCAGGCGGGCTGGCCCGGCTCATGTAATACCGGGCTGAGCCGTCATCTCGGCAGACAGAGCCAGCCCTTCTACCGAGCCAGCCCGGCTCATGTAATCGATTACATGAGGCGGGCTGGCCCGCTTAGCCGGGCTGGCTCGGTTTGCCGGGATCTCGGCACGTCTGTGAAACACACTAAAATCAACTTTGCGATTACATGGAAAAATTTCAGCCCGGCTAGCTGGGATCCGGCTAGCCGGGATGAAAATCTACCATGTAATCGCTATTGCTGGGCCAGCCCGGCTAGCCGGGCCAACCGCTTTCTCGTCACTAAATTTCGCTTCAGAACAAAATGGCTCACCAGAAGATCGATATTTCTCTCTATATATAACACATAAAGGTTTATCAGACCATAAAGCTACGTAAAACTGAAAATTATACGCCAAAATAATGGATTAGCGAAAATAAAACACTTGATTCATGCTCTTCGATGTAGCCATCTTTTCACACGACAGCTTTTAAATTGAGCCGCAGACGGGCTGCCCCGCCTCATGTAATACCGGGCTGAACAGTCATCTCGGCAGACAGAGCCAGTCCTTCTACCGAGCCAGCCCGGCTCATGTAATCGGCCCCTAAGTTCAGGGTTAACTAGTACTTAGTTTTCCCCAATCAGATCTAATTTTGATATACACCAAATAGGAGCGGAATACTCTTCAAGAGTCCAAATCGCTTTGCTTTCGTTTGGCTTGTTTAGTTGAAACTCACGTGCTCCCTACAGGACTCTCGAAGAGTTTGAACCTTCTCAGATTTTACTTACAGTCGATGTTAGTTGAAACTGTCGCTTTTGTTTGGCCTCTAACTCTCGTAACTCGCTCTCATTGACTCTCTTCTACTCTTTAAGGAGTTTGAACTTTTATCTATTCTTGTTCTATAATAGTCTGCGCGGTCCCTGTTGTGTTCGTAACATGTTTTGTATTATTTACATAGCGTCAAAATCGTTCAAATCGTCCCTGGTTTAGCCAAAACCACAGAACCACAGATCCTACCGGAGAACCGCACAAAATCTGGCAGAGGCCTCCTTTCTCTCTTGTCCCTTCCCAGCATTCCCTGCGGCTTATTTTTTCCCTCTTTCCAGCCTCCGCGCGTTTTTTCCCAAGCGTGCAGTCAAGGCGCGACTGTAGGAGGCCTGTGCGGAGGGGAGAGGCATTGTTTTGTTGCAATGGCATAGATTATTCTAATAATAGATGTTAATGCAAACCTTTCCCATCCAAGATATTTTGACGTCACAACAAAACATGAATTTAACGGATAACTTTTAAGAAGTCAACCTAAAAATTTCATGTCAATTGTTTTTCAACGCTTTGTTAAGAAAGACTGTTGTATTATGCTATGGCCCGACTTAAATAAATCCGTACTTTACGCTTAACTTGTTCTTGCAAAATTGATTCTGCAAATTATTTTTGAAAACACCAGTTAAGTAGCTTGTCTTGTTTATTTTGCCATAAAAATACATTTACATATTTTTCCACAATAAACTGAAGCTGTAGTATGGGCAAAATTAAATTTAAAGAATACCAAATTGTTTACAGCAATCTGAAATTAAAATCAACACCGGATGCTGACTATTATACCTTTGGGTTGCGACCGTTTAATAGCGAACTCTGTCTTCATGTCATCTTTGAGAGAGGGCTTTTCAATTGAGTGTCAAAAGTAATTTGAGTTTGCTTCGGTTTTCCTTCTCTACGCTCTGTGATGGGTTTAAAAGAAAGAAGTCGACTCAAAAGCACTTTCTCGACTCAATCGTTTCAATGAGATGTCGCTCGCAAACCAAACATATCGTTCTGCACGCGTTTTCCCGCGCTTGATGCCGGTCACGTGTACTTGCTTTGGGTTCGGATTGGTTCATTGGCTTTTGTGTCTGTTGTGATTGGCCAATTGATTTCGTTGGCTTTGATTTTACGACACTCATTCGAAGACCACTTCATTATATAGACAAGAGTGTTTTAGTGGAAAATACTCGTAAAGTTCATACGAAACTACAACCAGGAGTCGATTGGTGTATTTTCCATATCCTCATTACTGAGGATATTGATGACGTCATTTCCGGCATTTACGCTGTCATTTGTGCAAAAATACTCTGTCTATATAATGAAAAGAAAATTACGCGGTGGCTTGAAGATATGAAATTTACTTTCTCGTGGTAAAGAACAATATTTTACTCACTCGCTACACTTGTTCGTAAAATATTGTTTTACCACTCGAAAATGGAATTCATATCTTCGCGTTGCCGTGTAATATCCTCTATATATCTTCATTAATTATTCAATTTAATTTCTCCAGACACAGTAGCACCCTGTGTCCTCATTTATAATTCCACACTGTTTGGACTGAGTATTGCGTAGGTCAGCTTTAATCTGCTATTGCCTGCTTTCTCCGTGAAAACTTGACTTTGATAATGTCGCCCACCTCATCTATAGCCACCAGTGCCTTGAAAGAAAAACAACAACAAAGTCAAGAAAGTAACACAGCAACGGTGCCGCACAAAATCAGTTAGGGCCACATAACGTAACTCAGGATTGGGTCGTGTAAAAAACGCACACAAGCTAATTTCCACAGCACGATGGAGTAGTACCACCCTACTCTGTTTTTTTTCAAAAGTGTTCCCGGCTACCTGGAATGTATCTACACAGCGAATAAGACTTCTACTGTGCAAAATCAGTCCTACTTTCACCTTTTTCAATAGATTTACCGACAATTCTTGCTGACATTTCACTCATCGCTCGGAAAAATGCTAAGCAACTTGAAAATAAACTCAGATAAACTGGAGGCTTGAATGAGAACGCTGGGGTTCGAACTGTCATCATCGAATCGTCCGCGTTTGCAAAACTGAAAGCTTTTTCAAGAACTCTTGTGCATTCGAACATTGTCTGTGTTTTCACTCAAATGCTAGTATGCCAAAACTGAGTCCGTCAGTGCTGTTTACCATCCCCAAATTTTATTAACTCTAATTCTACGAGATTGAGGTCCAATCGCTGAAGCAATCGTTAACCCTAAGAGTGATCTTACCTTATCAAGCATTTCCCTTGTGTGTGAAGCTGATAGACAAATCCTCGCCCGTGCCTCGATGAGTGAAGTGGCTGGAAAGCCAACGATTACTACAGCTATGTTTCGTTTCAACAATTCCCGAGAGAAGGCACTGCATAAAATATGAGAAAAAAACTGAGTGAAAATTAAGCCAAACTTGATGTCGTGGCCTTCGAGGCGCCTTTGCTAGCCTGAAATCAAGCTCTCTAGCAGATGAAATTGAAGTTTGCAAACTCATGTTTGCCGTGTAAAACAGTGGCCTGAAGGCGCCTGGAACGATTTTACTCTGTACAATGGACAGAGTAAAACCCGCGTTTTGATTGGTTTAGGAGAGTCTGTGAATAAAGCACAGACGCCCAAATGACGTAATGATCTGCAAAGTTTGCGCGCGCAAATCATGACTACGAAGATTTTTTTGGAAACGTTTCTAATTTTGTGCCTGCGTTTCGGAGCGTACTTCTTTGTTCTTACCACCATTTGACCGGACATCTGTGCGTTATCAGAGTTCACAGGCACGGCCACATGGAACCTAAGGATATCGATGCCAAATACTTGACGTTATCATAACTTTTTTATCGGTTAGAGCTCAACGGGCGCAAAGCACTTCAAACCATTCACCAACTGACCAATCTTTACTTACACACATTTTGCTGGCATGTAGAGTAGAATGGGTACAACTGCCGAGGAGTCATGGCCGTACACGATGAACCCCATTTGTTTTAGCCTTTGTCTAAAGTATCTGTCAGATAAACAAACCGCGTGTTAGCTCACTATATTAGCAGCGGTAATGCCAACTTTTAATCGTATCTTTAAAGCCCAGATTTTGGGAGGGTGTATCAACCTGCAGAAATCTTTGGAGTTTATCTTTGGCACACTTCGGACTGTCTTCCTTTTCGGAAGACAAGATCGATGACAAATTTCTTGGGGACTTTTGATGTTCAAGATGTTACAACTACAATCCCTTATCGCTGAAACTGCCCTTAGTTTCCCTCGAACAATGTTTTATCAGGATTTTAAACCTTAAACTCACTTGCAGTTCTGAGCCAAAGTTGTAAGCCTCTGCTTTCCTGAAAAGAATGAAAGAAAAACAAAGATAATAATACAATTTAGACATGACTCTATGGTTCCGTATCCAGCTATATGAACGGCGCACGTCTTAATGGTTCCAGATTGTTTGAAAGTTATCTTTTACGACAGCCAAAATCTGGATATGGCAATGTCGATTCCTGACAGGTAAATTCAACGTTTCTTTGAAAAGAAGTCGCTCACCCCCCCCCCTTCCCCCCGGGGTGGAGGTACTTGACCCATGTGGTGGGTGTAGGGGTGCCGCTGAGGGTTTGAAACCCTGACCATGTTTAGGTCAAAAACAAAGCTCTAAAATACCTCCTCTGTGTATGACAACACCCTTCATTTTAGGTCCCTGTTTAGGACAAACGATAAAATACATATTCCTTGTTTCACACAATTTAAAGTGTTTCAAATATTAGCAAACGTCCCCGATCTAGAATTTCTAAATGCTGTATAAGCCATATTTAAAGACGACAATCGTACTGACCATACCCTGTTTAGGTCAAGTTCAGACTCAGACCCTGTTTAGGACAGAGAGGGCAGAAACCATACCGAGTACCCCCCCGGCGCTCACCTCGTCTCTGTACACAAAACACAAAATTTTGAGTACAACATTGTTGAGTGGTGTTGAACGAGATGGACAAAGGAATTCAGCATTGATTTTACGCTTGAGAACAAAAGAAAAGTTGAATCAACATCATTCCTCATCATTCACCGTTCAGCGGGGGGGGGGGGGGGGGAGGGGTTACTCCACTCAATTTAGACTAGTTGTGTGCCACAAAGGTTCTTAAAGCCTGGCCTTATTTAAGGAGGGAAAATTAAAAATTGATACTCTATTTAAGGCCCAAAATGACCCTCTGTTTAATGGAAAACAATAACTAAGAATTGCGTAAGCAGGTCGTTTTTATTTCTTTTCTTTAATATGCGTGGTTTAGCATGAAGCATAGAGTACTAGACTAAGCCTAGTTTAGCTTAGTTTGGCGTTTGCGTACTACAATTTTAACTACAGTGGAACCTCGATTTAAAGACGCGCCAAGGGACTGGGGAAATTGGTTCATAAAATCGAGGGTTTGTTATATCGAGGTTCTTTTCCATACATTACATTTTTACTGGGCTGAAAAAATATTGTTCGTTATACCAAGGATTTCGTTCTATAGAGGTTCGTTAAATCGAGGTTCCACTGTAATACAAAAAAGGAGCCCTATCTAAGGGTCACGCCGGGATTACAACAAAAAGGGGAAAAATGGATACCCTATTTAGGCCTGTTAGCACAGAAGCTTTTCACAACGATAGCTGTCTAACAGCGGTTATTTGGGTTGTCTCTCTCCTTCCTTCGGAGCGTTGCGTGAAGACCCAAATAGCGGCTGTATGGGAGGCTAGTAGAAAAGACAGCTTGAGAGTGGAAGCTAGCAAAGGAAGAGAACTACAGTAGAATGTTACTAACCCTTATCGGTGCCGTCCTCGCCCATAATTATTTTCATGGATGACAAGATTTGCATCACGACTGGAGGTGACATGAAAGAAGCGTACGTTGCACTGTGAGAATGACCTCTGATATGGTTTATTATTTCCTGCAAAATAAATTTATAAACATTCTACTAACAGACAATTTTGTTCCTTGTGCGAAAAAGACGTCAAGTAAATAAAAAAATTTAAATAGTCGTTTATATTGCGGAAATTTGCACGGTGGTGGCCCTTCTTCATGCTATCTTGTATAAGTTATAATGTTCAAGTCACGGAGCTTTTCATGGTACCGATTGACTGCGTCCTCCATCATGTGTATATGTGCTCACACCCTGAGATCGTCTGTTCGGCAATGGCAATCGTCACGACTTCAAATTCGTCGAAAGAAAAAAGGGGGGATTAATAATGTGTTGCTGCATTACAAACATAACGTTTGGTGTTTTAGAGCAGTTTTTAAATGAGTGTCGAAAGTAATGTTGTATTTGCTTTGGTTTTGCTTTACTTCGCTCTCTGATTGGATAAAAAAGTTCGCGCCACTTTCTCAACCAATCAGAAGTGAAAATCCAAAACCAATCGTGACTTGCTCGCACGCGTTTTCCCGCTCTTAACGCTAAATACTTGTATTTGCTTTAATTTCAAATTGATTCATTTTGTGTTTTGTTCCTGTTGTGATTGGTTAGAGTAATTTCTTTGGTTTTGTCTTTAGGACACTCACTTGAAAATCGCTCTAAAGCCGAACCTTCGAACAGATCGCACCCTTGTCTGCATTGCATGAAAGATATTTTTAAGTTCCGTTATAATCCCAGTTTAGCATGTTTAAAAACATTTTGGAATGCCTCTCACCTTAGACGCAGCAATATATCCCCCTGCTGCTCCAAAACTCTTGGTAAATGTCCCCATCATGATGTCAACATCAGAGGGGTCCACCCCAAAGAATTCTCTGACACCCCTTCCATTGGGGCCCATGGCACCAATACTATGGGCCTCGTCCAGATAGAGGTACGCTTTGTACTTCTTTTTAAGGGCCACCACCTCGGGGAGCTTCACTAGAGAGCCCTCCATACTAAAAAATAAGACAAATTAAACATTGACATGTACAGATGTTGTGTGTAGACATTTAGGAACTTAAGGTGGCTGAACACAGCTTGTGCGCGCTCCACGATTTCTACTGCTGGGTCAGCGCAAGTCAGCGCGCGAACAAAGATTTGAGAAAAACAAACGTGCCTCCTAGACAGCGATTTTCTCGTTTTATTTAACGTGGATCGCACGGTGTTATTTTTAGCATAGGAACAAGGAAGCTGTTCGGTCGGCCTTAAGCACAAACGTTCGTGAGCAACGATCTGCATAGGCAAAAGGATCGGACACAGAACACGAAATTGTAAAACGCCGAACGCCGCAACAAGAGTTTGGTCGAGCAAAAACAAGCAAACCGAAGGGAACAGGCAGCTTCCGGCTGATGTTTGGGTTTCGCTTAAGATCTCTATTTACGTGCAAAGAGGCCTGCGTATAAACGATACTTTAAAGTACTTGGGACCAATCAGAACTGCTGAATCATTTGCCTTTCGACATGGAAATGCAGTTCCTGATTACTTTAATGGTTAAACAACGCCTTTCTTCCAAAGCTATCGCGCCGAAGTATCTTTGGACAAACTTTTTGCAAACAGTTCGCCAATCTATCTCTGATTTTTTAGCCGTCGCCTCGTCTAGAGCAGCTGCGTTAAAGTAGCAAACCGTGCGACTTTCCCAGCCGCGTGTCCATACGATGGTTTCCTGATCATCTCAAGGACGCAATTTGCCTGCGAAGGCATCTGGTGTTCGCCTAGTGTTGTCAATGCAATGAAAGACTTAAACGCCTCTTAACATTCCAGTAACTTAGGTTGGACAGCAGAAGTAGCATATTTCTCGCTCACCTACCTATAAACTCCTTCAACAATTATAAGAATCTTTTTCCACGCTCGATGAGTTCTTGGTTGCCCCTGGACGACGGATTCTCTAAGAATTTCCTCCAAGCACTTCATATCTGTAGAGTGTGTTGGTAGTAAATGAATAGGAATTCCAAACGTTTTACGCGCAAACACGCGTGATTTATTGCCTGCAGAGGGATAAGAGCTGGTTAATGTTCCCACTTCATTCTTTTTTTTTTTTGCTTGCAAGGAGACCACTATCCGCATGACTGTCGCAAAAGGAAACAACGAATGACGTAATGCATTACATGTTTTTGGAGTAAAAATGTAACCGTTTTTAAGGCACTGATAAGCTAGGGCAAACTGGTGCCAAGCCCTGAGGCCAGTGAAGGGCCAAGGGCAGGAAAGCATGCAATCGGTGCCAAGCGCGGGAAAACTTGTAATGCCAAGCACGGGAAAACATGCACCCGGTGCCAAGCGCGGGAAAACGTGAAACCAGTGCCAAGCGCGGGAAAACATGAAACCGGTGCCAAGCGCGGCAAAAAGAAAAACAACAACAACAAAAACCGGTGGCAAGCGCGTGAGCGACTCGCTATAGATTCTCCCCTGTTGTGGAAACTCAAAATCAACCAGAATCATCGCTCAGCAGTCGATGAAAAATTTATCTTCGTCGCCATCTTACCGTTGTGCTTAAAGACTTTAATCTTGGCTCCTGATAACCTCGCTCCTAAGATGAGTGACGTGTGGTTGAGCTCGTCACTGATGATCAAATCTCCCTTGCCTACTAGGGTGGGGATATTGGAGGAGTTGGTGGCGAACCCCATCCCGAAAACCATAGCAGCGGGTTTACCGACAAACCTGGCAACCACAGCTTCTAGTTCGCTGTGAATATCAAGAGTGCCTGACAGGAAAAAAATAACACAGGTTTATTAAGATAGGGAGACCAAATTGCAGTTAAATTAGCGAAGATTTAATTAAAAGAAACGTTTTCCCCATCTTTCGTCAAGACGGTTTATATTTTTCGTAAGACCGCTGGATAAAAGGACAAAAGAAGCATGTGTACACGGTTAGTCTCAAATACTAGAGAGAAGACGAACTTTTCTCAACTCTGTAGACTGTTTTTATTCTAGGATTCAGCACTTTACTGCTGGTATTTCTGGATAGTTTACTTCAGATTGAGATAGTAAAAATGGGTCAGTAGCATTTTTATTAAGCAATGTTGATGAATTCAAAACTATATTATAGGCCATTTTTGCGTTGGAGTCATTTTACTACAGTACAGGTACCAGAAACCCTTGCTGTTTTCTTTTGGCATGCTTATTACGGGTATTAGCAAGAGAGGATGAAGTAAGAGAGTGAATCCCCGTGCCCCATGATAATTATTTGAAATTTATTATTAGTTCGCACCCACGCTGCGAAAGTTATTTTTATCTGTTGTTTCCGCGTCAACAACCTATGACGTCATTCTAACTGACCAATGAGATGTCGTCCTTAACCCTATTCAGACCGGGGGGGGGGGGGGGCGATTGTGCCCGCATTGATTTTGGACGTTTATAACTTTTTTTATAAGCAAGCTAAACCCACCAAACTTGGTGACTTTTCCTAAAACTTATCTGGCAACAATTTGGCATAGCCAATGCTTGTTCATCAAGTTTGACGTTACCGTGGCAAGCACGTTTTGACAAGCTGTTTTTTCAGAATTTTAAATTTTCACCTTCTCATTGAAATAATATAACTTTTCTGAAGTAAATTTTACATTTTTATATCACTTTCGTGTTCTTTTATTGATTTCGGTTAGTTTTTGGTCAATTTTGGCAATTTTCAAAGGTTCTGAAAAAATCAAGAAATCCAAGATGGCGGATCCAAGAATTGCCGCCGTTTTAGAACCTGACGTAATTGTTACGTCATATGACGTCATCAGCTTATGTTGTGGACCTCAAAGGAAACACTTTTGGACGTTTTCGGTGTCATAGCTTCAATATTCTCGGAGTTAAGAGGTGGGGGCCAAATCAGCCCCCCGGTCCCAGAAGACCAAAAAAAGCTCGGTCTGAATGGGGTTAAAATAACCACGCAGTATGACACAGAACCAAAAATAGATTTCAAATAATTTTCATCGCAAGAGGCCCATGTATGGGGGATTCGCTCTCTTCCTTCCATCATCTTGGTATTAGTTTGTTGTTTAAAGCATAATAGAGTTTCAAAAGGATACAAAGGTAAAGCGCATTTCATTGACTTCTTTATTTACTCACCGTATTCGTTCCTCGCGCTGCATCCCGCCACACCGTATCTGCGGACCGCCTGTTCAGCGGCTTCTGCACATGACCCAGAATTCTCAGCGAAGCCAAGGTAGTTGTATGACGCAAGATTGAGTGCCTTGGTTTTTGTTCCAGGGTATCTGCGAATTAAAAACATTGACTACAGTTCTTCAATGATGAAATACACTACTTTCGCAATGGTTTCGGACAATTTACGCGTTGTGAAGTATTTTCTTTGAGCGAGGAAAATTGCGAGCAACAAAAGCACCCCTCTTAAGTTGATTTCATTTTGATTCAGTGGTAGATAAAGGCACCCCGCTGTTCCATCGTTTTTCAATACATTTTGAATGCTCACTCAGTTCCTGGTTGGTGTTTTAGATGATCCTCTTATTCGATTTATCGTCTTATTTCGGCATCATGATTTCGGATATTTTGCATCCTAGAACTCGAGTGTAGTCCTTAGCAGCACCTGACGCAGTTGTGCTAGCTTTAAAGCAAGCAAGCAATCAAGTAAAAAAAATGACTCCAGGAGTTTAATTCATGTCTACATGGCTTAATTTCTGGGATCGGGGTGGTGTAGTGGTTGGCGCGTTGGACTTCAGATCTGAAGGTCAGTGGTTCGAGGCCCAGTCTTTGCTGTCGTGTTTCCTTAGACAAGAAACTTTACCCCACATTGTCTCTCTTCACCCAGGTGTATAAATGGGTACCGGCGACATACTGCTGGGGGTAACAATACGATGGACTAGCATCCCATCTTGGCTCGTTTACGACTTTATCTTTACCATCATGGCTTAATTAGCCTTTAGTAGTCCAACCGATCCATCACATTTTGTGTGTTCTCAACATCGTCTTAATTTTCTCTTTGTATTTGGAAAAATCTATGACACGGCAGTCCAATCGACCCCTCACGTTTTATGGGCTGCCAGTTACGTACCTGAATGTCCAATTCCAGTCATCTGACTCTCTGTCTACCAGGTCAATTTCTCCCCCAGGAACGCTACAGATTGGTCTGTTTAAGCAGTCTCGTACACGAGTGTACATATTTCTTGTGTAGAAACTTTCAAAGTCAGAGTAGAGCGGCACAAATCCCTGCGAGGAAGAAAAAACAAGAGAAAAAAATGCAATAAACAAGTCCCTTTTGCAAAATTACTTTATCCATTATTGATGAATGCGCACTTTTGTTTAGAACTCAAAAGACAACTGGAGGTCTGTAAGTAGACTTGCTTTCAAGTTGAGCTCTGGAATATTTTCAAGGGCAACGAGAAAAACCGAAGCTCTCGGGAGGAACAATGGAACTCAGAACCTTCTGGATCCCCAAGACTGGAAAAGAGAAGCGAAAAACTTTGATAAACTTACATAACGCTACACTTGCTTCAATTGTTTTATCGATATTGTTTTATTCTCGTGCTTGGTAGTCTCCCATAAATGCCAAATAATCTAACTTAATATTGTAACATATTGTAACTTAATAACAATGGGGAACAAATTCGACACACCCCTGATCAAGAAAAAGTAGCTATGCCACCATAGTTCACCTATAGAGCAAGAACAAAGTTATCAATTTCCGGAAATCGGACGTGACTAGAGATTTTACAGTTTTTCAAAAAGATAATAAATATCACGAAATTTGGACCTTTCGGCTAATCAGAATGCTTCATCTCATCGTGCCTGTTCAGCCATATCGAAAAATGGTTAGAAGTAAGCTAGGTATTGAAACTCAGCAGGAGAAGGCTAAACGGGGCCGCGGCTAAACGGACGACTGATCTGCCTGTAAAAGAATGACAACTTCCGTAGGCCCACTACTTGAACACGCATTCCGCGGGACAACTTAATCGTTATTCTACCAATTCTACCGAAGCTTATGCGGGGAATCTTGTGTTGCAGTCATGTTAGAGTTTTACTGCTAAGTTACCGGTCTTATCTCAGCATTCAGTAAGATTTTCGTGTTTCTGCTGTGCTTGTTTTGCTAGTTAACCAATTCACAGCATGTTATGTAATTCACCCCAGTCTACTTGTACCGTCTACTATCACAAAGTTATTATTATGTATGGTTTCAGAAAAGTAATGAAAAAGAACTGAGGTTATTTTATTAACTAAGGGTGCGTTCTTTTGGGACTATTCCGGAATAGGAATACTCGGAATAGGCGGTATTTGTGTTCTTTTGGGAGCTATTCCGTTTTCGGAATGCGGAATATCATTCCGTTCATTCTGCTCCCGATAGTAGAATGAACAGAATGAAGGGAATACGGTTTACTCGGAATAGACAGAATACGCGTTCTTTTGGGAAATTTTTGGCGGGAAATCCGACGCGGCCGCCCGCGCGTGTGCAGACATAGTGGTTCTCAGGTCACCTCCGCCATGGGTATTCCGTTTCCAGAATTGGCGTTCTTTTCTAAGTTGAAATTCCGTGTATTCTGTTATTCCTAAACCGGAATAAGAATAACCAGAATAGTCCCAAAAGAATGCACCCTAAGTTGAAAATGTTCAGAAACTTGTTAGAAATCCGGCTTCACCTGCAATCACGTGGGCGAAAGATTTTCAGCGATCACGCCACCAAGAAAGAGGCTTGTACGCATGCGTCCCGCTTGATAAAGTCCATAGTTCAAAAACGTTGGAAAGAATTTTGCATAAAAAAATATTACAAAATTTAAAATGTTAGAAACTCTGTTTTTTTTAAAAGAATCTGTGTCTAAAGTTTTCGTAAATAAATTAATCAATTTAATTTCTTGGCACCTAGTAGAAACAGAAAAGCTCGACGAGTTTGGCCTCCTCTTAAAAAATATTGGCAGAGACAGGAGTCTCTTCACTCGCGAACTTTGAGCTTCGGCTTTTACAGACATCTTTAAAGGCGAGGGTTAGCTCGGACAAAATTCACCTTTATCAGTAGCGCCTTCCCAGTTGCCGTCTAATTAATGTGGGGTTGCTTTATCTCTAAAAGCCTTTATAATAGTGTATTAAAAATACACTACACCGGTTCAGTCAAAGCTCAAGATTCACAGCTTGGGGTTGAACGAGTGTCACCCTCTTTAAATGTTCTTCAGATTTACTTGACAAGTAAACGAACAACCATTCGCTTCCTGTGGAAATGCATCCTTAAATTTTAGATATTTTCTTACCTGGTTGCCGCTTTCTTTAGACGCCTTGGATTTTTCTACGCCGTATTTGCGCGTGAAGTCACGCAAATAACCGAAAATTATCAGGAAGAAGTAGGTGAAGTATGTCATCACAGCAACATAGAAAGGAGTTTCCTCGAATTCGTCCACTATCTCAGGATCGTAGCTTCCATTCTTTCCTTCACGGCTCGTGAATCCATTCGTTCTCGGAGCAAAGCCATTTTTTGCAGAGAGGCGCTTTCTCGACAAGCAAGATCCCGCCACCATTATTGTCGTGACTGCGAGATCTGCAAGCTCGCGTGACGAAATGACAGCGATACGAGTATCAACCCATCAATCGATCAACCCACTCAAGCGAGCTCAACTTGGCTTTATCCGGACCTTCCTTTACGATACCTTTCAGAGCAACACCTCGTTTTACTCTGTTATTGTCAATGGTTATGTATTATATTATATTGAATATTCATTAGCAGCTGTTTATTTTAATTTTCGTTATTTCAATTTTCCAACTGGGAAGATCAGATACTGAATGTCTCGATTGAAATTTGCTATTTTTCCTCAGACAGATCCAGACAAGCTTTAAGCAAATGATTTCTGCTTCTATTGTACTTGAATACTGTCGAGAAATAGCAAACTTATATAGTTATGTTACTATGTTTTTTGTGCTTGATTACTTTTTGAAACCTGTTATATTTATCTAGGACAGTTTTCATGAAATTATGCGCCGATCAATTCGAAAGTTCAACATCCCCTCCCGGGCAACCCCCCGGGCAACCCCCCGGGCATTTGAACTTTTGAAGTTTGGCTTGTTCAAATTCCCTTCCCTCGGGGCAAGAAAGCCGTTCAAATGCCCCACCAATTAGTACTGAACTGCCTCTCCTCAAAGACAAATTTGGTCTTCAATCAAGCACTTTACATGCCTTTCAGAGAGAGATATGCCGTAATGCATCCTCGGAGACCCAGGGGCAGCTAGTCGGGACGACGGGATTTTCATGGGCGAAAGTTTACAACAAGAGCGGGAGTGCCCCTGGGCACTTACTCTTACCGAACGAGTTCCAGAAGCGTTTGAAATCCCGCCTTCTGATTGGCCAGAAAAATTTTTTTCTGGCCAATCAGCGAAGAGGAACAGCTGGGCGACTCTCATGTCTTCTTACACGAGGTTGTTTTCCTCATCAATCGCCGTAGTAGCGTGGCCCGTTCAACGGGAACATTTTTGAGGAGAGCTTCAGAAAAAAAATAATAAATAAACGAAGTCGAGGAAATCGCAAACTATAACGTGGCCGCAAGAAAACAAACACTCACAGGGAATTTTTCACGGCGGACTTATCGACGGTAACGCAAATTTTTAGAGCTAGCGACTTCCCCTTTCTCCAATGTAACTAATTATTTGTCCTTCTTCGTTGATCTTCGTCTGAAACTTTCCATCTCTGATGCAAGGGCCACGCAACTATGTTGATCGAGCGTGTCATGTCACGTACTAGAGAGAACTAGTTCTCTCTAGTAAGTGACATGACCTCGCATCAACCGTTAAGCAGAAAATCGCCCAGATCGGCCTCCAGAAGCTCGGAAAAGCAATAAAAACACAGCAAACACACAGCAGGTAATGTTTTTGAAATGTATTTCCATTTTAATGCATTTTCAGCGGAAAACCGCCGATTATTTTCGATCGAATTTCAGCTCCATACAAACACTCATATTACGCTTTGGGCAAAACTGTGGTTCCCACGCTCGATCGACATAGTTGCGTGGCCCGTGCATCGGAGAGTTTCAGACGTAGTTCAACGAACAAGGAGAAATAATTAGTAGCATCGTTTACTCGAGTAGCTATAAGCCTCATGCAACACTTGAGAAAGGGGAGTCGTTAGCTCTAAAAGTTTACGATACCTTCGATAAGTCCTTCGTGAAAAATCCCGCTGAGTGTTTTTTTTCTTCCGGCCACGTTGTAGTTTGCGATTTCTTCGACTTCGTTTATTTATTTAGTGTTAGTTTTTTTTTCTGAAGCTCTCCTCAAAAATGTTCCCGTTGAACGGGCCACGCTAGTACGGCGATTGATGAGGAAAACAACCTCGTGTAAGAAGACATGAGAGTCGCCCGGCTGTTCCTCTTCGCTGATTGGCCAGAAAAAAATTTTTCTGGCCAATCAGAAGGCGGGATTTCAAACGCTTCTGGAACTCGTTCGGTAAGAGTAAGTGCCCAGGGGCACTCCCGCTCTTGTTGTAAACTTTCGCCCATGAAAATCCCGTCGTCCCGACTAGCTGCTCCTGGGTCTCCGAGGATGGCCGTAATGACACCTTCAATCTTCTTTTAAAGACCCTTTTCAAAGGGTTATTCACTAACAAAGGCGAAATTTTATCTTGTAAATCCGTCAGACCCCGCAAAAACCGGAAAAATTCACAGGCCTACTACGTCAGGACAAGAGATAAATCCGGTTCAAATTCCCCACCCTTCCAACGCAACGTTCAAATTCCCCCCTCCCAGGGCACGATGCACAGTCAAATGCCCGGGGTATGCCCGGGGGGGGGGTGTTGAAGTTTCGAATTGATCGGCGCATTACTGATTCATGACATTTGTTTGTATTGGCTAATATGCAGCCACAATTTGCCGAATAATTTGATTGTGCCTCGCAAAAAGATAACCCTTTGATGTACGAATCACCGTAAATCGTTCCGTACCGTCTGATGGGCTGTTTTCTTCATAATTTTTTCTTTAAGTTTGTTAATGAAGTTCATTTTCCGACTGAGTAGTTTTTTTTCGATGATCTGTTTGTTGTTCATAAATGTAGAGTCAACAGTTGACGCGTGCCTTATACAGCTGAGCAAAGTAGTTAATTAAGTGGCTCTCTGCAAAACATCTATCTATATCTTAGCTTTAATTTAGAAATGGAAACATTTGCATTTTGAAACTCTTTTGACATTGTGACTGAAGTCTGCAAAGCTGGCGTGACGAAAGGTCTCGATCAAATCCATCCAAGTGTCAATTCTCTCAAACGGGCACAGTTCCTTTTGCATTGCGTGAGGCTTCATCTTCGATACATTTCCAGCGAGATCAATCAAGCAATGTTCACCACTTTTCACTCCTATTGTCAAGGTTACTTTTTAAAACTGTATCGAATATTAAATAACAACTGTTTATTTTAAACTTTCGATATTTAAACACCCCTCGATCTGATAAAAACATCTCCACCAAATTGCTATCCAGTTCCTGAGACAAGATTGTGAACAGCTCGAGGTGACTCTAGCCCGACTGTCAAGAATTATGCAAATTTTAATCATTATGTTTTCATCATTATAGTGGAAGTGTCCACGTTACTATATTTTGAGTTTGCTCTCCTGTTGCCGTTGAACCTGTTACATTGATTTTGGGTAGTTATGAAATTAATTTTAAAAATTTGTTCCCGATTTACCATTGCCAAATATGCACTAAACTGCAATGTGATTTTGCAATCAATCGGGCAAAGATAATCCTGCAAGCAAAGACAAAAGGTGACGCATGTCAACAGCTAAGCAAATTAGCCATAATGATAGTTGTGCGTTAATTTATAAAAAACAGAAAACTTGTTCCTTTTTTTCTATAGAAAATTAGAGTTGACGTTTAGGAGAATGGGGAACTGTTGTTAAAATTTTCTAGCTCTCCGCCGGGACCGCGCAAGGGGTAACGGACTGAAAAAAATGTACGAAAAAGTTGAACAATTCATTAGTCAGTGATTAAGGGGCCGATTACATGAGGCGGGCTGGCCCGCTTAGCCGGGCTGGCTCGGTTTGCCGGGATCTCGGCACGTCTGTGAAACACACTAAAATCAACTTTGCGATTACATGGAAAAATTTCAGCCCGGCTAGCCGGGATGGAAATCTACCATGTAATCAATATTGCTGGGCCAGCCCGGCTAACCGGGCCAACCGCTTTCTCGTCACTAAATTTCGCTTCAGAACAAAATGGCTCACCAGAAGATCGATATTTCTCTTTCTATATAACACATAAAGGTTTATCAGACCATAAAGCTACGTAAAACTGAAAATTATACGCCAAAATAATGGATTAGCGAAAATAAAAACACTTGATTCATGCTCTTCGATGTAGCCATCTTTTCACACGACAGCTTTTAAATTAAGCCGCAGGCGGGCTGGCCCGCCCCATGTACTACCGGGCTGAACAGTCATCTCGGCAGACAGAGCCAGTCCTGGCCTTCTACCGAGCCAGCCCGGCTCATGTAATCGGCCCCTAAGTTCAGGGTTAACTAGTACTTAGTTTTCCCCAATCAGATCTAATTTTGATATGCACCAAATAGGAGCAGAATACTCTTCAAGAGCCCAAATCGCTTTGCTTTCGTTTGTTTAGTTGAAACTCACGTGCGCCCTACGGGACTCTCGAAGAGTTTGAACCTTCTCAGATTTTACTTACAGTCGATGTTAGTTGAAACTGTCGCTTTTGTTTGGCCTCTAACTCTCGAAACTCGCTCTCATTGACTCTCTTCTACTCTTTAAGGAGTTGGAACTTTTATCTATTCTTGTTCTATAATAGTATGCGCGGTCCCTGTTGTGTTTGTAAGATGTTTTGTATTATTTACGTAGCGTGGCTGAAGGACAAAATGCAGGCAAAAATGATTTGTGTTTTACACGCAAGGATATACTGAAAGTTACCCGAACTACTCAGAAATACTCCTACGTTGCCAATATGAAAAACTGTTTTCAACTAAATATTTAGTGAAATGCCCTGCGTAGCAAGCGCTTCCGTAGGCTGTTCCGCGCGTTTGAAGCAACGCTTCGAAGGTGCGGAAAACCTTCGGAAACGCTTGCTACTCAGGAGGATTAGTGAAACGTCTCCTTCACGGGAAAATGCACTGGGAACGTGAAAAATTCTGTACTTCACGCCTCTAAACACCGTTGTAGTCTTTAAGCACACGCCCAAAATTTCTTCTTTACATCTGAAGATAATTTGTACGAGAAAACGAAGGATGACGTTGTAGGGGGGGGGGGGGGGGCTAGATAGCAAACTCGTTTCCAGGGTGCTCTGTTCATAGCTCTTCTCTTTCCATGTATTCACAAAAATTCCCAATAAACTGTTCCTGTACCTGTCAGGAAAAACAACCCGGTTTCCACTCACCAGTCTCGTTACATTGGATTAAGCTCCCGCATTGTCGGTTTTTTCGACAACCAAATGGAAAGCGACCCAAGGGGTCTCTCTTAATGCAAGGCAGTGATCTCATATCCAGATCTTCCACGGTCAAGCGAGGGGAAGATCTCACATTTCAGTTAGTACAACTACAACCTCGTTCCCTTTCTCTTTCGCAATCCAACATGGCGACGACTCTTTCGCCCGAGTTGCCGCCAAGACTCTGGGAACGAGGTTGGTACAACTGAGATCTGGGAACGAGATTAACAAAGCAGGTGATTGAACTAAACCGGAGAAAACAGACCACGTGTCTCAGCTCCATAACATTCCTCTGCGAGACGACGACTATGTTACAAAGTACCACTAAAAAATAACACCGGTGGCGTAGCTAAGACGCCCAGACCTGGAAAATGCAGCTTATTGGTTCTTGCTCATTGAAAAATTTATTTTGAACAAAAGCAATGTTCTCGATTTGGGTAGCCTTTCTCAGACCGGGGTGAGGCAAAATAACAGCGGCGAGAATTCTCACTTTATTTTCGCGGATTTGTTGCTTGTTTGCATGCGAGTAACGAACCTCTGATCCCAGGGTAGGTTTCGCTCCCCGTTTACACCACAATTTAATATTAAAACTGGCCACCAGGCTAACCAAATTTCAAGCTAATTGGATCAAACAGTTGATAAATGCTTTATGTCATTCCTTTATTTGATTATCACATCACTGAATTCCAGTTCTAACCACTACTAACATTCAGTACTCTAATTTGACGTCACTCAACTTTTTCATGGCACAACATCTACAACGAAAATAACCAATTTTCACACCTATTTTATGTTAGTTTATAATGATTATCTATGAAACTGATGTTTTTTACCCTTTTTATTAAAACACTCTTTAGCGAGTGCAAATGTAAAACCATAAAGTTAACTCGATACTGCTCGGTTTAGTAGCAAGAGAGTCCAGTTTTTGCACGACCACAACCAAAGTTAATTAGTAGAGTGTGATCGCAATAAACCGATTTACGCCACAACTTAACGACAAAAAACTTTTCTCGTTGTTTAATTGAACGCAAGTACGAGGCAATTGCGGGCAACTTTGCGCTTCTTCCGAAAATGCTTCGCATCCACGTCCGATAACACCAGGCCGATTGGCTGCTAAAACAGGATCTTCACTCTAATTGGCTAGAGCAGCGCATGCGTGTTTTTGGAACCAATCGCAGAGCTCAGAAAACGAAAAACCAACAACTGTTTTCAAAAGTAAATCAACACCGCTCTGAAGTGAAAATTGTACGAGAGTCGGTGAAAGCAGAAAAAACAGCGTATGTACGCAGCTTTTTGAACGAAGTCTCAAGCTATTTAAGGCGATGTAAAAGCGGTCCTTAAGAGGGATGAAACCCGTAAATAACGTTTGAAATTGATTTTAAAAATACTAGAAAGCTGAAGAACACTGAATGACGAAATCTGAAAAAAAGTTACCTGACAAGCAAAATGGTTTTATTTGGGCTGGCATAAATGTTTTAAAATGGCCAAAAATAAGGTAGACAAGATTTTTTTTTTTGTACTAATACCCAACCAGTTGTAGGGGGTTTAAATAATTCAGTATGTCTTTCTGAAAATAACACCGAAAGAAGTGGTAAATCAACAAATACAAGAACATATCCGGCTGTTTACGGCCGGTAGCCAAGATTTTTTTTTAGTACTAATACCCAACCAGTTGTAGGGGGTTTAAATAATTCAGTATGTCTTTCTGAAAATAACACCGTAAGAAGTGCTAAATCAACATATACAAGAACATATCCGGCTGTTTACATGTTCCTCCCCCAAATTATAGTCCTTAAAAATCTCAGTATAAAAAAATCCCAGTTGCAAAAAGAAAAATTCTTGTAATGGAAATGTGCACCTTTTTATAATACATGAATAATTTCCTGGGAACTGTTACACAATATTTTCTCTTAATTTCTTTCTGCGTATTAAAAGTAGCCTAACACTCGACGTCATGAGCCCAAGACACCCCGTGCCGTCCCCCTCGGGTTACCGTTGGTCTTTACGTTTCCGTTCCGTAGCACCCGGATGAACGGAGGTATTCAAATATCTTCACTTACAATTAGTCACTTACGACAACACAAGAGGACCTTACACAAGGATCACAACTTAAAATTCAAGAATTTTAGAATTCGTTGACTTGAGCAAGCTGTGTCCAGTCTATAAAAGACTGTGGTCTCTCTGTTTGATTAAAAAATTTAATACATGGAAGACCCTTGCAAACCAGTCTGAAACCAATTTACATATGACGCAATTTGAAATTTTTTGATTTCAATTATCTATTTTACAGAGTAAGCTTCTAGCCAACCCTCAGTGAATGCGAAACTCGGCGAACGTTCGCGAAATCTCTGGTGTGTAACAAAAAGAACAAAGGGTGTACGTACAGAGGTTGGATGGGAACGAATAACGTATCACAGGCAATAAACCATCTATCTAACGAAACGTCTAGTTAACACAAGATCACTATTGAGTTAAAGTGAAATCAAAAATTCAATTCTCTTTCCAAGCGAATAAAAAGGGGCAGTTCAAGGCTTACAAAACTAGCCTACACCAATTCTTTTTACCCTTGAACACTGTATTTAAGCAAATAATCCACATGCACGATAGGTTGCGAGTAGTCTCTCTTTCTGCTCGGGGATACATTGTAGTCGAGCAAAAAGAATACGCGGGCTCACGCGAAAATCGCCTCACTACACGGGCGGCTCATCACCCGGCCGTCAAATTTCCACACCGCAGGCGATTTCCGCGCGAGCTCGCTCGCGTGTTCTTTTCGCGCGACTTTTCCTGAGCGGAAAGAGAGACTGGTCGTAGTCTACGTACAGAGTGATATCAATGCTAGCTCGCCAAGTTACGCTCACACTTCAGGCGACCACTTGACTGGTGTGGAACTCCAGTTATTTCTTGTTTTGCTTTGAGTACTTGAGCTGGAGAATGTCACCAACTTCATTGATGGCATCCAGGGCCTAAAACGAAGACAAGAGAAGTTAATTAGTAACACAACATTGCAGCAGGATTTGCACATTTCCTAGTAAGTCTAAATTCTGGTACGACGACCGCCAAAATTTATATCAAGGCAACAAAGCGATTTAGCAGCGGCTACACAGTACCTGTGTAGTTTCACGACTTGCCAGGAACCCCTGGATAAATGCTCCCCACTATGGCGCCCAAAATGTGGTTCAGTTCAAATCAGGTCAAATTCCCCCATTTTGAACAGTTTAGGCTCCCTTCTATGATATTCTCCAAGTAGGTTCTGGTAATGTAGAGTTGGTGAAATACCCGAGGGCAGGGATGTAAAAACAAATCAAACCTCTGTCATCTGCCATTTTCTACTCCACTGGCTTAACACTAAGAGGGGCATAAATCCTTCCTGATTTACTGTTTAAAGTTCTCCACCCACCCTGTCCAGCATTTCACGGGTATGTGCAGCTGACAAACAGAACCTGGTACGAGACTCTATCAGAGGAGTGGCGGGAAATCCAACTACAACAACAGCTACATTCCTCTTCAGCATTTCACGGCCAAATGCACTAAGAAAAGAAACCAAAAGAGACAATTAAACTGGTGATCAACAGGGTAACAAGAAAATCACCGAGATATCTTTGGTATAGGTAGGAATCAACCTCAAAAAATATAACAAAGCTAATTAATCTCAAGACCGTGCACACACTGATTGTGTAAGCTTTTCAGCTTAAAAAGTATCTTAAAATTTAAGTAACTTAAAAGTAAATTCCTCACACAAAAAGACACGTGCTTATGCCAAAAATTCACCTCTTGATGAAGTTATTTTATAACTTTGCAATTTTGCAATTGCAATGCAGCCATGATTATTTATCTCACATTATCAAAAATAACACGACGTACAAACATCTTTAAAAAAAGAATTGATATTTAAAGGTTAAGTGAGAACTTCCTTGTCACTTACGCGATTTTGGCCGGCATAAAGAGGAGAAGTGGGACAACAGGCGAAGCATCATGACCATACACAATAAATCCCATCTCTTTGAGCCTTTGTCTGAAGTACCTGAAAAAAGGGTCTACATTAGACCGCCCATTAGTGCACACGCCCTTTCTATCTGTAAACCAAATGCCACACTTCCTTTAAAATGTGCACTTCTTTGTCGCATATTTTTTTGTAAACAGTCCCTGGAAAATTAATGCGACTGAACCACTGGAAAAAAAAAACTTTCGACAATATAATTTTTCACTCTTGTATGGATGTACATGTGTGTAGTTCAAAAACGAACAAACAAACCAATTAACAAACAAAAATACCTTCAACTCTAAGAAAAACATGTATGTGCAATTTACAACAACACTAAAATTGTCTTACCTGCTATTCTCAGCGAGGGCAGTCAGCCTTTTTTTCCCTATGAGAGTAAAAATAAAAGTACAAATAGTTTTTTTTTAATCACCTGATACTGAATAAGCAGGAAACAGCTATACCTACATGTACAGAATAGCTATGCAAATAAAAAAAGGCAAATTTTATGCATACTGACTGACCTTTGTTTGTGCCATCTTCACCCATAATCATCTTCATGGATGAGATAATTTGCATGACAACAGGTGGTGACATTGAAGAAGCATACGCCGCACTGTGCGAGCTTCCTCTGATATGGTCGATTATTTCCTGTTGAATAAAGTCAGTATAATGAAACCTGCATATTGCACATCAATACAAACTGATATTGAATCCACACTTAGTTTCCTTCTTTATTGCCAAATAAGCCTTGAGCCTTGCTAATAAGAGCCACAAACTGCTGATGTAAAGAGAGATAGAGAAGGGATGATTGTGACAAAACAGATTTTTTCCATACTCTTGCTACACTCCTAAAGATAAATCACTCTTGTCAGAAACGCAGAAATGAGTATCTCAACAACATTAACTCGAACAACGCAAAGTACAACACTACTACGAGTGCATGTTATCAAGTCGATATCACGTCGACCTCAAACAAAACTCCACAGAGAAAGTCAGGCAAAAAACGCTGCACATTGGCTCTATCACCACTTACTTGAATTAATGTCAGTGTTGTTAAAAGTTACCAGGCAAATTAAGTGTAACATAAACATCATAAAACAAGTGCATCTCACTGCCACAACAGCTAAACAGCAAGCGCATCCATCGACTTGTTACAGGTTTTACCTGTTCCACAAAATCCATGAAACTGAACATGTACATGATGCATTGCACCCCATGCTGAAACATACTCAAGTACCTCAGACACCATATCCCCTTGTAATGTCACAAGCAGTAACTATGGTGCAGTAGAGTTTTGGGAATCTCAAGGGCAATTAAATTGTCATCCTTTTCCACCTCTAATACTTCATCACTTTACTTTGGAATTGTGCTATGCAATCTGAATGTTGTGCACAATGTTGCAACTTGCATCTGGGCATTTAGTCCCCAGAAAAAGGAACCAAGAAAGTTCCGAGAGCAGCCAAAATTAAAAGGCCTAAGATCCTGTTATGTTTGCATAGAATTGTATTGGAAAAGCATACATGTAATTGTGTAAAATAAAAAGTCTAATTTAATGCTAACCTTAGTTGCAGCGATGTAACCGCCAGCAGCTCCAAAACTCTTGGTAAATGTTCCCATCATGATGTCAACATCAGCAGGGTCCACTCCAAAGAAATCTGTGACACCCCTTCCATTGGGGCCCATGGCTCCAATACTGTGGGCCTCATCAAGGAAAAGGTACGCTTTGTACTTCTTTTTTAGGGCCACCACCTCAGGAAGCTTAACAATGGAACCCTCCATACTAAAGATAAAAAAAAAAATTAGTTTTCATAACTCTATAAGACAGCAGAACAGTTACATCAGCTGTGAACTACTTCCTTTTGACAAAAAATAACAAAATTGATGTTTGACATATATATAGAGAACTTAAAAAACTGACAGTGTTTGACATTGTTAATAAGCTTTGTCAATTATTTTTTTGTGCAGTTTGTTTTTTCTTTTTTTTTTTTCGTCTTAATCACCTTTTTGTAATTTTTGGTGAGTTCTCTAGATAAAGTGTTATTATTAACACTTTGTTAGAAAACAAAAATTACAAAAAGGAAATAGAGTATACAAGGGGATCAAATGTTATTCTTGAAATGAACTACTATCTTTTTAAAACAACAACACTTTCGTGAAGATTTCACGTTGGTTGACATAATTAGGAGTGAAAGAGTTAATTTTGCCTTAATACTAATATAATAATGTGCATTTATAGTGCGCAAATCCAACATAGGAAAGGTTCACACAACCTCATTGGTCGACCAGTCAGGGTTCATGTTATAAAGCCGAACCTCTCGGTACGGACACCTCTCTAATACGGACACCTCTCTATCATGGACAGTTTCCAATGTCCCAACAAAATTCTCATATATTTTCTTTAGAAAAACCTCTGTAATACGGAATCTCTCTAATACGGACTCTCTCTGATACACTAAATCTCGGCCCCAGAGAGTTAATTCATATAAACTTATCCCCTTTATTACGGACACTGCGGTAATCAGGTGATGATAGTTTTAACAATAGGGTGACAGGCCTACACAACTCCTATCCACGTGTAATAACCAGTTCACAGTTTGGCTCGAATGAGTATGTTTTAAGGATCTGCCCTTTTGTATGACACCATAGGGGGATCTTTAAATTTCTTGTTAAGCAAAGGTTGTCACTGAATGTTTTCGTACGCTGCGCTTTACATATCTCGGTCTTTCACTTTATTTAGTGGGTTTAGTCTTAATAAATTTAAATACAGTTTAAAGATGAGTGTGAGCCTGGTTTTAGCTACTGAACACTTAAATCTGTAAGTGGAGTCATGAAAGTGACGTCATCATGGTGACCTCTTTTATACGGACACCTCTCTAATACGGACAATTAATACAATTTTTGTATTCATGCTATAGAATTGTTGCATCCTAGAAGGTAAACACAGATCTATGTTGTCCTAACCTGTAGATACCCTCAACAATGATGAGTATTTTTCTCCAAGGTCTGTGAGTGCGAGGCTGTCCCTGAACAACGGATTCTCGCAGAATATTCTCCAAACTTTTCATATCTGAGATGACAATGAAAATTAAAATCAGTAAAAGTAAACCATAGTCTATTTTACGGTACTGATTTTCCCTATTTTTCTCAACAATCCATTTTTCAAATGAAGAATAAAATATTCAGAATGAAACTCTTTGATTGATTTGTGACAGGCACAATTAGAATTTGACAGGTTTCCGGATTTGCAAAAGCTGTCCCCAGCCGGAAATATACATTGTTCAGTTTTTTCTTCTGTTTTCCTAGTTAACATAATTTCAACTCCTTTCAGTCCTATAAAAGGGAAACACTTGTGCAAAAAAAAAGTGATAGGAAGGTAACAAAAATGTCTTACATGCTGGGGTGCACTTTATGAGGGCTACCCCAAAAAGCTTCTGTGTAGGTTTCAGTTTTTGGCGTACAATGTCTCAAAAGACTTCAGTGTTTCTTTGGCATGGGATTAACATGGAATGCACCTAGGCTTATATGGAAAACCAGCCCTCAATTCATACATAGCTGTACATACATGTTATTTAAGAATTCATGTTTCTGTCAGATGGATCTCCATCTTAGACAAGTGTTATACATATGTTCTAAATACACATGAAAATTGTGAATTACCATTATGTTTGAAGACTTTTATTTTTGCTCCTGACAATCTAGCCCCCAGCACAAGAGAGGAATGGTTTAGCTCGTCACTGACAATCAAGTCTCCCTTCCCCACCAGGGTGGGTATGTTGGTAGAGTTGGTGGCAAAACCCATACCAAAGGCCATTGCCGCAGGCTTACCAATAAACCGAGCTACAAGAGTCTCCATTTCATTGTGAAGGTTTAGAGTACCTAGTGGAGAGAGAACTTTCAGCCATTGACTATATTTCTGTCCTAAACAACTAGAATTTAAAGTGTATATGACAGATTTTTTTTATTTGCCTGTCGAATCTAAATGGCATCCTGATATGAATATCAAAAATTATTTTTCGATTTCGATTTTCCTTCCCCACGCTTTTGCCGTTTAAAAACGTGAAATTTTACTTCTGGTCATGTCAAAAACCGCGCAAAGGGAGACCTGGGCATAGTCACGTCGTGACGTCATACCAGGAACGGGGTCGATGCCAAAACAAACTACGTGCAGGGCTGCATTGCGGAGATCTAATACATTTTATTTTTCTTTATCCTGCAACCGCCAAATTAAGCACGAAATTATGTGAAACTGCTGATGTTACAAGTAATCTGGGCAGTGATTTGGAGCTTTTAGAGTCCATCGAATGCAAATTGCTAACTTCTGAAGTTGAAAGCGAAACAGAACTCGAGATCGAGAAAGAAACTATTCAGAACCAAAAGGTCCTTACATAGACAATCCAGTTGCCAATGAAAATTGACTTAGAGAATACTATCAAGAGACAGAGGAGACAAAAACGATGAAAATGGAATCTAGAAAACCTATTTGATGGTACCGAAGCGCTTGAGACGTAGTAAGAAATGCCACGATTTCTCATTTCCCGGTGTAAATACATGCCGTACAAGTGGTCAAAGGAAAGAAAACGGTCGGTCATTTGCCCCGTGAGTTCTCTCGAATAGCGTGGTATTTTCTCGCACGAGGTGGAGAGATCAATGTTGAAGTGATCGGTAACAGACGACATTGTAAGCAGCTCTGTGGGGGAATGGAGATTCCATGCCATTTGGAGTTTAGTTGCTCAAGTAAACTCCAGATAGATTGCCTAAAAGAACTACTGGCGAACAAGATTCAGGTTTAGAACCTGAAGTGACAAACGGCTCCTTTAGGAGCCACCACATCCATCAAAAGCAATGATCGACAACAACAGGTTTCAATATCTTTATTGGTTATTTCTTTGAGTTTTTAAGTGCTATATCTGACCCCAAACTAGGCAATTTACACCCCCTGAAAGCAATTGTCTCGTAGATAAGCTGCACCCCCGATTTTTAGGCCAAAATTGCAGCAAAAAGGTGCGGCTTATACACGAGTCTTTACGGTATTATAATTGTGCTCAGCTAAATAAACCTTGTTCACGCTCAGCTAAATATACGCCTGTTATGCAGGTTATACTTTCATACTCTTACATGTGTAGATGTAGCAACTGTGCCTTAAACCATCTGCAAAGTGCCGTAGATTGTCTTTGCTTCAAAGAAATTCAGAAATGTGTTGAATCTCTCGAAGCGCCGTTGAATCGCACGAAGCCACAAACTTGACACAACAACAGGATGCGTAACAACCCACCCGGTACTGTTCAGTGTTGTCTGATTAAAACTGATGGTCACTACGATCAGATGCAGAAAATATAATACGATAGATGGAAGAAAGTATCGTTAGATTGGCTCGGAAGAGAAGTGAGTAATTCTCTGTGTTCTTGTGGACTCTCTGAAATGTTGTTGTTTTATGTCTATGTAAATTGTGCAATAGCCAATTTGATTGATATTTCAGGTCTTTCAATACAAGCTAGGTAAGATTATTAAATGAAGATTAGAGTTTGCTCATTCCTTTCAAAACTTAGTCAGACATGTTTTCGTCATAATTTTATAATTATCCGTAGTCCAGTTGTGCACAAATGAAGGATGTTATAATCTTTACCGTAGTTGTGAATCAACACTGGTCAATATATTGGAAGTAAACAGCGCAGAAATTTGCCAAGAGGTAATGCAACAGGAATGTTTCAGTTAGTCCACAAGAGCGCAGAGAATTTCTGACTTCCCTACCAAACTAATCTGACAACAATTTCTTCTTTCTCAGTATTGCATTATATTTTGCTGTATCTGATGGGATCTGATCGTAGCGACCATCTGTTTTAGGCAGACAACACTGAATCCCAGGTGCATTGTTTCACATCCTGTTGTTGTGTCAAGTTCTCGGCTTTGCGCGAGACAACAGCGCTTCGAAAGATTCGACACATTTCTGAATTCCTTTGCAGCAAAGACAGTCGCCGGTGTTTGGCAGACGGTTTAAGGCACAGTTACTACATTGTACATCTACACATGTAAGAGTATGAAAGTATAACCTGCATAACAGGCGTTTATTTAGCCGAACACAACTATAATATTTACACCAGGAGATGAGAAATCGTGACATTTCTTCCTACGTCTCAAGCGCTTCGGTACCATCATATAGGTTTTCTAGATTCTGTTTTCTTCGTTCTGCCTCGTCTATCTCTTGATAGCATTCTCAAAGTCAATTTTAATTGGCAAGCAGCTTGTCTGTGTAAGGACCTTCTGGTTCTGATTGTGTTCCTTCTCATTCCCGAGTTCTGTTTCGCTTCAATATTTACACAGGAGGTGAGAAATTTTTGCATTTCTTGCTATGTCTCGAGCGCTTTGGTACCACCAAATAGGTTTTCTAGCGTGTGATTTATTCGTTCTACCTCCTTTGTCTCTTGATAGTATTCTCTAAGTCAATATTCATCGGCAAGCGGCTTGTCTAGGTAAGGATCTTCTGGTTCTGAATAGCTTCTTTCTCGATATCAGGTGTTGTTTCGCTTTCAACTTCAGAAGTTGGCGATTCGCATTCGATGGACTCTAAAAGCTCCAAATCACTGCCCAGATTACTTGTAACATCAGCAGTTTCACATAATTCCATGCTTAATTTGGCGGTTGCAGAATAAAGAAAAATAAAATGTATTATATCTCCGCAATACAGCCCACGTAGTTTGTTGTTTTGGCATTGACTCCATTCCTGGTATGACGTCACAACGTGACTATGCCCAGGTCTCTGTTTGCGCAGTTTTGGACATGACCGGAAGTAACATTTTCCTTTTTTTAATGGCAAAAGCATGGGGAAGGAAAATCGAAATTGAAAAATAATTTTTGATATTCATATCAGGATGCCATTTAGATTCGATCAGGCAAATAAAATATACACTTTAATTTTCCGGAGGATATAACTTTTTAATGCATAAATCTGAGAAGAGAGAAGAATTTATGTGACCTAAACATGTTACATGTTTTTGAATCATTCAGCTGGGAAATAAAGTCACCAGAAAAAAACTCATTGTGATATGTCTCATAAAAAACATTAATGGCTTAGCTTCCACATTATTTATCTTTACCTTACAACGTTTTCCCTTGCAGAAGACAATGTTCCAGAAATAAGTACAATTATGGCTTTTGTGATAAATCAGACAATTGGTAAAAGATTGTTTAAAACCTTGTGCAAAATGAACTAGAAGGTAAAAGCATCTCTATCTCAATTCACTCATACACATTCATTCCCCAAGTGTTACGTTAAAACTCATGATCATACCATGTGACAACAAAATATTTCACGCCCACTCACCATACTCATGTCTTGAGCTGCATCCTGCCAGTCCATATTTTTTCACTGCCTCCTCAGCAGCTTCTGCACATGGACCAACATTTTCGGCAAACCCAAGGTAGTTATAAGATCCAAGATTTAGAGCCTTGGTGGTTTTTCCAGTTTGCCTAAAACAGGAAATAGTGTAAGCTGTATCTTAATTAGACCCTGTATAAGCCAAGCACCTATTTGAAACATGTCACCTTACCTGCGTATGGTTAAAATTACACTAGTTGTCCTTTAATAAAGCTTTTTACATACAAAGCAACTTTTAGAAAAATGGCAATGCTAACTGTAGAATAGCTTATAAGTATTTTACGGGAGGCCAGGGGGAGGGGGGGAGGCGTGCTTACAGAATGTTAATGAAAGTAAAATAGCCTAATTTTTGAACTGAGTTGGGCACAGCAGTACACCCTGAAGGGGTATAGAATGATCCCCATAATTAGCTTGCATCTCAGCATTTTTCTGCCAAGTCTTGAAATCTCAGCATTTTTTAAGTGTCTCAGAATCTTGAATTCATATAAGAATTATAAGCACCTTGGATTCTTGAAGTTGAGAACCATCATCAGGAAGTCTCAGAGATGATAGTGTTGGTAACTAACTTGGGAGAACATCCAGCACTTCACTTTAAAAGCTCTATGTTTCTGTTATAACTTACTACAACCAAACTGAACCCATCTTTGAGTCTTGGGTGGGATTATTGTTTATCATTCGACATATGGATCTCAGGCTCAGAAGTTGTTTAAATGCAAAATCTTGGGCTTCAATTTTAAAACAAGGGTCTGGGCATCTCACAAAGTCTGGGATTGACCATTCTATACCCCTCCCTGGGCAGGTACTCCTTCAACCTATAGAGGGATGTGTGGCTGAAAAGGGTAACAGTTTTTTACCTCTTTGTCTGGAACAGGGTATCTAATTTTATGCGATTCTGTCCAAAAAAGGGTCTGAAAATGTTCTAACAGGGTATGGGCGCACGATTGCTTTTGTAAAATATGGATTACATAGTATCAGGAGCACAATCCTAGATCAGAGACATTTGCCAATTATTAAAACACTTTAAAATTGTGTAAAACAAGTATGCATTTTGTCCTTTGTCATAAACAGGGTCATTACGTAGAGGGTGTTGTCCTACACAGGGTAGGTACATGTATTTTAGGTTTTTTGTCCTAAACAGGGTCAGGTTCAGGGTCAGCGGCACTCCTATACCCAAACATGGGTCAAGTGCCCCCCCTCCCCTAAGACCGCTCCCTGACAATGTAATACCTGAATGACCACCCATAGTCATCACTGGCTCTATCAAGAAGTTCAATACTGTCCCCAGGAACACTGCAGATTGGTCTGTTCCAACAGTCTCTTATTCGAGTGTAGAGGTTCCTTGTGTAGAAACTTTCAAAATCAGCATAAAGTGGAACAAAGCCCTGCAACAAGAAAGGCCCTCTCAAAGAGATGCAAAGACTACAGGTACTCTAATGCCTTTTGTTTATTATTTTCTTTTATCTTTCCCTTGCAAAAAATTAAATTAACAAATAAAGTAAATAAATAAATAGATAAATAAATAAATAGCTAATAAATTTTAACAGGGTTTACAATTCAGAAAAATAATGTACAACTGGCCAATAAAATGTTGGTAAATGAACTTTTTATTCTCTTTCAGTGAGTCACATACAGCAACAAGAAAAATACATTTTTTTTTGCCAAAACATGTAAAACTATACCACAATAAAATTGTCATTCAATTGTCCTTCAGGCCATAATAGATATTACAGCTCCGATTATATCCCCTTTTACCATGGAAATAATTATAACTGCAAGGACTGGGCGAAAAATCATTTAGTTCCCGAACTCCAAATTGAGACTACACAATATCAGGGATACTATTTTGCATGAACAATGGTTTAATGATAAAGAAAACATTTTTGTTTGCTTTGCCAAATTTCGGTTGCCTCTGAGGCAGCACTTCAGTCCACTTTGGCTTCTTTGAACTTTTGGTGTAATTGGCAAATTTTTGACGAAAATTATGCAACAATTTGGAAACAAGGGTTGCACTCATTTTACATTATGTGATGACAGAATTTTGATTTAAGTGAGCAAATTTCACTCTAGTGTGACCCGGCCATGGGTGAAGTATCTGAAAGCAGTATGTGGGCATGAGTATTTGTGTCATATATTTAATATTTCGAGCATTCACGCATGAGTGCTGCTGAATGTCAAAACATTATCAGGCAAATTTACAAGCAAACTTGCCTACCATCAACCCAGATCCCACTCTCATATGCCATCATGCACACATGAAGGATTGACAGGCTTGTAATAAGTGCATTTTCATGCTCCTGTGTCTTTTATTATGCAATAATATTACAGAAGGTACAACACAGGGCGCCAAATGGATATAACAATATTTGATACAATTGTATTCAGAAAGAATGTCAGTTGAAGATTGAGATTACAACAACAAAACCGTAATATTTCGTAAGATGTGGTTCTTGAAACAGAATCTTTACAGAAAAACACGCGATGAGACGATAAAATTGCATTCTTTGTCGATGACGGCACGGCTAGTGATGGACGCATCACAACATTACGAAACTACAAACATGCGTGTGGACACAAAACCTCGTGTTTTCAGAAAACGATCGCCAATTTTTTTTCATAAAGGGAAAAAATTGTAGAGTAATGAATTATCTTCTTGGAAACTAAAATCCGAGAATAACACTTTAGTAAAGTGAATATTTGAAGTGAACCTTCTCTGTTGGTTGACGCCTACAAGCTCTGACAAGCTCACTATCACGAATCCACGCAGACAGCTGACTTCAAAGAAACTCGACCCATCTTGCATTATTTTACATCTTCTAGCATCTCAAGGCAATTACACAACACGAGAATATATTTCTTTTATTTCACTTACCTTGTTTCCAAATTCTTTCGGTGCTTTCGACCTCTCAAGTCCATATTTTCGCATAAAGTCACGCAAGTAACCAAAGAGAATCAAAATGAAGTAAGATAAGTAAGTTAAAACTGCCACTGGATACGGCGTATCTTCGAAATCCTCGACAAAAGTCTCTTTAAAATTCTTAAGCTTTTCTTCCTCGTGAGCTGAAAATCCATTTTGTTTGGCAGAAAAGCCATTTTTGTATGGTCTATGCACCCGTGGGCTTGTCGTGTACGCTCCGGCGACCATCTTGAATTGAATCGAATACACAAGTTGTCACTTTCGTGCTTAGTCCTCTCGCGTGCGAGGGAGTGAGGGGTGTGTGGCAGTCTAAAAGACGTACGGAGTTGGAGGGGTAAAAACAGCCGACGTCTCACGCCACTTGAAGTGGCGACCTCGTGAAACGTCGGCTGTTTTCTCAGGCTATAAAAACCCGTGCTGCATGGTTTTCGTCTGTAATAGTCTTTGTCCCTCAAATCGTAATAATCCCTCACATTGTCTTTGTCCCTCACATTCCCACCCACATGAGTTTAAAAACACCCGGGTTTCTCGTACAGCCCTCCGTGAAGTACCACAAACCCGACACAAGTCAACGAACTCAGTGCTTGAACCTCAGGAAACAGAGCAAATAAAACTAAAAGTTCTCAATTCTTGCATTTTAGAGCTTCAGCGGTTCTTGCTTAATTCCAGCCCAAAAAAGGGACTAACTGATGAATTGTGTCACGTATAGAAGCGAACACTGCGTAGAACGAACAAAACATTCGGCACCAGGTAAAGCGGTATTATCCGGTTATCCGATATTCGCGAGGAATATCATTTATGTTTGTATGTATCACGTATTAGCTGCCTGGTTGACTTGACCCAGAGGATCATCCTCGTCAGGTACTTGTAAATTGCTTGACCTTTTAAACGGTACGTGCATCCTTCAAAAAGGTTGAAACTTTGTACGTGAACAGTGGATCACCCATAATGTAGCCTTCGTTTTGTACCTTTTTCGACTTCATTACTGAAGTTGATGTCCCACGGTTTTGTTCTACAAAATCCATCGATAGGTTTTCCATGAACTGACTTGAGCATGCTCAGATCAAAATCAACTAGATGTAATTTACGATAAAAAAACAATGCTGATTCAACGGTAGGGAAAGTGAGTGTATATGTTAACCACCATTTCAAAAGGCACAGACTTTCTTCTTCAGGGTCCGAGTACAGGGTCTTCCTCTGTAAGACCCTAAAGAAGAAAGGCTGTGCCTTTTGAAATATTGGTTAAAATATACACTCAGTTTCCCTACCGTTGAATCAGCATTGCTTTTTTTTAATTATCGTATTCGGTTCTTTATTTTTTGCTGATTAGATCCTTTACTACAGGATCCAGTACTTTTATTTTGTTACGGCGGTCCATGCAAAGTTAATTGTTTCAGATGTAATTTGCATTTTCAGGTCAAAATATTGTTTTGCATCCCGGTTTTGCATTATCCAAATACTTTAAGTTTTATCAGTCTAGCTTCTTCTAATTTGTACAAGTTTTATTTACAGCCAAATAGCTTGCCTCGTCGATAGTAAAACATTTGCGGCATACAATATGCAAATGCTAAAATGCAACCTCGTTCCCAGGACTTTTTCCTGGAAAAGAGGTTGGTGCTAATAATGTTATTCAACCGTTGTTTGATGCGTACATGCCGTTTCTGTTTCTATTTTTTGTACGTTATTTTCCATACCAGAGCTCCTCTTCCATTATAATGTATACACAATATATAAAAAACCCTTCTTGGAAAATATATTATGTGGTTAATACAAAAAGTAAAAATGCCTGAAATATTTTTAATCTCCGTTACACCAGAAAAATTTTTTACTACACATTCAGGCTGAATTGCAAATCGCGAATCCCATTGGCTCTTACGACATTGAAAATCAAAACGGTTAACAACGCCTGCGCAAACAATCAGATTGCGACTTTGCCAATACGGTAGACTTCAACTTTTATCTCGAACTCTCTTTCATTTAGTAATTCGCATTCTCGATAGCTCGAACTAAAGCAATTTTTTTTTTCGTATTTTACTATATTACAACCTTGAATTTTATCCAGTGATAACTAAACTTTCCTTTTCTTGAATAGTTACTGTTCCTTCGATGTTTCGAGTTATCGAAATTTTAGGTCACTACTGGATAATTGAGCGCAAAAATGTGTGTGTCTGTCTGTGTTTGTCTGTCTGTCTGTCTGTCTGTCTGACTGACTGTCTGACTGACCGTCTGTCTGTCTATCTGTCTGAGTGACTAGGAAAAATGATAGCAAAAATTGCGTACACGTTCTCCAGGATAAGGAAAATTCTTGTGTCTTGTTTTACTAAAATAAATAGTAACTATAGAATTCAAATGTCTGAACTTTCCACGTTACATGAGGTTGTCAACGCGGCTATATCCGTTTATAATTTCACTACAGTACGTGGTCCTTGGTCCGCGACTTTTCCGGACTGATGTAATATTTGCTCGTTAAATAAAATACGACAAAAAACAAATGTATCCGATGATTTATTAATTAAGATAAGTTTCGGGTTTCCTGCTTTTGGTGAAGGCGCATAATTCAAGTTTGTTGTCTTTCTTGAAGTGTGCTACCTTTGCGGCTCCGAAAATTACATGGTAATGTTTACTTAGCTTGTGCATAGATAAAACGCAAGGGGCGGTCGTGTTTTTTGGAAAAACAAATTAACAGATAAACTAATCTCTGCGATTGTGAACGAATTTGCTGCAGAGTTTAAAACTTTTGGCGTAACGACTCTTGAAAAACAACAATTTAGTATGGGTCCTTGGTCCGCGACATTTGACCCTGGAGAACTTACATTTCGCAAAGCGGATAAAGAAAACCTTAGATAAATGGAAACGGCCTCTGTTTTTGATGAATATTTTCAAAATCTTCTTTATACATGTTTATGAACGGGTTAATATTATACCTAGAATACATATAAGCTTGCAGTCTTGTATTAAATTATTTTCGACTGCGCTTGGGACTTGTGTGGGAGACTGTTGTCTCAGACAAGTAAAACATATTATTTTGTACTCATAACGACTTTGCAACAAGACTGTAGCTTAGATATATCAAGGATAAGAAAGAATAAATAAAAACTTGTTAAAATTTTCATTCTTCTACGGAAATTATTGGGATTCACAGGTACTTTTCGTGCTGTTTGCATGATTCACGGACCAGGGACCAAATTCGCGGACCCAGGGGCCGCGAGCACGGTCACCTTTTTTCGAATTACAAGAAATAATGTATATTTCAGTTTGGAACTTGCCACTTTAAAACTATCACGAGAAACATAAAAGCTATCTTCAGAGAAAACTTCAGCTCTAGACGTTTTGATTCAGATGAGATATTTTACTCGCGGACCAGGGAACAAATACTGTACCATAAGCATTTTAAAAAGCTGTTACGTCATCTAAATGGGAAATCAGTCTCTCATTGAGCGTCGAGCAGTTCTTTGGCGCCTGCTTTCATTGTGTCCGCTACAATACCGTACACAGCGGTCCAGGCCTCTCTCACTTCTGATGTAAACCTCTCTCCCAGTCCCTTATCGAGCGTGTTCAGTAATGCAGCTCCAACTGGCTGAAAAATAGCAAGAGATAGAAAGGGCCAGATCCCTTGCATCAGTGATTTCGTGTATAACTTGCTCTAACCAGCTTTTTTTTTTTGGTCCTTATTTTTCAGTTATCAGGCGATGCGAGATTAAAACTAGAACAATTCAGTTTGAATGAATGAACGAGCGAACAAACGAACGAACAAACGAATGGACGGACCGAACGGACGGACCGAACGGACGGACGGACGGACGGAAGGACGGATGGATAGATGGATGGATGGATGGATGGATGAGTTAATGAATGATTGAATGAATTAGTTAATTAGTTGAGTTTGTTCAACTCGGTTCAGGGTTGTAGCTGGTCATTTGTTTGAGTCAACACCACGGTTGTGACTTTAAATGATAACTGTCGCACTGATAAACTGCCTTATCTTTCTGTTGCTGTTCAACATAAATGATCAATTTGAACGTTATTCAAAATCACATGATACTCTATTCAAAACTTGTTGCTATTGAGCAACAGCTGCAATATTTGTTGATCAGCAAAGTTACACCTCTAAAAGCAGCTTGGCCGACGTGTCCTAAGACATTCCCGCCAAAACCTGACGCATGGCGTAATATCCCGCCAAGTGACGCACAAGCATAAACCCGCACCGATTCAAGAGATTGTGATTTGAATCGATAACACTAGACTACAAGTAGTCGCTCCTTCTGCTCAGTAATAGTCGAGAAAAAGAACGCAAGCTCTAGTTAACTTTGTGCACATTTCAGAAAAAAATTCTTTTGAGAAGCGCGAAGTGATGTAGATAAAATATAATTTTATACCCCATAATGACGTTCTTCGACATTGTACATGGTATGCCTCGCTCCCAGGTCCTTGAGAGCGGGAACAATGGAGCCCAGATCGTTGAGGGAGGTAACGGCCAAGTCAACATGTTGAAGGGTTAGTAGTGCTTGCTTCTTCAGGCGAACATCGTTTTTCATGGCTTCCTCAGACAAATCGATGTCTCGGAATGAAAACATTTGAAGTAGCTCTGGAGAATCGGTGAATAACCTGTGCGAAGAAAAACGAAAGGGTTCGGCTTTTGAGAACACATCACTTCTCAGGTGTGGACTGGATAGTCAGAGGAGGGGGAGTTACACAGACATGCGATTTTGATAAGTAAAATATTCTAAGAATTTTTGTCTCTTGCAAATCAAGATGCAGGATAACCAGGCCTCTATACGATATGGGGTTTCAAATGTCGGGTAATCTTTGTGTTTAAAAGTACGCTGTTGTGGAGTGTATTTGCATAACAGGATTAAGTATACAGTACACAATAAATCACTTGTAATTAAGAACCCCTGAAGTTTTGCTTCTTTTCTGGATGTCTGTACTATGTCGATAAACTGGAAGGCTTTCAAACGTTTTAGTTTTCGCCAGAAAGATACGCTGACTGCACTTGTTTAACAATGAGATCTTTAGGACGTATGACTCTGTTCAATACATACGTCCCAATTTTTCCTTCCTCTCCGTTTTAAGTTCAGAAAAGATTATCTCTCTATCGTCACTAGTCTTGTTATCAAAAGGGCAAGGGATTATCAGTAAACTCGAGTGTCTCAACTTATGTCTGATTTGTGCGATTTTGCAAGTTTCTCAGGGTTTGTTGACATGAGTACGTTGTAATCAAGGTCGAAGATCGCAGTAGCAATTTCCTTATCCTATAATGTTTTGTTTTTGGTTGCCCCTCTGAGATTTTGCTGATTTTGTATGCCCAATTCTAACATGCGGCAGATCCCTGGCCTTGACTTCAAAGGTTCCCTGGGGCGAATATTGGGAGGGATTTTGGAGTAAATCAAAGGGAAAGAGCCTAAAGAGGTAGCGTGTTGAGGAAATTCAAGCGTTTACCGAGACAATAATTAGAAAGAATGGAAATAGCAAAGTCAGTTTTCGTAACAAATCTTACCTAACATAAAACTCGATCCCTATTTGTTCCAACTCAAGTGCCTCCTTCACATTTGCCCATGTACCCTGCACCAGAGATATCTGTTCTCTAGTGAGCAGGCCTTCGTCTTCAGACGACTGTGGTTTGTCGCCTGTTTCTTGGCGGCTTTCAGCAGACAAATCCTCAGTTAACTTTCCTTCTGGCTGTTCTCTGCTGTCTTTTGGTGGTGGCCTTTCATCTTGCTGAGTTAATGGTTGTGTTTGTAAAAGAACCGGCTCTGCTGCCGTTTTGATCCTAGTCGCTTTGCTTCCTCCACATCCCATCTTTTTCTCACCAGAACTAAAGCACTCGCAAGAATGATATAAGTCTTCATCGCGACATCATCGACATCAACATTAGAATTTAATTATGAAATTTTCGACCTTAAAGGTCAACAGACAGATGACAAAATTAAAATTAAATTTAGACCGCTCGTGTTTCTTTCGGATTTGTTAGTAATTGAAAACTTTGTCGTGCAAGGCGAGTAAGATATTTGAAATTAACGCCACTTAAATTAGCGCGAATTCAGGAAAAAGGATAAAAGCAATAAGTGCAATAGAGAAGGTACGACCGTAGCCCGGGGACCGCGGCCTTTTCTTGCCTGTCGCTTGTCTGGTTAGACGGCGGGGGGGGGAGGGGGAGAAGAGACGGGGCGGGGGGAGGAGCTGGTGAAATAGGAAATTTGCGCAATATTTCGCAATCGAAAGAGCGCAAAGAGGCGGGAGGCAACAAATTGGGCGGGAACCGGGATTAAAGGGTAGGGGAAGCGGGAGGTTTAAAATCCCCCTGTCTCCCCACTTCCTCCCTAAACGAGAATTCTGTTCCAGTCAATGGCTCTTTCTTTTGTCGTGGTTGTTGTTCAAATACTCAAAAGTAAAATCCACTTTTGTATGGAATAGTGAGGAAAGAACTGCTCGGCAGCAACGTTCATTTGAATAGTCTTTAGGATCTCAACCACAAACAAATTTGAACGACATCAAATTTGGCTCGTGTGAAATTAAGATTAGGAGCCAAACATAAACATAGAGTAGCGGATGTCAGAAATGATGGTGAATAGGGAGAAAATTTCACGGAAAGGAGCGTCTTAATTAGCATAAATAACTTAAATAAAAATGCATTTTAAAATTATTTTTAGAACAAATCCTCTTTGTTGGCAGAAATTACTTTCTTCTTTTGTTAGATTAGAGTAACAAAATTATCTTTAGATGTATCCAACGGGCTAGTCATTTCTGTAAATTATGAATTTCCAGCTGATGCAAGCTGGCTCACTTTATAGTCTTGATTATAAATCAATATGTACGCCATCTAACAATCTAATGAAATGTACATTCCACCGCTTTTCGCCTCGAGTAATCAATTTCTGTTCAGTTTTTCCCATGGATTCCTGAAGTGTTGTCTTCAAATACTGTTATTTCAAGTGGATTAGATAAATATTTTTTTACAACAATGAATTACTCTTTTATTATTCACTACAAGAACCTTATTTTAGCTTTGAATTGCTAAATCGTCCAAAAAAAACAAAACAAATAAAAACGGTTTCAAGTTGATGTAGTTTGACAACTTTCCAACGTTGCTTCGACTCGTGACTTGATTTGCGTGTACCTACCAAAAAAGGGGTTCACTTTGATGAAGTCAAATTTGTACGCATGCGGTTTGACGTGAGTTTTCCACCGCAGTTTAGTTGCCTCCAGCGGTCTTCTGTTGTCGAAAGCGGCCAAAACTGAGCGCATGCAAGGTTGCACTGAAATGCAATTTGCGTCTTCCTGCGAGGCAGTTTGGCTTGCCCTTCCAAGTTTGTACGCAGGTCGTTATTTCCAAACTTGCGACGATTTGCGTCTCCTTTCGGTGATGCTATATACTAGAAAAAGCAATGGAAGAGGCTTGGAAAAGAAACTGATTGGATTTGTATAATTAATCCCGCTGCGCTGTGTCGAAAGGCAGTCATGAAGGGAACCGAATTAAGCCAACAGGGACTCAGAATAGTAAATTACTCTGGAGAGAAGTAACCAGAGAAAAAGGTTTTGGTAAAGATAGCGAGAGCCGATCCCAGAGACTAAGTTGAACTTACCTAAGTTATCACTTTGGTTTTGAATATGCGCGAGACGGACGCAACAGCAAAAACTTCAGCAAAAAAAAAAAAAAAAAAAAACTTCAGGCTAATACCTTGTGTCACTGAGCCTCACAATTTCAGGAAAAGCGCCTGTCTAAAATCTCTTTCCACTTGAATGGAAAACAACTGTAAACACCGGAATCCCAAAGGGTGTTGCTAAGAAAAATGTTATTATTGAAGACACGCTTCAGGAGGACTAAAATGCTTATTCGTTAAAGATGCAACGGGCGCCACAACCCTTTAGTGCCCATGGGAGAGGTGTTAGTTGTGCGTGCTCTCCTTGGCATCATATATTAACACCGGTGAGCTTCCTTCTTTCCGAGTTTCTTGTGCGATTTTTTCTTGCGGCTGCCGCTTGCTGATCTGCCTTTGTTTGAACTGCACTCGCTACGAAATCGCGCCAAAAATCTTCTGGTGCCAAGTCAAAAGTTACCCCGGCGTCCGATACACGAACAAAGAACAAAATTTTCTTTACCCCGGATTGAAACGTTCTTTCAATGTTTACTATTTTTTTTTCAAGAAAGTAAAGAAAATAAAGCGCCATAAAAGGTGGTTATGACTGAAGAAAAACCAAAATAGAACAAAACAAAAATACAATGTAGAAGGGAACAAATTAATTTGGAATAAAAATATATTTGTTTGTTACAGGGTTTGTAGAGGTGTCCTTATAGGGAGGGCATTCTCAGCAAGTCCCCACTTGATCCGTTTATTATAAAAAGATATTCGCAAGGTTTTTTTTTTACAAGGAAGCACTTTTATTGGAAAATAAACGGTTATATAGTCTTTTATTCTTAGATTCACCCATGTAAGGATTGAAATAATCATAGAGCAGCTGCTCTGCGGGTTTGAAGACTGTTTCCTTGAAGTGCACTGCGTCGTATTTGTCATATCTGCCGTCCGTTCCCTCGGGATACGAGGCACTCATCGGGAATACATCCAAAATCTCGAAACCAGCTTTGCACATGGCCCAGATAGCGTATGCATTATACAATTGTATCCGCTAAAAGGGAAAAAAAATCTTCCTGTAAGTATCAACATTAGACGGACGGAAAACTATAAAGCTCTGTGAAGTCCATTACGCACTGTCTGGCCGACTGAAAAACTGATTACTGACTGTGACCGTCTAACAGAACGATTAACAGGCCGTTGACTGACTGACTGACTGGCTGGCTGGCTGACTGACTGACTGACTGACTGACTGACTGACTGACTGACTGACTGACTGACTGACCGAATGAATGACCTGACCTGAAGGACAGTATGTGTGAGTGACTAATTGACTAATTGATTGTCAAGATTGATGAAATGACGGTCTGGCGGGCGAAATGACTGACTGACTGACTGACTAACTGTCTGACTGACCGGCAAATTGTCTAACTCTGACGGGCTAATTAGCTGACTGACATCAAGCCCTCTAGTGAATGTTCCAAGTGTATAATAGGTGGTTCAGACAGAAGCCCACACGTGTAGGCTCCCGTTGATTTACTCCCATATGCTCCCACATATAAATCTTACTCCTATTTAACGAAGACCCCGATATAACGAACGATATTTTTCAACCCAGTAATAGCAAAATGTATGAAAAAGAACCCCGATATAACGAACCTCCGTTATAACGAACTCATTTTGCCAGTCCCTTGGCATTTCGTTATACCGCAGTTCCACTGTAATGAGCAGGGAATTTCTCCTCTGTATTTTAAGCCTGTGGTTCCTCTTACCAGCTTTCGTTTCCTCACTGCTGGTCAATTAGAACGCGGGCTCTGGGCACGAGGCTGACAATAAAGAAGCCTGCGTGCAGACGTCTCCTATTGCCTTTGCTTCACGTGGGAAGCAAAGGAAAGAGACGGAGACGTCTGTACGAAGGCTAAAAGTAAAGGGGCACGTTCAAAATAAATCCACTAATCATATTACCTGAAGAGTTAAGAATCGAGGGCTGGGATGATCATAATACAGGAATCTTTCTCTGTGAATAGCTGTTGTGGTTTTCCATATCAACTTTCCTCTGAACTTCAACTGAACTTCTTCATATTCATTTTTCCACGTCTCTTTAAACATGGCAATAATGTCATTGATAAGCTTGCGATAAACAGCAAATTTCAAAGCAGATACATAGTGCAATCCGCAATTGAGAATTATAACGCTTTTCTCGTCCATTTCTGGACGATATATTACGTCTTGGATTTCTCGCAACACGCGTCGAGGTTCAAAATCACGATAGTTTCTCTTATATTTCTCTACTTCTACTGGCTCGTTCATGTTGTAGACCCAGTTATAGGTGATGTTACACGCTCTGAATACTTCGGTGCAAAGAGGCGTGTGATAGATAGAGTCATAGAATCTGAGAGCCAGTGAATCGCCATAAATCCATAAGATACCTTCTCTCTTGCGCGGGGAATTATGGAATAGGTTGTCTGCAAATCAAAATTGAATTTTGTGAGTAAAACATAAAATATAAAATCGCCCACGTCACATTCATTAAACTTTTAAACTTCTTTGCTTCAGTTCTTATGAGTTTACCAGTGACCAGTCCGGGATCGTTATCAATTTTGATAACCATGTTACGTCACAACATGGCGGCCCTCTCAGAAATCGCGGATTTTCGTACTCGGTCCGCTTTATTCGTTATTTGTTCGGTAATACTCGGGCTAACTACCCATAGTTCTATTCGAGAAAGCCAGGGACGGAATGAACTCCACGTGTGCCAAAGATGGCGGATGAAGGCAAAAGATGAAGGAGGGAATTTTACTCGCAAAGAGAAAGAACACTTCAAATTCTGCGTCCAAATCAGGTATGTTTTTCCACTTTGCCGTTAATTTTGAGTTGTTTAAAGAATTTTGTTGCATCCACAAAAATTATGTCGTATTCTTTAACCTTATTGAGGGGGACATTGGGGTTTGCGGTATTGCGGTAATGGCCAATTTTTCATGCGGTATTTCGGTAATTCTGATCTAAAATTGCGATATTACGATATTCTCAAAACCTGCGGGATTCGGTTTTTAGCGTTTTGTTGGGTATTTAAAATTATCTTCCCGTAATTTTCGACCCTCTCGGATCTTTTTCCAGTTTCTTGTCGTTTCGGAAACAGCTGCGGAAACGTTTCGAAACAGCTCTAAGGTCCTCTGATCCGTCACGCGTGTTTATATTTTTAGTCATATTGACATGAAACGTAATTACAATTTGATCACTTGGACAACCAATTAAAAGTCACGGCACTGACGTATGTCACGCACCGACTTTTAATATTTAATATCGATCGACCTTTGTTGACCCCACCAAGGGGTCCAAGATCATGTCCAAACCACGAGCTTTGCCAGACAGACCAGGCATTATTCAACATGGCTGTGGTAACAACATCCAAGATCGCGACGAGGGAAGTCGAAGTGGCTGTCATCGATTGTGTGGCTCTGTTTTACGAAGAGGGAAAAGCGGCGAGAATTACCCCCCAAAAAAACAAGTTCAAGTGTCGGGTGAACAAAGACGAAAAACGGCTCGCCAAGTTTAGGGAGAGCATTAGATAAGTTTAATTTGGATTGTTTCATTCAGTGCACATCACCAGGCACATCAAAACGGAACCTGACCTGATTTGACATTATTCTGGCAATAAACGGTCTTAAACGTATCTAATAGCTCATAAGGACAACGTCAACAAGCAAACAATTACAGTGGCTCCGAGATTTGTCTGTGGTAATGCGTGGCTTTATTTGCTTTCAGTGCTTTTATGTCTTTCAAAGCCTTTTCCCGGGAATGACTCCATGCTCTCGTGAGCGCGCGATGTGTAAGTAATTAGTATTAAGTCGTCGCGTTAACCCTGACTCCCAGCCCTGGACACGTTATGATGTCAACGAACGCTCCAATTGCCAATCTGTACACTTGGTTGGAGAAAGCCAGTGCATATACCGATGGGTCGTTTGGCTGGAGTAAAGCGGCTTGCCCAAGAACACAGCACAATATTCGACTAGTACTCGAACAGGGCTATTCACTCCGGAGTCTAGAGCACTAATCGACTCCTACTCGTTAGGCCATAGCGTCTAATACACCGCATCTCTCTAGAATGTAAATTCCTGATGAACGTTAAGCACTGACTTTGGAAGCAAAGAATTTCATTCCCTTCTATTGCAATCAGAAAAGTGAATCAATAAAGGTAAGTTTATCTTTGTTCAGCATACTGGTTACTGGACGGAAAGTACACGTTACTCATTTTCCTAAAACGAACCTATATGGCGGGCCATCGCTGTCAAAAGTTGATATCATGATATCCTGAATGATATCATGATATCTGCCTAATATCATGATATCGTGATATCATGATATCATGATATCATGACGTCAGGATATCACTACGATAAGATCTCGTTTAATTCGTGAACCATTTAGCAAATGTATTGTCATAGTTAACCATTTCGCAAATGCCTTGTTATTAGTGTTATTTTTAATGTCTGACATTTAAATTGTGCGTCGCAGCCTTTTTAGAATTACTCAACAGCCTGTTCATGAAAAAAATCTACCCACAACCAACAGTATGGCTTTCCTAAATCGTGTTACTTTAACAGTGTTTGATTTTTTGTTCGTGTAGTTCTGGAGCTCCCCCTCGTCAGTTCCGTGGAGGAGCTCAGCCCAGTAGTCAAAAAAAGCCACAAAATTACACCTGAAATAAACGCCGGAGCCAAAATGTCGTCTTTTAAAATAAACGCCGGATGCGTGCGAGAAAATACGGTGCGCGCGAAAATTAGTAAGAATAATGTTGAAAAATACCATGACGAGTTGTTCTATTTTGTGGGAGTGAGTGCAATTGCTATAAATAGGACATAAGTTTTTGTCGCTTTGATCTGAAATGTTGACTAGGGTTGAAGATCAGAACGACACACGCCATCGGAGAAAAAAACACCAAAGCGTAACTCGCAAACAAACCCTTCCCCCTCCACTCCCTTAACCTACCCCTCCCAAGGTAAAGTAAGTTCCAAGTATCATATTAACGCAGTCAACTGACAATATCGGGGCTGGTCTTGAGAGGACATACCTTCCTTTCAAAGCTTAGGTTTCCCTCAGATCATTAGGTCCCATATTTTCGGGTGGCCATTACTTTTGGGAGGGTTTGATCCCAAGGTCTCTATACATTAACGTTACTTGAGGGTAGGCGTTTCTTTCTAGGGGAGGGGTCGCCTTATTTCGGGAATTCTACGGCAAATAAAAGAAGGAAAGCTATGGTTTGGTATAGATTATTTGCCGCCGATATAATTGTCAGCAGACTAGCTACACAGCCGTTACACCGCGTGGGACAACTAGGAGTAACGAACGTTAAGCTTAAGTCACACCACCTATTGCGTGACTGGCTAATTTTAAAAATTCGCGAAAAAAAATTTCTCCAGTCTACAGAAATAGCCTTTCAAAAACGTGCTATCCTTAACTTTAGACTTTCCGGTTTCCCCCCTTGCTGTTGTGATAAAACAGCTACCAAGAATAAGGTAAAAACCCATCTAAAGCACGTGCTCACTGGAGACCGGGAATCTGGTTGCTTAAGTACAGCCACACACTTAGCAAAGCTAGCCCATACAGTATTGTTCTTTCCAGAGCACAAGTGTCCATCCCAGAAAAGGATTAACTGAACGCATGTACAGGCCTCAAGGGTATCTTGAAGCACGCGGACAAAGTCACGGTTCGCAGAAGTATTAAAAAATAACACACGCTTTTTTCCGATTACTGATGGCCGTAGTTAACGTCAACTCAGCGTGGTAATTTCAAAAGTCAGACATTAAAAATAACACCAATAACAAGGCATTTGCGAAATGCTTAACTATGACAATACATTTGCTAAATGGTTCACGAATTAAACGAGATCTTATCGTAGTGATATCCTGACGTCATGATATCATGATATCATGATATCACGATATCATGATATTAGGCAGATATCATGATATCATTCATGATATCATGATATCTACTTTTGACAGCGATGGCCCGCCATAAACCTAGCATGCCTTAATATTCGAAAAAACAATTAAGTTAATATTTGCCCGTAATTTTAAGATTATGCAAGGCAACAATTTCGTTATTTCATTGATTTTTGACAAGGTTTTGGACGTCTTGCGGTATTGCGGTATTTGGCGAATTTTTTTGCGATAATGCGGTATTTGTCAATTTTTTTTGCGGTTTTGCGGTATTCAGAACCCCCCAATGTCCCCCTCCTTATTCCTTTCGATGTATGGTTTGTTTATCGTTGTGCACGATTTATTAAAAAAGTGCACTGGGGTATTTTGATTTGCAGTCCGATTGCATCACTAACCGCCATTTTGCGTTTCTATTGACTGAGTCACTTGATCCTTCGTGTCTAAGATGCTTCGTTTTAGATTTTTGTGATAATCACCAGACGTTGTTACGCAGATGCTTTTGAATTTCTGTGACAAATTTTTATACTTTTCTTACGAGTTTAAATTGGGGTTAGAGGACCTGCACGACTCCTACTTTGATATCTTTGTAAGCAGCGTCTGATCTATCTCGGTCTTTCGACCAATTTTACTTCTTGTACCTTTGTAGTGGGTTTAGTTTGGAGGATGTTTTTAAAAATGATGACTGAATTGAGCCGTTTATAACTTTAGGCGTCGCATTTTTAAGACTTTGATTTCAAGGTCATGTCTGATCTTTTTCTGATATCATGTGGCTTAACGCCTGTGTGTTATTCTTAGTTAAATTTGACCAAATCTGTTAAGCGAGTGTGGTTTTATGCTGCTCTTGCAGCGACTTCAGAATACACGGCCACTTATCTACATATCTTTCAATGCTTTGAATAACGAGCCATATGAAAACAAAAGGAACAATTGTTATTCAGTGACATGCAAATAGGTGCCCGGGTATTCTAAAGTTTAGCCAAATCGGTGACAATAAACGATCTGAAATATTATCTGTTGTAGGATGCTGTGTTTCGCATCACGGAGTGTGATCTATAGACCTTTTTCGTCAAGAAATTGAAGTTGTAGCTTCTTTAGAGCTTAGCTTATATCTTTTGCTCTAAACAAACTTCGCACATGCAAATTAAGTCTTAAATACATGAACAATTGCAGCCTCAATCGCCTCCCGTGCAAGAGAATACTTCAATATATAAGCTGTATCGTCGTTTGTGAAAGCAATATTTATTCATGGTGATTATTTCGTTTTTACTACAGGACTCTACAGATTGATGAACGTTCACCTTCCCCTGCCATGAACATGGCAAAGAAAAGGAAGCAAGAACAGAGCGAACACTGTGAAAATAAAATGTAATCAAATGAATGAATAAACTCTTTGTAATAGAATAATCGTTGTCTTCCTTCACTTGTCATTTCACTCAGAACAGTCGTTGCTTGAGAAAATTTGATGTAGTATCCTGCGAGCAAAGTCTCCTTCAATCTTCCTCCGATTTTTCTAGATCAAGGGCGACTCTACTCGCAGGATACCGAACTGGGTCGATGAAGTATGCGAAATTCATGTCACAGCTAGACTGAGAGTAGTCTCTATTAAATTTTGGCGATGGCGAATGTGGGGTGGGCGAAATTCACACACGCGCGCGCGTCACAGCTTTTGGAAATAACTTCTGGACAATAACACTATTCCCAAGTAATTTTCTTTCCATATTCCTGTGATACAAACATTAAATTCACTCGAAGAAAGTGCAATGTAACCACTTCTCAGCCTTTCCGAAATCGTCTCGCGTTCGTCCGCCATATTGAATTCAGGGCCGATGCCTCGCAATAGCGTCACGTGCACAAAAATTTGAGCAGCGATTGGCTAATGGTTTGTTTTGCTCCGAGTTATCAAAATTGATAACGATCCCGGACTGGTGACTATTAGATATGTCTTCAATTAAATGAGCGTCGAAAGTATGGTTTTGGTTTTGCTTTACTTCGCTCTCTGATGTTTTAGAGTGTAAATGACACGAACTTTCCTTTTTCTTTATTGATATGTGTAATGATAAAAGGAAAATAATTTATTCCTTTTATTTATTCCTTTTTATTCCTTTTTTTTTCGGCCGAATTGTTCCGGAGACTAGGGCGAGAAATATTGCTTGTGACGTACTTGTGACGTCAGCTGGCATTATCGGATTGATCGCACTTTCCGCCACCCAAGCTCGCACTGCGAGCTTGGGTTACCTGTGTTTCAGCCATAGTTGATTTCCAGTCATTTTCGTTGCACAGAACTACGAGTATGTGTTCGATTACTTCTGCTTTTAAACCTGATTGTTTTAATTTCGCAGTTGACTAGCGGATCGATGAAAGCAAAGATTTTAATTGAGGATTGATTATCCGAGTATCGAGAGAGAAATGCGACCATATCTAGACGAGTCGCTCGTGGACATTTCACAGGGGGAAAGTATAGTGATAGTGATGAAGAACGAGACACCAATGGTTTGACTCCAGCCGTTTGAGGGGCAAGATACGAAGGAACTGTGCTGGTAAGTAAAATGTTTTGGGCTGTTTGCTTAACTTAAGTACTCGCTCCACTTTCAACCTGAGCAAAAACCCGAAGCTAATACTGACTTGATCGCACGTGTTTTTCAGCGCTTGACGTTAATTACATACACATGCCTCGAGTCCTGATTGGTTCAGGTGATTAGTCAGAGTAATAACTTTGCTAGAAGATAGTTCCAGTCTCACAGCGGTCAAACGCAAGACGCGCGCGCAGTTCCTGCCATAATTTTACAGAGGAAAATATACAGACGAATGTTAAAAGTTTCACTTTAGACGCAAAACTTAACGCCGTTTCTGAAAACTTAAGCTTTTTACGTTGAGTATGTGTTGGAAATGAAGGAACTCTCATGCACAAGTTTTGCCGGCGTGAAATTCGGTTTGCCGGAACATCTGCATCGTTTTGATACGAAAGTCGCGCTCGTTAACTTTTGAACTGATTCAAAAGATCAGAAGTGGCGTAGCTTTTTGCGTTTGACCGCTGTGAAGGTCCCAGTAGCGATAACTCTGAATCATCAAAGGCCTAATAAGGCGACACTTCATTTTTATCCAAAGATGCTCTAGAGCTTAGGCAGGGATAACTTTACCTGGCGCATGCGCGATCCACGTGTCGTTCATCCAGTAACCAAAGCCATCTGATAAAAACTTACAGTCAATGCCACAGTATGACGGATGACCGAATCCGTAACTCAGAAATTCTACAAAAGTAAAGGAGAGCACAGTTCAAAACTAATGCCATTACCAGTCCAGTTTAGTCCTTAACGTCGCCTTGGTATTTAAAATGGTGGCGTGGAAAAGAGCATCCGCTCCTTCTCAGAAAGGCGGTACTTTGACCAAACCTGAGCCGCGTGAAATAGCAGGTCACGTGAGGTGCTTTTTGCTAAGCTCTCCCCTCCGAGGTTGATTACAGTCAAATACACTGTAAGCAAAAACCTTAGTAACCACGCCTGGTCTCCCAATGAAAGAGGGGCTCACAAACTTTCAGTAACTGGTACTTAGACTAAAGAATAAACCGTAATGTCATACCATCTCTTCTCATTGGGCCGCTGCCCGCGGGCACGTCAAAGCACAGCGGTTCTCCGCCCATTAAAGGCTGCATCAAGTAGACATGCTTTCCGTCCAGAATTCCTTGCGGCTGGTTGCTTCCATGAGTATTTCCTGAAAACGTAACAGAAGATGAAACGGTCATTCAATTATTGTATTGTGTTCTTTGGCAAGACAATTTTGGAATCGCAAAACACCACTCTCCACTAAAGGATACAAATGGCTTACAGCAGATTGTTTGGCCGGCCTGATGGTTACTCAGGCTTAGAAATGAAAGCTTGGTTTCCACGAGCACTATTGACGAAAACGCAAGCTTTCTAATTAACACACAGGGAAACGTTTCACCTTCAGTCCTTCTGTTTTCGTGGGCTTAAACAAAGATATCGTGAATCAAACAGAGTTGACGAGAAGTAGATGAATTCAATCGCAGTGGAAAGAGGGGGGTGGACGACGTACCTTACCCGGCCGGTATGCCCAGAAGTTGCCCTCACAATAGAAAATAAAAACAAGACTATTCTTTAAACCAGACATTTTAGATTTCGTTTCGATATACCCATACTTCTTCCCTGCAGATGTACTTTGTACCCAATTTTAAAACCTCCTGACTATCGTATACTCAAAAGCCCTGGCCAACCGTGAAAAATAGCGAGCTTGGGTTTGTTTATCTTAACTTCATGCGTTGTAACGGCGGTATATTTTGCAGGTGGATGCGTCACCAGAAACTCATATGTGTTGCTAACCTAACTTCTGTAAAGAAGCCTAAAACGATTTGCATGACCTAATTTCTATCAAAATGTTTCTCACCTGAAATAAACCAGTAGTCAGGGGGATCTTTCATTCCATCACATATTGAATGATCCAAAACCGCCGACAAGCAATAATTTCCGGGGCGAAGAATCAAAAACAGAATCTCATACATGCCATTTCCGTGATCAAACACCGTGGGCGCAAATCCAGTAGGACCGGAAATGAAAACCCGCCAGTAGTCTCCACCTACTGACTTCGGAAGGCCGTAAGCAGTTAGCGTTTGAAGTGTAATCCTGCTAAATTCACCAGCAGGTCGAATGTCCATGGAGTCTACCAAACTGTAACGTCCGTTAGTCCTGTTTTCTACACTCCAGCCCGGTAAGTTATCTTCGTAGACTGTGTTTCCTTCGCAGGGTTGGCGAATTCGTTCCCAGTCTATTCTCGCGTTGCGCATTCGGCACCAGTCCGTCCCGAAGTCTTGAAGAGCACTTCGATTGACGGTGCTCGTCAGATATAAGGGATAATACCATTTTAGGTAGATAAGTAGTGTTATTATGACTCCCCAGTAGAAGCAGAAAGCCCTTCGTAAGACGAACAGGCGTGGCAGTCCTTTTAGAGTACCAACCCTGTGCACTCGGGACTGAAGCGTTAGCTGAAGTGAGGGGATTAGTCTTTTCCTGCGCATGCTGTCGACATCGAGGTGTTCAGCGGTAGAGGAAGCAAACTCTGCATCATCTCTGGCGGTTCCGCTCATAAGACACACCTTTAATAGCAGCAAAAACAAAATTATTTAGCAATTAAAACACTAGAATAGAACTCCTGCACTAGAAAAATTAATTTGTACTTATGTCATTTTCGTGTTTAATAACCTTTACAACAGAAATCAAAAACACTTTTAAGGACAAAAACCACGTGATCTTTGCTTATCGGCGGTAACTAACTCGCCAACTATCAACAAACTCGCCATTTGATTGATTAACTAGAGACTGTGCATCGCTGTATAGATATCCTAGATATCGTAAAGTAGAACAACAAAAAGTCTTTTGTTCAGTAAGGCTGCTATTTTTCAGTGTTTCACAATCACTTTTCAATGTTAATGGACGGATTGGTTGCGTTGAGAAAGTTAAATTTTATTTATCGCTCTTGGTTTTTGAGACAGATCATCTAGCGGTTTCTTTTAATAAAGAACAAGTTACACTTGACCTAGTTCAATAATCACTAAAATTCAACGACCAGTAGCGGCGTGATACCTGTTCTTCTCCCACGTGCTCTCAAGTAATCAAAACAGTAATTTACGATCCTTCAGATTTCGTGTCTTTAAATACTTTTTACATCAGACAAACTCAGTAACTGAATAGTTTTACCAAATACTACTGTTGTATATTTGCTCATATCCACGGAAAACTGTTTTTGCAACGTTTAAGTGCGATTGATCATTAATCGTCGTTAACTTGGCGGTGTTAAGAATGCTGTAATCAGAATTAATCTCAAGTCATTTTCTCTCTTACCTTACGATCCCAGGTAAAAAGCCTTTATCTGTAGATCAACTACAACACAGTAGTGTCCAAACTCTCGCTTCAAGACATTCTATCTCCTCGTGGTAGCCTCAAAAAGAATTTATAATAAAAATAGTCACAGCTTATACGCCAGTTATCTTAAAATCTCTTTGACTGTTAAATCTTCTTTGTTCTACCGCCACATGTCATGTGATTTGAGACATCTTGTAGTGTAACCTGCTATCTCTGGTACGGTCCTTAATTTACATGTATATACAAACAATTCGGTATTGCTTTAGTAGCTAGGTATCTTAACATTTGAAACAAAGCGACATTTCACTCGGTTAGACAACTCTTGACTAGTGAATTCTGCGGAAAATTTATGGTACAGGTTTCGAATATGTCACTCAAAATGCCTTTTCAATGTTTTGTTATTGTTTTGCTCGGTGAAACACCAAAGAAAGTTATAATTGAGGCACTGCGGGTATAATCAATCTGCACGTTGTTCTGTAGTCTTCATAGGCGTGAGTTCCGAGTTTTTATCAATATCGCAGGATTCCATATGATCGCTTCAACTGCTTTACGATCACTGATCACATGATTGCTTCAACTGCTTTACGATCACTGACTGTAAAAACGTTCAGCGATCGTTGCGATCATATGGTGACCACTCTTCAGCGATCGTTGCAACAGCGACTTCAGTTCTATAGGCTGGTTTCCATATATATATATGATCGCCACGATCGCTAAGATCGCTGGAGAAAACGTTCAGTAATCGTTTCGATCATATGGAAACCACTCTTCAGCGATCGTAGCCATCACAGTGACCATTGCGACAACGATCGCCGAAATAGACTTCAGTTCCATCGTTTACCAGACGTTTTTCCCAGCGATCGCACCGATGGTAACGATCATGTGGAAACCAACCTTATCGCAGCGATCGTAGCGACCCAGTGGCGATCGTTGCATCATATGAAAACCAGTGTCGATCCTTGCGAAAGTTAATTTACCAGAATGCACTGCGTCCTATACTTATTCCAAGGTGGAGCAAACAGCAAGGCAGACTTTGTGGAAGAACTACAGCAGTATGACTGCTTATACAACAACTTTCAACTATTATTAGTGTGTATAAATTAAGTTAATTCATTCATTTATGATCATTCATTCATTCATTCATTCATTCATTCATTCATTCATTCATTCATTCATTCATTCATTCAGACATTACTGGAGTGAATGCATGAAGGTCAATTGCTGCCATTGCGGTTTATATGGAATTAATAAAGTAAAATAAAGTTGTGATTTAAAAGTTATAATCGTCTTTATGAAATACTGTTTAAGTAAAACACTGTATTAGGAACCTCCCGGACCATCTACACATGTATCTTGAGCCTCCACTAAATTTTACATCATAATTCAGTTTGAAACAGTTGACAGTCATTATTTTTTATTTATTTATCTATTTATTTATGCAGGAAAATCTGGTTTAGCATATAGAGCTAGTTTAAACAGAGTCCTGTAAAAAAAAAAAAACAAATAAACAGATACAAGGAAAATAAACACGGAAAGCCGACACACAATAAAACACATAGAGACACGCGGTAATTAAAGAGGCTTGACACACTGGCCCTTGAAGTGCCGTTTCGCCAGGGACTTGAACGTATTAAAGTCCGTTGCAGATCTAATATTAGAGGGCAAGGAATTATAGGTACGTGCACCATTGATCCTAATTAAAACTGCCCTGGTATGTGGTGGTTTTAGCCATAGGCAGCCGCAACTGAGCACGTTGTCTGGTGAAGTGAGAGTGGATTTGGTGAGCGTGCCTAAATTCACTCAGCAGATAAGAAGGTGCTAATCCATTGATGCATTTATAAACAAGGACAGACTTAAGAAGACTACGGCATGCTTGCAGATGGGGCCAGCCGAATGCAGTAGACAGTTCATCAGACTTAACAGCTCGGCCCTCGATTATACATGCAGCACGGCGATTAAGCTTGTCTAAGTAAGATTTACTACCCTGGCCACAGCTATCCAAGACGAGCGCGCAATAGTCAAATAAAGGCAGTACCATTGTGTTATATAATGTAACACAAGCAGATTTTGGTAGGACTAAATTCGAGCGCGACGTAGTAATGCTAATCTAGAAGAGATCTTTCTACCCATTGAGCCAACGAGTTCTTTCCAAGACAACGTTTCATCCATAATTAACTGGTGTCCTTGCATACGGCAACTGAGCCCGCGGTACGAGCGGCGGTCAAAACCGTGGTGTCCTCTCGGTTCTCGTGTTCTGCGAAATAGACCTTTCACCTTTGTCACAAGGTGTCATGTTGAGTTCCCGGAGAATAAAAAGCTTTGCTTTTCCACGTCTAAACTCGTTCTTAAGTTTTTCACTGCGAGGCTAGACGGGAAAATGTTTTGTTTTTATGCGAAATAGTAGCCGCGTGAAAAAGGTCTATGCACTGGGTTTTCGTTTCCGGTTTACGGTTCAGAATGCTACGACTGAAAACAGAGGAATCTCCAGTATTTTGTAATTGTAAGCAAAAGCAAGAGTTTATAGCGACTGAGGCGTAGATTGAGTTGACTTTGCTGAAAAAAAATTCCTGTTGTTCTACTCATAAACTTTTGCATTAAGGGGTCTTGTGCGCTTGCAACGAAGGTAAAAATTAGTGCGAAGACCGAAACCGCTGCGTGTGTTTTGTGTGGCTTGTGTTGGATTAAAAGTGTGCATTGATTAAAGGATATTAAGAGCGACAAGACGATGACTAAACCGTTTAAAACCGTAATAATACACCAGAATTTATTCCTTATATCAGAAGAGTTGACTCGAGCTGCTCTATTTCCGGCGGGCCCCACTGGGATCAAATTCAGAGAAACAACAACGCCATCACGAGAGCTACAAAACAGCTAATTCCAGTAAGACTTTTTGCGGTTTTAAATGATCTGGAAAACAGAAGTTGAAGTGACATTAGCATCGTTACAAGTTGAATGGCATTACGAATGCTTGTTAACAAAGAAAAATTATCACACTCTCCCATTTTCTGATTTAAGCCGCCCAAGTTTCGAAAGACACGTTTACATAGTTTAATGCAATTACCACCCAAGAAATAAGCTTATACTAAACAGCCGTATCATAAATTTGTTAATTGGTTTCTGAAGAACAACTTCGTCTCTTAGAGTCGTCTGTGATTATCGGTTCTTTCTTTTTGCAACGAATCCGACGTAACGCAAAGTTTTATATTTCCAAATCTCTTTCGGTACTGCGGACTGATGCAGCCCTTTGATCAGCATTTTGCTCTTTTAAAATTACTTTCACTTTTCCATTTTGAATAAACTCCTCCTGCCTGAATCCTAGAGTAGAACTAGAATTTGTTACTTTTAATTATAACAATTTAAATCTTTTTGAAATTTCGTGAGAAATTACACATTTCCTCTCTTTACTCTCTGTCTGTAAAAGTCGACTGATTGCAAGTTTCAAAGGATAACGTACGTGGCGTGGAAATTGAAGCGAGAAAAAAAACACATAACAATATTTGACTAAATAAACTTTGTTCCTGCAATTACCGTTCCAATCCAAGTTAGTCAAGTTGATTATCCACTTAGAAAGACGGGCTAGGTAATAAATATTTTTACTTTCCGTGGTGAATAAAGCAAGCGAAAATGTCGTTTCCTCGGCGGTCCGCGTGTTGTTTTTGCTTGGCCTGAATTTCAGGTGAGTTTTGACTTTTGAGAAGAAAAGTAATCTTCTGCGACTTTAGACTTTTTGCTGTTACGATGAGATAAGGAAGCTGCAAGGCCTTTTTGTTCTTCTCCGGGTATGTGGAAAATTGTACAAAGTTGCCCTTTTCCAATTTGAAGCATCAGCTGTGTAGCGCAACCATACAACGACCGTGGATCATATTGGTTATACGTTAATGATGTATCTCTGCTTTGATGAACAGAACATTTATCCCTAACCGATAAGACCAATCTCGTTGAGATGCAACGACAATTTTGACAGCAGGCAGTCACAGCTGCAGGCACAGCTGGAAGTTGGTGTGAATTAAAACCAGACATGAAGTACACGATGAAAACAAGTATGAAGTGACCGGAGATCTTTACAAGGACAGAAGTACGGATTGTACCCGACGCTACTCAGAGCTGCTCAGTTAGCGGACATCCATGTGATAAACGAGGCCAAGGAGAGTGAAAGGGAGGTGAAGTTTCTTGTGTAAAATAATATTCAGTAGGACAAGAGGAAAACTTTTACAACCTCCTTCGCATTCAAGTCCAAGTATAGCGAAGTCTGTCGCCACAGAAAAAAGTTTTGAATCGATCCTGGTTGCTCATCCAGTCCATATCATCGCAAACGGTTGTGACTTGTAATAAACTGAAGTAAGGCAAGCGGTAAATTTGAAGAAAACGCTGAAATAAAACCGCACTTCCACAGTATAAACTTTGCTGATCACGCAGAAATCGAAGCGAAGAGCACAAAATCTGCGTGACGTCAGGACACCATAGTTTTTCCCGCCTACTGAATGCTGATTGGTTGATTCAAATTTCACCGTATGCAAGGGTTGTCTGCCGTAACCGAGAAACTGTCAACTGCGTTTATAACATAGAGGGCAAAATTACTGAATGCTGATTGGTTGAGACAGAGGGCATTTTTTCTTAATTTTCCTTCGGACGAGGGCAAAATTACTAATTCCTGATTGGCCAAGCGCCAAAATTACTCGCATTCGATTGGCTGAGTGTGAGAGCGCGCCATTTGCATTTTGTAGGCGTCTTGAAACGAGAAACGGATTTTGAGTTGTTCAACACAAGGATCGCTTCAAAGTTTGACTTTTAACCGGGTTGGTTGGTAAAAATGGTATAGAAATCGCGTGTTTGCTTGAAGAGAAATTCCAAAAGGTGAACCTATATGTGTTACGGGAAACAGCAAATGGTTATTTGTTTTAAAACTACTGAAAACTTTGGAGCGACGTGGTCGATAATTTTTCCAGCGAGGAAGCTTTGCAACTCAGGTGAATAAAATTTACTTAGTTAATTAAGTTTTAGTGTGTTTTGTCAATGAACTAGAATTGTATTTATCTCTTAAGATGTACATAATGGTCAGTCTTTCTTGTTTTATGCGCTGAGCAACAGCTACACTGCTTGTTTGGTGAATTGTTTACGAGCGGGTACTTTTATTCTGACGGCCGGCTGATTGTGTTTCAACGTGCATGGAAAAGCTTCCGAAAATTTTGCCCTCTGTGTTATAAACAAGTAATCGCATTGAGTCCTCGTAGAATTAAGGATAAATTTCACTTGTATTTTCAAAGTTTTCACAAATTGCCCTCGTCGCGCAATTTTGTGAAAACTTTGAAAATACGCGTGAAATTTATCCTTAATTTTACTCGGCCTCATGCGATTACATATACTAAGCCTCTGGTGGGTACCTATTAGCATTATTGAAGTCAGACCCAAACCAACTTATTAATCTATCTAGATCCGATGAAAGCCTAGATTCAATTTCGTTAAGGGATCTACTAGCGAAAAAATAAGCGTATCATCGGCGTAGAGCTCTACAATACATGCTTGTACAGCAAGCGGCAGATCATTGATATACATTATGAATAAGAGTGGGCCTAGGACGCTACCTTGAGGGACCCCAACCTGGATCGGCATAGGTTCAGTCAAACACTCATATTTACATTGTCGGACTTAGTTAGAATCTCTAATAAGTGACCATCTCCCTTAAGTGACTATCTTCGTGGAATTCCGTTTGAATTTATTTTTTAGTCAAAAACGCTGTATACTTAGAGTTTAGTGTGGTTGACTATCCTCCTTAAGCGATCCCGTTCATGGAATTGCGTTTGTATCAGTTCTCAGTCAAACACTGTACTTAGAATGTCTTGTAAACGAACACCTTCGTAGAATTCTGTTTGAAAAGGTGCTAAGTCAAACACTGTATTTGGATCCTCTCAGAATCGACCAGAATTCATAACCCCGAGAGTGAGCCTCACCCTCGGGATTATGAATTCTGGTTGCTTCTGTACATGTAAGTGATTAACTTACAAGAGAATGGAACACATAACGAATAAGCCAATTGAAGTGATTCATCTGTTGTCCCAAGCAAGGAGACAGCAACAACAATAAGTTGTTCCACTGTTTATTCGTTTCTTGCTTTCTTTGTATTTTACTGTTTTGGTAAGTTAGATATCTGTGCTATTCAACAGCTGCTTCTATTTTAGGCATGCATTTGTTTATTTTTAAGTATACTCTTCTTCTGAAAAGGTTCGGCGCTTTTCAACATAGGAACTGACTGTTTTCAGTGTGTTTTTACAATAGCGAGTACACTGAAATTGAAATCAAGTTACTTAGTAACATGCCTGTTGCATTCTGAATGTTGCCTCTTTCTTAAATTAATATTGCTATCGACAGAAATGCCTCCCTTGGCTAGTAAGTTATAACCTTCTCAATTGTAAGGTTTTCAAAATTATTATTATACTTTCAGCAATAATTCTAAAATATATGTATGGTTAAATATGATAATTTTATATATATTAAGAGTTCTTTCAACTAATTTTATCAGTTTTGGGATCCTAGAAACGACAACCCATAAATTACTGATGTTTGGTTTGAACCTTTGTAAGATTGCGAATGAATTTATCCCAGAGTGTCACCATATAATTCGGAATGCTATTGGACAGTACGTCTCTGTTATATTTAACTGTACTAGCTAAGATGCTACCGGGTATTTGAATCCGTGGGTGAAATTAAATCATAAACTACGATCATTCAAATGAAAGCTACTAGGCAGTACTTAAATGTGATGCTATTTAGCATGCTGTTCATTATGCAGACAGAATAACGTGTACTTCTGGCAGTACAAGCTGGTTACATTTTTTATTACGCTGTGGATGAGATTTTAAAGGTTGATCATGACCAACTGACAATTCAACTAAACGCTACTGAGCAATACTATCAATCTTGTATGTTTGTTCGTTTGTTTTTCAATATTTTCTAAGGTCTTTTTTTAACGAGGGCGTCATTAGCATATAAAGAGGGTTAAAGTGTTCGTCTTAGCAGCACTAGAGCGGGTTTCATGTGAGTATCGAAAGTTGTGCGCGTTTGCTTTGGTTTTGACTCCGCCCTGTGATTGGCTTAAAAAACTCGCGGCACTTTTTCAACCAATCCGAACTAAACCCAAACCAATTGTGTCTTCGTTGCACGTGTTTTCCCGCGCTTGGCGCCTGTTACATGGATTGCTTCGACTCCTGATTGGTTCTTTGTGTTGTTGCGCGTTGTGATTGGCCATAGTAACTGCTTACGTTTTGGTTAATACGACACTCGACTGAAATCCGCTCTAAAAAAAACCTCTCCAGGAATTCTAATGCCTCAAGTGAGTCAGAGGTCTGCTTCAAAAAACCGTTTCGTTTCGTGACGGCCTGTTTGTTGCTTCAGAGGAAGAGCTCATCAGCGGTTGCACCGCATTTAAGCAAGGATTCCTGATCATAGCTTTAATCGTCCTCCTCATCTCGCCATCACGAAAAGCAAAAATAAAAGGATTCAAAGCACTGTTAGCGTACTGCATGCACTTGACAAAGGTGCCCACACGGCCTATATCCACAGGGGCTAAATTACAGGGAAAGCAGAACGTGAACACGAACGCCCCAATCACGTGAGGGAGCCACGTAATGAAAAAGGTCCCGGAGATGATTGTGAGCGTGGCTGCTGTTTTTCGTTCGCGGCGAAGATTTCTTTGAAAGCGGTTTCTGTCCCCCTCAACCGCGGGCTCAACAGTGTTGCGAATCAGGGATTGAGTGATTTTGAAGATGAGTACGTTTAACAATGGAATTATCAACAGCGCGACAAAAAACATGGTCATGAGAACATGGAAAGGGTAGTTCTTGTTGACTCTGGGAGTCAACGCGAAGTCAAGGCATGAAAGAAGCAGAGACAGAAACCAGAGCACCCCCAGCACACGGTAGTACGAGGCAAGGAGAAGGGTGTGGTGTAAAAAAGGTCTGGAGATGGCGATGTATCGTTCCACAGTGACGGATATCAGATGAAACACAGACGCTGTTCCGCTGAATATATCGAGTGATATGTAAAACCTTACCAAAAGGAGGCTAGTAGAAGCACCTCTGAGATTCACAATGTAGAGAGGAACAGCTATCGCCCCCACTAGCCAGTCAGAGGCGGCCAAACTCACGATGAACGCATTCGAGCCTGTTTGTAGCGTGATGTTTTTCTTGTACGCTGCTATAATCATGGTGTTTCCAACCAGAATGACCAACATCAAAATGAAGATGAAAATGTCCCTGAAAATCTCCTCTCCTTTAGAAGGCCCGTACATTTCCGTGGAGCAATGACGACTCGCTGACTCAACGGATTTGACTTTGCACTGTTCGTAATAAACTAGTTTTAAGCGGAAACTTGTGTGCCATGTCGTCAATTCTAGAATTATCACAGCATTAGCTATTGATTTTAATTTGCAATGAACGTGCGGAAATGTGTTAGCCTGATCGAGTTTCAGTTAGAAAAGAGATAATTTTGTTTGCCAGCCGTCACTTCATTTTTTAAATTAAAAAAATTTCTTTTGTTTTTGGGAGGCCACGCCACGGTGACGTTTGTTGCTTTTGCCTAAATTTCAAAAGATCTGTCGACAACTTCCTATTTTAGTTGCAACCACTTAAGGAAGGCTCGTCCATAATTAGCCACTCTGACCACAAAAAGCTATAAAAAACACAATCAATAGTATTGGAACCCTGGGATACACAGATTGTATCAAAATTGCTAACTGAAAACAAAATTCAATTAGAAAGTGACAAGATGTTGTTCTTTTTACAGAAAAACGATCATATTCGATAGTCCCTTGTATAACATTTAACGCGTATCCTTTGTCAAATACATTCAACAGCAACCACCTTCTAAAAACCCATTTGAATAATTTCTCAGTTTAACGCTGAATTTAGAATCTTTTGTAATTGATCGTCACCCCACATACGATTGTCTTTCCCGAGAGTGTTTACTCGCTCGTTCACTTGACTCTCAACTGTATTTTTGGGATAGTCGCTTGAAAGAGGTTCTGAATACAGCGTTTGACTCCAAATTGATTCAAATGTGGTCTAAAAGGACACCGTGTCGCTTTAAGTGGACTTGAAGGGGGATTTTAAGGCAGTACGTTTTGTTGAATAACTCATGCAAACCGGAGATTTCAAAAAGATGCCGTCTCTTGCAGGAGATAGTCAATTAAAAGATATTTTAAATTAGTGTACTGTTTGACTGAGAACTGCACCTTCATAAAGATGCATATATTCCCTAGCTTTAGAAAGATAAATGCTAGTTAAGAGTAAAAGCGTAAAGAATTTGAACAATTCAATAACTAAGGATGCTCTACAAGGAAAATTCGTGGAATACTTGGCTCTTCGGAGCGCCTAAATCGCCTGAGTTATTCAGATTTAAGTCAGTGTGGCGAGAAAAATCAAGTCTTTTGGTGGGCAGGATGTCTCCTCAAACTTTCCTAACATGAGAAAATTAATCTATTTAGTTTTCGATCGGAGGAACAAATATGTCGTTTATACAGAGAGCGAATGAATGAGGGCAGGTGGCATATTTGCAAAGACAACAGCACCTCGCCCGAAATTTAGGGGATAAGTTTCAGTTGCCTAAAGTTTTCCGTTAGTTGCACTTTTTAGCTAAAGAATCAGAACAGATCAACTTGCGTTAGCTTGTAAAAATATATTTGGAAAAGGCCCTGAAACAAGCTGTAGAAACAGAAAGAGAGATTCTTAGGAAGTTTGCTTAAATTTGGGTGCCTCTGGACAGACTAGTGCATCGGCACTCCCTTTTTTTGTAACATTAATATAACGACAATGCGTTCCTTGGACGACGCCTCTACTTGATTTCATGAGCAAAAAAGATTTTATGAGATTTGAACAAAAAGGGTTCTCCCCTGGCTGGGTGCAACTCCCCCCAGAATACCCCCCCCCCCCCTTAGCTATCAGAAGAAGCGTCATCGAATTTTTAACAAAATTAAAAGAATCAAATATGTTTCTATTGATCAAACATAGGATAACCGCGAATTTCCATTTCTCGTTCCAGTTTGACTAACGGTTCCGATTTTGTGACATATTTGGGTTAGATATAAAATTCGGACTCGACAAATATCTGTAGCAAAATCAGATCTCGGCTAGTTTCCTTTCTTTTGTAATACAAGGGAAACAGTATAGCCTTCGGTACCGTCATTGTGACAACAGAATGTCACATTAGAGAGAAAAATGTCAACGTTCACTCCATTAAGAGTGACACTTTTGTTTTATCGATACATTTTGTTCTGACATAAAAGACTTTAACTGAAACTTAAATTGCCTTAATTAAAATCGTGTACCGAAGCGAATACTACTCTAAGATTTATGTTCGGTAATATCTCCGATTGCAATCTGTAATTTATTGCTATACTTCTTTGTTTATTCTGAGTTTATCATCAAAGTAATATCACTTTAAAACGAAAAATCTGTAAAGAATAAGAGACACAAGTTGTCTTTCTCATTAACTGACCAAAAATTCTCAATAATTAATATCAGATTCTTGCGCGAAATTTCGGTAAACGACGGGAATATCGTTCCGAAAATAAATGCCCAAGGACATAAATTCATGAGTTGGTACGAACTGCTGGGTAAGATCAAATATAAATTGAAGACTGTAAGCTTTCAAGCTTTTAATACAAACTTTAGAAGGATGTAAGGAAACAAGCTGTCGGAAATCGATGTGATTTCCAAAGCAAAGTTAATTTAACGTTAAGAAAGTTGATCTCAAAGAATAACCGATTGAGTTTTCACTGAAAACCAAACGATATCTGATTATTTTTTGTTTTCGGCCGCTTCGGAAGTCAATTATTGCATCTGCGTTCAATTATCTAACTCACGAAAAACATTTATTAACGATTTATAAACATTTATAAAAATCTTCCAAAAGCAACAATTCTTGAAACTCGATGATTATTACTCTGCTTATGATATGGTACTGAATCATGCTGATGATAGATAGATTGTTATACTCGATCTCCGTCTATTCTTCTCTTCCTGTTGAAAAAGCAACCGGAATTTCATTGTTTTGACATTTCGACCTTTCAAAAGTCGTTTATTCCCTTATTGACAATTTTTATCAAATGTTTAAGGCAATTGGTGTACTTCTATTAAAATCTCAGCTTTGTTCTCTGCTTCTTTTTATCCATGATTCTCAACGTTTATTGTGTTTTATGTTACAGGGCGGTTCAAAAGGTCCTGAAAGCAAGCATTTCCAAGTTTAAAATCTATGATTATTCACACTGTAAGCAACTGTATGCTGATATGATATCGGATGGTAGTTTTAATTTTGTTTTCAAATTTCCTTTTCTGTTCTTCCTGTTGACGGGAAATAAAGAGCGCCTAACTCCCTCTTGACAATACATCAACGAAAAAGTGTCATTTGACGTTCCATGACTGAGAAATTTATTCATTCGAAAATAAATTTATTTGATGGGCTAGGCGATATGAGCACATTTGGCAAGACGACGATACAAAAATTAACAAGAACGTCGCTTCAAACAAAGGTTTTTTTTTAACTCTATCCGGCAATAAAGCTCAAGTTTATAACTTTAGAAGCAAAACAAAGCCTCTCTCCTCCGCAGAGGCCTCTTACAGTCGTGCCTTGCAATGCAACTTGGGAAAAAACGCGCAGAGGCCGGGAAGAGGAAAAAGAAAAGCGCGAGGGTTCTGCGGAGGAAGAGCGGAACAAAGCAAAACTGATCTTGAAAGATAATGAAAAACTGAAACGGCCACACAAATAATAATAATAATAATAATAATAATAATAATAATAATAATAATAATAATAATAATAATGATAATCTTTATTTGCCGTGCAGAATGGATCAGCTGAGACAATAGTACCGACTGGTATATGAACCATGAACCATGCACCATAGGAACCATGAACGTATTGCTCATTGCTTTTTAACTTACACGCTTAATTTCATCTACGGACTCTATTTTTGTACAGTACAACAATGTAGACTTCCGAAAAATCCATGTTTTAGGGCGAGTTCAATAGTGGGAAAAGCTTGAAGAGGAATGGGAACAAGCGTGTCTCGCAAGAGGAAAACGAGAGAGAAAGAGTCTAGTCAATTAAGTTCGGAATTTATTATTTGTTTCGCTATGAGCAGTCCCCTTTCTACTCAAGGATAGGTCAGAGAAAACTGACGGCTTGCGAACACACACAATAGAGTCACCACTAGTCTTCTAGCAACCGGTTTTAGTGTCGTCACGCAACGGGACAGAGAAACAGACGCTCTCGCTCGTCTGTTACATTCCAGAAAAGAAAAACTTTTTTCCGAACCTCCTTTAGGCTGGCCGGGAGAGATTCTAGCATTCTATTTATAGTTATTTTTTGTGAGTGGCAGCACGTTGGTAAGAATATCATCCACAGACTCAAAAGCTAACCATAGCTGCATGTCATGTTTCCAAGTGTGGCTCCTGGCGTTTAATTCTCGACCCCAGAGCCCTTCTTTTTGCGCATGATCATGCACACTCAAGCCCTAGGGCCATGGTCGAGAATGGGAGCACTACCGAGAGAAAATTATGACTACGGTTGTGCGCGTACGTGATACGAAGGTTGCTGGCATTGACTGATATTAGGAAATTATACAAAACGGCTAGGTAGTGTACGAGTTAGTTCTAATTTTCTCTTTGTTTTCTTTTTCGAACATCTTTAGGCGAGAAAAAAATAAAACCTGAAAACCTGATATAAATAAAAATACACACCAAGATCTCAAAGCAAGGCAAAAATCTATCCTTAAACCTAACAGCCGTTATACTGGATTCTCTATCATTTCTAATGCCAAATACTAGAGATTTGGTTAAATTGTTCCAGTTTGGAAGCTGTATCTATATTTTGTTAATAACGCTGACTAAATTGTAAGGACTCTGTCAACTGCAAATCGAGCAAGTCAATGAAACTGACGTCCGTGAGTGTGTGTGCCCTCTGGGCACTAGAAACGAAATTTAAAGATGGCGGGCGGTAGCTCCATGTCTCCGGACCGTTCGAGAAAATTGCTTGCAAACGAGAAACAACTGGTAGGACTCTGTCAACTGCAAATCGAGCAAGTCAATGAAACTGACATCCGTGAGTGTGTGTGCCCTCTGGGCACTAGAAACGAAATTTAAAGATGGCGGGCGGTAGCTCCTTGTCTCCGGACCGTTTGAGAAAATTGCTTGCAAACGGGAAACAACTGGTAGGACTCTGTCAACTGCAAATCGAGCAAGTCAATGAAACTGACATCCGTAAGTGTGTGTGCCCTCTGGGCACTAGAAACGAAATTTAAAGATGGCGGGCGGTAGCTCCTTGTCTCCGGACCGTTTGTGAAAATTGCTTGCAAACGAGAAAGAACTGGATAATGATAAAGATCAGCTTAAAATGAGTCCATAAGTGGCGCCAAAAACTGATAGTTTCTCTAGGAAACACCGACATTTTCCAAACATGCACCATTTAAAAAATCACTTAACTTCAATGAGGCCCTTTTAGGGGGGATACGTATGTCCCTAGTCTGAATTTCAAAACCCTTCATTTCACATATTGAAGATGAAGCCATGTCCCTGTCGGTATTTTACTATAATTGTATTTGCGCTTGTCTTCGTTGCTGTCGCAATTTCAATCCATCTTTGTGTCGTTTGTCGCCATTTCTTCTGTCTTATGTCGCTGTTTCAAGGTCATGTCGCTTGTCGAAATTTACTCTAACAGGGCCTCTTCAATTAGGCTGGGTTTGGTTTGCGTAATGTTAAGATACTTGGGGTTTTTGCATCGTATTGCCTCATTTTCTTTTAGTATTACAGTACTTATTTATCCCAAAAATTTGCTGTTTTTTTTTCTCTCGTAAATTTTTGCCTCTGCTTTACTTTCGTTCTCCAGCCTGAAACATACTACAAGACACCAATAATTCTTCTAAAGACCCAGCTGAAAAGCTGGTCTAAATAAAAACTGACAACTGGGCTAAACAAAAAACCAGCTGAAAAGCTGGCCTAAACAAAAACAGATATATTCTATAAGCGAGAAATTCAATTTTATCTTAATGCAGCCAGCTAAAAAGCTGGTCTAAACAGGAACTGAAATCTATAAGCGAAAAATTCATCGTAATGATGGTACCAGTTTAATTAAAAAAAGTCAATCTTTTAAGAAAGCGTTTCATCTCGCCGTTTATCACTTTATGTTTGCAAGTCTGCACGATATTTTTTTTCAGTGAGTCTCCCCGTCCTAACTGGCGGGTAATTTTCTGTTTACGTTCGCGCGCTCTCCTGAAGTTGGCGCAACAGGCGTGAACTGACTTTCTGCCTCAAGGTGAGAGCTCATTTTTGTGCTTACATAGTGAGCCGTATTAGCGTTTGTTAAACTGGTAATAACACAACACATTTCCATTAAAAAGTTTTCTTTAGACGTTTGATAAATTAGCATTCGCTGTATTTTATTCATCTCAAGAAATCCCATTTGACGAATCAGATATTAGTGCATATCATTAGCAATTTACAGAGCTTTAAAACAATTGTTCGGTGAGATTATTTACTAACTTAGCAACTAAAAAGATTTTGTTATGATAAAGAGATTGTTGGTAGATTGTTATTAAATTTTAAAGTGGATCTTTGAAAAATCTACATAAAATATAAAAGAAATTGCCCAAGTAGCATTTATCATTACGTCTGTTTCTCCAAGAACTTGGTGTCAGATCGTCTTTTTCAGTTGTTACGTCTTTAATTTATCTAAAATATTTTACAGCTCCTTTTCTCAGCCGTACGTGAAGATGCGGTGGTAAATACTAAATAAGACGATAATTATCGTTCTGGTGAGAAAACAAGGTGGACTTTTCTGGTAAGTTTTGTAGTTAGGTGCCTTAAGTAAAGTTAATCAAAATTGAAAATCTGGTCTTACAGTTCATGTAAAAAAGTAAATATTAAAAAGGGCATTTCTTTATACAAATAATATCAGAAGTGGCGAATTCTCTGCGTTAACGTTTGTCGGTGCAGGCCAAAATTTTTATCGCTCTCGTTTAATTTCTGATATGTGCCGCTCTCTTTCTGGTTTTGTTGCGTGCTTCCTGAAAACGAATCGAAGTGGTCGTTACCAAGCGAAACGCAAATAAGAACCTGAACATACTTAACAGTTTATTCACTTCTTGGTATAACAGCGAGCATCTTGGTGTAAAGGTACACCCGACAAATATTTGAATTAACAAACGTGATCATGAGAGGTTTGATGCAACATAATCAGTTGTAAATATGGCTGAGAAAAAATTTTGGTGATAGTGGCGAAAGCGGTTCACCACTGAAGCTCAAAGTTTGTAAACGGAATTTGTAATCCTTTCCGCAAAAAGTCGATGCATTGCAGTTTTAGGTCTTTCAACTTTATCCTTCTCTGTGCCACTCTTCAATTGTTTAACCGTGTAACTGTTCAGTCTGTGACTGAAATCCAACTGTGTGACCATTCAGAAAGGTTATTGAGCTATAAATTTCTTATGGTGGTGGCTTTGTTTTAATATTAAAGGAAAAGAATCAGAAGTTTTGTTTGCATGGATTTTGATTTTGTGCGCTGTAGGTCGTGAATACGCAACACGCACGCAATAAAACCGGCGTTCACAGTCGTGTTTTGCATATTTTCGATCACATTCTTCTTTTCGCTAAGAATATCATTAGAATTTCTTCCAGAACGCGCTGGTAAGATTATTTTTAGGAGCCTGGGGTAACGTGAATGACTGTTTTTTTCCTTGTGCACTGAATTACACTGAAACCTTTTTACCCAGATTATTGCTAATTTGCGACTTGGCCTTCCGACTACGTGTATAAGGGGCCAGTTCGTTTATTACGTAAACAAAAGACCCCAATCAATTACCTTAGAAAATGGCTTGGTGTTCAAAGGCAAAATTTATTTGTTATATCCAGTTGCTAGCAATTTCTTTTTTTGGTATTTGCACATTCCCTGTATTTGTAAGTGAAGTTGCCAAACATTTGCTAGCTATTTCATATAAACTAAGTCAATTTCAATATACAGTGTATATCGAAACACTTATCAGAAAACATGATGACGGAATACATTGACTCAAAGGTGGTTTGCCCTCCTCACGTACTTTAAATTCACTCGCTTCGTTAACATTAAAGCCTTGCTACTTTCATAAATAATGCACTAGTTGTAGAATTATATAGCATTGCATTGTTTGCGCGTCCTGTAATTATAGGATACCATTAGTGGAAAAGCACAAAAAGGGAAAAAAGCAAGAAAAAACAAAAAGGCAGAGAATAAAACAAGCATTATAATTCGCAGGTGACACAAGATACGACGGTTACCTCTCCCTTATTTTAGAAAGAGAAAGAGAAATCAATTGCTGCCTAACTGAGATCGCCCTACATATTGTAAAATTATGTTTCCGGGAAAGTTAAAAACTAAGGGTAATAGATTTCTAACGCTCTACTTAGTACTCAGCTGTACTCGGTAGAAAAGCCACAACAAATGTTATCCGTATCTGACCAATCACATCAAACACATATAAAGAAGTGAACCAATTAGAACTGAAAACAAAGACATACATTCAGTACCAAGCGCGGGAAATATATACCGGGCGTCAAGTGGGGGAAAATATGTTAAAGGCAACTACTCAAGTAACATCTGTCCTGCATCTGTCCCTGGTTTGCTCCTGGTTGGTTGATAGAGCGCTTTTCGATTGAGTGTCGAAAGCAATCTGCATTTTGCTTTGGTTTCGCTTTACTTCGCTCTATGATTGGTTAAAAAATCTTGCATCACTTTCTAGACCAATCAGAAGTAAAACCAAAACCAATCGCGACTTGGTCTCACGCTCACGCACGCACTTGGTCTCACGCACGCCGGGTACATGAATTTGTTTCGCCTTCTGATTGGTTCCTCAGGTAATTTGGGCTTGTTGTGATTGGCTGGGGTAATTTAATTACTTTGGTTGTGGTTTTACGACACTTATTTGAAAAACGCTCTAAGCGGCGTGTTTACTCTCAGAGCATGCAGTAGTTTTTTTTTTCAACTCCCATACACTGCCTATGCAAATGCATAAATCAAGTGCTTTCGACATCGAATCAAAACAAAATGGCTATGTCAGCAGATTAGGGGTTAACTAGGCAATGGTTGTTTGCCAGGGATGAAAATCAAAATTCGAAATTGAGCCAATTTGTATATATCGGCCCAATAAATGTTTTAGAAAATCGACTAGCATTTTCTGTAAGTTTGCCCTGGAAACCATTAAGTAATGCGAAAGAGGTTTTATATTCAGTAAGGTATTTTCAAGAGGAATTGTAACTTTTAAACCTTCACTCAACGTGGCACCCAACGCATCTTTTCGCTGGAATAGCTTGTTCAGAAGGCATTAACCGTCGCAGAAATTCAAACTTAATTGTTATGAAAAACTAGAGTTTTCTTTGGCGAAATGTCTTCCCAACCTTTCGTTAACCAGTAAGTAGACTAAGTCCTTTTGTTTACGGAGCGGATAAATACGCCGTTTAGAGTGCAAAATGAGGTCAGCTAGCATTTTGGGAAGCCGGAAGCAGCTAGGAAATTCGAAGAATAAGTCTCCGCAAGAGAGCTATCCTCTCTTGGTCTCCGTTTTCAAAATTTTCTGCGACTTAAATTTTCATCTAAAGAATGGGATTAGTTTCAAAGGCCCTGGAAGAGAATCTGAACTGAGCGTTTTAAGTATTTTCCTTAAATTTTCCCTTTGCGTGCCCCGACTCAGAAAAGCGGCAACTTTGAATTATTTTGAATAATTTATAGCGGAGCCAGCGCGCTAGCGCGTCAGCGGAGCTCCATTGCTAAGGAAATTTGGTAACCTATCAGGAGGGAGTGATGAACTTGGGCCTGGGCACAAGCGCCGGTATTGGCGAATGAAAAACCGAGGTGTCTGGCCATCGTGACGTCACATATAAATCTGCCCCGGAAATTCAAAGGAAAGTTAACAAATGGCTTCCTCGCAAATGTTTACAGTCCAGTTTCTCAAAAAGTACAGATCAAAACAATAAAAGAACGAAAGGTATGCTGCATGCTATAACATAAAAAGTAATCTTAATGTAAATTGGTCCTCAAAACAAAATAACCAATTGGCGATAAGACTCAAAAGATTTCATGGACGCTTTGGTCGATCGATTGAAATCGTGATCAAGATCACCTTTCAGAAGCTGTATCTCACAAAGCCTAAGATGTGTCGCTTGGAGACAAAAACATAACTTTTATATGTATAAACTCTTTCCAATTTTAGGAAAATAAAATTGCGTAACAATTTCATTAAAATGATCAGTGGCTTTAAACATCATTAAAATGTGGAGAAGAATACTCCAATACAAAGAAACGTTTACTGTGAATTCATCTGCTTGGATCGAAGTTAATAATGGACCACAGTAATTCCTTACTTTGCTAAACTATCTTGTAAAAAACGACAAAGATGACAGCATTTGCTGGAGGCGAGGCAAAACAGCTGACACGCCGGCTCTCCGGCCAAATTTCTGCTGATCTCTTATCGAATAATTATAAAAAACCACAGTTTATCTAAAACGCCAACTTTCTCAGGTTACTGATGTTAAGGGTTAACAAGGCTGTCTCTTTACAAGAATGGTCCTCAGTTTGACTGTTTTAAAAGTAATTAATCTTTGAAAATCAAATGACAGGACCAATTCAATTTATTTGCGAAACGGTCATCGTCAGTTGTAGCTAGTTGTGGATCAAGTAGACGGTCAAACTCTTTCTAAAACACTATGCAACCTGGACAGCAACTGAATCTAGAGGAAACTGGAGGTATTGAGAATAAATCACTGAATCACTGATCCAAATGGTACTCAAATATATCTACTAGTTTTCATAAAAAAGTACAGAACCAGATCAGCGAAGACTTGTTTCCTCAGGCGCCCGCATAATTTGCGAGCTGATTCAGATTTTTATGTTGTTCTGCAAAAGTGTAGTTTACACGGGTTAAATGAGGTGGCAAAAATTTACTAAGTTCGATTACTCTTTCCCTAGCAATTAAATATCACTATTCTTTCCTTATACAGAAGATGGAAGCAAATACTGTAAGAAAAGTTAACTTTTAAGTGCTAAACATACCCTTCTAGGTTCGCCTTCTATTATACTCAGCTAAACAAACGGACTGATCATTTTTTTGGCAAATACTATACCACTTTTTTCAACTTGGGTACTTTTGTTAAACTATAGGCTAGTCCGTAGCCAAGTTTCAAGTTTCCCTGTGGTATATAACTGAAATAAACACACTTTTTGGGACGCGGACAATAACAATTTTCCCGCATAATTCTTCTATCGCAGAGAGTAAACACGACTCTTAAAACATTATTTAAGTGTGATTTTAACGTTAAGACAAAGAGCCACTTACCTATATCGAAAAAAGGGATGACTAAAATTCCATTACCCAAGAAAACAAGCTTAGCTGAAAGCTTAATAGCACAAAAAAATATGTTTGTAGCCCGAACTCTAACATAGCTGCCAGCGCCATTTTTGAAGACTCGGCAAACTCGCGCGCTTTTCACGTCGTGACGTCACGATGGCCAGACACCTCGAACCAGCCGAGCGGCGAGTTCATCACTCCCTCCTGTAACCTATCAAGCCAAGAAATTTTGGCAGTGACGTATTAGTCACGTGACCGTCCGTCCGTCCGTACGTCCGTACGTCTGTACGTCCGTCCGCACCACAGGATTACCAATACCGCTTCATACACTGGATATAACCCTGTGCTGAATCCCGTGTGGTTTTGGCGCGAAATCGCATGTTGACCCGCGTTGTAGCAAAACAAGCAAAGTCAACAAAATTCAAAAACAAATTTGTTAATGAAAAAAAGTTCAAAAGAATACTCAGTTGTCTTCTTGGCGAAAAAAAATTAGGCGATAAAGTTCAGGCGAAAAGTTCAAATTTGCCTCGTCGGTTCTGTTCGAACTCGGTCGGCACACCGCTTGAGCTCGCAGCTTTTCGCAGCGGTTTCGACGCCAAATATAGCAGAGCTAGTGCTTTTTGGTTTTTTCTGTCCACAACCATGGTTTTTACGGCGTTCCGAACACATTCTGACAGGAAAAACACCAGCATTTTCATGCTGATAGGCAGCTTGTCACGAAGTTGAAAATGACAACGAACGCTCATGGCCTAGTGGACTAATATCCAGTTTCAGATGCCGACGTACGGGGTTCGGCTCTCAGCGAGAGTAGGAATTTTTTTCTTTTATTTTTTTCTTTCTCAATTTTTTTTATTTAACGACTTGAATGGGAGTATTTTCACAAATTAATAACTGCCAGCAAAAAACAAAAAACAAAAAAAAACAAAAACAAACAAACAAACAAAACAAAGAGGGGGGACTCCGCTTTTTGGCTAGCCTAAATCTATATATATTAATGAGGTTCAGTAGCTTAACAGTCCGTGGATAAAATCCTAAAGTGTGACCATTCAAATGAAAGCTACTGAGCAGTACTTTCCTGTGGTGCTGTTTATTATGCTGTACGAGGTGGTTCTAACTTTTGAGCCTGTGGATGAAATCCTAAAGTGTGATCATTCAAATGAAAGCTACTGAGCAGTACTTTCCTGTGGTGCTGTTTATTATGCTGTACAAGGTGGTTCTAACTTTTGAGCCTGTGGATGAAATCCTAATGTGTGATCATTCAAATGAAAGCTACTGAGCAGTACTTTCCTGTGGTGCTGTTTATTATGCTGTACATGGTGGTTCCAACTTTTGAGTGTGCGGATGAAATTCTAAAGTGTGACCATTCAAATGAAAGCTACTGAGCAGTACTTTCCTATGGTACTGTTTATTATGCTGTACATGGTGGTTCCAACTTTTGAGTGTGCGGATGAAATCCTAAAGTGTGAACATTTAAATGAAAGCTACTGAGCAGTACTTTTAATTCCTATGATACTCGAAAATCTAGATTTATCAACTGACTTGATAAGGTAAATTGGCCATCGTAAAGAAATGGTACTGATTATTATACTGTACAAGGTGTTTCTTACTTTTGATATTGAGCGTCCATTCAAATGGCAACTACTGTATTGTTTTTAATAAATATTTTTACACAAACATTTATGAAACCAGTTTCCCTGTTCGTTTAAGTTTAAGTTCGGGTGCTCTTACCAGGAAAAGACTAAGCAACCAGTATAAATTTAAACAAAACAAAACTAGAGCCACGAAACAATAATGACAACGTAAGCCGGCATCAGACTTCTGCACTTTAAAACATTTTCATCTACAGTGCGGTTATTTTCAGTTCAATTAATCCGTTGAGTATCAGGTTAACGATAGGGCAAGACACACAAGCAAAACAACTCCTAAAAGCTTTTTTATGAATTTTTGCTTATGAGCGTTAATAAGGCTTGACGTGAAAGAATTAAACACTTTGAAACCTAAATTTTTCTAAAAAACAATGCAAGTTTATTGAGTCAGCTGCTTATGTCAATTCACGTCTTGTTATAAATAGAACCGGCTAATTTAAACTGACATTGAATCTCAGGACCATACTTCTTGCAATCCTGACTTCGCTGAAGCGAAAACTTCAGACGATAGTGGCACATGCCCAGTTCGGACTATTAAACCAGGTTGCGTAAGCTTTGAAAAACTTCTTCCTTTATTCGCGGGTTAAATAAGCGCTTAAAACTTGTCTAAACAAACTGTTCTGTTGTAATATTGCGTCCCGCCATCTTGTTTGTTCAGTACCTTTTGACCTGATGACACAATGCATTGCGGCTCTTAAGAAGACTAGATTTTGAATACATTGAAGTAAACATTAACGAGCTGTACAAGCCGATTTATAATTAATGGAGTTTCTTGATCCAGTCTACTTTTGTTTTACTAAAAGCATTCATTTTTAACATTCTTACTTGGCAAAATATTAGTTAGAAAGGTTTGCAGAAAATGGGTTATTTGTGAACTACGTCATTGAAACACATCGCAAAGCGGACAAAATCGCTCTTCGCGTCCAAAGGTGGTTAAAGGTTAGTTTTGAAATCTGCTCTACTCCTTCATGAAAAATTTACGCATTGCTGATCTCTGCTAGCACTCAACAATTTTCAATAACAACCAATTCTAGAATAATTATGATGCAATTTAACTCACTTTTAATTTTGCGTGAGTTACAATCAAAATTGTTCTAACGGTAGAGATTTTCAACGGGTGAAACCGAAACATTAAGATTCGGTGGCACAAGCAAAACAGATTGCCGAAGATGACTCTTTTACTCGCATATTGATAAACGTACAGAAAACTAGCGGGAAAGTACTGCCTAGTAAGCGGCCACATTTTAGGATTTCATCCACAGACTCAAAAAGTTATGCCCATCTTGTGCAGCATAACAAACAGTACCAAAGGAAAGTACTGCTCAGTAGCTTTTATTTGAATGGTCACACTTTAGGATTTCATCCACAGACTCAAAAGTTAGAGCCACCTTGTACAGCATAGCAAACAGTACCACAGGAAAGACGGCTCAATAGCTTTCATTTTGAATGGTCATACTTTAGGGTTTCATCCACAGACATAAAAACTAGAACCACCTTGTACACAGCATAATAAACAGTACCATGCAGAGGAAATTACTGCTCAGTAGCTTTAATTTGAATGGTTATACTTTTGGATTTCATCCACTATCTCAAAATTTAGAACAACATAACTTAGTTTAAGCTGTGATGCTGTTAGTGAATGTATCAAACTGGGTAAGCTCGTGTCTTCTGAAAAAGTGCATATGTCTGCCGGGCTTTCTTTTCTCCATAAAGTTTTTCGTATCGGGAACAGACCTCTTTTGTCTCATTCGATTCAGTACTGTTTGCATAAAAGAGTTTAAGAGCTAAGCCCTAACTGTTTTCTTGTTTACTTACAGTATGAATTCAACTCATTAGCGCCAATGGTGCAACCTCCAGTCAACTTCAATTTAAAAAAGAAGCTTCACCAAAATATTGCATTGCATGGAGAGATTCGTAAGATTGTCTGACACTAGGGCTTGGCCCATTGTGCTAGCATAATTTTTGGCATAATTCGAGCAAACGAGCACAATTTTTCAAAAAGCACTGCTCGAGCATAATTGGAAAAATTTTGCACTTTCTAAAGCATTTAAACTAAAAACAATTTCATTCTTGCTGTTTTGCGCTTTAGAGTAGTAGCAATCTACTTTTTTAGGAGATTTGGGAGCTACTGGAAGTATTTTGCTTGCCGACTTTCCTAGTTACCAGACCTCTCTCTCCTTCCGTACGCTCGGTCACACACGAAACCAATATGGCGTCAGACAGCATCGATCTATACTCAGGTTATGTACATCAAAAAGTTGTCATTTTGTGAGCATAATTTTGGAATCTTGTAGCATAATTTGGGAACTTTGGCATAATTTTTGGCACAATTCGACAAAATTGGGAGCAGTGCAGTGCTAGCAGCATAAAATGCCACTTTTAGGAACACAATGGACCATGCCCTCTTTGGCACTCGGAACTAGAACTTATATTGTTATTTTGATCAGGACTCTTAATCAGGAAGTGTATCTGACAAGTTCTGTTTGGCATATTGTAAATGGAAAGGGAAGAACGAAAGAAAGAACACAAACTCATGCCAAAATTTGCTCCTGTTTTTCAATCACTGTTCATTAGTCCCCAGGCCTTCTCCTGAACACAAATTGGAAAAAGCTTGATTTTAATTAAAAAAAAAAACTTAAAAGTAAGTGTACAATTTAGGGTTCGTTGAAAATAAAAGGTTCCACGGGCAGATGCGGGGTATAATTCGTAAAACGCATCAAAACTGTCGTTTTGTTCTTGTATGCCGTGCAAAAACGAGATCAGCTGTCAAATAGACGAATTTTTAAGCAAATGTTTCACGCGCTACTCAGAACATTTTTACGTACATGGGTCTAATTCTCAACACAAATATAATGACTGAGAAAGAATTTTTGACTACTTGAGAAACAACAACGTTGAATTGAGATTGGGTGTAGCGGGTCTCAGAAAAAAAAGTACGCGCGTAGATTTCATCATTGAGCCACAGGGAAACAGCGCGATATATTATTATTATTATTATTATTATTATTATTATTATCATTATTATTATTATTACTATTATTATTATTATTATTATTATTATTATTATTATTATTTCATGGCAACCAGATTTCGCTCATCAGAGGGAACACGGGCTCTCTTTACGACTGGGAACTCAAATTTCTCGTTCTGTTGAGTTTGTTGAACTGTATACAATAAAAATGTCCGCGGTCTTTCACAGCATAAAATACATTTGCACCGTGAAAGTTACAAATGGCAACATAGCATTCAGATTAGCTTGATCGAGATCAGTGAACAATTTTCCAACAGGGGCTCGTGCTTACACCAATCAACTGAGACTGATGGCTAAAATAATATAAAATGTTCCTAGCTAGTTGACAAAAAGCCAATTAACGCTAATGCCTGAATGACTTTATTTAATACAGCGTGCCGAAACTGAAGCGCCACACACATATACACGCACAAAATACACTAATGAGGTATCTGAAGGTGCAAAGCCTGATCCAGCTTTTATTGTTGAAATCAATTATTCACGACTAGTTCAACGCTGGTGACGTCGCTCGCGAGTAGTGCCAAGTTCAGCTGTGAATCCATGGTGTAGATAAGAAGTGGAGTTGTTGTTTTAACAAAGGAACATTTCTTTTTAGTCATTAACAAAGAAAAATGCTTCCGTCAAAAGAGGTATTTATTTCAGCATCAATTACTTGGGGGATGTCCCCATTATTGAAGTATAGCACTTCGCAAAGAACAGTTTAAATAACGTGATTGTTTGTATCCAGGTTAGGAGCTGTATATTTGCAAATTCGAAGCTTAAGGCATGGGGTCATGGAAAGACTAAAATTAAGTGAAACCACCAGACCAGTGTGTAAGTTCTAATTGCTTCCTGTATCTGCTGTGATTTCAATTGTCACTGTAACAGGATTTCGTGCAGTCCAGCAGGAGAGAATGGCTGGAGAATAAAACGCAGTCATTTCAATAATTTGTTTTTGCGGGTGTGTAGAGTCGTCGGATATTTTTTGTCAGTATTTAAATTTCTGACACTCGTAATTGATCGCATCTTTGTATGGAATCTAAATCATGATTGGTTCATGACCTCAAAATAAGCGGATGGCACGAAAAGTCGACCTGTTTTTATTGACGATGTAATGTGTTAAAACCACAAGGGGCATTTGGGCTTTCATTCATAACTGTTATAACAGAAACCTTTTTATTGATGCGCGGATTAAGATTGTTTAGATGCAAATCTCTTTATCACAAATAAACAATGTAGCTCCATGGGTTTCGTACTTAAGATAATAGATACTGTCACCTGCAAGAATAGGTCATCATGAAGTGAAAAAGAACATCACATTAGCATAGATTTCAACGACAACGGCTTGGAGACACAGTCTTTGCGACAATTAATATTGTCTAGCGTTTGCTGCCGTGATTGCGATTTTTCTTGCACAAAATCGTATCTTGTCCAAAGTTTGTTTTCTTCAACCTATGGAGAACTTTACAGGAAGTTATTTCAGGGCAAAACAGCCTTATGTGCGAGCAGAACAATTCGGATCCCTGCGGGTAACAAATCGTAAGTTGAAATGACCTAATTGTATTACAAGGCTCCGTTTAGTTTTTCAATCGCTGTTTTGAAGAGCAGGCTGCTTATATTTTCATTGCCTTTAAAGATAAATAATTGCCGATTTTCAATGATTTATCTCTTTGCTTTGTAAGCGTGCTAACAAATTTCACTTCTGCTATCTCATCGTCCTCACCCAGTTCCTACTTCAGACAACCCAGCTGAACCTAAAGCAATTAAAAAGTAGCCGCCGTAACCTCTCTGTCTGTGAGAAAATACTATTTACGTGTGACCATTAAAGCTCTATGTGGAGATTTCCTTTTTTAAATATTTTGAAAAGGAAAATTTCATTTCTTTTTTAAATGTTTTGAATTATTTAGACACTCTACTGATGGAAGTTAAGGTAGCAGTATCTTTATTTGGCAATGACCTTGTGTTTACTGAAGAGTGATTTTACACGGATGGTTTTAATTAATATGCATATTAGTAGGTAGGTACTTTTCTGAAAGATTGCTACTGAATTTTAGACTGATTTAGAAACCAGTGCAGTCTCGATACAGTGATCGTGCACACTGAAGGAAATACACGACCCGGCGGCTTAAACGAGCAACCACTAAGCTGTGGAGCCATTTCTCCGATAAAGACATCGATTGACCTCTGTGAGTATATCATGAATGTTTGGTGTATAACGTAGCAAATGTTTTCACGTGCCGAGCTTTTGTTTACTATATCAAGGTCCGTTTCAATGAATAAAAGAACTATTTGCTGCTAATGGGACGATCCCAAAAGCCTGACAAACGTTCGTTAAAATTAACGCCTGGATAATTAGAACAACGTCATCACACTTAGTAACAGCGGATTGTTTATCAAAACTTTTCCTAAAAAGACACTTTTTTGCTACACTTTTCTTAAGACTCGATCATTGATATCCATTAACAATTAGATTGATGACTTTTAGACGGGATCTAATTTCAAATTAAAACACTTGGGAGCCCGTGCACGGGGGCCATGGATGCGACCCCTGTTGGGAGAATTCAAACTCCGAAATTTTTCTTTGAGAACCTTGTGCCAATAGCTAATCAATATTATTTATCGTCACGTCTACCAAAAACACGTGTTATTACTCTCCTTCTATACCTGTGAACGTAAGCCAAATTATTAAGCACTTGTGTACAACAAAAGGGAGACGAAAAAGAAGAGTTTTCTATACCTAGAGTGAATTAATGTGCAATTTCCTAAAGTTGCATTGATGAACGATTGTGTTGAAAGCTCATCGTCAAAGAGGTTATTTCAGTTCACGCACAAGTTTTAAAGTTAATATCGTTTCGTCTTCGACGTTTGATTGGAATTCCCATTTGCGCAGTCTTTATATATCTGGCTTGAAAGTAAGTTTATAATTCTTCATTTACCATCAGACGTATAGCTTGCAATGTTTGCAGGAGTTCCAATGTACGGATCTGTGACTGAACGAGAACATCCGAAAGCTGACGAGAGTTAAATCTGGCCTGAAGCTCTCGTGAGATTCGGCGACTCTCGTGGACTCTAGAAAAATTTGAATCTGCTCAAATTATCTGGTAGTCTCCCTTTGGTTGAGTCAGAGGCCTGGAGATTGGTTACTGAGAAGTGACTGTTACGCATTAGAGCAGTGGAGGTCCAGAATTGAAGATCGATGTCTGGGCATTTTCAAAATATCGGCCGTCTTGGAATCATTCTATGACAACATCAAGGGGCCAGAGCTAGCGCCAGGGACGAGACGAGCTAATTTTTCTTTTTACGCCCATTTCAAGATGGCGGCCGATTAACATTTTAGCAGAAAAAAAGTAAACAACTGCTTGAAAATTCAAAATTTGGTTGTATTCAAAACAATCCTAAGTTGGTTCTCCACGTTTGCACGACCGATATGTTAGTTTCTCGAACTCGTCTTTTTTTTTGCTTACATATCGTGACATCTCGACGTTATGCCCGCTGGTCGTATTTAGCGTATTCTAATAATAGTCAACCACCAATTGTTTACTTAAACATAAATTGTGGCCTATTGTTGACGCCAAACAGTAAAAGCAGTTCTAATTTTAATACAGGCTTGACGTTTTATGAAGGTAAAGGTTGTTTAAGGTACTAAAAAACGCAATGCAAATGTCCGCCATCTTGAAGTAGTTATAAACTGAAACTTAGCCCAGGACAGCGCCTAGACCGGACCGGGACCCCCATGCATTAGAAAAAAACGAAGCCGGCAAAATTTTCATGCCCTACAGTATTTGGTCCTGGTTTTTGTTATTATGCAATCAATGATGCTTCCTTTCTCACGTTTAGCTAAAATCATAGCACAGAAAAGGCCATCAGGCATTTTTAAAATAGAATCTCGAAACTTTAACACTTACAGACCTTCAGTCACGCTAACACGTGCTAACACTTGGTTCCAAAGTCTTAGTCTGTGGTTGCGCACCAGGGTATACTGAGTAAGCTGGAGACCGCGCTTATAAATACCTTACTGATCTACCATTAGTCTGCTCCCCATTACCACCCCCTCAGGCTTAAACTGATGGCCAGCAGAGCGGCTAGACTTTAAGGCTAGACTGCCAGGGTTCGTCTGCGCATGACAATTTAGTCCCTCAGTTTTCTGGGCGCATACCCAATCTCGTTCCCAGAGGCTGCATTCCTTTTGGTCAGCACCAAGGATGCATTTCGATCCCGCTGACCGTAAATGCGCGCGGGCTCTGGGGACGAGATTGGGGGCATACTCATTAATGCTGACTAAGTGAAAAAGGTAAACAAACATGGCGTCTAAGAATAAAGAACCTCCAGAAACGCGTTTCCGGAGGCCCTGAAAGGACTTTAAGTCAATCACTGATGACTTTCAATAGGCTCGACGCCGTAAGCTAAGCAATCCACCACCCTTAACGAGCTTCGCCGGCGATGTTTCTTTTTTATTAGTTTTATTTTTCATCATTTGCAAATTTAGATGGTTCTTTGTTGAAGAAAAAGAGAAAAAGAAAGCTCACCTTTGGGAAAAACACAAGTTATTCAACAAATTGATTTTTCAATTATTTTTTTGTTTTGTTTTGTTTTTCCAAGCCCAAATGACCCAAAGTTTTGACAGTTTAACATAGTAGTTTCTAATTTTATTCCTGCTTTCTTTGGTTTTTGGAGGGCATTGAAGGCAACAAGTGAAGAAAAAAATCGCCGATAAAAACAGCAACAATTTTACTATGGAAGAACAGAACATCACAGGAAGTACAAACTCAACCCCGATAGCGGTTGCTAAAATGAATGTGACCGAACTCGCCATCATAACAGTGTTATACTGCTTACTAGTGATAACAATCATTACCGGAAATGGCCTCATTCTCACCTCCTTTGGTGTCAACCGGAAGTTAAGAACAGTGACAAATACGCTCATAATTAACCTATCCGTAAGTGATTCACTTGTGGGTCTGGTTTCTATTCCGTGTTGGATGTACATCTTTCTGAGCAGGCAGACTGAAGACCCTTACACTGAGGCGACTTATATGTTCTATATTACCATTGATATCTTCATTGGCAGCGCATCCATTCTGCAACTGACCTCTATCAGCATCGAGAGATGCTACGCAATCGTGAGGCCGTTACGTCACAGAGCGATGTCGATGCGGGTTTTCTACGCCATGATTGCAATTCCATGGGTTTATGCTGCCATAATGGCAAGTTTACAACCAGTGCAGTTCCAACGTTGGACGGAAGTTTACACAATTCTCATGACGACCACGTGTTTCTTTATTCCTTTCATAATCATTCTGGCCGCTTACGTCACTATTTACGTGTACGCTCGATCAGGGCCAATGCGCAAACTCACACGTCACCGCGTGCAGAAGAAAGCGTTTAACAGCGAGATAAGATTGTCAGCAACGGTGGCTCTCATCACAGGATTGTTTGTTATTGCCTGGCTACCACTGTTTGTTGTCACTGTTATTGGAACGTACTATCCGCAGAATCTCCCCTCCCCCTTGTGGACGGATCGTCTCCTTAAGTTTGTCAAGTTCTGTCACTACAGCCACAGTGCGATTAACCCTTTCGTGTATGCTTACAGGAACAAGGAGATGATTAAAACGTTTCGCTATATCGGCTACAGAGTTCTGTGTAAGGACCACAGTCTTCAACAGCCGCTTGTATCGAGTGCTGCCACATCTTTATTGAGATCATACCACATGAGTAACTTTCAAGGGTCCTCCAGAAAGGGAAAATTTTCTTCGCAAAATAACAACGCCTCTGAAGGGGTGGTCATGATCTCGTCAGTGTGAATTTCGCAGACTAGTGCCAAATTTATATTTGACTCTGTGTAATAAAGAACCATTATAACGTCGCACCAAGGAATGATGGCTTTTAAGAGCAGCGGCTTAATTATCAGCTGCTCTAGTCCAGATCTGATTGCATAAAGCGACTACAGGAGTAGTAGAATTTCTGCCCCCACTGGAATAAGAAAATGGTCCTTCGTAGTGAGCGTCCAAGTTATCCCATGCCAGCAACTTGATGCTCCTTTAACGTTTCATTTTAAACGCCTGGAAACTAAGATGCGTGCATAATTGTTAATTTTGGTATTCAAGACAACTCGTTGAGTCTTGAACTTCCATTTGCATTTGATTTTACGCTTGGCTGAGACCTGTTACGAACTACCACTTGTTGAAGAAATAACTTGACAGGGCATTTAACCAGGAAAAAGAAGGCAATCCACAAAATGATTGGAATCGAACTGATGCTGTACTCAGCTGATAGCTGCTTGAACTATAATGACTTCTGTAACACAGTGGGATGTGACTTTAATGACAAAGCCACAAGTACTACACATGCGTGCTTTAGCCACATTTGGGCATTATGGACACGTTGGTAGTTTACATTACCACAATAAAAAAAAGTAGTCATAATGAGTGTTGACAGCCTTTGAACAGCTAAACATCATGACCATTGCGGTCTTATTGGGTTACCAAAGCACGCATGTGCGGTAATTGTGACTTTGTGTTCACGTGATTCGCTTTTAAAGGATCCCCTGAACCTAAGTCTTAGCTATGATTTGCTTTTAAAGGATCCCCTGAACCTAAGTCTTAGCTATACTATGCTGATGCGTCAAATACCTTGAGTAGGCTTGTAGGGATTGTATTATATTGTAGTTGGAATGCTATATTTGTAAAGCATATCCCTGAACCCAAACGTCAGTTCACCAAACAGCGTAACTGTTACTTGATCGGTGACCAAAAGTAAGAAGAAATCATCTTTCAGTCGTCGTAAAAAAATTGCCCTACCCGGTGAGGGCACCGTCTTAGCCGGATTAACAACGACAAGCAGAACAATGCCATATAAATACCATTATGAACAAAGATTTTTGACACGAAGCTAATGCACCTATCAATGTAAACCCCGTGGGGGGGGAGTGCGGGCAAGGGGTGGGGATTTGACCAAGAAGTAAAAATTTTGGTCAATTGCCCAAGGGTGGGGAAGCATACGTTCACCAAATGTAGTTAAAAATCCCCACCCAGGGGCAAAATACCAAATAAAAGACGAGCTGTGCTCATACCTTTAATAACTGGTGATTTAAACTTGGTATGAAGCTCACAAACTTGATTTGGCTAAACTACAGAATGTAGGGCCACTTACACACATCTTCAAACGAGCTGGCTCGTTTGGCTCGTTTGCTCACTGCCGAGCCAAACGAGCCACGACATACATCAGGGGCACCCAACGAGAAAATTTTATCAAAATACTTGAAATATCATTTTCTGCTTTCTCAGATTGTTTCAGAGCCTTTTAAAGGCATATTTGTGTAAGCTAATACAGATTGATCTGTTCGGATTTTTTAGCTGAAAGTTTAGGCCGCAGAAAATTCTAGGAAACAGTATCCTACCCACCGAGTTTCCGAGCTGCTGATGGCTGTCCGAAATTGCTAGCTGCCCTTATTTTGCTCTCTAAACGACATATTTGCCCCTACAAAAGCAACAGGAACTAACAAGTCCTCCTGTTACGAAAGTCCGACGTGATGTTTTGCCGCAATTACTGATCAGAAAATCTCAGGCTATGTTAGGCCTTCCGAACAGATATTCCCCGAAATGAACCGTTGGGTGCCCCTGATACATACACCAGTATACACCCAACACTTAACACTCAAATAATTCATTTCTCGTTTTTTTTATCCACTGCCGAGCCAAACAAGCCAAACGAGCCACCACATTCATGCACCCAACACTTAACGCTCAAAGAATTCACTTCTCGTTCTTTTCATCCACTGCCGAGCCAAACGAGCCACCAAATCTAAATGCCTTCAAAAATGGCTCTGTATCCTGTTGTTGCTCCCTTGATTTACCCTCTCCCTTACAAGAAAACATGTGTGATGTACATTATCATGCCTGTAAGAGTATTTAATAGACAATGAAAACAAATTTAAACTGGAACTTTCTAATGGAACTTTTAATGTGATGATAGATCACTATCCTTATAAAAGGCGCTCTACACTCGAGACTATGAATCTTTCACACTTGATTTCAAGAGACAACTGGACTTTCCAAAGCCAAGAAAGAAGATGCCATGTAACCACGCTTAATCTTGGTCCCAGTTTCTCTGTCGAAAAAATCAAATGTCCCGACCCCCGAGCAAAAGTGCTCGATCAAACCTCCCACTGAGGGGATGGACTTCGCCGTCAAATCCCCACCCCTTGCCCGCACTCCCCCCCCCCCCACGGGGTTTACATTGATAGGTGCATAAGTCCGATTTTAGATCAGTTCTGAAGGCCTTGTATTGGCCGCTTTCAAAAGGATCAGCGACAATCTGAACGGGCATTAAGCTAGTTTTATCATATCAACCGTAAATAACAGAATGAAGTCTAGGCGAAGGTGCAAAGAGAGCTTTGTCATGTAGAAAGTAAAATGTGGGACCCATGCTCAGAATAAACTGAGTACGGTTTACCTTAGTTTACTTATAGTTAATAGATTTGTAATTTGTAAAATGGTAATTTGACAAAGTTACGATTGTCTGTCCAGTATGGTGCAAATATCCCAGTTGTATTACAAAAGGCACGGATCACTGATCAACGTGCATTAGTTTTTTCCTTACAGTATCAAGACAATGTCATGCAGAATGGTGACGAGAATAACGAAAATCATCAATTGGAGGATATTGTCTGGATGTACCACTAAATTCCAGCGATCAACATCTAATTTCTTCTTACAGTATCTTTACAGACAGGAGAAGAGAATTTTAAAAATCGTATTTTTTCACGCCATTATTAAGCCGATACTAAGTCGTTGTCCCAGACACACACGAATTACTACGCGGGTCATCCTCCCACAAGCAGATTCCTCTTGTAAGCGAACACTAAGTCGTGGTCACAGACACTGGCAGACAAACACTACATTACATTTTTAAGCTTCCAGAAGAAGACAACTCGTTTAAGTGGACACGCAGCTGCGGTCATAGACAAACACAAACAATACAGATTTAAAGTCCCGCATAAGTGCACACTTAGGGATGGTATCAGTCACATATTGACAAAACCTATACTACATGTTTAAGCAATTTCACGGCTGTCACTGCCATAGGATGAGTGAAAGTACCGTAAACACTTGTCTATGTGATTTATTTTTGTAGGGGTGAGCCATAGCCTCAGTTAGGCAAATTTATTAAAAATTATCCATATCTCTTTGCAGTCTTGTTCGCTTAAGCCTTCCGACAAGTAAACGTTAATTAAATAACTGTACATTCGTCCAAAAGTCGGGGAATTAGACAAACACTTAAAGAAATGAGGTGGAAATCAGTTTCTATACAAAATAAAATTCTTATTTTAAGAAAGTTCTGCGAATTAAATTAACAAAGGCCGCAAAAGGCCGCATGGATGAAAAGTCCCGGCGTTATAATGTTTGAATACTCGTCAAGGGGAGTAATATAGTAATGTAGTTTTAGTGATAGTCAAAAGGACCAGAAATCTACTTAGTATGAATTGTATTTATTTATTATCTATTATCACACACACACAATTCACAAAAATACATAAACTATTAAATACAAAAATTATAAAGTACTAAGAATTAATGAAGGTTCGGTTCCGCCCGCAAATAGCAGAGGCTAAGTGACGGACCATTAGAAAAGTGATGGGGGGGGGGGGGGGATTTTTTGCCTGCCAGAATTTTTTTTTTGGCCCCTTTCCTGTGCAAGAATTTTTTTTGGCTACAGCCCTATGCATGAAATTTTTTTTTTGAGAAAATATTTTCCTTATGCACAATTTGCTATTGAATTAATAAAAAACAATGCAACTTTGTTTTACTAAATACATAGCTTGTACTGTTACGTTACTTTACATTTTTAAGTTTATTTTATTACAAAACACTTTTTAATAATGTTGACGCTTTAAAATGCAGGGTTGTGCTGTAATAAAACTTGTAGGGAGCCCAAAAGCCCTGTCAGGGCTCGAGAGTAACTATTTTGCCCACGAGCCAAGTGGCTAGTGACAGCTGCTTTGATTCACTAACCGAAATCATCCAGTGTATCATGTTGTGGTTCAATTTTATCCTTGTTTTTATTTTTTCCCTTTGGTTTAAAGTCATTAACGGACATCACCATACCCAGGAACAAAGGACACTAAAAATTAAACCAGGGATAAAATTGAACAACAACAGGGTACATATATGTATCAGAATTCATTAACTGAAGGTAATAAGATAGTAGTGAGAATGATCCCACTGGATTTGCCCTTCACTCATTTACTATCGGTTATTTTGAACTCCCGCTATTTCAAACTTTTTTTGTTTCCCCTGACGGTTCAAAATAACGGGGTTCAACTGTATGACTATGACTATAAAAACAAGAAAAAATTTGTTCCAGGCGAAGGTATCCCCCTCCCGACAAAAGAATTTTTTTTCCGGACATTTTCCCTTGCTTGAATTTTTTTTCGGACATTTCCCTTATATGATTTTTTTTTTGTTTTTTTCCCCACCCCACCCATCAAATCTCTAATGGTCCGTCCCTAACGGAGGCGGGCGAAGCTACAATGGTCAGCAGTCGCGATTACATTAAATATTTAAATAATAAATTAATACAACTACAATACAATTACAATTAAATAAGGATACTAAATACTAAATAACTATAGACATTGATTGGCAACTTTTAGGAATTTGTATTCAAGAATTACTCCAATTACGGAAAACAGAATTAATAGAGGGGAGGAAGGAAGGATACTAAAAATAGGAAAACTGATCAGTTATACATATTATGCAATTTTCTGCAGTAGAATGGGCGCTTCAACATAATCATCCTCAGCCTCCAGTATCGAAAGCAACATACTATGAATATGCTTTTTAAAAGAGTTCTTGGGGAGTTGACGAAATTTATCGTGGAAGGAGTTTCAAGGTTTAGCTCCAAATCTGGCAAAAGACCCTTGAGTTTGACTTAGTCTTGACGTTGTGATGTAAAAGTTATCAGAGGAAGAGAACCTGGTCTTATGCATATGCTTTTCTTTAGCTTTGGTGAAGAGATCACTGATGTTAGGCGGTACAGTCATGTGGGAGACGTCAAACATTATAGATGATACTGTTTCGACATATAACATATTTAAGGGAAGAATGAGCTCTGGGTTTAGAAAAATATACATCAAACGAAGGGCACGTTTGTGTAACACAGGGATTTTTTGTAAATGGGTTTTAGCAGCTTGACCCCAAGCAGCCAAACCATAGGACAAGTAGGGCAAAATCAAAGAGCGATAGATACTTAAAAGAGTAATAAGAGGAACGAAGTGCCTAAGACGAGCGATGACTCCAATAATTCTACTTATTTTTAATGCAACACTGTCAACGTGAAATTTCCAGCTCAGATTATTGTCCAATAAAACTCCAAGATATTTAACATAATCCTTACACTCAAGGGGGGGTAGGAGTATGAGTACTGTTATCAATCATTTGAATATTGGCCAAGTAGTTCTTTTTACGTTGATGTGGGTGAAAGATGACATTGTTTGACTTTTTAGCATTAAGCGTTAGCTTATTTGCATTGAGCCAATCCGAGACTTTGAGAAGTTCGCCATTAATCATGTCCTCAAGGGATTTCAGTTTTTTGTCGGCATACACCAAGTTGGTGTCATCAGCAAAGAGATAGAATGAAAATGTTTCTGAACAGTTATGAATATCATTGATATAAATCAGAAATAACAGTGGGCCCAAGACAGAACCTTGGGGAACACCACATGAGATCTGTTGTGAACGACTTGTACAACGTACTCCCACTAACCAAAGTTAACGTCAAATCATCTCAACTAACTACTGGCTTCGATTCAATGAAGCTACTTTTATGCTGTGCCGTAAACATGGGAAAGCTTGTTTGCAACTTCAGTCAAAGAAGACCATATGGTGCCTTCGCAAGATAACGGTCAAGGAATGCAAAACAGCTAGAACAGCTGGGTCCAAGGAACCATTTGGTGAAGGAATTAAAGTAGATAACGCTTGGTCCATCGAGTTTTCGAAAACTTGAAGGTTTGTTCAGAAGTTGTCATTGAACTCAGTGTTCAAGGAGGTGTTGGCCAACGCTCACAGGAAATCGTAAACCAGTCTACAGTACGCCCTAAGTTACGTAGACAAACAGGAAAACTTTCAAGAGGGACGGCATTGAACGTCGATCACAAACAGCACTACCACTCGCAATTGCAAAAGTAATTTCAAGCCTTAAAAACAAAAATATCAATACACTAAAATTAGCTTCTGACAACAATAAGCATTCGGATACAAAACCGGTAGTCGGTTTCGCGCAATCCAGTAGCTTTGATTCGTCCCGTATAAGCCTCTGACAGCAAGAATCTCTAACTGCCATTTATGGGTATGTAACAAGAAAATTTGAATGAAATCCAAAAAAAGGATAAATTTTCTGTTTTTAAGATTTTTTCGGAGCCTTTTAAAGGGGCACTTTTGTTGTTCTGTTCGCATTCTTTAGCTTAAAATTTAAGCAGCAGAAAATATGACCTCGCTCGCCACGAGTCTCCCAGTAGCTCAGTGGTTAGAGCGCCCGACCGGTGTTACGGGAGGTCATGGGTTCGATTCCCGTCGGGGACTCAGATTTTTTCTTTGTCCCACGTTCGCCGTGACAGACTGAATATTCCATGTTTCTTATTTCTCAGAAAATAGTTTTTAGCTATAGGGAACGGAGTCTTATCCCCCGAAATTCAGAACTGCTGTTGGGGATCTTATTTATTTCTTACTCTAAATGACATACGAGCGTCACCTCCGAAAACCGTGAAAGGAAATAATTTTCTCGTGTTACGAAAGTTGGAAATGACGAAATTCCAGTTTTTCATAACAGGTAAATCCGAATATTTCAGGTGGTTTAGGCTATCGACCTGAGAACACTTTTCCAATCGTTTTTTGGTTAACACAGCATGGCGGGTAGATTATTATATTGAGCAAATGTTTAACAGACCAATCGAAAAATATCGAGAAGAAAAGGTTTTTATGAAGAAAAGGCGAATGACAAATACATGCATTAATAGCCACATGCCCATTTTTTGGGTTCAAGGCGGGAAGAACAGAAGCTGGTGCCCTTTATTCGAAAGCCCTGAAACGTTTCGGGCCGATTTCGGGCATGGTAATTTCCCCTTTTTCTTGAAACTAAAGAAGTTTCTAAGCATGAAACTTTGCTATACGTGAAACATTTCTTATCTTAAAGACAGGTTAAAATAACACCTCTGAAGGATGAGTGGTTTATGCTTTTACAAATGGCTTTTCGGGTTCGAAAAAGTTTCGGGGCTTTCCGGCGAGAAACGGATACAGTGTTGTTATAATTTTGACACATTGCCAGGATTCCAGACTATGTTAGAACCGATAAGTTATAAAAAGCTTTGCTCGTGCTTTTGTTCCGGCTTGCTTTTATAAAAAGGTAAGCGTCTGTAAACATTTTACTGCGCTATTATTTTGTTACAAAATTGGATAGAACAACAACACAACAATTGAGACAGAAACAGCAACAAATCTGGTCTAAAGTGAATGTACTTTGTATATTCGTCTATTTTAACTTCTGACTGAAGTCGCTTCATCAACACTCTTTTATATTTCCAGTAGCTGAATGTTCTCTGTTTTGTTCTGTAAACTGAAGGCAAAACGGTCTCAGTTCTGCTTTTTCTTTTCTTACGTTCTTTTCAAAAATATTTATCTATTCATGAGATTTGTCAGAGCAACAGCGCCTGAATTCTCTGATATTAAAGGTTAATTAATTAGAGAAGAAGAGTAACTAAGCCTGAAAAAGGGATTGTCAGGGCTTCAACGGGATTCGAACCCGTGGCCGTTGCGTTCACGCTGCAGTGCTTTACCAACTATGAAGACGCATACATTGGGAGCAGGCCAATTTATTGAGTTCATCTTCACCCGTGAAAGGAATGGTTCATGTTATAAAACGAGCCAACTTAACGTGCTAAAACCAATTGATTCCAACAGGATAAGACCTTAGATGTTTATTTCCCACAACCATATAGTTTTGGACATCGAGAAACTGAAATCGTCGGAAAATGAGCACCCTAAAATAAACTAAAACTGAGTGAAGATTTCAAGTTCTTCAGTTTCTAACAAAATTCAGGTAAATAATAAGGTGTATATAGTTTGTCTCACGATGTAGTCACTTGAGTTTTGTAGCTCGGGACGTTTCGACTGCTTACTGCTAGTCTTCATCAGGCGATGAGGTCGACTGGTTGCGCGTCACCATATGAATCACGATGGTCGGCTGTGATTGGCGCGTTTGGAACTTTACCTCGTTCCAAAGCGGGTGGTGGCCGGTCTTATTGGCGTGCTCAGAAACGGCGGAGGTTTAGGTACGGGCGAGTTGTATATCCATGTCATGCTCTTTGATCTTCTCCTGCATAGATCTTCCTGTTTCGCCAATGTAGACTTTTCCGCATTCACAGGGAATCCTATAGACAGTACGCCGTCTTGTTTCGCCGGATGGATGGTGTCCTTTAGTCGCACTAAATGTGACCTAAGTGTCGTGTCGGACTTGAAGACGGCGCGAATACCGCCACCACCCGCTTTGGAACGAGGTAAAGTTTATTGATCGAGATTCACACTGGTATGCCCGTAGGGTCAAGGAAGCTATCCACATAAGACTTCACCCTGATAACATCAATAGGGACAACGGAATTGAAATTTCTGAAGCGTGGATACCAACGATCAAGAAACACAACAGGAGACCGGTACATCAGCGAACTTCAAATTGGACTCTCAGGAAACAACTTCACAGCGGAACAATGAGGATCAAAACGCACCAATCACAGTCGACCATCGTGATTCATATGGTGACACGCAACCAGTCGACCTCATCGCCTGATGAAGACTAGAAGTAAGCAGTCGAAATTTCGCGATCTACAACTCAAGTGACTACATCGTGAGACAAACGATATAAACTTTATTAATTATTTTACTGTATATTAACCACGATGAACAATAACCACCTTTTTTTACTGCAAAATTCAGGTAAACTGTGAGTTCAAAAGTAGAAAGTGATATTTCAAGAATTTTGCTAAAATTTTTCCGTTGGCTGCCCCTGTCATAGAGAAGTTAAAAGAGGGCTGACGTGTCGGACCTCGTCTACAACAACAACACAACAACAACAACCATTTTATTTTGCCAAATTAAATACAAAAAATTACACTGTAAACTAAATTAACTAAAATAGGCAAAAAAACTACCCAGAATAGAAATTAACTAAACGAGCTGAGTAGTTACAAAAAAATTAAATTGCTTTGACTAGGTTGTACATAACCTGTCTCTGATCATTTTTTGTTTTTGTTTGTTTGTTTTCCTATGAAAAACGTTCACGGTCATTGCATTTTGATAGGCTGTTACCTAGTTACTACTATCCCCGGGTTGCCACCATCCATCAACAGCCACCTCAGTGACTTCTAGATGCTTGAGGAGTGCCGTGCAATGAATGCCACGTGAATGCGTAAATGCGGATTAGGTCACTTTTTTTCGCGACGTCGAGAATCTTGCAACCGACAATACCTTCTTCGCCATTAATTTATTTTTGATTTTGATTTTTACGCATTTTCGTTAATTACAACTTTAAAAAATACAGAAAAAAGAAATACAGTTTTCACTTTCAAATTGGTTTCCGTGTAGCTCCAAGTCAGATGTAAATCAGTCGACTATAAATTTCCCAGAACCAAAATTTATCTTGAAAAGGAAAATTATGCCAGGAAATTAACTTTTCACCTGTCTTATGATTTTGACATATTGTTGGAGCCGCTATTGGTATAGGCTGCCAAGCACCTTAAATTTAATTCCGAATGAGAACACGCTATCCTACAAAAATATATACCTTACATATATGACTTTTGATCATAGCATCACTTTTTGTTTATATACTTATTTATTTTTTCACCAACATACTTCAGACAACGCTGTTTTTGAAAAAGAGTGCGGAAGTTTTGTCAACAAATGAAATGAATCAGACATCAATAAAATGAACCGGTGGCATATTCTGTCAGGTTTATCTCGACTAACGAAACCACTTAATGAAGTTCACGCAACTTTAAAATTTTGCACTGTGATGCGAAATTTTCATTAAACGAAGTTTGTATTCTTGATATAACGCTGGTTCATGTGGTCAATACGATCTTCCGTTCTTAAACGGTACGTTGGCTACAATATTCAATTTCTATTTTAACTCTATATGAGCCTTTGTTGCACAGGTGGGTGAAATTTCTGTTTTCCTTTTTAATGTTTGGCGATCTCCGCTTCTTATCCCTTTTGTTATGAAAATTTGAAGAGTAACGTTTACCTTCCTCAAAAGTGTTAATTGTGAATCCTTTTGAGAACGAGATATTTATCTCAGTGAATATTTTACCGGGGTGGAAACAAATAAGGTCTTGTCTCGATGTTGTATATAGTTGTTCGATTCTAAATTGACGTCGGCTAGAAATGAATTTCACTCTGCTGAAAGGAAGCTGTTGACTTCAAAGAAACAACAGCATTAAACTCTTGTCTCACTTGTCAAATGCTTCCGTCAATTTATTTTAACTCTTCAGTTATTTTTAAACTGTTTCTTCAATGAATCGACCTTTCATCTACTGCAATCTGCAATAGAGGGGACGTCATAAAAATGTTTATTTCATGTTGATAGGGAATTTATATACGTAAATAAACAACAACACTTGCATGTATATATTTCTTGCCGTAAGTCTGGCTTTGACAATGTTCTGGATCTGATCTTCGAATGATCTTCGGCGATCTTCGTAATGTCTTACTTTCAATCGTGTTACATTAATCGAGGAAATCTGCACTCCAATATTGAGCAGATCGGTCAAGACGTGCAGTATAACGGAGAGAAAGCTCTCATTTAAACTCAGCCTAGGAAAGTAGTTGACCAAGGTGGCGGCTACTGGGACCAAGTAGCCAGTAGCCGCTTTATTGGGTTGCCGGCCCATAAACCCTGAAAACGAGGTTGGACTTCACAACTATACCTTTAGATGTAATAGTTCGTTGTGGTTGGAATTGAACGCTTAAGAAATAGAATACATAGAATCTGAAAAATAGAGAAAATGAGGAGCCTTCCTTTGAGGGACATCCCTCCCCCTCTTTTGCATTTTCCTTTTTAAAAAACAGGCGTACTTTATTTCAGTCTGCATGGTCCGTGCCACTTGTTAGTATCGGTGTGCCAACACAGCTATACTGTGCCGGATGCTGTTATAAACGAACCACAAAACACATTACGTCTAAATCCTTTTCGGGAATTCAACTGCCTTTTTAATAGTCGACGATAGATTTGTGTTTCTGAATATGGTTAAATCGATTTAAACGACATGTGGACATCGGTCGTTTTGTCCATGTTTTCCTACGTTACTGAAGATGTAATTCAGAGTTTCGTGCAAGTCTAGCCAAACGTGGCCGATTTTAATGTTTTACAAAATAAAAGCCACATCAATGTGTAACATAAACTTAATATTTAATGATTTTAAACGTATGCGGCATAAAATGTTGCCAAATTTAATTGGTTGGTACAATTAACTGATAGGAAAATTTAATGTCGCCGAGCTCTTTTCGATTCGAGATTAGTCAGATTTTTCAAATCCAAGCTCGAATTTAATGAAACTGCTTCATACTGACTGCTATTATAAGAATTTATCGGTGCACCAAAAAAATAAATAAATAATTTCTTGAATTCCTTTATTTTTGTCACCTGTCTTCTCCCTAATCAAGACAAAGGTAAAAAAAAAGTAGTAAACTTTTACGACAGCAATACTTTTAAACAGATTTACTGACCTTTTGATAACTAAATAGGAGAAAGAAGAAAGAAATAGTTTTTTTTACCTCAGACATTTCTAATAATTGATCACATAATTTTCACATCTCTTTTAGACAGGTGTCGTAAGATCCATTAGAGCTATTATACGCGGCGGCTTTTAAAATGTTATCAATTCAAATTATCTCAGTTCCAGATGATTATCCAATAAGATTTTTGGAGCTTTGATTTTTATTTTTTACCTTGACTAAATCTGTATTAACAAAGGTAAAAGCCGATGAGAGTCGAGAAATCCGTCAGTGAGCAAATTCACCTGTCAGGTTTTGATTTTGCATGTCGATTGAGCCATGACGATTTTCTTGCAATTTGCCGGTAAAAAACTTAAATATGGAGTTGCATGAATATTTTATTCCTGGTTAAGTAATTGGTAAGGTTCCTGTTGATTCTGTGCATAACATGTTAAGCCAGTGTATTTGTCACATTAGACTGACACTCATTTTGATGTCTCGAAGCTAAGGCGGATGCGGAAAAACAATTGAAGGAACAGTCTACGGTGTTTTGAATCGTTTTCTCAAACGATTTCCAGCCGCAAACAACGCAAGGTATGAAAATTGATTGTTCTAGAATGCGTATTAGTTGTTTGTTTTTTTATTATTATTTTTATTTTAACGTTTCCAATTTATTCTGTTTTTTGAAAGCTTGATAAACAACACCGATTAGGGCAACAATTGAAACGCAAGTGAACTACTGACTCTTACAGTCACTTCACAATTATGCCATGCCAGTGGCATATTTGTTGTTTATAAATTTAGTGAGTTACCAAGGTCTTGAGCGGAAGTGAACCAACCCTGAATCGATCAACATTCATGCAGCATGGCACGCAATAAACGATAGAGCTCTCAGGTTAACATTTTTGTGCTTTTTATCACAAGTGTATATATGTCCAGGTTGCATTTTCCATTCCTATCCTGCCTGATTTATGGCTATGGCCATATTTAGTCTAGATCTCGTACAGGATCTGTCTCACTTCGGATTGTTGTCATATTCACTCAGAGCGCTGAACCCTTTTAACACCACAACAAAGAAAACGACGGCTGTCAACTGGAGAAACTGGAAACCGGTGCTGCAACTTTCACACGGCGAACTACACCTCGTGCGGAGAGAGGCATGTTTTAACCAACACTACGGAACAAGAAATTTAACAGTTCTCCGTTGACGAGCAGGTGGGCAATACATAACATTTCAAAGTCAAGCGATACTGAATTCCAGCAACATCTAAGACTGGTTTCTTTTTCCTTGCAAATCAGACTACTATAGTTTGATAGTAGTACTATACTACTAGAATAGTATACTATACTATAAATTGCTTAAATTATAAAATTGCTATACTGAATTGCTAATAGTTGCTTGCTGTAACTATACTAGAAGTATATAGTTACAAATATCAAACTGCTATTATCTGAACCGGTATTCTTTCGCACTCATCTTATGTTGACTTTGCGACGAGTTGCACGTTCGTAGATAATCACTGCAAACTCCAGACGACAATTACAGAAAATGGACTAGATAGTGCAATTGTTGTTCATGCAATATTTTCCTTTCATACAGGCCCGGGACCGGAATATACAAGGGAGCTTCAATTTTTGTGCGCAAACACCTGGCAAAAAGGAAATTTTATCTTTTTTTTTTTCCAAGTTTATAGTCGATATTAAACAAAATGAAAGCGAATTCGAAGTCTATTGCTTTTTTACGCTACGCTTAAAATCATCAAATAAAATGTTTTTTGCATATAAGCTCCCTTAGTAAGCTACTTTAGCGACAGCATTATTACCGACTAAAATTTTAAGCTTTACTACTTTCATTTCGCCAAAATCACCGTCTTGAAAGTCGTTCTTTTTAATTTCAATTTTCATCCGTCGAGTGAATTAGTCTGAAACACTAAATTAATCCTATTTAGGTTTTAGCTTAGCGAGTTTTGCATGGCAACACCCATGACACGACACGACGAACATCTACCTTCTCTCGAGTGACAAAAAAAAAACAAACAAAATAATTTAGTCCCTCAATAATAATTCTGTTTTCTAACAAAGAGAAAGATAGACCATCTTTGTGTTCGAATTCTGGCATTTTCGGTAATTTTCATGCAAGAAAATTAAAAGGGTCTTCAATCTTACTTGCCTAAATAAGATGTAGCCTCAAATACTAAGGCAATAGCGCTCGCAAAATAAGTTTGCTTTATTTTCATCGGTTTTGCTTATCCAGCTTGCATCTTATTCGGATTTAATCCATCTTAATTGGTTTGACCAGATTGCGTTTCAGATACAACACTATTAATATAATCTTTTATTTTGATAGCGTATGATAACGCCATAATGCGACAAGAATAACACTTTTTCAAAATTCAGAAACTGGAAATTAGATAAATGCAATCTTGTAAGTTCCGTTTACTAATTTAACAATCATCATCGAAATAAGTTTAACTGTCAGACCGAAAAGCGATAAATTCATTCAGCTGCTTTAGCTACGTATTTCTGATCGGCTTTATCTTTTATTAAGAGATCCTCTCAAAAACTTTATCTCCGATTTTATAAGATCTGTTTGATGTCCGGATACTGGCTATAACCCGAGGGAGGGTGGGAAGGGGCAGACGTTCGGAGTGGGGGTTGCCACTGACCATGAAGACTTACCCCTAGTATTCCCCTCCCTATTTCATGTCAGACCAGAAATATTCTTTTGTTTTCAGTCTTATACCTACAATTTATATTTCAGGCCAAAAAGGCTAACCCGTGCCAGTTGGCAAACAATACCTCTAACTCAACAAATCGCCAAGGGAAAAGCCCTGGGAACGAGGTTGCCTCTAACTTTTGTAGCTGATAACAAAAGAAAGCTCGAAAAGGTCTTAGTTATTCGGGTTGAATCATCGCAACTCTTCTCTGTAAATCGGCAAGAGCAACTTTTAGATCAGTCGGGTATTCTACTGTATTACAGAAATAGATACCGCATTTCAGATCAAATGTTTAAAGACGCCATCCTCTCATTCCAAAAAGTTATGAGTTTAGTTTAGTCCTACAGTACCATAGTTTATTATCTTGTGGAGAAAACTAAGTGTTCAACAACTGCCAAAAAGCATAATGGTCCACATACCTTTAAAAGATTTTTAATCTGCGTGTCTTAGCACTTAATTTAGTTTTACCAAGGACTACCATATTCTCTGAGAGACACTGTGAACAAGCTTAGTGTTCCTTTGCCTAGAACCGTCTTTCTGAAAAGCGTTTTGTGAAAAACGTGATGTTAAACGAGACGATTCTCAAAGACGATTTTTAGCGCAAAAATGTTGCGCTAAAAGTTGATGCCGTGTAACATGGGTGCAAACGATTATCTGCGCAATTTTTGCGTTGCAAGTTTTTGAACCAGCTCCAAAACATGCAACGCCAAATCATGAATTTTTCTCAAGTTGTTTCGTGTACATGTTACCGGCCTGTCGTCAATTTTTTTGCGCAATGCCTTCCCAGAACCCTATTCGCTGCCCCCGTTGCGCTAAAAATCGTCCCGTTTAACACGTCTGTTGCCAACGGATTTAGCGTGCACATTGAGCGAAAATTCGTCCCATGTAACATACATTAAAAATCGAGGCTGAGTTGCGCTTAAAATCGTCGTTGCGAATATCACCTTTACCACATGATTTGTGGCAAGTTATAAATCTCTGAATGATAAATTAAACTTTGAAATTTAAATACTTTTTTAAAGCGGGAAGTCTTAAAATACTTCATACCTTCTAATACTTCCCTTTCGTGTTTTTATTATGCTGTACCAGGTGGTCTTAGCTCTGGACTCTCGTAATGAAATCCGTAAGTGTGTCCATTTATTTGAAAGTACTTTATAGCGAATTTGCCTTGGTGCTGGTCATTTTTCAAAACTTTACAGTGGTTACATGTTTTGAGCTTGGGCGCACTTACAAATAGTAACAAGCAATTTGCATCCTGCTGATCTTTATTTCCTTTTTATGTAGAGTTGCAATAAGTTCCTGCAGGTCCGGCACTCTCTGCGTACACTTTACATGTTCTAGTACGTTATCATTGAAGCTATGGAGGCAGTTTGCAGACCCACTTACGGGCGTCATTGGTGGGTTGAAAGAAAACTATTACTGATAACAACGCAAACCTACAACATGGAAAAGATTTACTTTAATGGCGAGTTTGATAACACATTCGTTTAATGAACTGGGTAAATGAGTCATTAAAATTTGGACAGAAACGCAAAATGTCCATGCGATAAAGTAGCTCTGTTTATTTTAACAACAACAACAACAACAATTAAGCTGAGCAACAACATTAAATCTGTTTCAAAATTTGATTTTTGTATGACTGATCTAAGATCAAGGATACCGAACTAATAAAACTGAATTTGCACGGAACTCTTTAATGATGCATTTTGATTGGTCAATAACCAGTGGCTATTAAATTGATAAATGATAACCACATGACAAATGACAGCACCACAGGAAAGTACTGCTAGATATCTGTCACTTTAATAGCCACACTTTAGGATTTCTTCCACAACTGCAGACTCAAAGTTAGAACCACTTTGAACAGCATTACATACAGCACCAGAGGAAGCGCTGTTCAATATCTGCCATTTGAATGATCTCACTGTAGGATTGTACAGAAACAAAGGTATTACTCAAGTTTTGACTCTGGGGTTAAAAAGGTTGATATACGTCGGATTTCCACAATTTTGGGATGAGAACTAGAGACTTGCTAAGGTTACTCCTTCACGAGAACAAATTTCAGCGTTCTTTTTTATACAGTGGGGTGAAAACCTGGGATACGCTTCCTTGGTCTGTAAGATCCATAACCAACCCCTCTCAAATTGAAACTGCCCTTGCCAACTTCTTGAAAACAAAGTATGATTTGGAACCTCTTTTTTGCTCTAACTATGATTATACTGTAAACTCTTTTTGTTATCAATATTAATGTAATAATACAGGACCCCATTTAAACCAGCCTATGCTGAACTGGATACTTCCTGTGTAAATATGTGTTAAAAAAAACATGGATTTAGAGTTCTGCAATTGAAATCTGGTACAGAGTCACAAGAACATATGGGAAATCGTGTCTCAGGTGAATCGTGTCTCAGGTGACTTTCGACATAACAGCTTTCAAAGTAATCCATGGTGAATTTTATAGAAAAGTGGGCAAACGAGCAGAAAAGTGATTTAGAGATTGGGACTGGAAAAACCCACCAGTCTTGCCGTACTCTTAACTTTTTTGCACGCAGCTCTTGACAACCTCTAATTTCATTGGACCTTGGTATCACGCAGCTCTATTGTTTTCAGGGCTAGGGTCCATTGTTTTGTTGTTTGTTCTATCGTTTTCTCAGAAAATCAGAGAAGACCTTGTAAGAGTTGCGTACCGGCTTTTTTTTTCTTTTTTTACCTGCGGCGTTTTTTTGCATTTTGCTTGACAGTTCACTGCTTTATCTCAACACCTGTTTTACCAACACGTCTCAAAATATGGGCCCCAGCTAGATCAGGCTATACAATGTTGAAAGTTTTATAACCTTTCTAAGCTATTTTTATAGTGTAATGAGCTGGTTTCTTCAATACATTTATTTGAATATTCTACGAGAAAGTAGCAGTCAATAAAGATATTTAACTAAGCAATGTTCTAGTGCTAGTCAGGTACACAACTACTGGCTCTTAAAGGGGCAATAAATATTAATGTCGTGGAGTTCTTATTGGTTTTTCGGTCAAAAATGTGCTAAATCCATCTGTTGGTATCTTGTTTAAGCATGAATTAATTCCTTTTTGACCACTAAAGGAACGAAATCAAAAGCCGATTTTAAAAGATAGAATGAGCCCTGACAATTCATTTTTATTGATTCCATTTAAACACATGGGAAGAACTTGAACGTCGGCCCGACTTTTTCAGATTGCTAGATTGGACTGAACTTATTTCCATCCTGCCCGTGAAAAGCCAGAGACACTTATTAATGAACTCCATGCACTAGAAAAGCCATTTTAAGCCGAACTGGACGAGTACTTCTTGGGTTGCATGCATGCAAACGTGTGTGTCTTTTTTTAAAATTGGATTCTCAAAGTGATACTTCCCCTTTCCCTAGCATAAAGACGCTGCGAGTATTCTACTCTCCTTGGAACAGGGGCACCCAACGAAGTAAACGTTAGCAAAATACTTCTTGAGACATCATTTTCTGCTTTCTTAAACTGTTGCAGAGCTTTTTAAAGGCATATTTGTGTAAGCTAACACAGGTTGCCGATCTGTTGGAACTTTTAAGCTAAAAATTTAGGCCGCGAAAATTTAGGAAACAGAATCCTATTCGTCGAATTCCCATCTGCTGATAGCTCTCCGGAAATGCCAGCTGGCCTTATTTTACATCTTTACATTCTAAACGACATATTTGTCCTTCCAAAAACAATAGGAATTAACTGTGAGTGTCCTTGTAACGAAAGTCTGAGGTGATATTTCGCCAAAGAAATCTCTAGTTTTTACTCAGTGTTTTTAATCCAAATATCTCAGCCTCTAGGCCTCTCGAAAGATATTCGCCGTAACGAACCGTTGGGTCCCATTGTTGGAAGACACGTTAATTCACTGCAGTGTGAAACTAGCAGTTTTCCTGGCTGATTTCGCTGTTACCAAATTATAAAACCTGAGCAAGAATAGAGAGAAACAATGTGAAACAAACACAAGTTTTTACTTATTTGCAGTCGTATGATAATACAGCACTTGTGCAACATAAGAAAACGTGTTCCTTTCTTTGTTTGACAAATTTGTTTCCATTAAGCAAATGAAATGAAACTCATGTCCATATTAAATGAAACAATGGAACAAGCCGGATGCACTCTCGGCACTGAAAGCGCGCGCCTCCAGTGCCCCCACGAGCAATAAAGTTAATATATTCCAAATACTTTGGGATACTGACAGACTCAAGGGGTTTTTCTAACATTTCGCTGGTACCCAATTATAAACCTTGGCATGAATAGAGGGAGACAAGTATGTTTACCTCTAGTTTTGTTTGTTTGTCCGGTTTTAGGTCGTGTGATGCTAACATTTGTGCAACTGTAGGGAAACTTGTTTCTTATTTTTATTTGACAAATTTGTTCAGTTTTATTTAAGCAATCAAATAAAACTTATGTCATAATTAAATGAAGCTGATAGGCACAAGGCGGATGTAGACTCGACAGTGGAAACACGCCTATCGCTTACCATGCAGCAGTAAAGCTAATGCACTGCAAATACTTTTAAACTCTGTAAAGTCATATTGAGAAACCATGAGATATCTTATTCAATGTTAATAAAATCCCAAATTGCTCTTAAATAGACTGGATAAAGCACTGCAGTCATACTGTAACAGAACCCAATCATTTTTGTTTGAAACAACGGTCAGTTTTTAAAATGAAACATTAAAAAGTAGAATCTAAAAAATTTAGTTATTTTAGCCTTTAGCTTATTGTTTATTTATTTATTTATTTATTTATTTACTTTTATTATTTTGGGCTAACGGTAGTTTGTCAGTGTATAGAAACCCTCAGTGAGACAGGGAACGTTGCGAGTTTTATTACTTTTGAACCACAAATTAAACTTATGTTGCCCTCAAGCAACGTGGTAATGTCAAAAAATGAGACATGTGAAATCATAACCCTTCAAATAACTATGGGCTGCAACAGTTACGTTAATTGCTCAAAAGTGGGACTTTAAAAAGCAGAATGGTTGATTTGATTTCAACTTTCTACAACGTGCATATTTATTTTAAATTTAACAATAAAATCTTGGCATTAAACTCATTATTAATTTGTACAGGAAGTTTCAAAAAATGTTTAGCCCAAAAAGTAGGTACGCTTTAATAGACTTATCTGAAAGAAGCAGCTTGACAATATTTTTGTGGGTTCATGTCGGCGTACGTAGTCAGCTAACTCTATTTTCCCCCAGTACTTGTTCAAGCGGCCTTTTTTGTCAAATCCACCATCTACACTTCTTTAGCAATTAACGCTAGAATGTAAATCCGGCAATAAAACCCCGGATGTCAATTCGAATATTGCACGCAGAAAAAACAAATATTCTTGTAAAGTTTTACCGACCACAGAGTTATCAAGCGGAAGTGCACCAACCCTGAATCGATCAACATCAATGCAGCATGGCACGCAATCAACGATAAAGCTCTCAGGTCAAAATTTTTATGCTTTTATCACAAGTGTACATATGTCTAAATTGCATATTCCATTCCTTTCCTGCCTGATTTATGGCTATGGCCATATTTACTCTAGATCTACAGGATCTGTCTTACTTCGGATTGTTGTCCAATTCACTCACAGCACTGTCGCGTTTTCAACAGCATAACACACAAAACGACGGCTGTTAACTTGGAAAACTAAAAACGGGTGCTGCAACTTTCACACGGCGAGCTACACCCCGTGCAAACAGGTTTTAACCAACGCCACGGACTGAAGAATTTTAATACGGCAGTTCTTCAATATTGAACAGGTGGGCAAATGTTCTTGCTTACGCATAACTTTTCACCGTCAATCGATATACTGAATAACCAGCGAATTACTAGCAAAACTGATCTAAGACTGATTTCGTTTTCCATGCGAATTAGACTACTGTACTAGTAGTATAGTACACTCAGTACTATAAATTGCTAAAATTATAGAATTGCTATAAACTGCTATTATCTGAACTGGTTTTCTTTCGCACTCATCTTATGTTGACTTTGCGACGAGTTGCAAACTCCAGACGGCAATTACAGAAAATGGACTAAACAGTGCAATTGTTGTTCATGCAATATTTTCCTTTCATAAGTTTCGTGCAAAATGCAACAGGCCCCGGGAACCGAAACATACAAGGGAGCATCAATTTTTGCTCGCAAAAACCAGGCGAAAAGAAAACGTTTTTTTTTTCCAATTTATAGTCTATTGAAAGAGAATTCACTATTTTTTTACGCTAAGTTTAAAAACGTGAAAAAAACATCGAATGACTTTTTTTGCTTACAACCTCCCTTGGTAAGCTACTGTTAGCGATGGCTTTATTTAAAAAAATTAAACCCAGCTTTGCTACTTTCATTTCGCCAAAATCACCGTCTTGAAAGTCGTTCTTTTTAATTTCAATTTTCATCAGTCGAGTGAATTAGTCTGAAACATAAATTTTCCACTAAATTAATCTTACTTAGCCTTTTTTAACACCAGCAAGCGATCTTTGCATGACAACACCCGGCATGATAGGACACTGGGACAAACATCTACCTTCTCTCGAGTGACAAAAAAAAAACAACAACAACAACAAAATAATTTAGTCCCTCAATAAAAGTTCTGTTTTCTAACAAAGAGAAAGATAGACCATCTTTGTGCATGAATTCTGGCATTTTAGGTAATTTGTATGCAAGAAAATTAAAAGGGTCTTCAATCTTACTTGCCTAGATAAGATGTAGCCTAATTCAAATACTAAAGCAATAGTGCTCGCAAAATGAACTTGCTTTACTTTCATCGGTTTTGCTTATCCAGCGTGCATCGTATTTGGATTTAGTCAATCTTAATTGGTTTGACCAGACTGGGTTTAAGATAAAACAATATTGAAATAATCTTTTATTTTGATAGCGAATGATAACGCCATAATGCGAGAAGAATAAACCCTTTCCAATTTCAGAAGCTGGAAATTAAATAAAATGCAATCTTGTAAGTTCCGTTTACTGATTTAACAATTATCATCGCGCGTAATAAGATTAACTCTCAGACCGAGAAAATTGTTCTGTTTTAGCTATTTAATTCTGATCGGCTTAATCTGATGTTAAGAGATCATCTCAAAACGTTGGCGATTTTATAGGATCTGTTTGATGTCTGGATACTATCTATAACCCAAGGGAGGGTGGGAGCGGGATACGTTCAGAGTGGGGGTTAACTAACATAACATAACATAACATAACATAACATAACATAACATAACATAACACAACACAACACAACATAACATAACATAACATAACATAACATAACATAACATAACATAACAGAACATAACATAACATAACATAACATAACATAACATAACATAACATAACATAACATAACATTTCATAAACTTAATTTACACATTCGGATTTGTAGAGTAGCAATTGCTGCTACTAGTATCTCCGAATGAAAAACAGATTAACTAAAAAAAACTAAAACTTTTTACATCAATGTTAAGAAAAATATTGAACAAATAAATAGTTAAATATAACTATAAACATCAAATCAGTAATTGCACACTCACTTAAAGCAAATTACAATATTTTCTAAGAATAGAATTATAACTATTTACATTAAGAGCAGTTCTAGTTTTGTCTGGCAAAGAGTTCCATTGGTTTGTGGCAGAATAAGTAAATGGATTTAAACCATGTGTAGTCGTCCTTGGTTTCGGAAGGATGAGCTTTCTGGCCCCCCTAAGGGACCGGTCATTATTTATCGCCTGGGGGTGGGGGTCGGAGGATTTTGGGGGAGATCACTTGATTTTTTAGGAGAACAGAAGGGGGGATCAGTCGTAACTGAGAGTCCAAAAGGGGGGGATCACTGAAAAATTTGAAAGGGGGGATCACTCAAATCTGCTTGAACAATGGACTTTTTAAGAGATACAAAATAAATACGTCCATTCGTCTGGGAGGTGATAGCGTTTGCAGTCTCAATTTGTTCTAAACACAACTTAATTTAAAAAACGGAAGACTGTCATACTGGCAAATGTGCCCTTTCAATTTATATTGAGAACGTTTTGTGCTAACACTTTTGAAATTTTTCATTGTACAGTATAACGTGCTTATGCCTTAGCTAATATTCATCTTTGAACAATACAGGTGAATTCTAAATTGTGAACTCAGTATAACTCCTGATAACTGAAACATTGTGAAATAGCGTGTTTGTTTAAACATAAAGCATTTTAATCGCCTCTCCAGAAATGGGCTCCCTGTCTCAGCTATATACTAAATCCGATGCAACTGCTTTATCCTCATCATCCGATTCAACGACTTCATTTGCCTTTTGAGACTTGTCATCCGATTCGGCAACTTCATTTGCCTCTTGAGCCTCATTATCCGATTCAACAACAACATTAGGTCCCCTACGGCAGGTTAAACCTGGACTATGTGCCCTTAACATGGCTGCTACTTGTTGTAGATTTTTTGCCAAGGTTGTGCTAAAAATACCCTTTTCTAGTAGCCACAGCAAAGGGTCTAGATGAAAACGCCTTGTTAGTTTCTTAGCAAAGTCAGCACTGATGCTTTCTACAGGGGAAACCCTTTCATTCTCTTCAATTGAACCGAAAATTTGTCCCGCGACCTCGATTGAAGTCACGTTTCCTAGGAGTTGACGTGCCCTCTGCTGGAGTCGCTTCTCCTAAGACCGTACTCCTGAAGTTCTTCCGATAAGGCGCGAACTCAGGTAAGAGTGCGTGAGACCATTCACACTTTTATAGACCAGAACAAGGATATCCCGTTGCCACTGACCATGAAGCCTTACCCCTATTTCAGACCAGAAATGTTCTTTTGGTTTCAGTCTTATACCTACAATTTATATATCAGGCCAAAACGGCTAACCCATTCCAGTTAGCAAACAATACCTCTGACTTTTGCAGCCGATAACTAAAGAAAGCTCGAAAAGGTCTTAGTTATTCGGTTTGAATCATCGCAACTCCGTATATCAGCAAGAGTAACTTTTTGATCAGTCGAGTATTCTACTGTATCACAGAAGTAGATACCGTATTTCAGACCAAATTTTAAAAAAGACATCCTCTTTGGGATTGAACATTCCCAAAAGTTATTAGTTTAGTTTAGTCCTACAGTACTATAGATTGTTATTTTGTGGAGAAAACTACGTATTCAACTACTGCCAAAAACTATAATGGTCTTACAAATCTTTAAGAGATTTTTAATCTGGGTATCTTAGCACAAATAATTTAATTTTACCAAGAACTACCATATTCTCTGAGAGACACTGTGAACAAGCTTCGTGCTCCTTTGCCTCGAACCAACGTTCTGAAAAAAAGTTTTATCTTTAAGGTTGTGTTACACGGGACGATGTTAAATGGGACGATTCACAAAGACGATTTTTAGCGCAAAAATGTTGCGCTAAAAGTTGATGCTGTGTAATATGGGTGCGCAGACGAGTTTCTGCGCAATTTTTGCGTTGCAAGTTTTTCAACCAGCTTAAGAAATTTGCAGCCTACGTCAAATCACAAAGTTTGCTCAAGTTGTTTCGTGTAACATACCAATTTTGTGCGCAACGTCTTCCCAAAACTCTATTCGCTGCCCTCGTTGCGCTAAAAATCGTCCCGTGTTACAGACATTAAAAATCGACGCTGGGTTGCGCTAAAAATCGTCGTTGCGAATCGTCCAGAGTAACATCACCTTTAGTGAAGCAGTATAGCTTACCATATGATACGTGGCAAGTTAAATCTCTGAATGATAAATTAAACCTTTATTTTAAATTTAATACTTTTTGAAAGACAGTAGGAAGTATTAAAATACTTCCTACCTTCTAATACTTCCCTTTCGTGTTTGTATTACGCTGTACAAGGTGGTCTTACGTTTTGACCCTGGTGATGAAATCCGTAAGTGTCTCCACTCATTTGAAAGTACGTTGCATGCTGTACTTTGCCTTGGTACGGTGCTGGTCGTTTTTTAAAACTTTACGGTGGTTACATGTTTTGAGCTTGGGCGCACTAACATTTAGTAACGAGCAATTTGCATCCTGCTGATCTTTATTTCTTTTTGTGAAGAGTTGCAATAAGTTCCTGTCGTTCTCCGAGTAGTTAACATGTTCTAGAACGTTATCATTCAAGCTATGGAGGCACTTTGGCAGACCCACTTACGCGCGTCATTGGTGGGTTGCAAGAAAACTATTACTGATAATAACGCAAACCTACACATGGAAAAGATTTACTTTAATGGAGGAAATGTTTGCGACAACTTAATTTTTCTGCCGCACCATTAAGTTCACGACTCAGGAGAGTTTCATAACACTTTCGTTTAATAAATTGGGCAACTGAGTCATTAAAATTTGGCCAGAAACGCAAAAATTTCCATGCGATAAAGTAGCTCTGTTTTAACAACAACAACGATTAAGCTGAGCAACAACATTAAATCTGTTTCAAGTTGTAACAAAATTTGATTTTAGTAAATCTGAGATTAAGGATACTGAACTAAACTAAATTTTTACGGAACTCTTTAATGATGCGTTTTGATTGGTCAATAACCAGTGACTACTGAATTGATAAATGATAACCACGTGACAAATGACAGCACCTGAGAAAAGTACTGTTCTAAGCTGTCACTTTAATAGCCACACTTTAGGATTTCGTCCACAACCGCAGACTCAAAAGTTAGAACCACTTTAAACAGCATTACGTACAGCACCAGAGGAAGGCACTGTTCAATATCTGCCATTTGAATGGTCTCACTTTAGGATTGTTTCCACAGAAACAAAGGTATTGCTTTAGGTTTGACTCTGGGGTTAAAAAGGTTAATATACGTCGGATTTCAACAATTTTGGGATGAGAACTAGAGACTTGCGAAGGTTACCTCTTCACGAGAACGAAAACATTTCACGGTGCTTTCTATATATACAGTGGGGTGAAGACCTGCGATAAGCTTCCTAGGTCTGTAAGATCAATAACCAACCCCTCTCAAACTGAAACTGCCCTTGCCAACTTCTTGAAAACAGAGTATGATTTCCTCTTTTTTGCTCTAACTATGAAAATACTGTAAACTTTTTTTGTTATCAATATTAATGTAATAATACAGGACTCCATTTAAACCAGCCTATGCTGAACTGGATACTTCCTGTATAAATATTTGTTTAAAAAACATGGATTTAGAGTTCTGCAATTAAAATATGGTACACAGTCACAAGAACATATGGGAAATCGTGTCTCACGCATCTCTATTGTTTTCAGGGCTGAAAATAATTAATTAATTTGGCTGGTCTTCATTGTTTGTTCTATCGTTATCTCAGAAAATCAGAGAAGACCTTGCAAGAGCTGCGTATCGGCTTTTTTTTTTTTTACCTGCGGTGCTTTTTTGCATGTTGCTTGACAGTTCACTGTTTTATCTCAACACCTGTTCTACCGGCACTTCCCAAGATATGGGCCCCAGCTAGATCAGGCTATACAACGTTGAAAGAGTTTGTAATCTTTCTAAGCTATTTTTACAGTGTAATGAGCTGGTTTCTTCTATACATTTATTTGAATATTCTACGAGAAAGTAGGAGTCAATAATATTTAACTAAGCAGTGTTCTAAGCAATGTGCTAGTCAGGTACACTACTACTTGCTCTTAAAGGGGCAAGAAATATTAATGTCGTGGAGTTCTTATTGGTTTTTAGGTCAAAAATGTGCTAAATCCGTCTGTTGGTATCTTGTTTAACATGAATTAATTCCTTTTTGACTACTAAAGGAACGAAATCAAAAGCCGATTTTAAAAGATAGAATGAGCCACAATTCATTTTTATTGATTCCATATAAAACACATGGGAAAAACTTAAAAACGTCGGCCCGACTTATTCAGATTGCTAGATTGGACTGAACTTATTTCCATCCTGCCCATGAAAAGCCAGAGACACTTGTTAATGAACTCCATACACTAGAAAAGCCATTTGAAGCCGAACTGGACAAGTACCTCTTGGGATGCATGCATGCAAACGTATGTGTCTGTTTTTTTTAATTGGATTCTCAAAGTGATACCAGTGAAAATAGACGGTAGTGTCTTCCCCTTCCCCTGGCATGAAGACGCTACGAGCCTTCTACTCTCCTTGGAACAGGGGCACCCAACGAAGAAAGCCTTAGCAAAATACTTCTTGAGACATCAGTTTCTACTTTCTTAAATTGTTGCACGGCTTTTTAAAGGCATATTTGTGTAAGCTAACACAGGTTGCCGATCTGTGCGAACTTTTTAGCTGAAAATTTAGCCCGCGAAAATTTAGGAAATAGAATCCTATTCGCCGAATTCCCATCTGCTGATAGCTCTCCGGAAATGCTAGCTGGCCTTATTTTACATCTTTACATTCTAAGCGCCTTCAGTGCCCCCACGAGCAATAAAGTTAATATATTCCAAATACTTTGGGATACTGACATACTGAAGGGTTTTTCTAACATTTCGCTGGTACCCAATTATAAACCTTGGCATGAATAGGGGGAGACAAGTATGTTTATCTTTAGTTTTGTTTGTTTGTCCGGTTTTAGGTCGTGTGATGCTAACATTTGTGCAATTGTAGGGAAACTTGTTTATTATTTTTATTTGACAAATTTGTTCAGTTTTATTTAAGCAATCAAATAAAACTTATCTCATAATTAAATGAAGCTGAAAAGGCACAAGGCGGATGTAGACTCGACAGTGGAAGCGTGCCTACCGCTTCATGCAGCAGTAAAGCTAATGCACTGCAAATGCTTTTAAACTCTGTAAAGTCAGATTGAGATACCATGAGATATCTTATTCCATGTTAATAAAATCCCAAATTGCTCTTAAATAGACTGGATAAGGCACTGCAGTCAGACTGTAACAGAACCCAGTCATTTTTTGCTTGAAACAACGGTCAGTTTTTAAACTGAAAAATTAAAAAGTAGAATCTAAAAAAATTAGTTATTTTAGCCTTTAGCTTATTGTTTATTTATTTATTTCTTTATTTTGGGCTTACGGTAATTTTTCAGTGTATAGAAACCATCAGTGAGACAAGGAACGTTTTTCGTAGGCGTGAAAGCATTTCTTTTTTAATTTGCGAGTTTTATTACTTTTGAACCACAAATTAAACTTATGTTGCCCTCAAGCAACGTGGTAACGTCAAAAAATGAGACATGCGAAATCATGTATGTTTCACCAAGAAATAGAACCCTTCAGATTTCTCTGGGCTGCAACAGTTACGTTAATTGTTCAAAAGTGGGACTTTAAAAAGCAGAACAGAATGGTTGATTTGTTTTCAACTTTCTACAAAGTGCATATTTATTTTAAATTCAACGATAAAATCTTGGCATTAAACTCATTATTAATTTGGACAGGAAGTTTCAAAAAATGTTTAGCCCAAAACGTAGGTACGCTTTAATAGACTTATCTGAAAGAAGCAGCTTGACAATATTTTTGTGGGTTCATGTCGGCGTGCGTAGTCAGCTAACTCTATTTTCCCCCAGTACTAGTTCAAGCGGCCTTTTTTGTCAAATCCACTACCTACACTTCTTTAGCAATTAACGCTAGAATGTAAAATCCGGCAATAAAACCCCGGATGTCAATTCGGATATTGCACGCAGAAAAATAAATATTCTTGTAAAGTTTTACCGACCACAGATATTATATTCGAAGCGAACTTTTTCGTTGGAAACATCTTCCGAGGAAAGAATTACTAAGGTAGGAATTATGAATATTACGTACAACGTTATTTCCTATTTTTTAATATGCTCATTTCACTTTTGGGATTAGAGGAAGCATTTTCGTAGAACTTACAAAATTTTACAATCCATCTCTTTATTTAACCTGGTTCCTTTTGAATCAAATTCCAACTTGTTGCCAGTCTTTAGTCATCATAAGTACAAATTTAAAATTCTTACGAGATTCAGATAAGATTTACTGGAGACTTGAAAAAGAAATTGGAAAATTACCTTGATATTTCTAAAAGACCAGTCAATACAAAGTTTAGGCGACGACTTCTGTTCTTTAAGAGGTTTATTCATGTAGTAGTTCTTCAATGTTCCTTTAAGTAAGATTGAAGTCGGAGATACCAGTCTTGAAGTAAGAGCAGTAAGTGTAATTGACGCAAAATCTGTCACAGCTTATCATAGACAAGGAAGACTCTTCCTTGAATAGAATATTAGCTAAACATAACCCGGTAACTGGGGAAGATGATAGGGATGTGAAATTCCAAAACCTAGCCGGCCAGCTAGCCCTGAGATAAAATGGTATTTGTAGTTTATTCTCAAGGTCTGCATTTTAGACTCTGCCAGTAGCAAGTTTTTAAAGACGAATATTTATACTCGAACACGGACTGCTGTCGATTCGTCTTTGTTTTAAAATGTATTAGTAAACGGTTCATTTTCACCGAATTTCCGACAAGATTGTTCCGTCAGTTTTTCTAAACGAATCAGGGTGACAAGGGTTTTTACATATGGACATTTATAGCACGGCAGGGAAATTAAAAACTTAGTAAGGCTTTTGTTGTATATTTAAATTATGTCAATCAGTTGTGTTCTGGTATCAAATAACTGAGAAGACCAAATAAAACAGGATATGCAAGACAAGCAGGTGTTTGTAATAAATAAATCACACACAGCAACTTTCCATATCCTTACATTGTTTTCAAGCGGAACTAACATTCCTGTTGTGTTGTCTTGCTCTTTTACATCTTTTATATTCCAAGAGAACTAAAAATAAAACACCGTGTGAAATAACTCTAAAGTTGCATTCCATGTAAGGGTATCACCGCTAAGAAATCCAATCGAGCCATCTTAGTAAACAGTTCCAGAGGGAAGTGCTGCTCATTTGAATGATCACACTTTAGGATTCCACCCACAGACTCAAAAGTTAGAACCACCTTGTACAACATAATAAACAGCACCACAGGAAAGGACTGTTCAGTAGCTTTCATTTGAATGGTCAAACCTTAGGATTTCATCCCCTGACTCAAAAGTGGAACGACATTACGTGGTAACAAGGTTTTACCATGGGGAAGAAAGAGTCAGTTAATCAAAGCAATACATAAGATCTATGTAACCTGACGATGATATGCCCGAAAACAACTGTTCATAACTGAGTTGATTTCATTAAACTGATACTAGTGTTGCAGGGTTATAAAACAACCTGTTCTATAAATTAATCTGTCAAAAACTATAGATATAAACAGAAGATAGATAGATAGATAGATGTCTAATAATCAAATTAAAAAAGAAAAATAGGGTGTTTTTTGTTGCCTTTGCACCTTACATAAAAGTGTACTTAAATGTTAAAATAAAATTAAGGTTGATTTATGTTTAAAAAATTTTAATGTTATTTTTCTACTATTTGTATCATTCTGACTACTTGAATTCAATAAATGAATATCGATTAAAATGTACCAAAAAGAAATTAACGAGATTGAAATTCAAAATATTACGTATTTTGAAAACTGGATTCAAAGTTAACTGAATTCAAAATGCCTTTGAATAAGAAAATTCGGATTTATACAGTGATTAAGAAGCTGGCCAGAATGCATTCTACTGAGAATTCAGAAAAACAAAAAGGTGGCATGCCAAAATGTAATTACTTGTTATCTTACTTCCTTGTTTTTAAATCAAATGCATTAGTCGGTCAAGATATTTTATTACCTTATAGTATATGAAGAGATCACGTACCGGTACAAAAAGTAAACTACACACAAAAACTGGTCAACAATTTTGAAATACTCTGATCAGGCAATCGTTGAGCGTTTAAGACACGCAAAGACAACGTTAAGTCGCACATCACATCAACTCACTGCGCCTATGAATTTTGTGTGGACGAGTGCAAAATTCATTTAAAATAGCGCTCCTAACAAAGAAAGGGGTAACAGTGAAGTCAACTTTCTCTATCTTGATTTTGCTGTTCGTGCATGTACGTGATGTAAATTAAGATACTTAGCTTCTGGAGTGAAGTTGGGTACTAACTTATTTCGAAATAAAATGAGCCGCTCTAGATCCACAGAACAACATGAATGGAAAAGACACAATGGAAGATTGTATTGCTGTAAGGAATTGTGATGGTTTGCCGGCCAAATTGAAAATAATAAACGTCAACATCAGGAGCCTTCTAAAGTCGTTACGTATTGTGTACTATGTTAGGGACCTTTCTCAATATTTCGATAATCTTTGAAACACTGCCGGACTTCATGACGTTCCAACAAGTCCTGTCGGTTTAAAAAACTACGAAACTCATAGAGGAGTATCTTCGTACTGTCTTTGGAAATTTTCGGATGTCTTCAGGTCGTGTTTGGAAATCCTCCAAGGTAAAGAGAACTTCGAAAATGACTTATGGGGCTCAGCACTGTCGGTTTTCTGTCCGGTTTCTATGACATGAAGAGGGTAAGAGTATTACCCCCTCCACCAGCCCCGACCTCCCTGGATGGTACGCTAGTCCACCCCAGGATTACCCCAGAAATTTGTCTCTGTTGTTTATGATGTAGTGTTTGTGTTGTCACATGCTGCAGGTAATGCTCAAAATTCTTTGAGGGACCTTGCAATATACGCAAATTTTCCGTGCGCATGTTTTGCAACCATCTAAACGTTTCTTTGTCTCCAAGAAAAAACGAGTGACTTGGAACAAGTCTAGGAGGCTCCCAACGAGTAGTAAAAATGTGTACCGTGTTGCGTGGACCATATCTGGCCTAATCTCCGGCGTATAAGAGATCTGGGTACGAGATTATATCTGGCCCTTTTTTCGCGACAAATGGGAACACATGCTTTCTTTCTTTAATCCAAATGTAATTTCAAAGAAATCAGTCTTTCAGTTTTTCAGTCTTACTTTAAACATTATGAATAATAGAACAGGCGGTTGTTTTGGACGCGCACGTTATTTCTCGGACGCTTTTAACCATGCCATAGTATTATTTCCCGTTATTTTTCGGACAGAAACTCATTACTTTGACGGAGTAACTACTTGAGGGATTTAATAACGACCGTCAAATTTTTTTGCTACTTTCAAGTTTCGTTACTTTCAGGAACTAGCCAGCTGTACTGTTATAAAATATTTAGAAATTGTGATGTTCTTTTTGCCACGCTTTCAGTCGGAGACTGCCCGCCCACGCGCACATGAAAAGAGTCATTGTTTTCCGGCGTCAAGGGTTTTTTTTTTAATGCAAAAGCAGAGGAAAACAAATTGCAAAGTACTTAAGCGATCAATCTTTACTGTTGTTCGCTCTCAAAGTTCTGGGAATTTTTATTGTGTGACTAAAGCGAAAAACAAACAAAGCGTATTTTTAGGAGGGCGGAGTATAACGCTTGAAGGATAACGTTCGTTCTTTTATTGCATTTTTTTAACAGCTCTTAATATATATTTGTTTTTCTTTAGTGCACACTGAACAGTGGCAAGTAGAGGTGGCCTGCACTAAATTCTCAGCGCTCGAAACACGCCAAACAAAAGTTGTTCATGAAAAGTAAACTCGATTTTTTTAAATGTAGAATACCGCATAGCTACACTGGCCGCTATAAAGTCCAACTGATAGGCTTGGAAAAAGTACCTGAACTAATGAACACGACTTTGTACTTCTCATAGAATGTACGCTATGTTACGGAAACATTTTAAATTACCGCTAGCTTTCTTTCAGTCTTGCTTTAACTCCCACGCTGTAGTTCTTGAAGCCAGAAGCGCGGAAAAAGCACACACTGCGAAAGCATTATTTTTGGGGATCATATGGTTGGGGCACGTTAAAGCAATATGGGACCGCTTTTACTTATCCCCTGTCTGAAAAGTACAAACAACACAGCCGGTCGTAGTTTGATATTTATACCTAATCGTACCTTTTTGGTACGCTTCGGCGGCATATCAGGCGAGTTTGGTCGAGCCATGGTTCGTATTTTGGCGAGACGCAGTCGAGCCAAAATACCCATGGTGAGACCAAACGAGCTTGATATGCTGCCGAAGCGTACCAAAAAAGGTGCGATTAGGTATTTACCGTACCCAAATTCGTCCTAAAACCCGGCGTTTTTTTTTTCAGTTACCATGATCAGTCAGGCGTTGTAGAGCGACGTGTATTTCTGGACGTCAATACTCTTCTCTAACTCCTGATCTGCCATTTTATTTAATTCTTTTGTTTGGAGTTTTATTTTCTGAATCTTGGAAGTCCAAGTTAAGAAAGAAATTTGGAAAATCCGGCTCCATTTTGAAACCAAAAAAGTTTCAGCGCTGTCCGTAAAGTTCACGCGAGCGCCCGCCAGTGCAGCCGCTTCCAATTTTGGTGCGAAATTGTATTTGTTCCCCTCTCTTACCGTTAAACAAATTACTCTCTCGTTTAACAAATGTAATAGTTTTACGTTTCGTTGTATTTCTGTTGTAATTTTTGCCTCTAAAGTCTGCAAAAAAAATGCGAGTTTCACAAACTGTCCATGATATCGTAGGATATCAGGTCAGTGACTTGATATCGTGGAAAATCATGACAGTAAACAAGGCTTCAAATTGGCTAATTCACAATTTGGGTACGGTAATACGTAATACACATCTACTCGGGCAAACAAAATGTACATGCCTATATATGCCTGTACAACCCTAAAAACAAACTTCAAACATTATTAGAACGTATATATTAATTTTAACTAACTGGACTGATGTCTTCATCAGCCTCGTGGTCCAAACCTGATTGTCGGCGCTTAACCAGGTTTCTGTACGGCAGGGAAGCTAGCGCATCACGCACCAAAATGCCGAACGTTCGCGTAACTAATTGCCATGTTATATTGCTAAATACCATCAAATACACAGCTAAACCTGGTTAAAAAGATCTGCCGAGTAAAACAGAACAAGTATATTTTTGGGATAAAGTGCGGGTTTACATGGATGGAAATGGATTACAGTTAATCAGACACTGATCAGATTTGACGGTCCAGACATCAAACTGCCCGTTCTGATGGAAGTTGAGTCTTTTTATCTGTTCTCTGGTTTTGTTTCCCCAGTTCATATTTTCTTTTTGCTTTATTCACGTTGGAAGATTTTTTGTTCCTATTTCAAGACAATAAGGCAAAGTGAAAGGCCTGACCCTTTTAATTTTGTTAGGCCTCCCTAACAATTCCTTGCTATCCATTTGTACAACGGTGTCGAAAGGGACAAAGTTTTTGGCTTTACGTGCGCATATTCAAAATAAAAATTGGTGCAATTTTAATATATTTATAAATATCATAGATACACGCGATTAAATAAGGGCAGGGGATCTGTGGTATTGTTGGGGTCATATTCCCGCCTCGCGAACAAAGCTTAACATTAACATTCCCTTTAAAAACCCCTCTACATTGAAAGGGTTGCACTCAATGGTATACTGCTTGCAAACTTGAGGCGCTCAAATCAGTAAAAACTAAGATATATAGAAATGAATCAAAAGTACGCTAAGATAAACATTTGAACTGGCTTCTGGTCAAAAAGCAAAAATAAATGAATGTCTGCCTGTTCATACGGAGATTTATTCTACAATATATTGGCATAACTCAGTGACCGTGCATTGGCAAAACTTGCACTAGTTGATCTCATTGGTTATTCAGCGGTGGTCTATTTTTCGATACGTACATTGACCTGAGAACTAGCGCTCAGAAAATCAGTGCAAAAGGCACAAAACAACACTGAAAGTAAATCGCTTTAATCAAAATTCTGTGTTGAATAGATCGGTTACTTGGTTATGCCGAGATAATTAAACTGTTCGCTCTTGTGGTTTCTATTGAATTTCTTAGTTGGCTCGGGGCAATCACGTATGAGGAACATCTTGAAATCACGAACTTGCAACTTAAGACTGACAACAATAGTTTTCCGGCCTGTCTCCAGGAAGACAAAACGGAGAAGTTTCACAGGAGAGCTGTTTTTCGCGCACCTCTCAGCTCAGTGCCGGGGAGAAACCAATATTTTGGACAAGCCTGGCTGGAGAAGAACTTTTCTTCCCGCCTAGCTGAGAAAAAAATCTTTTTCCAACCTGCCTTTGGAAGAAACCTTTGAATAATAGGATCTCCTGCAGAAATCAATACCAAAAGTGTAGCTGCTGGCTTGGAGTAAGTCGACAATTTAAATTTCCAAGTTTTCCATTAAAAATTGAAGACGACGTCCAACTATTTTTTATCCGAAAATTAGCTACTGAGATCATTTGAATGTTTGCCATCATTCCGTGTCGAGACATATGTCTAGCTGACTGGCTAGGGAAAATATAAATCAGCTGGAAGGCTAGCTGGCTGGTGGGCCGCTAGAGTAGGCTGCCAAGAAAGGACTTTTTTTTTCCTGCTAACTCAATGTAAAAGTTCAAATGGAAAGAAGCGTTTTTAGTGATTAAGTCCACTTTTGTTCTGCAGGTTTGTTCTATTCTAAGGTCAGAAACACGTTAATTGCACTTGCGGTTGTTCTTTGTATATTAAAACAAAATATTGAAAGTAACTCTGCGGGGTAATCATATGCTTTAAGCTCATTTGTATGAAAAAAGTGATGAAATATTCAACAATGGCGTCCTGTCACCGATAGAACCAGGCCAAGGCAAGCGCTGTTCAAAGAAACAAAAATTCATGCGAAATCGTGTGTTTCAACAAGAAATAGAACCCTTCAAATTTCTATGGGCTGCAACAGTTACATTAATTGCTCAAAAGTGGGACCTTAAAATGCAGAACAGAATGGTTGATTTGATTTCAACTTTCTAAAAAGTGCATATTTATTTTAAATTCAACGATAAAATCTTGGCATTAAACTCATTATTAATTTGTACAGGAAGTTTCAAAAAAAGTTTTGCTCAAAAAGTAGGTACGCTTTAATAGACTTATCTGAAAGAAGCAGCTTGACAATATTTTTGTGGGTTCATGTCGGCGTGCGTAGTCAGCTAACTCTATTTTCCCCCAAGTTTTACCGACCACAGATATTACATTCAAAGGGAACTTTTTCGTTGGAAACACCTTCCGAGGAAAGAATTCCTAAGGTAGGAATTATAAATATTACGTACGTTATTTCCTTTTTTTAATATGCTCATTTCACTTTTAGGAATAGAGGAAGCATTTTCGTAGAACTTATAAAATTTTACAATCGATCTCTTTATTTAACCTGGTTCCTTTTGAATCAAATTCCAAGTGGTTGCCAGTCTTTAGTCGTCATAAGTACAAATTTAAAATTCTTACGAGATTCAGATAAGATTTACTGGAGACTTGAAAAAGAAATTGGAAAATTACCTTGATATTTCTAAAAGATCAGTCTATACAAAGTTTAGGCGTCGACTTCTGTTCTATCTAGAGGTTTATTCATGTAGTAGTTCTCTAATGTACCTTTAAGGAAGATTTATTGAAGTCGGAAATGCTAGTCTTGAAGTAAGACCAGTAAGTGTAATTGACCCAAAATCTGTCACAGCTCATCTTAGACAAGGAAGACTCTTCCTTGAATAGAATATTAGCTAAACATAACCCGGTAACTGGGGAAGATGATAGGGATGTGAAATTCCAAAAGCTAGCCAGCTAGCCCTGAGATAAAATGGTATTTGTAGTTTATTCTCAAGGTCTGCATTTTAGACTCTACCAGTAGCAAGTTTTTAAAGACGAATATTTATACTCGAACACGGACTGCTGTCGATTCGTCTTTGTTAATGTATTAGTAAACGGTTCATTTTCACCGAATTTCCCACAAGATTGTTCCGACAGTTTTTCTAAACGAATCAGGGTGACAAGGGTTTTTACAAATTCCAAATTCCAAAACCTAGCCAGCTAGCCCTGAGATAAAATGGTATTTGTACTTTATTCTCAAGGTCTGCATTTTAGACTCTGCCAGTAGCAAGTTTTTAAAGACGAATATTTATACTTGAACACGGATTACTGTCGATTCGTCTTTGTTAATGTATTAGTAAACGGTTTATTTTCACCTAATTTCCCACTAGGTTGTTCCGTAAGTTTTTCTAACGACCAGGGAGAGCGACAAGCTAAGGTTTTTACATATGGACATTTATTGCACGGCAGGGAAATTAAAAACCTAGCAGGGGTTTTGTTGTATGTTTTAATGGATCATTATCAGTAGCTGGGCAAAGTCCCTTATGTAAATTCAACTAAAACTATTTATTAAAAACCACCTATGTAACTCGGGTCATCAAAATCGCCCTATGTAACAAACGCATATACAAATAGCTTTGTTTAAATGTCGTAAAAAAGTACAGCACACTTTCAAGGGTGTACATTTATAAAACAAATAAAGTGGTTAAAAGTGCAGCTTGTATGAGTCCTTAAATGTCGAGCTTTTTAGAGTCCTTAAAAGTCGAGCTTTTAGGGTCCTTAAAAGTCCAGCTTTTTAACGTCCTTAAAAGTCGAGCTTTTTAGACTCTTAAAAGTCGAGCTTTTGTAGAGTTCTTAAAAGTGGAGCTTTTAAGAGTCCCAAAAGTCGAGCTTTTTAACGTCCTTAAAAGTCGCGCTTTCAAGGGTCCTCAAAAATCGAGCTTTTTAGAGTCTTAAAAGTCGAGCTTTTAAGAATCCTTAGAAAGCTCGACATTTAAAAACGGATCAATATCAGTAGCTACTGATATTGGTCGTTAAAAACTCTAAAAAGCTCGACTTTTAAGACTCTAAAAAGCTCGACTTTTAAGGACTCTAAAAAGCTCAACTTTTAAGGACCCTAAAAAGCTGGACTTTGAAGGACGTTAAAAAGCTCGACTTTTAAGGACGTTAAAAAGCCCGACTTTTAAGAACTCTTAAAAGCTGGACTTTTATGGACCCTTACAAGCTGCACTTTTAACTACTTTATCTGTTTTATAAATGTACACCCTTGAAAGTGTGCTGCATTTTTTAAGACATTTAAACAAGGCAATTTTGTATTTTTATATGCGTTTGTTACATAAGGCGATTTTGATGACCCGAGTTACATAGGTGGTTTTTAATAAATATTTTTAGTTGAATTTACATAAGGGACTTTGCCCAGCTACTGATAATGATCCGTTTTAATTATGTCAATCAGCTGTGTTCTGGTATCAAGTGAAGAAGACTAAATAAAACAAAACACAAGACAGGCAGGTGTTTGCAAAAACTAAAACTCATGCACACAGCAATTTTACATACCCTTTCATTGTTTTTAAGCGGAACTTACATTCCTCTTGTGTTGCCTTGCTCTTTTAATTTAAATCTTCCTCTCACAAGACTGAAAATTAAACACCGTGTGAAATAAACCTAATTTGCATTCCTTGTAAGGGTATCACCGCTAAGAAATCCAATCGAGCCATCTTAGTAAGCTGTACCACAGGAAAGTACTGCTCAGTAGCTTTCGTTTGAACGATCACACTTTAGGATTTCATGCACAGACTCAATAGCTTACAAACAGCATCGCAGAAAAGTGCTGCTCAACAGCTTTCATTTGAATGGTCACACTTAAGGATTTAAAAGTTAGAACCACCTTGTACAACACAATTAACAGGACCAAAGGAAAGTACTTCTCAGTAGCTTTCATTTGAATGGTTGCACATTAGAATCTTATAAATAGACTCAAATGTTAGAACTACCATATCTGTAAAACATAATAAACAGAACCACAGGAAAGTACTGTTCAATAAATTGTATTCGAATGATCACACTTTAGGATTTCAGCCACAGACACAAAATTTGGAACGACACCAGACAACAAGGTTTTACTATGGGGGAGAAAGAGTCAGTTTATCAAAGCAATAGATAAGATCTATATACAAGAGGATATGGCGAAAACAACTGTTCATAACTGAGTTGTTTCATTAAATTAATACTAGTGATGCAGGGTTATAAAACTGTAGATATAAAAAGAAGATAGATGTCTAATAATCAAAGTAAAAAGGAAAAAATAGGGTGTTTTTGGTTGTGCACGTTACATAAAAATCTACTTAAATGTTTTAAAATAATGTAAGGTTATGTTTTACTACTATGTTTAAAAAATTTAATGTTATTTTTCTACCATTTGTATCCTTCTGACTACTTAAATTCAATAAACGGATATCGATTGAAATATCAGTACTGAAAAAGTACTTTAAGAGGCTGAATATCATGTTTCCAATTCAAAATATCACGTATTTTAAAAAACTGGATTTCAAAATTATATGTAACTGATTTCAAAATGCCTTCGAATTAGAAAAAAATTGATTAATACATTGATAAAAAAACTTGGTCAGAATGCATTCTACTGAAAATTAAACAAAACAAAGGCGTCGCATGCAGAAATGTAATTAGTTGTCTTTTTTTTTTACTTAATTTGTTTTTTATATCAAATGCATTAGTCTGACAAGATATATATTTATTTACCTTATCGTGTATAGGGAGATCACGTACCGGTACAAAAACAAATTGCACACCATCGTTGAGCGTTAAATTTATGACTCAAAAAGTCAACTTTATTCTGTCGCACGTCAACTGATTTTCTGTGACGACCAACTGCGCCTCACTGCGCCTCTGAATTTTGTGTGGAAGAGCTTCAGAATTCATTTAAAGACACACAAAAAACGAGAACAAATGCATGGCTATACAGGCAATGCACTACAAGGAGCACCCAACTGGGAATAGTCTACTTCCTTGTACCAAAGGATAGTTTCTGAGGAACACGGATTTTTTTTTCGCTCATCGTCATGGTGGAAATAAGCAGGGGCCGGCAATAACGTTTCCTAATTGGCTGCGACGCGAGTGAACCCATACAAATTATCTTGCTCCTCCGCATGCATACTAGCCGACAAAACTCGACCGGACGTTTTGAGATCTAATACTGTCAGGTAAGTCCCAATCTCAGTCTCAGTAGTTGTTCTCGGTTTTCCCGAGTACCTTTTTTGACATATCGAACTGCAACCAGCTCCAAGAGCTTCCGGCCCAGTCTTGTTTTCAAGCAGGCATTTTTTTGGAAAGGGGAAGTGTAGTTTACACTCTTCTATGGAAGTTTACTTTCGAGCTGAGACTGAGCGTTTATTATTCTTTGATAATTTGAGGATGGAATGCTTTGGTTTTTTGCAACTGAGATAAAGGTACATTGCCGTAAATCACCCTGAAACCAATTGTGAGACAGGTTTATTAATCAAGCTACATGCATTGTAAAATGAAGTGTGAAAATTGAAATATTAAAGGTGTTTACATTTTCTATTCTTGAGTTCTTCTTCACAAAGTTAACGTTGTACTTGTATCTCTCCGTTTTAAAACAAACAGAAATATAAAGTTCTTAATAGATGATTTAAGCCTTGAGCACATTCTTAGCATGTTCTTAAAACATAATGTAAAATAACATTCTCATATTTGCCAAAAAGTGAATGTTGTTTTTGTCAAGTCATAAAAACAAGTGACAAACCATTTCACGTCATTCATATTACGTAACTGATCTGATTGCCAGTGGAGATATAAATGCTCTGTACATGAAACATTTTGACTTTTTCTTAGGCCGAGTCAATTGTCGACATTTCTCACTCTTTTTCAAATATTGAAAACATTTTTATAATGTTCGAAAACGTACTATCGAAATTTTGACGATGTTCAGAAACTAGTCAACACTTTTACGATGTTTTTACGTTCAAAAACTGTAAACCAATGCTCGACTAATAAATACGTTTTATTTAAAATGCCATATTTCCTTCAATTCGTCACTTAAATGACATTAGAAACTTTGTCAACAATTTTATTTTCTATATTTAAATGATTCTCAAGAACCTGTTACTATTTTTGTCATAATGTAAAAAAAAAAGAACTTATCTCTTGAATTGCCTCCGGAATTCCTCGCAGGTTTTAATTCTACATGTAACACTTCCATACAGGCACTTTGTGCAGGTGTTTGTAATAAATAAATCACACACAGCAACTTTCCATATCCTAACATTGTTTTCAAGCGGAACTAACATTCCTGTTGTGTTGTCTTGCTCTTTTACATCTTTGATATCCCAAGAGAACTAAAAATAAACACCGTGTGAAATAACTCTAAAGTTACATTCCATGTAAGGGTATCACCGCTAAGAAATCCAATCGAGCCATCTTAGTAAACAGTTCCAGAGGGAAGTGCTGCTCATTTGAATGATCACACTTTAGGATTCCACCCACAAACTCAAAAGTTAGAACCACCTTGTACAACATAATAAATAGCATCACAGGAAAGGACTGTTCAGTAGCTTTCACTCGAATGGTCAAACCTTAGGACTTTATCCTCTGACTCAAAACTAGGAACGACATTACGGTAACAAGGTTTTACCATGGAAAAGAATGAGTCAGTTAATCAAAGCAATACATAAGATCTATGTAACCTGACGATGATATGCCCGAAAACAACTGTTCATAACTGCTGGTTGATTTCATTAAACTGATACTAGTGTTGCAGGGTTATAAAACAACCTGTTCTATAAATTAATCTGTCAAAAACTATAGGTATAAACAGAAGATAGATTTTTAAGATAGGTTGATTTTTACTGTTATGTTGAAAAAATTTTAATGTAATTTTTCTACTATTTGTATCATTCTGACTACTTGAATTCAATAAATGAATATCGATTAAAATATACCGAAAAGGACTTAAAGGAGATTGAAATTCAAAATATCACGTATTTTGAAAACTGGATTCAAAATTAACTGAATTCAAAATGCCTTTGAATAAGAAAATTCGGATTTATACAGTGATTAAGAAGCTGGCCAGAATGCATTCTACTGAGAATTCAGAAAAACAAAATGGTGGCACGCCAAAATGTAATTACTTGTTATCTTACTTCCTTGTTTTTAAATCAAATGAATTAGTCGGTCAAGACATTTTATTACCTAATAGTATATGTAGAGATCACGTACCGGTACAAAAAGTAAACTACACACAAAAACTGGTCAACTATTTTGAAATACTCTGATCATGCAATCGTTGAGCGTTTAAGACACGCAAAGACAACGTTAAGTCGCACATCACATCAACTCACTGCGCCTATGAATTTTGTGTGGACGAGTGCAGAATTCATTTAAAATAGCGCTCCTAACAAAGAAAGGGGTAACAGTGAAGTCAACTTTCTCTATCCTGATTTTGCTGTTCGTGCATGTACGTGATGTAAATTAAGATACTTAGCTTCTGGAGTGAAGTTGGGTGTAGAAAAAAAGCCTAGACTGGAGCTTTGGTTACTAGCTTATTTCAAAATAAAATGAGCCGCTCTAGATCCACAGAACAACATGAAAGGTGAAAGGAATAGCCACAGTGGAAGATTGTATTGCTGTAAGGAATTGTGATGGTTTACCAGCCAAATTGAAAATAAAAAACGTCAACATCAGGAGGGAGTAAAGTCGTTACGTATTGTGTACTATGTTAGGGACCTTTCTCAATATTTCGATAATCTTCGAAACATTGCTGGACTTCATGACGTTCCAACAAGTCCTGTCAGTTTAAAAAACTTCGAAACTGATAGAGGAGTATCTTCGTACTGTACTTGTCTTTGGAAATTTTCGGATGTCTTCAAATCGTGCTTGGAAATCCTCCCAGGTAAAGAGAACTTCTTCGAAAATGGCTTATGGGGCTCAGCACCGTCGGTTTTCTGTCCGGTTTCTATGACATGTAGCAGCAGCCCCGACCTCCCTGGATGGTACGCTAGTCCACCCCTGATTACTACCCCAGAAATATGTCTCTGTTGTTTATGAGATGGTGTTTGTGCTGTCGCATGCTGCAGATAATGCTCAAAATTCTTTGAGGGACCTTGCAATATACGCAAATTTTCCGTGAGCATGTTTTGCAACCATCTAAACGTTTCTTTTGTCCCCAAGAAAAAACGAGTGACTTGGAACAAGTCTAGCAGGCTCCCAACGAGTAGCAAAAATGTGTACCGTGTTGCGTAGACCATATCTGGCCTAATCTCCGGCGTATAAGAGATCTGGGTACGAGATTATATCTGGCCCTTTTCTCGTGACAAATGTGAACATATACTTTCTTTCTTTAGTCAAAATGTAATTTCAAAGAAATCAGTCTTTGAGGTTTTCAGTCTTACTTTAAATATTATGAACAACAGAACAGGCGGTTGTTTTGGACGCACACGGTATTTCTCGGACGCTTTTAACCATGCCATAGTATTATTTCCCGTTGCTTTTCGGACAGAAACTCATTACTTTGACGGAGTAACTACTTGAGGGATTTAATAACGACCGTCAAATTTTTTCGCTACTTTCAAGTTTCGTTACTTTCCGGAACTAGCCAGCTGTACTGTTATAAAAGATTTAGAAATTGTGATGTTCTTGTTGCCACGCTTTCAGTCGGAGACTGCCTGCCCACGCGCACATGAAAAGAGATAAATTGTTTTCCGGCGTCAGGGGTTTTTTAATGCAAAAGCAGAGGAGGAACAAATTGCAAAGTACTTAAGCGATCAATCTTCACTGTTGTTTGCTCTGTTGTTTTGAGAATTTTTATTATCTGACTAAAGCGAAAAACAAAACGTATTTTTAGGAGGGCGGAGCATAACGTTCGTTGAAGGATAACGTTCATTAAATGATTGCATTTTGTTTACAGCTCTTAATATATATTTGTTTTTCTTTAGTACACACTGAACAGTGGCAAGTAGAAATGGCCTCTACGAAATTCTCAGCACTCGTAAACCCACCAAACAAACAGTGTTCATGAAAACCAAACTAGGTTTTTTTAAATGTAGAATACCGCAAAGCTACACTGGTCACTGTAACGTCCAACTGCAAAGCATGATAGGCTTGGAAAAAGTACCTGAACTAATGAACAGGACTTTGTACTTCTCATAGAATGTACGCTATGTTACGGAAACATTTTAAGTTCCCTGTAGCTTTCTTTCAGTCTTGCTTTAACTCCCACGCTGTAGTTCTTGAAGCCAGAAGCGTGGAAAAAGCACACACTGCGAAAGCATTGTTTTTAGGGATCTTATGGTTAGCAATATGGGACCGGTTTTAACTTATCCCCTGTCTGAAAAGTACAAACAACACAATTGCCGTAGTTTGATATTACGTAATACACATCTACTCGGGCAAACAAAATGTATATGCCTATATATGCCTGTACAACCCTAAAAAGAAACTTCAAACGTTATTAGAATGTATATGTTAATGCTAGCTAACTGGACTGATGTCTTTATCAGCCTCGTGGTCCAAACCTGATTGTCGGCGCTTAACCAGGTTTCTGTACGGCAGGGAAGCTAGCGCATCACGCATCAAAATGCCGAACTTTCGCGTACCTAATTGCCATGTTATATTGCTAAATACCGTTAAATATACAGCTAAACTTGATTAAAAAGATCTGCCGAGTAAAACGAAACAAGTATATTTTTGGGATAAAGTGCGGGTTTACACGAATGGAAGTGGATTACAGTTAATCAGATTTGACGGTCCAGACATCAAACTGCCCGTTCTGATGGAAGTTGAGTCTTTTTATCTGTTCTCTGGTTCCCCAGTTCATATTTTCTTTTTGCTTTATTCACGTTGGAAGTTTTTTGTTCCTATTTCAAGACAATAAGACAAATTTAAAGGACTGACCCTTTTAATTTCGTTAGGCTTTCCTAACAATTCTTTGCTGTTGATCTGATTTGTACACCGGTGTCGAAAGGGACAAAGTTTTTGGCTTGACGTGCGCATATTCAATATAAAAATTGGTGCAATTTTAATATATTTATAAATATCATAGATACACACAATTAAATAAGGGCCGGGGATCTGTGATATTGTTGGGGTCATATTCCCGCCTCGCGAACAAAGCTTAACATTAACATTCCCTTTAAAAAGCCCTTTACATTGAGAGGGTTACACTCAATGGTATACTGCTTGCAAACTTGAGGCCCTCAAATCAGTAAAAACTAAGATATATAGAAATGAATCAAAAGTACGCTAAGATAAACATTTGAACTGGCTTCTGGTCAAAAAGCAACAATAAATGAATGTCTGCCTGTTTATACGAAGATTTATTCTACAGTATATTGGCATAACTCAGTGACGGTGCATTGGCAAAACTTGCACTAGTTGATCTCATTGGTTATTCAGCGGTGGTCTATTTTTCGATACATTGACCTGAGAACTAGCGCTCAGAAAATCAGTGCAAAAAGCACAAAACAACACTGAAAGTAAACCGCTTTAATCAAAACTCTGTGTTGAATAGATCGGTTACTTGGTTATGCCGAGATAATTAAACTGTTCGCTCTTGTGGTTTCTATTGAATTTCTTAGTTGGCTCGGGGCAATCACGTATGAGGAACATCTTGAAATCACGAACTTGCAACTTAAGACTGACAACAATAGTTTTCCGGCCTGTCTCTAGGAAGACAAAACGGAGAGGTTTCACAGGAGAGCTGTTTTTCGCGCACCTCTCGGCTCAGTGGGAGAAACCGGTATTTTGGACAAGCCTGGCTAGGGAAGAAGAACTGTTCTTCCCGTCTGGCTGAGAGAAAAAACTTCTTCGAACCCGTCTTTTGAAAGAAACTTTCAATAACAGGATCTCCTGGGGAAATCAATACCAAAAGTGTACCTGCTGGCTTGCGGTAAGTTGACAATTTCAATTTCCAAGTTTTCTGTTAAAAATTATAGAAGGCGTCCAACTATTTTTTTTTTCGGAAAATTAGCTACTGAGATCATTTGAATGTTTGCCATCATTCCGTGTCGAGACATATGTCTAGCTGACTGGCTAGGGAAAATATAAATCAGCTGGAAGGCTGGCTGGCTGGCTGGCGGCTAGACGGTAACTCAATGTAAAAATTCAAATGGGAAGAAGCGTTTTTAGTGACTTAGACCACTTTTGTTCTGCAGGTTTGTTCTATTCTAAAGTCAGAAACACTTTAATGATGTTAAACAAAATATTGAAAGTAACTCTGCGGGGTAATCATATGCTTTAAGCTCATTTGTATGAAACAAGTGAAGAAATATTCAACAATGGCGTCCTGTCACCGATAGAACCAGGTCAAGGCAAGCGCTGTTCAAAGAAGCAAAAATTCATAAAGATGGCTTGGATGAAACGGGTTAAAATAAAGACGAAATTGAAAAGGCACGTGTTTTCTTATTTTTCACAAATTTTGCCAGAGGGGCGAACAACATTTGTCTAAAAATCTTTCACTGTTTTCCACTGCATGGCTTACCATATTTCGGAAATTCGCACGACGTGAATAAAACTTATTTGTTAAGGAGATAGAAAAAGGGAAAAAAAACAGCAATTCGAAATCGCCAAATGAAATTACCCAAGACATCAGCCGGTGTTAAAAAAATTTAAAAACATTAGTTGTTGCAAAAACATCCTGCAATATGTTAAAGTTAGTTTAGGTTAGACAGTTTCGAGTCCTTATGTAAAATCGAGATATCTCTCCAAGCATATTATGGTGGACATAAATGTTTTACTTTTAACTTCAGTGAGAAACAAGATAGCTGCAACTCGGATTGAATATCGGTCATCTGAGATGGTGAAGTTTGGCTAAATGCATTTAAAATGATATCCTCATGTAAAAGTAACAAACAGGATACTCAAATAAGACCCAGCGCAACTGGCCGGTGACGGCGATGAAATTTTTAACCCACACAAATAACGTGAGCGGTGACCAAAAGTTCCCCAGGACTATTAATACACGGAAGATCGTATTGATATTTTTAAGACGCTTTTAACTACAAGTGATAAATCAAAAGTTGTCCGTTAAACGGATGTACGTCAAGCAGCATCAGTCGTAGGCAAGCTGGCGACACAATGTATGATTAATGGAGTGAATCAAACTGCCTTTTAAAAGCCTGTTTTCTCAGTTTTATAGGCCAAGGATAACAAATATAAATCGGCGACATATGTGCACACTGTAAATGTTGTGGAGGTTGCAGTGATGACTACTCCTGCACGAACTGAGAAAAAAAAAACTTTATTATAGGGACATTCTTGGTTTCAGAAGTGTGCTTACATCAAAAGGTAAGATTTTAAAAGATTCGATTAATAGGAAAATTAAAAATTCTGCAACGCAAAAGCGAAAAGTTTTTTTTTTTTATTTTACCACTGGGTCACAAATACAATCGCACTGAATTTAACCATGAAGAAAAAGGCCTTGATTGAGAGCAATGGAAATAAGAGCCTAGCTGCTTACTCAATGTAGAGAATCGTCTTTAGTCGAAGGAACTTGATTTAAAATCCAAGTGAAGTTTGAAGAAGATGGTGCCGGCCTACCGATTACTTATTTTGAGGAGCGCCAACTGCGATGTAGCTTCTTAATGAAATTTCACTCCGTCGGGCATTTCTTCAAATCCAGCTGCATCAGAGTAATGCGCCCTCTGCAAATGTGCATCCAAAAAAACAGAGCATTTGTCTTTTGTTTAAAATCAAGAAGTGCTGCCTTTATTAAAAGGATCGCGCCTCCCTCATTTTACACCTGTGGGGCGTGAATTATAAATTTTAACGTCTTTCATTCATGATGCTTTGTTGGTTGGCGTACTATAAACAACAATTTCTTCAAAATATCAAAAAACCAACATGTCACCCGGCAGGAAATGTTTCGAACCAATTCTTTTCCAAAAATTCTCAACAATGGTCGCATCAAAGACGCATGCAGTTTTTCAGTTGTTTACTGACTTTTAGTGGTTCAGTGATTAATAACAAACCATAAGAATAGCTAGCTCAGCCTTTTTTATAACAAAATGTCCTTCTTTAAGGTTAAATTTCAGTGCAAGCTGTTTTTTCGCGAGGTTCGTGACACCCAGTTCTCTCCGGTCGGGACTGGGAACATTTTCAAAGGTAGTGATGGAAACCGAGGCAACAATCAAAGGAATCCTCGCGTGTTATATGAACACTGTACCTGCTGTATGCAAAAGCCAATATCTAAAATCAGCCAGTGAATCAGCAATAGTTATTCCTTCAGGACAATAGCCTTTGCAAGTCTTCAAGTGAGCTTCTGACACTTCTTTTAATCACAAGCCTTAGATACAAGTAACACCGACAAAAAAAGGGACAATATAATTTAACCCCCCCCCAAAAAAAAAAAAATTACGTACTTGTATCGTATCTTACAATAAATTTAGTTACGTAAAATAAATAACGAATGAATGAAATAAAATAAAATAAGTGAAACTAATGGGAGTCGTGCACTGCTATCGGATACATGAAAGACATGAGCAAACAAGCACAGAGTTACAAACGTTATGCGACCTTGAACTGGAGTAATCTTAGTGAAAGCTTCTGACACTTTCGTCGGTAACGTTTCTGAGATCTTCGAAGTATTGCATTGGCTCAGCCGGTGATACATACCCTTTTTCAACCAATCTCTAATAGTAAAATAGTAAAACACATGTATCAATTTAAAAAACAAACTTGAGTATCACTTGGTATGTTTTTTTTTATTTTTCTAAATATCTGATACGTGCAGGGCTATTGTGCTAGAGGCCGTACCGTATTTTAATTATGGTTATTTCAATTCTTCTAAGAAGCACTTTATCATTTGTGCTTGGCTATGACACAAATATGCAAAATACATGTGAGCGATAGATGCTCAGACCTTCTGTGTGCCGTGCCACTTAGCGCAAAGAGGACTGATTTTTTTGTAAACTGAATGCAACGAAATTGTGAAATTAGGGTCATATTGTGCTACGTAAATATTGACAAACTATTGTCAAAGAGAAACTTAAAAGTGGTAGCAATTGCTCCTTTAATAAACACAAAGAAACATCTTTTTCTTTCCGGACTTATCCATCACATATGTTTTGTACTAACGTAATCGATTTGTTCTGCCCACTTTAAAAGCATTTTTAATTCAAACTAATTAGCATGAGTTATATGAGTTGTATACGTAAAAACAACCGGGTTTTGTTTCTTGTTGCGTTCTTACCAAACGCGACAAGTTTTGGTTACACCCAGCAGCCTGCAATGACTGAGCTAGAAATCGTTTACACAGTCTTTTCCATTGGAAGCGCTTGATGATAAATCAAAGTTGTTCTAATAAGTACGTTAGGGTATTTTTGCTTAGACTGCCTGTAGATACGTCATTAAAACCACGCAGTGTCACCCATTTTAAAATAGCTATATCTCGAACAAAACAGCATGAAAAATATGTTGACAAAGTTATGCCGTGGTCTATTACGAAATCTATGATTTATATGTATCTAATTTGATTTCTCAGGGAAGCTATAATTTATCAAAGTGTTATTTGTTTTCCAAGTTAAACGTCAGCCTTTCGGAGGTTTTCCAGTTTTTCTAAAAAAGCGCAGGACCCTGATGTAAGAGAAAGCGGGCTTGCTCATTTCCTGCATGCGAGCGTTGGCCAAGACCTCCTTGACTGAGGTTGAAGTCAAGAACAACGTTTGAACAAACACTTAACATCTCGTCTCGGTTGGCCAAGGGTTATCTACTTTCGGCGGACAAATTGGTTCGTTAATCCGTGTGTTTTGGTTTCCCTATCTGTTATCTTGTAGAAGTACCATCTGGGCCTTTCTGAACTTTCGCAAACAGTGTAAAGTTAAGTGCGTCAGAGCTTGTAGCACATCACGTAGAAAGACGGTTATAGTCAGACTTGTGTGGTAGCAAGGCTGAGATTGTAGCAATACTTCGAAGAACAGATTTTCCTTCTTCAAAGACCAAACCTTCGTACTTCGAAGAACAGACCTGAGTAAGGAATTCCCTTCACCAATCACACCTTCTTAGGAACGTCTTTAAGGTCGGCTTGGCAAAACTGACTCATCTCGAGGTAAAACCTTTCGCTATAGCTTGCAAACTTCCTTAAACTCCACCAATACTTACTGAAACAAACGGTAGTCTCGGATGAATCCAGTCTTTGCCTATTAAACGAAAAAGCTTCAAATTTTACAGCATTGGAAAAAGCTCAGATTTTAAGTGTATCTGTAACACATTAATCCGTGAAGGTCAGTGTCTTTAACTCTCATAATTTGTATATTCAGGCTAGCCCTACCAAATTTGCCTATATAAAATAAACTTTTTTTGACATCGCTAACTCTACCAAATTTATCTATAGAAAATAGACTTAAAAATCCTTCATATTATTTATAAGAGAAACAATCTGTTAGAATTTTGATCTTTTGAAGTAAAATATGACCTATTTATTATTTTGCGCCAAATCAGTAGAATCTGTCGGTAACTGATAAAGCATTTATCCATTTCACAGGGTTTTTAAAACTATTTTTCATTTATAATTCATCTGGTGTATGTAATACAGCTACATATATATTTGTCTTACATCGATATTGGTCTTTCGCCAATTCTCTTTCAAAACAATATGATATGGTAATCTGACTGAATATTCGATTCTTCGATTTGGAATGATTTGCTGCACTAAGTCATCTCCAGTGAAACGGTTATTTTCAGTTTTATTTTTTATTTTCAGTGTTTATTTTTCTTTGTAGTTGATCGAAAATATTATGTAATTTATTCAAGATCTCGCTTGTTCCAAAACTGAGAAAAAAATTAGTTGGCAGATATGCAAAACTGCGTACTTTTAAAGCATAACTTCTTTGTAATATTGAAATACTGTATTATCCGCATACGCATTACAAGCTGACCTGGTGACTTGCAGTGACTAATGCCGCCCGGAAAACTACCTAGAGTATTGCGATAACAGATATCATTTTAAGAAAGCGACATTGTGCCTTGATTTAACTGTAACAATACTAGGAACAAACCTATACATGAATACCTATTTTAAAAATGTATTAATAATCTGCTATTTCAAAGTGCGCATACGTATTATGTTTTTACTCGATTTTGTTGAAAAAATCTTCATATATGAACACTCAAATGAAATCTATTGAGCAGTACTTCCTTGTAGAGTTGTTTCAGTGTCATGCTGTGTCTGAACTATTGTAACTCTTGACTCTGTGGGTCAAGTCCTTCAAATAAAGGGACGGTATCATCATATTTCGTGACATATTAACAGTGTGTTGCTGTTGTTGGTTTGAGTTTTCTACAAAAGATATGCTTCATTGAGAGGATTGGCCAGAAACCTTGTCGTGGACGGTCCGTGAGAATAATTTTCGTTGAATTATTGACTTCCGTTCACGTCAACCATGCAACTTACACGATAAATTGATAATTGTTTAGACTGAAAATTAGAGTCAAAGCATAATTTTCAATAAAACAAATTCTACAAAAACAAAAATGTGATCTTTACATCAAGAAAAACTCCCCCGCCTCCTCCCAACAAAAAAATTCTTCTTCTTCTTTTTTTTCCAGATTTAACTTGATTTGCACTCAATTCTGGCAAAGAGTATTTATCCTAGATGGCTTTTTGGATATTTCTTCATCCTTTTCGATCTATTTTACTTATTTTGATTTTGTTTCGTGCTTCGACGGAAAATTTATAATTTGCGATGCTAGCCGATCGTGTTGTCATGTATTATCAACTATCCACTGATTAATTTTTAATACCAATAGAAAAATGCGGGTGGGCTCACATAACTGCATTCAAACACGAGCGAATTTGGAAAATTCGAAAGTTTGTGTAACTTGAGCAACTGGTGAAGACTTAAATGATTACTTTCAAAATCTTCTAAACTCCCTAGAGGGTCTGCACAAAGCAGTCGTTTTCTATTTCTTTTTTTTAAATAAAAGCCAAGTAAACGTTACGTGATGTTATTACTGTGTTTACATAACCTTATCTAAAACGGCCACGCGACCAATCAAAGCGCGTGTTGTATGAGCAAAATAGATCATTGACTAGTTATATCGACTGTGTGGCTCGTGAAACAACAACAACAACATACGTTTTGATTCTTTTCTCCAGGTAGACTGGATACTGTAATGTCCATGTTCTTGAATAACGTGAAATGTTATCATGTTGATGCATCGCTTAATAAAAAAAATAGGCATTGACATAGAATTGATGATAGTCTTTGATCTTGAGTTACCTGATTTCTCAAGTAAGTGAAGATTATATTTTTGTCAGTTGTGTAATATTTGTTAAAATTTTCGTCGGTTTTTGTTGCAACTGGGTGCGTTGGATACACGCAAAAAAAAAAAATACACAGAAAGAGAATACAAAATCGCCGCTGTACGAAATCCGTTGTCCATAGTACTGAAGACTGATAGTTAAATTTACATTTATCCCAAAATCGCTAAAAATACTATTATTAACTACATTGCACACGTACCAAACCAAAAGAGGACTGGCAATAATTGTTACAATAATTGTTGGTCTTCTTAAGAGACTTTTCGAGAGATTGAAAAATATTTTGATATTTGGTATTAGAATTATGCAACTGAATCATAAATTGGCATCTAGGGTCCTCATGGCATCTTTACGCAAACAATTGCAATATATGGAAACGTACCAGACGTATGGCATACCCGAGCAGACTGAGGGTAAAGAAAATCCACGTGAAGTTCTGGTAGACTTTTTCAAAAACAACTTAGGCATTGATGATGCCGAAAGTATCGAATTACAGCGTGTGCATAGGATCGGGAAATACGACCCCGAACAGACGAAACCGCGGCAGATGATCGCGAGATTTCTCCGATATCCGGAAAGGGAGGAGGTTTTCTCAAAAGCGGGGAGGCTAAAAGGAACGGGACTTGGAATATCTGCAGATTTTCCCAAATCTGTTGTTGAAGCAAGGAAGAAATTGATCAATAGATTCAAAGCGGCGAAAAAAGACGGGAAGACCGCGTTTTTCAGCAGAGCGGAGCCAGACAAACTTTACATTGATGGTGTTCTATTTTCTCCTTAAGCTTATATCTACTTACTTTAGGCGTAAATATTAGTTACTAATCAAATCTTTACCTTCTGTTTAATCAGTATGTCTGCATATTTAGACGTTAAGATTATTTATTGATGAAATCATGCCTTCGGACTCTGAATCCAGTCGAATATTTTTTGTATTTTCGGAGGCCCGCGTTATGCAAATTTTGCTAACCGTTGTAAGACCTAGACTATAAGCAGCGTTATTTTAACAGCTTTTGCTGGCTGCTTTCTTAAGATCTTTATTCGTTCTTTTGTGTGAATGTTCTTCGTTGTGTTAATTGATAATTGTAGTTGGATGCTTGACAAGTGCAGTAATTTTGGGCATAAATTACCTATCATTGTCATTCAAAATCAAGCGTGTAGGTTGTACGGCAGCACCAATAGTTGTCATGAAATCACCGGAATGGATGTCGATGTGATGTTCTTTTTCGACACTTTTTTTACTTTTCTTGATGGAGGGTAATAATCTCCAATTTAAACTGCTTTCCCTGAACGTTAGAGGTATTCGCACCTTTGAAAAAAGAAAATGCATATTTAATTGGCTAGGAAAACAAAATGCAGATATCTATTTTCTTCAGGAAACTTATAGCACGGAGTTAGAGAACCAATGGAGGAAACAATGGAGAGGAGACTTGATCTTTGCTAATGGAACCTCGCATAGCAAAGGTACTCTTATTTTGATCAGAGACGGTTTGGATTTTCTAATTAAATCAGTGCAAAGAGATGAAATGGGAACTTTCATAATCCTAGATGCCTTGATCCAAGATTCTCCTTTTTTGCTGGTTAATATTTATTCACCTACAAAGCCGTGTGAACAGATCCAATTTTTTGATAAAATTGCATGTCTCATAGAAGAGAAAATGTCACAATCAGATTATCAGATCATATTAGGTGGGGACTTCAATGTTACTTTTGAACCCAACTTGGACTGCTCAGGAGGGAAACCTTCCGTAAAGAATTCTGTTAAGAGTCTCGAAGACATCATATCGAAATATGACTTGACTGACATTTGGAGAGTAAGAAATCCGACCAAAAAACGTTTCACCTGGAGACAGAAAAACCCATTAATCCAAAGAAGACTAGTTTCTGCTTAATCAGCGACTCCCTACAGGATGACACAACTAAGGCAGACATTATAACTGCAATTAAAACTGATCACTCCGCAATAACACTAGACATTAATATTTAGTATAAGTGATTCAAGTCACGGTCCCTCTTTTTGGAAGTTTAATAATAGCCTTTTGGATGATGAAGCATATTTAAAATTAATAACAGACCGAATTCCTCTTTGGCTTACCGAGATTAGTTATAATCAAGACGTTAGAGTTCAGTGGGACTGGATAAAATATAACATACGGAAAGAGACTATTCAGTATAGCAAGGTAAAAGCAAAGCAACGCAGGGAAAGAATGATTATGATCGAGAACAAATTGAAACTAGCGGAAGAAAAAGTAGCTGAAATCCCAACTATAGCAAACCAAAATGAACTTGAAAATTTGAAGATTGAGTATGAAAAGGAATATGAAAACATAACTAGGGGGGCGATCACTCGTTCACGTGCATCCTGGTCTGAAAAAGGGGAGAAAAATAATAAGTACTTTCTAAACCTTGAAAGAAAAAACAAGAGAAAAAGCACGATCAGGAAAGACGAATTCGCCGATGGTAATATAACGACAAATCCTAAAAAAATCATGGATGAGTTGTACTCTTTCTACTCAGACCTTTACAGCGAGGCAAATCAATCGGAAATCAACCAGTCTTGTCCTTTCCTGGATTCCGAAAGCATACCAAGACTATCTCCAGAAATGCAACAGCTTTGTGAAGGTGAACTGTCTGTTGCCGAGTGTTATAATATATTATCAACTTTTCAAAATAATAAGACACCTGGAAACGATGGTCTCACTATCGAATTCTACAGGAGCTTCTGGCCCGTTCTTGGTGAGATGTTAGTAAAAAGCCTAAATTATTCCTACAAACATGGAGAGCTTTCATCCTCACAAAAAGAAGCAGTTATTGTCCTCATAGAGAAAAAAGATCGAGATCGACGGCAAATAAAAAACTGGAGACCAATTTCTCTAATTAATGTTGACGTTAAAATTGGAACTAAAGCAATAAAGAGACTGGAAAAGGTGTTACCAGAAATTATACACCACAACCAGAATGCTTACGTCAAAGGAAGAACAATTTTTGATGCAGTACGTACGATTGACGATATTATTTCTCTAACAGCTTCAAAGGACATAAGCTCCCTATTAGTAGCAATTGACTTTGAGAAAGCTTTTGATTCTGTCAATTGGAATTATCTTAAAAAAACCCTCGAGAAATTCAACTTCGGACCATCTTTTATTGCCTGGATTACTACTTTTTACTCGGATATATCTAGCAGTGTCATGAACAACGGCTTCGCAACCCAGCCCTTCAAACTCTCCCGAGGGGTTCGTCAAGGTGATCCTCACTAGCCATCAATATCAGAAATGATATAAAGATAGGAGGAATCCAAATTGACAACCAAGAATTGAAATTGGTCATCTTTGCGGATGATTTAACGGTCTTTCTTAAAGACAAGGAATCTTTTTATCAGCTTTCCAATACTTTACACATATTTGGTGTGTACTCCGGCTTGAAAATGAATAAACAAAAGACAGAAGTTACGAATCTTGGTTCTTCGAGAGTCACTGCAGAGGATTTAAGTGTGGAACACATCCCTAAAGCAGTCAAAATCTTGGGGATACATTTCACCTATGATTATGCGCTTTTCCAAAGATTAAACTTGGACTCCATCGTTAAATCCTTAAAAAAGACACTAAACAGTTGGAGCTGGAGAGGTCTCACACTACTAGGTAAAATACAGGTAATTAAAACCTTTGCTATTCCAAAAATTCTATATCGTATGAGTCTCATTAGCCTCCCACGCAGTCGTTTTTAGGAGAGTCGTATTTCACTCCCCGAGGGGAGTGAAACACGACTCTCCTAAAAACGACTGCGTGGGAGGCTAGAGTCTCATCTGCTCGAACAAAAAATTTATCAAAGATATAAATCAAATTTTATTTAACTTTATTTGGAAAGGTAAAGACAAAGTGAAACGTGCTACCCTAATAAATGATATTAATGAAGGAGGCTTAAAGATGCCTCATATCGAATCCATGATTGAAGCACAAAGAATCATGTGCATCCACAAATTTCTGGATAACTCACCACGCTCTTGGAAGTGCATTCTAAATCACTACCTCAACAAAGTTGGAGGTAGACTATTATTTTATTGCAACTTCGAATACTCAAATTACCTAAAGATTTACCAAAATACTACAAGGAATGCTTGATAGCTTGGTCTCTCTTGAAAAACTCCAATCCTTCTTCTCTGGACGAAATATTCAACCAGCCAATTTGGAACAATAGGTTTATATGCATTGACGACAAATCTGTATTCAGTAGGAAACTCTTCTCTGCAGGACTTTGTAAAGTCGGGGATTTATGTGAGTTTATTTGCATCAAGCCGCACATAACCGAATCTCTGTTAAACGTGCTTGACTTATTTTATTTAAAATGTCTTTATCATTCCCTTCCACCGGAATGGAAAAAAGAAATGAACAGCAACGTGACTCAGGCAGCAAACAAAACAACACCGTTTAATATTTTCGCTCAAGAAGAACTATCCTCGAAGAAGGTTTATAATCTTCTCATCTCAAAAATATCGAAACCACCAACAGCGAAAAAGAAACTTGAAAATCAATATGCATGCCTCGGAAACAAGTAATCTTGATTGGGAAACTATTTACACGCTCCCTTTCAAATGTGCACTTGATACAAAATCGCGGGAATTCCAGTACAAAATCCTGAATCAAATATTACCATTAAACACCTTCCTTTTCAAAATTGGCAAAACCGAGTCTCCTCTCTGTGCGTTTTGCCTTTGCAACGAGGAATGTATGTCACACTTTTTCTTTCAATGTACCGTGATACAAAGCTTTTGGAGCTCAATACAACAATTGTTTGGGAATCACATAATTACTGAGAGTGACGTAATTCTTGGCATAACTCACCAATCAGAAGATGCCCTTTTAAACAATCATCTCATTCTACTTTCAAAACAGTATATTTATAATTGCAAGCTAAAGGGTGTGTTACCATCTAGAGCTGTGTTCTTAACCAAAGTGAAAGCAGTTTTTTAAATGGAGCATCGGATCGCCAAAGAGAGGAATAAACTCTCTATCCATTATAAGATTTGGAACAAGCTCCTTTCCCAAGAACATCACATCCAATTTCCATTTTAATCTTAACAGACCTGATATTTCAACCAACCTACTTTCCTATAGCTATTTAGTACTTTAAATTATTGTCATTTCTATAACAAGATTGTGACATGTAGTGCCAGTGGTATTGTAATAACAACAGTCTAAGCCTAGAGAACACGATTCCTTGCCCGAGTATGAGTGCGTGTGTTGTGTGTGTGTGTAGTCCTACAGTTGTAGTGTAAGTAATTATGTGTAGTGTTAGTTTTCGCATTATGAGTAGTGGCGCAAGCAATAGTATTGTATGTAGTATAATTTTTTTTTGTTTTGTTTTTTGTTTTTGTTTTTGTTTTTTTTGTAGTAGACTTGCTTTAGTATTGTACGTAGTGTGTCGGTGTTGTAATAAAGTCTCATTAAAAAAAATAATAATAATAATCTAGGGTCCTCATTGACTTTTTTGTGTTTTATTTTTCTTTTCTTTTCTTTGTTTTTTGGTTTTGCTTTTTTTACTCATGATTTCTGATGTGGCAGTAAATAAGTGCGGTGCAGACTGTAGAAATATTGGGGAATCTTTTATTTGTTTGTCCATATACATCATGAGATTGTACTGACTCTCCAGGATGCTTGCAGCCTGCAGAAATATACCATTCACCTTTGGTCATATTTATTGAATTAAGCTTTTGAACGAAAACAGCTTCTTGGCGAATAATTTTGCGCAATTTTCTGCGATATCAGTTGATACTATAGAAAATTCGCTGCGTGACGACTAAATTCTGCGTTAAATTTCACGCAAAAACCGCGAGGTCGAAATCGGTTTGCGATTGAAATTTAGAATGTCATTCATGAGTCAAATCATTAATTTTTCTTATAAGTTACATAAATTATGGAAAATCAAAGGAACTTTGTTTCCTCAGTCTGTGAGTGCAGAGTCTTGTGAATATCTCCACAGCGCGCGTGAAAGCTACTTCAATATCAACTATCAAGAGAAAAACAAACAAACAAACAAACAAACAAACAAAAGAAACACAGTCTGAACTTTGCGGTGGCCTTTACATGCCTTAAATGAGCTTGGTTTTGTTTATTTGTATTCATCGGTGAATGCTGTTCTATGACAGCAATCTCTGCTGTTAGTACACTATTTCAGTTGTATGTTATCGTATCTTTTGGAAAGTACTCAAAAGTACTTTCATTTAGAACAAAACGGAAAAACGTTTCCGATAGAAACAAATCTTATTTGGCAGCTGGTTAGCTGCATTTTATCATCGCCGGTCAGCACGCAACAAAATCTTGATGACAGATAAGTGAAAACCTCGTTAAATGCGAAAGAAGCAGGAGCTTTTGGACAAAGAAGAATTAAGTCAATTTTGTGAGTACCAGTGGAAGGAAACAATATCTTATCACTGACTAGGGCCTCTAAGTGATAAGGCCCGGAGCAGGACCTGTACTTGGAGGATAGCAAAAGACAGGTATCACAGCTCGAGTACATTACATTAATGAAATCTTTGCGGCGCGTTCCTGTTAAAGGCCCAGTTACAAAAACCTCTACGAGTTGCACGAAAAATTTTAAGTGTAAGAAAAGTTGAATCGATCACAACTTTCTGCAACAAATTTCTTCGAGCTGTACCACAAAAAAAAGTGTAACATGTGTCTTGCAACTTCAGTTCGCGACACATTTCATTTAACATTTTGCAACTTACTCAATATTTTTCGCGAGGCACCGTTGTATGGAAATTGTTTTATGCGGCAACTTTCAAAAGTGTTTTTTTTTTTGCAAGACAAGTTGGCGGACAATTTTTTGCGTGTAACAGGGCGTTAAGTCCGTATAACACCTGGTTTTTATTAATTGCCTCTTCTCCTTTGTTAGTAGGTTGATTATTTTGAGAGAGGAAAGGAGTTTCGACACATGTTTCCATTTTGAAATATAAAATACGTATTTGTTATATGACTGTGGCATCAACCTTTTCAGTTTTGGTGAACGGAACATCCACTGTACCTTTTGTTGTTGCAAGTTGTTGTTGTTTTGATCAGCTTCTTTGTTTAATTTAGGCATTTTAGCTTTGTTTTCACCGGTACCACTGTTTAAATTCTCAGTGTTCGATTGTAGTGAACAAATTTTAAATTAGGACGACCAAAGCCTCACTCAAGATAATTACGTTATTTGTTTGTAATTATATAATTTCTCCTGAAAACGAGTGCTTACGTTTTTTCGTTTCTATTTACTGAGTATACAGAAGGTAATAATCAAACAGCGTTTCAGGGAGGTAACACGCAACATCGCCTCTCAGGCATACAGTTTCACTCTAAATACCCTCACTATGTTAGCTAATCATTCTAATTAATTTGTTTTTTTTTTTCACTTTTTTTTTTCGCTCGAAAGAATTAATTTCATTTTTACGGTTTAATGGCTTGCTACTTTTCCCGGCATCCAACTAATATTGGCTTTACTTGGCCAACTAAAATGGTGGCTTCAGCGAACTTGAAATAACGCATGTTCGCCTCGCGGACCGTTTACTGTCTTGAATTGATCCCAGTACTAACTTGAAGGCAAGTTACTGCAGTACTTCAATAAGAGTGAGCCGGTAACATTCTCAAATATTCTATACGATCGATACTTGGAAGGAGGATATGAGTGCGCGAAAAGTATTGATAGTTGCCACTAGTATCGGCAGTCTCGCTCCCAGGGTCCTGAGAGAGGACCCTGGGAACGAGGCTGGTATCGATTGTTTTGTTTCTGCTCGGCACTGCATGTGTATGACCAGACGAAGATATTGTTAGTTGTATATGCTTATATAAAGAATTAAACCCTGAGCTTAGCTTATTTTTACTTCAATTGTTGCAGGATTTCACACAAGCACAGTAAAACACTTGGCCAAGGACTGAAGTTTCTCCTTTGACCTGAGCATAAATGGCTTCATTAAACCAAACGAAAATGAACAATTCTACGATTTATTTGAACCAAATATCCACGGACGAGTTGGTAGTGGTTGTAACTCTTTATACGCTTTTGTTGTTGGCCATAATAGCGGGAAACGGGCTTGTTCTGGTCGCATTTTCCATAAACCATAGACTTCGGAAAGCCGCCAACAGGGTGATAATGGGGTTGGCCGTGAGTGACATTCTCGTGGGTTTTGTGTCAATTCCTTGTTGGATTCATATTTCTACATCCCTGCACAACCAGATTCCTGTCAGCTTTACCACGTATCAGTTTTACATTACGTTTGATATCTTCATCGGCAGTGCCTCCATCCTGCAACTCGCCGCGCTCAGCATTGAAAGATGTCACGCAATCGTGCGACCGTTACGTCACAGGACCCTGTCCATTAAGACGTACTACGTCATGATTTTGGTTCCATGGCTTTACGCAGCTATCATGGCGAGTTTACAACCCGTACAGTTCCAACGCTGGACAGAAATTTACACACTTCTCACGACTACCACTTGCTTTCTCATCCCTTTTGTTATAATCTTCATTGCTTATATCTCAATTTACCGCTTCGCACGCTGCCAGCCCATTGCCAAACACAGATCCGAGATGAAAGCTTACAAAAAGGATCTGCGTTTATCAGTGACTCTCGCAGTTATCACGGGACTCTTCGTTGCCGCTTGGCTGCCATTATTTGTCGTGTCAATGATTGGTACTTACTACCCACAGTACCTGCCATCCTCCAAGTGGACGGACCGTCTGCTGCAATTCGTCAAGTTCTGCCACTACACCAACAGCGCTCTCAACCCACTTGTGTACGCGTGCCGGAATAGCGAGATGATACGAACCTTCCGACAAATCGGACACCGACTTCTTTGTAAAGTAAGAAGACCGGAAGTCCCGCTAAGCAGGGGGTCTTCTTGCAGATTTAACTCCCGAAGAAGTTCCTTCTCTAGATCTTCTGAAAGGAAGCTGATGATGTCTAGCAGCCTAAAGAAAAGCTCTTCCGTTAAAAGTACTTCCATCAAAAGCAGTTCCTCCAGAAACACTTCCTGCAAGTACGGAAGCGGAAGTAAAAGAAGCCGGTGTTCTATCAAAGAAAGAATAGATGTCAATAGCAACCAAGGAAATAAGCAAAACACGCTGGTGTTCGCATATTCTGCTGTTTAGCTTGTAGCCATAAACACTGATTAAACGTTGTTTTGAATTACCAACTGAGTAAGGGTTAGTCTGCAATTCAGGAGACTTTAACAAGAAGTGGTCATATCTCAGCTATCGTGTGATTCCACCTCAGTTTTGTCCAAGTTGTCAATCAAAAGCTCAAAGTGAAGCTTAAATAACTGACAAACACATGTACATCTAGTCGCCGTTTCTACAACTACAATTGACGGGATTGTTAAGAACATTTCACATTTTTTACGGCCCGATTACGCGAAGAATTTCAGCCCCGTCGGAGGGCTGATATTTTGTTTTAGTTACATGCAATGATGAATTTCAGTCCGATCGCACATGAGTTACGTGTGAGAAACTACAATTGGCGCGAAATATGAAACTTAAAATCATGCCATGCAGTGCTTTCATGCGCACAAGTTCAGCCCCGCCTGAAATTTGATTGCCTTTACACGAGTGTTTTCAGTTCAGTCCGTTTGGCCGGGGTGAAAGCTCCGGCCCGCTAGCTTAAGCCTGGCTGGAATTTTTATCTCGGCCTAAAACTTTGTTAATATATTGCAAGCTCTTTTACAAAAGGATTTTTATACGAAGCTGAGCTGAAACTACCTCCATGTGATCGGGCCGTTAAATCATGATTTAGTATTTAGTAGTTATTTTAAAGTATATTTAGTTTAACAGTATGCTTGAATCAACATCACGTCAGTACTTAGATAAAGTACTCTAAACTTTTATTTTTCAAACCCAAAAGTTGTAAAATTGAGACGGTGAAATGAACAGAGGCTTCCAATCTGACGTCATCGTAGTAATCCTATAATAATAATGGATTTATAAAGGCGATTTTTTAATTGATACTTTTTTTGGTAATTTGAGCAGCAATTTTATGTGCGATTTGGAATAGCCCGTGTAAGCTGTCGGTGATTTCTTCTCGATTTTCACAATGAAATCGTCACTGATCGGCGAGTTTTTGTCGTTTTTGCAGTGAATACAGTTTACACAGACGATTGAAAAAATCGCCGTTAAGATACCTCAAAGAAATTTTATAAGGGGTAGTATTTATTGATAGCTTGAACTGTGTTCAAGCCTTGAAAGCGTTTTAAGGTAAATTCGCTTTTAAAAAAACACAACAAAGCTACCAGTTAAATTATGAGACTAAAATTGTGAAAAGATGCATGGCAAAGATGTATAAATTTATTTTTTAAAAATTGTGACACAAAACTTTGGTAAATTTGGAACTTTAGTGAAAAATAATTCCTTACGTCATTTTGAGAGGCCATGTATTAAATAAAAATTACATATTATGAATTTAATGTCTTGGTTTTCAGAAATTTCTTCAAAATAGAAACTACGACAAAGTTAAACTTGAAATATATTGTTCTAACGCGGTCATTGGCCTGAAGAGCTCATATAGCTGTTAAGGCTTTTGAATATGAAACTATGTACCCTTTCACGTGTTGAACTCACCTGAAAGCTTCCTCACCCTCCCTTGATGAGGGTTAAGCCCTCTCTACCCTCCCTCCGTTGGGCATTGATATATCTGAGTTTATCCCAGCTGGCATGGACTGGAAGACACCAGTGAGCGTAGGCGCGGATCCAGGAATTAAAGAATGGGGGTTTGAACAAACGACCGTTAAAGGCGGAAGTAGTTAGGGGCTCGGGGGCATCCCCCAGGAACGTTTGAATTTAGGTCTTTTAAGGTCTTCGGAGATGCAGTTTCCCGCAAATGCTTTGAGGAGCAATAAGAACACTTTTAATTGGCTAATAGGCATCTCCTGGGAACGATAAGACCGAGGCGGATCTAGGGAAAGGTGGATCAACAAATGTCGAAAAACGTGCTATAAAAATTATGACCAAAAGTTGCAAAAAGGCGTTTGTCGTTGAACTTGAATCGTTCTATATGACGTAAAGTTCAAAGGATTTTTGTTTCTAAATTTTACAAATACAATAGTGATCCTGATGCCACCTTAAGGATTAATGCAGATGAAATCCTCAAGATTTCATTCTTTAAACAAAGGACGACTATCTCTCCTTTTTGTTGCTAAACCTTTGAAAAACAAAGTGAAATAAAACCTCAATTAAAAAACAAAGAAAGAAACGATAACAATGTTTGAAATCAGTGGTGGCCTGCTATTAATTCAATATGATTTGTAAATGTAGAATCTTTTTATGCATAACTTCATGACAAAACACTGCTGTCATTATATCAGGGGCAACCAAAACTCCACAATTAAATTGGTTTGTGCAATTTAAAATTATTTCTGCAGTCTTAGTTGTTCCTGTTGATAATGTCATTTGCCGAAACGTTGGTACTTTTGCAATCGACTTCAGTACTACGTATGGATTAATTATTTAACAATTATTCACTGAAGTGGAGGTGAACGGTGAATATGTGCCAAGCCGCAAAATTGTCTTATTATATACCGAAGCAGTGGATAGCCAGCACCAAATATTTCCTTTTTTCTGAAAATGAGGGAAAACTCGCGTGCGAAATCCAGAAAAATACCGGGAGGTGAATAGCAAAACGATACTACAGCTGATACTATCCCGAGTCTGAGTAGCCAATCAGAGCGCGCGAAAAACACTATCCACTGGTATGGTGTATACTAAAACAATTATTTAATGTCCGCAACTGAGCTTGTGCGCTCGCTTTACTCGCCACGCGACTTTCCATGTTAAACATAAGTTTGTTAAAACGTAGGGAACAATAAACACGCAAACAAAAAATTATGGGTGTTTTCATTTTTAAATAATAAAACCCGATATAACAAAGTTAAAATGGCGCCATTAAAAGACTCTCCAGCCAGTGCAATGTGGCAAAATAACGGGACAGTGACGAGTTGTGCGAACGGCTAGAAACCATATCATGCAAACGGCCATTGTTTCGTCACAGATGTGAGTAGTGGAACCTTGTACGCGTACGGCAATGATCTTGTTTTCAAAAAACATACAGAATTCAATTCCCAAAAAGGGAAAGTTTTGCTCATGACCATCATTGTTCTTACAGCGAAAAAACTTATTTTTTCCTTGCATCTGAAGATACTTCAAAACTGACATAACTACTGATATTTCGGAATAACTTCTGTACAACAAATAGGTAAGTATAACGCTTAAAGTGTACTGATTTGAATTGGATCAAAAGATGCAATACAAAGCGTACCTAGCGGTGTTGACTCCAGTCTTTGAAGTATAGAGTAATCGACAAATTTTCCCAGTTTTCTACTCTTAAGTTGAAAAAGATGTACCTTGGCAACTTTTTATACGATCTCAAGGTTAAGGTTCATTCAGTACGTATACTAGTGCCAAGATATTTACCAGCTATAACTAGTTATAGCTTATACACTGTAGCTGCCCTTCTTCAGTTTAGGAGCAATCTGAGAAGACTTCTAATTTAATCTAATTTATCTGTGATCCAATGTGCTTTAGATGTTTGTAGACAACTAAACGGTTCTTATAGTGTTGAGTAAGGCATGTGAGAATTTTTTTTGCTGAAGGTGGCTTGCGTCGCAAACGTTTCTTCGTTACCTATGGGCTCAGCAACATACGCTTAACTCTTAATGGTAAGGATAAAAATAGCGCCATTGAAGTGTTTAACGTGTCTTTAAAGTATACTATCCTAAATTAGCAAAAGGGCTAATCAACCAGACACTCAAATAAAGTTCATCATCATTATCATTATCATTATCATCATCATCATCATCATCATCATCATCATCATCATCACCATCATCATCATCATCATCATCATCATCATCATCATCATCATCATCATCATCATCATCATCATCATCATCACCATCATCATCAATTACAACAACAACAACACTGTATATTATAAATAAGTGCTATGAAAGAAACCAATTCTACGCCAAGCAAAGACTGATTAAAAACAATTCTTTACAGTGAGATAAAGAAAAAAGTATTTCCTAATTTAAAACATTTTCAACTACTTTTCTCAAACCAAGTATTGGATTTTGCTTTTTAGTGAAACTCCTCAAGCACTCCCCTCTCAGGAGTCAACCTGAGCGGTAGTGCTGTTATCCAAATCGTTGGTACACCTGTGCAGGGATGATCGGACCAGAGCCTGCTGAGAGAGAGCACTGGGGAAGAAAAACCGAATTCCTTTTTGCGTGCATTGAATTTGCAGTGGGCTATGGGAACTTTTGGCGTTTTCCTTATATGCGTTTTAATAACGGTGGAGGTATGTTAAGTTCTTTCATCATATCATTTTAATGATTGAATTGAGGATAACGAATTCACCAAACATTGACACCAAGAAAAAACAGAAAACAAATTAAAATCAACGAAAACATGAAGAAACCGGTGCGAATGCAGAAAAATATGTAACCAGCACCCAGTGCCAAGTGTTGCAAACGGACTCCGGCAATTAAGTTGGCGCAGCAAAACATGCAACTGGTGCTAAGTGCGGAAAAAACATGTATTTTAAGAAAGTGTCAAACGCAGGAAAAAACCACAGGTGACCGACACAGAGAAGAATTGCTCAAAAATTCTCCCCCTTTGTGTTTGGTGGATTTAATTACATCAGATGTTTTTGTCCTTCTTTTTGTCAATGACTTGACTTGACATTTAACTTCCTTAATCTTGGACTAACTACAGGTGCTTTCCTTATCCCGTACGTTACGTTTCTTGTCCTGGGAGGTATCCCTTTGTTCTTCATGGAGCTCAGTATTGGGCAGGTCCTTCAAGCAGGACCAGTGAGGGCATGGAGAAAACTAAGCCAGCTCTTTTCAGGTGAGATAAAAACCGTTCACACGCTGAGACAGAGCCACCTTCTACAATTATGTCCAGGTTTGAACGCAATTACGAAATTTTACGATTTTTCGACGTTTTCGCAGATTTCGCAGTTTTAGTAAAATTCGCAGTACGAAATTTACAATAATTCGAAGTTTTCGCAGATTTCGCAGTTTTCGTAAAAATTCGCAGTTGTTGTTGTGCCCCTCCTAGCCCCCTCTTCGACTCCTTTTTACTGACTTGAAAAGTTTTCCAAATGTTCGCAGCTTTGGCTGTTTTTGCAATTTTCAGTTTTCGTAAATTAAAATTCGCAGTTCTCGTTGGGGTCCTCCTAACCTCCTCTTGCACTGCTTCTCACCGACTTGACGAATTTTCCAAATTTTCGCACATTTCGCGATTTTCATAGAATTTGCAGTTCTTGTTGGCACCCTCCTAACCTCCTCTTTTACTGCTTTTTAGTTACGCGACGAATTTTTCAGATTTTGGCAGATTTCGTGGTCTTCGCCGCTGCGTTCAAACCCGGACATATCTCCTTCTATAGTTTAAAGGGGGTGTGTCATAGGTATTTCTATATTTTTGGGTCTAAACAGTTCTGAAATTAAAACTAAGCGGGTGATATCAAGTGATTTTCTCAAAGGGAGAACAAACCTTAATTAGCCTTTTACTCATTGTTCCAAGACATGGTGGAAGAAGTTGAAAAAATTAGCCCTTTTTTCGAGTTGCAGTCCATTTCCATCCTGGCTATCCCAAGCCAAAACATGCACACCTATTTATATTCTCAGAAAACGTTTAGAGTATTTTTAAACATTTTGAACATAACTGAGCTATTATGTTTGGGTCTCAGTCCTTTGACTCCAATATATATCTTAGCTTTCTGAATAAAAGTAGGCGACAAGCCCCTTTAACTGAACAGCATTACAGGAAAGGGCTGCTCGATAACTTTCATTTGTCATGAATGTATTACTCAGTACTTTCATTCAAACTATCACACTTTAGGGTTTCAATCACATTCTCAAAGTTAGATCAAGTTAGTGGGGGGGACAGGGGGGCGGGAAGACCAGGAGAAAAGGGGGCGGGAGGTGTACGGGAGGCGGGAGAAGAGGGGGCGGGAAGCGGGATTCTCGAGGTGGTGGGAAGCCGTAGAAAAAGGGAAAAATTATGCAACATTGCGCAATATTTCACAATCGAAAAAATGCAAAGGGGCGGAGCCCAAAAATACAGGGCGGGAACCGGGATTAAAGGGTACGGGAAGTGGGAGGTTCAACCCCCCCCCTGTCGCCCCCTTCCCTAAGTTAGAACCACCTTGTACAGCATAATGTACTGCAACACAGGGAAGTACTGCTCAATAGCTTTCGAACGGGTCACACTTTAGGATTTCACCCACAGATTCAAAGTTAGATCCACCATGTGCCGCACAATAAACAGGCAGCACGTAAGAAAGTGTTACTCAGTAGCTTTCATTTAATAGAGATAATTCAGAATTAATATCCTTTGAAGCTAGAAGTAAGAGTTTTTTAACTTAAAAAAAAAAAAAGAAAACCGGGCCATTAATCCCTAATCATGGCGCTATCTAACAGGTGTAAAACAATTTTTTCTTCCAGGTACCGGCTTTATGATCGCGGTATCATTTCTGGTGTCTGTTTATTACAATGTGATCCTGGCGTGGAGCATTTATTATCTTTATAACTCGTTTAAAACCGATCTTCCATGGGTTGGCTGTGATCACGCATGGAATACAGACCGGTGTTTCGAGCGGAACGCCACAAGTGTGGGTAACCTTGGTAACATCACGACAGTGTCTCCCAGTAAAGCATTCTTTGTGTAAGTGAAATGAAATCTGGTAGCCTTGCGTCTTCAATGCGCAATTTTATAAATTATAGTTGTGATAATGACCTACTACAAACTGAAAAATAGCTTTTAAGGACATTAAAAGCTACTTTTCAATTTGTAGTAGTAATCGCCTCTGAATCTCTGATCATGCAGTAGGTGCCAAGCGGTTGCCAAGCGTGGAAAATATACAACCAGTGCCCACGTAGCGCGGGAAAACATGCAATCGAAGCCAAGCGCGAGAAAACATCCAACCGATGCTGAGCGCGGGAAAAACATGCAACCGATGTCAAGCGCGGGAAAACACGCAACCAAAGCCAAGTGCGAGAAGACATGTAACAGAGGCGCCATGAGTACAAAAACATGCAACCGTTGTCAAATGCAAGCGGGGAAAACGAGGAGAAACCAGCATGAGCGACGTTTCAGCAGCATAGGAGATATCAGTCTACACAGAACCAAAAAACAAGGATATAGATAACTGCTTTCGACGATGAAGAGAGAACATCACTCTCCATGGCGATCGCACATGACAAAACTAAAATCTCCTCCGCTTATAAACATTTTGTTTTCCCGCAGACACGATGTTCTTGAAATGACAAACGGAATTGACGAACCTGGTCACCTGAACCTCAAGGTGGCAACGTGTTTATTTGTGGCCTGGGTTCTAGTGTATTTCTGTATCTGGAAAGGCATTCGTACAACAGGAAAAGTAGTCTACGTCACAGCCACACTGCCTTATATTACGTGTTTCTGTAAATTCTGTTCACACGAGCTGTAACACTACCTGGATCACTAGAGGGAATTATGTATTATATTACACCTACCTGGATAAGACTTGCAGACCCCAAGGTAAATACCCCTATTTATATACCGGGTTGCACATTACCCCATTTTTCTGCAGACGTTTGAATGCAGAGGACCACACAACAACAAAATAGACTGTACTGATATTGTCTGTTAGGGTGCGCATGGTTTACTCGGGCCTAATGACGAGAAATATTAGGATGACTGTTGTTAAGCTTAAGTCATTACGGAAGAGTACTTCATTAAGACAGTCTTTTGGCCCGCAGCTAATGAAATAAGGGAATCAGTTATCGAGCGCAAAATGACGCACCTGGTTCAAAGCGTGGGGAAAGTTGCTAAGCCAGGCCATGAGAGGGCAATCATGATTAATTTCGAAGTTTACATCTTATTGATTGTAAATAAACAATTATTGGACGAGGTTTTTGGGATATCCGGAATAATCAAGGTCGAGGTAACCGTTATCAGCCGAAGCCGGAGGCTGAGGCTGATAACACTTACCGAGACCTTGATTATTCCGGATATCGCAAAAACCGAATCTAATAATGATTTTATTATACATTGTTTTACAAGTAAACAAAATAATGGCAAACAATTTCAACATTTGTGTCCTTCTCGTCTTCCGGCTTCTGAACGCTTTTTTCCTTAAGGTATTCGTGGAACAGTTCCTTCCCAATTTTTGTCAGCCTTCTTTTGTTTTCCGAGTCTTTTTGTTTCAACAATTTTTCAATTTCTTGCTCGGTTGAAGAAGCGAATCGACGAGCCATGAATTTACTTCGCTTTCAGATACCTCCCACATTGCTCTTGGAAATCATGCATTGCGCGCGCAACCTACAGAATATTCACTAATCTGCAAGCAGATTAGTGAACAATCTGTAGGTTGTGCTGATTCCCAGAATTAACTGTAGGCTCTTAGCCAATGAAAAGACAGATAGTACCAACAATGTATAATAATACAGTATGTTTGCCCTTGTTCGATTGATCACGTAAACCGTGTAGAAGAATCCATTACTGCACTCCAACACAGGTAGACCGTTGAAGCCCTATTTGTTACACCACAGGTAACCAAAGCGTAATATGAGAGTTTGTATGGAGCTGAAATTCGATCGAAAATAATCGGCGGTTTTCCACCGAAAATACATTAAAATCGAAATAAAGTTAAAAAAACCTTACCTGTTGTGTGTTTGCTGTGTTTTTATCGCTTTTCCGAGCTTTCGGAGGCCATTTTGGGCGATTTTCTGCTTAACGTGACATGCCGTCGCGTCGACCGTTAAGCAGAAAATCGCCCAAAACGGCCTCCGGAAGCTCGGGAAAGCGATAAAAACACAGCAAACACCCAACAGGTAAGGTTTTTTAAACTTTATTTTGATTTTGATGTATTTTCGGCGGAAAAACGCCGATTATTTTCGATCGAATTTCAGCTCCATACAAACTCTCATATTACGCTTTGGTTACCTGTGGTTACACTATAATCCTTTTAATTTTTAGTGAAACTTAACATCAAGCATACTTCCATTACTTCCATTTAATGACTGCTGAGTCGGGTAAAGGCATGATAGCTTTGTTTCTTTCTTGCTTCTTTTGGTCTGGATCAATGCCGCATCACAAATTCTCTATTCCCTGACGATCGGATTTGGAGTTCTCATAGGATTTGCAAGCTACAACAACAAGGGCAATGATGTTTACAAGTAAGATGCCTAACAAGCCACCACCCTCCCTCCCCACACAAAACCCAACACTAGCGCCATCACCACCACCTCAAAAGGAAAAAGAAAATCGTTTCGCAAAATAGTGAAGAAACAAACACCGTCGCAGCACAGTACTCCTCAATTGTATTCATATCAGTGCTCACGCTTAGGGGATTTTATCCACAGAATCAAAATTTAAACCCACATCGTAAAACGTACTGAGGTACCACAGGAAAGTACTGCTTATTAGTTCTCACTAGTAGCGTTCCTCGCTTGTCATAGTCTTGAAGAATTATCGTTTGTCTCCTCCAGGGACGCATTGCTCATCTCAATCGTCAACTGTGGTACAAGCGTGTTCGCGGGGTATGTGGTGTTCGCTGTCGTGGGACATATGGCGCACTTACAAGGGAGCACCACAGCACAAGTAGCCTCGCAAGGTAAAATAAATCCTCTGGTTTACTCTTTTAACAACTAAAAATTATTCCTCGTAATATTAAAAAATATATAATCATGCTGTATTACCCAATTTCAAGGTCCTGGATTAGTGTTCATTGTGTACCCAGCCACTCTAGCCCAGCTTCCCGCGCCACACGTCTGGTCTGTTATATCTTCTTCCTCATGCGTATAACTTTGGGCCTGGACAGCCAGGTAATTATTTCCAAAATTTTGCTTTTTTAATTGATACAGAAAACTTCTTTATTCCATAAGTCGACTTCTTAGAGCATGAACAATTACGCCCAAATATTGAACGGACTAATAGAGAAAGTCTATTTCGGCACATTGAATATCGAAAGCTACTGGTAAATTTGGTTTTCACTGAACTCCAAGACAACAAATGTCCACCTTAGAGATATTTTCGCCAAAGAGAGATGGCCGCATCTGAGAGAGTTGTCCTCTTTACAAATGTGTCAGCATTAGAGGGAAACGAGAGAGAGACAGAATAATATTTTCTTTTTAATCAACAGTTTGGACAAGTAGAGGTAGTTGCAGCTGCTATTATAGAGCAATATAATCTACACAGATACAGAGAAGCAGTTGTGCTAGCTGTATGCCTGGTTATATTTGTTATGGGGCTGTCATGTGTCACTCAGGTGAAATATTTGTTTGTTTGTTTGTTTGTTTGTTTTAACCTGCATTTCGCCTCGATTTTAAGCCCCGCCCCGCATACCGTTAGAGCTATGTTGAAACCTCTTTGGTATACATGCGTTATAAGCACGTTTGGAATTAGAATCAGCTAAATCTTATCCTGAATAACAAGTGTTTTTGGGTTTTGTTTTGTTTGTTTTCTTTTGGCCGCCCAAAGGACGGCTTCCTACAAAGGCTAATCAAGAGAGAATGAAGTAAGAGAGTGAATCCCCGTGCCCCCTGATAATTATTTGAAATTCATTATTAGTTCGCACCCATGCTGCGAAAGTTATTTTTATCTATTACTCCCAAGTCAACAATTTAAAATTACACGACGTCATTCTAACTGACCAATGAGGTGTCGTCCTTAAAATAGCCACGCAGTATGACACAGAACCAAATGGAGATTTCAAAAACCGGTAATTTTCCTCGGAAGAGACTCGTGTATAGGGGATTCGCTCTCTTCCTTTACCATCTCTTGGGCTAATTTAATGCTCACTCGCCTTCTAATTAGGGTGGAATATATGTGTTCAACTTGTTTGATTCGTTCTCTGCGGGCATCTCGCTGTTATTTCTGGTGACATTTGAGTTGCTGGTCGTCGGCTGGATATACGGTGAGAATCAGTGAATTTTATTTGTTGCGTTCTCCTCAAAGTGGTTGTTTACTAACTGTCAGTACTTTGGTTTTCTGTTTGACCTTTGCTAATCCCTTTTGGTTCCATGCACAGTAGCTCACTGACAATTCACGCCTTTCTTGCCAAATGCCAAGAGTTTCGACTTTGGCACTAGGGCCCGTTTCATAAAACGTAACGCCACGCGGTCCTGAACTTTGAACGACAGACGTCAAAAACGTGGTTTTCACTGGACGGAAAGTTTGACACAGGGTGCAGGAAAGAATCCCATTCTTTTAAGTTTGGCCGTACACAAAAGAATACGCCGTAGGGCCTCTGCCTTCACCGTACTGAACTGAAATCTGCTTCCCACACCTGGCCACCGTCGCAGAAATACAGCGGCAACTTGACACGTACAGCCTGAACTAAGTTTGTTTCAAAATCTTGTAAGGTGTAAGGAACAGTCATTATAAACCGCTCTATTTCTGTGTAACCCTTTAGCACTGTTTAGTTCCCTGCATTTATAATGGAAAAAGTTATTCCACCTTGCTAACATTTGGAATAATATAAGGCTTTGAATTCGTCGCAAGCATTTTATCAAATCACTGTGTGTTCTTCCTGAGATGATGATCGTTCTGGTTCTGCCCCTTCTTAATCTTAACAGGGGCGCAAAGATTTGCCAAAGACATTGAAGAAACAACAGGCCGTCTGGTTTCCATGTGGTGGGTGATATGCTGGAAGGCGGTCACACCTGTGATGGTTATTGTAAGTAGCAACGTTTAAAAACCATTCGGTACTTTTACCCTACTTCTTAGTACCTAGTGCCAGCCTAGTGCCTAAGTTCTCTCTTGCCTAGTTGTCCGCTTGTCCGCGCGAAGCATGGAGCGGGAGAGATCTCAGCGAGTGTTATCCGGTGACTTTACGGCGCGAAAGTAGGATCCAGGCCTAAACGAGCTGGAAACGCATAGGGACTAGGCTGAGCGTGTGCCGTACCAAGCGCGGGAAAATATGCAGCAGGTGCCGGGAGCAGCACGTGGGAGAGTGGGAAACACGCAACAGGGAGCAAGCGCGGGAAACCATTGCTTTGATTTGGTCTCCTTATTGTTTGAAAAAATAACATCCCAGATTGTCAACATCTCCATTTGCTGGGCTCAATAGAAAACTTTTTTTTTTTTTGCCAATCACAGAGCTCAGTAAATGCAATAAAAAAGTAAACGAGGGCTTTTGAGAAACACGTTATCATCTTCGAAAGTCACTATAGGGTCTATTCTTAATTTCAGGGAATATTTTTGTTTAGCGTCATAAAGTACCAGTCCATCGCCTACGAGGGTAAAGAGTACCCCAGTTGGGCAGAGGGCCTGGGATGGAGCATTGCCTGTTGCTCTATGCTGTGTATACCCGTCACTGCTGTGCATGTATTGTTCAAGGCTGAGGGTTCAGTCTACGAGGTAAGCGTGGCAACTAGTAAGATTCAAATTAACCACAGTAAGATAGAATCCTGCCTCAAGGAAGGAAAGGGAACTAAAAATTGTTCGAAGCGGTAGGAAGTTGAGAGTCTGTGAAACTGCCATACTTCCTTTGAATTCTGATTGTTTCACTGTGTTGACTGCATCTATTTTCATCACCCCGAGCGACAACTATGGTTTTACTACACTCAATTGAAAACTGGCCTGTGTACAGCCGCCTGCTCTCCTCAAGAAAAAAATCGGATTTTTTTCTTGAGGAGAGCGGACGGCTGTACACAGGCTATTCAAAACCGCTCCATTACCCATCAGTTTAATGTTGAATTTTTTCCGATTTTCTTTCAACAGCGACTACGAAATACAGCTTTCGAAGCAGACGATATTTGTAACGGATCGAGCAGTTCTAGCGACGCCTACAAGACAGGCCATGAATAAAAAAGTCAATAGAAAAAAATGAACCGTGCCTTCGTTTATTGACAATTTTCTTTTTCGTACCTTTCGCACAAATTTTAATAACAAAGCTAAGAATCAATAGCATATCAGTAAAGGCAAGACCGCTGCGAGATACCGGATTGTTTTCCTTATCGCAAGCTACGGATTTAATATTCAACATTGCTAGCGAACCTTTGTCAGTCCAACAATATTGCAACGTTTAGCACTGTATGACAGGTGATTTTTTGGTCAACATTTTTTGTTGGTGAGAGGTTTGATGACATTGACCCGCGGGTCCAACATGCATAGCATGCAACAGTTGCTGGAAATATTGGACAACAATACTGGATAGTCGAGGCTTCAGTAAGCAAACGGCGTTTTTCTTTAACCGCTAAAGAATTCATATCCTAACTACATTACCGACGACTTTGTTGGTTTCCAAGGGAAAGTGGCATAAAACAATGTAAAAGATAAAAATGCCTGATCATCTTGAAGCTGTTCAGGGGCTGGGGGATACGGACAGGAATGAGTGTCCGTACTTTGGAGGTGTCTGTATTATATAGGTAAATTTCATATCAAGTTTGGTCTCTTTCGTACGAAGCAAACTTTCCGTAATAGAGAGGTGTCCGGTAAGGAGAGGTTCAGGGATCACTTTGACATACATTTCCCATTTTACAGCATTAGTTTTTTACATATTATTTACAGCTCTCGTCAAGGGTGGACCATCTAGTCTAGTAGATAATGACTGGTACCGGATTGTCCATAAACAGTCTTACGTAGCCTTGTGTAATTCTTCCTTGCTTTTCACTCTTCTTGTATCTTGTATCAATTCCAGTTGTACTCCACTGAACACTTGGTTGTATCCGGGAGGGTATTCACATTTTTTAAATTAAAACTTCTAAGTTCCCTATTTGTTCTTAAGAATTTGGAATCACAATTTGAAATTTACCTGTAAAGCAAACAGAAAGATGAAAGTTAATTAATAATAATGTTAAATATTTCTACTGTGCGAATTCCAAGCTAGGGTGTGTTCAAATGCGCATTACAGAATGCATTAAAATAAACTAAAATTAAAATATAACAATTTCATACAAACTAATATTATTAAAATTAATAGAACTAAAATTCATTAAAAACTATTTTAAAAAATTAAAACCAATTCTAAAGGTTCAGATGTAGGCAAATTTCCAACCTAATAATCATGTACCACCTAAGAGTGCATTCTTTTGGGACTATTCTGGCTATTCTTATTTTGGTTTAGGAATAACAGAATACCCTGAATTTAAGTTCGAAAAGAATGCTCCTTCTGAAAATGGAATACCCATGCCGAAGGTGACCTGAGAACTGTTTCTTTACCTCATATATTGGTGTTATGGTCAACTGAGGTATGCAAGGAACTCAACTGTCACTAGTAAGCTGTGTATATCATCACAGACCCCCCCCCCACCCACCTCCCCCACAAACTCAATTGAATTCCATATTATTCAGTAATTGCTATGTTGAGGTATTTTCCTCAATAACTCAATACTTTGATAGCAATTCAGTAATCAAAAGTCAACTAATTCAATATTAGCTACTCATAACTCAATAAAATGATAATTAATGACTTCAAAAATAAATAATTTAATAATTACATTCGACAACTCAATAACAACTCAATAGTTCAATAAATAACAAAATAGTTTCAAAGCCAAAAGTAACAGGACACTAAACATTAAAAGGTAGAAAAAACTGAGTAGCCCCATCAAAGTTTTGAACCTGGGTCCTCCAACAAACAAGTTCAGCAGCCAGACCTCAAGACAACACTTCAGTGAATGGTTGATGAAAGAAATTTTATAAAACAGAGTGCAATACACAAAGCATGTAGCAACAAAGCAGGCTGAAGCCAGATATAAATGATCTCTGCATGATTTCTCTCAGGCTTAAACAAAATGTTTGACATAACATAAACATTAACAACCTAGTCATTTAAGATTTTTATGTTAATTTATGGGTGTGGTCACCATACGTACATTTTGGCATTGACAATACATCAGCACTGACTGAACATGTCAGGCCAAAGTTTGACAGTGCTCCTCGAATAAGTCCACTAGGAAAGGCCAAGAACTACAAGGAGAAAATCAAGTAAAAATAAAATTTAATATTAGCTATTTCATGGTTTGTGAAAGTAGTATTAAATGACTTTCTACTGAGGTTGCCTGGTATTTTCTGAAGACTGAATAAAACTTTTTGAGCACTACCTAAATGAAAAAAGCAATTTGTTTATAGGACTCCTCTTCAAACCTTGAAATCACATTTTATAAAAATGGTATAAGTCTTCATTTATTCACAGTCGTATCTCAGAATTAAGCGCCCTCCCTAGGCACTGCATGCAAAAAAATATTGCTGTATATGGTAAAATAAGAAATAATTAAATTAATTATGACTCATATACTTTAACTAGAGCTTTAACTATATTTTTGTATGTATTTTTATTTTCACTAAATACAGCAAATTATTAAGAGTCATCTCGATCTATATGGTTCAATAAAGTTTGAAGGATATGTTGACTGAGTCATTTGAGGTGATGTGATTTTTGTCATTCCGGATTGTGTAAAGCATCTGTTGGTGGAGGTCAAAAAATGATCTCGCAAAACGGATGCTTAGCACAGTCATCACAACGTTCTTTGTTAGTTAACAGTTGTACTGCAATCTAGAAAATTCATTTCAGAAAACAAAGTTTTTAAAGACCTTAGGAGCATCTTCAGTATACTGCTTGCCATCTGACATCTGTGTTAACAGCTGAAAGTTGTTGTCTTGGAGCACATATGTACCCTTCAAGTAAGACACAAAAATAATGAAGAAACATTAATTACTAAAGGAAAGTACAAATAATTAGTTTTAGTTATTAAATAGTGGGAAAAGCAAAAAAACCAACAACAACAAAAACAAAAAAAATGGTTGCAGGTTAGTCCCCTCTTTATGCATTAATCTAGAGTTAACAATCCCTGAAATGGACACTCAATCCTCAAAGGATAGCCTACCCACTATGATAGATTTAAGGGTTGTGCACATGGAAAGCTTATCAGTTGATGATGGCAGCAATGGTGATGGTGATGGTGATGACAATAGTTATGAATTCAAAGTGATGATGATCACGATGATGTCAATGATGTTGATGATGACAATGACAATAAATTTTAAATACAAAAAGAGAATGTGAATGAGAATTTTATCCCCATTTATTTTAATAAATTTTTAGAATTAGATTTTAGTCCTTAGATAAGACTTTAGATTCTAGTTTTTAGATTTTAAATATTAGCTTTTTTTTAGGCTTTTATGTTACAGGGCCCCATTAATAACAGTGCTCTTGCACTGAAACGTTATCCTGTTTAAATATTTGTTTATTATTATTATTATTATTATTATTAACAATGATTTAGTTATACATAGACAAGTAAAAACGAACGATATAATTTCCCGACGTTTCGGCGACTTCATGACGCCATTTTCATTGTTGTTGTTGTTGCTGCTATTATTATCATCTTCTCTGCATACCTGATGATTGGTTCTTAAATTATCGATTTGCTTCTTATAAACTGCTGTCCAGAAGTCTTTACAGATATATTTCATGATCTCCAATTCATCCTTGAAGCGTGGTGAATCTTTTGTAAATCTAATGATCAATACAGGAGAAACAGCCAGTTAAAATATGTGTTTGCCAACCCTCATCCCACAATGTCCTTGTATATATGAGAAAAAAGGCAGTTCACTTAACCCTTTAAGCCCCAATAGTGACAAGCAACTAATTTCTCCTTACAGTATTAGTACTTGATCAAACATGCAAGTCGTGAGAATAAAGAATGATCACCAATGATCAAATGTCTTGACTTTTAATCAAATTCACCCAACTAGTAACATAAGAAATATAAGGAGAATAGTGGGGAGACTATGGATGTTGTTAATATTGGGCTTAAAGGGTTATAAAATGTGCCTGTAGTGCATCATGGTGGATGTTTTCAACACAATAAATTCAAGGTGGCTTAATGCACAGGTCCTATCCAGAAGACCGTTTGTTTTTCAAAGTCTTCTCACCTGAAATGCTAAATTTTATGAACAGGAAATGGCCAGCCATACACCATTTTTTGTACACTGTTTCCATGATTCCCTGCAGGCCCATTTTATACAGAAAAATGGGCATTCAAATTTCTTTCTAGTATAATGCAACTACTAACAATAAGCTGCATGTTGGGCAGATATGAGGTATTACATCTTATTTTCTCATGCCCTCCCATGGGCATTTGTCTTTCAAACTTACAACCAGTATGCAGGGGTTTCAATAAAATTTGAAGTAGGCAGCTCATCTGAATAGAGTAACCAACTGTATTAACTAGGGGTTTTTAACAATCTTCCTTTAATTACTTTAATTTAGGGCAAAAAGTAGCCGACTTTTCTGAGCAAAATAGCCGATGCTTTTCGTCGGCCGTCGGTGCTTATTGAAAGCACTGAGTACGTACTTGAGAGGAAAAGAAATCAACCAAAATGGTGATGTGACTGACATTTTTGGCCTAGAGTAAGGCATTTGACACAAAAAACCTTTTACAACCTCCCCATCCCCTGCACCTTGACATTGAGAGGGGTATATTAATTTTACTTTTTTATACAATTTTGACATCAGTCAATGACACCATAAACAGTCCTTCTCAGGACTACACTCACCCACACGATCATAATCTAACGACTTTGATTCTTCTAGAAAGAAGAATTTGAAGAATTTGAATTTGAAGCCCCACCCCTCTGAAAATTCCAGTTTAGCTTCATACTTTCCTTTAAAAATTTTGTCTTTTGAGCACCCCACCAATGATTTTCTGTGAGGTGGGTATAAATATTTTGGTTACACTTTAGAATGCCCAGCCACATATTGTGCGGTTCCAGAAAATATCCATACCCACTGTACCCCAAACTGGGAGTTCCAGAGGGATGCAGGTTCAAGCCAAAAAAACCTTTGTTGGCAGAGGGGGTAGGGATATTCTCTGGAGCAACACATTTGCATGTGATTGAATAGGACTGGACCAGTGCTTTCAACAAGAACCGGCTATTTTGCTCAGAGAAGTAGGCTACTTTTCCCCTTAAATTGAAGTAATTAAGGACGGTGCCTCCTTTTGTTACTGCACATACGCTGCGCATCTCGAGATATTTGGGTTTCTTAAGGAATTTGCCCCCTAATACAACAATATTTTGTGCAGTGTACGACTATGTGGAAAAAGCAGATCTTAGCAAGGGCCACCAGAATCCAAAAAGAAAATTGGGGGTAACCACGCATTTTTCAGAGATAATTGACCTTAAATTTGGAAAGAAATTGTCATACATTCTTTGTATTTTAACGCTAATTTATAGAATTATGGTTGCTTAATTATCTCTGAAAAATGCGTGGCAACCCCCATTTTTCTTTTTGGATTCCAATAACCCTTGCCAAGTTCTACTTTTCCCCCATAGTCATAACCTTTGCAAAAATTGAAAGAAAGATTCTTTCAAACGCCTTGTTGATACAGTCGGTTACTCCGCTTAAACCAGCTGCCTACTTCAAATTTTATTGAAAACCCGACCGTACCCTTTTGCTTTTATTTACCTCGTTCGACAAAGCATTCATGCATTTGTAAATAACTGGCGGGGTATTTTTAAAACGCTCCCCAATTTCTTATATGCATACCATTGCTGACAACATGAATTTTTCCTACCTACAGAACGATGGGGAATTACGAAGCGGGGGAGAAGCGACAGCGGATGGTGTCGCATCTATCAAAAAAAAAAATTATTGTATAAAAGACTTCCTTGTTTACCTTTCAACCAGCCTTTGCCCAACGCTGAACCCTAGACGTTCAAGGTTTTGGATAACATCATTCTGCAAAAGACAAACAAGGATGCTTAGTTTCAGTTAATTTTTACATTTTGTGTAGCGTCATTCTTGAACACACACAAACTGAATGTTTGTTTCCACATCTAGAGCTTCAAGCTCTCAATAATTACTTACATCGATATTTTTGCCAGGTTTGTTGAGAAAATAAGCCACTATTTCCATGTGAATAAAGTCAAATAGAGATTCCACATCCGCCATTTTTACAACTACCCGCGGTAAGGGGACCTGGACACCAGCTTGCTCCAGTCCCCGCTCGATACACGAACAGAAACAAAATGGCCGACTGATATGACATATATATCGGATCGGCGATGTTTTATGTTTTGCTTTCGGGATTTTGAATGGTAGTTAACAAGGTTTTTTAGGAGTGTAGCTTCGAAATGGCAGGGTATTCTACAAACACTCTCAGCCTCTCTCAAACAAGCGATAATATTAGGAGATCAACCGCCGAAAAACTGAAATTGTTTGAATCAATCAGAGGTAAAAAAGTTGACATTCCCTTCTGGGATGTTATTGTAATTACAGCTCTAGACGAGAGTCAGAAAGATGCTTATGACATTCAACTACAGTCCAAACTTGCACGAGGAGAGCTGCCTCTTGGCGTGAAGTACCACGTATTTTATGACCCACCCGGGCCCAAGATAGGTAATGGAGGATCTGTTATTGTCACCATTGGTGATTTGTTAAAGATTTACGACGAGGAAGAATTATTGAAATCCAAGATAATGATGCTTCCTGCTGGAGGATACAGCCAGAGATTACCTAACGCAAGCGTTCTCGGAAAAGCATTCACTGCTCTTCCAATTGGTAAGTGGGGGGGGGGGGGGGACAGGGGGGTGGGAGACCGGGAGAAAAGGGGGCGGGAGGTGTACGGGAGGTGGGAGAAGAGGGGGCGGGAAGCGGGATTCCCAAGGTGGCGGGAAGCGGGAGAAAAAGGGAAAAATTACGCAACATTGTGCAATATTTTGCAATCGAAAAAATGCAAAGAGGTGGGAGCCAACAAACACAGGGCGTGAACCAGGATTAAAGGGTACGGGAAGCGGGAGGTTTATACCCCCCTGTCCCCCCCCCCCACTGGTAAGTTTAAAACTGTGCGTTTTAAGTTTAAATGCATCAGTCAATTACAGCAGTGCCCATCCACCCGGGCATCGAGTGGGGCATTCTTCCCCATTGTCCGCCCGAAGGCCAGGCATTAGTCTACCCCCCGGCATTTGACGGCCTTGTGATTTTCACGTCACAGCACTGTCACTTCCTTTCAGTGATAAGTTCATCGGGAAAGGATGATAAATTTGTGATTAATGTTGTCTAAGAAGGACAAAACGAGACAGTAGATCCACAAAATGAGTGATCATTGAAGCAATACAGAGAAATAAGACTTATTTGAGACTTAGTTTGGCCTGATTTAGCTTTGATTGGTGTGAAGGTAAGACGGAAAACTAAGAAATCAACTTGAACAGCTTGTTTGTCCACGCCTGTGGAGCATTTGCCAGTTTGTTTTCAAAAAATCCTAATGCCTGGGGAATTGGCCGAGGGGTTGGGAGGGGGGATCGGCACTGCTGGAAATGACTGATGTAATAGAATACCCTTAGAAAGACTTTCTCATATTTGTAGCAACACAACAGCACAACGCAACACAACAGGGAAAAGACAAGAACAATACACAAATCGCAACGCAACACAACCGGCACAACAACACAACAGACAGCTAATCCCAACACAACACAACGCAACAAAACCGGCACAACACAAAAGCCCAGACATATATGAAATAGACGGTCGAGCTGGTTGATTGACCGAAAACTCCACGGAAAAATTTGGTCAAAAAATGCTGCACATTTGCAACTCAACGGAGACCAACAGAATACCAACAACAAAAGACAAGAAAGAAAACGAAACACAACAGGGAAAACACAACGCAATGAAAGAGAACTAAATACGACATCAAAACAAAACAGATACAATGCATAACAACAACACAACGCAACGCAACACAACAAGTCCACACAACACACAGCAGATTGCAACACAATGCAATGCAACGCAACGCAACACAACCGGAACACAACCGGATGACACAACAAACAGCAGATCGCCACACAACGCAACGCAACACAACCGGATGACACAACACTCAGCAGATTGCAACACAACGCAACGCAATGCAACAGAACTGGAAGAACACAACATAACAAAACTCCAGACAGATATGCAACAGGCGGTCGAGCTGGTCGATCGACCGAAAACTCCACGGAAAAATTTGGTCAAAAAACGCTTCAGGTATATTAAAAATTCCGATAACAGGATGGTCATTCAACGAACAAAACCTCAAATGTGCAGTTCCAGAAAATATTCATACCCACTAAATGTGGAAGGTCATTGGAAATTTTGAGGGGGTGGGGGTCTCAAAAGCCTATTTTTTTTAAAGGAAAGTAGGGAGCTAAACTGGGATTTCTGTAGGGGTGGGGGGCTGAAACCCAAAAATGTTTTGTGAGAAGATTTGGGGGGGGAGGGGGATTTTCTGGAACAACACAATCATAATGTGAGTCAAGCATTGAGAAATTGCCGTATCTTTTGATAAAACGCAGGTGTTTGGGAATGACCTTTTCAGAACAAAAGCCCTTATCACATTTACCTTTTCTTATTTGCATTACAATGTATTTGAAAGTGGATGTGAGGCAGTTTCAGGCAGAAATGGCAAAATTGCCTAAAATTGCCTTGCATTCACGTTCAAATACATGGTAATGCAATTGAGAAATTTCAACTGTGGAAAAGGGCTATTCACTACCTTTAAACCCCAGAGCTACAATTAGCCTTGTTTAATGTTAAACAGGGATTGTTAAGTTCAGGAGAATCTTTATTTGAATATAAAATTAATGCAGATTTGTTGTGACAGGTGATCCTCCATATCAAATACTAGAGCTTGAGCTTGCCATGTTTATGGAATTCCCTGCACGGATGAATCCCGGTATCTTAGTGGTTGCATCGGATGCCATTGAGCTTTTCAATAGTGAAGGAGATTGGTCTCTCACCAAACCAGGCTTTACTGCATTAGCTCATCCATCTCCAATTGTTATTGGTACAACTCATGGTGTGTTTGTGCTCGCTGATCATCAGGTGATTACATTTTTTTAAAATCAATTTATTGTAAGCAATCAGCCATATTACATACATCACATGGTCATACAAGTTTTTTTTAAATCTGTAAGTTTATGATTATTTGTGGGAAATTCCTGAAACAGGTGGCTTCTGCAGACCTCTTAACGTATAGGAACTGGAAACAGAAGCCCAAAATCCTAAAGATTTCAGGAAAATACCCGGAGATTTAATGAAAGTTTGGTCAAGTTCTCTTTGGCTATGTTTGCATGGGACCTGACCGGGACCATTCTGAACTGAACCAAACCGGATTGGCTTCTTACATGGAACCATTTGGAACCGATCCAGGGGCTGGATTTACAAAGCCCTCAAAACAATAGCCTATTGCTGGAATAACAGTAGGCTATTGTCGGAAAAAAACAACACTTAGGGTGCATCTTAAACTTAGGATGGCTTCGTGAATCTCACCCCAGGTGTTTACACGGGATCTTTCTGGAACCAGTCTAGAATGGATCCAAAACTGGAGCTGCAAAACAGCAGGTCCAGTTTTGGATCTGTTCTGGACTGGTTCCAGAATGAACCCATGTAAACAGAAGGCCTATCCAGTCCAAAAGTCAGACCGTATCGATTTGGATCTGTTTGGAACTGGTCCCATGTAAACAAAGCCTTTGTGGTCATTTTGTTTTACACATTAATGAGAATGAGGGGGTTGGTACAAGTAGTGCAAGTCTGGCATTTGCAAATGTGGTGAACTCTTAACCCTTCAAGCTGTGATATAAAAATGCATATTCTCCATACATTTCTTATGGAACTAGTATCAATGGAGAATTTTCTGAATATCAAGACATCTTATCCTTGGTGATCACTTTCTTTATTCTCATCACTTGAATGTTTGAACAAGTAGTGATAATGTAAAGAGAAATTTCATTTTTGTCACTATCAGGGCTTAAAGAGTTAATAATGCCTAAATTGCCACAGCCACCTTGCCATCACAAATTAAAATCAGCCAGTAGAATTTCATGTCTGACCAAGAGCTTAAGTGATCTTCCTGAAAAGTGGGAGTCTTTTGGCAAAACTTCGAAGTTTTGGAAAACAAATATGAAATTGACAACTGAGCTGGTGCGTTATAATCATGGAGTTTTCATAAGTTTGGAGAAACTGTTGAAACTGTCTTTTTATAAAATGAGCTACTTTCTTTTTTAAAGTCAAATTTTTGCCATAAGAAATGTTGGGAAAACAATTGACTTTGTGAAATCCTGTATTAAGGTATTTCATGAAGAGATAATAAGTTACTAGTGGCAACCAATTAAATAAGGCTGTGCAATTTTTTATTTTTATTTTTTTAGAGAGATTGTCCTGTTTCTCAAACAACATGCAAGAAATTTCTGCACAAGCCATCTATAGAAGTTATGAGAAACCACGGCATTGCATTCCTTCACAATGGACAGGAACATGTTTACACTGATAGCGTATATTTTGTGGATTGGAAGACAGCCAAGAGTTTGTATGATTTTTCTGATGAAATCAAACCAATTGACTGTGAAATTGATGCCTATGGTGATTTTCTTCAAGCCCTTGGGCCTGATGCCTCCGCTGATTACACTAAAAATGTTGCCAATGTCACTAAGGAGACATCTTCATTGGTTGAAAAGAGAAAGAAGATATTTGATTTCTTGAAAGGAACACAGCTGAATGTGCTGCTACTCAATGAATCCAAGTTCTATCATATTGGTACAACTAAGGAATACATCCATCATTTCTGTAAAGATACAGTTTTTAGGTGAGGGGTTTCAGCAATGTGGAAGACTATCTTAAGTGACAGTTTGAGTCCGGAAAAAATTTTTTTCGCTTGGAATGACATAACGTTTGGCACTTACACATGTTTTTACCTAGACATAATGAGGAATGAGGCTGCCATATTCTTTTCAATTGTCAAACCTATATTTTCAGAGAATTTGCCCATAAGTTTGGCACCAGCTCTCCCCAGCAATTTATAGGTATTGGCAAAAAATTCTGCAACCTTGGTTTATGTGTAAAAACAAGTTTGAATGCCAAAAGGTACGTGATTCTGAGCCAAAAAAGGTGTTTTGGCTCAAAGTTATTGAACTGACTTGTTTGTTTTAACGAGGATAAAACTATTAAGTAATTTAAGTGTCATGACTGACAAAACCATGAGTCTCAGATCAAATTTGAATTTAGAAAGTTGGATTTTGAAGCACTAAAAGTGTTGGTCACAAGGATCAGTCATTGTTGGTCATGTCAGCCAGCATCAAGCCGCTGGTTGTGGTGTGTTTCTTACACCTCTCCTGCACCTAACCCTTCAACTCTCTAGGACAAATCCATGTCTGTGCATGTTTAATTTAAGGTTAGTTGTGTACTGACAGTCCTGCTGGGGATAAGCATTTTTAACCCTTTATGCCCCAGTATTAATAGATAATTGCTCCTTACTGATCTCCATACATTTTTTACAGTACTCTTTGGGAGAATTTGTTAAAAGATCAAACCAATTTTCCTTTGGTGATCATTTCATTCATTCTTATAACCTGTTCTTTTGATTTTGTATTGATATTGTGAGGAGAAATTTGATGTTGGTCACTCTTGGGACTTAAAGGGTTAAACCTTGGATATTTTCTCAGGGCTCTCTTTTGTCATTCTTGTCAGGTACGAAAGCCATTTTCTTTCGGAAGCTATGGTGAAGAGACAAGGACTCAGTGAGGAGAAAATAACCTCCGATCAAAGCTGTCTCATACACTGCCACCAAACACTGCCATCCACAGTTGGCCAGCACACAGTGTTGGAATACTGTGACATCAAGTCAGGATGTTCTGTGGGCAATAACTGCATCATCAGCAATGTCCTTATTCCTGAAGGAGCATTTATTCCTGACAACACTTTCATGACGACCGTCTGTGTGACATCTGGTGAGGTTACAGGGTTGTTTGTGACAGTTGTATTTGGTGTTGAGGATAATGTTAAAAAGATGGCAAAATCAGATGACCTTGGAAAACTTCAGTACCTTGGCTTGCCTCTTGACAGAGTATTAACATTGTTGGATGTAAAGCAGGTGAGGTTTAAAAGGCAAATTACAGTTTTATACTTGCACTTGACACAGCCAACACCTTAACCCAGTTTCAAAGGATTATTCATGCTCCTTCCCCTCATCCGCAGTAGTGTAGTGATAAGCGGATTGGACTTCAGATCTGAAGGTCGGTGGTTCAAGGCCCAGTCCCTGCCGTGGTGTTCTTTCCTTAGACAAGAAACTTTGTTTCACACTGTCTTTTTCCACCCGGGTGTAAAAATGGGTACTGGCAACCTACTGCTTGGGGTAACCCTGCAACAGATTTATATCCTATCCAGGGGGAGTAGCAATACTCTTAGTTACTTCATGCTACAGAAACCGAGTTACGCTCTGGCCGTGTGGGTATCCTGTGGCTCATGTGTACCTTTACCTTTCCCCGTTCCCCCTCCCCCCCCCTCTTCTTCCCCCCACCCCCTTCCCAATGGGATGCTTATCTATCTTTCCTTTGCTGGTTTTTACACCTGGGTGGAGAGAGAAACTGTGGATTACAACAGACCAGACTTGACCCACCCGCCTTAACTTCCAAAGTTTGTTGTGCTACTTAAAACACACTGTTTATTTGCAGAAGGAAGGGTAAGGGAACAACATACGGGTACTATGGACACTTTGGACTAGAAATTCTAAAGCATTTCCTTATGATTTTTTCATAGGATTTAAGTCAAGCGTTTGTGAGCTTGTGGCAAGTTAAGCTATTCCCAGTATTTCACAGGTGTGAGGACTCTGTTCAACATGCAGTAAACATGTTACATGCTGTCAAGAATGGACGCACAGTACTGTACAAGGAAGTTGTCAGACCTGTGGGAAAACACCTGTCTATGGAGGATGTTCTAGCATTCAAGGACGTCAAAGGAACTTTGAGTGTAAGGGAGAATTTAAGGAAAAAGATTTTAGGCAATATGTGACACAGAAGGTAGCCACTAGGTGTTCAAAATATTAATGTCAAGGGAACTTTAAAAAAAGGGAGATTTTAAGGAAGAAGATTAAAGACAATAATTATGTGATACAGAAGGAAGCTTTGTCAAAGTGTTCGTAATAATAAAATATGGGGCAATGTTTACCACATAAAACTAAGCCTGTATGCGAGAAATCAGCAATTTTTGAGCAAAATTAAAAAAACACCCCAAAAGTCACTTAGCATAGTGTTGTCCCAAGCCCTTCAATTATATTAACAATTTCAAAACATGTTTTTAACAAATAGTAGTATTAGATAGTAGCTAGGAAGGTTGTATATTAGGAAACTTTTTTAAAAATAAACAGTAAATCTAAGTTACCTTTTGCAGTGTTTTGGTATGTATTGTTTTTTCTTTCACATGACAGAAGGAAAATAGAATTCACTGAAACTCTTTTAATTACGATCTTATCAGCAAATTTGCCTGAGTGATCAACAGTAGCTTTTTCTGTCTGTGACAATTCAAAAGACATTACTTTTGTTTTCTGGCTTTTACTTCTTTATCTGACTTTATTTTTCAATGGCACATTCAGGAAGTTTCTTCTGCAATGCTGCGATTGCTTCTTCTCTCTGTTTTATTCCTGGGGTATTGACCAGGTTGAGTTTAACCAGTTTTCTAAAAGAGGAGATTTAAAACAGAAGTGAGAGCTTCTGGTAATGTTGTAATTTAGGATGATTACCATTAGCATTAATAATAATAATAATAATAATAATAATAATAATAATAAAAATAATAATAATAGGCTTTATTTATAGAGGGTAAACACTTGACATCTTATTCTTATCTGTCCATTGTATTTTTACTATGACTATCAATAAAGGTATTATATTTTTATTTAAAAAAGGGTAAACACTTGACAGTAGTAGAAAATATACTGGCAACTGCATGGCCCTCACAGATACCTTAACATTCGTATTAAAGGGGGGTACCCTGGGGAAATGAGGGTAAAGCCCCTTGATAATAAAAGGGTAGAATCTCCTGAAGATGATGGGTGGGGTCTGCTAGGAGGAATGGGATTTGGTCTCCTGAGGAGAGACAAGAGAGGATAGGTTCCACTGATGACAGGGAGATGGATAAATCGATTCTTGTTCACCATCTGATGTAGATAGCTTAGGAACATGTGTTATGACAGACTAATCAAAGTGGATGGGTGGTGGGTAGATTTCCTTTACCCTTAGGGTAAAGGAATTAGATTCCCCTAAGAGTAAGGAGATGGGGTGGTTCCCTAAGGACATGGTGGTAGGTAGACTTCCCTTATCCCTAGGGTATAGGGATTGGATTTGCCCAAGGATAAGGAGATGGGGTGGTCCTCTAAGGACATGGTGGTAGGTAAATTTCCCTTATCCTTAGGGTAAAGGAATTGAAGGGGTGCCTGGAATAAAGCCCTAGGTGACTTCTGATTAACTGCTAGATTCTCCTTCCAGTTTGTCATGTGTATGTTTGTGAAACAAAGGGGAGAATTTGACATTAGATCAGGAGTCACTTAGGGCCTTGTTGCACGCACCCCTTCAATTGGATTCTCCCAAGAGTTAGGAGATAGGGTGATCCCCTGAGGACATGGTGGTAGGTAGATTTCCCTTATCCTTAGGGTAAAGGAATTGGATTCTCCCAAGAGTAAGGAAATGAAGTGGTCTTCCAAGGACATGGTGGTTGGTACAATTCCCTTATCCTAAGGGTAAAGGAATTGGATTCTCTCAAGAGTAAGGAGATGAAGTGGTCTCCCAAGGATATGGTGGTTGGTACAATTCCCTTATCCTTAGGGTAAAAGAATGGGATTCTCCCAAAAGTAAGGAGATGGGGTGTTCCCCTAGGATATGGTGTAGGTAGATTTCCCTTACCCTTAAGGTAAAGGAATTGGATTCTCCCAAGGGTAAGGTGATCAGGGTACCATGATGTGTAAATTGGGTGGCTCCACTGAGATTTTACTCCACTACTCTGGGTGGCTCCACTGAGATTTTACAAGGGCGTATGTTAAGAACCAACCTTGTTTCCAGGGTCTCATCTCTTCCCATCCCTTGAAGCAAGCCTTAGAGAGGGTGTCTCTCACTCATGTCAAGGGATGGGAAGAGATGATACCCTGGGAACAAGGTTTGTTAAGAACCACTCTCACCTTAACTCATGCAGTGGTGTAATATCTGATATCCCTCCACAGTTACCAATGTCCAGCTGCTCCAAGGTGTCTTTCACAGGCAGGAGTTTTCTCATGTCTGTTACATATCTACAGCTGTTCATATTAAGTTGTTTAAGGTGCTGCAAACCAACTGAAAATGACACAAATGAAAAAGTATGTGCCAACCGTCCCCCCACCCCCCCACAGGGTGGGGGATGGTTGGCACTGACTTGCTGGAAGAAGCCTTACTGGAGGAAACCCGAGATAACAATCCCCTTCCACAAAGTTCTTGGAACAGAAACGCAATATAACACACCCCAGCATAACAATCTCCATTATAACAAACCCACTGCAGGAGTTCAAACTTAAAATCTACTGCCCTGGTGAAATCCTATGCAGGATTTCTAATCCCATAACATCCTACTAGGATCCTATTAAGATCCTGTGTAGATTTTCTACCAGGGTGACGTTGAATGCAAAACAGATCTACAGAGATGAATGCAGATACTAAATTATTAAATGTAATTTTAAATTAAATGCTTTAAAAAATCCTTATAATAATTGCATGATAAAGCAAATGCCTAGACAAGTGTTTCATCATAACACTAATTTTTTAGGGCAAAATAATTATCAGTCTTCCCCGATGTAACAAAGATTTTGGTTGTTTTCCTAAAAATTTGTTTTAACAGGGTTTAGTATATAATGAAGCCCAGTTATAACAAACTCATTTTTCCAGTCCTTTGGCATTTCATTGTATCAGGATTCCACTGTGGAAAATCCCTGAAGAAAGTACAAGTATGAAACTTGAGAAAAGAAAATTCTCAGACTAAACCTGGAATTTGTAGTGAACTTGACAAATGAAAGATTACCAAGATGCTGGAGGCCTCCTGTGGTTATACTTATCCCTTGGGCATTTATCCCTACTAGCGCATGTTTTCCTATTGGTCCGTCTGGTATGGCATTGTAATCCCACATCCACTTGTCAAGGTGCTTGAACTTCACTCCTCCTCCACACCGCAACACCCACTCAGCTGCTACCCTGAAGTATACAGCTATTTCCATTAACCTTGTTGGATTGAAGCTTCAAGCCTATGCAACAAGACTGCAAGGTGATTGGGCTTTTTAATGAATAAGTTTTCAAAATCAGCAACATTACTTTAAAACAAAGAGCAAAACGTTATCACTGACATTGATTTGCTTTCTTTTATCCTACGGCAATGAAAAGCCCAAAACTAAAAAAACAGATAACTATCTGTATCATCGTTTAGTCTCAATCCTTAAGCTTGGGGCCTTAAATCCAACAATATTAGTTGAGATAGTTACAATAAACTTAGCTGAAAAATAAAAATAGATAAAATGTTTATGAAAGATAAAATAACAGAATCGTGTGTTACTCTGGATTAATTAGAGTGCAAAAAATTAGACCAATACTGATGACTTAAAAAGTACATATACCTGTCTGGGCCAAACTCCTCTATTCGCCTTTCATCTACCCTGTAAGATGAAATTATGTTATAAGATAAACAATTCAATAAAGATTGCTGACACTGCTTTACCAATTGTTGTCTGGGAGGTAAATCTTGACTCATAAAAAGTGACTCAATTTGTTATTATGAAACATAACATGTCCAACTCAAATAAAAATCTTCATTCGGGATCAGTCCACTCCTGTGTTGGAATGAAAAAATTCTGAAAATTGCACTTTGGGATTCTTAGGGTCCAGGAATGAGTATCGTTAAATTTGTCCAAGTAAAATGAAAGCTGTAGTTTGGCAACACTTTTCAAAGACACCCAGAAGCTATATCATGATATTACATTCAAATTCTCCCAAGCTCTCTCAAGCCAATGAGCAATTTTTGTTTTCTGTATACAGGCTTGCATTTAAAGCAGAATACCTAAGGAATAAATTACTGTAATCAATACATGACATGTTCATGCCACAGCACCTTTATGACAGTTAACCCTTTAAGCCCCAATATCAATATGCATATAATAATTCTCCTTAGTGTTCTCTTTACATTTCTTATGGTACTAGTTGGGAGAATTTGCACAAACACTAAGACATTTTATGTTTGGTGTCATTTCCTTTATTCTTATGACCTGACTGATTGATCAAGTAGCGATATTGTAAGAAGAAATAAGATGCTTGTCACTGTTGGGGCTTAAAGGGTTGAAAATAATAATCAAATTATTGTTTATACCTGTTGAAAACAAAGTTTAGCCACATGTAAAATGATCTCTTTCCAATGAGTTGACCTATTCCTTTATCCCATAACTTCCTGTTCACTGCTGTCAAAGACTAGATGGTTATGTGAAAAGAAAGAAGACACAAGCTAAGAAATCAGTGAATTCAGTAAGGGATTCATGGTGGAAGAGAAAAGGACAGAGCAGTCTCCTGCTTCCCACTGACCATTCACTCCTGGTTGCTGCCCTCATCCTTGAAAATTCCACTTTTCTTTTTGGTACTTTACTACTGCACTGAATATGTGTACATTATGCAACAAAATTTTCATCACAGAATTTTTGATCAATATTTTCTTCAACTCCAGCTTCTTGCTGTCACACAATGCAATTTTTCTCCCAGTTTCTCATCTCAATTTCTTTTGAAACTCACCCACGCCACCTGTCTTCCACATATTAGCTCAAGGGAAGGTAAATGAATCCATCCCTTCTTTCCTCTGGATTTCTGAACACTTGTACATCAACTCTTTTCTTTTCTAATTCCTATAAAGGGGTGTTTTAGGGGGTGGGGAGAGGGAGGGTATTCATCAAGTTGCATCTTTTTGGGAACTAGGAATACCCAGATCCCTCTAGCAAGGCATCTGCCAGGAATATGGACAGTTGTCTGTGAATTTACATATGTTTGTCTATTTTCTTCAGGTATTTCAAATTTTCTGCATAGCACCATACTTTACTTATGCATTCAGTTTTCTGGCTCTCACTGAGTTCATTTGCACATGCCTTGTTAGCAACAGCATGAAATTGCTTCCAAAAATAATTAAGCGTGACATATTTGTATGGAAATCTTTCATTTTTGTTCGCTTGATTTTTTCTTGTTTCTTTCTTTCCTTTTTTTTTAATTGGTTTTGTTTTCTCTTAATATCAGTACCAGTCACTGTCTGGTATAAGTCTCTTTCCTTTCCTCAGTGAAAGATAGCACACCTCAACCATTTGACACCTCCTGATATATTCATACTTAATTTTATGTCCAGACCAGCAAGTTACTTTCAAGAATTTGAGAAAATTTTCACTTACATTCATATCCAAGTCATTTGTAATCCTTGGTCCAGTTAAAATACGTTTTCTCCCAGGCGCAACTTCTGACTCAAAGAGCTTTGACAAGGACTGGAACTAGTTTGGCGCTGACCGCTTGATATCGGGGTCCCAATCGGGTGACACGCGACTGAAGGAGAATCAAGATGGCGTCTGTAGCGGCACTTCAGCGTGACTTGGAATTAGCGAGGGAAGGGCTTAAATCCGTGGATGAAAACATCAAGAAACTTACCGGCAGAGATCCGTCTGAGTTTAGGTACTTCCTTGTTGCAGTTTTTGATCAAAACTGGTTTAAGGAGCACGTTTTCCCGTTGTACAGAGCTCCTTTTGATTCGTGAAACTATAAAGGCCTTCGTACATATGCATTCGTCTTGGAATTGCGAAAGCTCTTTTTGTTTGTGTATCTCTTCGTCATTGTTAATACAAATGGCATTCTTATCATCCCTCGTTTTCCTTCCTTTGCTTGGAATATAAATCTCAAATGATGTTTCTGTTGTATTAAAGGTAACCGACATTAATTTGACACTTTGCAAACTCAACCCGCTCCCAGCTGGTGGTTTGTATCGACGAGTTTGTCTTTCTGATGTTTTCATTTTTAATCAGTACGCACCGTTTTGCTTGTGTGCGAAACGAAACATTTCATTTTTTGCGCTTATTTTGTAAACGGATCTTATCGTTTGTGTGAACAAAAGATCAAAAGTGAGCTCATTAATAGTGCTAGTGTTCATATGTTGCTGTTCTTCGATTCAGACCGGCAGCAGGGCGACGTGTGATGTTAAAGAGGGACTTCTCAGAGAGGAACATGGGGCAGGGACCAGCAGCGAAAAGACGCGACTCAACTGGAGCACAGGGAAGGTTAGACTGTCACACTGAGGTTTTTGTGCATTTTTAAATAAATGCAGAGATATGTAGATATGTTGTGGTTCAATTTTATCCTTGGTTCAATTTTCATTTTCCTTTGTTTTTGTGTATGGTAATGTGTAATGTATGATAATAAGTTAAAAATAAAGGAAAATAAAAATTGAACTAAGGATAAAATTGAACCACAACATATACACCGTAGAGAGAAGTTGTAGTTGTAGTTGTAGAAAGTAGCTGTAGAGAGATATTGTAGACAGAGATTTTTTCAGTTTCTAAATTACAGTAGACCTCCCTTGTCTTGAACCCCAGCTGTCTCAAGTGCCCCACTTTCGCCAACTGAGACTCATTTTCCTCGGATTTGCTTATTATTTTTCACTTGTTTACTTTGAGCTATCTTGTGCTCAGTTGTGTGGAGCCCCCCTTTACCACAAGCTAAACTCCTCAACAATAGATGAGCTTGGGGAAGGTGCCTGAAAGAATGGTGGAGCCAGAAGTAATTGAGCCGAGCACGTCGGGTAACCATGACAACCCTGAGAGCGGCAACCACCAGGCACCGTCACACTGAGAACAGTGGAACAACCATACTTACCACATACTTACCATAACAGGAAAAAGAAAGGGGGGGAAGGGCAGGAAGTGAAAGCACGGAGAACCGTCGACTAGCGAACAAGCACGTGAAATGAATTGACCTCAAAGGCCGAACTGTAAACCACAAAATGCCCCTGCGGCAACCCCCCCGGCCACCCCGCAAGCCCGCCATGTGGAAGACCGCTGACCAGCATTGTCTCGAGTTTAACTTAGCCTAAATTATATTTAGTCACATCAGTAGAGGTACCCTGTAGCCTTACTTTAGACTCCCTTTGTTAAACTGTAGTAATGTTTAAGATAGAATTTTCTGGTGTTGACTGAATGTCAACAGAATACAACAGGATTTCTGTCAAACACATTTGTCTTTAAGTAGAGAAAGACTGGATTTGGTTGAGAAAAAGAACATCTTGAATGTAAGTAGACAGTTGTCAGTTAAAAAAACTGTTAAGTGTCACCCTCGTTAAACAAAGTCGATTTATTTATTTATTTTTATTTTAGATAGTCAATACGGATAGTCACTTGTTAGACACGAGATGATTATAACCAACTAATCACTACAGCCCCAACAGTGATCACCATCAAAGTTCTCCTCATCATATCAGTGCAGTATAAAACATACAGGTCATGAGAATTTAGGAAATGATTGACCAAAGATGAATTGTCTTGATGTTTAGACAAGTTCTCCCAGTGTTGGTAATCATTAAAATCTATGGAGACCAGTAAGGAGAAGTTATATAATGATACTGGGGCTTAATTGGTTAAGCTCACTATAAAAGGTGTTTCATTGCATCAACTTTTCCAAAAACTGGATATCGTTAGGAGACCAAGGTCTTCTTCTTGTTAAACCTTTCCTTCAATTGGTTGTTGCGTAGGTCTTTTGTGTGCTTAACCACTCACCTGTGACACCAAGTCTGGGAATTGAACCTGGAACACGTTTAGTGGGAGCCAAGCACGCTCGCGACTCCTATAAAGTACAAAAATGTAGAGCCTATTTCTTTTTTGCCTAGACTTTGGAGCCGAGTGGTGACCACAAGGACCTCACAAGACAGAAACCGCCCTTCCTCACGACTGGATAGTGAAGGTGAAGAAGAAGAAGATGATGCCGACAAGGTGAATGTTGAATGCAGTTCCAGGTTCAAAATACAGATTCTCCATAAAATGGATTCGAAAATGCCAGTATCAAATACTGAGTGATAATTTTTGTGCTGGAGACAGTTCACCTTCTCATTACCTAAATGTTGACATTTGGAGAAATTGGAAATTGAGCACTTGAAACTGGGAAATTTTTATTGGATGTGTGTAGTGTAGGGGCATTTCGTAGCTAGAGTTGTAATAATTTATTTTGAAGCTGGGATCAAAAAAATAAAAACAGGAGTTGATGAGAGTTGGTGCAGAGATTCTTAACTCAATGACTGTACCCATCATGAGTTGGCATTTGGAGGTCAAGGTCACAGTAAAAGTTTGAGCTCAAGATTCCAGTTCTTGTTCTTGTTATATCCCAGCCCAAAAAACACTTGATTTCATTTGTCCCAATGGTAAGGTAAGGCTGAGTAGCTTTATTTATTTCAGATTGATGAGGCGTTTTGGGCCTTTAGCAATATAATTTACCAAGAGAAAATTTACCTTCTTTGTTAAGATAAAAAGAAAATAATTGGAAAAACTGAAATTGAAAAAAAAAAAAAGAAATATGAAGTACTGGCTATTTCTGCTTTACCTCTTTGCATTTACGTTTTTACAGTAATTTGTCTTAGAGCACCCTTTAAGCTTTTAAACACAGCTCATATAGAAAGGAGATCCAGGCTTTGGCTCCAGTAGGTGCCCCTGATTTTTTCCCATAATGGGTGGTGTTGACTTGTGATTGATTTTGTTTTTCTTCAGCCTGCTATCCAGTCTTCAGTTGTAGCTACACCTACGCCATCTCGTCTCAAGAGAGATGTTATCACAAAAACAGACGATAAAACAAAGTCAAGGTTTGTCTTCATTTTAGTCGTAAGATTTCTTTAATTTGCAGAAAGAAGTTTTAGTACTTTTATGTGCTTGAATGCATTCACTGATAAATGATTTAGTATTGATACAAGTTGCATTTTTCTTCAGAAATAAGAGAATGTTTGGCATGTTGCTGGGTACTCTGCAAAAGTTTAAAGATGACAGCGCCCAGAAGACCGACAAGGTATAAAAATTGCTAATTAAGTGCTTAATATTTTTTAAATAAAAATTATGGCTACCATTGCGGTAAAGTTGTGTAAATAAACTGTTCAGTCTGAAACTTGTGTCTATGAATTTGGCTTTTATTTTATATTCTAACCACATAATCATGTATTGTGTAAATAATAATAATAATTATTGTCTTAAAACTAAAACTGTCTCTTGTTAATCAGGACATACGGAGAGAAGAGATAAACAAGAAGCTCGAAGAAGCAGAAAAGAAAGAGAAAGAAGAATTGTCCTCACAAAGAAGAGAACTGTTTATAGAACGGAGAGCAAAACAAGCAGAACTGAGTGCATTGCAAAGAAAAGTTGACATGGCTGAACTGGTAATAGAAAAAAATTTCTTGACAAAGGGACATTGTTGGCTATAGGGCTACCACATACTTAAACGAAACTACTGTTCATGCAGCAGTCGCATGTTTAAACTGATTATTATTAAAATCTTTATTTAAACTGATAAAAGATTATTATTATTATTATTATTATTATTATTATTATTATTATTATTATTAACTGGTGTAAGATAGAATTCTAGAGCCCTGGCTAAAACTGAGATCCAACTCAACATGTGCAAATGTAAAAATCAACCCGTATATTGATTTGGCTAGGAGTTGCGTATACTTGATGTGGCTTGCTTTCACTCTGGTCATTGCTAAAAGTTACACTCAAGTTTGCATTGAAGATTTTGGTTCTCCATTAGGCCATCCAATGCATGTAGACCCAAGTAGCTTGTGGTCTTGTCTCCTTAATATTTAGTGCTGCCTGAACAACGCTGCATTAAAATGGCTCATTGGTGAGTTGCATCGGCTTACTGGTCTGTTTGGCTTCCCAGTGCAAGTCTGTTGACAAAGTTGAAATTTCCAAACTCCAACATCCTGCCACTTTTGCTGGGTTAAAGAAGACAGGCTAACAGCAAGAGATGGAGTTTATCTTTAAGCTTGGCATGCTCAGACCGAGCAGACTTACAATGTACTAGCGTAGATTTTGCTTTTCTATGACTGTGTTTCACTCATGTTTTTATGTGCACATTCTTACTGTGGGGTTTTCTTTTGGCGTTGCTTGCTCATTTCATCAACAAATTTAATTTTCTCATCCTGTGTTTCTTGTGCATGCATTCCACGCCTGTGCTGTTACAGTTACGTTTTTTTATATGGCATAGCTTGCTTTTATACTATCACACTGATGAAGGGCTAAGCCCAAAACTTCTGTTTTGCCTAATTTTTGACACTTTAAAGAGTTTTTCTTTTTTACTTACTCTACAAGTGTCACGCATTTTCTGAACTTTGTCTCCAGTTTATGTGTATAACTATGTTTCTAAGCCTATGTGTACCTTCTTAGTATGTGGATGAAACCTATAAAGTGGATAAAATCCTACTTTTCTGTGATGCTATTCATTCTTCAATTTGTAGGTGATTTTTGAAAACAGAATTTTGCAAATTTGTATTTTTTTTTTCACTTCAGCAAGAAGAATGGGATAAGCATGGTGAGAAGTTGAGTCACTTCATCATGACAAAGGCGAACCCACCCATCTTCTACCTGCCAGCCAAACATAATGATAAGACACAGAAACTACTGGAGGAATCAACAAGATCTGTGAAAAGTAATTCAGTCATTTTGTCTTAACAAAAACCTTAATTTTAAGTGACAACTTCAAGCGTATTTTTAAGATAATTTATAGAGTTGAAAAATTTTTATGTTTTGATACCTATCTATTTGGAGGGGTTTCCTTGTGGTTTTGTTAAGAGAGTAACTGGTTTTCAAAGGAAGGAAAAAATTTTGGAATGTTACTTCATAGAAAAGATTTTATTGAGATGCTCAAAGCAGTGTGGTGAAATCGCTTTAACAGCCGATCGCAGTTTGGGTTCAAAAACACAGGGAGCTGTCACAGTTTGCCCAGTAATCATGTTAGGCGAATGTAAGAGAAAATAAAGGCAACATAGGCAGCTGCTTGATTGTAAGCTTGCAAGAAATGTGACATGAATGTTCTTTTTTAGGAGCAATGGCTAAAAGAAGAGCAGAAATTGAAGAGGAGCAAGAAATAGAGGAAGAAAGAATAAGGAATGCCAGGTTGTCTGTTTCTAATGAGGGTGAGAGTAAAGGAAGAGAGGAAGGGGGTGATGTGGAGATGAAAGAGGAAACTCAGGAGGAAGGGGAGGGTGGGAAAGGAAGAAAGAGGAGTGAGAGCAGAGATCCTGAGAATGGCATTAGAGAAGAGAAGAGTGCCAGGGAGGAACGACAGGAACGGCAGGAAGATGGGGTAGAAAACATGGACGAGGAAGAGGGTGAGGTGGATTAGGTAGGTTGAGATGAAAATCATTGGAAAAGGCTAGCTAATTTCTAGTTTTGTAGATACATACAGTCATGTGAAGTTATCTCCCACAACAGTCTTTTAGCCAGAAGGAATACCATTCGGGAGATCAATGAATGACCAGTGCTGGTGTAATTTGTGAAAAATTGACTCAAGTATATAAATTTTTGAAGGGAACATGCTACAAGAATGACCAATTAAAGAAATTTCTGGCTTAAAGGTGTTCCCTACCTCCCCCTCTCGGTTCCCTGATATCCCAACCCTACCTCCACTCTTTCCCTACCCCACCCTGACAGTTTTTTTACAGACAAGTAGGAGTCTAACACGTTCACCTTTGTCCCTGTCCCAGTCTGTTGCTTCAATCTCAATTTTGAATTTTAAGTGCTTTCAAGTGCTGCCAAGGGAGAGTAAACAAATTCTGATCATCATGACACTGGCATTGAAGAGAATCTTTTTACAAATTAATGTCACGGACTTAAGAAGTTTTTAAAAGCAAAGTCAGTAATTTATAATAAATCAACTTTGTTGAATGAGGGTGACACTTGAGACAACCTTATAAGTGACAAACCTGTGGCCCTCAAATTCTGGATCGAATTGAAATTTGGAAATGTTGGGTTTTGTGATCGTTTTTCTCTCCATTGAGGTAAAGAACCTTCTTCCATTTACTTTGGGTTCAACATTCCACTTTCCTCACTAGTTCAACTAACTGATCAAACACTAGGAACCTTTGACAGGAAATTTTTTTAAAATACCCTCATCAAAGTTCTAGAAGATCAGACTGTTGTAGTGAAGGTGGAAAGGAAAGGTAGATATTTAGTGATAAACAGAGGAGTTAAGTTAGAACAGCTCTTTTCCTCTACCCTTCCTAAAGCAGAGCAGCTTTTAGTTGCGTCTTTTAGTCTTCTAGTTGCGTTCTTTCTATGTGTGAGTGGTATGATTCCTAGCCTTTTGCCAGACTGACCAACAGAAGCTTCTGAAGAATGAGTGCAGTTATGTAAATTCACATGGGAAGTTTCTGCACTCTGCAAAATTGCATTGGTTTTAACAATTCTCTACTCTGTATGATGTGGCTTGAGAGAAGACTCAAATGCCATGTGACCAAAACAAATGAAAGTTTTGTAGTAAATGCTGTTACACGATCTGTTTCATTTTGATTTGTAAACTTTTTTGCATTCAGTTGTTATTCTTGGAAGACAAACAAGTTTGAAGAGCTAATAAAAAGAACATCTTCAAAAGGTTGTGTAATTTACTGAGATGTTTTAATAAAATGAGTTCTTTTTAAACAGATTATTCAGCTGTCAGTTTATAGTGTTGAGATAGACAGGTATTACAAAAATTGGAAGCAGAACTTCCACTGAGTACCTGCTCTGTTGCCAAGTGTTGTTGGCAAAAATTAATTATTCAGCCTACACAGCTCACACTGGGGTAAACAATGGGAGAACCCTGTTGATATAGCCGGCATCAGGCCAGTAAATTATGACTGTATTGATCTGGTGGCCTGATCAAACAGGTCATTCTAGGTTTACAGAAGAAAATGTTAAAGTGATCCTAACCGAGGTGGCTGAAAAGGCAGGTTTCACTGTACTTTCTAACATGGCCATGTTCTCTTAACAAATTTAAGTGCACGAAAAAAAAAATTATGGAGGAAACTGGTAAGGAGTTATTTTTAATTTGAGGACAAGAGATGACCATAATTTGCCCACTTTAATTATCAACCCCCCCCCCCCCCCCCTCCAAATCAAAGGTTGTTAGGGTGTTTGGCTATTGCACTCCATCATTATTGCAAGTGGCAACCAGGGCAGATTTTTACCTACATTTATCTGCCCTGGTGGAATACTGCTGTATGCATTGACTCCTGCATCTGAAAAACTTATTTCTTTGGGAACAAGTGTGCATGACATGACGCAGTGTGACATCAACAAACAACAACAAAAAAAACGACAACAATCGAATTAACATCTGATTGGTTGCCATGGCGGGAACAGGGTCCCAGTTATTTGCCTTTTTCCTTGGTTGGCCTGTGTGAGGGACCTGGCAGGGAAGGCCTGGTGCGGGAAAAAGTCAAAATGGCGGATAGGGCGAGATAGAAAAAGCGGTTGGGCACACATCTGCCGACAATATGGACTGTTTTTGTCATAGAAACTCTAGTATTTTGTGAAGAAAAAAGTTAAAAATGAAATTCTAGTTCAAAGAAGTTTAGAAGTAAAAGGATGTATGGGATGAGTGCGCTTGCTCGAGAGGTAAACAAACAGTGCCGCGAAATAATTCTGAAGAACGTCGCGGAAAGGTCGGAGTCGCTTACAGATAGGAAGTGGCTTCTTTGTAACAGAGACGTATCCACAAGACTCCAGGGAAATCTGCCAAGGTAAGGAAAAGGAAAGGTGGTCTTCGGGTCTTTAGGAATGGAGATCGAGTAAATGTTGAAAGTACGTTATAATTCTCCAACAAAAATAGGCGGGAGGATGAATTGATGAGGGGGGAGGGTGGGGGGCCTCTACACCAGGCCCATCACCATGTATTTTCTTTGAAGTCACTCCTCTGTCAATGTCAGAACAATTTCAAACACTATCGGAAAGTGCTATACTCCCCAGTCAGATTACCTGCGTTAAAGGGAGATGCATCTCATGATCATTGCTATTGCCCCTTTGATTTTTTTGTTCCTTCCCCCCCCCCCCCTCCCCTCCTGCTCCCCCAGTCAAGTGCCAAGGCTTTAAACGTCTGGTCTCTGCATCATGTTGTGCTGTTTACTTGGGGAAGAAACTTTGCTCCATCAGGGGCATTCCCAGGCAATTTTTGGCAGTAGTCGCATAATGCCAGTCCGACACTTAGCCAAAAGGAGGGAAACATAATTATCCTTATCGTTACGAGAATAGTCAGCGAGCCATTTTATTATTTCTATGGTGTTCTTGTTCTCAGTACGCATCAACTTAGGCTTATCGCGCTTTGTGTAAGGCAGCTGCACGAAGTCGGTTTTCTTAAGCACACTAGTACTCATTAAGCTTGTTTAAATGGTTCTGATGGGACTATAAAATATTAAGTTCTCTTATTTTCTTGGTAACTGAAAACTAACTTGAGACAATTCCTCCTGACACAAAGTAGTTACAATTAAAAAGGGAAAGTGTAAAATTCCCATACTACACTTCTGAAGCCCATCGGAGTGTGTCTATATATAAGCGTGCATGTTAAAGTGCCAGAGAAGAGAGCCACTCAGTTCTCTTGGTTCAGTCCTTGCAGGTCGTAATTCTGCACATGGTACTAAATTTTGACAAATAACCACTCTGGTGTTGCAGTAGACACAGGCATTGTAAGAAGAATAGTAAGAACTGTTGATAGGCAACTGTGTTGGATGCAACATGACAGCAGAATCAAACTGCTTGATAGACACTGAACTAACATTGACTACTGCCACAGCCAATAAGTCGCATTATAAATGGTTCTTGGACCGGTAGAGATAATACAACACACCCAGGCGCATTCTTCTGCAAAAATTATGAAACGACACTCGGTATCAAAATTGCACAACTTTACCTTATCACTTCACCTATATGAATTTTTTATCACTTTATCCATATGAATTTCCATACTCCTATGTTATAAACAAGCAAATTAAGAAAAATAATATTAAACACAGGAAATTCTGGTACGCACAAGTTTGCATATTTTGCATAAAGGCAGGAACGCCCCTGTCCATGTTGGCTCTCTCCACCCAGGTGTATAAATAGGTAACCGCTGGCGTAGGCTGGATTTCCCGCCGTTTGAGGAAGTCTGGTTTTCATCCTCCTAAGGAACGTGGGTGCACAAGACGGCTAGAGATAGTGCCTGTCACTGGGGGTGACCCTCCTATCAAACAGTATCTCATCCAGGTTGAGAAAGGAGTAGTATGTAAGTAATAGTCCAAGTTGCTTGCCACATGTGCTGCTTGCAGCCCATAACTACCCATCTTTCACCCCATGTTTTTACTTTATGCTAGTCATAAGTCATATCTGAGTGATTCTCTGCAGGTGTGGATTATCTGCTCTCAGCATGGCGGTGGAATTATTACGACAAAATAAAGGTGACTATAAGATGACACTTTCAGCAGAACAGGAAGAGGAATTAGACAGCTTGTTGAAAATGGCACAAATGAGAGGTTTTACACGTCAAGGTGAAATGTACTCAGCAGAAAACCTTGCCAAACTAGCCAAGGAGTTTTATGGACTTGAATGTTTGGTGACAAGTGTTGGATTTGAGGATAATTCTGTTGTCTCAGAAGTAATGAAGGGATCTGCTGTGCTTATACCTTATGATGCAGATAAGAACCATGAACCCTGCCTGGAAAATGGACACAGAGCGCATTGGGCTCTCCTCACAGGTCAGTTGTACAGTGGCATTTTAGAACAAGACTTCTTCAAGTTAGGAGGTGTGTTACACCTAAGGCAGTAAAGCAATCTGAAAAGGTTATGGTAGCCATCCTGCTAATGCATACACGTTTACCAATAGTTCACAAAGGAACTCAGTTTTCTTTGATGAGGAATGCAGCCCACATTGTTCTTTTTTGGTGGGGGGTGGGGGGCATGATGATCCAAAAAAAAGTTAACTCTAAGGGGAGGGGGTGAGGGGGGAGGGGCCTCAGAGGGGGCTACATAACAAAATTGTGTTGGATAAATGTTCAACCCTCTACCCCTCCTCTAGAACAAGTGAATAGTCCCTATAAACAGTGTATGCCTGCTGAAACAGAGTACGTATTAATACATAGAGTGCAAACTGTTAAAACAAAAGCTAAATTAAAATAATCCAGGCTTGAACAGGTTGAAACTCATGATAATGCAATTACTGGTGCAGCACTCTACCAACTAAGTCAACTGAGAGCTGGCATGGGTTTCTCAAAAGCCCCGAAACTTTTTGGGTTGATTTCGGGTGCAATAGTTCACACTGGATCTTTTAAGGTATCATGGTACCCCAAAATTGACCATGTTTTCGAAAAATACACTTCTGTCATTTTCAGATAGATATTATTCAAACCTCTCTTTTACAAAAAGTTTCAGAAAAAAAGATTGTTTCTACGCAAAGTTATGGACGAAAAAAGATTTGTGGCATTAATTTTCTCTAATCATGTGTTGACAGTTATCTGTCAACAAAGCTGAAAATAGCATGTGACATAACAGGGCCCCGATGTTTTGACACGCGATCGATTGCGTAGCAGTTCCCGCTTATTTGGAGTGTGTCTACAAAGTGGCTTCGATCATATCTGTGAAAGAGAGAGGGAGAAAAAAGATCGAGCGTTGAGGAATTACTTGCGCTTCCTGACTCCTCACTTGTCAGTGTGATAAGCTTCGACTGCCAGCTCGCTTTTCGTAACGCGAACGGCGAAAAGCAACATTTCTACAAAGCCAGATGTATCAAAGAATCAACTTGGCGCATGTCCGGGAAAGTACGGAATTTGTCTCCAGTAATAAAGAAGTTTATTTTTTCCCAATTGCTCGCATTTCTGACAGGATGTTCTCTCTTAGATCTTGAGCCAAACATGTGGCGGCTTCTTCGCAGATTTCAACGTGCTTTCCTTTCGCCTTTCCTTTCGTCTTTCAGGTCCCGGCCTGGGTAGTCTTACCCAGCTCAAACGATGATGCCTTCAGCATTTTACAGCTGACGTGATATTATGACTTTAAAATTTCCGTTTATTGCGTTTGAAGACCCTTTGAACGGCACTCGTACTCAACGAAAGTCGCTTTCCAACATAAAAACACGCAGAATTTGACACCATTCTTGTCGGCATGTTTGTGCTATTGTTGTAAGGCGGTAAATTGAGCCTCCCCTCTGTCAACCGCAGGTAATTATCCTGACACCTAGGTGTTTTAATCTCCTTAGACCGGAAAAAGTTTCTAAATCATATTTTGGCTTTTTTCTCGAAACTAATTTTTCAAGAAATTGGGCGCACATTTTAAGTTCGCGTTCAGCGAGTTTTCAACCATTTTAGCTCAAATTTGGCGACAATGTTGCCACATAATTTGACACCAAAACCGTGTCTCCGAATTTTATTTTTTGCTTTCATTCAAAAGTTATGAGCCGTAAAAGAAAGAGGAGAGGTGTTTCTTCGAACTTCAAAGTTTAACTGAGTGCAGAAAATAAACCAGGCCAGATACAAAAATTCCGAGACACGGTTTTTGAGACAAAAGTGTGAAGAATTCGGCGCGATGTTCGTCTTTCTCTCCAGATCATTCTCGACTGGAGCGGAACCGATTTTGTGAACGATGTGCTTTTTAAAAAGGTAGTCTCTATTTTTGACACAGTTGTCTTTTTTCTTTCTCTAAGTACGTTTTCGTAATCTTCAATTAATAATCTTTCAGAAAATATATAGTTTGTTAGGGTTCTTGTGAAACGCCTGACCCTCAAACGGTGAAAACGCAATGTTGTCATTTGGGGTACCCTGATACCTTAAAGAAAGAAGTTTCTAAGCATGAAACTTTAACTTAAACATCCATATTTTAAAGAAAAGCTGAAATAATGGCTTTGTAGAATGAGTGGTTCATATTTTTACGAATGGTACGTATTAATAGTTTTTTTCTATTTTTTGCTCAAAAGGGCATGCTATGCATTTTTGGGGCTGTTGGTCAGAAATGTTCATTTAACACTGACACATATTTTTTTTCATGCAGGTATCCTTTCTGAACTTGATGAGAACAGTTTTGATTGGAAAAAGTGCAAACAAGACACCAATGTGCCCATGTTATTCCATACCAGTCCATCCTCCAAACTTATCTTACCACACAACTGCAAACCACGGCATATTTATTTGTGTGCCAAGCATGGAAAATCAAGGCACACAGCTGTTTGGACTCAAGAGAGTGTGAGGAATAGTAATGAAAACCTTTTTGAATTAAATCCTTCTAAACAAATACAGGCTGAAAATTACATAATTCCTGAAGAAGGAATTAGTGCAGGACTTTGTGGGAAAATAGTGGTCATTTCTGATCAAAGATAGCCTTAGTACCATTCCTGTAATAATAAAACATTGTTGTAATACTATTGTAACAATTTTCGTCATCATAGACACCATCATCATCATTATCAATTCTGTTTTAGTCAGCCATTTTGGAATAAAAGATGAATAAATATTTCTTTTTCCAAAATTTTATAAAAATTTTTCTGTTTTGTCGAGGTATATCTGCCTTCACTAGAGGATGCTATTTTGCATCTTTGTCAAGATCAGTTTTTGAAGACATAAAGCCCAATATTTTCCAAAACTGAATTCAAATTCTAAATAGTTCTGAAAACTAGCAATTGCAAACTGCGTGAAAGGTAGCACTTGCAAAGAAATCCATGCTGCTGGATGAAAGTGTGACACGGAAATAGAGATCTTCTTGAGATGAGATATGTACTAATATCTGTTCCTCCCTGCCACCTGCCCCCCCTCCCCCCAAAAAAGCAAAAACATCAGGACTTCATTGAGTCACCTATTCTACTTCTATGATAGAAAAGATTGCATACTTGTAAAACTGACAGTATGTTATAAAAGTATTTGCCAACAATTTTATTAACCTGCCGTGAACGTGAATGTCTACTGGACTGTTACTAGTTACTAACAAGATCTTATGCTAACAAAATGAAACAGTTCATAGTATTAAACAACTTGCTGATAATAAACTACTTAGCAAGTTAATTCACCGTTGTTATTTTAAAATGATGACAACTTAACTTCTTTCCTTTTCTCCTTGATTATTTACATTACTTAGCGTGGTTATCAATTGAATGTCAAAAATAATTTTGCATTTTCTTCAGCTTATTTTGCTATGCTCTGTGATTGGTAAAAAATAACTGGTGCACTTCTTCAGCCAATCGCCCGCACTTGACACTAGTTACGTGTATTTGTTTTGAGTTCTGATTGTGTGGTTCCAGAAAATATCCATACCTCCCCCATGGAAAACCATTCACGGGTTGGGTATGGATATTTTCTGGAACCACACATTGGTTCATTGTGTTCTTAGTGTCTGTTGTCATTGTGTTGTTGTTTGGTTTTATGACACTCAATTGAAAACCCTAAACAAGTAACCATCAACAAAATAACGTTAATTAATTCACAAAGTTTCAATCATTAAAACAAAATAAACTTGCTAACAAAAGTGGAGTTGGATTCCAATAAATCAAACTTAAGAATCTAACTTTAAGTGAATTACTATTGGCTCAAGTTATGGAGAGGTTAGAGTTGACTAAGGTTAAAATTATCGAGATCCAACTGTAACACATAAAGAGTGAAACTTAATTTTTTGCAACTTTGAAATAGACCAGCTATTTCTTTGCACTATATTTGTATCCCCAATTGATCCTGTCAATTCAAATTTGAAATTGACCACTGCCTTATATCTTGATATCAATTCCAGCTTGATGTAAACACCCAATTTTGGTGATGGTGTGGCCTTTATGATGCCTCGACATTTTTTGGTCATAAAAATTCCACATCTACTCACCATGGCAGTTTCAATTAAATGGAGAGAAATGTGACTGATAACATGCATTCACGAAGGGCTCTAGGTACTACAGTATGCAGTGAATTGTACAAACCGGAAATAAACGTACACGAAATCTTGAAATTTTGTGTGGTGACTCATCCTGAATGTTTCTGTGCATACTGCATTTAGTGTGCCACATTTGAAGGAAAGATATCTTTTTGAAGGTTTTGTAATAAAGAAACACCTTTTTGATACAACTTAAGTTCTACTGAATAACTTTGCATCAAACTGCCAAAGAAGTCAAAAAAATTTTTAGAGCACTTTCCAACAAAGCAATAAAAACAGTAGGTCACTGAAAAGATAATTTGCAAAAACTAACATTTAGAGGTTCTTTGTGGGAAGCTTTAGTTTTACCATGGTGACTGCCATAACATCACAAGCAACCTTAAAGTATTGCCCTGCAACAAGAGACGTGAAGACATTCATAGTCTTCCGATAAAAATGAAAAACCCTTACCAGCCTCCTTAAAATAGTATCCACTATAATTTTTTAACTTCCTGAACCCATTTCTTTGAAAACTTGTTTGGTTAAACCTAATCTCAAATCAAACTCCTGAATTCTCTTGTTCAGAAGCACTTTCACTGTTAGATTAGCCAAAGAAAAACATGGAGCAACAGCAAACAAAAACCTGCAATATTACAATCCTGGATCAGCTGAAAATGGTTCTGGCCTATGCGAAAGTCAACGCCATTTTCTAAGAATAAATGGTTGGGGTAGGAGGGATTAGAGTTCAGGTTTTGAGGTGGAGAGGAGGGAAAGAAAAATGCAACATTTTCAGTGAAAAAAGCAAAGTCGCTTGGGAAGTTATTGACCAGAGCCCTTCAGTGTTTGCGTAGTATGAACCTTAGCAAAGTAAAAAACAGTTCAGCTTCTGCTTGCAATGTCTTAAATCAATCATCACCTGATGGGAAGAATTTTAGTGTCTCCGTGGACGATTTCACCAACATAATTACATAGATAATGAACATTAAGGGTTTAGAACCCCTGCGTTTTGGTGTGGCTGCTGACAACTCTGTTAGGAGCCATATTACATTTCATTGCAGCACATGGCATATTCTCTTTGTTGATTAAGCCAGCTACCATATTGATGATGGCACGCCCCTTTTCACACGCTCCACTGCTGTTGGCAATTTTGATAAGTATTTTTGTTGTCTTCTCCATCCTCTTGTGTCTCTCCACCAATACCTGTTCCTTCTCAGCTTTGCCTCTTGTTAAAAGTTGCTCCCTCACCTTTTGCTTTCTTCGAAATTCTCTGCTGCATTGCTTGTTCCGCTCTCTTCTCTTACGTTTCTTCTCTTCTTGTTTTTTCTGTGAGATAAGTAATCATAATGCACTCCTATCAATACTAAGCCTAGAAATTTGAGATTTCATACACAGCATTCCATGATTTTTTTCTTAACTCGCCTCAGTAAAGCTATTATAAGCTTAAGCGTTATTGTTATTGTATTGTTGTACTTACTATTTCATCATCCAGGTCTCTAAGTTCTTGACTGGTGTGGCCCATTGAAAAAGCGTCCCCTGCTTGAATACACTCCACTGTCACCCCTCGTCCTGCTTCTGTAGCACTTTGCCCTGCCCAAACGGTACCATCCCCTGGCTGCACAAAACTGCAGCCACTGACGGGCAATGAAGACATAACGAGGGGCAGCGGCTCCATAAAGGTCCTAGTGAAATGGTGGTAGTCATTGAATTGGTGGCATTCATCCGTGCCACTCACTGAGTAGCTGTCTGTGTTCTGAGCGGTCAAATCGTTGTTCCCTGCGTCTTGCCAGTAATGTCCACCTAAAGCACATGAATCACCTGATCCAATTTCATCTAAATCGAAAACAGGTACATGGAATATTTAGGTTTAAGTCTAACTTTGATTTTAAAGGGCCGTGTAGGCTGTAATACCTTTTAGCACAAGGAAAAAAAAGTTTACAAGGAAGCGCTGGATTTCTCATCTTTCAGTTTCTTGCAGTTAAGCTTATCAACAAGGACTTCGTTTTTTGAAAACAAGCTATGAATGTAACACGGTTATCAGTGGTTCTTTTATTCAATATTGTTGGAAAGCGACACTAAAAGTTTACTCAAGTACTGACCAACAAAACCACTTGTAAGTTCATAAACGTTTGCATTTATCTTACCAAGAAGTTGCAAAATGTCCTTATTTTTGTTCAAGCGACTTGCTTCCAGTATTTCGTGGATTGTAAATGAAGGGTTGTGATGGTCCATTTGACCAACATTAACCGAACTCACGGCTTCCGACAATGCTTGATTCTCAAACCATTGGTCCAGTCCCGGGGCTTTTGGAAGACTGCAAAAAAGAAATGAACAAGATGTCTTTTTCGTTTAATAAAAGCGAAGTTAATCTGCAAGGACATTTTCAAAATAGGCTTAATAGCTTCGTCTCTATCTGAACTACAAGTACAAAATAGCATCGCTTACCACTCATCGTCTTCATTATGTTGCTGTTTGACCTCGAAGTTCATTGGCCACTGCATAGAATTGTTATGTGTCATTTCGTCGACAATTTTAGCTGACGCTTCACTTCGCATCATGCAAACCTTCGGCTCTGGGGAGAGTTTTGCGGCTGTGTCTTGCATGCTTTCTGCAACCTCAGCCTTGATTGCCGAGCAAGGCAATGCTTCCTCGTTTTCCATGAAACTAGCGACAACTGCAACTTTCAAGGTGGTCCAAGAAAACACTCTCCAAATCGAAAAACACTCTCAGAAGTTAGCTCCACCGGCCATGCGGTTTTCGCTGACCCTGACCGTTGGCTGACGTTGCACATTTCAAAAGCAAATGCTCCGCCTCCCGTGACGTCACCGCTGTCGCGGCAGCGGCGCGGTTTGGCGGGAAACTGAAGTGTCACTTGTTGTTGTATAAACTGTAGAGTGAACATTTCTAATATGGAGGCAGGAAACTTCGGTTTTGCAGAAATTCCTGGCGAGGATCAAAGAGTTGAAGACGACTACATAGACGAGCTTATTCGTAAATACCTCTACAATGACGATTTAAATAGGTAGCTATAAACCGTACCGTTTCTTGGCCCTCGGGTCATCTTCTCATTTGCGTATCTTCAACTCCGTGAAAGGGCACGTCAGCAGTATCCAAGGGAATATTTCCCCCAGTTTAATACGTTCTCAGTATCTCTTTAACACTTGTTGTAGTTATCTTAGTTATCTATAATAACCCATTCTTCACCCTTCGTTTTTGCAATGTTTTCTCCTCAGTTTTTACGAAGGTGGCAGTTTACCCATCTTTTTGGCCTCTCCCGAGGCTGACAGATGGTCCGGAGAAATGATTTTACCAGACGTCAATTACAACGAAGATTGCTTGGTGCCAGAACTACTTCTGATGGAAAACATACACGACTTACCCGAAACATACCACGATGTAGAGCCTAGAGAAGAGTTCCTGTCTATTTTGGAGGAAATTATTGCAAGAGATGAAAAGAAAAGTGAAGGTAGAAATAATTCGTCAGCAATATGCGCGCAATCATACTCACTATTGTAAGGCGCGCAGTCTTACAGTTTTGCTTTTTATTAAGCCTAAGTGGCGTTTCTTTTCTGCTTTTTATTTTATAAATCCGACGCACAAGAACTGACAACAATGTTGTTCTCAAAAATGTGCACGGTCCAATGATTTAGCATTTCTAACCAGGGCGGAAAAAGGTTGGGCGATGAAACGAGCGTGTCCGAGCAAAAAGGTGTGATGCAGTGGACTGGGATCGAATTGGGTGCTAGACCAAAATTCAAAATTCAAAGATCCAAATTCAAAATCCTAATAATCTATTAACAGTTTCCGAAAAACGTTAACTTTGGGTTATCTTTTCTTTGTCTTTTCCGCCTTAATTAATGCTAAAAAACTGTCTAAAAACGAGCAGAGCAAAGTAAAAAGATGGAAAATGGCGTTTGGATGACGCGTGGCATGACGCGTATTTATAATGCGTGCAGCTCGTGCAAGGTTATCAGGCATGTGCTAAAACCCAGACGCTGGATTCTGGACGATAGACGATGGACGATGGACGATGGACGATAGACGATAGACGATATGCCCATTTTTGACAGCCGAGGGTCAAATTTGTCACACAATCTTTAGGGAATTTCAGGGAATTTTTTTCGAGTGTCCTTTTTGTCACGCAACGTCACATGAACGCAAATAAACGAACGTCTGTTATATGTGTGCCCAAGGACGATGGATGCCCATCTTCGATTAGATTTTTGGCAGACGAGGGCCAAATTTGTCACACAATCCTTAGGGATATGATTTCCAGATAAAAAACAAAAAAGTGTCTGGTTTGTCACGCAATTTCACATGAATTATTAGAGACTGCACGCAGTCCATTGTAATCTGGGGCGTGACGCGGTAGAACCGTACCCCATACGGCAAACACGTGTTATGTACGTGTTTCTTTTCCCGTAAGCTCGATTTCCGTCGCTCTCCCGAACAGCGGCTGGTTATCGAGCCAACTGCTAGGCCTCTCAGCCTCAACGTTCTTATAAAAATGGTTCTTACAAAATAAAAAGAGTGTATCCGCGCTTAGATTTGCGTTCTTCTTAAAGTATAAAAAAACCTAATTGCTCCGTCAATTCCAAGCGTGACCATTCCTCCCCCCTGGGCATTTGTCGGGCATTTGTCTTTTTTAAAAAATAATGTTGCAAATGCCCCCACGGTGGGGTCAGCTCATACGTACAAATCCCCATGGTGGGGCTCCTGGAAGAGTGCAAACGCCCGACCCATGGGACAAGATCATTTTAGTGATTAATGATGAAAGCGATAGTTGGCTTGCTGACCCAAACGGAGTATCAAACAGCAAAGGCAGCTTGGATTTTCAGGATTACGAAACAAATTTAATCTGAAGCTACTAGACATATTAAAAATAACAATTACAATGTCAGTGATTTAAGCAATATCTGAAAACGCCAGCAAAATGAAAGTCTGACACGATAAAATGTTATGAAACTCTACACTCGTGAGAACGTGAGGACTGGAACTAGAAGATCAAACTTACATTTCAATATGATATCAAGTTCCTATTTAGCATTTGACAGAAGATTTCGATGACGTTTCTAAGAACGATGTTCTGAAGGTTCAATGTTTGCTTCTGGTTCTTTAAAGTTGCATTTTGAATTTCAATGTTAATGTTTGGACAAGCTTGGACAAACGTGAACCAACAATTGTTTACAAATATTAAAACAGAATACAATAGAATAAAGATATTCCTGCTAGGAATTCTTTCGTTTTTCTTTAGATTTTTGAACCCCTCTCTTCCTATTTTCGGCGACTTGCAGAAGGTGGTCCAGCCATTTTTATATTGGGGGTAATCAGGAAGTTTAAGGAAATTTAAAATGAACGTGTTATGTACGACTTTTAAAATCCGAAATATAACGTTGCTTTGACAGTGCCCCACCCCTGGGCTGACCTGTTTTAGCAAATGCCCCACCCTTGGGAAGGAAAAGTTAGAAAATACCCGACAAATGCCCGGGGGGGGGGGGATGGTCACGCTTGGAATTGACGGAGCCACAAAACACTGAGCGTACCCGTAAATGAGACATGTCACGTGAGGCAAATTTCCTCATGTTCTAACAAATGTAGCCGTACATAAGGGCGATCGTTCAGATTTACCAAGGTTGGAAGGGACTAACATAACCATTTATACGTCTTAAAAAGAACCTTAGTCGGAATAGGACAAGTTGATCAGTAGAATTAGAGGCTGCTGTGGTGTGTGAAAATCTTGGTTTATGTGTTTTAACTAGCCTTCTCCGAAGGCATCCTTTAGGATCTGTTTAGGGACCATTGGCGAGAAAAAAAAGACAGTTTTTATTCTCTCTCGTCCTGAAACATCAGTGTCTGTCGCGCACGTCCCTGAAACATCAGTACGTGACAGTATTCTAAAATGAAAACTCGGTAGGCCTACCGAGTTTTTATGTTAAAAGATGGCCCTAAAATATATCGACTTGCACGTTTCCAGCTCCGTAGAGTCCTTCGTTATTTCAAGTATATGTATTCTGCGCCTTGTCTGGCGTGGCAATGGAAACCGGCAATTCGTACTCAATCTCGACCTCGTACTCCAATCTTATTTAAGTCCAATTTATGTTTGAGCTACCTGATCAGAAGCGACAAGTTCTGTCTTGTACGCGATTTCCAGTGTAACAAAATAAATGTGTGAATCTCAATTCTTTTGTTGTGCTTTTTCTGTCAGGCATTTTATTCTATATAATAGTCTCCCGGGAATAGTCTTTTCTTTTTTTACTGCGTGAAAATTAGTTGGCAACACGACAATACCGCCGTCATAACTTCCTGCAGACATTGCAGACATTCGTTTATTCGTTTCTGCCCGTGATTGCGTGACAAATTTTAAAACGTCTCTGACAATTTGCGTTCATGTGACGTTGCGAGACAAAAAGACACTCGAAAAAAATTGCGCCCTAAAGATTGTGTGACAAATTTGACCCTCGTCTGTCAAAAATAGGCATATCGTCCGTCGTCTATCCTCCATCGTCTATCGTCCATCGTCCATCGTCTATCGTCCAGAATCCAGCGTCTTGGTTTTAGCACATGCCGGTTAATCAGGACACGTCCCTAGTTTTAAAATTAATTAAATCAAATCAACATTAACACCGCGCTTCTTCTTCTTTTCCCCCAAAACCTCTCCTATGCTTGTCTGTTTCTTTAGGCACTAGAAATAGAATTGCTCCTCAGTTTAGACGGTTTTCTTTGCTTTGTTTTTGTGAGATAAAGGGAGGAGAAATCTGCAAATTTAAATTCACTTTTAATTTGTTTACATACAGTTGGCGGCGTTGCGACGAATCATCGCCATGGCGCGTTGCAATGAGGCAAAGTTTAAAGTTGAAAAACGCCACTATCTCCAAATATCTCCAGCTAATTTTTTATTATGTCATGTAAAATTTATCGGCCCTTAATATATGTAAGATTTAGGGTGGAGTAATTTGGAGCTTTTTTAAAAGAGACGAGGAAAGACAACCATGTCATGTTTTTCGGCAAGAGCAAGCATTCGACACTCTCAAATTGAGCGCATTTTTCGGAAACTTACTGTGAAAAAGATTGACTAATGTCCACGCAGACATAAGCATTTTAACCTGTGAGCCAGGACTGTGAAAAAACGTTTTAATCATAGTGCACGGCTGGCTGAAAAATAAATAAAGAAAATGAGATTTCCGGTTTGTTGAAAGGTAAATTTTGCCGGCCACCAAACGCACCGGAAGCGCGGAAAGAGCGCTCGTGCCAGTGCTTCTCCCCATCACACATCGCTTGAAGAGCGGACTGCTCGTTTCATCGCCCAACCTTTTTCCGCCCTGTTTCTAGTATTGGACGCGGGCGCGGGGAATTTTTCAACCCAAATATTCCACAGTTATAGATTGCTAGATTTAAAATGTAAATAAAGTTGAACCGTATTTCTGTTTCAATATATATTTACTGATAGTTTGATCAAGGCTTTCTCAGCGAGGCTCTGAAAACATTATATATGTAAGTTTAGGAAGGCTTGGTGGAATGGTGGGGGGGGGGGGGGGGAGGGGCTAGTTTACCTCCAGTACGGAAAATTGACTGAACAGATTTGGGGCATATGGAAAATAACCATAGTTCTATTCCTCTAGAAATTTGTCCGTCAGTTACAGAAGACTCATTTGATGAGAGTATTGTGAAGCCAGAGAAAACTGTTAGCAGCAGTGCCCTGAAATCAGCCACCCAGGAAACACAAACAAGGAAAAGAAAAAGACCAGTGAGTGCATGAACCATATCTAATGTTGGTGGACTACGCCTAAAGATGTTCATCTCTAACCTGGTGACTTCTACCCCTCTTTCACACCCGGTTCCCATTCTATCCGAGGGCCTGGAACAGGATAAATGGTTCCCTGCCCTCTGTCCCAGTGCCCCTTTATGAGGCAACAAGTTTACTCCTTTCAACTTCCACTTGTTATTTTGGCTTTGATCTTCAAAACAAGGAATTGCTTGAACGAGCACAGGCAGGGACGGCGGAGCGTATTTTGAAGTGGGGGGGGGGGCTGAAAACGAGCGCCGGAGGCGCGAGTTGGTAGGGGGGTTTGGGGGCATCCTCCCCCAGAAAATTTTGAAATCTAGAGTCTCGGAAATTGTATTTACAGCATTCTCCGCGAGATACTTCTTGACTAATTAGCCTGGATAAAGCGTAAAATGAAAGGTACTTTTAGTGCTTACAGTAGTATTTTGGAGGTTATTTCTCAGCTTTCCGGTCTCCTATGCTAACCTGCGGTTTTTTGACACAAGCTTCCCGTCTGTGGGAAGGAAGCACACGCTGAGAAAATGTTAAAAATACGTAAACCCGAAAAGTTTCCGACGAGGTTTGTATAAAGTTGTAGCTTTGTAAATTCTTGTGACTTAATCAAGCAATTACAATTTAAACACTAGTTTCATCTGGCAAATACTCTTATGTATTTTCTCGAATAACTACATATACTAAAACAAAATAAAATGTCGTCCTCCTCAAAAGTGGGGGGGCTAAAGCCCCCCCAGCCCCCCCGCCTCCGCCGTCCCTGGCAGGGTTGCCACAGGTCAGGAAATGGTCACAGAAATAATTTTTTCAGGATGAGGAAAAAATCAGGGAAAGGTGGTATTTCAAAGAGAAGTGAATATCAAATAATACACAAATAGATTTGTCAAATAAACAATTTTTATTTCAGAATTACACCCGCCTTCGTTTCTGCATCAGTACCCTGTGCCACTAACTAGACCTGTTGCTTCTTTTAAATATTTGTGTACAAAATTACTGAGTCTTACCCTAGCTGTTCCCAATTCGTAATCAATCTAAAATTGCGATGGAAAAGTGAGAATCTAATAATTAGATTGAATTGAATTTTCTTTTCTTGAGCTAATCAACTTCCCCTTTACAATATGAAATGTAATTTTGTAAAATATTTTCCGTGAATGTATAATGTATGTTACATATTGTTTATTGCTAAAAAAAATATAATGTCAAAAAAAGAAAAGCCAGTGAAAATTGAAATAAATTAAACAGAGTTGTTTTATTCTTGTCCAAGCCTGAATTGATAAATTTCAGGTACCCCTCAATTCAGCAGTTTTTTTTTTTTACTGAATGAACAATGCGAGCAGCTGTCATTATCAATAATAAACTGGGTGAAAGGGACATCTGTAAGGGAAGGTTGGAGGCCGCTTCTACTTTTGACTTTTGTTTATTTGGACAGGTGCAGAAATTTTACATTTATCAGGGAAAAGTTGGGGTAAAGTGAGGGAAGTCTGAAAATCCATCTCTATGGTAACCATGGAGCAGTAATAAATACCGAAAATGGATTTAAACAACGTACAGATTTTCAAACGTACGTCATAAATGTATTTGTCATATTTTTCAGAAGAGAACTTCAACAGATCAGAAAGGCAAACGCCCCTGCAGATCACAGCCAATTATCATGAAAGGAAGAGCTAAACAAAGGATTATTGAAGAATGAATTACTTCTCTTTATAAACCTTTAAAGAGGAAATTTGCGAACATGCCTCAAGAAAAATGCTTCATTTTATTTAAGAGAAATTATTTAATATACTCCTTAAATGTAACATAAAATCTACTAAGCATGTAAAGTAGGATCTTCAAAAACAAGCCGTGTCTAAAAAGTGCAATGTTAATGCACAGATGATGTAGTGTCAACTCATTGACTTAACTTTTAACTGCATGGTTTTTGTGGCTTAAAATAAATGCATAATTTTTATAACAACTCTATGGCCTATTTAAAGACTATTTTTACAATGTGACACACTTTTAACATAATTGCTGATCCTAGCAGTATATGGGATGCATGTCACCACGAACTCAGTAAATATGACCTATGCTCATTATGAGTCTCCCAGTAGCTCAGTGGTTAGAGTGTCTGACCGGTGTATGGGAGGTCATGGGTTTGATTCCCGTCCAGACTCAGATTTTTCTTTGTCCTACACTCATGACATGTTCAATACTCCATCTTTTCTTACTGTGACTTCTACTTGTGACATGAAGGTGGGGTTGTCGATAAGAGGGCGTTCTAATAATGCTGGAGGTTGAGGATTTCCCATCTTTTATAATAGCAGTCACTGACTTGCTTTGATAGAAACACAAAACATTGACAGCGTCAGGTCAAAAAAAAAAAAAACAAGAAAAAACAAACCATGCCACTGACAATGTTTTCAGAGGACCTCCCTGAAAACCACTTAATGTGAAGGGAGCTTCCTCCATAAAGATGATGATGATGATGATGATGATGATGATTATTATTATTACTACCCTCAAACCAAAAGTCCAGCATGTTAACCACTTGACAACTGCCACTCCCCACCCCTCGACCCAGTACTTACATACCCCTTAGTAGTGGGCTGGTTGTTCGAAAGCCGGGTAACGCTAACCCAGGATTAAAAGTTAATCAATTACAAGGTTCCTGTTTCTCTTCTTGAAAACAGTTTTCACAGATAATTTTGGGGAGTTAAAAGCAACCAAAGTGAAAACATAGGGCATGAAGGATTTTCAGGAAAACCCATCTCCTGGCGACAAGACTGCCGTTAAAACTGGATGCCACTCTTGGGTTGGCTTAATCCTACTTTAAACAACTGGGCCCTGAATAACAGGGGGAAAGGGAAAAGGAGAGAATCAATTCATCATTTCCCCTCCCAAAATGCCTGATACTTGGGTTACTTAAAAAAAGACACAAAGATTGAAAGTTTCTCTTCTCTAGTTCTAGTCAGTGAAAGTAAAACAATTTTAGGCTTTCTTTTCGCAACTGCATAAGTTGCGTTAATAACTGCGAGGATCTTCTTTACATTTATTTCTTCATTCCGCAGTTCAAATATATGAATTTCATATATTCATGATTTCATCTTCATCTTTCCCGGGTACATTACGAACCAATTTAATGACCAGCTCCCAGTGGGCTTGTTAGCTCAATTGGTTAGAGCGCTGCACCGGTATCGCAGAGGTCAGGGTTCGAATCCCGGCAAGCCTGATTTTTTCAGGCTTTCTTTTTGCAACTGCATAAGTTGCGTTAATAACTGCGAGGATCTTCTTTACATTTATTTGAAACAATTTTGTTGACACCAGTCCAGTTTATTAAGACTGTAAAAAGATTTAAATACAGACATTATGAGAAACCTTACAGCATATTTTTTACATTTCAGTTATTAATATTCCAGAAAATTCATTTTCGAAACATTTAAATAAAATCTGTGGCTGAGGCGATTCTACGAATTTTTGTAATAAGGAAGAATCTTGTATATAATAATTTTCTTTCGAGTCCATATCATTTAATCACCTCAGTAAAAAACAAAATAAGTACTCCAACCTAATAGCATAATATAGTAGTATAAATACCTTTTACAAAATTGTTCTGTTTTAGTTGAAATAACCTTGTTGCCATTTGTTACAATCAAGGACCGTATAGAAATTTTGCCAATAAATTTTAACAAATTCTTTTTACACATACTTTTAGCTACTTTTACATATTTTTACCTCATACATTTTCCTTACATATTTTTGCCCCTTTGTCACTTTATATATCTATGCAAATTCATATTCTCAACATTTCGCTTGATAATGACCGAAGAGCGGTGGAAACGTCGTGAATTTTTACCGTTAGTTTTTATTGTCAAATTTTAAATGAGTTTTGTTTGTGAATGAACAAATGAAAGAATATATGAACAAAATCATGTATGAACTGAGGACAATAAAAGTTATTGTGGAAAATGTATGCAAATTGGATTCACATAATACTTACCACATCTAATCTTATTACAGCTGTATAGAAACTCACAATAATTGTGAGTTCAAGAGTATACTGGGAGCATATAACAACTCGGAACATCCCATTTACACTGCCCACTGACAACAGTGCCATCATGTGTTCACATGTCGTTATAATGTCAGGATCATTCATTGATTTACTTTTATTAACTTCTTGTTAACATGTTCGGCTTGAAGAATGGAACTTAAAGATGATACTTAAGGCTACTGGGGCTATCTAAGTGCATCCATATACATGTATGTGCAGTCTGCCTCCAACCAAAGTGTGCCATTAAGATATAAACTGGACACGGCATCATACATGTGTGTGGTTTGATAAATTATCCTTTCTGTCTGATCCTTAACCTGAGGGTTTTCATCCTCTGTTTTTAATTGCTTTAATTATTTTTTGAGAAAAGAAAGTGTCATTAACTCTAAGGAAAGTTAAGTAGAGTGAATAGTGTTCCTAAAGATCTCAAGCTGACAATGCGCCGTTGTCGTCTGAAGAACAATTTCCACGAAAAAGGGAGTTGCATCTGGCAAACCAAGTAGACACCAGTACAACCCAATATAAAGAACAACACAGTGGTGAAAGACAGTCTCTTTGTTTCGGCATCCTAGAAAGAGAGAAGTGAGTTAGACACGTTTGTACTTCTCAACTGCTAAATGAGCAGTGGTTTCAAAAAATCTAATGAAGCAAAGTGATCCTCACAGTGATGTACACAATTAAAGAAATTGTGAGTAAGGCCGCGGGTGACAAGCTGCTCATGAATAAATTTATAAGGCAAAATTTTGGTGGAGGTCGTATGTTAAAAAACTTTAGATCTTGATCGTTTGGGAGCCGATTTCGTTGAAACTTAATAGAGGGCTTGAGGAACGTTGGAAGTGCAACAAGATTGTTTTTCCTTTGATAAATTGCGTTTCTTTGCGATGCTTTGAGCTTCCAAAGTTAAGATTTGGTAAAACGCGACTCCGTGTCCAAGTTTTCTCCTCGTGGAGAAGACAACGCTTCTTGATTTTGCCACTAATTGATCAGTTAAAACCTCTATTGTGTCACAACAGAAGCCGATTTTGTGATTTCAAGTTTCACTGAAAGTTATAAGCCTTTAAATTAGTAAAATCGTCCTTGTTTAAATTTGAAGACTTAAAAATTCTGTTAAAAAGCCTGTTTTAAAAAAGTGCTTCTGTTGTGACAACCTACAACACACCTATTTTACCTGTCTGCTGTGTCAGTTCAGGAAATTTTATATCCGCGCTGTATTCTTGGACACAAAATTGGTGGTTTTACGGCTTCCGAAGGCTTATCGAAGAAACACGAGTGTTTAAGCCAGGAATATTTTATTATGCAAATTATGGATATAAAAATTAAGAAGCTATTGTTAACACTCCAGAAACAAACAATAGGTTGCATGCAATCTAAAAAAATCGTGTGTTTTCCGTCAAAAATAAACGAAAGAAAAAAGCATTGGTGCTGAACCAATTAATATTTATACCACACACAAAATAGAAAGAGAATTTTACTATCGAAATTTTCAAAGCGGATTTTTTCCGCTTAAACGTAGAATTAAACACTAATTAAAACCAAAAAGAACGACGAAATCGAACTCTTTTATTATTTTCCAGTCTGTGGAGCAGTGTATATATACACAGAAAAAACTTCACGGAGTTCCACTTACGAAAGACCCATATGTTGATTAATACTGGACACAAAATTGGTGATGTTGATAAATATTCGAGATAGAGATAGAAACAGTATTTTATTTTCGTTTTCTTTTGCTGGAAAAATTCTAAAAAGTTGCAATTAACGTTTCAACTAACAGATGAAGAATAAAAAGAACGGTACAGATACAACAAGCGAGCGCTCAACGCATTTATTATTATTGTTATTCTAAACATTTTTATTTAACAATACTTAAAATGCACAACATTTTCTGCCACCCGATTAAACACACGAGCAATCATTGATGCATAAACTAAAGATTTTATACTGCAGAGCTTACTCATGAATGTTTCGCGCAATAAATGAATACTGATGATCTTGTCTCTCATCCGCGGCCTTAAGCCTGAAAAAAATTTCAAGGCTTTGGAAATTTTCAGGCATAATCGCAATTTCTTTAATAATGTACATAACTGCGAGGATCATTTTCTTCATTTGATTTCATTTCTGCAGTTCACATGTATGATTTATTTTATACTCATTGTCATCTCAGTTTCAAAAACTAATTAACAGTGAGTATGAAGTTCGCCTCTTTGACAGAGCTTGAAAGAGGCCTGTCGAGAGAATGGAACTACTTCATTGGAGAGAAATCTGGGGAGATTCTATTTAAACCAAGTTCCCAGACTTTCCGGTCACAATGTACTCCATCGCCATTATCTCCAGCAGTTGCCTTAATAAAAAATATCTTAGCACTTCAAAATATAATGTTAGTAGATAAAGTCTTCCATACCTCAAGTTGTGCCAGTTGTTCTGCCTTATTATACAGCTGTGATTCTTTCCAGTAATGTATATAATTAAACAAAGTTGGATACAAAGGGTAGACAGCCTCTACTTCAGCCTGTAAGTGAATTTAGAGTAAAGCATTTTATAAAAACCATCAGCATTCAATCTCTAAGATGATTACCGGTACATTATAGCAGCAATGGTTAACAAAAAGGTGCCCACCCACCAGTCAATTTTTGGATGGGACAATCCCACTATGTCAGTTTGCAGGTTATCTATTTATTTGTAGCTTTGCCAGATTTTCAGCAGCCTTTGTCAATCAGCTAGGCCATGAAAAAAAACTGATTATTGAAGACAAAGTTCCTCAAACAAGCTCTCAGTTTCTTGGTTTTGCCTTTTCAGGGGTTAAATTCCAAGGGGGGACTTATTCTAGGAAGGGTGCTTAATTGAGAAACATAATTATATGGTAACTAAAAAGGATTCATAGAATAATTTGAAAAATTCAGTTTTGGGAGGCATTTTTTAGTAGCACAATCCTTTCAGATCATGTTAGCGCACCACAATAATTATTACATGTAACAACCACGGCCTTACTTAAATGATATTTTAAATAGGCTGCTGTGTTTATCACCTACCTGCAGATTTTTACTTGGAGGATTCAAGGTGCTAAAACAGTCCTTTTCAAGGATTTCTGGACTCCTCTCTTCACTTCCCCACAAACAAATTTTGTATGTAAATGGGATCTAAAAAGAATGCAGACCAAAAATAGATAAACCTCTATTGGGAACTGGGTGCCTGACAGCAGATTTTTGCATTATATACAGGTTTTGAACAATTTTGCAATATACCTGTTTTTATGATTCAGGTGTGAAATTAGGTATGGACCTCACATACTGTGTGACCTTTAATAGTTTCAAAATGTGAAATGTATGGTGACACTGAAACGTAAGTAAGTAAGCAAGTAATTAATTAAGTAAATGGTTTATTTACAGAGTATCTGCGTAGTGGCTCTTCATCTGTTACTTGCTAATATTGCGAGGAATATTTACATTCGAGTTCAAAGTAAAGGTTAACTTATCTTTTAAAGTCGTTGTGTTTAGTTGTGCTTGTGGCTCTAAATGGCGAATTTAAGTGATCTGAAGGGTTTTAGGAGGCTGCTACTGTACATAAGAGAAGAACAAAGGAGGAAAAATGTGTTTCAGATTAGCCCAGTTCCAAGCCGTTTTCCACTTAGAAATTCCTATCGCTGAACTTCGAAACCTACTAGGGCAAGCTGGGTGGTTGAAGTTTCTTCTCGTATCATTTAATTGAAAATTTGTCAAAAACTCAAGGTACAAGCTGCCAAATAACATCACGAAATCTGTCTATTGAAACTCCAAAGATCCCACGGCTGAAATTTTGTGTCCCAACCTGTAACTATCATGCCACTAACTCTTTTCTGATTGGATGTAATGTGTGGTTCCAGAAAATATCCACACCCCTACCACAGAGGGTCATTGGAAATTCCGAAGGGGAGGGGGGTCTTATAGGCCAAAATTTTTAAAGAAATTCCTGAGCCTAATCTAGAAATTTCAGAGCGGTGGGAGTTCAAACCAAAAAAACCCTCCGTGGGGGGAGTATTGGTATTTTCTGGAACTTACAACACAATTCGTACTGTGGGAGAGGAAATGGCATCACATTTGCAGGTTGGGACACGAATTCCAGCTGCAGATTGTTGGAGCTTCGATAGCTGGTGGCTCATGTCAATGTCTAGAGTTTTCAAAAAATTTCCAACTATAATAAATGATAAAAGAAGAAACTAAAAAGGTCCCCGTAACTAACAAGGTCCCTAAAAGTGCATTAGGTTAAACTGTTTGTAACTTAACAGTCTCTTAAGCTGCATCTTGCCAATGAACTACATGTGGTTCAAAATAACCACCCTTATATACAGGTTGTATGCAATTTTGCAATATACCTGTTACACTGCAGTACCTACCATTTTTTCAGTAGCTGAATAGGCAAAGATGCCCTCGTCACCAACAGAGGATTTTAAAGGAACAAGTGAAAAATGTGACGTCAAAGATGATGAGATGAGGGATGCTAAGTGATGCACTTCACTGTGTTCAGGAACTTTGGCATTTTTTTCTGAAAGTCAAAATTGTCTGTCAGTCACAGCTCAGGCAAACCTTCAAAGACCCAAAATGTCAATCCCACGTGGTTGATTATTTGGAGGGGGGTAGCTTATGGGAAGTCAGATCTCAGAGAACTTGAGGTCTTTTGTTGGTTTTACAGATAATACGTCACCCTGATATATTACGAGATGTGTAGTTTTTTTTTAGCCTCACAAGGACAATGGAAATGCAAGTAATGTGCAAAATGTCCAGAAGTATAGTAGCAATTTCCCAAACTTCAATCCTTGTGTATAATTTTGTTAATAAGAACTTGTCCAGTAAAATTATTTTGTCATCTCTTTGGAACTGTTGGCTTCTTATAATAATTAATCTATTTTCTTTGAAACTGTTCACCTTGTGCTGAGAATTTACCGGTAAACATATTTTAAAATTAGTCACTTACTGGACATTTTTTGCTATCTACTCTTAAACTTACTGATTATTGAAAATCGTGGTTTTTCAGGCTGAAGAATTTCCATCATCCACATGCAGGTATAATTTCATAATTAATCAGATTAATAGCAAAGAAAATACTAGAAATTATAATTTAATAAAGCTTACCACCATTTGGAAAAATTATTTGCCTTTGTCCTGAATGAAATGAAATTAAGGCGTCAAAATTTTTTGCAGAGGTAAGCTCCCTTATAACCCTACATTCCGGTTCTGAAAAAGAGCAAATTAAAACAAATGTCATTTTGCATACAAGATGGAAGTAATGTAGAATCCAACCCAATAGATTGAATTAGTAAGTTCAGGCTCATCAAGGCCAGGGCTTAGATCCAGTTTTGGTAGCATGAAGCTTGAAGCCACTAAGTGTATCTTTTTTTTTATTGGCTAGCTCATCTCTTGTATGGGATGAGCTAGTCGATAAGGGTTTGAACCTCTGGTGGACCCTCCCTGTATGAAACTGTATTGAGTACCACCATGCAGGAGAATTCCTCTCCTTTGCTCAGGCTATGGAAAGATTCAGGAAAGTCAGACTCCCTGTAAACCACCCCCCCCCCCCCATGCCCACCTCAACAATGATCCAAGTTCCTTTTAAGAACACTAACCAAGCAGCCAATAACTTACAATGAGATACTACCTTGAATTACAAAAATCAGTAGTTAGCTCTGTTGCAATCATACATTTTATGATTGACCACTGGGCAATAATAAATTAAAGCACATTAAATTTAGCGTACTTTTTCATGTGCTTAAGTTACAAAAAAAAGTTCTTTAAGTGAAAACATCCTGCTCCAGAAGATTCAGCAGGAATTTTAAATCATTGAAAGAGAATTTGCTAAACAAACTGTGTTTGTTGGATCATCTACTATCGCAAGCTAACTGAAAAACAGAAACAAAACTAACAGACAAAAAATAGCTTTTCTAATACAGGGTATAAAAAGTTATATTTCTAGAATGGGGTATTAATAAATTGCCTTACTCTAGATCAGGATATCACTTAAAATGCAAATCCCTTCTAAAATGGTGTCCAAATTTGGAGCCCTGAGCAGCACACACCCACCCACCCAAAACCTAACACTCCTCCCCCCTGAGCCACAATTCAGCAGAATCAGTTTCAATATCAGTGTTCAAGAAAAGGGAGAAGTCACAGGTCAGCAAACTAAGTGGCAAACTTGTGAGTAAAATCTGTTGAGTTCTTACAATGCTATTTCCCATCTCAGAGCTGCAAATGAAGCGCCCGGTGGAAAAAGGGCGTAAGTGACGATTTGAGGTTAAAATTGAAATTGCTCCTATTTAGCTGAACATTGGCACACAGGCTGGTTTTCATGTCAGGAACGCTGTTGCACACTTATTTCTTGACCTGAGATCTAAAATTTGAAGAATTAGCGTATTACTTTTGCGTGAAAAGTGTTGTTGAACTGAACTCGCTCAAGTGATGCGTGAAAGATTTCTTTTGTTCTCTGCCTGAACTAAAACAAAGGAATTCAACCTAGAATCCGCGGTCCTGTTGTTTTCTTTGTGTCAGTTTTAAGCAAAAGTAATACGCTAATTCTTCAAATTTTAGATCTCAGGTCAAGAAATAAGTGCGCAACAGCGTTCCTGACATGAAAACCAGCCTGTGGGCCAATGTTCAGCTAAATAGGAGCAATTTCGATTTTAACCTCAAATCGTCACTTACGCCCTTTTTCCACCGGACCCTTCAAATAACTGTCGGTCATCGGACAATGTCCGACTAAAATCAGCCCACGTCCGACGAAATCTTAACTTCAGTCTGACATTAATGTCTAGACAAACCTTTTTACCAAATAATAAGAAAATGTGTGGTTCCAGAAAATATCCATACCCTCCCCACGGAAGGGATTGGAATTTCCAGGGGGGTGGGGGGGTCAAAGGCCCAGGAAAATCCTGAGCGGGGGGAGGGGGGGTTTGTATCAATTTATATTTATTTTTTCCAGACCGGTTCTGTTATTCTTATAATTTTATGTTAAATTTTCTTTGTTTGCATTTTGCTTACCGATCTGCGGACGCAAACATTGATCTTGTTAACTGCACAAAAGTAATATTTCCAAGGTGGTCAGGCTCGATTTCTGGTGCTCCGAGAGTCCGGTCATTTTACCAAACAGCGGCTGATTAGCGAACAGCTCATGCTGTGGAAGACGAGTAAATCCCGTAAATTACACCAAGAATCTCTGTCACACATATTTAAGCAGATACGTCTGTCATTTGATTTTGAGCTGTATCCGTCTCTGCTAGTAGCAGCGCAGACATTTACGTCGCATTTCTTCGTTGTTGTTCGCTGGCATGAAAACTATCGGTTGAACTGAATTATTGCGTCAACATTGAGCACAGTAATAATTCAGAATCGACACAAAACAGTTCTTGATCCCGCTAAGTGTAATACTTGATCGAAACTACGTAAAAACAAGAAAAAGACAAGAATTCGACCGAAAACTTGACTCGTGGCTTATGCCCGAGTAATAATGACCTTCTTGCAGCCCCAAAAGAACGGCGTATCAGACATCTGCAAAGTAACATACATCGCACGCGGGTAACTTTTGGCAAAAATAGAAGCCGGTGTCGTGATCTCTCGTGCATGACACATTGCCTGTGAAGCGAAAACTTGAGAACGAAGTCGTTCCTTCTCTGAATCATAAAATTATTTACTATACTTTAGTAAAGCAAAAATATATCAATAATATGATGGTCAGAATGTGTTTATTCTCAAATGCACAACTAATATCGTAAATGACAAACATTTATCTCGCAGAATGCATGCCGATTGAATTGGCTGGTCGCTTTATAAATTTGTCGTGCTTAGCGAAACGACATTTTTCGGCTAACAGAATACAACCGAAAGGAAGCACATACTGAAATTCGCTGTCAAGCGTTTGCAACCACAAGCAAATTTGGTCATCAAGAAGAGTACATACAGTGACAATACTGTGGTGTGAGCCCATGCAACCGAGAACAAGCTAAAAGACGAACATTTTCGTGCAACGCGACAACAAAAATAACAGCTACAAGGAGGCTTAATTAACAGTAAGCATCACTACAAAAGAACAGCTTGAAGAACCTTATCGTCATTGAAAACATTACAAACATCAAAATCTTCACTGAAGGCCAAGAATGATAAGATTTTCCAGCTGCCAAACGAAAGTTAATGATGCCAAACGAAAGGTAAAGCTTAATTCTATCTGAAAATATCTGTAAATAGAACATGCAGATTTGGTACACCGAAATCTGGCACAAAATGTTGTTTTGATTACAGTACTCATTTTTTGCCTTGGCAGTGTAACTTAGCGATTCTTACTCAACATTTATTTCTCAAGAGAACTCTTGTATTTTGTCAACTACTCGAATTACAAATTGAAGTGTTGCTGTTTCGTCAAGATAATGAAGCAGAATTGGTCATAATTAAAATTTATGACGATATGCATGCACAATAGCATTTGACATGCGAGATAACTTCTGCTCATATACGCGAATTTACCAGAAAACACAAGTAACCATCCAAAATTTGGATTCTTAAGCTATAGTTTAGCTAATTTTTCACTTTAAACAAGAACTAGAAATATTTCCAGGGGATGTAGGAAAAAATTGGAATTTCCGGAGCGGGGGAGGGGTATAGTTTGTGGGTGGTTTTTTGGAAAATCCAGAGGGGAGGGGGGGGGGGGTGGGGTATTTTCTGGAACCACACAATAATGATAAGAAACAATTATTTCAAAAAGACTTCCACTTAAAAATAATAATTTAAAAAAACCTTCCACCTGACATTTCTGTTTTGTCCAACCAAAATGGAGACTTGGTCAGACCTATGTCCTTCCAAGAAAGAAAAATTATTTGCAGCCCTGCATCCAATCTGTCTTGATCTGAAACACTGAATATTGCCCGAATTTCAACATTCATACTTCTCTATGTCTTCTTTATATTTTTGAAAGGGACAATAAAGGATCCCCTTATTTATATGTGTAGAAATGCCTTTCAGAATGGTGGGTAAAACAATACTACATATTTTCTTAATTAAATAGCCGGCTTTAAATGAATGCAGGTTCAAATAAATGCCAGGTCTACATCATTGGTCAATTTTAAAATAAATGCACCAGGCATTTATTCGAGGTAGCAGCGTTTATTGGAGGTCTAGTATTTATTAGCAACTGAACATTTATGTTATCTGATTCTCATCCATAAATATTTAGTAAAAACAGTTTTAAAAAGGTTCATGAACCACTAAAGTACTTTATAATTTAAAGTTCAAATATTTACTTTGCCCGTTCCAGCTAAAGGAATTGGGTGAAATGTCCTCTACCCTGGCCTCCACTGAAACTTACTGACTGCCCAATTCTCCCACCTTGTTTATCAAGAAAATGTGTTAACCACCAGAAGCATATAATTATATGCTTCTGTTCTTGTTCAGTGACAATGCCAAATAACTGTATTTTTGCTCTACCTTAAGTGCCAAGCCCCTTCTTGGTTTTGCTTGTTTGCTTTTTTTTTCTTTTTAGTTCGTTATTCAGACAATTTTTATGACTTCATTTGAATTCACTACGTTCAATTTAAAATGAGTAGTTACATATGTTAAAAAAGATAGCCTCATTACTGTCTAGGTAAGGTCGAGGTAAGGTCGAGGTAAGTGTCGAGTTAGGTCAAGGTAGGTCGAGGTAAGTGTCGAGTTAGGTTGAGGTAAGTGTCGAGGTATAGAAACCTTGACATTTTTCACAAAAGAATACTAATGAGCGTCTTTCTTACACAATGATAACGATATGCTCGCCCAAACTTGCCTGAGTTTGTTAAACATATAATTTTAAAGAATAAAAGATTTACCATTGGTGCTTCATGCGCCGTTACACATTTAATTATGAGAACTTAAACTTGAACTGAATTTGCATCAAACAATTGTTAACTTTCATTAAGGAACAATAAGATTAAACCTATGTGTGAATAAATCTATTTGATAACCGAAAACCGTTTATTTTGGTGTTGCGTTCAACACGTTGTAATTAGAATATATTTCTTTGTACGATTTTGGTCTCATTCATCTCCCTCGTGGGTTTCTGCCGATTCAAACATCGGTCAACCAATTGAGTTTGAGACTATTCTTGCGCTCGAATTCGACAAAAAGCCAAGCGCTGCTAAACAAAATTTCCAAATTATGAAACCCACTGAAGCGAATTATTTTAATAAAGCTTTAAAAGCACTTATTGTTCTCATACAAAAGACTGCTTGCTTAATACACTCAAGTGAACTTAATGAGACATCAAACACGCAGATACATGTATTCACTAAAAAATCAACTTTTATTTCAACTGCTCAACTAGTACAAATCAAACTCCTAAATAACATATTAACTATTCGTCCGCTTCTTGAGAATACTTGTAAGGATGACTTTTGCGAAGACGCCGGGACCTTCTCGAAGGACGATCATCTTCCTCTAAGTAATTTACAAACCAAATTTGAGGACGTTTTCGCTTTCTCTGCGAAGGTGCTTCCACTGTGGGAGGGAGTGTCGAGATGGATGAGGGAGGCAAGACTTTCGCTGGAGTTGCTTGTACAGTCACTGGTGTTTGAACAGTGCTGTCTTAAAGTTTGTACTGGTTCTTGAGCAACCACTGCTTGTACAGTCACTCAGGCTCTTGAACTGGATTCACTGTGACTGCTACTGGTTCTTGAATGGGCTCGGGTACAATATCTGTTAGAAGATTGCTAGAATTTTTTATCCTTTCTTCAGAGTATGGTAGATTTGATTCTGTGCTTCTCGAATTCAACTGTTGTTTAGATGTCAAATACTTGTTTTGCAGCCGTATGTACTGCCTTGCTCTTTCATATTCTCCAAGGTCTCTACGAGAGAGAAGACCATCCATAGAACTGTGCAATTTCTGCATCGCTGGAAGAACTGGAACTGTCGCTAGGTTCTGTTGCTTGAGTTACTTCAGTAGTTCTTGCGAGATATTGTCTGGTACCCCTACCGACGTTATTGAATCGTTCCTCACCAGGTAGAACGTTCATTCGTAACCTACAGTTATCTTGAGTGGTTGTTTTTAGATCCACGAAAAGATACCCAAAGGGTCTGCGCACGGCCTCTTCATATCGCTTGATAAAGAAATCAGTGTTGCCGGGATACATTTGCTTAGCCAGAGTCAGAATTTGCAGTTTATCCCACGGATTTTTGAAGAGAACCAAATAATAACTGTTAAGACTGATGCTTCGACTATTTTTTCCTTGATGGAACAAGTTCTGTATGAAATAAATGACACTGAGATTGCGATGATGAGAACCTCTGGTAAACAGGTTGACGATTCTCTTGTCTCTGAGAGCATTTCCCATCTGATTGTCCATCACCATTAAGTTGCGCTTGTTGATGTCAAAAAAGGAGTCTGTTTCTAGGTCAGAAGGAATACCCTTGACAAATTCGATGTTTGGTATATCGTTACCAGCTATTCAATGTAAATGGGCTGCCACTGTGAATAGCACCAAACTATCTTCTCCGGGGGTAAGTGAATGACATCTTGAGCCTGCTGTAGCCAAGACTTTACCCAGACCGTTTTACCCGATCCAGTCATCCCAGCAACCATACAAGTAAACAGATGCATAAAGCGAAACCGCTGACACTTTTCTGTGGGGTTTGGCATATTATACATTGGGTTGAAAACGGGGTTACCATGTCTTTTACTCATGTGCCTTTGCATGTTATCTTTCCTCGAAAAACTCTTTTCACAAACAGGACAGGACCAATTCATGTTAAGTCAGTGAAAGCTTAATGCAAACTGACAAAAAGTCAAATGGTTCACATTTATGTTGGCTTTTGAATTCTATTGTTTACATACCTACATACCTCCTCCTCCTCCTCCTCAATTTTATTTCACTCCTCCTCCTTCTCCACAAATTTCCCTCCCCCTCCTCCTCCTTGACAAATTTCCCTCCTCCTCCTCCTCCACAATTTTATTTCACTCCTCCTCCTTCTCCACAAATTTCCCTCCTCCTCCTCCTCCTCGACAAATTTCCCTCCTCCTCCTCCTCCTCCACAATTTTATTTCACTCCCCCTCCTCCACAAATTTCCCTCCTCCTCCTCCTCCTCCTCTTTTCCTCCCCAATTTTATTGTTTCCATCACCAAAACCATTAAACACTGTGCATTAGCTCATTTCATCATCACGTCTCGAGTAGTAAAGAACAATCGAGGTTTCTTTCAACTCTTAGCTGAATGCTCTCCTGAGCAATGTCAGTTTCTTCTAATGACAGCCACTCCACAACAGATGCATGCATTGGTGCAAGTTATCCTTAATGTACTCCACGAAAACTTACCAATCTCGGAAGAAGAGAGGCGCAAACTGATTCAAAGTAAGGATGCTCTTGTTAACCTCGCTTTAGCTGACATTCCCTACAAGACAAAGAAACAAACCCTTGTACAAGAGGGTGGTGATTTATTCAAGATTTGCTGACCCCTGTTCTTAGTAGCTTGGGGTTCCTAATGTTATAAGAACAAGGGCACATTCTAAAGACTGATCATTTATCATTTACCTTTAACAAGTGCTGATCAATATGAAGAGAAAGGTACACTGGGAGGAAGTGTAAACAGAGCAAAAGGGAAGATTACTCTGATGAAGAGAGTGATGAGGAGGAACCCGAATCAAAAATGTTTTGGACAATCTCTCCCAAGCCGTCTCCAGAAAGCGTGCTTCAGAACTGTTGCACAGTATGGCCACTTACAAAGATATGTTGTTTTGGACACCTCGTGGGCAATTACTCCGACATCAGCGCATAATCCCTGTGACAATTAAACATCTCAGAGCTGGTGGAATATATGTTACTCCCGCATAACAGTGACATAGCCAAACCTCGTGCGCTCAACACTTTACTAGAAGGACTGGCAGAGCTGGGAGTCGATAAGCGTTTGTTAAAGAATAAAAAACTTCTTAGCAACTTGTTGAGAAAGAAGAAGAGTATCAAAACAATGAAGGCTCCAAAAACAACGAGTAACAATCTACAGACAGTGAAGATGAAGTGGAAACAGCTTTTGAGAATAGTCAGTCCCAAGAGACTGAAAACAATGATCTGGAAGCAGAAAGCGACAACAAGAATAGTGACTCTGAAAGCACTACAATCTTACAGCAAAAGAATCCAAATCTGTGTCAACACCGTGCTCAAATGTTTATCACACCGTGGTCATGAAAATATGTCCCAAGTGCTTTTGGCATGATAACTGTGAAACTTGCCCCGTCTGCTGTCAGAATATTCCTATGGATCAGAAACATGTGAAAGAGGAAATCAAGAGGTGTTTTGATTGTGGAGCTGTGACACACTACAACCGGAAGAAATCAAAAGAGTGTTTTTACCCTCCTGAAGAAGAGGACGAATAGAATATGTTATTTAGGAGTTTGAATTGTACTAGTTGAGCAATTGAAATAAAAGTTGATTTGTTAGTCAATATCTGCATGTTTGATGGCTCGTTAAGTTCACTCGAGCATATTAAGTGAGCAGTCTTTTGTATGAGAACAATAAGTGCTTTTAAAGCTTTATTAAAATAATTCGCTTCAGTGGGTTTCATAATATGCAAATGTTGTTAAGCCACGATTTCCTTTTTATCAAATTCGAGTGCAAGAATGGTCTCAAACTCAACTGGTTATCCGATGTTTGGATCGGCAGAAACCTATTAAAACATGAGAAAGACAAATGAGACCAAAATCATAGAAAGAAATACTTTTTAATTACGTGTTGAAAGCAACACCAAAATAAACAGTTTTCGGTTAGCTTTTATCTTGGTGTTACTTAACGAAGTTAACAAGTGTTTGATGCAAATTCAGTTCAAGTTAAGTTCGCATAATCAGAGGTGTAACGGCGCATGAAACACCAATGATAAATCTTTTATTCTTTAAATGTTTAACAAACTCGGGCAAGTTAATGGGCAAGCATATTGTTATCATTTGTGTAAGAAAGACATTTATTAGCCATGAAGGAATCCAATTTTATAGCAAGGGAATCCAGCGGACTCCAAGGGGAATCCAAATTAGTATTCTTTTGTGAAAAATGTTGAGGTTTCTAGACCTCGAAACTTACCTCGACCTAACTTGACACTTACCTCGACCTTACCTAGACCTTACCTAGACAGTAATGGCCGGTGCTTATCTTTTAACATGTATAACTACTAAAATGCAGCTGACCGGTCATTACCATAAACCCACACGTTATTCTGTGATTGCTTGAAGCTTAATTAAAATTTATGGCATAGGTGTGAAAATTCACTTAACGGGGATAAAAGTAAAAAAGTCAACAAACCTGCTATGATTCTAATTGACTTTCCATTTCCAGTATTTTTTTGGAGATCAGAATTAAGATCAACATTGTTTGCCGTACCAATCCAGCAATGATTTCTTGTTGTTTCGATAAGCGCTCTCCCATCAGGGTTAACAATAGTCAAAATGTATAAATCAAAATTGTTCAATACGAACCGTGTAAAATTTCTGCCGTAAGTCTCAGGTGGCAAATCGTAACCATGGGTTATATTTTTCAGTAAATAAAACATACTCTGCACAGGGAAAAATTCAGCCGCATGTTCACCGTAAGAGAAAAGAACCTTTGATCGTCTGTCCAATGACTTCTTGTTTGTAGCATCAAGCGAAAAATTAGTGATGTGAAGAACGTATTGAGATAGTCCCAAGCGAGAACGATACTGCATCTCTGCATCTACAATCTCAGAATATCTAGCTGAAATATGACGAAGGCACTCGTTCATCCTCGAAATATTGTGATAAAAGTCGTAGTTTGGAAGATAGCTCTCTAGTGACGGTTTGACATTGTTGAAAATCATCCCTGTGGAAACGCCAGTGGCGAGAAAAAATGCGCCAATGATACACCAGCTGGGAAAGTCGGAGAGATTCATTTCTTGAAGAAATCGTGCGTCTCACTTTCCAATCCACCATTTGAAATCCTTGTTTAGTAAATAACATGTAAGTAAGAAATTAATGTATTTGTCAGACTGTGATGAATGTTGAAGTCTCGCAAATGACAGACCTCTCTAGGCCGCCATATTCTGTAAGGCTGTGTTGTGATTGGTGTTAACCGCTGTTTGAAGGCTCAACTTTAATTTCCAATTGCACGTGGTTGGAACCACTTGGACCCTTCTACACCTGCCTGCGTGCAGATGAATTTTTCATGCCTTTGTTTGAAGACGAAGGTATTTTCCTCCTTATGATGAAATCGTGATACGAAACACAGGGCTCAGAGGAGTCAAATATTGTACTTATCTCTGACCAAGGGACCTGACGTTCATTTTAGACTGTACTGCAAGCCGTGTCGTGTAAGTATAGTTCACGAGAAAAAAGACACTCGAATCGTGAAAAGTGCGTATTTTCGCGCACAGTCTGGAGAGCTGAGGAACCACCAATTTTTTGGGGGGGGTGGGGGGGGGGGGGCGGGGAAGGAAAGAGGGTCTTGGTCTTTGCTTCTAATACTGGTATAGTCTCCCTCGCAGCCGTTTTTAGTGTCGTCACGCAACGCTCCTCCCCACAAACGGCTGCTCACATTCGAACAACATTCCTTTCTACCACTTCAACCAATCACCATTCGGGTTACATATTTAATTCTCGCTAGCAAAACTAAATCAAACACAAGACAACCACCCAAGAACTCCTTGGGAAAGGAAGTTTATTTCCAGTACAAGAAACTAGAGACAATACAAGAAGAACAACTGAATAACTAAACCGGAAATACAGGGAAGGGAGAAAAAAGAAAAATTATCTTGTAGAATCAAACTTAGGAACGATGCGCATAAACGGATCTACGATTTCAACTGAAAGATACGCCCTCATGTAACATGTTACATATCCTATGTCCATTAATAAGTAACCCCAAAAATGTACAATACGATGCCTAAGCTCAAATTAATTGTTTTTAACTGAGCTAAAAATATAACCAAGAACTGTGCGCGCCAAAGTAATCTAACCAATCGTATTGTTTGTTTCATCTTAGAGTTCACCTTGGCGTTTCAATATGGGACGCCATATCATTCAAAAGTGGTATGAGTTCACGATTGGTTATCGAGAAAACGATCGCTATGGTTGAGATTATCGATTGGTGATTGAGAATGACGATCGCTATGGTCCAAAAAACGATTGAATATTGAGAACACGATCGCTATGGTCGAAACAAAGATTGGTGATGAAAAATGATAATTGAAAGGATCGAAAATATCGAGTGTCGATTGATGATTGAAACTGTCGGCCGCTGGGATTGAAAATATAAATTGGCAAGTTAAAGCTGGAAAGGACTGGAAACAAGCGGATGATAATACACTCATGCTGACATCAAGTAGTATCCCACGGATTCACTTCCGATTAAAGATGGCGGTCGCCGAAGACCGTGATTGTCGTGATATAGCGGAATTTCTAGACTCTATGTGGCAGTGCTATGATAACGCGGATAAGGCGCTCACTCATGAACGTAGTTGTATTCCTTTAGACTACTTAGAAAGCAAACAAGGGAGTTAGTTCCTAAGGAAACTGTGGTGCTGCGTCGGTGGGGACGTGAAACACCAAATTTTTGGATTTATCAACTGAATTGATAAGGTAATATAAATTGGTTGGAGGTAGACATGGGAACCATACTTAAAAACACAACAATTTTCAGACCAAGAAAACTACATTTCTGTGTTAATAATAAACATACAAAGTAATTTCCCTACCCATCCCACACACCCCTTCTCCCACAACCCCCCTCACACGTGGTCTGTGAAATTGTCTACGAGGTTACTTTCCAAGAAAAAAAACATTGTTAGTCAAAAACTCACCAACCCGAAGCCCTATGTATCCTTTACCTTTGGAGTTTGAGCTGTGAAGTCATCTTCCTGGCTCGTTTCTCGATATCTCTTCATGCTGGAAATGCAAACATCACAAATTTCTACCAACAGTCCTGAATGTAGATAGTCTTTTCCTTGAATATTCTGTGAACCATTACTCCATTTAGGACTTGGTCCGGTGCTAAAGCGGGTTTGACGAGAGTGCTATGAACAGGTATGAGAATCTCAAAGTCCACACCGACTGGAATCTTTCCTTCATACGCTTCTCGTAGGCAAGCCTCGAAATAGAGCACTTTAAAGAAAATCTGAAGAAAGACACCAAGTTATTGGGAAAAAAATCGATTTCCACAAACACTCGTGTATGCTCTCCAATAAAAACATTGACTTTTATTCTTTTTAAGAGCTGATACAGTTTGCATTATTTATTTACTTGTTATTTATTCATCTACCTATTTCTTCAATTTTATATGCTTTTTATAATTTACACTGCTAGACATACTTTTTTTAATCGCTTCCATCGTTCGCGATTCTACTATCATGTGTGTACTATTTTACTATTTTCAGATTCTTAGATATTTTATATGCTTTCATCCTATTTTTATAACGAATTGTAATCGTAGGTCCACATCAGCCTCTGGCGGCCTTCTCTAACCTGCGCAACAAATAAAGCATGTCTATGTCTACTAAACACTCCGACCACTCCTTTTGCAATTGGAAACCTGAAATCGCGTGGCCATTCTCCATCAGCTGTACTCGCTTCACTTGCCTGGGAACGCTATTCACATCAGGAACAGTTAGTAATATAGCATGTCTCGTGAATGGGCCTTATTAACAACGGACTTTCCTTTTCCTTTACCACGAAAAGGGTTCGAAATCGAGGTAATATTCCTTCGAAAACTTGGCATGTAAGTGCGGCTGGAAGAGTTGGAAGAACCGGTTTGATTAGGTGGAGTAACTGCTGATTATTTTGCCACATCGTTGCCTAAAGGTGTGGAAAGTTCAGATGCTTTCTGCTGTAGTTTTTCGAGTATTCTCTTCCCTTCATCAGAGGACGTGTTCCCATTCGACGCCATGTTTTTCTCCAAAATGGCGCGAAAATTGACTTGCTACTTGATGTAAGCAAGAGTGTATTATCTCACAACTGGTCCCCGCTTGTTTCCAGTCCTTTCCAGCTCTCAATTGCCAATTTATATTTTCAATCCCAGCGGTCGACATTTTCAATCACCAATCGACACTCGCTATTTTCGATCCTTTCAATCATCATTTTTCATCACCAATCTTTGTTTCGACCATAGCGATCGTGTTCTCAATATTCAATCGTTTTTTGGACCATAGCGATCGTCATTCTCAATCACCAATCGATAATCTCAACCATAACGATCGTCATTCTCAATCACCAATTGTCAATCTCAACCGTAGCGATCGTTTTCTCGATAACCAATCGTGAACTCATACCACTTTTGAATGATATGGCGTCCCGTAGGGTTTCATTATCCATGTTTGATACATGAATACATCAACAAGCCGAACTTAGCGAAATTATCGTGGTTTTATGTACGCTTTAATACTGCCCTTTTAATATTTCATCAACTTTTACCCCCGGTATCTTCGACTGCAATATATAAAAGCGAATTTCACCTGCAAATTACTGTAATTGCTGAATGTCAATCTTTTTCAATTTCACTTTTTGAGATAAAGATTTGGATCACAGACAACCGCAATTGCATTCCAGCGTGCCGGTAATATTTCAGTCGCGTTTCACTGCATTTGCATTTCATATTGAACTCCCGGCAAACTCTTTTTTTTCATCATGACGCATCGGGCAGAAAAGAGACCAGCATTTCACTGAACTTATTAGGTTTCAACAACGGGAAGCACTTCACTTCCAATATGGAACCGCTAGTATTTACAGTCATACTTCGTCACGCGTGATCAGTATTTTTCAGTAATTTTTGAAAATTGTAATGGAGTTTTCAAGTTTTACGCGTCGGTTTTGTAAACTTGTCGTAAATTTATCCCGAGATTCGGAACTCCCGTGAGAATTTTCCCACATTTTGGGAAACAAAGAGCTGTAAATGAAATTATGAATATATGAAATTCATATATTTGAACTGCGGAATGAAGAAATAAATGTAAAGAAGATCCTCGGGAAAGATGAAGATGAAATTATGAATATATGAAATTCATATATTTGAACTGTGGAATGAAGAAATAAATGTAAAGAAGATCCTCGCAGTTATTAACGCAACTTATGCAGTTGCGAAAAGAAAGCCTGAAAAAATCAGGCTTGCCGGGTTTCGAACCCTGACCTCTGCGATACCGGTGCAGCGCTCTAACCAATTGAGCTATCAAGCCAACTGGTAGCTGGTCATTAAATTGGTTCGTAATAGACCCGGGAAAGATGAAGATGAAATTATGAATATATGAAATTCATATATTTGAACTGCGGAATGAAGAAATAAATGTAAAGAAGATCCTCGCAGTTATTAACGCAACTTCCCGGGTATATTACGAACCAATTTAATGTCCAGCTCCCAGTTGGCTTGATAGCTCAATTGGTTAGAGCGCTGCACCGGTATCGCAGAGGTCAGGGTTCGAATCCCGGCAAGCCTGATTTTTTCAGGCTTTCTTTTCGCAACTGCATAAGTTGCGTTAATAACTGCGAGGATCTTCTTTACATTTAAAGAGCTGTAAATATCATTTTCTTTGAAATGTTAGATATCCAAACAATATTAGGTTTTTTATGCGTATAGCGAAGTTATTTTCCCTTTAACTCGTGACTTTCAAAGTGTTTTTCAGGGATATCTTCAAGGTCTCATTCAAATCTCGGACGTTACAAAGAAATATTCAAGTGTTCATTTCAGAAGCTGGGTACGAAGCTGGGGTTTCTCCGTTGTCGTCCTCAACGCTTTCTAATAAGCGCTTCGTTCTCGGAAGTCCACGATCCTTGCAGATTCCTTTCAATTCATTTTTGAGCTCTTCAAGATGAACAGAGGCCTTTTTGAACTTGATAAGTCGTCTATAGCTCGCTTTACAAACTGACATCTTGCTGGTCGCTGAATAGCAACTCACATCCACATCCAGACAGGAATTAACAATCGCCGGAAAATCGAAAGAACTTTTTTCAAACGTATAATTTTTTTCTATTTTCTGAACGGCAGTGGAACAAATAAAGCAACCATCACTTTGCAAAACTTTCTTTAGTGTTTTCCTCCATTTAATTGAAGCTAAAAGAAACTCCGACTCTTTATAGTCTGACACTTGCAGCACTTTAGTCCAGTTCTGGCCCCTCTCTCTGTCAAGCAACGCTCCGCGTCGCTCTCGCAGAGAGAGGGTCCAGGGACAATTGTCTGCGCATGCTCCCGCTAAACCAATCAGAGCGGATCAGAGCGCAGGATGTTGATTTCACCCGACTGAAAATATATTTGTGGCGAGTGAGGTTGGCAACACTCGGAAAACTTTTCAAGTTTAGCTCAAGATTAACTTGGCGGATTGGAATGTCTGTGGCATGTCTGCACTTTCATTAGTTTTATTTCTTCGAGAGAGAAAAGGAATAGAGTTTTGAAACGAATTTAGGCAAGTTTCGAGGGTAGAATGAAGAAGGCGAGAAAGCTCATTAAATATGCCCGATGCAAATGAGATTGTTCCACAACACCCGGGCACAGCATCTGCCACTTCGCTCAAGGAGTAGTTTTCCCCGGAAGTTTTCGACAATATTTTGGCGCATTTAAATTTTCTTTGCCTTACTTTTGGTTCTGGAAACAACATAGTATGGATGCCAATTTTGCGAGTTTCGAGAGGTGAGCGAATAAACTATAGAGAGCTCATTAAATATGCGCGTTCGTCTCCAACGCCGATGGAAAACACTCTGAAGCCTGTGTTCGATAGCCCTTAACCAGGCCCTTCATTACTGATGCAAAGGCACAACAATTACAACTGTATAACGTTCTGAAAGTTTCATATATATTCTTCTTTAACTAACCTATAAAGAAGCAGTTGGAAGACTGCCAGTTGGTAAAATTCCAAAAACATTTAGGTTTTTAGTTACAGCGTTACAAAAAAGATTGAGAAAAATGTTTTGATCAACAGCAAATACCACAAAATAGGCAGTTAGTCCTCGTAATTACTCAAGCTTTAGCCTTCTCTCGGCTCCCGTATCCAGTGTTTTTGAATTGACCACAACTCCTCTGTTTCTCAGTACTTCAAGAATTCATGTAACGCTCGCAGCAACTGTTTCTTCTGAAAAAATTATCTGAACTGCAAGAGGAAATCGCTCAGTGCAGCTAACCAAACATGGAGTAAACACGATCGAATTCGGGAAATATTATTTTCTTTTTGCCGACCGCACAGAAAAATCGTCCGCCAGCGCTTCCCTTCCCTTCTCTGTTTTGTTATTCGTCTTATCTCGTTGTACATGCGCAGTAGCGATTAGCTAGGAAACTGACACAGCGGCAAAATGAGTGCGCATGTTCGGCTTTTTCGCGGGCTTCCGGTCATTTTCTTGTTTCCGGTTATGATCAGAAAACTATTATAACAGAGAAAGTTCCAGTTTTGTGTAGTTTGTAACCAGACAGCAAGAGTCAGCGAGGTAAGGTTGGTTTTCTTGAAAGGGTTTGAAACTTGTTATACTCATACACTTTGCATAAAGGGTTTGGTGCTTACAACAAAAGGGAAAATTAGTTCGGGGCCGCTAGTGTTTGATCTTATTGCGTGGCTTGTGTTGGATGCAGTGCGTTGATAAAAATGCATGAAGAGAGAGAAGACCGAGACTAAAACTCTATTGTGTCTCCAGAGAATATTCCTTTAATATATCAGAACAGCTCACTCGGGCTGCTCAACTTCCAATGGACCGCACTGACATCAAATTGGGAAAAACAACAACAGTTGCTCCGTCTTAGTTCCGAAAACTTGTTCACGATCACGAGCGCTGCGAAAACAGCCAATTCGATCAAGACTTTTCGCTGTTTTGGGATGACCCGGCGAATTCAAGTTGAGGTTACATTAGCACCGATACAAGGTAGATGGTGTTACGATCGCTTGCTAAGAAAGAAAAATTGTCACGCATCGGTTATAAACAGCTGAATCACAATGTTTTGAATCGCCTTCTTTCGGCTTGTATGAAATAAACCTTCAGCGTGCTTTCAGCTCTTAGAATCATGCGTGATTATAGTTTTTTTCTTTTTGCAACGAATTAATTCTAAAATCTTTTAAATTTAAATTTATAGATTTGTAGAAAACTCTTCCAGTACTGCGGTCTGATGCCAGAACGCCGTGATCGAAGATTATATTTTGCACAATTATTTCATTACTTTAACTTCTCCAATTATATAAAACCTTTCCGTTCGGTGATTCTGGAGTAGTTCTCGCTTTTATTTCTTTTAAAAAAAGCTTCTTGAAATAACAAACTTTCCTCTCTTTGCTCTCCGTCTGTAAAAAGTCGATTGATTGTAAGTTTGAGTTGTGACTAAGGACACCTTGTGTAGCATGGAAACTGAACCAAAGAAAAAATAAGACTTCCCATTATTTGCCTAAGGGTTTCAGAATTTTATTCCTGCAGCCATCATACCGATCCAAGTTAATTAAGCACTTTAGAAAGACGTATAAGTAAGAGTCAATTCTATACTTCGTGGTGAACAAAGCAAGCAAAAGTGTCGTTTCCTCGCCGGTCCGCATGTTGTTTTCGCCTCTAGCCTGAATTTCAGGCGAGTTTTTCTGTGGCTTTAATTTTGACTACCAGCTCTTGCAATCATCTTTTTCTTGCAAACAGACTTATACCGAGTTTTAGCCCTCAAACAACAGCTAAGAAATTTACCTTTAGAAAAGGCGAAAGCTAGCAAGCTACGACAAAAGTATAAGCTTATCTGACACAATTCATCTTTCACTTAAGAACCATTGACTTCGAGCGAAAAATTTACTATGGTGGCGAAGACAATTAGTTTGCTAAAAAAGATATGTGGAAGAAGAGTCTCTCTAGGAACTGCCTTCAAGGTGAAAACCTTATCTGTTTCGTGACGGCCTTATCTCCGCGAAATGAAAACATATGACGCGAAATTTTTAAATTGCTACCATTTTCCCCGAATGGTTTCTATTGAATCCAGTCTCTCTGCTCGCACCCGCCCGCGAAAATGGCGGGAACGAGTTAGCGCACGCGCACTCATTTTGCCGCTGTGTCTAGGAAACTAGCTAAAATTACGAGCATGCGCAGGCAATTGTCCCTGGACCCTCTCTCTGCGAGAGCGGTGCGTTGCGTGACAGAGAGTGGGGCCAGAACTGGACTAGAGAACGCGGGAAAACCGTTGATTACAATCTCCTGTGCTCTGATTGGTCTCATAAGAGACAAGAAAGCCCAATGGGCATTTTAACTGGCCGTTCTGACCCTCTCCACCCCTAGGTTTCACAAATGTTAGCGCGATCCTCTATTTATACGAACCGGCGTGACGAAAAGTGTGATTGTGTGACACAATATTTTGACTATAGCGTTACTGGATAACGTAATGTTTAAACTCTGATGACTCAGCTTATCTTTCTTATCACTTTAATTTCTGCTGAAAATCGCAATTCACTCAAACGTTGAATGTCGGTATAAATTCGTACACAACTGAGAATGCTTACACAGGGACGACGAAGCATTTACTGTTGTGCCTAGACCGTAAATACAAACAGTGAACATAGCAGTAGAATCAAAATATAACGCTTGATAAACACGAGCTCGAGCAGATTGTCAGAGTATGGGGCACGTTAGGACATATCTCATGACGTGATGTTTGAATCCGGTTTGCTGACCCGGGAATCCCCTTGCAAAAGTGAACAAGTTGACTCGGAATTTGTAACGTAAACGAATTACCTCAAACCCAACCAAGGCAACAGCGAACACCACTCGCAAACCACACGCATCGCTCGATAATATTCAGTTATTTTCTATCTTAAAGACTAGTAACAGCTACCTTATTAATTGATCTCCTTATTACAGTGACCGATTCCTTCGTCTTGATGCAATTCAAATCAACTTCTCCCCTCAAATAAACACTCATCTCTCTCCCTTCTCAAGAACATTAACTATGATGTATCGATGGTGCAATCCACTAATTGCATCATCATGCTACTGCCAATCCCTTCTCTTCATAAGCCACCGTTCCTTACCGCGCTAATAAGCTGCAAACACAGCTGTCGTTTCTATCCTCTGCGAAATACAGTTTACCCAATGAGAAAACTTACAATCCACTGCCATAAAAAGCCAAGGGAAACTGCCTCTCACGCAGCACAATATCACACCGCTGCTATGCAAAACGCAACTTTCAAAGCAAATCACATTCACAGAAGCGTGATATACTCCTCACATTCACAAATCCTTCCACTCCCACATTTTTACATGCCTCAAAATGTCAATCCCCATAACAAAACTCCTGCACTAAAGGAATTTTCACCATAACCACTAACTAGATCAGACAACACAGCCAATTTCGCATTCAATCCTATTAGCTGCTTTACTCAGTTGCGCATGAGTTATACAAGACAAATACTGAAACCCCATACTTAACAACCCTTCGCCGTTCATTAAATACTGTAAATTAAAAGACAAGAACACACGAAGGTAACATTCAGCGGACTACTATGCGCATGCGTCTTATATAAGACAGTATCGCTCTTGGGTACCCGTACCACAAGCTCTACAGCACTTTGTTCGTATGTTAAGCCAACTGACCCTCACCCAAAGGCTGTGTTCATTTTATAAACTGGCGGTCGCCACTGGCGACGGCCAGTTAACAATGTCAATGATCTCATTGGCGCAAAGACTACAAAGGGAAAGGAATGTTGTTCGAATGTGGGCAGCCGTTTGTGGGGAGGAGCGTTGCGTGCCCTGACGACACTAAAAACGGCTGCGAGGGAGACTAATTACTGTTATGGACCTCAATGCAAAAAAGCCAAATCCTGTATAACCGGGGAAGGTTGATACAAGGCTTATGGGGCGGTTTAGATTTAGATGTCAGTCACGCAAAGAGCCAGTTTTGAAGAGCCAAATGTCACTCGGAGAAAACTCTTCCCAATAGCGAGGATCAGAGGACAAAATATAGATAGGTTAAGGATTAAAGGAGTGATATCAGAGATCGCACGTACAAACCTAGATCTACAGGAGTTCAGTGATCGGGAAGTGAATTATGAAACATCATCCTTCTGTTATCATTAAATTTATTGCTTGGTAAAGATACGGTACAACAATTTAGGAATAGGAACAAATCTGTCGAAATCGCCGAAATTTTTATAAACATTTCCTAGACAGAAATTCCTTAATTTATTTATATACACGCCTGCATGCTTAACTTTTTTTCTTGACGAAACTGTTTTACAAACTTTAAATACAAGATTTTAAATTTAAAAATATATTGTATAAATGTGGCACCAAAACTTTATTTATTCGAACTCCAATGTGTTGAGATCAAATTGTTTACTTACTTGCAAAAGGTTTTGTAATGTGTAGCTTCTAGTTTTAGGCATTTTTGAATGGCCCCTTAGCTGACTGATTTGTAATATCCGTTCATGTTAAGACAAAACTGTTCTATACAGCTCTTTGTTTCCGGTCCGATTCATATTTTTCAATAGCTCAGGAAAAAAAGAAAGCTCAAAATAAAACTAAGCGTGCAAATTAGTAAACTGTTGAAAAAGTCTGTTGCATTAACTGGCAGCACTTTATTTCCTGTTGTCAAGGCACTGCCTTTTGTTGTTGCTTTTCTGGAGCACATTCTTCAGATCTGAGAACATAACAGGGATAGTGTTAATAGGAAATATCTAGCCAACCCATGTGCAAAAGAAGTTAAATACCCGTGATATGTATTCTAAATATTCACAAGCCTACTAGTATATTTAAAAGTTATTCACCGAAGTGAAGGTGAATAGCAGATATATCCCGAGTTTGAGTAGCCAATCAGAGCGCACGAAAAACACTATCCACTGGCTTGGTATACACTTATTAAACAATAGAGTTCTTCTGTCGAAGGCACTATCGTGTGATAGGTTGCCCGAGGAAATTTAATGTTCACAACAAGCTTATATGAAGTTTGAACATCAAATTGCTGAGGGAAACTTTCACACAGGGCCTGAGACAGAATGACAATTGTTTTTATTGTACAACGCTAAATTTTGAGCGAAAATTGCCAAGGACGGGCACTATTCGCTGATAGGCGCCCGCTGAGAAGAGACACTATCGCGTCACGTGATCGAGTTCGACCAATGGGAGCACCCCAATATTTGGCGTTGTACTATAATGATAGCTATTCACCTCCAGGCAACCCTCCCGGCATTTCTCTAGATTTCGCACGCTAGTCTTCCCTCATTTCTCAGAAAAAAGGAAGTATTTAGTGCTAGCTATCCACTGCTTTGGTATATACTAAAACAATTATTCACCTCAGTGTCGGTGAAGAGATATTATAGATATAATAGAGAGTGTTTACCATTTACCGAAAATATCCGCAAATTTCGGTTGGAATGTAAATGGAAAGACTATTTTGGTTCGCCCGACCGGAAAATTTCCGAAATAAACGGAACGTCTTCAGAGGTACTCCAAAATTCCCAACCAGAATATCCAAACGGAAAATTGTGTTCCATTTACTTTTTTCTACCAGTTCCAAGACCAACGCCAATTGTCAGGCTAGTTCCAGACTCTATGTAAATTAGAGCGAATCGCACAAATGGTACATGCTTATCTCGAATGGAATTTCCCATTCGGGAGGGCTTTCCTTACCATTTGCATAAACCGTAGATCAACCGGTTTGCCCCTGTAAATGGTAAACAACCAGATATTTATCCACCACCATTCACCTCCACTTCGGTGAATAACTTTTAACTATCCCGCCGAGTCTGAGTAGCCAATCAGAGCGTACGAAAAGCACTATCCACTGGTTTTGTTTATACTAAATAACAAAATTCTTAAGTCTGATAGGTTATTAACAATAGCAGCCCCAACTTACATAAAATTATGTTAAAACCCTACATAATGTTGTTCCTATAAAATTGTTTCTACTCTGTCCTATTACAATAATTTACCATGAGCTTACCTCCTTATACGCGTGTCAGGCTTTTTTCTGGCAATAAATAATTTATCCCTTTATCAAGAGCCCATGATGAACGCATAGTAAAACCCAGTATTTTATATACCTCGCATATTAAAGCTTGAATTAGAATTCTCATCTTCAGATGAAGATTGTGATGAACAGCTGTAGTAGTCAGAGGTCATCATGGGTGAATTTTCTTCGCTTTTAGTGTCATCACATTTGGAGCATTGAAATGGAGCAGTTCCAGGACCCCTTGGACTTGTGCAAAAGGTACTTGCATCTCTCATGTAGTCCCTCCAGGCTCCTCCGTGGTGACTTCGTCTTGTGCGCTGCCAGATTGGGTGGTCTGATACGATAGACATGATCTTAAAAGAACAGAGGAGACTTATTTCATCAGGGTTTATTAAGTTGGCGGGTAGAACGGATGCATTCTTTTTTCTTGTTTGCCAGCGCAAAAGATTTATTTCCCAAACCAAAACGTCGGGGAAATCCTCCAATTTTATCTATTCCCCTCTTGTAGTCTTAAGAGCCACTGATCAAGAAAGGAATGAAAGAAAAAGGTATCTACCCAAGTAATGTTGACAGTTTGGTAATGTACTGAGTTTGCTGCAAATAAGATTAAAAGATCAAGTAAAAAAGTGAAATCTATCAAGGTGACTTTTTTTCCCGTTTGGGTCAAATACCTCGTCACAGGTTAGCTTGCTGACAACGGCTCGGTAACCGATCTTTCTCCAGAACATGTCTCTTTTTCGAAGGAAATTAGGATACAGTTCTCGCCAGCTATTTCCCAAAGCCCAAGGAAATATGTCGTATTTTTCTTCTTCTTCGTCTTCTTCCATGTCATTAGCAAGGTATCTGAAAGTGAAATGGTTACTGCCAGGCTTAATTTACAGGAAAAAATAGTAGAAAAAAAACTTATTTACCTCAAAATGACTACTTACAGGGCTATGAAAAAATTCATTCTGTTATATTCACGCCGCCCCAGTTCCGCTCTTCTAAAGTAGGTATAAACCATTGCCAGTAGATACTGTGAGAAGTTGAAAGGAAGAAAAAATTTTTGAGTAACGTTTACTCATCAAAAAGTCGTATTAAAAATTCTGAAATTGTGGAGGGGTTGAGGCAGTACAGATTCTAGGCGCTTACCTTGTCTGATATAATTGCACAACTGTCCATCCAAAGAAAATCTTGAATGACATCATCATCTGCATTATTGACGAAGAAACATTTAAGCTTATTTTTGGTTTGAACTCTCGTGTGTTAAAATTAGTTCGAGTTGGAAAAACCAAAATAAGAAAGTTGCTTTGTAATGTAAGGCAATCGACAGGTCTGTTAAAAGTTAGTAAACCCGATAAAAAGACCTTGAGGTTTTAGGTTTAAACTAAAATGGTAAACTTACCAAGGAGCCTGAAAAAGGCTGCCATGAAAGAATTTCGTCCGCAGTAATCCGTGTACAGCTGATTAACCCTTAATTTCTTACACAAAACTTGTCTTTCATTTGCTAAATTATCACATTCACTGTAACTCCTTCTTCTTTTCAGTACTACAGTTTCTGGTTTCGCGCTTGTTATTTTCTCAATTCGTGGACACCTGTATTTCGCCATTCCTGAATCAACACCATTTTGCGAGCTACTTCTCGGCCGGTTTTTGACGGAAACTTGGCTTCCCATTTCCTGGGTGTTCAAGAGTTTTTGCAGGTCGTTTCTGACTTCGTTTGGTGCTTTCTTGAAACAGAAAAAGCGATTTGTTCGCATATTTATATCGGAGAAGAAGAAAGGGAGCTGCGCTCAACAAGCGCAAGCAAGTTGCCGGCGAAGCAGAAAATATTTCCCGCTCTTTTTTGCGTTTCCGCGCGCAGTGCACTGCACAGAAGGAAGGGAGGGGAGGGACGAAAAATAGTTTGGCTTGCGCCCGCGATTTCATTGCATTACTTGTAAATACTTTGTCTATGGGGACACATTGTATCTTACAACGTTTTCAAAATGGCGGACGAAAGTGAGAATGTATTGCAACCAGAATATCCATCAAAGCAGAGTTTGTTTCCCATAATTGGGTCTGATAGTGGAGCAAGTAGGGCATCTGGTAGTCTTCTTTTCCCTTCTGCTTCTTTTAAAGAGGAAGAACGCGCTAATAAAGGTAAGAGAAAGATGTGGTTGAGCTTAATGATAAACAACAATGTAAACTAGGTCTCGCTTCAGTTGCAACTGATAACTTATAGGACTATGCAAAATAGAACTAATAATAATAAAACTTAACTTGAAACTCCTATGTAAACTGCAGGGCACTTTATCCGTGCTAAGGGTATGCTTAAGTCTTTAAAATTCTATGCCTTGGTTTCAAGGTCCATCACCTAAACTGTACAACAGTGAAGGTCACATTCCATTGTACAACTAAGACTTTGTTCATAGGCCAGTACCCTGCAAACTTTTGCAACCCATGTTAAAGTTCTTTGACAAACCTGCATGAAAATTTAACCAGCTGTTATTTGACACTGTTGTGACCACAACCAAGTGTCAGCATAAGGCCCTAGCCAAGTGGAGTTGCAATTCAGCCCAACTTTGGAAATGCAAACTTGCATACGCAAGTAGGATGCAAGTTGCAATTAAAAAGCCATGTCAGTGCAGCCATGCACTTGTGCCCATACTAGGACAACAACACTGAGACCAACTTGCGTCAATTTACGTTAGATGGCCAAACAGTGCAAAAGCTTACGTTCACTTGTGACCAAGTTTGAGCTTGATTGAATTGAATGCAAGATATGACAAGCCATTGTAAGCACCAGCAAGTCATAGGCAAACAACGTCATGATAGCCTGCGAGCAGGCTCACATAATGTGTTATTTGTGCAAGTATCTTGGTGGCGGAAGTCAGCGAGTGAAGCGAGCCGGCAAGAAAAATGGGGTGACACTTTTCCTCGTCCCATTCTTCTCGCTAACTTGCAGATCACGGCTCCACCAAGATACCCATGCAAATAACACACTAAGTGAGCCTGCTCGCAGGCTAGAGTCATGAGATACATGTATGCCATAACTTGCAACTCCATTTGGCCAGAGCCTGGCAGATGGTTCCATTTACTTGAGGTTATAAAAAGTTTTTATGTGGGTGAGACCATGGAGAAATATCTTAATAAAGACTGTGTCTAATATTATGCAAGGTGCCTGTTTGTATGTATATAACTGTTAGAAATTATAGTAACAATGCTTTTTTTTGCAGATATCAACCAACCAAACTGGCTTAGGAATGAAAGCTACAAAGAAGTAATAAGCACTAAAAGTAACAACAGTGCAGTTAGTAACAAAGACCACAGACAGTCCTTGATTGAAAGATCTGTGGAAGAACCATATCAACCGCTTATAGAACCAGGAACTAAGCGTGTGCATTCTGATATTTCTAGTTCAGATGAAGACAGAGAACTTCTTTACAGTAAAGAAACCAAAAAAGAGCCTACAGAAACAAGGAGTCACCACCGGGACAGAAAGAAGCATAAACACAGTAAGAAGCGTAAACATAAACATGACAAAACAGGGAGTAAAGGTCACATTAGTGAAGATGACAATAAACCAGATACAATTTGGATTGAAGAGGCCCAACTTGTCCCCGAGAAAGCTTTTAGATTGAACAAGAAACCTGATCTGGCAAATCGAATGTATGATACGTTATACAGGTTGGACATTGCTTCATATAAGATGAGGTCAACTGTGACTTGTCTTGGCTTAAGCAAAAACCAAGTTATTGCGATGTCTGAAAAGAAAGGCAAGAAAAAGAAAAAGCTTGGAACCATTGCATCAAGATATTGGAACTTGAAGGATATTGAAGTAGATGAAAGGACTGAAGAAATCTCCACAGGATTGCCTGACACAATAAAGAAACCAGATCAAGGAGTTTGTTTGAATGATGACAGTGGCTTTGTGTCTCTTAAAATACCTGGTCAACATGGCAAAGCTACAGAAGGTCATCTTACAAGTTCAGAAGAACAATCAAATACTGACACTGATTCTCGTGACTCTGAAATGTTGCAAAAGACTGCTGAATTGAACAAAACCTTGCGTGAAAATCCCCAAGACATTCAGACGTGGCTTGTTCTTGCTAATTTCCAGGAAGAGATTGTCAGAAAAGAAGACTCAGTGAGATCAAGCTTTACAGAAACTGGAAGAGAAAGGAGAAAGGCTTCCACAAAAACCATTATTGAGAAGAAAATTGCAGTGTTTGAGAAAGCCCTGCAGCAGAATCCAACCTCGGTAGAACTAATAGTTGCTCATTTAGACCTTTGTAGTGAGATCATGGATGCAGAGGAACTGCTTCAAAAGTGGAAGAAAGTTAGTTTTGTTCACCCAAATAACACCTTGTTATGGCGCCATTATGTGCTTTTCATGCAGTCTAGGTTTTCTCTGTTCTCATTCAGTAAGACATCTACAGTGTATGACAAATGTTTGAGCACTCTGTCATCAATCAAAGAAGGGACATTTGCCTCTCATCAAGCTGATCATGATCTGGAGAGTGAAATGCTGGACTTGTTCATTCAGGAATGCCAATTTGCAAGGCAGTCAGGTAAACATTAAATGTTCAATTGCCATCAATACTTAAGAATTAATTTACTAAAATCAGTTGGTGGCCCAACTGACCCTTAGGGAGAAAGGGATACTTCTCTAGGGAACATTACCCAAGGGATATTTCCTTAGGGGTACTTTTGTATGTATTATTAGTGACCGGTACTGCCCCGAAGGGAATGGTTTCTGGCCTGCTTTAGTATGAATTAGGGTACAGTTTGATCTAAAGTAAGGGATTAAAGTAAAACATGCGAATTCACTGCTTACATTGTCCACATTGATACAGTCAAACCTCACCTTGCAGATACGTGCTTAATAAAGACACCTCCTTATTATAGACAGTTTTTTCTTGGTCAATCTCTCTTATTCCCATCACTCCCGAATGATACATAGGGCTTCCATTTCCTTCCGTATTTCCTCTGTTTACCCCTCCCTCTACTAAGCCTCGTTTTCTAATAAGCCTGCACTTTTAGGCACACAAAATGTAAATGAGCCTCCTTCCTCTATTATAAGCCCCCCCCCACCACGTCAAATAATATTATCACTAAAATTAAGGTTTTGAACTGTTGAATAACACTTTGACCAAACTCTGCTGCTAATGTTCTCTCATGAATCCATTTCATCTGCTATTACTTATTAAGACTTTGTTTACCTTATGGGAAAAAGCTTTACCTTTGTGAACCTCATGGGAATTTTTTTTTTAATAAGCTGAAAAGCTTCAAACTTTTGTCAGTCACCTTGCAATTTGTTGAAACAATAATTACATGTATCTGTCGTAATTATAATGTATGAAAAGTTGTGTTGACTGTGATTGTCAGTCAGAAGTCTCCTTTACATAATATATTATATTGTAAACTCAGAACTTTGATGTGGAAAAATTTAATAAGCCCGTCCCCCTATTAACTAAAGCCCCCTCCCCCCTTCCACTTCTAAAAGGCCTCTAGGGTACCTTTTGTGAGATCTGAGATTGATAAACCCACGGGGAGTTAATAGAGGAAATACAGCTCTGCACTCCGTGTCTGTGTAAATATTCCTAGATGTCATAATTCATTTTCAGCTCGCCTCCTTCAGGTATGTCTAAGTTTTCTTGCTTCCTCATCCAACCATAAATCTTCCCTTAAAATGATCCGCTTGATATGGATGTCCCTTTAACATTGGATGCTTTCTGATCTTGACCCCTAGGTCTCAAATAAATCTAAGGTCAAACACTATAATTATATATTAGCCTAATGCAATTAACACAAATATATCCTACATTGGCAACATACTATTCAACACTCTAAGAAAGTGGAATTTTATAACAGGAATACACACCTTCTTGTTATCTAGAAATTACAAGCAAGCTAAATGAAAGGAAAGAATTAGTAAAACTTAGAATAGGTAATCACAAACTGCTGATTGAAACTGGTAGATATGATCAAATCCCAAGAGTTAATAGACTTTGTCCTACATGCAGATCCAATCAAATTGAAGAAATCATGAAATTCACTTACTTTTTCACTGTCCTAAATACTCAATTTTAGAGACAGGCTTTACAGGAAATAGAGTACCACCTACCAAATATAAAACAATTTTCTATATTAGAAGCTACAAAAGAATTAATGAATTCTGATAATTATTTTGTTAACATTCCATTGATGAGATTCATTCTATCATGTTTAAATTTATGCAATAAGTTATAATTACCAATTCAGACTGATGTAACTTGATTGTTATCTCCTTATTACATTATTATTTCTTTTTGTTGAGTTGACTTTAAATGTATGCTTATGCCTATACTGAAAGACCTTATAGGTCATGCAAATAAAGCCAATTGTTGTCATTGTTGTTAGTCCCAACACTGTGTCCAGCTCAGTGTTCGACAGACTAGTTAATTCTAGTAAAATCTGAGCCATCTTTTTTACAGAGTTGTCCATTTCCTCCAGAACTTCACTTTGATTAGGCTAGAACACTACTTAGTTTGTTTTGTCATCAGGTCACACAGAAAAGGCTGTTGCATGCTTACAGGCCATGGTTGAACTGAACTGTTTTTGTTCAACTGAGCTCGAGAAGAATACCCCTGTGAGTGGGCAGATGGCCTTCCTGGAAACATTTTGGGACAGTGGACAACCTAGGTACAGTGTATGCAATCTGCCGTGAAGTTAATAAACCATAATTGTTTTGGGAAACTGAGTAGTACTTGAGCTTGAGCATGCAGTGCCAATTGGGCTACAAGCTTGTATGATGAGATTGATTGATCCTTTAAGATCTTGTTTAGGATCCTTTTGAACCTGTTACTTATAGGATCCCATTAGCATCTTGTGTAAGATTTATTCCAGGGAATCTGTTGGACTAAATCTGTTCTTATTGCAAACTGGTGTGTTTTGATCCTTAGAGGTCATAAGTTCCCTGGTAGAAATGCTATACAGGATCCTACAGGATTTTTTAGGATCCTATAAGATCCTACAGGATCCTGTAAGTTCACACAGGGTCCTACCCAGGATCCTAAGTGGCAATAATCCTAACCATGTTTTATAGGATCCTACTCAGGATCCTGCTTAAGATTGTTTAGGATCCTGTTTAGGATCCTATAGGATCTTGTTTAGGATCCTGTAGGATCCTATAGGACCATACAGGATCCTACATGATTTCAATAGGATCTTACGGCATCTTATGTAGGATCTTATCAGGATCCTGGGATGGGATCCTACAAGATCCTGATAGGATCCTATTAGGATCCTATTAAGATCCTTGGCAGAATTTCTACCAGGGTTGTTGAAAGGCAAAGGCTTAGAATCTTCATATCTTATTTCAATGATTTCCTGCAATAGGGTTGTAATTTTTATGATAAATGAAATGTGTATCCTACAACTTAATCTTACCTCTCACTCTTTTAAGGTTTGGTGAAGATGGTGCAAGAGGCTGGAGCACATGGATGGCTAAAGAAAACAAAAGTGTTTCAAGTGAAGAGCTTATTGGTGTCAAGAAGATTTTCAAGTCAACTTGCAGCAGTGCAAGCGAAGGGAGTGATTTTGTTGATGTTAATGACGATGAGATTGCCGTTGAAAGAGATCAACCCCTGTGGAAAAACTGGGTACAAGTTGAAATGTCAAGAGAGAGGAAGCAGCTGTTTCCATGGCAACCAGACAGTGTAGCAGGGCAAACAGAAGAGGACTGTGAAGACCCTGAAAGACTTGTTCTTTTTGATGACATCAGCTCAAGTCTGTTTAAAATCACTGATCCTACCAACAAACTCAAGCTGGTCTTGTCTTTCTTGACATTTTTTGGAGTTTCGATACCTTGCTTAAGCTCATCAGCAAGCAATGATGTACAACGATTCCTACGCTTGTCACTAGAGCATGCATCACAGCTGCTGGTGCCTAGCATTCCCATGGTATCTCAATTTCTAGGTTTGTGGCAGTCATACCACTGGAACGGTGACACCTCTGCTGACTCGAATCAACATTGGCCCTCACCAGAAGCTTTGGCATTTGTGAGGAATATTTTTGTACAAAGTCTGCCAGTGTTTGCTGGAGAAATAAGAAGCTTTCTGATGGTAACATGGCTTTGGTATGAGTTTCGACTTACTCAGCAGGTAAAGTCATCAAAGGAAGGCAAACGGATGTACAAAGATGTGCGGAAACTGGCCAGAAGCCTTCTCAAACTACCAGAAAACAGGTCTGTGAAAAGAGTTGCATTGCAAAATTTTATTTAATGTATGGTTTAAGTTTATTTTATGTAGTTCAGCTTAAGATTGTGCCTTTTGGCAAGGCAAGTATCAGGTCAAGTTTGTTTTGAATTTTCAGTGGATTGCCATTGGTGACACTAACAAGTCAAAGCTAGCTGGGTTGGCTGTTGTCAAAAAGTGGTTATCTTCAGACTACTTACCAAAAGTGGCACTTTCCAGATAAAAGGGAAACTAGGCAGGATGACAGAGTTTTTACTTCCCAAAAATCCTTTGTTTTTTTTTTAAATAAAAAAAATACACATTAATTTTATTTGGAAAGAAAAACTCTGTCATCTTGCCAAGTTTCATTTTATGAATTGTGGTAAAATAAGTTTGAAAATATCCTGTTTTTATCAACAGCTGTTCCATCATGAAGTCAAAAAATGGGATAATGAACTCTTAAAAGGAATGCTTGCCTGGTTATTGTATTCCCTTGTTAACTTTCAGGAATGATCTGAAGTTGTGGCAAGCTTATGCAGAGATGGAGTGGTTATCTGATAACACTGATGAAGCTCGCAGAGTGTTTGACTCAACTCTCACAATGGCTGCTGAAATGTTTCCTGATGAACAGAAGAGGAGAACAGCTTTCGCTCCTCTCGTCAGGTAATTTTCTTTTAATACATTATTAATTTTTCTCAGTAACCTGAAGAAACAGGCAATGTTTTACCATGCATGTGGGTTATTTTGGTGGGAAATTACCATTTGGGACTTAAGAATGCATTTCATTTAACATTGACACCTGTATCAACCCATTATTTGGTTGAGGGTCACCCTTCACAGGGTCACCCTTGGCATACATCATACCCAGGTGTGATTGATTGTGGACAAGGACATTGCACTATGCATTTTTTGTGCAAGTGTTCTAGACAATTTTCGTGAACTACTGCAGAGTGCAACACCCCTTAATTTCCACAACTTGATCTTAACTCAACTCAACCCAGGCATTGGCAGTTACCTTTTTGAGGTAACTTGCATGAAAACTCACAAAGTAACACTCCAGAGGGAACTGAACTGGGATGAACTCATACCAGTGTGAAAGTCATCAGCCATGTGAATGCATGTTATTTTTTTATCAGGTCTTATGTGGAGCTGGAGGTGGGAATCACAACAGATGGGAAAGTGTGCCAACTTTCGACAAGTGAGGGAAATAAGAAAGCATTACATATCCTGACAACCTTTGTAGAAGGAGCAAAATTCCAGCCTTCTAACTCAGAAACCTCAGAAGTATCTGCTGTTCGACTGGTGAAGTGCCGCAGGTTCTACCAAAAGGTTCATCAAGGAATTATTGAAGTGAGCGAATCTCAAGTGAAGAAAGAGATGCTATTATCCTGTAGTATGGCCTCTGGAAGTCTGGCAGTGCATCTAGAAGCTTGCAGTGCTTTGTTTGAATACTTGAGTTCTGGTGTCTCCAGTGTGTTGTTCATGTGTAATGATGTCTTGTCGGTAACGTCGTCTCTTTTGTCAAGTGCAGCAGGCCTCAGTGAGCTGGACATCGAACTTATCCTCAGCTCTTATATCAGACTTTTTAAATTTCACTGCAACACTGGCAGAAACTTACCACTAAAGGACACAAGAAAAATTCTGCATTCTACACTGGAGAAGTTTCCTGATAATCCTGAGTTCTTATCATTTTACATCCAGCGCGAATCTAAGTCAGTTCTCACTGGTGAAATCAGAAGGACACTGGACAAGGCCACACTAAAGGCTACCACGCCTGTCCCTTGGGTTTTTGCTCTTTATTATGAACAGCTCAGGTCAAAATCTCTCATATCTGTCATGGAGTGTACTCTTCCTTCTACATTAGTCATGCCAGAAAGCTCCCCAGTGGCTGTCACCTCCCTTCCTGTAACAGGTGTGGTTCATCGTCAGACTTCGCTGTTTGAAAGAGCTGCATCAAGCTCATCAGCCAGGCACTGTGTGGCATTGTGGAGAATGTTTATGGAATTTGAGGTAACCGAAAATCTTAATTAACAAGAAAAGCCCCAGGGGCATTAGACCCTGCCGTTGTTCTCCCCTCCAGGGTGTAAAATATGTTACGGTCACTCAAGATAAAAGCCCTTGTCTGTGTAGTGAAAGACACGACGAGTATTTGTTTGGCTGAGCAAAAACCGGAGGTCTGGGGCAAGTGACGACCAAAAAAAACAAAAACAAAAACCACGGGGAAAAAATGGGTATTACTAGACCCTGTCCTGATGGCGGGGTAATTAATAATAATCAATTTATGACTTACAATTAAATTCAAACTTAACATGCAATGAGGCCTCTATGTGGTTTCAGTGAGTTTGCTTTTATGATTGTAGACCTAAACGTTTAAAGGTTTGATTGCACGATACACTTAATACAAATGCTATACGGTATTTAATTTCTATTTTTTGGTCACTGTTGTGTAGGCTATGATTTTGTACTGTTGTCCTTGAACTTGTTTCCCAGTGTTTGCTCAACAATAATTATAACGTCAACACTAACTTGATAATTTTTATAGTTAGTGATGGAAGAGATTTGATGTGAAATTGCCGAACTCTTTGAGATCATAATGAGGTACAATTAATATCTCGAGTGTTGGGACAAAAAACCCCCAAACTTGTCCAGTTTTCGCATGCACTGCAGGTTTAGTGTTCTAAACACCGGTTTGTTTTCATTTTGCAACTGAAGCCAAAATCAACAACAATCTCACTCTCGCATTGTTTGCAGTTTTTCTTTTAGCTGTTTGCCATGGTATAATCTCTAAAAAAAGATTGACTTCTGGCAAAAAGTATAATATTATTTAGGGGCATTGTTTTAGCACTCGAAATCTATAGTGTATGCAAAAATTAACAAAATTTTCAAATCGTTTTTTAGTCGAAACACGAGAAAGTCAAGTCAGTGTTTTACCAAGCTCTACAGAACTGTCCTTGGGCAAAGGTATGTTTTGAAATTAGGTCAACAGTGTTTAATTAGCTATAAAGATTGTTTTGATTGTAAGTGGTATGAACCCAGGAGTTGTATCATAAGTCAGTTTAAGGTATGATTGTCCAGATGAGTGTAGTCCTGAGAAGGACTGTGGTGACATTGACTGACATGTCGACAACCTGAGAGGAAGTCACTGTCAGAGTCAAGTGAATGGAGAATTGTCATTAAATGTTAATGGCACAAGATCATCCTCATGACAATGATCTGCTGATGATTCACAAAATTATTCACTTGACTCTGATGATGACTTCTGCTCAGGTTGTGGAAATGTCAGTCAACCACAAATGGTCTTACTCAGGACTACACTCACCAAGAAGATCATACTTTACCGACTTACGATAGTTTTGATTAGTATCTGGTCTGGACTGAGGTTCAGTTCTTTAAGACATAGTGAAGGGAGTCGGGCTTGGGGGATGTAGGGGGTGCAGGGACTGCCAGCTCCTTCCCTTAGGGGGTCTAAGGAGTTAGAACATTAATATTTTCACTTCCTGTACCGTTTTGTCCCAGCTGCTGCTCCTACTTTGACAGTGCCCCCTTCTGTATTGCAAAATGTAACATGTAATGCAATGGCGCGCAATTTTACTTTTTTCAATCCTTTGTCTCACAAATAAAGTTTTTCTTCTCGTTCCTGCTCATCTGTCTCCCATACATGCATAATCGCACTGCATCAACACATACCGATGAGTCAAGATGTCCTGTCACAAGATGTCCTTTGACCCTTATTACTTACTGTGTTCACACAGAAACAGTTTTTCAAAAGGTTAAAGGGCAGCTGTTTGCCACATTTACCCATTATTTTCTAGATTTAACAAAACAATTGCAATCATGCAAAATCTTGAAGGTCGCATTATGGCTAGCCTGTGTCACAGACGGTCTACACTGCCAGTATATCTAGGTTTTGAGTGACACGTCGGGCTGCACCACAAGCTACATTATGGCAGGCCTTTAACAGAACCTTGATTTGTTTGCTGCAGGTTTTGTACATGGACGCTGTACAGAAATTACCCGAAGATGTTCAGGACATTGTTGATTTAATGACAGAGAAGGAAATCAGATTGCGTGCTCCACTTGAAGAAATTGAACTTCTCCTTCAGGCGTAATCTCACGTTGTAACCAGTAATTCTCATAAGGATGGTCAATCAAGTATTTTGTTAACCCTTTAAACCCCAATAGTGATCAGCATCAAATTTCTCCTCATCATATCAGTGCATTATAACACAGAAAGGTCATGAGGATTGGGGAAAATGATCACCAAAGATGAAGACTTGATGTCTTAACAAGTTCTCCCATTAAGTGCTCAGTAAAATGTATGAAAAACAGTGAGGAGAAGATGCATGTTGATATTGGGGCTTAAAGGGTTTAGTCACATAATGCTTCTGTCACTTTTCTCTTGGCTATCACTAAGGGAAAACAGGGACTGCTTATAGTCTGTGCTACACTCATTAGGACTGCTAGCTTCATTTAACCATTTCACTCCTAAAGTGGCCAAAGCAAAAAATTCCTCAAAAATTGCAAAATTTCGTTTCATAAGACCCTAAGAATTAAATAGTCCTATGCAAAAGTTCTGCCAAAGAGGTTTCATTTGAATGGCAACACGATAGGATTTTGTCAACAGATTAAAAAGTTAGAGTGACAAGACATCTCACCATAACCTGGTCTAGGAGTGAAAGGGTTATTGCCTCTTTCAGTGACACTGAAACTGGGAACTTCAAAACCCAACAAACAATGCTTTCAAACAGTACTTTCAACATTGCAAATATGACCTTGCTCGCCACGAGTCTCCCAGTAACTCAGTGGTTAGAGTGCCCAACCAATGTACGGCAGGTTCGGTGGAACGTTGATTTAATAAAGTGCAAAGGGACTGGGGAAATTGGTTCGTTATTTGGAGGGTTCACTATATCGAGGTTCTTTTCCATACATTACTCTATTACTGGGCTGAAAAATATCGTTCATTATACCAAGCACTTTATTATATAGAGTTTCGTAAAATCGAGGTTCCATTGTAATGGGTTTGATTCCTGTTGGGTTACTCAGATTTTTTCTTTATCCCACACTCATGACGAACTGAATAAATTATTCCATCTTTATTAAGAAATAATATCCATGACGTCACAAGTGTGGGACAATAAGAAAATCTGAGCCCCAACAGGAATTGAACACACGACCTTCTGTAAACCGGTCAGATGCTCTAACTACTGAGCTCTGGGAGAATCCTGGCGAGCTACCTGTAGATCATGTTTTCCTTAATACAAATCATAACCATATAGAGAACCAATGAACAGAGTAAAACTGACTGAAATTCACTGGTCAAGGCGTACACGTAGACTGCTTGTTTTTTGACACTAGTGGAAAATGGCAACCATTGGTCAAATCTTGAATTTTGAAGTTTACACATAATTGAAAGGTTCAGGACCAAGGGTCATCACTCATTCAACTTTTGGCATTCCAAGATGCAACATAGACTCTATAACGCCTGGTTGGTTTAAATAAGAATGAGGTGCCATGAGTTCAAAAGAGTGTTTGATCCCCAGCTCTCTTGTAATCTTGTCGAAACTGTGTGTTTTCTCCTAAAATTTCTCGTTTGACTTCTGACTTGTGGACTCTTGTCAAGATTGTGCCGCAATTCAAGTTGTGACATTTTTCTTTTTAATTTTCTTTTCCTTTTTTGCACATTTGAATTAGCCTCCCATGCAGACGCTCTTAGGGCTTTGTCACGCATTACTCCTCATGACGAAGCCCTAAAGGCATCAGCTACGTGGGAGGGCTACACTCAAATGTGAAATCTGCATTTCGCACCTAATACATGTACAATCATACAAGAACCTTGTCAGGATATCTTGGAAGAAAGCTTCTTCGTATATGGAGGTTTTTAAGTGTAAAGTAGCTGTAGATTGCAGTTTAAAAATTATGACACTTCAATCAGTGGCTTTATTGTACAAGATTTTTTAATTAATGTGTACTTTTTGGAAAACCTAGGGTACATAATTGTAAAAAACATGTATCAAAATTGGAGGATACATAATACGAAATACACATTTTGTCTTCAATTATTGATTGCCCTATTATCAAAATGTACAAGCTAGCAACTATTTATAAAATATTTACATTCAAAAAGAGTGTAGTTACAACCGAAATGATCTGTATATACATAACGGATGGCCATAAACTATTTCTTCTCAATCAACTTTTCAAGTGATAGTATGGCTACCTCTACTTTAACCCTTTAAGCCCTGGTATAAAAATGCATATTCTCATTACTGATCTCCATACATTTCTTATGACACTAGTAAGGAGAATTTGTCTAAACATCAAGACAGCCCATCCTCAGTGATCACTTCCTTTATTCTTGTCACTTGAATATTCAAACAAGTAGTGAACATGTAAAGAGAAATTTCATGTTCATCGGGGCTTAGGGTTTAAAGGGTTAAAAATTTTTTTGGCCTGTTCCAGGCATCGACATTGTGCAGGGTGAAGAAAACAGTATGCACCAGGAAAGAAGACAGTTATCTAACTTTTTTCCCCTTGCAATATTTTTACTCAAACACAATCTTTCCTGTGTAGAATCCATCTCAATGCCTAGAGCAGGCACACATTTGTAAAAATTTGTGCATTTTGTTTGCTGTTTTGGTTCCACTGCTCTATGTACACTCCAGGAAGTGTTAACATACCAAGGCATAGCTATGCAATTAGCCTTGTATTTAACTGAGACACTTACCCTGGTTATTGTCTTGAATTTATCTTTGGGCATGAGAAAGTGAGAGTTTTTAAAGTGCTACTCATCGTTATTTTTGTGATTTTAAGGTTGTACCACATTCTAATACAACCGTCAGCAGATACTAAGAATAGTATTTCGAGATTAGTATTTACCTGTTCACTATTTATTTTAAAACATCAAATTTACTCCTGAAGTTAATGCCACCTAAGTTATTAGACTTAAGCAGATACTATCAAACAGTATTTTGAGAGCAAATTTTGAGATCAGCTTTTACCTTCACTTTTTAATATTTAACTTTAAAACACCAAATTTACTCCTGAAGTCGATGGCACCTGATTAGACTTCAGCTTGAGTAACAGTCAAGTCATTTTTATGGATGCCTGCCTCGGAGTCTAATGATCCATGATCAATATGAATATCAGCTGCTGTCTGTGTACCACTGCTCTCTGTCACAACGGCCTGTGCCGCATACGTCTGCACGCCAGAGTTTATATCCTGGTGTACCTGGACAGCAGCAAGCGACAGTGATCCAGGAAGGCTCTGTTGTCCTATATCATGAGCCTCACCTGACAGGTGATGGGCGTGACCTGATGACTGGTCTGTGCTGCTGTCTGAGAGATGAGACACTGTGACAAGCCCAGATGAAGGCGACGCATACACACTGTACATCACAGGAATTTGCCCTGCTTGTGATGTCAGCATCATGGACGATGGAACAACATTACCGAGGGAGACAACAGTACCATCTTGATTGGTCGCTATGGGAACCACAACAGTTCCAACTGATTGTAAGTTGTTACCTTGGGAACCTGAGGACTGGTCGACATTATGCTCTTGAGCCTGATTGGCTTCCTGACCCATTTGTAGGGTTATGGTGTTGGATGTTGTTGTGGGGTTGACGGCATTCACTTGGACACTCTGTGTGGGGGGTTGGTGCACTCGCTGGATCTGCAGAGGCTGAGAAAGAACCTGCAAATGAAGCAAATAGCGTTGCAAGTTAAGGATTTGTTACAAGAGAGTGTTTTCCACTGCTTGTTGTGGCACAAAATAGCAACAAGAGATGCAAGTACATTGCAGTACCTAATAGTATATGTTGCTGGCACAAATGTTGCGAGAGGTAGAGCTCAGATCTGCTTTTCACAGTGATTGTTTAAAAAAAATGTGTGATTTGTAGACAAAAACAGGAGTAGAACTCATTCCTGATGCTTTAAGTGATTGTTACAACAGCGACAAAGTGATTTGTCTGTTGTAGGGTAAATTACACTAACTTGCAATTTTTGTCACAATTTTGTTTTGAGTCAACACACTAATTAAAAGTAAATTACTAAGTACCATTTTGTGACAGAGGATTACCATTAATATTTCTTCAAACGACTTTGTGAGTTCATGTTTTGGTAAATTTGTTCATGTTTTAATTTGTGTTAGCATTATAATACACCTTTTTTTCCTTTTTTCTGAAACATGCACAAGTTATTTAATTATTAAATAATAAATATCACACATTATTATTATTATTATTATTATTATTATTATTATTAAGTATTGCCTGTAAAGTTGTTCCATGATAAAACTCTCAGAGAAAACTTGTTGCATCATTTTTAACAAAAATTAGATTTTGCCATCGTTGAGTTAATGTTACAGTCCTAACACCTATTTCTACCCAGATTTGATTATTTTATTTTTCAATGAGGTTAATGCAAGTCTCCAGTAGGTCTAGCCATTTTTTGGTTCATCACACGATATAATGCTGTATGGGAGACAACAGGTTAAAGCTTCATATTCAAGAAATGGGTCTTAATATGCTAGTCTTTGGAGTTGACCAGTCTACTTGCTTACAAAGATGATCAGCATAAAATTGCTTGTAAAAGACAACTTTTAACACTAATGATCACTTCACCTGATTGAGACTCACTAAACATTATAAACAAATCCATTACAATGTAAGTACACAGTTTGTTTGGAAGAGGCTTGAATTTCATTTGATGACTGAAAATAGTCAAACTCCAGCTTCATAAGAAACAGCAGTCTTGAATACCCAAAAAAGGAAGATGTTCTTTCAAAATAGCCCTTGTAGCCACAGAGTACATCACGACAAACAACATATCAATGCTCAAAATTCCTGACACCAAACTCTCCTACAGTGAATTGTGACAGAACACCAAAAAAGGTTTGTATTTAATTACTAGATATTAATTCTATTGTTCCTAAGGAATTGGTGACAATTACAGCTACATACTTAAGCCAAAACTGTCACAACACAGCTAACTAGATGTAGGATTATTGTTTTGCACAAGTCAAGCAAATCTACAAGCTGACAATTTTTGCATTGTGATATGCTCTTGTGTATTTCATTTTATTGTTCCTAAGGAATTGGTCACAAATTATCACAGCTACATATTTTGACCAAAACTGTCATAACACAACTAACTAGATGGAGCATTATTGTTTTGCACAACTCAAGCAAATCTACAGACTAGCAAGTTTTGCATTGTTGTAGGCAATCCAGCTGTTTCATGTTATTGTGCCCAAAGAACTGAAAATAATTCACAGCTACATATTTTGACCAAAGCTGTCATGACAGAATCAACTAGAAGAATGACAAAATGTTTAGCAAAACTCAAGCAAATCTACAAGACAACAATTTTTGCACTTCATTCTATTGTTCCTTAAAAATTAAACTCTATCGTGGCTGCATAGTTTGACCTACATAGTTGCATACATGTAGTTTGGCTAACTGTCCCAACACATGCAAATAGAGAAATATTTTTTCTTTTTGAGGACAACTCAAGCAACTCTTCCAACTCACATATTTATTTTTGCAAAACACAATCAAAACATACTTCTAAATATTTCTACCAAAACTGTCAACACAACCAGCTAAATGATGGCAGGTTGGTTGGCACTGACAAGTGAGTCTTACTGACCAGAAATACCGTAAAATGACAATTTTTTTGCATTTATTTACCCATCAATGATTAGAACACTTAAAAACAAAGACAGAGCAAAACTAGACAAACTTCTAATTTCTGAACAAAAAGTTAATCATACATCCAGTAAATCCAAAAAAGCAGAAAAAAAACTCCGAGCTCTGAAATTTAATGCAATAAAATTTCAGGATAAATTTTGGAAAGAACAAAATATCAGTTTTCTAAACAGAAAGTTTATTATCCATCCAAGTTGATTACATATCCAGCTCTTGATCACCTCAATATCAATTATCCAGACTTTTCAATTACTCTGTCTGACTTTTGGCAGTTATCTGATTTGTTTATGAACATTTAAGGGGCAGTTGCTACAACTTTGAGTGGAAATAGTTAAACTGGCTTCATTTACTCCATACTCCCCTATACAAGTCTGAACAATCAAGGTTGGACTGTGATACTATTATTTTTTCAAATTTTAATGGAAGAGAATAGAATATTGTTGTATTTCTTCTACCTGTACAGCTGAGCCTTGTTGTTGTCCCTGGGTAAGAGTCTGTCCCAACTGAACTGATGTCCCTGGAGCAAAGATAGTAGTAAACGCCCCTCCTGGCATAGCTTGGACAGAGTAAGACGAAGGACCAGAGGCGCTCTTGTTTCCTCCCTGCTGTTGGATGTTTGACGGTGGAATGTAAGTTGTGATAGGAAACGAATGGCCTGTTGCTGGCAACGCTGTGATTCCTGTCATGGGTCCATTGCTGCCAGATATGGCACCCACCGCCAAACCTTGGCTTGTGTCTATTTGTTGGGTTGTGAAAATACCACCTCGGTCCTACAAAAATAAAACTTTTCTGATACCTCATGGCTTTCAATGAATAAATAGTCTTTTTAAACAAGTAATAGTTGTTGAATGACAATGAAAAAACCTGTGGCCCTCAGATCCTATATAAAATTGGAATTATTTAGAAAATATTGGCTTGCTAAAAATGATTGCAATTCTGAACTCTATGAAGTACAGAATAGCTGTTTCAGAGGTTACTGCATGTCTAATTCAAAGGGTGACTCTTTCCAAATAGCAACATCACATAACATAAACACAACACATAACATACCACAACACAACATTAAAATTAATAACATAACAGAACACAACACAACAGAACATTTTATTAGGGAAATGAAATCAATACATGTTTAGAACACCCCCTGAATGGGAAAACTGTGATTTATTCATTTTGTTTGATTATACTAAATGTCTTGTTTGTTTCCAGTATAAACTTAACCGAATGTTGGAACTCAAATATTAGTAAGCATAACAGACCAACTTCTCTATCCCAATATGGTTATTTCAGATAGCTTGTCCTTGTATTGGTACAGTGTAGATAAATAAATTAAAATAATATACTATTATATATCCCTGGCTGATTGTAAACAAAGTAAGTTAATTGTTTAATTTGATTTTTATGCACAAAAATACCCCTATAATTGAATTATTTTATTGAAGTATTTCAATCACAAGTGTATAAGAAGAATAGAGAGCAGCTTCAATTGCAAAGAGGACAACTTTTCAGACACAATATATTAAATTTCAACGCGATGAAAGAGAGCAGGTTTTGACGGTTTTCAACAGCAAGAGTATGGTAATTTTCGGAAAACTACCTTTACTTGGCAGTCAAAGCAAGAAATTCTTCATGTTCATGTGAAAACTTTGTGGAATATTTAGCAAATTTGACGCGTTCTTTACTGATATATTGGCAAGGATGATACGCAACGCCGAAAAATGCTAACGTCAAGAGAATATCAAGTTTCAATAACCTACACCGAAACGCGAAAGCGAAACCCAGAACGAAAAGTTTGCTCAAGACATTAAATCCGTTATAACGAAATTGTTTTGAACTGTTTTCCCAGTGAATCGAGTCCTTCAAAACATAAGAGGATTCCCCAAATTTGAACACTGAAACAAACACGCGAGGGTTTACATTCGTTTCCAAAAATGGGCACGAAATGTACCAAAGAAGGAAACGGGCGCCATATATGGTTGGAATGTTTAAAGGACACGGAGTTTGAAAATTTGACGCGAAAATTTCGCCGCGAAAGTAATATCTTCTCGAAGCAGACTTCTTCAAAACAAACCTTGTGAGATTACTCTTACGAGAGAAAAACAGCTGAGGCTATAGCACCACGAAGAAAATGCAAACAAATGGAGACGATTACGGGCCGCGGTCGTTTTGATGGTAAACCGTTCATAGCGAGGAATGATAAATTTCTTATCAAGTTCGTACACGGGCCAGCCTGTGCTTTAAGGTAGAAATTTAGAAATGAAACAAATATAACTGATCAAGAAAATTAAAAAGCAAAAAAAAAATATCTGAGTTCTGTTTTGCTGCATGTTCATACACGAGCAACTGAAAGCTGCAATCGACAACAACTGCATCGAAAAAAATCGTTCTCAATTTTGAAACGTACCTGCATTTTCTCCGCTTCGTTTTCGTTTACAGCTGTGTAGGTCAAATCTGTTTCTTCGTAGCCTGTCTGTGACATCCTCTGTTCCGGATTTGGGATCTGTGATACTGGAGGATCCGGCGAATTTAGGCAAGTTTGAATAAGTGCTTTGCCGCTCTCGGAAGTGATCATTGGTTGTAGTTTCCTTGTGGCGAAGGTATAAACATGGCCAGTTTCCGAAGCGACTAACAACATCACCTGCGTGCCTGTTAACGTACTTAGCTCGTAAGCCTAAGGTGTATAAAAAGTAAAATGAAAACAAATAAGAAATCAAAGTCATCAGGAAAAATATACTATACTACTTTTTTTTTTAATTCTAAAAATCTATATTATCACATTACGCGGGACAAGCAATCTCAAATAACGTATAACCAACCTTCTTCATAATCCCAGTTTTTCTTTTGCTAAACGTCGTGTACCTCCGCAGTTTGTTGTCTATATATTTCATGTCGATTTTAACCCTTCCTCTCGTCTTTTTCTTTTTGGGTTCTACTTCTTCCATCGGCTCTCCAGAATCTCCAGCTTCGGCATCGCTGTTGTCTGCTTGTCTTTTTAGTCCACGTTCATCTCCAGGATCCATCGCTTCTTCAAATGTTTGTCCTCCAAGCGTCGTCGCGGTGAGAACTCCGTTGCTTTCTGCTTCTTGAGCTCCGAACTGATGCATGGTCTCCAGTGCATCTGATGTTGCTGGTTCTTCTCTTTGCATTTCAATCTTGGTTGTAGGATCGCCTTTTTTGGAGATGGAACTATCTCCTTTTATGTTGCGTTTCTTCTGAAAAAGGAATGTAGGTGGACCAATATGGCGGACTAACGTCGGTCTCGTGACCACCCTATATCACGTGACCGGAAAACCGTTAACCGGAAGTGAATCTGCAACGCAGCCAACCGTCATCAAGTGCAGTTTTCAACTTTTGTCTCTTTGACGAAAATGTGGAAACTTTTTTCTGTTTGTTCAAGTAATGAAAAAAAAAATCCAACTGAAAAGTTTTGAAAAATTGTCAATTAGCGTCGAACATCTCTTTCATTTTTGAGCCTATTATTTAAACTAGAAACACACAATACATACATAAACTTTATTTAATCTCGAATTTACAAAGTAGCATTTCTGCTAATTTCAGACAAATTTATACAATATTATTGTGACTACACGAGGCAATTTTTACTAGGTAATACGAGTTCTGGGGCAAGTGGCGTTTTCGCGTGTAACTGAAAAAAAAAAAAAGCATAGCTTGCACTGGATGTCAGTTTTCTCAGGTCTTGCGTAGAGCTGGAGGTGGGAATCACAACAGAAGTGTGCCATCGGAGCGAGGGAAATAAGAAAGCATTACATATCCTGAAGAAGCAAAGTTCTAACCTTCCAACTCAGCAACTTCGGAAGTGTTTGCTGTCCAACTGGTAAGGTACCACCGAATCTACCAAAAGTTTCTCCAAGGAATTATTGAAGCAAGTGAATCTCAAGTGAAGAAAGAGGTACTTCGATTACCCTGTGGTATGGATTCTAGATGTAGTGCATCTAGAAGCTAGCAGTGCTTTGTTTGAATACTTGAGTAATATCTTGTCAATGTCGTCTGACTTGTCAAGTGTAGTTGGTCTCAGTGAGATGGATACCCGGGAAGGAGGGGGGGGGGGTGATACTCCCTTATATGGCCTATACGGGGACGTGCCGCTGGACAGGGTATAGTATCGGTTTTGGCCTCTCAGTCCTGAACAGGGTACCTTATTTTCTCGATGGAACGCTGGACCCCGAATAAACGCTAAAAGAGGGAATTGTAAATAAGCCCCTCAGACGTTTATTGGTTGTATAATGAACTTAAGATTTAAGGGCTAGATATAACAATTCACTGGCGAAAAATGTAGTACGCATGCGCTGCGCAAAAAATCACGTGTCAGGTTTCCAGCGATGTCATTGGTTCAGAAGCGAAAGTGCCCGCGAGAAAAGAATTAGAAAAAGGAGTGATGGCTGCCGTGTTATGGCGATAGCCAGATGGCTTTTTTTCACGTCTGCGAGAAATCGAAACTAGATTTGTCCTCGTTATTAAGTGGATCATATTCTGTAGGCAATTTAGCATCCTGGGACAGTTCAACAAATGCTGCCAGTCGGTTTATTTTTCTGCAGTCAACGTCGGAAGATGCTGCCTCGCGAGGAAAAATGTCACAGAAAAGGTCAGTGATTTGAACGTTTTTGCTTGGTGTAAGTTTCATGCCACCCGGTCCAAAAAGAAATTATAAAAGGGTAAAAAGTCGATTTCTGAGCTTTCTGTAGATATATGACTTGGCTTGGACCGGGTGGCAGGGAAGTGATAATTTTCTGATACGTGTAGACTGTTTTGGGTGAGTAATTCGTACGTACCATGTCGAATATCATGGATGTTGTTCAGATAGTATCTTATTCCGGTATTTTAATACAAGTTATGACTACGAGTTGTAAGCTTACTTTCTTTACTCGTTTATGTAGATTAAGCCTATGCATGACTTTCTGTAAGCATGGTTTGCAGATTTACAATATTTTATTTGCCTTTTGTAATTTCCACAATCCCTTTTTGTATCATTTCATCCTGATAAAAAATGTGTAGGTTGACAATAAATTTTCAACGTGTGGATTATTTTAATGTGTCTTGAGGTTTTTCACCCTCTGTACTAAAGATGCTTGTTGTTTATATGACGAGCAAGAACCAGATGGAAACATTTACGCATTAAAGTGTAAATTTTTGAAAATTACACATTTTTAGCAAGTAGATTTTTCACTCTTCGTTATAAACATTGCTTGATGAGCAAGAACCTTTTGGGGTATTTCTAGTTTTATATTTAATTTTTTTTTGATTTTGTTTTTAGTTGTCAGTCAATTATTTATCTGTTGCTGTAGTGTACCCCAAGGGAATATATTTATTTTCATTCTGAAACATTTTTGTACCCCCATCCCTTTTTTGCTTGGGGCACCTCCCCTGTAAGCTCATCTGGATATGCAATTGCTAACTCTGATCTGTTTTTAGTACATAACAATATACTGTTCTTACAGTTATTATAGTCATGGACAAAAATTACAATATTATTGGCCCAAAATTGGCAGTCACGAGAGTCACTAATACTAGGAAAATGATGCTTGTCATAGACACAGGCACATTGGGAATCAAACTTGGTTTAAATTTTCGTAAAAATAATTTTCATAACCCCTGCTTTACCTTTGGGTGTTGTCTTTGCACCAGAAATGCTGGATGCAGGGTAGTTTCTGTTAAATGTGCACTTTTTAGCCCAGGATCATCAACTTTTTTTTAGTGTTAACATAATCCTTGTCCAAAATGATAGTGGTACTAAATGCTTTCAAAATGTAACATGTTTCAGATCTTACCACCTTACACCCTCCTTTGATAATCAGAATAAAAAAAAAAATGCTTACTTGCCTTTGTTTTCAAGTGTTGTCATTTGCACAAAGGTTGGATCCAAGAGGTGCTTGTTGATTAATTTCAAAACTGATTTAATGTCAACATTTGTATCATATGCTTGTTTTTTTTTTTCAGACCAAGATGAAAAAGTTTTCATGGAAGACTGAGCAAAAAAAATGGAAACACGCATTGGCAACAGGACATTATTCATGTTCCATGGTGATGAATGTACCTGTGTAAAAGGACATTATATTGTGGAGAGAATGCAAATAAACATGCTCTTTGCAGCAGCACTTCATATCTTGTATCTTCTGACCTCTTTGTTGTTGTTGTTGTTGTTGTTATTGGGGGAGGGGGTTACTCCTTTAGTGCAAGATTGTCAAGACCACTGTAATTCAGATATAAGTTAATTATAATGAGTTCTTGATGCTGGCAAGCTGTTGTTGGGATGTTCACCCACATACCAACAAGTGTATTTAATGAAAAGTTTGCAAACTTTAGTTCTTTAGTGAAGACACTTATAATGGAATCAAATCATGATTGGGACTCATTTACTTCTTTTAGGATTTTGCTCAATTAAATGTTTTCCAATGCACCCAAGATTGTTTATTGAAATATATGTAATGTCAGCTGTTTCGGTGTGATTGTTCAGTTTTAAACTCACTAGGTGAAATAATAGACCAGCTTACTCTACAGCTGAATTATTTGTACCTGCTATTATACGGTTAGTAATACAGTTCAGAATTTATACCACACTCTGCAAGCGAGACCTTTCTGTTAAACAATCTTAACCATTGCATGAGCCTTTAGGTCAGTGTAATTACTGTAGGTCAGCAACAAAACGGTTGGACATTTATCACATCCCTGGAAACCAGTTTATATGCAATAATTTTGAAAGAACTTTCAAAGTAGCACAAAAGGTGTACTGGACTGGCAAGTCGACTACAACTGTAGGAGCAACAAAACAGTTTGACATTTCTCACATCCCTTCAAAAATCTAAATAATTGAATAATTCAAATCTTTTTTATTATGCTCAAAACTCTTTGGGACTCTGTGCTATCTACTACTGAAGACAACTCCAAATTGATGTTCACAATTCTTGGTAAGGCCTTGGTGGCCTGTAGTTTTGAGTGATCTATATCTAATTTCCAATCAAGTAGTTGCAGTTACTAGTAAGTGCAAAATACTGAATATTTAATTTGCCTTCTAACAACCAATAAGAATCGAAGTAGAATGGTGTAGTTTCTTTAGGCATATAAGATTTTTGACCATCCCGAAAAGGGTTGCCCTTGAGTAGAACAAGATCACAATGAGAACAAACAACTTTTGTTGGAGTGTGAGAATCTAAAACATTTAATTACTTCTTTGTGTAATTTTGTTTGTGCATTTATAAGCTTAATTTTTTTTTCTAGCTGTACACAATGCAGGTACTAACTCCACACCGAAGTAATGCACTTATTTTATTAAGGAGGATACTCTATAATATGAAAACTGGTACAACGCTTAAAAAATTTGTAACGGTCGACGTCAGCCACGATATTATTGCCCACATTATTCTGCTATACAAAACACTTCCTAACAACATACTATTTTTAAACTTACGTTCACACCGATTAAAAATGGCATTACATTTTCCTAGAGCTGTTTCCCCGACTGCTGCAGGCTTTTTAAGAAATCTCTTATTATGGACAGTAAAATGTTCCAGTTTCTTGCAATTACAACCATGTCTCATGTGCTAAAATCTATCAAACGAGTGACGATCCAATGATGTTGCCAAGTGCCGAAACGATTCTCAAAACGTAAGTTACAGGTGGTGAACACGAAAACAAATCGTCCTATCCATCCACAACCGACCTCGTCTATGACTTATAACCCTTACGCTGTTCTCGTTCCTTTTACTTCTGTGTTTCTTCTCGAGCTAACTGTCAACACTTGCCGAAAGAAAGAAAGACCTCCAACAACTTTGGTGGCCATCTTGAATTTAAGAGCTCGATCACGTGGTCACGCGTCGACCAATCAGACATTTTTCGCCAGTGAAGATATAACAAAGGCGACTAATGTCGCGCATGCGCACAATTCTACTTCAAATGCCTTGAATTTGATTCGAAACGCGGGAAAAGAGGAGATGGCGGCGGTCGTGCTGACAGCTTTGATTTCATTGAATGTTTATCCTGTGTTCTGGGGCAAAGGACGCCGTAAGAATGTATAGTTGTTGAATAACTTCCAAATTTAGGTCATCATCTCAGCTTTTCCGTCAAGATAATTCATCGTGAGGAAAATCGCAGCAAGGGATTGCAAATCTGAGAAATGAGACGAGTCAGAAAAGGCGACGGTGAATTGAAAACTCGTGATAAGCAGACGAAAGTTTTGCCTTCCTGTCTTTGTTCTTCATCATCTTAACAGACTTCAACGCAAGACCAAGTACTGTTTAACAATAAAGTAAGTTGAACGTGAATGGAAATGCGTAATGTTTGTCGCATTGAAGGATAATTTGTGCTTGAAAGGGGCAGTAAGACAAATTCCTTGACAAGAGGAAGGTAAAAAGTGGCGTCCGCCTCGTAAACTACATGTTTTGGGGTTGTGAATGATTTCTGACGTTAAAAAAACGGAACATATAGCCGAGGCAAAAGTAAAAATCGATACGATCAAGGAATTGTATGGTTTTTGCTGCTTAAGCGAAAATATTGTGCCCAGACGCAAGCAGTTAACAGCGCAACTGCAACAGAAAAGCTCAATTTTATTCCAAACAAATTTTTGCTTCAAGTATCCGAGACTTTTGTCGTGGGTTTTGGTACACGAAATCCCTTTTGCTGGTAACAGTTTCTTAATTAAGGAAGCGACTTTTCAAGAAAAGATATTGATAAAAGTGGCAGGGCTCAACAGGGAGTCGTCAAGGTGTGTATCACTGTCAACGACATACGATGAAAATTACGCTACGGTCGCACCTCAGTCTACTTTGCTTCGTTCATTCATTCGGCTACTTTGATTTCTAAAAACTCCAGCCATGAAACAGTATGAAATATTGATTCTTATCGGGGTTTTTTTAATTGTATTGCCACGATTTGTAAAAAAGGAAACCCAACAAGATGACGCGCCAGCAGAAAACTGTGAAAAAAATAACTCGAATCTTGTCGCCAGATAGGTGTTGTTTGGGCTATATATCCTACAATAGGGCTTGGTACAGCGATCGCTTTCAACCGAGAATAGAATAATAAGGTAAGAATAAGTTAGGGTAAACAGTGTTAACTTTAAAGTGGCAAGGCGTGCGGAAAGGAACGGGGAAAGCGAGGCTCAAGAACATCAAAATAAGTTCCGTGAGATGAAAGAAACAAGGACAAGAGCTGCAGCTGTTATCAATAAAAGCACGCGGAATGAGAAATTTAAACTTAAAGTGATCGGTACTTCACCAAAAACCTACGAATTAGTTATAATACTGAAGAAAACTACCCAATTAGTGATGTTCTAGGAACTGTTTAAAGTTTATTAAGGAACAATACATAGAAATTTCACCTCCATGTCTTTTAAACAGACCTATTCATAATGTGTCGAATTTGCTCTTTACATTTTAAGCTTAAAGTACATTGTGAGTTGTATTAATTTTTATGATTGTACACTGTGTTTCATACTAAACAAGATTCATATAAATACATTTCCAATTAGAAAAGTTTAATTCCAGACATAAAATGTACACATAGCATCTACTAAAAATAGAAAATATCATGTTTGAAAAGCAGCACACACAGATCTAGAAAGAACAAATAAATTATTTGTCCTACTCTTTACTTTTCTTGACTTTTAAAAGGAACATAATTAAAAAATTATTTACCTTTAAAACCCAGCAAAATAACCAGTAACAGTTCTTTTGTGTTTAGTTTACACTGTAAAATTTACCTGTGCTTGAAGTAATGAAACATTTGGTTCTCTTTTATTCAAAAAAAATACACATAACCTATCTAGAAGATCACTAAAATTGTAGAAAAGCCGCTCTTTCTTTTCTTGCCTAAAATACTAATAACTATATTTGTAACATGAACTCTCAGTATGAAAAAGAACACATGCACATGATTTTGGTTTGTCTTTCTTGGGAATATGTCTGAATTCACAAGACCAACAACTCCAAGCTGGCTTGATAGCTCAGTTGGTAAGAGTGCTGCACTGCTATCATAAATAAATAAATAAATAAATAAATAAACAAACACTTTATTTCAGTAGGGTGCATAATTACAGTCAAACTGTAGTCTCCCTTATGGCCCTACGAAACATCCAGGTCGAATTGGAATTTGGAAATGTTGGTTTTTATGGAGGGAGGAAAAGCGGAGTACCCGGAGAAAACCCTCGGAGCAAGGACGAGAACCAACAACAAACTCAGCCCACATAAATTATGACACCGGGACTGGGAATCGAACCCAGGCCACACTGGTGGAAGGCGAGTGCTCTCACCACTGTGCCATCCCTGCTCCCCCATTGGGTTTACATGTATATCCCAACCAAGCCTGTATTTTTTCAGACTTTTTTTGCAGTTGCCTAAGTTGCACACACAGCTGCCATGGTCTTCCATTTTGTTAAACTCCTAATCTGCTAAAATGAAAACCTAGAGTATGTGGGACCAGTTAGGGACTCGTCAGTTTTCTAAAGGAGCAGGGGGAGGGCAATGAAATGTTATGGACCCAAAATCAATTTTGACCCCTCAGAGGACTGGTTGTTTTGGATGACCATAAGACAAGGCAAGTTCCTTTATTTCCTTTAACAAACTTAGGAGGACAACAAGGACAAAGTTACAAGTTAAAGTTAGAGTTGCCAAGTTTTACTTGCCATTTCTAACCACTTGCAATGTATTTTGTGGAGTCAGCTTCTTGAAAACTTACTGACAAGACAACAACTATGTGAAAATCCTTTGGTTCACAAATGTTCTCTAAGAAATTAAATCAACAGCCCAAACATAAGCTCATGAACTTATATTCAAGGTTACTGGGTGCTGGTCTTCTTTAAAATCTCCTCCTGAAAGAAAAGGTTTCAAGACTGGTAAGACTGATGGAAAACTATGATAGGTGCTAACTGTGTACATAACCTAAGGCTTCCTGTTGCCATTAAAATTAGACTCCTTTATTTAAAATTTTAAAGGGTAGCTCTTTCAGAAGTCAAGGCATTTACTATCAATAGGAGCCCTTATAGTGTTAGAGCATAATTATGCATCGTAATTGTCCAATCAGGATAAAGCAAGACTTTCCTGGGATAAACCTATTAATATTAATCGATTCATAAGTGAGGTGCGAAGTAACGGTCGAGTTGCTTTTTGATGCTTCATGTTGTGTGTGAGCGTGTGAATTAAGATACTGATTTTTAGATGCTCGCAGACCACTTCACTTGGAACTAATACCAGGATTCTACTGCCCTGAATAAAATTATACAACATAACCACCTTTCTGTCAAAAAACTAAGGTAGTTTTAGATTATGCAAGGCAAAAATTGACGGCAAAAACACTTTACTGGTGACAAACACAAATCAAATCATACAAAACTGAGTTAATTCCAACAAGGAATTCTTTGGTGTAAATAAGGCAACAAGAGGCCCATTGGCTAATGAGACAAGACTCTTCCTTTACAAATTTCAACGGCCAAAAAGTCAATGTTTGTAAACATCAAATGTTCTCTTTATGTCCTTAAATTTCTTCAAGCAAAATTATTTTGCATTTCCACTTTCACAAATGGCCTTTTGGGTCGTTATAAAAAAACTTAAACAGTCCATCGGATGACTACAGAATGAAAAAACCTCCAAATGAAGATCAAACGGAAAACCGAGCGGGGTCCTTGTAAAAATTATTAGCTGAAAGTGTGAACTGAAATGATATTGTACAAGTTTATTTTAATGTTATTTTAGCTGAGATAATTCCCGTTTGCCTGCATTGTTAATCAACTAGTGATTAACTGCAGGTCTTCTAAAGTAGTTTCATGGTTTTTTGCACCTCTTTGACTCTGAGATTACTTGACCGCTGAGTCAGACCGCCACGGCCCCTTCAAACAAGGAAAGTTCACTGATCGATTGATGTGTAGCAAAAGCTAACAAAAACTTGCAAGGGAACACTGACTTTTAAAATTGTGAGTAGGATAGCTTACCTGCTTCGGTAAAAACGGCAGCTGTAAGACTTCGAATATCCCTGTCCTTTCAGTCTTTGAATCCCTCCTGATTTTATTATGACATCTAATCTTGTCTCCCTCACTTCATAGAACCATATATTTTCTTGCGGTGTGAAGGAAAAATTTTCCTGCTCACAAATGCAAAAGCCCGTGCTAAACACTCGTTTTCCGCTTTAAAATACCTTAAACCAATTTCTTTACGCCACCGAGAAGTTAGAAAAGCGCCTGGAATTGCCATATGTACCAAAAAGGTTAAGAATAAGTGATCAAGCAATGAAAACTACGTCTTTTACTCAGGCCGCCATCTTTGTTTATTTCACTGGCGCGCACGTTTCAGGAATCTGGGTACTAGGAAAATGATTAACCAATCAGACAAAAGTCTCCTTTGTTTGCTAGATATGCGACTGCCAAGAAAAACGAATAATAACCCTTTCCCTTTGGCGGGCCCAAATAAACTGCTGATTCAAAGAAACGCCGGGTCCTTTATGCCAAGTTTGAAATAAACGCCGGGGGCGTTTAATTGAGAAAATACGGTATACAATGTTATGCGAGTCTGTCCTAAACAGGTCTGAACTCGTCCTACACAGGGTATGGTGGGGTTAAATATTAAACTTACGGCTTATGCAGTGGAGCCTCGATATAACAAAGTGCAAGGGACTGGGAAAATGCGTTCGTTATATCGGGGGTTCGTTATATCGGGGGTTCGTTATACAGTGGAACCCAATATAACGAACCCTACATAACGAAGACCCCGGTATAACGAACGATATTTTCAGCCCAGTAATAGTAAAATGTATGAAAAAGAACCCCGATAAAACGAGCCCCCGTTTTCCTGTAACGATCGCGTTTTCCCAGTCCCTTCCACTTCGTTATATCGGGATTCCACTGTATTGAGGTTCATTTCCATACACTTTGCTATTACTGGGCTGAAAAATATCATTTTCAGTTACCTCAGATTCCATAAAGATCCATAAACATCTTTCACAATGCCACACAGTGCCTCACTGATGGGCCTGACGCAGCGAACACTGACGTTGAAGAGGGACCCCAATAGGATTCTTCAATCCCGTCATGAAGACGAAAATTTCCCTTTCAATCCCTTAATCCCAACGGTTTTTATCGGCTTATCCCGATCCCGAATATCCTTTTTAAAAAGTGCCTTATAGAGGTTCCAGATCCCCTCATCTTCAGTGAACCAGTGGAAGATGGTGGGATAAGAAAAGTGGTACGGGCTGAGGAAAACGTGGGCAACTTGTGTTGTCAAAATAAAAGGATTTTTTGCTTGTCGTTACCGGATACCGGTTCTCTACAACAACATTTCCCGAATCTCGCATCGTAAAACCGCTAAATCCCGTATCCCGTTCAAAATCCAGAATCTCGCTTCCCCTTTGCTCCAGAATCCCGAATCCTGGTCCTCAAATAAGCCAAATCCCGGATCCCGAAAAACCTACTGGGGTTCTCGTTGAACCACACCTGTTACAGGCAGGGACGCCAGCTGTTGAAGAGCTTCCGTGCACGACTAACGTGGAACGAAGAGTACAGATACAAACGACTTTGACCTAATTTGTTCATCATAAAGAGCAGAGATCCTAGCAACAGGAGTGGTAGCCTTTTCAGTTTGGCCTTGTCTAGAGTCCTTCTGATTTCACAAGTGAGAAAACTGACATAGATTTACGCTGGATGTGAAATGATAGGAACTCAGGATTATTAGGAAACTTCCCCAGTGTAGAGTGCAGAATGTTTCCTGTGTTCGTTCTTCAGTGGTAAGTTTCTGCTCATGACGCAGTGAAATTTAAACAGTCTGATGCATTACCTAAGGATGAGCTCTACGTCCATCCTTCCGGAAAGGAAGGGCGCGGGGGGGGGGGGGGCACTTGACCCATGAGAGGGTGTAGGGGTGCCGCTGAAAACGAGTCAAGCATTCTAAAGTCAAGAGTAGCAAGTCATGTCTCTACAAAAAATGATCAAAAGATGATGACCAAACGAACAAATTTGAGTTAATAATTCAAATAACAGCTAACATCTCATATTGGTGATTTGTGATTTCACTCGCGAGGTAAAAGTGAACCTCAGGATGAAATGCTCTATTTCAGCTATAGAACTAATTTTACTGCAGTACACATACAAGGGTTTTCAAACATGAGTCGCCGACTATATTCTTCTCGTCGCACAATGCAACACATGTAAAATACAATATTTATTTGAACCGGTCCCAGAGGGTATAATGGGCATTTGACCAGGCAATAGTGAAAGACATTCGTCCACACAATAAATAATGAATAATGACTTACTAAAATATTGCTTAAACGATTTGTGAATTTTATTTCTCTTTTTCCGATCACGAGCGAATCATGCTCCCACCTGCACACTGCAATCCGGATCTATACACTGCAGTAACTTAATATATATTTAAATAAAAACATTATATGTTTACATCTCCAAGCTCACTTGATAGGCAGTGTCACTTACCATTATTCGTTCTTAGTCGAATCACGACAAGCGAATCACAGCTGGCCAAGCAAGTTTGAAAACACGCGTCTGCACACTGTAGTAACAATCAGCTCAAAAGCCTATTCAAAGTCTGCACACATCCCCGGATTGCGGACCGTTTATTTTCAGACTTTTGCCATGGTGAACTGATTATTGTTCGTGAAAAATCGTGTAGCCGTACCTAATGTGTAATGTCTACGTAATAGAAAGTTTAAATATGACAATTCAATCAATAATCTGATTGCATAAACCTTTTTTAAATAACATATACTTTTTGTAAAACCTATGGTACATAATTTGTAAAAAAAAATTAACAAAATTAAAGGACACATAATACGAAATATAATAGACATTTTGTCTGGAATTATTGATTGTTCTATTATAAAAATGTACAAGCTAGTAACTATCTAGAAATATTTACATTTAAACAGATTATAGTTACAACTGAAATTATCGCTATATTTATAACTGAAGCCCATAATTGACAGTGCGTAGACTTTTAGTTTTGGACTAATGTTCCAGGTATCAAGATTGTGCAGAGTGAAGAAAACTTTTTGCTGTCTGCGTACCACTGCTCTCTGTCACAACAGCCTATGCTGTATACGTCTGCGCACCGCGGTTTACATCCTGGTGTACCTGGACAGTAGCGAGCGACAGTGATCCAGGAAGGCTCTGTTGTCCTATATCATGAGCCTCTCCTGACAGGTGATGGGCGTGCCCTGATGACTGGTCTGTGCTGCTGTCTGAGAGATGAGACACTGTGACAAGCCCAGATGAAGGCGACGCATACACGCTGTAAACGACAGTGCCATCTTGATTGGTCGCTATGGGAACCACAACACTTCCAACTGATTGTAAGTTGTTGCCTTGGGAACCTAAGGCCTGGTTCACGTTGTGTTCTTCCGTGTGATTGGCTTTCTGACCCATTTGCAGGGTTATGGTGTTGGATGGTATTGTGGGGTTGACAGCATTCACTTGGACAGTCTGCATGTGGGGCTGGTGTGCTCGCTGGATCTGCAGAGGCTGAGGAAGAACCTGTAGTGCAAGTAGTGCAAGCAAAGGATTTTTTATACAAGAGATTACTTTTTTATTGTTTCCTCTTGAAACAAAACAGCAACAAGGTAACAGGATAAGAAGAATTGGCTACTGTTACAAGAGGGTCTCCTTGGGGCGGTGGGAGGGGGGTTGGGACGTTTACGTTAACGGTTGACGTTTTGGCTTTTTTAAGGCTAACTATTAAGACGATTTCCGCTCAACGTTCGAGCAGTGAGTGTAAAAATTAAGTTACCAAAAAAATACTTGCAGCACTGTCACCTTTGAGAACAGATAAGAAGAACTTATCTTTACTTTTGCTCCCAAGCTGACCCCGCGAGAGAAAATTGGATTTGAAGTTATCCATATTTCAATTAAAAAGACGCTTCATGTCAGTTCAAAACAAAATGGCGCCCGTTTTTAGCATACTTTTACGAGATTTGAAATTAATTTTCTTGAGAATGCTTGAGAATTTCATCGCGGGGTCACTTGGGCAAGTGAACTAGAGTGAGATGTTTCAAATAGCATTTAAAATGTTACCGTGCTATGAGTTGTTTTTTGGTAAATATTTTTCGCACTTATTGCTCGAACGTTGAGCGGAATCCGTCTTAATTTCTTTTCGTTACGGTTAAGGGCCCATTACAGTATCTTTTTAGGCCGTTGCTAGGGAAAAAAGAGTTTGCTGTAACTCAACACATGTATGCTTTCATTGGACCAAATTTGGACAACATTCATTGAGGGCAAGTATGGTTCGGTTTATGACGTCATCGGACCACGCCCCATGTCACGTGATCAGAAACAGAAAAATGCGTTTTTACTTCAAGACTTACCTTTTTGTCCATAATTTCTTGTACCGTACCATTTCATAAGCCGTCTTGAGGAAATTTAAGCATGCGTTTTGGTTTACGAAGAAAAATAAACAAATAAGAATGAAAAATGTGCTTCTTTGACCACTCTTTTGGGTATAATTTTTTTTGTTTTCTGTTTTTTCGCAAAAAGGATGCTTAAATTTCGAGAAAAAAAGATGTCTTTTCGATTTCTTTTAAAATGCAGCGGATACGTTTACTTCTCGACGAGAAAAGTACATTTTTCGCGGCACCGGAAGTGACGCTACTTTTTTCAATGGCCAGGTGCCTAAGCCTTAAATGGCTAGGTCGCTAAGGCGATAATTTTCCCATTCTTGCTATCGTGGACGGTAGCTGAGCTGAGCTGAGCTGAGCTGTTGTTGGAATGATGGCCGCGAGTTAGATAAAAGCCGTCGAACTGGATGTGTAATGATGATTGGTTTTTCCGTTGGATTGCTTCAGTTCTCGCTTCTTTCACGCTCCAGGCGGCGATCTGTTTTACGAACGGCGCAAGCCATTCAACAATGTGGATCCACCGAGTCGAATTGACTTGGTCCAGACTTAGAGTCAAGAGAATTTTATGATAATCTTGGAAATACTGACAAGGAATGAAAGAGCACAATTACGTTACGTATTGCAGTCCTTGGACGAGTTGTGGCTTTCACGACAGAGGTATCACTCTTCAAGCTGAATTTCTGTCCACATCGACTGCACTCGAACTCAAACTCTTCAACTGTGTTTTGTTTTACCGAACAAAATTCGTATTTCTCAGTCCTTTCTACAGTCACAGTCTTTTAGATCGCTTAAATTACTTTTTGCTAATTTCTCAAGTGATGTTGATAGCAGATGTTGCCCATCAGATGTATCGAGCTCACCATTATTTGTCAGGTATTCTATCGTGTGCTTTAATAATAGCATTGTCAATGTGGGCATGAGATTCGCGCGATAGAGCTGCTTTCAAGGACAATTTACAAGCTTCCTTTCTTGCTGTATGCTGCTCCACGCTGTCTTGCGACATTGGCTGCAAGTCAGTGGCCTCGAGAGCTTCGTTTCTTGAAGAGCTGTCTAAACACTGGAGTTGCTCAGGTTCGGAAGGACAGTTCACAGGTTCGCACATCGATTACAGTTTTCTAGCAAGCGACGTCAGGTAGTTTGGGAGCAGTCGAAGTCACGGCCGTGGACACAGGCAGGGATTTTTTTAAGGGTTCGGGATGATGGCACAGTACTTATTTCGGTTTGCCTCCGCATCACTGACATTTCTATCCCCGACCTGACACTGAAAATCTTTGAATGTCGGCTTTTCGCGATCTCCATTTCCTAGTCGACTTGCAGCCATCGCTGCGCTTTCTGTTTACGTGCGTACGTGGATAGCTTCGAGCTCATTTTCAACTGAAACACCCAGTTTAAGAAATAAAGGCACAACTCACATGTTGTAAACGTAAAGCAGAAAATTAAAATCAATTTAAAAAGTAAGCAAAAAAGTTTCTTTTGTGTTAGTCGCAACGAAAAAAAAAAATGATCGGCGACTTGAACCGGCGACGGGCTGGCGCCGGGAGGCCAGAAAGCGCGCGAAAAATTTGCGGACGACCGGAAGTAAAATTGCACGTGCATGGCAACCGCGTATCATAGCAACGAGATACTTTAATGGGCCCTTAACAGAAATGATAAATATTAATCTACATTTTATTAAAAGGTTAAAAATCAGTTTCCATCGCTGTGAAACACATTTAAGGTGTTAGACCATTTACGAGGGACAGTTGCAACAACTTTGAGTGGAAATAATGTCAGTTATAGTACCCAGGCATTCTCTTTTCGCTCACTCGACTTGGCACAAAATTTCTTGACGTCACTGAATGGAAAACGGGACTACTCCACAACATTTCGCGCCAAGTCGAGTGAGCGGGACTGAGAAGAAAGCCTGGGTACTAGGATGCCTAAAACAGGTTTATTATAGTAAACTGGAGTGATTTATAGAGATTTCCACCACTGAGAAAAATCGTATCTGGTACACGTAAAATTACGATAATTTTACATGTGAAAATACGGCCAATCAGCTTTTGCGACGTCACGCGCCTTCTTTCGCGCCACTTTTGACAACGGCTTGCCATGATTTGGTATTTCCAGAACCATATATGCTTCTGGTAGTTCTCAATCGCTGTTCGCTTGGCTTGTTCAAAAAAGAAATAACTACTAACAGGTTACGATGGCCTCGAGCAGTACACCAGAAAAAACAACCAAAAATTCGGCCAGTGACAGATTCGTGTCCCTCACCGACGAAGATGTTGAAAGATTTGTCGAAGCTGAAGCTAACAAAAGCACTCAAAGAAAGATGCACAGCGACGTAGCATTGATGAAGTCGTTTTTGCTAAACGAAAACGAAACAAGACAACTCCAAGACATACCGCCGCCAGAATTAGACGCTCACCTCAGTAGATTCCTATTGTCTGTGAGAAAAGTCTGGTGATGAATCACTGATGAATATGAGCCAACAACACTCAGAGGAATTATCGCTTCTGTGGAGCGTTATCTTAGAAACCTACGCTACAGCGAGTCTGTTATCGAAGGACAACGTTTGACAGTTGAATTGTTTGAGAGGCACTTGTTTAAACGAATTTCTCAATTTTGACACGAGACTGTGGATCAGATTTTGTGTAGGCTTCGACAACTAACGGCGAGTTGCGACTTTGCCGAATTTGAGGATGACCATATTCGGGTAAATCGATAAGTGCTATTCCAGTTGTTTACGTCGCAAGTTTAATCTGGAGCAAGAAGGTACGGTGACTTTAGATTGTCTACTAATGAATACGGACAAATAAACCAGTAAAGAGTGGTAATAATTTAATAGCATGAAAATAAAATAATAATGAAAAGTTTTCTATTTTTAATATCTATTAATTGTGTCCCCAAATTAGTATGGGATTTTCCCAGGCTATGTGGCCTTGACACATTAATAAAGTTTATCATCATCATCATGAATGTATTTGAAAATTGTTTGTTTGAATGAGTTGAACCGGAATTACTTTTATCTTTTGCCTTTACGCTTACTGCTGTTGCCTTTAAATAAAAATTGTTTCAGTAATATTGTGGGCTTTTGTGTTCATATAATAAACACAATAATATATGGTTGCTTGGAGATATGGAAATTCTCTTCTCGTGTTCAATTCGATATCTCACGAGTGAGCGTAGCGAACGAGTGAGATATCGCGTTGGACACTCGAAGAGAAATTCCATATCTCCGCGCGCCCATGTATTATTGTCTATTTAATTTACTCTGTTCCCCCTATCACGTCTGAAAAATCAAGGTTGGACTGTGATGTTGCTGTTTTTTGTTTTGTTTGTTTTCTTTTTTTGTCAAAAAAAATGCCAGGAAACAGAATATTCTATTCGTTCTACCTGTACAGTTGAGCCTTGCTGTTGTCCCTGGGTAAGAGTCTGTCCCAACTGAACTGATGTCCCCGGTGCAAAGATAGTAGTAAACGCCCCTCCAGGCGTAGCTTGGACAGAGTAAGGCGAAGGACCAGAGGCGCTCTTGTTTCCTCCTTGTTGTTGGACGTTTGACGGTGGAACGTAGGTTGTGATAGGAAACGAATGACCTGTTGCTGGCAACGCTGTGATTCCTGTTATGGGCCCGTTGCGACCAGATATGGCTCCCACCGCTAAACCTTGGCTTGTGTCTATTTGTTGGGTGGTGAAAATACCACCTTGTTGCTGCAGAAATAAACATATTTTGATGAATTGTCTTTTTAAAGAAGTAATAGTTGTTGAATGACTATGAAAAAACCTGTCGCCCTCAGAGAGCAGTTTTCTACGGTCTTCAACGGAAGAACTGCACAGGAAAAGTTACCTTTACTTGGCAGTCAAAGTTTGGTAGTTTAAAGAAGCAAGAAATTCTTCACGCTGATGTGAAAACGTGAGGAATATTAGCAAATTCGCATGGCACATTCTTTATTAAGTTGGTAAGACCGGTCTGCCTTAAGATGTAAAGTCAGTGATCGCTCAAATAAAAATTTGAAAGCAAATAAACTATTCACTTTCTGTTTTGTTGAGTGGAAATTCACAAGCAACGGAAAAAGCTGCAAGGGATAAGGACTGCATTGAAAAAATTGTTCTCAATCAGTTTGAACCGTACCTGCATTTTTTCCGCTTGGTTTTCGTTTACAGGTGTGTAGGCCAAATCTGTTTCTTCGTAGCCTGTCTGTGACATCCTCTGATCGGGATTTGGAATATGGGATACTGGAGGATCCGGCGAATTTAGGCAAGTTTGAATAAGAGCTTTGCCGCTCTCGGACGTCATCATTGGTTGTAGTTTCTTTGTGGCGAAGGTATAAACATGGCCAGTTTGCGAAGCGACTAACAACATCACCTGCGTGCCTGTTAACGTGCTTAGCTCGTAAGCCTAAAATGATTAAAAAAAGATAAAATGAAAAAATGAAATGGATGAGAAGTCAAAATCATTAGAAAAAACATATACCAAATACATATGTTTTTTAGTTTTAATATTCAGTTATCACATTACGCGGGACAAGCAATCTCAAATAACGTTACCAACCTTCTTCATAATTCCAGTTTTTCTTTTGCTAAACGTCGTGTACCTCCTCGTTTTGTGGTCTATATATTTCATGTCGATTTTAACCCTTCCTCTCGTCTTTTTCTTTTTGGGTTCTTCTGCTTCCACCGGTTCTCCAGAATCTCCAGCTTCGGCATCGCTGTTGTCTGCTTGTCTTTTGAGTCCACCTTCATCGCCAGGATCCATCGCTTCTTCAAATGTTTGTCCTCCAAGCGTCGTCGCGGTGAGAACTCCGTTACTTTCTGCTTCTTGAGCTACGAACTGATGCATGGTCTCCAGTGCATCTGATGTTGAGGGTTCTTCCCTTTGCATTTCAATCTTGGTTGTAGGATCGCCTTTTTTGGAGTTGGAACTGTCTCCTTGTATGTTGCATTGGTTCTGAAAAAGGAATGTACGTAGTAAGGGTGGACCGAAATACTCGATATTACGATAACGGCTTTCTTTATATCGATACTTGCTAGAAACAACCGTTTCGATACTGCGCACGAGATCGCCCACTTGAAAATTGATGGCTGTTTTGAGTGTTCGAAATCAGCCTGTTTTTTCGCGTTTGTTCATGCCGGCTGTTCTACCGGCTGTTTTTCTAACGCAGCACCACAGGTTCTTTAGACACTAACAGTCTTGTTTGTCTACCGATGAAAAGTCGATTTATGGACACTGCTCGTGGAATGCATGAGTTCTGTTTGCCCAGGTGACTTATTTGCAAGCCGGTCGAAAGCCGCGCCGGTGCCCGTGTAGAAGATCAAAGAAGACATCTTTTCTAATATTACTGCAAGTATTAAATTTTAACGGAGTGCTGAGGTTTCGCAACACGTTTTGTGTGTATTGAAAATTTCGAAGCACCAGGAAATGTGAAAACCTACCAAGGATTTGGCGTCGTATCCACTGGAATTAGTTTCCTCGTCTTCCTATTGAGTTGATAAAAAAGGCTTTACAGGTAAAAAAGGAAAGCGTCGCTACAAAACTCACTAAGCGGGAAAGTTTTTCCCTTTGGATTCCCTGGACATGTGTAACAGCAATTACTCAGGTTGATCAAATACCCAAACTTTTTTCTAAAGGAGGGTTTAGACTTAAAGCGTTAGTATGCATAGTATGTAAAAGCGTGAATATTCAAGGACACTTTAAACATAGTACATGAGGCATGGTGTGAAGGACGTGCGGTCACAACTGACGTCATGAACGTCATGACCACTAAACTTAACTCGCATGGATATATTTATTTGTATGAGTATGGGGCTTCGCTGATGACGATGATGATGATGACGACGACGATGAAGACGACGACGACGACGACGATGATGGTGGTGGTGTGATGTCAGCACAAGGCTGAGAGGGCAAGTTATCCAAAAAGACGGCGTGGAGATTCTGTGAGATTTTAAAATCCAGACCGACAAGCATCTGGCACACAACAAACAACAGTTCACTGTGGTTGGTTGAGAAAAAGCACGTATGGCTTGTGGACGTGGCAACACCAGGAGACAGTAAAATAGAACAGAAGGAGTTAGCTGGAAGATCACCGAGTACCAAGACCCGAAAGTAGTGGCGAAGGACTGGGGGAGAGGAAAGCCATGGTAGGACCAGTGGTGCTCGGAGCCCTGGGGGCGATTCCTAGAGATCTTGAAAAACATCTGAGGGCAGTAGGGCTTAACAAGATAGAAACGATTCAATTGCAGAAGGCAGTACTACTGGTACGGCACACATACTGACGCAAGTAACCCTGAGATTCCTAGGTCCTTGGATAGGACTCGAACTCTGACGTCCAATTAATTTCTAGTCCGTGATACCCGATGGACTGAGTTCAGCAGAGTTATCATATTCAGTAGAACGATATTAGCAAATGACCGCAAACAAAAATGCTGCGTGTATACGTACGATCTAAAACAGACCTAATCAGCCAAAAAATACTGAAATGAAAAACAAAACAGCAAAGCTAATGTGACTAAGTAGAAAAATTAACTCTGCAAGACACTGATGGAACTTCAACAGAGCAGGGTTGAAGCCGTATATAGTAGACAGCTGTTTCGCTCTTCTAAGAGCTCATCAGTACGGCATAGCAAGATAGTAAAAATACCGTAAAAATACCCGTGCACTCTGTTAAAGCCCTAAACGAGGACACACGTAGCCTGAGAAAACAGCCGACGTTTCGCAAGGTCGCCAATTGAGCCCTCGCAAAACGACGTCTGAGTAACGAGCGCAGAAATTCCAGACTGATGAGGTGTCCCTATCCAGATCTTGGTTGTCCTTCTGATTTGTTGAAAGAAAATTCCCTCGCGGCACAACCAATCAGAAGGTACTACCAAGATCTGGGTGGTGACTCGTCATCAGTATGGAATTTCTGCGCTCGTTACTCAGACGACGTTTTGCGAGGGTTCAAGTTTCGACCTCGAAACGTCGGCTGTTTTCTCGCCAAGGGTTAGGACGTACGCCCATCGAATCACGCCATAACACGTGTCCCGGAAAGGTCAAGAGTCCAGTTGATGCAAAGTTAATTTTCCTACCTAGGACACCTAGTCAGATCAGCCTTCCTGCTTTGTTTGTCAATCATAATCAGCATAATCAGTGTCAGCATCATCGTCGTAGCCTGCGTCGCAGACGTAATATAACGCTATTTACAAGGTTAAACTGAAAAATTTCTTCTGCGACGCAGGCCACATCGTCGTCGTCGTCATCATTTCCACTATTATACCATCACTATCGCTATTGTTATTATTGATATTACTATCACAAGTGATTGTAATATTGTTTTAGGTAGTAATTAAGCTTGCAGATATTGAAATACCTTAACAGATTGTGCATTCTCAGAGTTACCATCGCTTTGCTCTTGGTTTGTTTGTTCACCATAATGTGTGAAGTCCCACTTGCTGTTTACAGAAAACAGACACAAAAATACCACACATCAGAGTATTTCTAATAATCGAACAGCGAATGCTGTACGAAGCGAAACGAAAATTGCAGGTTACAAAAACAATCCAACACATGAAGGAAGTTCTTTTTTTATCCCTTCTCTAAGGGAAAAGGCAGATTGGGTCCAACTTGTGTCAGACATTCGTGGGCGCCTCAGTTTACGTTTTCGTTGATGATGAATGTTACTTTCGCCATATTATCTTGTTTTAAGTTAATTCAAATTGCAGTCTACAATCAGTATATTTTCGTCCACTGTTTCGAATTAAGCTTTATTTCAAGTTTCCTTATTCAAATCGGTTTGTTATTGTGAATATTGCTTGCCGACTCATTTCCGGTAGTCGTAATTTCCTTTAATAGCAGAAGCCGCTTCCCCAGGACCACTCAGTTTCTGCTCAGTGTGTTAAAAGGACCAACTGGTAGTTTTTGTAAAGTTGAATTTCGACTTCGGGGACAAACAGCGCCGACTGTGGTAATTGCGGGTAATGCCGACCATAGCTCCAAATTAAACTCTGTAACCCTTCAGACCAAAATGTACGATTTTTCGTAACTCTAAAATAAGCGAGACCACATAAATATAAGAGCACGTAACACACACAAGCGCAAAAATCGAGGATGGTAGGCCTGTGACGATTTCATCTGTGTCTTTTCAATATGAAGACTACGTTCAGTATTCTTTTTGCGCTTAGAGATAGTCGACAGAGTCGAGATCGAACAAAAGTGAACTGCGCATGAACTCGAGCGAAAATGAACTGCAAAACGGTAAAAGGCGCATGGAAACGCCCAGACCCAGCCCGACTGACGGTTGCATTTCGTGGACTGCATGCAGGCTCGCTTAGTGAGTTATTCGCGTGGTATAACTTGGCGGCGAAGCCGCGATTTGCGGCCGTCAATTTACTATCGCGAATTACTCGCTATGTGAGCCTGTGGCCAGGCTAACGCGTTTCGCGTGCTTGCATGTTATCCTTGCTTGACTGTCCCTGAGCAGAAGGAGAGATTGATTCTATCCAATTTGAAAGTTTTGACGTGGTGCTGAAATTTGGTCGCTGTTTTTAGTTACGGTCTCTGTCGATTCTGTGTAAACGGAAGGACGCCTGAAAACGTTCATCGACGGTGATGCGCTACAAAAGAGACCGCGTCCCTGTACAAACACCGCGCTACAAGCGTTTCTATGCAAGTGGTAGTTCGAGGATTTTTTTTTTTGTCCAATCGGACATTCAAAATTTACAATTTAAAAACCACGAGTTGGTGTTGTATCACGATAACATGCCTTAGACTTCTAATTTTAGTGATGCTTTAATACTCGTTAGCCATTTATGGAAATTTCACTAAGGCCCACGGCAGTTCAGACGCCGTACCTCTCATGTGCTGTACCAAATAAATTTTCGCTACTAGGTCGTATTAAGCGGCAAGCTTTGCCGTACCCTGAGAGTTGGACCGCCTAATTGAAGCCTGTCGAAAAAAACTGATTTGGACACCGTATACAACTGCCAAATAACTACTTACTACTTGGTACGGCACATGAGAGGTGCGGCGTCTGAACTGGCCCTAACTTTTTTGCTGACTGGATTTGGTTGATCAATGCTGCTAACTTACCGGCATTGGTTTCCTTGCGCACTTGTTTGAGGCGAGGAACCGAAGACTGAGCCACTAAAAGATCATAAAGATAAGCAGTTTTAGTTTAAAGAAGAAGGGAATAACTGTTGTAAACACTCACATAAACAACGCCAAATTTTATAGAAACAAGGATCGCGCAATTTCATGCGAACAAATGGTCTGCGAAAGCGGTTCGTTCTTTTCAAAATTTTACTTTTCATTCCTTTGGTTGACAGAGGAAATGGAAAGCCTTGTCTGTTTTCTTCGGCAAAGAGGCCGGAAGGAAGAAGAAAACAAAAACAACTTGAAAATAAAATAAAATAAAAACGTTGATAAGTCGTACAATGAAGAAGTGTGTACAGGACACCAAGGTGTTTTACTCGTGCTCGTCATAAATCATCCCGTTACAGTCCACCGCAATGATTTGTTTCAAGAATTTGGCTTCTCTTACCTGCCTTGCATGAGTAACGAAACGTTACATGACGTTGGCTGGTTAGTCATGGCTGGCCTTTCAGATCCGGTTTGCATCTGACTCTTTTTCGACTTTCTCTTTGGTGCCATCTTTCTAAAATAAAACATGCGTAAAAATAAGAGACCCCGGAATAGTAAAAAAAAAAAAAGGAAAGACAAACAAACAAACAAAAACACTTCAATTGTATCATGTACCGTGGTTTGCTCTTTGCCCGCTAACAAATCCTTCGATAGACTTATTTAAACTGCGTTTTACCATTGACGCCATCGGTATGGTTCCAGAAATAATTGGTGTTCAGAGAGTCCGTTTTACACCCAGCTCGAAGAAACAGCTTTGGGAAACGCTTTTTCGTGGTCTCATATAGAATTCTGGCGAACATTTTGAGTTTATTGAACGTAACTCAGTTCAACCGATTCGCGAAAAGTTTTGAGAAATACTTCGGGATGACCCCTCGGCATTGTCGGCTGTTTCGCAATTTTGCATTATATACTCCCCTTTTAAAGCTTAAGAACTTAGTTTTAGAAGGACATGTCCGTTTTAAGAAGATAAACCTTTAGAATGAAAAAAAAAGATTAAACGTATCCACACTGGAAAACAAAACGTAATTACTTACCGTTATGGTTGCAGAGAAAGCTCAAACAAAGTTGATGTTCTCCTTATTCGATCAAAGACGATTCCCTTTTGAAGCTACTCTAGGTTGTCCGACACTGATACCGATATGGAGTGTACATTTACGAAATACTGAAATGTACTTTTATGAATGCTTTTTCACGTGATTTCCAAGTTGAGTATTTTTAACATCCAATAACTGTATGCATGTGATTGCCAAACCGGTCATGAACTGGGACTTCGTTTGCGTAATTTATTCACCCATGACTGTCCAAGAATTTGTCGTTCTAGCTCTCAGGTAGAGTGATTATATCAGCGGGAAAGGGGGGGGGGGGAGGGAGGAGGGAGGCGATGCGAAGTGGGCCATGCGTGTAGGCCCCGCCCTCAAGGGATGCCTTTTTTGCGCTTGACGGGTAGGTTAAATTGTTTTTTTGAGGGTCTCTCCAATACAACTTTAGAGATATCAGCTATCAAAAGTCAAGCTAAGTACAAAATAGGATGGAAAAATTTTGGCAGAAATCATAACACAAAAATATAGCAAAGCTTGGATCCTTTGAGTAACTAAATAAAGCGTAGCTGCGTATAAAAAATAGTGAAGTGCCCCCCCCCCCCGCCCTCAGCGGGAGCACATGGAGAAGAAGTGTGGTCGATAGAATTATTAAGCGGGGCTAAAAAAAATTTTGAAATGTCAGTTAATAAATTTGTTTTGATAGCCTCCAAAAAGGGATCCTTAACCCTTATAGGGATCCTTCTTTAAAATCGCGACGGTCACTAACGCCACTAACGCTGTTTTTCTTCCTTCTATGGTGTTGATTGAGGGCTAGAACTAGGAATTCTTGTTTAAAGAATTAGAACTAGGAATTCTTGTTTAAAAACTAAATGAGGGAACGCTAAATAAAGAATCAGCGACAGATACAATAAAATATTACCTTATCAGTATCGTTGAGTGTACTCTTTTCCGGGATGCCGTGAAGTAAGTTATAAGTAAAATGTAAAATGCATCCGAAAACGTTTCTAGCCCTCTAGTGGCTAGAACTGCTGATGAAATCAATGCTTTTTTAAAGATAAAAGCTCCACACTCCCCCCTCCCTGCACACAAAAACTCGCGAAAATCTTTTCGTCGTTATATATATACGACTATTTTCAAACACGTGGAACACCATAAAAGGCCGTCTATGATATTCCGTGTGTAAACGGAAGAATATGAATAAATGTTATAAACTGACATACAATACTGTAAACACCGGCTTAGAAGCCGGATCGTATATTTTCCCAAAAATTAAATCGCATTTAATTTGAATTTCCCATCCAAAATTTTAATTTATAGCTTGAGTTAGGACTGGGCTTGGGTTTCCTGTTCTCGTTTTAGTCATTCAGTGAAAGCAGCGGGGTCCTCGTATTTGCACTTCGTAAATGGCATGAAATAGGAAATTTCCGCCACGTAAAGAGGTTTTTTTTTCCTCACAAATTTTTCTTCCTGATGACGCAAAGAAATGAAATTCGCGCGAAATTTCAATTCGTCTTCCTCATTTGAGCCCGAGGTACATAACTCAGCGGTTGCTACCAAATGACAACACAAATTCCCGTATGTGCAGACGTGTTCTTCGTACTTAGTTCTTTCCTCTCTGGCGAAAGCCAGTCATATCTGGCCACGAAAATTCTTACTTTTGTCTGACTGTTTACAGAAGTTTTCGCGAAACGGGTCCCGCAGTGTTTCTGGATTATGAACTAAACGTGCAGCCCTAATCTGAGCTTGAAGTATTTCGTACAACATGCGTGAAGTGGTGTTAACTGCAGCCAGTTTGGCGCTGACTGGCGCTGTTGTTGCAAACGCTTACTACCAAAAACATCAGTTTTATCCCTCCGTTGTTTACCTTACCAAGTCAAGCCCTAGTATGGCGGTAAGTGGCAGTTCTAGATACACTGAATAGACTTGAAAAGTCCCCTTTTTGTAGCTACATGTAAATATGGCTGATTATTTCAGGAAAGTCTTGTTTTTTGTTTGAGCGTATGCCATCTGTTTTGCTGTAGGTTTTATACATTCAAGCGTTTGTGCTGGTGATTCTTTTGGGTAAAATGATGAGAAAGGTGTTCTTTGGACAGTTGCGAGCTGCAGAAATGGAGGTATGTTTGCATCGTAGCTTTATTGTAAAAGTAATCTTTATTTGTGAAATCCACTATGTTATTGCAGAGTTAATTGGCCTTTGATATGCAGGAAGTGAAATACATAATTTAAGTTTTCATTTTCAGTTTCAGTGTGCGTCACCCCCTCCCTGTTATTTAAACGAGACTAATGTCCAAATAATTAATATACAGCTTGCAATGTCCAGTGTAAAGCCGCGGCCGAACGAGCAAACATTTTCGTTAAAATCGTGTTGGATGAACATGTTTTACTGTTTAGCCACCTCTCCCAACTTTGCATTCAAATGGTTTTCCATTGTCCGGTGTTTGGTCAAACATTGTTTGCTTGTTTAGCCACCAAACGTTCTGGAGTGGACGAAAGTGTTTGATCGTTTAGCTGGGCCTTAATAATAAGACTTGGCCTGTACTTGTTGGGACTTAACCCTTAAAGACTTGGGTTACACTGTATTTGGTGTAATGACAGTCAGAACAGACACATACACACCTTCCACAAAATTGTATGTTTGTGTTTATGGATTTTGGGAATTAAAAGAACATAAGCATTGCAAGCTATTTTCATTCTCTTGAAGTATCTCTCCTTAACACACTGTCTTTCTGTGTCTGACAAGAGCTGGGATTTTGTCATACACATGCAAATTTTGTTGTCGTACACACGTGTATGCAAATTTTTGTCTAAAATTTGCAGCTCTGGGTGCCTGCACATGGAACAGGTCTGCTGGCAGAGTTTTGATTGTATATTTGGTGTGCTTCAAATTATAAAGAAGAGATAAATTGATTGATATTTTTAATGTTTTGCATCATTTTAGCATTTGATCGAGAGATCATGGTACGCAGTCACAGAAACCTGCTTGGCGTTCACAGTTTTCCGCGATGACTTCAGTCCCCGTTTTGTAGCTCAGTTTACACTCCTTCTCTTTCTGAAATGTTTTCATTGGCTGGCAGAAGACAGGATAGACTACATGGAGAGAAGCCCTGTGCTATCGTGGCTCTTCCATGTGCGAGCAGTTATGTTGCTGATGGTGTTAGGTATGGTAGATGCAGTCCTGGTCCATATTGCTTACAATACAACAATGCAAAGTGGAGCATCTGTGCAGCTGGTGTTTGGATTTGAGGTACGAACAGAGTCATCTTAAATTTGTTTCACAGAATTTTAAGGGATGAGACCCTTAATTACAGATCCGGCGTTGTTTTTTAGGGATTTTTGTGGATGGTATTTTGTCATACGCTGTTTTGCAGCATTTTGTGCTGCTAACTTGGTGAAGTGTATGAGGATGAACATCTAAATTTCAAAAATTGACATTGCACATGCGTAGCTAGTGCCAGTCTTGAACTGCAGATTAAAATGAAAAATCCCTAGCGAAAGGAAGGAAAGATTTTTTCACAAATCAGAGATTATCCAGCCTTTTTTATATAATAATGCAAATTTCAAGAAATGGATATGTCACGTTTTGCGTCTTGATAATCTGTTCAAGTCACGTGACCTGCCAAATATGGTTGTGGTGCACAAATCTTGAAACCTTTCCCATGGAACAACCATGACCAAGCAGCTACAGCTGTAATCAGTGGAAATTGGGGTTTCCATGATATGAGGATGAGGGACTTCCCATAGCAACAATATGGCAGTTAAGAGTCTCCCCCCTTGATTATGATATAGTGTTTTCTCTTGAAGTAAGTCATTGACTGGCAGAAGCAAAATATTGTGAAAGGTCTTTGGAAATCTTTCAAGTCTTTGCAGTCAATAACATCACTACTTGATGGACCCCATCAGCCGATGATACAGGTTGTCTAAATGCCAGTTCTGATCACCAAAATTATCATTGTTAAGACAATGTTTACCTAGGTGATTGCACCAGGAAGACTAATGGTAAAGGGAAAGGTGGCTAACACTGAGGATGGCTGGAATAGTGCATTTTCCCCCTTGCAGTCGTCCTCATGCACTTGTTTTCGTAATTTCAGACTTTTAATTCTAATAAAGTGCTAAAGATCAGCCTGCAAGTTCTTAACCTATCGATCTTAATCCTCAGTTTTTTACATGCAGGTTTTCATTGTATCAAAAAGTACTGATTCATAGGTTTTTTTGTTTATAAGCTGCATGATATATTGTTGTGTATTTTCAGAAAGTATGTATGGAGTAACCATCTTAATGGTGTTAACTTAATGTAACTGTTATTTTGATTCCTCTTGACTTGCAGTATGCCATTCTCCTAACAGTAGTGGTTACCATACAGATGAAATATGTCCTGCATATCATAGATCTTAGAAGTGAAAATCCATGGGACAACAAAGCTGTTTATCTCCTCTATACTGAGCTAATTACAGGTAAAAATGTGATATGGTGATATCTTTTATACAGCCACAATGCACAAAACATCCGCAACATACATCCTCATTATTAAATTCACTTAATTTACTTTAAGCCCCAATGGTGACAAGCATCCAATTTCTCCTTACAATATCACAACTTAATCAATCATAAAAGTCATGAACATAAATTAAATGGTGGCCTTAGATGAGCTCTCTTCATGGTCATCCAAATTCTCCCAGCTAACACTAAGAAATGTATAGAGAGTAGTGAGGAGAACATGCTTGTTGATATTGGAGCTTAAATGGTTAAAATTTGCTCAGACCTGGAGATTGTGCGCAAAGCAGTGCTGTTATGGAGCTTTGAAGAAAGCAGCTTCTGAGCAAGAGTAATGGTTTGTAAACTAAAGAAATTCTCCTATGCCTTTTGTGTTTTAGTCATTTTCAAACTCAGAGTAGACGTCCATGAAAGTTGGCTGCTGATCACTAATGACAACCCTAACAAACAGACTCAGATTTTGTCAACTGGTTGCATTCACTACTTAAAGCATCCCAAGCAACAAGTCACACTGATTCATCTTTTGTTTTGTGGCAAAACATTCCCATGCAATTTGAAATTGCCTCTTAATGCATTCAAATGACAGTAAATTGTCTTGTACAAAAGATCCAAGATGGTGGATGTCTAACCAATTTTGTGATGTCAGATCAAAATAAAGTTCTGTAACAATGCATGTCCTTCTCACCTGCTAGCATGAACTTATTAACACAGTTACCTCAAACTCTCTATAATTTCGAACAAAAACCAACTTCTCCTGGTTTTGACCTTACTTTTACTGTCATTTACCAACGGACTGCTTGAAATTCAACTTCAACCCCACTATCTCAAACCCCATCTAATTCAAACTATTTTTCATTTCCCTTGGGAATTTGAGTTAATGAGGTTCTAATGTATCTCTCTTTATAATGTTTTAGGTTTTATCAAGACTGTACTCTATAGCTGTTTTATGGTCATCATGATTAAAGTGCATACATTCCCATTATTTGCCATTAGACCCATGTACCTAACATTAAGGTAAGTCTGCTAACATTGCACTTGTTAGCTGTATGATAGCTTACTGATATAATAGATCTCAGGGAACTTCTTTTGGGTCATGGAAAATCTGGAAAGTCATTTCTTGATATGAGAGTTTGAATTTAAAGGATTAGCCTATTACGTTTGGTTAAAACTGAAGGGAGTAAAACAGCAGAGGAACTGACACTTTGTGATTTCTTTTGTTTCAGTTTAAACAGGTAACAAAAGAAACCATTTATGTATCACTTAATAGGTTCAGTCTGTTAAGAAATTGTAATGATTTAATTTAACCTCTCAGGTCAAGAAATAAACCTGAAAGTAGGTTTCTCACGTGATTACCCGCCTGCGTGCCAATGTAGGGCTAAATTAGATCAATTTGGATTTCAAGGTCAAATCACCTATGCCCTTCTTCCACCGTTCTGTAAGTGGCAATAAATTCTTTCACCTTGAGCAAAAAGATTAGTTTGCAATGGTTGTGGTATTTTTAACTATTTGTTTGCTCTGTTTCAGGGGTTTCAAGAAAAGTATTAGTGATGTCATAATGTCTAGGCGAGCTATTTCAAACATGAACACACTGTAAGTATGAAGTTTCTTTCCTTTTTAAAGATGCTTATAGTCAAAATTGCTGTTTGAGTTTTGTTGAATTGAATAGGAGAAATTATTAAATAAATCATACCTCTTTTCCCTGCAAGTTTTGGACTCTATATTTATTGCTGAAAGTTCTCGTCTTTTTGTGCTTTCTTTGTTAGTTATCCAGATGCTACCCCAGAAGAGCTTCAACAGGGTGATAATGTGTGCATCATTTGCAGAGAAGAAATGACAACAGGCTGCAAAAAACTGCCTTGCAATCATATATTCCATACTAGCTGCTTAAGATCGTGGTTTCAACGGCAACAGACTTGTCCAACCTGTAGAATGGATGTCCTCAGGCCTCCACCTCCAACATCTCAGCAGCAGGCCCCACAGCCGGGTCCACAGCCACCATTTGGCTTCCCTCCCATGGGAGTCCCCCCTCCTATGGGACTTCACCCTACCCCAGGGGTACCACCTCAAGCTCCCCCAAATGGTAAGGGTGTTGTTTGAATGTTAATACTTTTCAGTGAATGAGAAATTTAACAAACAGTTGCAAGGTGGCTCAAAATAATATAAGAAAATGTAGGTAGATTCTAAGGGAAAAATACTCATTAATTCTATTTGGTAGTCTGAAAAAAAAGATGACTTGTACAACACCTCCCGTTCCCATAGAAAACACCTGAAGAACTGGTGGAATCGGGGGGGGGGGGGGGGCAAGTTTATTTCTGATGCACTTCTTGCACCAAGCTCGCAGTGATTTCCTGTTCTAAAATCACTTCCTCTTGGCCACAGTTCTTTATCTGTGAGATGTTTCACCTTGTGGGGACTTGAAGCAGTCGATGTAAAAAAAGTATGGCAGGGACTGACTCAATTCATTCATTCATTTATTTATTTATTTATTTATTTACTTAGTTTAGAGGAGTTGGTCACAAAGGTGTTAACAGTATTCTATCTTGGGTTAGATGCTTAGTAGTGCCTGATTTTGTGTATTATATTCTTATAAGCATTCTCCATGACTTAAATGTTTATCTTAGCTGCTCCTGGGATGTTTCCTGGTTGGCCGCCAATGGGTGTCCCCCCAGTACCACCTGGGCAACCACCTGCTGCTGCCGCTGGAGCACCAACACCCACTGCTAGTGCACCTGCAGCTCCTGCAGGTCCCAGCACCAGTAATCTACCACAAGATGCTAGCCAAGCTCAGGTATGGCACTCTAAAAACTCTTCCAGCCCCAAAATATGTTCATTCACATGCTTTGCAGTAGACAGAAATGATCTTTTTTTTTCTTTCTTCTCCCAGTTTCATAACCAAAATATATTTTCTTTTCAGATGCCAGGTTTTGCTGTGCCTCCTCCGTTTATGTTTCCTCCTCCCTTTATGATGCCACCCTTCATGTTTGGTGAGTCATTAAGTACACAAACAAGGTTTCAAATTAACTGGTAAAGAAAGTTTTTGTTGCATTTGCTGATGGTTAAGCCTTCCAGCCGTAAGGTGCAAATCTTTTTTCACAAATAAACAACTGCAATCCCATTATCCATGTATGATATACCAGAAAGTCTTTAATTTGTATACCACACAAATGATACCAACATAGAAGAAGAAATTAAGCTTTGGCACAAGTTTGTTTTATAAGCAAAGCGCATATCTGCTCCCTAGAGAGAAAGTATTCACCAGTAATTAAGAAGTTAATTTAAGGTAATTATAGTCACCTGGATGACATTACATTTGAGCCTGGACAGTGGTATAGGTGACGTAAATTTACTGTAGAAATGAAGATTTGCAATGCAAAATTCATTCCAACAGTTATGCATTTCTTTTGTTTTCAGGTGGTCTTAGTTCGCCACCCAATATGGACTTCTCATCTCTGAATATAGAGCAGCTGGTAGCAGTTGAAAACCAAGAGAGACAGAATGTTGAGGCGAGGATTAACATGTTACGCACTATACATGCCCTTCTGGATGCAGCGATAGTTCAGCTTAATCAGTATACTCAGATCATAAACGAACAGAGGTAACTCCATACAATTTTGCAGGTGATCAATCCCTTCAGGCTCTTAACTAGACATTGCAAAGTGTGCATCCCCGATCCATGTTCCCTCTATAATTTTCAAACTAGTAGCAGATGCATTTTCCCTGAATCTATCTAAACGTAGGGGTCTTGGACTTCTGGCTGGAATCTTGTTCCTTTGAGAGCGGCCTTGTTCAACGAAACCATCAAGGATACGTTTTCCCTATTACTTTCTATTTTTTTATTTTCTATTACTTTCTATTTTTTTTTTTTATTGAGATGTTGGGGGGACGGGGGTAACTCAAGTTGGGTATTAGCCTGCGTAGCAAGCGTTGCCGTAGGTTTGAAGCATTTTCCGCTTTTTTGGCTGCATAAAAACTCGGGGCAAGCGAAATTATTACCCTGCCAAAAACCGAATAATGCTTTAAACCTGCGGAAACCCTACGGAAACGCTTGCTGCGTAGGCTAGCTGGGTATTTATCCTTTCGTTTGCAATCTGCATCTTCTGTAGAAAGCGGCTGGTTTGGTACTTTGATGCCCAACGTGTATAATATCACTCTTTCAGCCAACCACCCGTCACTGTTTCTGAGCCCTCCACTTCAGCAGGACCCTCGGGATTAGGCACGGCGGAAGCAGGCCCCTCGGGATTAGGAACAACAGGAGCAGGCCCCTCGGGATTAGGCACGGCGGAAGCAGGCCCCTCGGGATTAGGCACGGCGGAAGCAGGCCCCTCGGGATTAGGAACAACAGGAGCAGAACCCTCGGGATTGGAGACAGCAGGACCTTCGGGATCAGGGACTACAGAAGCAGGGCCCTCAGGACAAGCAACCAGCATGGGAGCTTCAACACAAACGTCACTTACATCTCAACCAGGTTCTTCCTCTGCTTCTGAGCCTGCAGACTCGGAATCCGAAGCTGCGGTTTCTGCTGTTAGGGACAATTCACAAACTGACTCCGACTTAAACGATGAGAACGCGGAAATAAGGCGAAGAAGACTGGAGCGGTTTTCTAGCTCTGATAAGGATAAAACGGATTGATCTACACCTTGGCTGCTAATTTGCAGAAATACAAACAAGTACGAAAAGAAAAACAGTGAACAAGTGACGGTGAAATCCGTTGTAGTAATTCAGGATCGCTGGATTATAGACTGCGAAATATGAGAAGTACAGTCATAAAGTAATTTACGCTTCATCAGCAGCCGTTCCGGAAAGGAACGTCCCCCCTCCCCTCCCGACAGGGGGAAGGGGGGAAGAGACTAATCACAGTCTCAACAGAGTGGGAGAGAGGAAACATAAAGATGATTAATTATAGCAAAAAGTGGACAACATGAAATATGCTATTGTGTGCATCATCATATTAACTATAGTTTTCCATTCATATCTGTTGGTCCGGTCAGACGTTTTAAATTAAATTTTCTATTCGATAGTGGTCTTTAAGCAATAACATAGCGTAACACTGAATAAAATAAAAATAATAGAAAACATTTATACTAACGTTACTTCTATTAGCACTTTGAAGTAGTGCAGAGCGATTGGGAGGCAAATGAAATTGTGACTGGCCTACTTCGCTCAAGGATAAACGAGGGAGAAGCGAATCTCTCGCGCGAAGACCTCTCGCGCGTGACGAGTATCCCTGACTAAACAGGGAATAATCGCAGTTTACAGCGAAAAAGAACGAAAAAACTCTGGCACCCAGGGTACCGGAAAACAAAGCAATGTTGTCAGTGTAGTTTTATTTTTCTCGGTAAAATGATCACTCCTTCGCCTGAAAGTCAGTGCAAATCTGAAATGACCACCTGTGATAACACCAAAAAAGGGTTCCATTTTACAGTGAAAACTCATATGCCTATAAACACTTGCATAACATGTCTGGCGAGGTACACAGACCCAGATAATGAAGGTGAAGGTGGTCGATCATATTGCCAACTCCGGAAATCACCATCCCATTTCTGGTCATAAAGAAAGGACGGCTTCTTTCAGAAATCGGCTCATATCTTTTCAAGGAAGTCGGCTCTTTCGAAGTGTAAGCATGTCCCAAAAGAAGTTAGGCTCTTGTGGAAATGGATAACTTGCAGATTCCACAAGTTACATGATTAATTAATAGCCCGCGTAGCAAACGTGTCAGCGTACGTTTTTCTGTGCATAAAAGGAGTTTTCCGATTGTTTAGTTTATTCATTTATTTTTTATTTACTTTTTTCGCCGTGAGACCCAAGGAAACATTTGCCAGGACGCCACGAGAACAGGCGAATTTTACGCGCGCTCGCGTGTACTCGCGTGTTTTCTTTGTTCTTCACGCGCTCCACAAATGCACATTGCTGGGACAGTGCTTCTGTCTAGTCTTAAACATTTACAGGGGTCGAAATAACTTGGAAATTGGTCGTGGTTTATTGTCTTCTTTTAATTTAGGGCCGTCTAGATTTCCCCTAATTATAACGACCTTGACCTAAATGCGTCAACTTGAAACAAATTAGCCTGTTCCAGGCGTTCAGATAGTGGAGCGCGAGCCCCTCGTTTTTTCCCGCTCTTTCGCTCGCTTTAGTTTTCGCTCGCGCTCCACTATCTGAACGCCTGGAACGGGCTAGAAACAAATAACAACTTTTCTCTATTTCTTTGCAACGTGAAAAGCCAGACAGTCTGATAATCATTTGCTCTTTTCTCACAGTTTATTTAGCCCGCTAACTCTAATTACCTTTTCCAGAAAGCGCGATAATTATCTGGAAACAGTAAAATTGCACAAAAACGCGCGTGCGTAAAATGCGTACTGTTTCCTTTTCAGTGCAGAAAGTCAGTTCTTTAAATGATTGAAATAGCATGATTGAAATAGAATCATATTATTGTGACCTCCGATGACCCGAGTGTCACCGATTTTTGCACGGAACAGCTTAAACTGTTGAATCCATCCGCACTATTGTTGTTATCACTGACGCAATTTCGCGGCCGGCGGAACAGAATAGCGTTTACACGCGTTGCGTAGCAACTTGATATCAATCCATATTTAATCTCATTCTGTGGCATCCCACAGGCGATTCATTATACACAAACTTTTGGATATTTTGGACAATTTCTTCCCGTTGAGTAACAAGAAACTCTACGGGTCTCAGAATTGGGGATTAACGATCAAACATAAGCACGCGTGGAATTCGCACCAAGATCTTATATTGGAACATCGTACCGAGGGTATAGTCCGGGTGTAGTGGAGGTCTGGCCGCAAGCAAAACGTATATATAAACTTTTATTATAGTTCTCCCAAAACAGTTACATGTAAAGACAATGGACTTCAAAGGAACTACAGTGAAGCCCCGATAAAAGTGGTTTTTCGAAATGGGCTGCGGTGCTTCCAAAGTAGCACCACAGAGCGACGAACAAACCAAAACTCTACACGCTAAAGAAAGCAAAACAGCCGAGCATGGTGAACTCAGATCAAATGGTCATGTCAATGGAAATGTAAGCCATCCAAACTCCAGTGGCAAAAAAGATTCAGAGACTTCAGATATTAAACCAAGGAATGCTGTTCTAAACGGAGACGTTCATTCAAATCCGCCGGAGAAGAAAGACGTCTCTAATCAACTACCTTTGGGTAATATTTCCGAAGAAAACAGACATTCGTCTACAAACGGTAAGCTAAGTGGATCAAACTTTTTACCAAATTAAAAAAAGATTGTTAATTCCATGATGATAATTTTTTGCCATTAGCAATCAGTCTAAACTTAAGAGACAATTTTGGACTAAATCCTTTGTAGATTCCGCAATCTAAGCAACCCAAATACTATAGTAATTGACTTTATTACGATATGCCGTGTAGGAAACTCCGCGGGTTAAAATTCTACTCAGCGCGCGATCCATTTTATAACATTTCATACTTTGTTTACAGAAAGATTTGCCAGAATAATTTGACGGACCCGTTTACATTAAAGTGGGTTGATTTTAGCGCTTTCTGCAAACATTCTTGTGTATTTAGCAAGTACATTCTTTATGATGTGGTTTATTTGCCATGGAATAAAGCCATTATTTGGATAGCAACTTATTGTCATGTTGATTTCGTCAAGAAAATTACTGCATTCATTATTTTAAAACCCTCTGGCTAAGATTTTCAATTTTGACAAATTTCGGGGTTAGTATGCAAAGTACACTAATTTAATAGCGCTACATTGTTTGAATACCGGCACTAGCACGTAAACCTTTTATTTAATTAAATTAAATAGGTTCGATAGCTATATAGCTGGGGAGGGGGGGGGGGGGGGTTGATAGAAGTGCTTAAATTTTGCCTTCGGGTGGGTTCGAGGGAAGAGAGACGATGCAAGAATTAAGATTGTTGTGCAGCTGTTGTTGTTGCTGAGGGTTGCATTTAAAGTAAAACTTTTTGCTTTTTTAAAATAGAAATCAGGGAACATTGCATTACTAGCACCTTTACAAGGAAGGTGTCCAGAGCTTATTGCTTTATGATGCAATTCATGTTGAAACTGGTTTGAATTTTACTACCTATTCTCCTTTGACATCCTGTTAGAAGGACAATGATTAGCTATGTTCTTGTAAAGTAGCTCACACTGACTTTGGGAAACTGCCCCCGGTAGAGCAGGAGCATATCACTTCTGCCCCTACACAAGTGCTGTGTAAGGATGACGGGCACCAACCACCCCACCCTAGTGGAGTCTCCATACTTATTTCTGAACAATGGTCCCAGTCTCATTCTGTCTTTGCCTTGGCACTCTACTCCATTAAATGTCTTTCTCCACTCACAAAAGTGGGTGAGTAACCTTTCACTCCCATGGGGGGGGGGGGGTGGGGTGAGAGGGACATCCAGGCAGTATATAAGTTGCACTTGGATCATGGGTGTGGCACTTAAAGGGAACCTCCATTGTTACAACAAATTGATGTTAAATTGTTGGACTTTAAGTCTGAATTTCAGTTCTTAAGTTAACAAGTGGAAAGAAAGTTTTAGTGTGCCAAAAAGATATATCATCTATTTTCGCTTTTGAATTTCCCACGCGATGTCATTTTGAATTTTTATGACGTCAGATGGTTGCCACTATTGTTGCACACAAAAGAAAGTTGCTTTATAACAATAGCGTCAACGGGAAATTCAAAAGCGAAAATAGGTGATATTTATATCTAACTTATTGGTACACTAAAACTTCTTTGCACTTGTTAATGTAAAGAGTTGAAATTTGAACTTTATTTCCAACAATTTAATGTCCATTTGTTGTAATAGTGGAGGTTCCCTTTAACCCTGGTTTCTGTATCATGAAGCAACTGGCAGCATTACTACTCTTCCCAGGAGGGAGGGGGGGTTACTCGGGTATATTAGTTACGGAGAGGTGCAAAGGCCTTTTTTGGGGTTAGAAATGTTACGGTGGTCTTCTTTTGGGAAAAAGATTTTGGCAGGACTTTTTTTAAGGTTGATGAAGAGCATGCCTAAAAAAGGACTTTTTTTGGTTGTGACTTCCAGGCCATTGGACTTGTTTGGGTCCAGTTTTAGCTTGATGGGACATTTATTTTTTTGGTATAAAAATTTGCCATGGCTTCATTTGCACCTCCCCATCCCTACTATACCTGAGTGCCTCCCCCCCCCAGATGGGATGCTCATAATTTACAGGGTTAGTCACATCATTTTTGATCTGACAGATTGTTGGTACCTCTCTATACATGTGGTTGAGAGAGATAATGTGGAGTTAAGTTTCTTGTCTAAGGAACACCCTTGCACTCCCACATTTAGGCAGGGAGGTTCTGTAGTAATGGTTGTACCTGCTATTTTTCAGAAACTATGAACAACCACTTCCCATCCCCCTCCCCACTCCCCCCCCAACACACATGATATACCTATGCTCCTTCTTTACCTAGAGTTACACTTGTAAACTGGCCTTTTTTACTGATTTCATTTGACAGGAGTAAGCCAAGTTTCTCCGCTACCAGCAGTGTCTAAAGCAGTAGCCTTTGATATTCAACTTGGACAGAATGGCTCCGTCCCACTACCAAACAGACCACCACGCAGGCTAAAGGTGAAAAATTTATCACCCATAGTACTTTAATGACAGTTGTTTGTTTTTGCATAGATTATTGGCACAATAGTCCCCAAACCAAAGCCAAAAGGCATCTATAGCTAGACAAGCAAAAAGGGTCTCTACGGAGTTATGGCTGTTTGCAAGAGAAAAAGAGAATGAGACTTTCTATCTGGACCCTTTTAATTCAACTTTTTCTTGCTGCAAGATGTCAACAGTTTTATCATTAATTTGTCAGCAGCCATACAAGATATGAAAGAGCTGATCCCTTTCAGAAGTTATACGACAAGAGACAATGAAATACAGGGTTTGTCTTTCATAAAGTTTGTTGGGTAATTGAGTGATCCTGACATGCAGAGAGATTTAAAGAAATAACAAAAGCAAAGTCCGTGATTGAACAAGTAAATATCTCACAGAACAGAAATAACTGAGAAGCTTATTTGTTTCTTTGATGTTTGTGTTTTCGCTAGAAAATTGAGAGTGCTCCAGTGCTGACAAGGGAAGCTCTAGAACAGAAGTTAGCTGCAGCTGAACAAAACAGACAAAAGGTAAGTTTAACTTAACAAAGTGTTTATTTACAGTAAACTTAGTACATTTTAAAGTTCAAACCTAATGATCTGGCATTATTCTACTCTCATGATAGCATAAAAGATTTATTATTATTTTATTTTTTACTTATTTATTTTTACTGCCAAAACACTTATTGTAGCTTCAGGCTTTTCCTAGGAAGGTGGCCTTAAGGGACTCATCCTTGGCCATTAGCTATAAGCAGTCCCCCAGGGAGTCATTACTGTATACCATGTCTTAAAAATGTCTTTGATTTCAGGAACTGGAGAAGAAAGTTAAAGTGTCTAAAAGAAGATCTGAACTTCTTCTGGCAAGAGAAATGGACAAAGCCCAACTACAAAAGGCTGAGGTAATAAAAATTTGTATTGTATCTGTAAGTTTAATAAGTAGTTACCATAATTCCTAAAGTTTGTCATGTCAACAACACAATGCTAGCTGTTACTTCCCAGATGCCCTTCATCCCTTCAGGAATGGCTATGTGGTTTATGTGGCATAAATCATCTCAAGTGTTAGTAGATGTGATCAGCATTAGTGATCACAGAGTTGATAGCAACAATGCAAAGTGAAAAAATTGTGTTCTTAGGAAACAACTCCCACAGTGGCAGAGCCCCTTTGGTTTTAAGTCTAACCCAGTGGCAAAACCAGAACATGGTGTTAAGGTGTGGACCAGGAGCAAAAAAAAAAAGGGGGCGAGCATGGACTGAAAATATTCCAGAAAATTTCAGCCATCTGGGCCTTATGTTCTTAGACAGAAAGGGGAGTGCAGGTCCCTCTCAACATCATTTGCCTGCCTCATGTAGTTAATGAATAGAATTATTTTATTTGTTTTTCCTTTGAACTGTTCTTGTGAGGAACAGTCCTATGGCATTGGTGGTATCTGTGCCATCTGTTGTCCCAGTCAAAACCTTTTTGATGCATATTATCACAGCTATTTACTTTGGTCCATTTCAATTTCCCTGTTGTTCCATATGTTAATATCTATGTACTAAGCATCTAATGAATGTTCTTATCATAGCTGTTTGGGGATATTCCACTGCAATTCTTGTGTTGTTGTATGTACTTAGGGTACACTACATGCTTTTAAAAAATAATGGGGGAAAGATAACTAGCTCTCAATCCATAAAATGCTCCACATTTTTATCAAAATACCAATTTATATTTTTTCACTGACTAATTCATAGATAGAGGAAAAGCTTGCAGCATCAGAAAAGAAGAGAGAAAAAACCCAAGCAGAGATCAAAGCAAAGCAGAAGAATAGAGAAGAAAGAGCCAGGAGAGTGCGTATGAGGGCTAGGGAAATGAAGGATGGTGATGATGTTGTGGATTTAAATGTTGACCACGATGAGACATATAATGCTGACGAGGAAGGTATGTGTTGTTAAGGAGCTCAATGTCACACTTCCAAAATCAACCCTGGCTTCATTGTTGAGTCTGTGGTGACCTTTTATTCAGCTCAGTTTTTAATTGATCAGTACCTTTGATCCTGTGCAGCCTGCAAGCTATTCTCTGCATTCAAGTGCAAGTATTGTTTTACTTTTTCCCAAGGGTAAAATGCTTAGCACCTTTGGTGATAGATCTTTCAGTATGGCTGTGCCAAGCTTTGGAATGCACTTCCGGCAGAGTTGCACGACATCTCAAGATTCTTTAAGTGCTTTTAAATCTTCCCTGAAGATGCACATTTTTAAATTAGCTTTTAATATTTAGGATTGTCTATGATTTATTATATTTATTGTATAACTTAAGTTATTCATAGGTCCTAGTATTTAGCAAAGTTATTTCTTTACGTATTGTACTGTGCTTTTGATCATTTATGTAAAAGGTGCATAAGAAGTAAATAATAATATTAATTATTATTATTATTATTATTATTATTATTATTATTGTCAGTTGATCCACGTCACGCGTGAACGGAAACTCTAAAACTCAAAACAACGTGACGAGTCACGTTCTCCATATTTGGGCATTCGCCTTGTGTTTCTTGAGATTCAGAGAGGGATTTCGAAAATCGAAAGGAGATTTCGAATCTGTCACAGATTTTTCAAAATGTTCAGACCTGGTTATGTTAATGCCTTAGGTCGGAAGAACAGGCCATGTAGGCCTCTCCACAAGGAAACGAGAAGACGAATAGTTGATCGTTATTTTACTGGACAGGGACCGAAAGCGATCTCCACAGCAGCTCGTGCAACTCCTGGCGCTGTTTATTCACTGTTTATTGTATCATTCGACATCACGAAACGTTCAGTACATGTGAGGCGTTCAGTCAAGGGGGACGAAGTTATCCTTCTAAACTTTCAGACGACGTTGCATGTAGAATCTATTGAATTGTTCAAACTAGCGAAACCTAGGATATATGGATGGGAAAATCGCGAAAGATTGTTCAGCAGTAGGTTATGCAATAGACGAAGCACAGGTCACCAAAGCGTAATATGAGAGTTTGTATGGAGCTGAAATTTGATTGAAAATAATCGGCAGTTTTACGTGGAAAATACCTAAAAATCAAAATAGAGTTTGAAAAACCTTATCTTTGTGTGTTTGCTGTGCCTTTACCTCTTTTCCCAACTGCTGGATGCCGTTTGGGGCGATATTCTGTTTAACGGTCGAAGCGACGTCTTGTCACGTACTGGCTTTACTTTGACAGATGTCGCATCGACCGTTAAACAGAAAATCGCCCCAAACGGCCTCCAGAAGCTCGGAAAAGTGGCAAAAACACAGCAAACACACAACAGGTAATGGTCTTCAAACCTATTTCGCTTTTTAGGTATTTTGCACGGAATACTGACCATTTACATTTTGGATCGAATTTCAGCTCCATACAAACAACTCACATTACTCTTTGGTTAACTGTGGACGAAGCGTCGGCTTTGTCTTTTAATCAACCTCGCAACTAAAAAAAACTGTCATCAGTAATTGCTTGACACGGCAGATGTATCTTGGTTTTCGTCCACTTCCTTCGGAGCTACCGTTCTTACACAAGCGTTCAGCTCCAAGGTTTGTTCTCGTTCGGTTGAAACAAGAATCACGGGTCAGTAAAATAATTGACATAATTTCACCTCCTTCTAGTCGTCTAGAACGTTTTTGAACCACTGACGAGAAGCGAACCCTGAAAATAACGCGGTCTCTCGATAAAACAAAGATTTGTCCCGTCACAACCCCTTGCTTCTACAAAGATAGAAGCCATTTTCGGAAATTTCAATGAGATCTTCAATATTTCCCTTGTGATCTCCGTTATGTCACTGAAAGTAGCTTGTTTATTTGAAGACTCGGATCACGTGCTGAGGTTTCCGTTCACGCGTGACGTGATCAACTGTAAGATGTTCAGGGTGGATCTAACTACAGTGATGACAAGTCTGTGGATTAAATCCAAGATTGTTACCTCCATTCAAATGAAAGCTACTGACCAGTATTTTCCTGTGATGCTGTTTATTACACTGTACTAGGTGGTTCTAACTTTTGAGTCTGTGGGTGAAATCCTAAAGTGTGACCATTCAAATGAAAGCTACTGAGCAGGTCTTTCCTGTGGTGCTATTATGCTGTAAAAGCTTGTTCTAACTTTTGAGTCTCTGGATGAAACACTAAAGTATATCCATTCAAATGAGATCTATTGAGCTGTTCTTTCCTGTGGTGCTGTGTATTATACTGTACAAGGTAGTTCTCATTTTTCAGTTTGTGTATGAAATCCTATTGACTAGTATTACCATCTGTCTTCTTACAGATGAGTCTTGGGATATTGACTCACCCCAAAGTCCCAGTAGAAGTGTTGATCAAGATGATGATAACAATAATCAGACATTTGATGGCAGACCAAATGCTGGGCCTCAGACACAAAGCAGTGAAGCAAGAAAAGACAAACAGGATCAGAATCTTAGTGAAGTGCACGACTTCTTTGATTCATGACAATAATCACTACATGTAAATATTATTTCATATTTATTTATTAAATTATTGGTCTGAAATATCAGGGTAAGGATTCTTTGAATATATTATAGAATTAGAATACTTTAATGAACAAAATGGCTCATAGTCAAAATTAATGTCTTTGCTGAGGAAGGAAAGAAATCAGATGAAAAAGTTAAAAAACTTAACAGAAGCAATCACAGTTCTTCCAATTTTGGGTGTCTTATTTATTAGTTTACATTCCAGTGATTCTTAAATTTACAATAATTTCAAGTCAGCTGGACATTTGCTTTTTTTATTACAGGACACACCAAGTATAAACCTGTACAGAGTATGAGCAGTCTCTTTCCGCTCAGGATAGTCAAGGGAAATGAACAAGGGAGCGAGCGCAAAAATCGCCCATGGAGTTGAAACGTGACGCACCTGTCGAGCTCACTACACTAATGGATTGCCATGTGCGTCACGTTTCAACACCACGGGTGACTATTGCCCTCACTCGCTAGTTCATTTCCCACGACTTTTCCTGAGTGGAAAAAGAGACTGCTCATAGTCTAAAACCTGCAGTATGGACATTCACTCAATCTGATAATTGCAGAAAATGGTAGAATTTGTCTTTTTGAATCGTTAACCAGACAAAAATAGATACATCATTTGACAGGTACTGGCTTTCATTATTTCGGTTCTGCATAGAAAATCTCTTAGTTTTATCCACCATTATTGAAAACTGCATTTTATTTTTGTAAGCAAAAAGGGATGCAATTGCAATATATAAAAGAAAATTATTTTTTGGAATTTTGAATTTCATTACTCAGTTACTACAATTCACTATCATTAACCAACTATGAAAATTTAATATCAGACATTCTTTCAATTAAATGGCCAAATCCCAAAAAACAAAGCTGTAAACATTTATTAAACTATTTTATATTGCTGGTATTTATTTGACCGTGATTTTGTATAAAAGTATAATGTTAAATAATATATATTTTAGCAAAATACAACAAAGTGGTGTCGCACTTAAATGTGACAGTTACATGTTATGTTTTGAACTTTCTTCTCTGTTGGTTATTGTGTGGTTCCAGAAAATATCCATACTGCCCGCCCCCCCATTCCTCTGGAAATTATAGTTTAGCTTCATACTTTCCTTTAAAAATTTTGGCCTTTCAGACCCCCCACCCCCTTGGAATTTCCAGTGACCATCCATGGGGAGGGTATGGATATTTTCTGGAACCACACATTTAATCTGTCATGATTCATAACAATATTACTAAACACTCTCTTATGCTGAAGATCATAATTATATTTGTAAAAAAGTGTGATATAAATAAAATGCATATCAAATTTTATTTAATGAAGAATGCTTCGTCGTTTTTTTAATACATCTTTAGGTAATGTTCAAAGCATACAATTTCTGCTTACAGCATTGCTACTTGTTCAAACCAACAAGTCTTGAGAATTATGAATTCAAAATGATCACCAATTAAGATAAAACACCTTGACTTGGAAGAAAATTCTCCCAACTGATACCATAAGAAATATCTGGAGGACAGTGAGGGGAATATGCATGTTGATACTGGGGCTTAAATGGTTAACATAAATTATTTTAATTTTATTTTAAATGCCAAAGATCTGTGGTTATACAAATAACAATAGAACCCCATGTCTCAGCCACCATGTTACAGTGAGTCTGATCTTAAATTTCCTATAGCATGCAAAGAGTGTGACTGATTTTAATCATCATTTTGCCTCCTTTTACGAGATTTTCTGCCCAATCAGAATTCAGATGGTATCTAATGTGCTACCAGAGCAGGCCCCAGTTGTTCAAAAGTTGGATAGTGCTATCCACGAGATAAATCTAAATAGCTTTGTTGTAACATTTTCCTTCAACTGAGGATGGCATCAGGGATGCCAAAACATGTATTCTTTAAAACTTAAAAGTGTTGTGCTGTATCTTAAAATATTAAATGATAGTGAAACCAATTGCATTATCCACTGGATAGAGATTTATCCAGTGCATAGTGCTATCCAACTCTTGAACAACTGGGGCCAGAAGTATAAAACTTGAGTTGGTTTTCTGGGAGGTGCCCTAGAGCGTACATGTAGTAGTCAATCTCCGCAAAAGAAAAAAATTTAATTTAAGGACGGTCCCTCCTGATGTATTTTTGCAAGGTTACAACTATGGGGAAAAAGCAGTTCTTAGCAAGAGTTATTGGAATCCAAAAAGAAAAATGTGGGTAACCACGCATTTTTCAGAGATAATTGATAATAATAATAATAATACATTTATCTAGCACTGTTTCCTGGTGGTTCAACAGTGCTTTACTGATTTGCTAAATACTAAAAATTGTTAAAAATTATCTAAATGTAAAAAAGAAAGAAACTACCCTTATTTAAAAAAGAAAAAAATTGATTAAGCAACCATAATTCTAAAAAAGCATTAAAATACAAAGAATGTATGGCAAGTTCTTTCCAAATTTAAGCTCAGTTATCTCTGAAAAATGCGTGGTTACCCTTAATTTTCTTTTTGGATTCTGATAGCCCTTGCTAAGATCTGCTTTTTCCATGTAGTCATAAACCACGCAAAAATGTTGTTGTATTAGTAGACAAATTCCTTAAGAAACTTGAATATCCCAAGATGCGCACAACGTATGCGCAGTAACAAAAGGAGGCACCGTCCTTAAAGTGGTAAGGTCGCACTTTTGTCTGTTACACTATAATTTGCCCAATGTTCTGTGAATCATGGATGGTTGGATTAATGGGTTCCACTGTAATTCAAACCTTGATTTAGTCACGTAGATCACAGAGGCAGTCTCATTTTCCTGTAACCATTTTGACTGTAATAGGCTAAAAGAAAGAAAAGACTCAATGAATACAGTGATCAATTTTCCCTGGGTGGTGGGGGAGGGGAGGGTACTCCCAAAAGTTTTTGGTGGGGTGGGTGGCCTGGTTCTTTAACCCCTCACCCATTTCTAACCAAAACAATTTCAGACCTGACCCTTAAAATTTCCCCTCTTTTCAAGCCACAGTGACAAAAATTTTTGTTCTAAAGTAATGGTGGGTGCATTTACTGGAGAGGTCGGCATGCTTATTGGGAACAGGGCACTTAGTTCTTTCATGAAGTTAACACTGGAGTGTGAAAAAAGCATTTAAATTAGAAGTAAACAATAAAAATTGTAACAACAAGTTACTGTGATGATACGGGTTCACATAGTTGATAGCATTTGCTTGTCTTTTTCAAATCAAAGGCTTCAATATTACCTTCAGATAAGAAAGAAGACAATACATAATTTACTTGCCTTATCAGTCTATTCTATGTGAATATAATAATCTATGTCACTTTTGAAATAGGGGTGCTTATTGGAAAGGGCCTTTTACCAGAACAGGGGGGCAAATTAACAAAACGATACTCAAGGGATGCACTTATTAGGAAGGGGGTGCTTATTCGATGGATGGTGTTAACTTAAATCGAATCATTATGATATTTTGGACTAGCAGATTAAACAACCTCAATTTCAGATTGTAATGGCTCAAAAACTGCCCTTTGGGGCCACACCATACCCAAGACACAGATTACAAAAGGGGTACCCCTTCCCCCAGGAGATAATAATTAATTGTTATCACAACAGCTAACATGGATTTAGAGCACCCTATCATATTTATGAGTTCCCTGTCAGCTTTCTGAGACCCCAGCTTTTTAATCTTTTTCTGACATGACTTTGTCAACTTATGGCAATTACTGTAAATCTATGTACACAATGCAAACTTATGCAAATTTGTAATGCAAATTTCCTGCACGTCTGTCCTCTTTCTTGCCTAGCTAGTAGAAATCCAAATCTGCCATAAACATTACGGCAGATTTGGATACTACCCTACAGCTGCTCAAAATGTTTATCAGTTAAATGGGTTTAACTGTTTACAAGGACAATTTTCTTACTTTGCTGCAATATGGACACTCTCCAAACACCACGTTGAAACTCTGTCGACTGGATGGCAATGCTCTCAACCACTGAAAAGGAAAACAAAATATTAGTTGGTTATTTTGAAGTGCTCCTTAAGCTACCACATTCAAACCCACAACGGCACAAACATCAGAATTTTTTCTGGAATACTTAATCAGATTCAAGATGAACTACTAAAGCTAACTACAACTACTCCTAGCTATGCCTTCTTGGTATCCTAAAAGTATACAGTGTTTTCACAAGTGATGACCATCCTCTTTGGTTTCCTATAAGACTCAATTAAAGCTTCTTCAAAGGTGAAACAGAATGTTATTGTGGTTTATTTAGACAGTGTCTTATAATGCATCCTGCATCACTCCAATTCTCTCTCCATTCACATAAATATAGAACCATGTTTTCTTAACCTCATAAAGACACAGGCTGTGGAAAGGCTGTCCACATCGTGAATCGTCACAAGCCCTGTCTGGTATCAGATCATTCAGGCGATAAGCATAACAAATGCCACACTCCATGCTGAAATCCTACAAATAAAGTAAATGAATAAAAATTTCAACTTACACAGAAAATAAAAGCCTTAGAATGCAGACAATTAACATACATGTAAATATTATAATTTATGTTTTTATGTTACTAACAAATTCCTCTAAGAGTGTCTACCAAACATTCCATGTTCTTATTCCCAGCTGAAATATGGTACATTAAGGTCATGTTCTATTGGGATCAACCGTTTTTGGTTGGTTGAGTTGGTTGCGTTTTTGCGTGTTCTATTGGGAAAAAACCGTTTTCGGTTGGTTTGGTTGAGCAACTTTTTCAACCAGCCCTGAGCTCAGTGTTATGGTTGAAAACGATGGCGTCAAAATAATTTGCACATAATTACGCGTAAACTGTCAGCCACAAACGTATTTCTTCTCATTTTAATTTCTTTTTAAACTTGCTGTCTGATAAATTAGGGACAACATTCTCAAAATAGCCTGTAATACAAGTGGCAGGTGTCCTCTCCATTTCCAGAAACAATGTTACTAGATATTCCAATTCATCATCTGATTCACAATGTGGTGGAACCAATTCTTCTAACAGTTCTTGAAGAAAAAACATTTCTGAGCCCATTCCTTGTTCCTGCTCTTAAAGTGGCTTTTTCTTGGCATAAACCTTGCAAATCATATGGGATGGTTGTTCATTCTCAATGGGAATCCGCTGTTCCATTCACTCAATTTTTTATCAAATTGAAATTGCCGACCCTGAGGACCGGACATTTTCCCTTGCCTAGTGATCTGACGTGTATTTTTTCACGCCGAATTTATGCAACTTTGTACATCTTTATGCAATTTCATGCAAACATGTCTTTTATGCTAATTTATGATACTTTTAAGTATGATGTGCAAATTTCTTTTCCTGTCTTCCCCCCTTTTTAAGAACACTGTTTTCACAACAGAGGCTTAATGCAAATCTCTAATAAAAAAGCTACTGTTAATAAGCAACAACATGTGCACAGGAAAACATCAAGAATACAACTTATATACCTCTTTTTTTGTTGTTGAGGGGGAAGGGAATTTCTGTCCCAACAACCTCTCCAAATTTGTCAAAATTGATAGCTGAGGATTCCTACAAAACAAAATTGTGATGTTTAGTGAAAATGCCAAATTAGCCCAGTAAATAACAAATACCTTAAATTTGGAATATCTTATTACCAAGATTGAATGTTTGCATTCAAATGCTCTCGTAAAGGTACAATCACTGCAAAATAAATAAAATTAATTAAAAACAACAACTATAACAATTTAAGGATTGTTGCATATCAGATGGCTCCCAGCAAAAATGTTTCCTTAGTAAGTTTAATTTAGTTTAGTTACTTACACAGGGTCCCAAAGGAGAGTTCCCAGAGTCATAGGTCTCCCTGAAATTTTTGAAGTGGAGCCCAGAGCCTAAAGTCTTTGTTTCCTTGTCCAGAGCATGGACAAATATGTTGATAACCATTATAGCTAAATGGATGCCCGGAGTAACCAATGGAGCCCTAAAAACCCAATTTTTCTGTCCCAAGGCTGGCTTACCTTGCAGGGCTCTATCTAGGCTATTTGAGGGGTAGAAGCTTCCCCCCCAAAAGGCCCAGCTTCCCCCCCAAAATTTTTGTTATCATTACAGTATATAAGTAACTATAACATTGTCAGAACGTGATCACAACTAAAAAATATGATACCACACTGTAACATCATCTCAAAATTGTGTCTCAAAATGCACCAGATTGCATCTCAGCACATATTCATTTCAAAACATTTGGGGGGGGGGGGGTTGGGGGCTTTTCCCTGGACCCCCCTAGGAAGCTTGTGGCCTTTGGCCACTTGGGACTTCTCCCCCAAATGACAAATCCTAGATAGAACCCTGCCTTGTACAATTTTTGATGCAATTTTTGATGCACTTTTCAAGGCAATGTTTATCACACTTGAGCCCACCCTAAGAAACACATGACAAAATAGCTGTTATTTCAGTGCAGTTGGTGGCCGCGATATTACAGTGGTGTCAACTTGCAACTTGGCAGCGATGTTTGGGAAATTGCAGGAAATATCACACGTGAATCGCAGAGAAATCGCAATCAAATAGCCACTGGTTTATACTTGCAACAAAAGTTGCTCTAGAGAGTGCCACAAAAATGGCATCAAAAATCACATGTGGAAAGAGGCCTTTAGAGAACTGGAGCCCTGTATTTTAGGCAAAAGCCCAGACAGTAAAATGTGTTGAGATCTATGGTATGATCTGTAAATACCATTATCAGCTCCTAAAAATCTGCACTCTGGTAGAAGCCTGGGGTTTGCTGGGTTTACATCTATCTGGATGGATGCATTGTTCCCTGCAAATACAAAATTATTAAATGACAAAAGCAATCAGGGCTGTCATTTGACTTTTATTTAAAACAAAAACACACATGTATCTAAGGGAAGTGTCATGTAGGTGGTCAATAAAACTCAATACACCCTCAGTTGTCACCCATAACTGCTGTTTGCCAGACACTATTAACACCCCAAACCAATGTTGCAATCCAGATGGTAGGCAGCCAAGCAGATACCAAGCTGTGGTCCTACTCTCACACATGTACAGAAAGTATCTTTTTTAAACTCCTATAAGCGGACACTGAACTTATCATAAGTCGGTGAAGCATGATCGTCCAGGTGATGATTGTAGTCCTGAGAAGGTCTGTTTGAGGTGAGATTGACTGATGCTTCGACAACCTGAGTGGAAGTCATCATCAGAGTCAGAAGTCATCACCTGACTTTCACTCAAGTTGTTGAAATGACAGTCAATGTCACAATGTACACCCCAGGGGGTGGACTCTCATATAAAAGTGACGGGGATGCTAGTCGGAAAATTAGAATTAGACCCCTAAAAGAGACCAATCTGGGCATGGCTCAGACTTTATTTGACCTCTAAGGGAGACCATGCTAAAATAGACAACCAAATAAGAGCTACAGTGATTTTAATTGCGCTGAAGATTGGCGCTAAAGATTGAGGGCGTATGTTTTTTTCATATAGATATATTACTTTACGCACAACCCTAAGCGATACCTGTATGGGTAAAAATATGGCCTTTCCTTTCTGAAAACCCTAAGCGAGACCAAAGACTCCAATTTACACCCCTAAGCGAGACGACGAGCATCCCCGTCACTTTCATATGGGAGTCCCCCCCCCCCGGGATGTACACTCCTTCTCAGGACTACACTCCTACACTCACCCGGACGATCATACTTTACCACCCGTTATGATACCTGAACTTATCAACATAGACTACTAGCAGTCCCTTTCTGGATAGTCGAGAGGGCGGGCAAAATAGCCGTGCAAAAAAGCTGAAACCTTCCCCACCCTGTCAACTATCCAAAAAGGGACTGCTAGCAGTCTGTTATCAACACAAGGATTTCCTCTGTTGCAGTCATTATTGTAGTCCCTATTTCAGGTTAATTACTTCATTTTGTACTTACCAAGAGCTATTCTTCTGTTAGTGCAGGATCTCGATGGATGATCAGGTTCCAGAATCCAGGTACCATGGTCCATTTCATCTAACATGTCCCAGAAATCCTCAAACTGACAAAGAACCTTTAGAAGCAAAATACAAATGAAAGGAAATGTATGGCAATTAACACTAAAGAAGAATCTTGAGAGCTTTAACTCCAGTTTAACTTAAGGTTTAAACCAAAAGCAGTTTTCACTGTTTCTATCTACTGTGGCAATTTAACCCTCTTTGGATAATTCAAGTGATTACATATATCACGTACGGCTCGAAATTTACGGTCACAAATGTGCAATTTGAGACTGGTTTGAGGACATTTGCTCCTGATAAAAGTAACTTAGGAGCAAATTTGCTCCTTCAACATTTGGCCCATTTTCATAATAAATACATTTTCTGCTCCTTGTTAGACCAGATTTACTCCTAAAATTTTGGACCTAGGAACAGAATTGCTCTTGGGAAAAAAATTAATTTTGAGGCCTGACATAAATTAAAGTGCACCTAACCCCAAAATATTTTTTCTGCCAATATTAAACTTTGCACCTATCTCAAAAACATTCAGCCATTATTTGAAGTTTTTGACTTTTTTATGGGCTTCAAAACTTACGCAAAACTAAGCATCATTTGTTGCACAGCCAAGTCAGAAGGGGTATGGGTCTATTCCCCAGGTGATGTCACAAACTGCTTTGCATGCATGTTTACAAAGAGTTAAGGAGATGCAAATCAGTTTGTGTGTATATAGACCCGTGCCCCTCACTAGCTCGGTCGTGTAACAGATGATGGCTAGATTTCATAACTTTTACAGCCTATAAAAAGTAAAGACTGAGGGGGATTTCGTAAAAAAAGGTGCAATGCATTTCAAACAAGTGCAAAGATTTATTTCAGCAAAAAAATACTTTGGGGTTAGGTGCACTTTAATCTTGAATCTTACCTGTTTAAACTGATGATACAACTGTTGCAAAGGGTGACTCTGGTTAAAAAGGAGAGGAGAAACATTGAGACACACACACAAAAAAAGAAAAGACAGCCAACTTTTATAGATGTTGACTGATCCTTAGACAGACCAAGGTTGTTGGTACCAGATGTCTCTCCCCCCCCCCCCCCCCAACCTCTGACAGAAAGAAAGACAGTGGCCAGCGGAGCTGTGTGACCTCAGGCAAACATCTATAATTTTTTCTTTTTATTTACCTAAGTATGTACTCGTGAATTGACCATGTATACATGACGTTTATGTCTGTGCATGTATATGGCCATGCATCACACTGTCACTTACATCTAGGTGAGGCCATATCAAGAAAATACATTGCATAATTTGGTACCAAATTATACATTGTTTTGTCAACAGACATTTGAAGTCTGACAGGCCCTTACATGACTTTTAACACTCAGAGTAAGTTCCTTGTTACAAAGTTTGTATGAAATGTTGCTTAAATGTTGTAAGTGAAATCACAATGAACTCATTGGAAAACATGTCTGTAAAAGAAACTCATTTCTGGTCGACAGTTACAGCTGGTGTCAATTAAGGTCACCCAATTCAGATAGGGGCTCAGAGTACGTCATATTTTCTTGAAGTGGTCAATTGCTTAGATGCTTGCAACTGATGGTAGGTGTTGACCAAATTGAATAAGTAATTAGCAAAATTCTCACCTCATTGCTATTAACTTGAGGCAACAAAAATATTATTAGGCAATCTATTGAACAAATAGATACCATGTTGCCATCCATCTGTTCAGTAATAGATCGCAGATGATGTCAAAATGTGGTAAGAACAAGAAAAAAGGTGATAGCTGAGTGTGTCACTGATGCTCTTACCACATTTTGATATCTTCTGTGATCTATTACTGAACAGATGCAGATATAATACAAGTTTTTAATGATGATGTCATCTATGCGCCTGTCCTCTAATAGATCATAACTGAGAACCAATCAAAATCCATGCATAATTGAGCTTATTATATAATTTTTAACTGCTCATCCTATAAGTTTTCTTTTCAGTCCAAAAAATATGGATATTACTTTCACCATGTCAGTGTCTCACCTTGGGTGACCAAGAGAAGGTAAACCGTTTACCAGGCAGGTCAGTCGTACAAGTTGGAGCTACATGAGGGTGCTAGGGGAAAAAATGCAAGATAACTCAAAAAGAATGCTGGAAAACAAAATATTATTCACAGTTTTCAGCAAGGCAAGTGTTCTGTTGTTGCAGTACTTTCAGGAATGGAAAGTTTCATAAGTTCACCATTTTGGAATAGCTACCTTACGTTCTGTCATTATGGCCTGACATTTGGCTCTAATATAAATCGATTCTATTAATAAATGATTATTTGCCTTTAGGACAAAATCAGTTTAGTTTGAGGGTGTCGTTTCTGAAGGCACAGCAGCATACTTTGCTTCATGGTGTCTCTCTCAATCTTCTTGGTGGAATTAATGGAACTGGCAACAGACTACTAGGGGTAACCTTGTCATGGACCAGTATCCCATCCAGGGGGGAGTAGCAATACTCTTTGTCACTTTATGCTATAAAGCATCTTGTGATGGACTAGCATCCCATCCAGGGGTGGATTAGTAATACTCCTAGTCACTTTGTGCTGGGTATCCTGCAATAGATGCACACCTGATCCAGAGGGGAGTAGTAATACTCCTAGTGATCGACTGGTATCCCATCCAGAATGAAGTAATACTACTCCTAGTCACTTTATGCTGGGTACCCTGTGATGGACTAGCATCCCATCCAGGGGGAGTAGTAATACTCCTATTCACTTTATGCTGGGTATCCTGTGATGAACTAACATCCCTGAGGGGGTGGGGGGGATTATACTCGTGGTTACTTCATGCTACAGAAACTGGAATTAAGAGACTGCTGTGCAGGCCATTTGCAGCCAGCGTGCTACTGCACCTTTTTAGTTTTGTGCCAGTAATTTGAAGTTTTAAAAGGTTTTTATTTACCTGAGGTGAGAGATGTACTGTTAGAAGATGCTCTCTATCTTTATTGTCTCTAAAATCAAGATCTCACAATAAATAATAATTATAATAATAATATTAGTAAATTACACATTGAAATGCTTTTCAATAGGTAAGGCAGATGCCCACTTCTTAAAAACCTTACTACATGTCAAAAAAAGATTTTCCATACTGCCATTTTAACCCTTTAAACCCCAATAGTGATCAGCATCAAATTTCTCCTTATCATAGTGGAGCCAGCGCGCTAGCGAATCAGCGGAGCTCCATTGCTAAGGAAATTTGGTAATCTATCAAGCCAAAAAATTTTGGTAGTGACGTAGCAGTCACGTGACCGTCCGTCCATACATCCGTACGTCCATCCGTCCGTCCGCACCACAGGCCTACCAATACACTTCCTACACTGGATATAACCCTGTGCTGAATCCCGTGTGTTTTCGGCGTGAAATCGCATGTTGACCCGCGTTGTAGCAAAACAAGCAAAGACAACAAAAGTCAAAAACAAATTTGTTAATGGACAAAAAAAAGTTCAAAAGAACACTCAGTTGTCTTTTTGGTGGAAGAGGAAAAGTTCAATCTAGGCGAAAGAAATTCGGCGATAAAGTTTAGGCAAAAAGTTCAAATTTGCCTCGTCGGTTCTGTTCAAACTCGGTCGGCACACCGCTTGAGTTCGCAGCTTTTCGCAGCGGTTTCGACGCCAAATATAGCAGAGCTAGTGCTTTTTGGTTTTTTCTGTCCACAACCATGGTTTTTACGGCGTTTCAAACACATTTTGCCAGGAAAAACACCAGCATTTTCATGCTGATAGGCAGCTTGTCACGAAGAAAGAAATAAGTATTAAAATTAAATGCCGAAACTATGTCAAACGCCCATGGCCTAGTGGACTAGTTACTGGCATCTCACACGACTTGGATGAGAGTATTTTCACAAATTAACCTACTGCCTCGCATAATGGAGGTTGGGTGCCTGGGATATCCAGGGGCCTCCACTGTGGTCAGCCGGCCCCCAGATGGACTACTCCATTACTGGCAAATCCCCAGACCCCAGCCATGAGCCCCACACGCCCCAGCACCCGTCACACTGACTTAGTCAGTGGAGAGAAAAACAACAAGAAGTAAATAAAACAAATAGGAGGGAGGGAGGGCCGGGGTAGAAAACACAAGCAGAACGCTGCAAAATACCTAGACAAAACATGTGCAAGCAGTCACAGCCCGCCATTGGAGTAAACTATGCAAACTGAGCCTGACAGCACCTGAACAACCGCTGACCAGCACCGCTTGATAACCACATGCTCGTTGTAGGTTAACTTGGTTAAATACATTTAACCTCATTTAATAACTGCCAGCAAAAACAAAACAAAAGCAAAAAACAGACAAAACAAAAAGGGGGGCTCCGCTTTTAGGCTTGGCTAAATCTATATATTATCAGTGCATTTTAACACATAAAAGTCATGAGGATTGGGAAAATGATCACCAAAGATGTATTGTCTTGATGTCTTAACAAGTTCTCCCAATTAGTAGTCAATGAAATGTATGGAGACCAGTAATGAGAATTTGAATAATGATGCTGGGGCTTAAAGAGGTTAACCAACAGTCCTTCTCCTCATTCAAGCCAAAGTGACAAAAATCTATAGTCAGACAAGTAGGCAAAACATCATTCTATTCTATACAATTTTGAAATCTCATCTTTTCAATTCTTCTTGGGCTTGTTAATTTCTTAGTTTTCAATTCTAATTTTAAATGCTAAATTAATCAATTATTTTTATTTATTTAATATTTATTTATTAATGCATTTTTTGATGTTTTATTATTTTCCACATGCTTTTTAGATCACCTTATAGTATGGCAGATTTGGCACTATAAAAATAACTTTTTTTCATTACCGGGTCATTCCATAACATAAACTTCCAGTGCATGTAAAGTTGCAATACATTAAGTAATTTTGAACAAAATTAAAGGAGGTCACTCCAGAAACAGTCTATTTTTTGAAATCGCCAATAAAAAGATAACACTAAGTTGAATTACTGACCATGGTTTTAGCTTCTAAAGTGCATCCGATCCAATTGAAATTCCTCTCCAAAGAGGGCCAAAATTCAACACTGCGTGCCGCCATTTTGAATTGTACTTAGCACCCTGGCCGCTTGTCCGTGACGTCAAATTGTACAACGAGACCAGCGGTCGGGTAACGTGGGCTCGTTTTTCAGAGCCCACGTTACCCAACCACTGGTCTCGTTTCGCAATTTGACGTCACGGACAAGCAGCCAGGTTGCTAAGTAGGACTCAAAATGGCGGCGCACAGTGTTGAATTTTGGCTCTTTTTGGAGAGGAATTTCAGTGGGATTGGATGCACTTAAGAAGCTAAAACCACGGTCAGTAACTCAACTTAGTGTTATCTTTTTATTGGCAATTTAAAAAATAGACTGTTTCTGGAGTGACCTTCTCCTTTAAACAAATCCAGTGAGATGATGCCATTGTTAAAAGGAGAGTTTTTAAAGGGTGTCAATTAAGTTGCGCTACTGTGGATTATTTCACTCCTTTCCACAGATATTTTGCTGATGTGAAATTACACTGACGTATCTAAATGCCATTTTGCATTTTTGCATGTACCGTATTTTCTCAATTAAACACTGGGCCCTGATTAAATGCCGGTTGTAAAGGAGGGAATTAGAAGCCCCTTAGATGTTTATTTGTTGCATTAATAACAAACTTAAGATTTAAGGACAAAAGACACGGCTGCCAAGAAAAAAGAACGGTAACCCGTTCTTAAAAATGGCGTGCCCAAATAAACTGCTTATTCAAAGAAACGCCAGGTCCACCATGCCAGGTTTGAAATAAACACCGGGGGCCTTTAATTGAGAAAATATGGTATTTCCATTTTCCCCAATCTAGGACACGAATATATATTCGTGAATTTATCCTCACTTACCTGGCTGAAAGTTTCAACACCTGAAAAGATGGATCCACATAAGCCAATCTAGAGCAAAAAATAAGCCTATTAGATGTGATATCTTCACAGCTACAGTAGAGTAGCTGTAAAAGTACACAAATTACACATTCAAATAATATAGTTTTCTAAAATGTCAATTGCAAAACTGAAAACAAACAACACCACAAATTCCAAACTGATGAAAACTGGTTACTACAAATTATATTTTACTCACTTTTCCCATCCAATGGATTCCAGTTCTGTCACCAAATGCGTGTAGAATTTGGGTTGAGACACATCTTTTTCAGTTTTTTGGCATTCCAGGAGTTTCTCCTACAATTTGCGGTCAGATGTAAAATAATATTTTACAGTAAAAATCCTTGGTTACAACTCAATCTTTAACAGATAAAAAAACATTAAACACATAATATTAATTGTAACCAACAAAAACTCCTTATAGAGCAGTTTTCAATTGACTGTGGAAAGTGATTCGCGTTTTGCTTTGGTTTTGCTTTACTTCGCTCTGTGATTGGTTAAAATTACTCGTGCCACTTTCTCGACCAATCAGAAGTAAGACTCAAACCAATCCCGACTTGCTCACACACGTTTTCCTGTGCTTGGCGCCGGTTACACATATTTGCTTCGAGTTCTGATTGGTTCATTGGGTAATTTGTGTTTGTTGTGATTGGCTGGGGTAATTACTTTGGTTTTGGTTTTACGACACTCATTTGAAAAGCACTCTAAACATCACAACATAATTTAATTTTCATTAACTAACTGGGCTCGAATTTAATTCTGGGGTAATTACTTAATTGGGTTAGTGGATAGAAATTGTAGTAACCAAATTATTAAGTTTACTGTCCAAGAATCTTTGGAAGTTTGTGAAACTATGAAGTATCGAGAAGAACAGGTGTGATCAAAGACAGTATTCTATAACTTTAATGGCAATGGCTAGTGAGTTTACCACAGCCTCTGCCATCAAACATTTAACAAATTCAACACAATTATGTGTAATACATGTTTAAAGAAGAAAACAATCTCAAAGCAGTAGCACACATAAGCTAAATTATTGTGGGAATTAAAACTGGTTGAATATTTTTTGGAAAATCTTTTCTGACCATTTCAGGTTACCTGGGTAGATGTTCAGTAACCAAAACTACTTCCCATTGGTTAATTCACGATACTGTTATATTCGAGCCCTGCTTATCACGGCAGGTGGAGGCAGTGGTGCAATGGTCAGCATGGACTCTTCAAACAAAGCTCTAGCAGAGGGTGGGTGGTTTAACCCTTTAAACCCCAATAGTGACAAACATCTAATTTCTCCTTACAGTATCACTGGTTGATCAGACATACAGGTCAAGAGAATAAAGGAAATGATGACCAAAGACAAAATGTCTTGATGTCTAAGCAAATTCTCCCAACTAGTATGAATGTTGATATTGGGGGTTAAGGGTTAAGGCGTGGTCTCTGCGCTGTGTTGAGTTGTTTCATTAGAAGTGAAACTTTACTCTGCACGGTCTATTTCCACTGTTCTGGTTCATGTGCAACTTTACCTTTTACCAAAATTAATTATAATAATTTCTGTAACAGGCACCTTTCTCAGATTTTGTTTTCAGACACTACCAAGGATGTTTCATAAGTATATCTGATTTGATATAAATGTGATGGTGAATTTTAAGCCTAGTGAATATATGAGAAAAATGTTTTAATCAGTTAATGACAAAGGCCGCTCGGAAAAAATCCGAGTTTTCCCAACAGGAGTCGAACCTATGACCTTCTGGTTACTAGTCCAGATGCTCTAACACTGAGCTACAGGAGACTCCTGGGAGCTAAGGCCACTAAACTAGGTTCATGCACAAACGTCCTACATACTGCTAGGCCTGAAATGTCGATCGGTGGCATATTCGCAATGATATAAATGTGATGGTAAATTTTAAGCCTGGTGAATATGTGAGAAAGATGTTTTAATCAGTTAATGACACAGGTGGCTCAGAGTCTCCTGTAGCTCAGTGGTAGAGCATCTGTGTCATTAACTGATTAAAACATCTTTCTCATATATCTGATTTCTTGTATGAGAATAAAAGTTAGTGAAACACACACCAGAACACTCTTGAGTTCCAGTAAAAAGGATGGCAAGTCTGCACTCTGTGACAGCCTCTACAAAGAACAGAAATAACTGTAAACAAATTAAATTAAATTAAATATGACCTCTGCCCAGCCTATCACATTATGATAAATTGCAGAATGCACTTCTATTAGGAAGGCTGAAGAAGGATCTTTAAGGTTATCTTCCCTCCTGAAACACACACATAATAAATATATATTACACATATATACATACACAAAGGCACATCATACTCTCAAATTACATTCTGTAAAAAAGAGGAGGTAGAGAGGCTAAATGGTTAGAGTGCCAGATTTCAAATCTGGAGGTTCTGGGTCCAAGTTCTGCTCTAACTGCTGGCTGGAGTTGTTCTGTGGCAGAACTGAATTTAATTCCTTGGTTATGCTTGTAAATAGCCAAGGGTCTGCCTCTCAGCAGTTGGGGTTTGTTGTGCTCAATTTACAGCATTTCTTTCATTGTCCCTGATGAGCCCTTACAGGGAGTGGTCAAATAAGTTTTGAATATTTATTTGCTAATTATTTATTATCATTCTTTTACATCCACTCTTAGTCAACATCTTGAAGGTAAAGGACAAAAGGCTAGTAGCTTAAGGGATTATCTTGGCTGACAAGATAAAACAACACAAGAGAATGAAAATATTAATCATCCACAGAGTGTGTTGAAAAATCATAAAAATTGCAACAATTTCATGCCACACAGGAGCAAACTCCTGTGCAAAGTCTGGTTTACGCCTGACTTTGAAATTGAAGAAAAAAGTTAGACTTAAAAAATCTTGAGGTCCTGGATTAAAGACCCCCTATCCTGACTACTTGCTGAACAATAAGACCAACAAAAAGTAAATACTGGTTGTACATGCCCTGCCAACCTCTTATTTCTTGGCCAGAAATAAACTAACTTGATACTTTGGATTTCAGAAACGTTAAGCTCCACAGACTGGGAAAAACTACTCGTAGCTGAAGCCATGCAGTACTTCAGGCCAACCATGATTTTAGACTCTGAAAAGAATCAGTCAGTAACAAGAAGCTACAGTGGTATTTGGGTTGGTTTGTTTGTTTGCTTGGCCTAATGCATCTCCTCTGCTATAATATTTTTTATTTATTAGTAATTTCATCATGCAATACCTGTTTTATTACCCCTTCATAGCCCCTCAACAGATGCCGCAGTTTCCAGCCACATTCAATCCTACAGGAACATGAAAACAGGTGACGTAAACACACCTTAATGTGCTTGCAACTTCCTAAGGCCAACACAAAGGCAAGACAGGCAATAATACAGGTGTTGGTGTTAAGGCCCTGAGAGGGAGGGAAGGGAAAAAACCAGGCAGAGGAGAGGCATTTGGTGGAGAAAATGGGTCAAGTCAGGGAAAATCCACCCATCTGAGGAGATTTACATCCCTTCTGAATATAATACTGGCCAATTATTAGTAACCCTTAAATTCTTAACTGTGAAATGGAAATATATATCAAATGCCTTATGTCTGCCTAACCTCCCACACCACACCCCCTGTGGAATTCAAATCCCAGGGGTGCAACTTTATGTTGTTTTGTCCACCAGTAGGGCAATGTAATGCCATATCCAAAAAAAAAAGAAAATTATGCGGATGCTGTGCAACCAGGTCCCTAGAAATCACAAGAAATTTTGGGATGAAATTAAGGTAAACGAACAATGTGCAAATTAATATTGTCACTTCATTTTGAAAACTTCAAATCCAGCAATTGCCTGTGTGCTATATAAATTAATAATGCTACCTGGCATCTTTCATTGACTTGTTCTCAGGGATTCTAATGGCAATACGGAAACTCCTTTTCTACAAAATGAAGACAAATGTTAAAACAGGAAACTGTTAAACAGACAGGCCGAGGTGCGGGATTGCGGAAAATTAATTCAGAGTTTAAAAGAACGAGGCACACAACAAATGTGCTGTTGAGTTTGCGGCGTTTTTCTGCAATCCCGCACCTTGCAGCCTTCTTTGCTCGTTAAAACAGCCTTTTCTTCGCTTTATAATACATCTCATCACTGCGATCATTCCACTCATTTCAACACATCTCAACTTACGCAAACCGTGATGTATCCGTCGTAAAACCGTTTTGTTCTGTCTTGTAGTACTAGCTGTGGACAAATGTCCAAAACATCAAGCTTCCCTGAACAGACAAGACACGCCATTTTTTGACCTCTCACAGAGTTACCGCTGACCAGATCCTCGCTTTGTGCGAGAGAATTGTAGAAGGGAGGATAGTGGGAGAGAGGAAAAAAGCGCAAAATCCCAATCGTAATGCTATTTAAGGTTCACTTTAATGTAAGATGCCCTCACACTGCCCTGACACCTCAATAAAGTTTCTGTATGTATGCATGTATGTAAACCTATTTTCTAATGTTTGGAAGTGAGTATAACCTAGTCTGTCATACGGGGGGGGGGGGGGGGGGGAAGGCACTGATAAGCAGCATAAGCTACACAGGCATTTGTCACCTCGTTGCATGCCATTTTTTAAGCCATTTTGGCCTGAAATAGATGTAGATCTTGACCATTTTGCTCTGAAATAGTAACTACATCTAATGCTGAATTGGACAGCGACTAACACAGAGCAGTGAAAAATCAAAATGTATGTTAGCCTGCGTGTAGACGTCTCCTATTTCCTTTGCTTTACATGGCAATAGGAGACGTCTGCACGCAGGAAAAATGTATGTGTATGTGTCATGAAAGTGACCTTATCATACTTGTCACAAGTCTACATGAGGATAATCTTAAGTGGGTGGGAATTGAATGATTGGGGCTGATTAGAAAAAGAATATTTGTGCAATTTGGTCTGAACCTAAGTAGGGTACTGATATCTGCCATTTTGGCCTGATTTCAGTCAGGTATGAAAAAAGGGTATAAAAAATTTAACAATGGTTAGAGGTTTGAGCTCTACAAACATAGCCCCACCAAAAATTTGGAAAGTTATTCTCCCACCCCTGGGTCGGTCGGGTGAAAACGCAGACTGCAGACTGCAGACTGCAGACCGCAGACTGCAGACTGCAGACCGCAGACTGCAGACCGCAGACCGCAGACTGCAGACTGCAGACTGCAGACTACAGACTGCAGGCTGTAGACCGCAGAACACTTTTTGCGATAATTAATTAAGTTTTTTTCATTTTTTGCCCGCTGTTAATGTAGTCAGCACTTAACCAATCTAAATGTGAAACAAATATGGCGGACGTTCGCTTGTTTGTGCACAGGTAGCCAAAGCTTTAGTTATGACTGAGAATTAATAAAAATTTTATGAAATAAACAGTGTTACTTTGTTTATGTTTTACGTACGTGCTATCTAGGGCAAAATTTCGCTCTCCGAGCGAGAATAACCGTCTTTCTAATTTTTGCTCCTAATTAGTATTATAATTATGAAAGGTGATACACAATTCACCCGCACCAAGCATTTAAATGATCTATATTTCTTGAAATGCGCCATTTCCACTCACAATTTCCTCAAACCTGAATGAATCAATAGTCGAAAAACAACTATACGGCGAAAACGTTCCATCTTTCCCAACATTTGTCACCATAAACGGCGATATTTTGAGCTTCTTGTACCTGAAATCAACTGTAGGTATTCGACCGCCGACCTCTGGGCACAAATATATGCAAATATGCTAAATAAATCGTACAAGACAAAATCTACTGTGTCGGGGAGGCGTGCACGATGAGCAAGAACAAAAAGCCACGCTTCAAACATGAAACGTAGCACCCCAACACAGTAACTTTTGCCATGTTCGCGTTATTGTGCAAATTGTCCAATGAGACGAGAACAGCGGGATAAAATTAGCATATTTGCATATATTTGTGCGCAGAGGTCGGCGGTCGAATACCGACATTTGATTTCAGGTACAAGAAGCTCAAAATATTGCCGTTTATGGTGACAAACCACAAACGTTGGGAAAGATGGAACTTTTCGGGCGTATAGTTGTTTTTCGACTATGGGTTCATTCAGATTTGAGGAAATTGTGAGTGGAAATGGCGCATTTCAAGAAATATAGATCATTTAATGCTTGGTACGGGTGAATTGTGTATCACCTTTCATAATTATAATTAATTAGAAGCAAAAATTAGAAAGACGGTTATTCTCGCTGCGGTCTGCAGTCTGCAGTCTGCAGTCTGCGTTTTCACCCGACCGCCCCTGGGTGTACTGTGTTTTTCCAGAAAATATCCAAACACCACTGCAGAGGGTCATTGGAAATTCCAAGGGGGAGGGGGTCTTCAAGGCCAAAATTTTTAAAGGAATGTATGAACCTAACCTGGAATTACCAGTGGGGTGGGGTTCAAGTGAAGAAACCCTCTGTGGGGAGGGTATGGATATTTTCTAGAAAGACACAATATTACCCTCAGGTACTGAGGCTGCAGGGCCAAAGAGGTATGAAAAACAAGCAATTACACACATCAGACAAATATATGATTTTAATTTTCACAAGATGAAAATTGCTTTATCAGTTCAATCTACAACATGTGTCAGTTGTTCAGTTTGTGGGGAACAAAGTGAAAGATGGCACATGAAGAAAAATACTGTGGTGAGAAATAGTAGATAGTGTTCTCTCCTTTGTCCCCTCACAATATTTTTCTGCGCACACACTATCATTCCTTCACTCCATACAATATTTTATTGATCTGAAACAGAATTATCTATCTACGACAATAAAATTTTACTATGATGCTTGGCTTCTAGAGGGTTCAATGTAATTTCAAATTTAATTGAAACTGCAGTTCATCATGAAATAGTAAAATTTTTCTGCTGATGTTGGTATATAAGATCTAATTTAAAACATATGAAAACTAGTTATGGTGTAATTAAAAAAAAGTCAACACATTGATCGATGCCAATCTTATTTCCCCTGTGGCATATAAGACAACATACTGAAACAAGTCAAATATGTTAGTCCACCACCACAGTAAGACTAATTCTCTTTGTATTGTGTTGCGGGATGGCCGTCATGGAACACTTCTTCCATAGGAGCCCACCAGTTGCCTCCCTGTCCTCCCTCACTTGGCGGTGGTCCTGTCCATTCTAATGACTCCTGACAAGGCTCACAAACCTTCCACCATTCTCTGGTGACAGGATCACTTCCTATAGCTGCCATGTCCTTGTCCAAGTCATCCCCTGAATGTAATTAGTGTAACAATTTTATTTTAGTTGCAATGACAGTACCTGATGAATTATGGAGTTAAGTGAATGAAGGACTGAACAGAAACAAAGAAATGATTAATTATAAGCAAGAATTATCAACAACATTATGTCATGTCATGTTATGCAATGTTTCAATGTGAAGAATGATTGACTGACTGACTGATTGAATGAATAAATGAATAATTAATTGATTGATTGATTGGTTGATTGATTGATCGATTGATCGATTGAGTGATTGAGTGAGTGAGTGACCGGATTGATTGATTGGGAAAAACCAGCTTTACAATTTCTGCATCCCACTTACCTATATATTCCATGTGAGAAAACAATAAATGGTGGTGTTTATCGTAATATATGGTGTAGTTCCTGATATTGCTGTCATAAATTCTTTTAAGTACCTGAAATAAATTCATGTTAATTGAAATAAGCTTACAACTACAAATAATAGAAGAATGATTAAAAGCATCTGATCAGGCATTATAACTGCCCCCTCACCCACAACTGTTTCTGAAGTGCTCTAATTAACTGGTTCGGCACCTTTGATCCTTGGACTATTTCTCGCCTGAAGGGGGATGTCAAAAGGCAGTTAAGATAGGGTACTTTCCGGGAGGGGAGAATAATGTTAGCATTTTCACCTTTTTTCTTAGGGGATAAATTTTAACCAGTTTTGTTCTCAACCAGTCATTTGATCGGACTATAGGGCGTAGAAAAATGTAACGCCTATAATCCCGACATGGGAAATCAATAAAAATCGATATCGGAAAACCGTTCGATAAATTGATAACTATCGATATCAATCACGTAAACGTTATCGATTGTATCGATCAATCGATAAAAATCGATACTCACAACTCTTCTGGTAAATATTGAAATAAATTATTGATGTTATCGATTTTATCGATGGATGTCGATCGTCTTTAATTTCTGACATTGATTTTGTTTTCAAAAGACGTTTAATGGCAGTAAAATGATTGCGGTGGCTTTGTTCATGAATAAAACAGTTTTAAAACAGTTACTGTATTTTGTATTTCAGTAAATGTGGTCTATTAAACTGGTAGGATAACTGTGCTGTATCGACCCAATTATCTGCGAAAGTGACATGTGGGGGGGGGACAGGGGGTTTGAACCTCCCGCTTCCCGTACCCTTTAATCCCAGTTCCCACCCTGTACTTTTTGGCTCCCGCCCCTTTGCATTTTTTCGATTGCAAAATAGTGCGCAATGTTGCATAATTTTTCCCTTTTTCTCCCGCTTCCCTCCACCTTGGGAATCCCGCTTCCCGCCCCCTCTTCTCCCGCCTCCCGTTCACCTTCCGCCCCCTTTTCTCCCGGACTCCCGCCCCCCTGTCCCTCCCCCCCCCCCCCCACTGACATCTTGGCTATTTACCTATCTAAGCAACCGCCATGGAAAACGTTTTGAGTTGAAGCGACAGCAATCTTTTGTTTAACCTGATATTGGAGCTGGTTATAGAGGTTGTCGTTGTTATTAAAGCTCACATATTTCGACACATAATTTTTTATGGCTCCTGTTTTCGATAAAATCGATAAGACTGATTGAAAAATCGATAATTATAGATTTCTCACAACAAATCCGTTTATCGATTTTTATCGATTTCCGATACAATCAACTAATTTTATCAATTGTTATCGAATGTTATCGATTATCGATTTTATCGACTGCCCAGGTCGGGCTATAATGGCCCTCATCGGTGATTTTAATACTAGCCAAAACGGTGAATTATTATTACCTGTGGCCAAACTGCAGCATGAAGTTCCTTGTATTTTTCATACATTTCAGGCTTAAGTTTGATAACAGATCCCAACCTCTTGGCAATCTTAGGATTAGAAGCCATATTTTTTCTATGCTTTTTTAAAAATTATTTCCGAAAGGTCTTCTGCAGCTCAGAGAAACGTCACTTAGTACGAATTACACGAAGTAGAATCGGCCTTTACGAATGTCCGCTGGTACGCTTGAAACTCGCAGGCAACCAAAATGGGGGAGGTGCTGGGCTTTTTTTGTTGATCAACAAATGTGTGGAACGATTTGGCGACTTGTTGAATCGACGTTGCGGCTTGTTGGATGATACATTCAACTTTTTTGAGCAACGAATGCGCAACATTGTTCCAGTTTTGGCCCCTGTCCAAAATAAGAAATGACGGATGATCGCGGGCCCAGACCTGCCAACTCTCACGGTTTGACCGTGAGACTCACGGTTTGGGGTAATTTGCATGGTTCAATTTTACCTGTTACCATCCCCTCCCCGGGCAACCCCAGGGACAAGTCCAGCCCTTCGGTCCCGGGGGTGGGGAATTGTTTGAAGCCGTCTTGTCCCGGGGTGAGGGGGCGGGGCAAATCGAAAATATCTTGTTGTTGTTCTTGTGAAGTACGTCACTTCTCGGTTGACGCCGGACCGCGTGGAGAAGACGACCTATTTCCAGGGAGAATCTCTAGAATTTGTAGCAGACTGGTTAGAGAAGAATAATCTCTCAAATTTAAAATCTGTATTCAAAGGTACTTTTATTTTAAATTGTTAAACGACTGTGCGTTAGATGTGTACGCGAATGGATGGCGTTCGTCGGAAACAAAGAAATATTTCTTCAACATATTTATGTATATCAAGACGACTTAAATAGACTCTACATGAAAACTGATGCACGACTTTATATTAAACAGAGGTCTCAGTCCAGTGTTCATTCTTATGAAACAAACTAAGAAAAACTCCTTTAAAATGCTGCCATCAATTTGCTCACTGGCCTCATGGGCCTCTTGTGCGTATGTGCTATATTTAGAATAAATCATGTGGCGAAGACCATTTCTTTACTCACTAGCCGTATGCCAGTTCAGTTTTCTTTTCAAATATAGTGTTCATGTTTTTATTACATTATACATGAAGTGTCCTTCGTTCAAGAAACTCTAGAAAAGCGTTTAAGTTCTTGTCAAAACGTCTGGTTTTGCTATTGTACGGAAATCAATATCGTAATCTATGTTTTGTACACAAAACAACGTATTTGTGGTCGATGAGGAGTCCTGGGGGTGGGGAATTGTCTCTTTTTGCGTGCCCGGGGGTGGGGAATAGACCGCCAAGTGAGAACAAAATTGCAAATTCCCGGGGTTATGCACGGGGGGGATTGTAACAGGTAGAATTGAACCATGCATATCAACTCACGGTCTCACGATTTGGCCTCCAATTCTCACGGTAAATCAGAAAATCTTGAAATTGCCAAACAATTAAGGTAGTACGAAGCAATATTGAAAAATCCATGTGGCCGAATTTGTCACATCTGAGGCCCTGTTAGGGGGGGTCTGAATAATCCATAATCCTGGGTAAATTTTGGAAATAATCCGTATCCCAATTTTGTAATCTAGGTATCCCTAGAATAAAGTGTTATTTTATATCCCTAAAATAAAATACTTAAAAGAAATAATCCGTAATCTTTAAATTTAGTGGCCAATAATCCGTATCCCTTCTTTAAAAACCCCTAATAATCCATAATCCTAAAGCCCTAACAGGGCCTCACACAAAAGAGAATCTTCACACCTCTTCAAAAAAGCGGCAGAAGAATACAATATAATACAATACAATATAGGGAGCACAAATAAGGTAAAGAATACCTCGAAACAAGAAATCTACAAATGGTATATTCATTCAAGGCATATTTTGGAATTTCTAGGTTTGAGGTCCCAATCTCCAGGTTTTTGTGGGCTTTTTTTCAAAATCTCCAGATTTGCATGTTTTGGGGGTTGGCAGGTCTGTGGATGAAGAAGATATGTTGTTAACGCTTTGCTCTGCAAGCGTTGTCGCTGTGCTCACTAAATCTAAATCTAAATCTTATACTGTGCAAATCTCGCTCATGGGATATATGTGCACAGGGAACGGTCAGCGGTTAGTCAGGAAAAGACCGCAAAGGAAACGAAAAAACGCAAAACTTGGACTCCGGCGAGAATGGCTGGGAAACAGAACGACTTTCGGCGCACATTACACACTTTTGGCCGGCGGAACTCAGAAAGTTAACCTTGATGTAGCTACGAATCGTGATTTACTTGTTGTTCCCAGTATTAAATGCGACAATCACTGCCAACACGTTATCTTTTACGTCTCGGTTTTTGTAAAGCGGCACCTTGTTGAACGGAATAGAGCCAGGCTCTACTCCGTTCAACAAAGTTCCACATGTTGAATGGCCTTATTCAACATTCGACATAAGATGATACACTCTTCAACATTTGTTGAACAGAACTGGCAACATTTGTTGCCAAGGTGCTCAACAAATGTTGAACCGTGTATCATCAGTTGGCTATTGTGGGCTGTTTACTCATTTTAGCTTGGCTTATAGTGAGAGACTTGTCGATTGTGAGAAAGCATTTGATAGTATCCATCGAGAAACGTTTTGGAAAGTAATGGAATTTTAAGGGGTGCCACCGAAATTTGTAAGAATGGCGAAGTATTCTACAACAAAATGGAGAGGGCACAGTGAAGATGTATATCAGCAAAACGGCTACGTACTTAGGCTAAATACTGAATGGCAAAAACCAACTGCGGATAGATGGCACTGAGATTGAACCATTGAAGATGTAAATAGCTATCTCGGGGTGCAACATTTAATTGTTTCTCCATCAGAATGACAAGGTAATGCCACATCTGGAAAAAAGCCAACAGGTGCTGTGCAACCCAAGGTGCATTCCATGTCGATCAAACGCAGAAGAAATGCTAAGTCGTATAAGACATTGCATTGTACGCCAAAAACTGAAACTCATGCCGAAGATCTTCGGGGTAGTCTTCAAAAAATGCAGCCTGGTATGCAACCACTCCCTGGAAATCACAACTGAGAAAAATTTCTGGATTAATTTAAGGCAACTTGCAATGTACAAATTAATATTGCCAGTGCAATTATTTAGAAAACATGAAATCCAGCAATGCCTGTGCATTTAAGCTTACGGTATCTTTTCTTCAAATTCACTAGAAGCGCCATATAATAACGCTACCTGACTTCTTTCATTGACTTGTTCTCAGGGATTCTACCAGTACAGTAATGGAAATACGGAAACTCCTTTTCTATAAAATGAAGACAAACAATAAGGGAGCGGTCATTAATTTTTTTTGGGGGGGGTGGGGGGGGGGAGGGCCGGTAAAATTTCACAAAGGAGGGCCCAAAAATATTAACCCTCTCTCAATATCAAGGTCAAAAAATCTTGGCCCTCCACACAACATCAGCCCAAACAATTGTGACCTCCCCCAAAATGGGATTGGTCGTTATTCGATTTGTTCTAACATGGAAGTCAATTTGAACACTTAAACAATTTGAAAAATTCATGGTAAGATACCAATAAGCTAATCAGCAGGGACATAGCGTGCGATTTTTAAGCTGTACACACGAAGAGAGTATTTCGAGAGCCGGAGGCGCCCCCCTCTAGGGGAGTCTGGGGGCATGCTCCCCCAGAAAATTTTGAAGTTTGGGGTCTAGGAAATGCCATTTTCTGCGTTTTTTCGGGGGACATTTTCAATAAATAAATACGTAGTAAAACGCAATAGTAGTTGTTTATTTTATTTATGTGTCAGCCAATTGGATAAGTGTTTTCGGTAAGGCTACCGTATGACAAAAAAGGAAAAATGGTGACGCCATTGTTGACAGTTCACAAGCAAAGTCTACCATTCAGACAGGTAACCTCTGTTACTACACCGTCAATGTCAACTTCCTCTTGTCACTCATGGTACACGTCAATGTCAATCTCTTGTCACTGATGGTACTTCAAAGAGGAGTTTTCAGCCTCATCATCTGCGCAAAAGCTACGTTAAGCAGTGGATGTCTAGACAGGATACGTTAACAGTGTTACAAGTACAACATATACTACGGGATAAAACTGGGGGTTTGCGTGATCAAGAGTCTCAACCAAAGTCTTTGGCCTTACATGCTGATCATTTCCGTTCCATTTTTGTGCCTCCATCTTGTGACTTCGGCTTTGAACTCGTCCCCAGTGATCCCCGTATCACTTCGTAATAGCTGTAGACGTGATCCGTTTATTGACATTCACTCTTATTCACAGTGTTTCTTTCCATTCATAATGGAATAATGAAAAGTTTGCATAAAGTTGCATCATTATGATACGAAATAATATAACAATTTAATGATAAAAACGCCTTCAGGCAATAGAAATATATTTTTCTCGCATTTCAGCTGTACGCCGGTGCGTACGTGCATGTATGGACGCTACGCCCCTGAATTCAGAGAAGTGTTAAAGATAACGGCAAATTACCTGTGGCAAAGTGTGCCTGGACACAAGTGCGCAGCCACGTAAACTTAATTGGTTCCGAATTAGTATAAACTCTTTAAAAACATGAAGTAAGGTGTGTATTTAAAAACGCTGCCAAGAAAACATTCAAATGGTTGAAATTTTGACATTCAAAGTATTCCAGAGTTAGTTTTGGCAGCGGCATTTCTTCACCATCTGGTGACTAGTGATCAAATAGAAACGTTGAAATTTCCCGCTCCGTTATGAAAAATCCAAAGCGCTTGCTCTCCCCTTTCATGTCCTGCAAATTCGACCAGATCTTGTTGTATGTAAAAGTGTGGTAATGCTCTCCTCCTCCCTCTTCTTCTCCTCCTCCTCCTTCTCCTCCCCCTCCTCCGCAACTGCTTCGCCTTCGTCTTCAATTTTATCATACACTTCGCCAAATCTCTTCTATCGTCAATATCACTTCCAATTTCCTGCACCACAACATTGTCATTATCACCATCATCATCATCGTCGCTATCACTGTCTTTGGGAACTTGAAGGCTAACGGGAACCAGCGACCTACCGATGTCTGCTGTTATGACATTCACTTTTTCTCGTTTTAACGTCCCCCTTTGATTGCTTCAACTTCCGCTTAGCAATGTACATGTCCAGTACAGCAACTTTCAGGTCTTTAATTTTCGTTCCCTGTATATGGCTTCGTAATCTTTGTAATCTTCAAAGCGTTTCCACTTCTCTTCTAGGCAGGTTTGCACGCTTCCTACTCTCCGCTCTCCGAGCAAATAAAATCTGTAATTCAAGATCCTTTCGCAGGATGGATTTCTCCTTCGGGAATATCATTTACCCAAACCACATGTCTCGGGAACCATCAGGCAGAACTTGCTGTGTATAGAAACTATTGAAACATCTCTTAAAAAGCTTGAAAAAGATCTCAAGGAGCACCTCAAAACAACCATACACTCTTCTGGCCAGATTTTGACTGGACGCAAAACTGCTCATGACTTTGACGAATTGTTGGAATTGCAATGCTATGAGAAGGGAATTAGACAGTGTATGCTCTGGACTAGTCGAGCTGCAGCAAACTTGCGAATCAGCGTTTAAACACACATTTTCTGCGACGAAAAGGAAGTCGCGATCAAGTAAACAGAATAGCAACAAGAGGAAGAAACTGAAAAAGGTGAGGCGTTTAGCTAGAATGGATGAGATTTAAGAAAGATTGCGGCAGAGCTGCCAGAAGGAAAGACGTGTACAAAGGTTTTACGCACAGAGATTGTCATCCAACTAGGAAAGAGGCAAAAGAAATGGGCCGCGGCGTTGATATCTTCAGGATGTAGTCTTCTAGATGATACTGCAAAATCCGAACTTCGTAGGTTTTTAAGTTTTGCTGGAACTGAAAGTGGTGACCACGCAAATTATGAAGATGAAAGTGATGGCGAGGTAAGTGATGCTGCTGCGGATGATGGCAATGAAAGTGACGGCGACGAAGCTGATGATGGGGCAGGTGATGGTGTTGAAAGTGATGGCGAGGAAGGTGATGATGATGCAGGTGTCAGATTGCGTTGAAAGTGATGGCGATGAAGGTCATGGTGATGAAATTCATGGTGTCTAAAGTGATAAACTGTCATTTATTTTTTCGTTGTTACTGTTAGCCTGTCAAATCTTGAAAGTATCTCGAAAGTATATTATTTATGAGACCATGGTGACTATTTGCTTTATCTATTACCGTATAACATAACGAGATGCATGTTTTCCAGCTTTTTACAAGCATTGTATAAACAAGGAAATGCAACATCCCTCAATTTTGCTATCTGTTGTTTCATTATATTAATGACCAATCAAAACGATCTAAGTGGTTCTTATTGAGTCCAAGCTTCAGCAAACTAGACATCGATAATGGACTATTTCAGCTATATTATGAATCATGCGCACACTCCTGTGAAGTGTCCACAACTGCCAGCGTTCAAAGCGTGCTGAGTGCTGGTAGTGGTTGGACATTTCTTAGGCGAAGCACACCTCATAACATAGCTAGAATGGTCGGTTGAAGTCGACCTATGTTAAGAAATGTATACACCTGATTGATAAAACGTTGTCGGATGCAAAGTATAAACCATGAACGATGCGACACGATGGAATTCTGGGAGGACAGTACTGACCAGTTTGATGTTCAGTTCCATATATTGATATTGAAGACATTTTCATTCCTAAGAAGGCTTTGGAGTAGAATTGGGTATACTGTGTTAATATTATCTCCACGGTACCTGAGAACAGAAGCAAGTTTTCCCACTTCCCAGAAAACCATTGGGTCGTATCGTTCATAGTATATGCTTTTCACACGACAACGTTTTTTTAATTAGGTGTATATTTACATAAAAAATATATTGTTAAAACAGGCGCCCAAACATTTGTCACCCTCCCTTAGCGTAAGCTCAAAAACATATGACCCTCCCCAAATGGGAGCCCAAAAAACCCTGGCCCTCCCCCTAAATTTACCGGCCCTCCCCCCCACCAATAATTACTGACAGCTCCCTAAGCTTAAACAGCTAACTGTAAAACTTTTTTGCTCATTAAAACAGCCTTAACATTTTGTGCTTTATAACTGAACACATCTCATCACTGCAAAGATCCTTTCACTCATTACGACATGTCTCAACTTATGCAAACTGTGATGTATCCGTCGTAAAACCGTTTTGTCCTGTGTTGTAGCACTAGCTGTGGACAAATATCCAAATCATCAAGCTTCCCTGAACAGACAAGACCCGCCATTTACAGCTGACCATTTCTTTGCTTTGTGTAAGAGAACTGTTAGGAAAATAGACCGCTAGGGGAGCGCTAGGAAGGAGAGAGGGGGAAGAGAAGAAAGCAGACCAGAGATTACTTACAGCATGAAAACACAAAATCCCAATCATAATGCTGTTTAAGGCTCACTTTAGGATGCCCTCATAAAACCTATTTTGTAATGTTTGGTAGTACATCCTAGAGTGACATACGGCTGTGCCTTGTGAGAGGTTTGAGCAAGTGGGGGGGGGGGGGAGCACTACCCCTATAAGCTATACGGGCATATTTGTCACCTAAAAGAGTATGGTTTTCAAGCTATTTTGGCCTAAAATAGGTATACATCTGGACCATTTTGATCTCAAATGGTGCCACACGGTAAGCCCTGTTTTGGACAGTCCGCAACTAACATTGAGCTGTGAAAAACAAAATACTGTTTTATGTGTATTTGCCCAAAAATATTACAAAAATATTAGGTAGTAGGTATTTAGATTTTAATCGTACATTTTAGGTACAAGCCTTTTTCCTTTTTCTTTTCTTTTTCTATTAGGTTATTGGACCTTTACGCTACAGGAGCCTATTGATAAACGGTGCTCTTGCACTGAAGGGTTATATATCTTTTCGAAATATTCTTTTATTTTGTTGATGTTGGTATTGAAAATCAAATTGGAAACATAAAAATAGCAGAGGTAATTTTAAAAATTAACACTGTGATCGATGCCAATCTTATTTCCCTGTTAGATAGTCCACCACCACAGTAAGACTAATTCTCTTTGTATTGTGTTGCGGGATGACCGTCGTGGAACACTTCTTCCATAGGAGCCCACCAATTGCCTCCTTGTCCTCCCTCACTCGGCGGTGGTCCTGTCCATTCTAATGACTCCTGACAAGGCTCACAAACCTTAAACCATTCTCTGGTGAGAGGATCACTTCCAATTGCAGCCATGTCCTTGTCTAAGTCATCCCCTAAATGCAATTAGTATTAACAATTATATTTTAGTTGCAATGATGGTACCTAATGAATTATGAAGATAAGTGAATGACGGACCGAACAGAAACAAAGAAATAATTGTGTTATTATTATAAAATTATTATTATAAGCAAGAATTATTAACAAACATGGTAACAATAATCGACGGAAGATGGCAGAGAGTGAAAGAGGCGGTCACATCGACATGCCAATACAACGATAAGGGGGGGATCTCGACAGAGACATTAAAGAAGATAGAGGAGAAAAAAGCAAAGAAGGCGGCTGTTTTAAAACAACAGTCGAACACGAACCGCAAAAGCTAAGGCCAAAGAAGAGTACGTGGGGGCGAACAGGAGTGTCAAAAGGATATCATTAAGGCAGAAAAATGCAACTACCTGGAGACACTGGTTGCAGAGGCTGAAGAAGCAACTCGCTATGGAAATATGCGGGAACTGTATGCTGCCATAAAAAACTTATGATGAAAATAAAGCAAGCCCGAAAGACCAGTGAAAGACAGGAAGGGGAGGTCGATACCAGATGGAGAGGAACAAAGGAGAAGATGGGTGGACCATTTGAGGAGCTGCTGAACCGACGAGCTCCCCCAGTCCTTCTGGACATTCAGCTAGCTGACAGCGACCTACCATTTGACTGAAGCGTGTCCACGAAGGAGGAGATCTGCAACGCCATCAAGCAGCTGAGAAATGCCAAGTCTTCGGGACCCGACAGCATCCTGGCAGAGGCATTAAGGCTGACATCGGGACAAGCGTGGATTTGTTCTGCCCCTCTTCAATAAGACCTGGGAAGAGGAACAAGTGCCGACAGAGTGGAAGGAAGGCTACCTCATCACGCTCCCGAAAAAAAGGCGATCTCAGCTCCTGCTCCAACTGCAGAGGTGAAACATTGCTTTCCATCCTGGGGAAGGTGTTCAACCGAGTCTTGCTGAACAGGATGAAGGATGCCATAGATCCCACCTTAGGTTTCCGTAAGGATAAGTCTTGTCCCGATCAGATCGCCATGTTGTGTATCATCTTGGAGAAATCACTGGAGTGGACCTCACCTCTCTTAATCATCTTTGTCAACAACGAAAACGCGTTCGACAGCGTGGATAGACAGACCCTTTGGAAGCTACCGAGACACTGTGGAGTGCCGGAGAAGATCACCGACGTCATCAGGAACTCCAATGAGGAGATGACCAGTAGAGCTGTCCATGGACGGCAACTCACTGACGCTTTTAAAGTACGGACTGGAGTGAGGCAAGGATGCTTGCTGTTTCTCTTCATGTTCCTTCTGACAATAGAGTGGGTCATGAAGACATCCGTGCAGCCCAGAAGCGAAATGGTATCCAGTGGACACTCTGAAGACAGTTGGATGACCTGGACTTTGCCAATGACCTGGCCCTTCTCTCACACATTCAACAACAGCTGCGGGAAAAGACCAGCGCTGTTGCAGACACCTTAGTACGTTTGGGCCTTAACACCCACAGGGGGGAAGAGCAAAATCGTGAAGGTCAACGTAGTCAGAGATACCCCCATCACGCTGGAAGGCGAAGCGCTGGAGGAGGTGGAGAGCTTTACATACCTTGGCAGCATCGTAAGAAGGGTGGGACAGACGCTGACGTTATAGTCCGGATCGGCAATCCGAGGGCGGCTCTCCATCAGCTAAAGAATGTCTGGAGATCCACAGATCTGGGCACCAACACCAAGATCAGGATCTTCAACACCATCGTGAAGCCTGTCTGACTCTATGGAGCCGAGACCTGGAGAGCCACTGCCACGACCATGAAGCTGACTCCAGACATTCATCAACACCTTTCTCAAAAGGATTCTCAAGATTCACTGGCCGGACACCATCAGCAACCAAGAACTGTGGTAACGAACGAGACAGCAGCCTGCAGAAGACGACATCCTTCAAAGACGCTGGAGATGGATTGGTCACACCCTCCTGCATCACAGCCTCACCTCAGTAGAATCCTCAGGGGAAAAGGAAGAGAGGCCAACCAAGTTTATGTCATGCAATGCCATGTCATGACATGTTCTGTTACGTAAGGTTTTGTTAACAATGATGGGCTGTGTAATTGATTGACTGATGGATGGATGGACGGATGGATGGACAGACTGAGTCATCGACTGATTGATGAATTGATTGATTAATCGATTGGAAATAAGCTTTACAACTTCTGCATCCCACTTACCTATATATTCCATATGAGAAAACAATAAATGGTGGTGCTTATCATAATATATGGTGAAGTTCCTTATATTGCTGTCATAAATTCTTTTAAGTACCTGAAACAAATTCATCTTAATTGAAGTAAACTTACAAAAACAAAGTGGCAAATAATAGAAGAAAAATTATTATCATCCAATCAGGCCATTCTAACAATGTCAATGGCAATGTCAAAAGGCAGCATTGTTTTCAGGGGGATGTTAAGCTGGGGTACTTTCCTTGAGGGGAGAATGATGTCAGCACTTTCACCGTTTTTCTTAGGGGATACATTTTCACTAATTTTGTTCTCAACCAGTCATCTGATCTGACTAACGTGGGGTGTAGAAAAAAAAAATGTAACGGCCCTCGTCGGTGCTTTACTAAGTATACCCTGGTTTACCTCGGTGTAAGAGCCTGACAAGATTTTCTTTGCAAAATTTTGTTTTGGATTTTTTGTTTGTTTGTTTTCTTTGTTTTACGTCATCCGTGAGTTTCACAGGTTCTTACACCGAGGTAATCCCGATTTACTGGTCTAAACCGTGAATATTACCTGTGGCCAAACTGCAGTATGAAGTGCCTTGTATTTTTCATACATTTCGGGCTTTATTTTAATGACAGATCCCCGTCTTTTGGCAGTCTTAGGATTAGAAGCCATATATTTTTTTTAATCCAACGAATTAATTATTCACTGAAAGGTCGTCTGAAACACCTCAGAGAAACGTCACTTACTACCTGTTCAGTACCTGCTTAGCACGAATTACACGAAGACAAATCCGCCTTTGCGAAAGTCCGCTGGTACATTTGCAACTCGCGGGCAACCAAAATGGCGGACTGGCTGAGCTTCTTCTCAGCTCTTGTAATTGTGGGCTGTTTTCTTATTTTAGCTCGGTTTATAGTGAGACTTGGTGTCATGGAAAGAGAAGCTATGTTTAATTATTTCAATCTTCCACGAAGAGACATTCCTTCGCAGCCTATGGTCAGTGTGAAAAACCCATTTGACTTGAAACTAAAATCTACTGCAGCAACAACGGCAGGTGATCACTACACGGATATATATTACTTATGCATTAATTTGGATGTGATTTGTTTGCATTTTCAATGTGTTATTTCCTTAAGAGTCGGCTAATTTTATCATTATAGTTTCAAATTGGACTCCTTGGCGTAATTGCAAATATTTTAGAATTCCCCTGCATCTTCAGATAATTCACTCTATTTAATATGTTACTAGCTGGGCCCAGTTGTTCAAAATCTGATTAGCGCTAACCCTAGGTTAAATGTTGTCCATGGTTTCTGATTCTCTTGTTTAAAATCGTTACTGCTGCTAATTTTACCTGACAATTTAAAACCGGCCAAAGTCAAATAATTGTTGTCTGAAAATAATTTACTGGAATCCAGGTTGTTAGAGAAAAAAGTGAATTAAAAATTGATGCTAAGCCTGGGTTAGCTTAACCCTGCTTTGAACAAAGGGGCCCTGATTTGCTAAATTTTTTTGGGAGGGGGAGGGGGAGGGAGAGGGGCTTTCAGTGTTAATTGTATAAATTAAAAAAAAAAGGCAAAGAGGCAGGGGTAAACAAAAATGGGGTGGGATTAGAGGGTACAGGAAAGAAGAGGTTTGGACCCCCCTGTCTCTCCTCACATGACTGTGTAACTGCCACTGATGTCACATTTTGTCATCCCCAGGTGTGATTGAGTTTCTGCTTAGTACAGGTGTCCCATGTTACGTAACATTCTACTGGAACATAAGAAAGGATGCCATAGATGCTGTTCTTTGTAAGTCAGATGCTAAAGAACAGAGAAGTATTTTTGATGAATCTCAGGATCGTGACAGTGACTCAGACTTAGAACAGGTGGCACCAAGTATGTCTGCTCTTCCTCTGGAGCATTTTCTCCAGGGTTCATACAAGGAGCGGAGTTCGTCAGAATTGTATCCTTAACAAAAAGATTTAGTCCCAAATTTTAATTGTCATTAAGGCTGCAGGCAGATAGTGAGATTAGAAATAGGGCGCTAAGGTGCTCACAGACCTTTCCCCCTTATGTAGATTTTCTACAAAGAGGGGAGCTGAGGAAATAAACCAGCTCATGCGACTTTTGAAATCTCTGTTTCTGTTTGTCTCTGCTCAGATTTGGTGCTTTTGTGAGTAGCATTGCATTCAACTGTTTACCATTGCTCTCTTTTGTTTAGTTAGGCTTCTGTTTAGAAGAAAATACTTTATGTTAACAGGAAATGAGTACTGTTAATTAAGGGTGAGACAACCAAGAATTTCATTTATTAATCAATTTTTCAGCCCTCCAGTCTCCTGAAAATTGGCAGTCTTGCTAATTTTATTCTTTAAGTTGCATCAATTTTAAGATGGTTTAGGTCATGTGACCCAGATATGAAGGGCTATCCACAATCTATGTGTACACATGGAATAATAAGTGATAAAAAGGTTACTGCACTGGAATATATCCTTAATTTGCTGAATATCTCAAGCTATGAATGTGGATCTAATCATGAAATCAAAGCAGTGCCTCCTGCAGACCTTGAATATGCATCATTACTGAGTGATGCTGCACCCAGTAGTTATACACTGTTAGTGACTGTAGAGATGTCTAGGAATGATGAAATGGGACCACAGCAACTCTCTGACATTGTAAGATCATAACTTTGATTATAATGTATTAATAGAAACTTAATTAAAGTAAAATGAACTCAGTTTGTTACAAGCATAGAACTATAAGAAAAATATCTGTGTCCCAGATCGGAGTCACTGAGCTACCAGAAGAGAAAATGGTGAACTAAGCCTTTTACTAGGTTAGTTTATTTATGTAGATCATGTATTCCAGCACCAACAAGGAGAGGGTAAGAGTAACAAGAAAAGCCCCAGGGGCATTAGACCCAGCCATCATCTCCTTCCCACCCCCCCCCCCCGAACCCCAGGGTTAAAAAATGTTAGCATCATGTAAGATACAAACCCATGTAAGAAACTGAACTTACTGTACACGCATTTTATGTAAGACATGTACAGTAACCACAAGGTTAACAGCGGTTAGACTATGATGAATAAGATCGAATCGGTGACTTTCAAAGCTTGTAGCATCTTCATCCTTGCTCTTGTTGGAGGGATTTAAATGCCATTGAATCCCTAGTAATTTTCCAGAGTGATTTTCATATACATTTTGGCAAATTGACTCTAAATGAGTGAAGATGATGCTTATGTTTACCAAAAGTTGTGACAAGTATTGAAAGTTGTGGCAAGTAACCAAGAAAAAAAACTTTAAAAAAAGAGTATTACCAGATCTGGTCATCGCCAATATGGCGACGGCGGGCTAACAACAACCTATGTGGAGTGCAGTTTCAGAAACAAACTAACAGTAAGGGACACTAGGCAGGGTGCTAATTGGGGAAACACTAATTAGAAAATGGTAGTTATAGCTAAATGTAAGGAATCACAGCACATGCAATTTAGACTGAATTGTCCAAAAAAACAATGAGTTTGAACTGCAATCACCAGAAAAATTATTAATAATCAAAATCAGCAAGACCAAGATATTTTTGCTGGTCTTTTTTACCTCAATGCAGTGTGGTGACAAAAAGTCTGTTTCCTCGGGCTACTGTGTTTAAAAACTCACAAAACCATATCTTTTAAGTAAATTGCTCTGCTTTCTAATGTGGGTTTCTCCAAAGTTCTGTAAAACATGTCTGACACTGGAAAATATTATGTGTGTTGTACTTCAAATGCCACTGATTTTGAAAAAACTAAGTTAAAAAATAATTCTCAGGCCCAATTTTTTTTTTTTTGGGGGGGGGGGGGTAGGGGGTGGAAGTTAAGAATGCTTGTTCAGCAGAATAGTGATTGCTTTCTTTTTCATTTAGGTGGCTCTTATCACAGCAGTTCAAGTGTCTTGTTTTCCTGACAAACTTAGCAGCAATTTAGTGATGCAGTATGTCCAGACTGCACGAGGAAATGTGTACAGTATGAAGGTAATATTCCCCCAGTGAGACTACTCACATTAATTTTCAATGAAGTCGGAAGGAAAAGAAGAAATGATGATCACCCTCACCATTAAAAAATATCAATTTAAGCAGTTGATAAAAGAGCAACCTGAAACGTTTCAAGCTTGAACAGGATTTGAACCCATGACCTGAGCGTTATCAGCTAGAGCAGCGCTTTAACTAATTGAGCTATCAAGCAGACTGGGAGCTGATCATTTGCAAATTCGTAGTGATCTCATAGATGGTGAAACAAAAGAGAGAAGCACATAATATGTGAACTGTGGATGTGGAAATAAGAAATGACGATGACCCAACCTGAAAAATTCAGGCTTGAATAGGATTTGAACCCATCAGTGACCTCTGTGATACTGGGGCAGTGCTCTAACCAATTGAGCTATCAGGCCAACTGGGAGCTGGTCATTTGTGAATTTGCAGTGAACCCTTATTGCAATGATGGTGCCGAAACAAATGGTATTTCACATATTCAATCTCATTTGAAGTGGGAAAGGTTGGAGTGAAGTTATAATATTATAATTATTATTAATGTATTATTACATTATTGTAATTGTCAGTCAGGAAACAAACATGGATGGTGGGCCTTACTTGTCTTTGTCATTAGCAACATTTCCAAATTCCAATTCGACCTGGACGTCAAGTGTTTACACATGAGCCCCTGGCTCGGGAGATTAGGTGACTACTCCCTACACTACAACGTGAAAATTTGAATCACCACTTTTTTACCGATTTGCCACAGGAGCAGTGTGACCTCTGTCTGCTGATTCCTAAGCTGGAGTGACAGTCTCCATTGTATTGAGAAGTTCCTGATTGGGTGGAAATTGAGTACCCCAAAACATACCACACCTAAACTACATTTTAAAAAAATACCTGTGGGCAGTATTAATCCCTGAAATAAAGTACCCTGCTTTTTTCCTGTTTGAAAAATACCTGTTTATTCTTAATCATTAACCCCCAAAATATCTCCTAGTATCTCACCCTCCAAAAATAATAGACAAAACTTAAAATTAATGAACAACAACAACAAAATGGTACTAATAATATTTATGCATAAAGTGACACCTTCTGTAGCCTGCGTAGCAGGTGTTAATGGGAAGGGGGTAGGTGGAGCAAGAAAGTATGGAAAAATGAGGGATATGGGGACAAGAGACTAGTTCCCCATTTCTCCTCCCATTTTTTCCTATTCCCCCTATCCTTCCCCATTTACGCCTGCTGTGCAGGCTACACTGTCCGTTGACTCCATTCTTTTCTTTTCCAACCACAGAGACTGTTTGTTGTAGAGAGTGACGACATTACAGAAACCCAATCATCACCATCCAGTCAAAGTCCATCAGTGCAAAGAGCATCATCATCATCATCTTCATTAGATGAAGACGGCAATTCATCTTCCTTATCATCCGAATTAATTAATGCAGTATGCATCATTTGCCGATCACTGCCGGTAACCAGAGCTTTTCTTCCCTGCAGACATGCATGTGCATGTGGTTTGTGTTTTCAACGGCTCAGCCATTGTCCCATGTGTCGGGGGCTCATCCAATCATATTTCAAGGTGCAAGAAGAGCCGTTTATTGACAATGCTGAATCTGATGCCAGCACTGAACTGAAAGAGTTGTCAGTAGGTGAAATTTTAAGAGGCATATTTTCTGCGAGTTAGGGCACACATTATCATCACAGTATAGTTGTTTTATATTTTAGACCTTAATAAATGGCTTTTGAATTTTGTTTCTCTGCTCATTGTTACTGTTACTAGAGGTTGTGTCATAAGCCTACATGGCTGATCTGTAAGCTTAAGAACAGTGTCTTCCATTGCTTCCTTAGGCATTCTTTGACCGATCATCTGAGGAAAAGTTTTGGGCCAGGGAGGACATTGTGTACCCCCTGGTGGGCTCAAGAGGAAGGGTGCTACCATATATACATGGATGTGCTGCTAGATGGGTCTTATTGTGGAAGAGTATTCTTTTCTGCTTTTGCTTTTACTGTTTTGTATGTTTTTCCTTATCTAAATCAGATCGTAGTAAAGTGTGCAAAAATGACAACACATGTAAGTAAGGCATAGAAACTTAGTTAACAAAATATTCTCTAGCATCCTCTCCTTTTGCTGACTGAAATGGTGTGATTTTAAAGCATTTTAATGAGCAAATGGCCCGTTTTATAGTCGTGTGCTGCGTGCCCTGGTCTTTGAGTGTAAGTGAGACTGGAGTTGACTTTGTTTGTTAAAAACCATCTTGCTTTTCATTTGTAAGTAATAATGGCAGAGATGGCACAGGTATGGCGCAGTGGTGAGAGCGCTCACCTCCCACTAATGTGGCCCAAGTTCGACGCCCGGTCCCGGTGTCATATGTGGGTTGAGTTTGTTGTTGGTTCTCGTCCTTGCTCCGAGAGGTTTTTCTCCGGGTCCTCCGGTTTTCCCCTCTCCTCAAAAACCGACATTTTCAAATTCCATTTCGATCCGGAATCCGAGGGACACAGGTTTGTCAGTCCCAGACTGTTAGGTGTCACCCTCGTTAAACAAAATTGATTTATTTTTATTTATTTATTTATTTAATGGCAGAGTCTGGCTAGCGTGAGAACAACAGGATTAGCATATTGTATCAAAACAAAGTGAACTCTAGCCTCACTCCGTTTAAAGGCCAGGTTACAAATTCGCGTCTTCTCCCTTTGTTCCCGGTTATTTTTCTCTTACATTTCTTTACGCTTCATTGCATAAATTTTCTCTAAAATGGTGCAAACACGTTTGCTTTCTCTCGGCCACTTTTAGACACGACCGTCTCATTGTGAAAAACAGGGACTTCACAGATTTCGTGGACCAATCAACTATTTCTGTGGTGTGACCCGTCAGGGGTTAATCCTTTAAGCCCTGATATAAAAATGCATATTCTCCTTACTGTTCTCCATACATTTCTTATGGCACTAGTAAGGAGAATTTGTCTTAATATAGAGACATCTTATCCTTGGTGATCACTTTCTTTATTCTCATCACTTGAATGTTTGAACGAGTAGTGATAATGTAAAGAGAAGTTTCATTTTGGTCCCTGTTAGGGCTTAAAGGATTAATAACAAGGTGGACACCAGATAGCAACGACGGAAACCACAAAAAATGTACACTTGAAATTAAACGACCAAAAGAAATCCAGAGAATTCTAAATCAAAATTTATCCTTTCTCAAAAAATGACGTATAAAAACAAACATATCCAGACACGATGTCATTTTTCTCGAGTCATGTTTACCTACCTGATAAATCCTTTAGTTTGTTCGTACCAGGTGCAGAAGCCGTGCTTAGCTAATCCATTAAAGAGTTTATAGAGCCGATCCTGTTACGTTAAAAGCAGAAACTCTCGCTGTATTTGTCCTTCTATACCTCGCCATCGAAGCGTTAACATCTCAAGAAGTCTTTTTCGACAACTTAGGATAAATTTTTCAGGCAAGTTACAACTGCGCATCTTCTCCTTTTGTTCCGGATTATTTTCCCCGTACATTTTTTGGCGCTTTATTGCATAAGTTTTCTCAAAAATGGGGCAAATACGTTTCCTTTTTCTTGGCCATTTGCCTACTCTCACTTACTCTATGTGTTATACGTGTTTATAGGCTTTATATGTGTCTGTCAGACCATCAGTAAACGAAAAGTTAATTATACTTTTACAGCCCATTTCTTACGTAGGTGCACTGATGGGAGATCTCGGGATTTCTTGTGTCTTTTCCTTCATAATGATGGTAGACATCCAAATAATCTAGGGCAAAATAAATTCTACCGCAGTTTGCAGTTTTAAGATGTTGAAGGGCCATTAAACAATCAGGGGAAAACTCCTACTTCAGGCTGTTACTTGATTATTAGTGATTACTTGTTACTTAACTCGGTTATGGGTAGCAGTATGGTTGAAATCTTTTTCCATTTCATAGTTTGACCTGATTTGTTGTTTTTCCGCGTTGCTTTTTCTTTAACCTTTTAGCTCGGGACTTCGTTTCCAGCTTTCGACATGTTTTTCCTAAATGACCTGATTTGGCTTTCAGAAAGTGCTGTTTCAGCTTCTTATTAATTAAGATAAGTGGACTTGGATTTTAATGTTTACTTTTAGGTTCAAATAGCTCTTGCGATTTAGAGTAGGGTGCTGTTTTTTGTTTACAGTTGGCCCATCCTTGAACATCAGTTTTCAGTTCTAATGTCGTAAGTTAACTTAAAATTGTATCATGAAAAGAACCGAAATTATGTTGTTAGTCTAGTACTACGAAAGCTTTTTACCAAAAATTGAGCATTTAATTTAAATTTAGCTGCAAAGGTGCTCCTTTCGTAGTGTAAAAGTATATGACAGTCGCATTTTAACTGTCAATATTAATTTGCTCAAATGTAGGACAATTTAATACAATTAACACTGAAAGATACTTTAACAATAACGAGAATTGCTACAGGGACTTCACAGATTTCGTGGACCAATCAACTATTTCTGTGGTGTGACCCGTCAGGGGTTAATCCTTTAAGCCCTGATATAAAAATGCATATTCTCCTTACTGTTCTCCATACATTTCTTATGGCACTAGTAAGGAGAATTTGTCTTAATATAGAGACATCTTATCCTTGGTGATCACTTTCTTTATTCTCATCACTTGAATGTTTGAACGAGTAGTGATAATGTAAAGAGAAGTTTCATTTTGGTCCCTGTTAGGGCTTAAAGGATTAATAACAAGGTGGACACCAGATAGCAACGACGGAAACCACAAAAAATGTACACTTGAAATTAAACGACCAAAAGAAATCCAGAGAATTCTAAATCAAAATTTATCCTTTCTCAAAAAATGACGTATAAAAACAAACATATCCAGACACGATGTCATTTTTCTCGAGTCATGTTTACCTACCTGATAAATCCTTTAGTTTGTTCGTACCAGGTGCAGAAGCCGTGCTTAGCTAATCCATTAAAGAGTTTATAGAGCCGATCCTGTTACGTTAAAAGCAGAAACTCTCGCTGTATTTGTCCTTCTATACCTCGCCATCGAAGCGTTAACATCTCAAGAAGTCTTTTTCGACAACTTAGGATAAATTTTTCAGGCAAGTTACAACTGCGCATCTTCTCCTTTTGTTCCGGATTATTTTCCCCGTACATTTTTTGGCGCTTTATTGCATAAGTTTTCTCAAAAATGGGGCAAATACGTTTCCTTTTTCTTGGCCATTTGCCTACTCTCACTTACTCTATGTGTTATACGTGTTTATAGGCTTTATATGTGTCTGTCAGACCATCAGTAAACGAAAAGTTAATTATACTTTTACAGCCCATTTCTTACGTAGGTGCACTGATGGGAGATCTCGGGATTTCTTGTGTCTTTTCCTTCATAATGATGGTAGACATCCAAATAATCTAGGGCAAAATAAATTCTACCGCAGTTTGCAGTTTTAAGATGTTGAAGGGCCATTAAACAATCAGGGGAAAACTCCTACTTCAGGCTGTTACTTGATTATTAGTGATTACTTGTTACTTAACTCGGTTATGGGTAGCAGTATGGTTGAAATCTTTTTCCATTTCATAGTTTGACCTGATTTGTTGTTTTTCCGCGTTGCTTTTTCTTTAACCTTTTAGCTCGGGACTTCGTTTCCAGCTTTCGACATGTTTTTCCTAAATGACCTGATTTGGCTTTCAGAAAGTGCTGTTTCAGCTTCTTATTAATTAAGATAAGTGGACTTGGATTTTAATGTTTACTTTTAGGTTCAAATAGCTCTTGCGATTTAGAGTAGGGTGCTGTTTTTTGTTTACAGTTGGCCCATCCTTGAACATCAGTTTTCAGTTCTAATGTCGTAAGTTAACTTAAAATTGTATCATGAAAAGAACCGAAATTATGTTGTTAGTCTAGTACTACGAAAGCTTTTTACCAAAAATTGAGCATTTAATTTAAATTTAGCTGCAAAGGTGCTCCTTTCGTAGTGTAAAAGTATATGACAGTCGCATTTTAACTGTCAATATTAATTTGCTCAAATGTAGGACAATTTAATACAATTAACACTGAAAGATACTTTAACAATAACGAGAATTGCTAGTTGAAAGAGGGATGTAGAATGTGGAGTGCTGTGTAAGTGAGATCTTGCCAAAGCAAAAAGTGTGGAAGAACCAAGTTCCTTGATGTAAGTTACGAAATACAACATGTGAAGCTAAGTGGTTGAGTTTCAGAATGGTCCCTTGCCTTAGCGATCTGGGTGGCCCTTGAGTTAAGCTTCCAAGACAGGAAATTAAACCTCCCTTTCACGCTACCGAAAATCCGGGATTTTCTCTTTCACATTTACCTCAGCGTGCATTCTCTTCCACACCAATCTGAAATACTTTATGAAATAATTTATGAACAAAAGACCGGTAAATTGTACGCTAGGTTTTTTCAACGCAGCCTTTGTAAATTTCTGTTTAGCACCACTGTATCTACAAACAATTTGCCAACACAATGCCTTATGGATAGTGGATAACAACAAACTTAATTAAAGTAATTATTAAGATGGGCCCAGGTCGCCGTCTTAAGCTCTCAGTGTAATTTTTTTTCTGTATAGTGTTTTTGTTTTTCTTTGTAGGAAGGGTTCTCAAGTTCATCTATTGCTTTGGAAGCTTTTAGAATACTTGCCGTGATTAAAACATTGGCTACATTTTTTCAAGCAAGTTGTGTAAATAAATGCTGAATTCTTTGCAGGTTCGTTATTTTAGAAAAGTAATGTGAATATTTTAGATAATATTTTAAAATAAACTTGAAAACACACCAGTTCGCGTTTGCAACATTACTTGAAAGGTTTAAGGAAAGCAATTTGGACTGAGCGGGAGAAAATCAAGTAATTAAAATATTGCAAGCGTCTCAAGTTCTCCCTGTGTAGCTACAAGATGTCTGCCGCTGACTTCGTCCTTGATACACTAAATCATGCATTCGAAAACTTGCAGAAACGCTAGAATATCAACTTGGTTGATTTTGCTGAATAAAATCATTTAGCGGTGAAAACAAACCTGAGCAGCATAAAATGCAATGGATCTTTTTTAAAGGCGTGGCAGCTTTCTATAAGTTAATTCAGGAGGCCATAGTCATATACTAAGAATGTATTTACGTAAATCAACAAGAACTCACGTAAATCATTGTTGCGATATGCATTTTTTGCAATTCCCAAAAACACAGATCCGAAAAATTTATCACCCAAAAAATAAAACAAAAATTTTTACGTCTTCATGAACCTAGTAGCTCATAAACGCTCGTCTTTGACATGTTTTCGTGTTTAACAAATTTTACAGTCCCAACCGAATGTAGCATAACTAATCATTATTTCCTGACCAATACGGATTTCCTGACAACAGCAAACAAGCAAAATTATGGAACCTTGTAGAATCTAAATGTAGATTTTAAAATCTTAATTTTGGGTCTTCAGTATCGGTCGTACATAGTGCCGACCAAGGGTGGGGCAACCGCGATTCCGCCAGTACATGTTGACGATTTTTCCTAGGTTTAGCTCTGACATCAATTTAAACGGATGGATGTAGGTGAAATTTGGTTGCTTTATGCCTCCATTTCTTCACTGCTTTATTTCATGTTTATGACTGAGATTTGATTTGCACTATTTTATCCTACAATTAGAGGAAGGAGCCATTCCTGAATTTCGTCGCTCGTCTGCCAAAGGAAACTGTACATCAGGCAGGCTACGGCGCTTAGTAGCACAAGTAACAATGGCAGCACGAAGTGACCAAATCCGCAACTTCTGTAACAATATAAGCGTGTATCACGAGAAACAAGAAGAGGAACAGTTTTACGATTTTACCATCAAAGACAAAGATGGTGTGACAATGCAGTCGCACAAGTTTATTCTTGCTTCCCAAAGTGACTACTTCGCTGGTTTGTTCCGCACAAATCCAACGGCCAGTGAAACAACCTTCAAAGATTTCTCGCTTGAAGTGATTAAGACCTGCGTCGATTATCTCTACATCCATAAAGTCAACCTGACAGGTGACAATGTCCAAGATGTTCTGGTGTTTGCAGATTTTATCAGTCTTTCAGATGTGACTGCAATTTGTATCGACTATATCATCGACAACATGGACGAGTCGAATTATACCCCTGTAATGGATCTTGGCAACACTCGGGGGATAGATCGACTGGTTGAATCGGGCGTCCTTTTCGTCATTAGGAACCTCACGCAAAGTACAGACAGTCTGGATGACTTCACTAAACAGATGATCATAACAGTTGCCCGTTGGCAGCAACAGCGGTCGACCATCATGACGAGAGAACAGTGGATGATCTGTCAACTGAAAAACAAATTTCTGTGCGTGCCAAAGGAAGAAATGGCCCTCCAAGCGCGTGGCTCTTCAATATACAATAACTTTTCAGGTAACTGGGGGTCTGAGTTAGCAATAAATGGGAAAATTTCAGGCAATGACGCTGGATACTTTCACTCTCAACTTGAGAACCACCCTTGGTTGGAGGTGAAGTTCCCGTCTCCTATCTTGATATCATCCTTGACAATCATCAACCGTCAGAACGCCTGTTGGGAAAGACTTAGAAACCTGGAGATCAGGGCTGGGATGGAACCCGTTCCCGAGGGATTCACAGCAAGTGAGAGAGAATTCCACGCTGACAAGCATTTGGAGGTAAACACCCGGTGTGGCTACTTTGCTGGTCCTGCACAAAGATCAGTGGAGGGACCTGTCATCACGTTTGATCAACCTACGCTTGCGCAGTACATCACACTCCAGATTCTGGGGGAAGGATATCTTCAGATTAACGGCCTCAAAATCAATGGAGGTGCCCTTTTGAATTGTAACGATAATCTATTTTAATTTTACTGTACTATTTACATGCCTCTGGTAAACTTGACGGTAGACCTGGTTCAAGACGCATGTTTTAGAAGCATCAAAATGGGAACATTAGTTTGGCCCCAAGTTAAGCGCTTGTCACATTTAGAGCATTTTCAGGTCAGTCAATATGTCGGTCGATACAAAAAGATAATCCACCGTACGGAAAAAGATGACGGCTGTACATTTTACCATAACACCTTGCGAACCTAACACAGCCAATAGGCACATAAAAAGCCATATTTTTGGCATAAATTTGTCCCTGTGCTAGCGACATTCTGTATGCTAACTCTGAAATTTTCAAAACTTTTCTTTGCGTTTTTACGAGCGTTTTTAGGGTTCTTGTTCGCTAAGAACTATGGGTCAATGTACCAATCGCATCTTTTTCGGTACGGTGTATTGAACAACATGTCCGTCTATAGTCGGTTGAGTACAGACTCACCACAGACTGACAATAGGTCGATGTAAAATCAGCGTTATAATGATTGACTTATATTTTAATAGCTAGGGAAGTTATTAAAAAAGTTGGTATCAGTGCGTGTGCTGGAAGGATTAAATTGGTCAAATTATAAAGTAATGTCCGAATATATTACCAGCGCTAGCGTTTTCTAGTAAAAAGTATCAACCATGAATGATACGACTCTGTGGTTTTCTGGAAAGCAGGAAAACTTGTTTCTACACTGTGCACATTATAATAACAGAGACTACCAAAATTTAGTCTAGAAAAGTTTTGGAATGAAAAATATGTTGAAAATAAATTAGCTGAACTGTATGAGTAACTAGGTTAGCACTTGTGTTCCCATAATTCTGTTATGTGGCATTGTTTGTGTTTCTTCCTTTTTACCCAATGCCTATTTGTGAATTGTTAAAAGCTACGCTTAAACAGAGTGCAATAAAAAATAAGTCAGAGATAAAGAAACACTTTCAATTTAAATACAAAGATGTGTTGATGGAGATTTAGCTAAAAGTATCAAAGGCTCATGTACATTAATCTATTAAATTACACCTGTCTTCGTTTTTTAATAACTAATTATCATGATCTTCATCCTTATGCCCGGACATCACATGGAATTCATGGAATTTTCAATAAAGTTCACGTTTTCATTGTTATTGCTACTCCTTTATTTTTGTCATTTGATCTGCACTCTGCACCCTCCAACCTGAACCTGCAATCTTTACCTTGCATCCTGCATCCTGTTTGCTAATTGCATCCTGTACCCTGCCAGGAGCCCATAACCTGGAGCGCACAACTGCCCGATGTTCATGTCACCACGGTTTCACAGATCAGTTTTTTAGACTGAATTTCCCGCAAATTCAGATTCCCAAAGGAGCCTTGCTTACCAGTTACAAGTTTTGCAAGTGATTTGTCAGCCTTGCGTTATGTTTTGCATTATGAATTGGGCATTTTAGAAGGAGAAAGAACGATCTATCGCCGCTTTTTTTTTAGGGGATGAGGACTCGTGCACACCAAAACGTAAACATTTACAGGAATAGTAATTGTAAACTTGTCTTAAAATAAACTCTGTTAAAACGCCGTGACATAACTTAGTATGGGAGTTGCACGCTCCAGGTAGAATTATGGGCTTCTGACCCTGCAACCTGGGATTTGTTTGGTTTGAGACGGCTTTGTGTTTCTAGACTCCAGCAGAGCAACCCCACCAAAACTTCTTCTTCATGTAGCCTTCCCCCAGATAATTCTTTTTGTTAGCTCAGAGCAGGGGTGCCTGAGTCATTAGGCACCTTTCGCATGAGCGGCATTTGGCCTGACCGATTCAAGGGCATTGTCACCCCTAGGTCTTCAAATAACAGGTCAGGTGTCCAAAAACATGGGAGATTTTAATTGATACAGGATGGCGGGAGAAAGGGTCACTATTTAAACAATAGAGTTCTTCTGTCGAAGGCACTATCGCGTGATAGGTTGCCCAAGGAAATTTGATGTTCACAACAAATATTGGCCCGAGAACGTAGTTCGAGGGTTTATATATATGAAGTTTGAACATCAAATTTCTGAGGGAACGTATCACACATAGGGCCTGAGACAGAAGGACTCTATTGTTTTTATTGCAATGCTAAATCTTGAGTGAGAAAATGCAATGCAATTATTATGTCACGATTATTATGCAACGAAAAATGAAGCGGGAAAGCCCCCAAGGTGATTGACGTAAACATGGAAGCCATTTAATGCATGTTCTTGATTTGCAATAATTTATACCGGAAATGGTTAAAAAGCTAGCAGTCTTTTTACCGAAAATTGCCAAAAACGGGCACTATGCGCTGATGGGCGCCTGCTGAGGAGAGACGCTATCGCGTCACATGATCGAATTCGACCAATGCGAGCACGCCAAAATTTAGCGTGTACTATAATTAACAATTATTCGCCGAGGTGGAAGTGAATAGCACATACTATCCCGAGTTTGAGTAGCCAATCAGAGCGCTATCCACAGGTATTTTCTGAGATCACGTGATCCACTTTTCTATCTGGGGACGAGGTTGAGACCTTTTGCCTACGTCACGAGGACCGAGCGAAAAAAGTGGACCAAGATGGCGGGAATATTCGATGGCGGAAATGGCGGATAGACTGCGAGTAGTCTCTAATTTTGGCGATGGTGATGAATACACACACGCGTGCGCGAAATTTCGAGTAGACGCGACGCGAGGGGAGCTCGTAGTCTAGGGCGGAAGTATATGTACAGTGAAGCATCAGATCAGGAAGACGTTGGGGCTCAGTAGCACGTCAGACAATTCGCCCCCCAGACAATTAGCCCCAGACAAGTAGCCCCCGATCTTTAGACAATTAGCCCCCAGTCTCTGGACGATTAACCCCCAATATTAAAACACCTCTTTTTCTTTAGATTTTAGACAAATATTTTTTTATGCTCAGTTCTGCTAAAAAGGAAATTCCTAAAACAAACACAAGCCGCGAAAATGCACTCATCGCCATCTTGGTAATAGCACACGCTCAAGAATTCATCTGGTTACTAAGCATCTTGAGATCTAGAAAATTCGATCGGTTGGTCATTGACCTTTTGTAGGGCTGGTGACTCGTAATGGAGCCGTTGGTTTTATTTGTTTGTTAATCTTGTTAATCTGACAGAGGATTAACTAAATGGAATCAGGCCTCCAACAATTGCTTCGTGTTCTTCAGTGGCCTTCTTCGTACTGCTTCCACAGGTCAAATAACCTTCCCTGCATTTTCCTGTACAATGTCCTTTGGTGTCTTCGCAGCCTTCTGTCTGATACGAGTCTAATCTGGAGTGAGACCAGCGACGATTCTTTATGCAGGAGCTGAATCAGTACGTACAGAGGCAGCTGGGATCTTCCTTTTGCGCGTCTGTTGAGGCCGGTTGTGCCATCCTTCAAGGTCGTTATTGGTCCTCGCCGCTTCCATGAAGACGCTCCAGGTGGCTGTGGGGAAGGTCTGGCTGGTAATCCAGTTGTCTTCTACATATCTGGTAAGTTTCTGCAACAATTCAACGGTCGCTCGTCGCTGGAGCCGATAGAACCTCTTCTTGATTTTTTCCGCCGGCAGGAACGGTAACGCCATCAGTTTTCTGATGTACTCGTGGGTTCCGCGGTCTTGAGTGTAAGCCTCCGGAAGGCAAAGCTTTTTTGTACCTATAGTAGAAATGGAAAATTTTATGTTAGATAAATTCTTAACTAGTGTCAATCCTTAACTGTGCGTTTGAACTGAGTACGCGGCAGATAATTTTTCATTTCCGTTTCATTCTTTTGCCGATTGGCTTAACTCAAAGATTTTATTTAGTCGATCGTACTAACCTTCCTCCATAGTGCTTGTGTCCAATAGAACGAACAGCCCATCAGCTGGCAGGGGCGTAGCCAGGATTTTTGCAGGGGTACGCACAATTTTTCCAAATCCACCCCAACACCTCAGTTCTCTCACATCGTCTCCACATTCCTCTGTTGCATATGCTTTTCTTAGCAGTATGGTAAGGTTATACATGAATGGATGGAAAGGCAACTACGCCGTAAAACTTTATGTCGATGTTTTTGTTAAACCGTAAGCAAGTAGGAGGGTAAGAAGGCACTGCTCCTCCTTAAAAATTTGAAATTTAGGTCTTCTCACATGGCTGGAAATGCATCTAAAATCAGTATCCTTCTAACACCGTAGTGTACATTGTTAGTTATATTATGGACTATAGTTTATGAAAATCAGACAGTTGTTGCTCCTTGAATCGTATCAAAACTCTCCTCTAAATTGATAGTCCATGCTATTGGGTCCGTTCTTTATTTCTACAGCACGCAGATCAGAATTTAATTTATAATTTTTAGCAACTGAGGTCAATTTTTTTTCATTTATAATTTTGCTTGGAATGAACGATTGGGAAAGTTAAAATGGTTATTAATTGGTTTTAAAGGTTTTGTTATATGAATGTCATTACCCCTGGCTTCATAGGTCCTGGGCATAGGTCCTTTCTCAAAATATAAAATAGGATGAAAAAAACTGCAACCACGTTTTAACAAATGCCCCGAGACATTTTTTCCTTCGATCCATTACGCCTCGTTGTCACAGTTTTGCCGCTTGAGTTTCAAACACGAGTTTAATTAAAGTGAAAACTCCGGCACTCAAGGTATTATCCAAAATGTGAAATACATCAAAGGCTCAAACCTGCAACAAAGTGCTGTTTTGAAAAAACAAAATTGAGATTTCGGCCCTTACTTCCCTTGCCATCGCCAGCAGCCTCCTTGATCATATATGCTTCTTTGTCTTTGTGAGAGCACAATTGAAATAATCAGCTTTCATAATTCTCTCTTTTAAACGTATGGTATGGCAATAAGCAACGTTGAAATAGAAGAAAAGCCATCTCCAGTCTATCACGGCTTCTCAGTGAGAAAGTTTCTCTTTCGTTTCGTGCACAACTAAACCAATCAAGCAAAGAAATGGTGATCCTAAGAACGGATGAATAATAGATGTTGAAAATCTTACTATCTAATTTGGGAAGCCTAAATTAGAATTAAGTTCGGCTGCTGAAAAGTTTCGCGTCTGAACCGGGCCCCAGTCATCCTCAGCCCCCTAACTTTCCGCCTTTGCCTACACTAGCATTAACATTGAGTCCACCAATCACGTGGCTTCTCTGGTATTTTCGAAAAACCGTGCCTTTTATTTTCAGGAAAAATACGGGAAGTTGATGCAATGATTGTGCATTTTTCACCCATTGGTTATTTCCCGTCTATTTTATATTTCTGTTGTTTTGTTTCGTTCGGTAATTTTCTTAACCTTCGGCATTTTTTCAGGTACGCACGTGCGTACGTGCGTACAGGTAGCTACTCCCCTGGCTGGGCATTAGGCAGAACTTGGCGGATCACACCCCATATAGCCTTTTCGAAGTCTAACCGATAACTTTGGTCACTCTTTGCGGCTTCGGTAGGATGGAAATGACTGCTTGCAGGACTGCTTTGTAGTCACACTTCTTTCTCCCCGACATGATGACAAAGACAAGGGGCATTTGTTTGACGTGGTCATCGTTCTTAACGAAGGCGTTCACTGTCAGTAGCTGCAAAAAGGGATGGCGACACAGCTTGAAGGTGGCATCCACGTACCAAGTCTTCGATTTGCGCAGCACTTCCAACTGTTGGTCTGATGCGAAAATCAAGTGACGGCGTCCACGTATCTGCAACGTAAAGTTCAGTTATTAGTCCCTTAATTAAATGTAAATTTTAGTTTTCTGGCTAATTTGAAAACCAAGTTATTGAAATAATTTCAGAGTTAATTCATTCATTCAAAATTAGCCCTTCAAAACCACTGTAGTGAAGATGCAAGCTCAAGCAACAATGGCAAGCAACAGTGGCAACACGAAGTCACCAAATCCGTAACTTCTGTAACAATATAACTGAGCGTACCACGAGAAACAAGGAGAGGAACAGTTTTACAATTTTACTGTCAAAGACAAATATGGCGTAAAGATGCAATCGCATTGGTTTAATTCTTGTTTCCCAAAGTGCATGAATACGTCACCGGTTTGTTCCCCACAAATCCAACGGCCAGTGAAACGACGTTTAAAGATTTCTCGCTCGACGTTATTAAGACCTGCATCGACTATCTCTAAATCCATCAAGTCAACTTGACAGGTGACAATGTCCAAGATGTTCTGGTGTTTGCAGATTTCATCAGTCTTGCAGATGTGACTGACATTTGCATCGACTATATCATCGAAAACGTGGACCAGTCCAATTATTCTGCCATAATGAATCTTGGCAACACTCAGGGGACAGATCATCAGCTGGTTGAAGCGGGCGTCCTTTTTGTCATAAGGAACTTGACACAAAGTATAGACAGTCTGGATGACTTCATCAAAAGGATGATCATAAAAGTTGGCTGATGGCAACAACAGCGGTCGACCATCATGACGAGTCCATAGTAACTGCGAGGATCTTCTTTACATTTATGAACTTCATATATTCATAATTTCATCTTCGGCTTTCCCGGGTATATTAAGAACCAATTTAATGACCAGCTCCCAGTTGGATTGGTAGCTCAATTGGTTTTGGAGCGCTGCACCGGTATCGCAGAGGTCAGGGTTCGAATCCCGGCAAGCCTGATTTTTTCAGGCTTTCTTTTCGCAACTGCGTAAGTTGCGTTAATAACTGCAGGGATCTTCTTTACATTTATTTCTTCATTCCGCAGTTCAAATATATGAATTTCATATATTCATAATTTCAATGCCATTTCATAATTTCAACTGAAAAACAAATCTCTGTGCGTGCCAAAGGAAGAAATGGCCCTCCAAGCGCGTGGCTCTTCGGCGTAGAGTAATACTCCAGGTAACTTGGGGCCTGGGGCCTACGTCACGAAAACCGAGCTAAATCTGGGGAGAATACCTAAACCAAGATGGCGGAAGTTCTTGAACGACCTTGGACCGGATGGTCTTGGAATATGTACAGTGTAGCATCAGATCAGGTAGGCGTCGGGGCTCAGTAGCACAAGCAACAATGGCAGCGCGAAGTCACCAAATCCGTAACTTCTGTAACAATATAAGAGCGTATCACGAGAAACAAGAAGAGGAACAGTTTTACGATTTTACTATCAAAGACAAATATGGCGTAAAGATGCAATCGCACAGGTTTTTTCTTGCTTCCCAAAGCGAGTACTTCGCCGGTTTGTTCCGCACAAATCCAAAGGCCAGTGAAACGACGTTTAAAGATTTCTCACTCGACGTTATTAAGACCTGCATCGACTATCTCTACATCCATCAAGTCAACTTGACAGGTGACAACATTCAAGGTGTGCTGATGTTTGCAGATTTTATCAATCTTACAGATGTGACTGACATTTGTATCGACTATGTCATCGATAACATGGACCAGTCCAATTATACCCTCGTAATGGATCTTGGCAACACTCGGGGGATAGATCAGTTGGTTGAGGCGGGCGTCTTTTTTGTTTTAAGGAATCTTACACAAACTCTAGGTTGTCTTGATGACTTCACCAAAAGGATGATTATAAAAGTTGCCCGTTGGCAGCAACGACGGTTGACCATCATGACGAGAGAACAATGGATGATCTGTCAACTGAAAAACAAATTTCTGTGCGTGCCAAAGGAAGAAATGGCCCTCCAAGCGCGTGGCTCTTCAATACACGGTAACTTTTCAGGTAACTGGGGGCCTGAGTTAGCAATAAATGGGAAAATTTCAGGCAATGACGCTGGATACTTTCACTCTCAACTTGAGAACCACCCTTGGCTGGAGGTGAAGTTCCCGTCTCCTATCTTGATATCATCCTTGACAATCATCAACCGTCAGAACGCCTGTTGGGAAAGACTTAGAAACCTGGAGATCAGGGCTGGGATGGAACCCGTTCCCGAGGGATTCAAAGCAGGTGAGAGAGAATTCCACACTGACAAGCATTTGGAGGTAAACACCCGCTGTGGCTACTTTGCTGGTCCTGCACAAAGATCAGTGGAGGGACCTGTCATCACGTTTGATCAACCTACGCTTGCGCAGTATATCACACTCCAGATTCTGGGAGAAGGATATCTTCAGATTAACGGCCTCAAAATCAATGGAGGTGCCCTTTTGAATTGTAACGATAATCTATTTTAATTTTACTGTACTATTTACATGCCTCTGGTGAACTTGACGGTAGACCTGGTTCAAGACGCATGTTTTAGAAGCATCAAAATGGGAACATTAGTTTGGCCCCAAGTTAAGCGCTTGTCACAGTTAGAGCATTTTCAGGTCAGTCAATATGTCGGTCGATACAAAAAGATAATCCACCGTACGGAAAAAGATGACGGCTGTACATTTTACCATAACACCTTGCGAACCTATTAACAGCCAATAGGCACATAAAAAGCCATATTTTTTGCATAAATTTGTCCCTGTGCTAGCAACATTCTGTATGCTAACTCTGAAATTTTCAAAACTTTTCTTTGCGTTTTTACGAGCGTTTTTAGGGTTCTTGTTCGCTAAGAACTATGGGTCAATGTACCAGTCGCCATCTTTTTCAGTACAGTGGATTGAACAACATGTCCGTTTATAGTCGGTTGAGTACAGACTCACCACAGACTGACAATAGGTCGATGTAAAATCAGGGTTATAATGATTGACTTATATTTTAATAGCCAGGGAAGTTATTTAAAAAGTTGGTATCAGTGCGTGTGCTGGAAGGATTAAATTGGTCAAATTATAAATTAATGTCCGAATATATTACCAGCACTAGCGTTTTCTAGTAAAAAGTATCAACCATGAATGATACGACTCTGTGGTTTTCTGGAAAGCAGGAAAACTTGTTTCTACACCGTGCACATAATAATAACAGAGACTACCAAAATTTAGTCTAGAAAAGTTTTGGAATGAAAAATATGTTGAAAATAAATTAGCTGAACTGTATGAGTAACTAGGTTAGCACTTGTGTTCCCATAATTCTGTTATGTGGCATTGTTTATGTTTCTTCCTTTTACCCAATGCCTATTTGTGAATTGTTGAAAGCTATGCTTAAACAGAGAGCAATAAAAAATAAGTCAGAGATAAAGAAACCCCTTCAACTTAAACACAAAGTTGTGTTGATGGAGATTTAGCTAAAAGTATCAAAGGCTCATGTACATTAATCTCTTAAATTACACGTGTCTTCGTTTTTTAATAACTAATTATCATGATCTTCATCCATTATGTCCGGACATCACATAGAATTCAGGAACTTAATTTTATATTTTCAATAGAATTCACGTTTTCATTGTTATGGCTACTCCTTTAATTTTGTCGTTTGACCTGCACTCTGCACCCTCCAACCTGAACCTGCAACCTTTACCTTGTACCCTCCAACCTGAACCTGCAACCTTTACCCTGCACCCTCCAACCTGAACCTGCAACCTTTACCCTGCACCCTCCAACCTGAACCTGCAACCTTTACCCTGCACCCTCCAACTTGAACCTGCAACCTCCACCCTGCACCCTCCAACCTGAACCTGCAACCTCCACCCTCCACCCTCCAACCTGAACCTGCAACCTTTACCCTGCACCCTCCAACCTGAACCTGCAACCTTTACCTTGTACCCTCCAACCTGAACCTGCAACCTTTACCCTGCACCCTCCAACCTGAACCTGCAACCTTTACCTTGCATCCTGCACCCTGCCAGGAGCCCATAACCTGGAGTGCACAACTGCCTGATGTTAATGTCACCACGGTTTCGCAGACCAGTTTTTTAGACCGAATTTCCCGAAATTCAGATTCCCAAAGGAGCCTTGCTTACCAGTCACAAGCTTTGCAAATGATTTGTCAGCCTTATGCGTTATGTTTTGCATTGCGAATTGGGCATTTTAGAAGGAGAAAGAACGATCTATTGCCGCTTTTTTGAGGGGATGAGGACTCGTGCGCACCAAAACTTAAACATTTACAGGAAATAGTAATTGTAGACCTGTCTTAAAATAAACTGTGTTAAAACGCCGTGACATAACTTAGTATGGGAGTTGCACGCTCCAGGTAAAATTATGGTCATTAATTTGGTTCGTAATATACCCGGGAAAGATGAAGATGAAATTATGAATATATGGAATTCATATATTTGAACTGCGGAATGAAGAAATGAATGTAAAGAAGATCGTCGCAGTTATTAACGCAACTTATGCAGTTGCGAAAAGAAAGCCTGAAAAATCAGGCTTGCCGGGATTCAAACCCTGACCTCTACGATACCGGTGCAGCGCTCTAACCAATTGAGCTAACAAGCCAACTGGGAGCTGGTCATTAAATTGGTTCGTAATATACCCGGGAAAGATGAAGATGAAATTATGGATATATGGAATTCATATATTCTTTCCCGGGTATATTACGAACCAATTTCATGACCAGCTCCCAGTTGGCTTGTTAGCTCAATTGGTTAGAGCGCTGCACAGGTATCGCAGAGGTCAGGGTTCGAATCCTGGCAAGCCTGATTTTTTCGGGCTTTCTTTTCACAACTGCATAAGTTGCGTTAATAACTGCAAGGATCTTCTTTACATTTATTTAGTGACATTTTTATTGCTTAGTTGCTCGTGCAAATTCAAAACCTGGCTATTGTTGTTTGTGGACGGTCAAGGCAAAAAATGGTAACAAAAATATAAAACAAAGGACTTTGCTGAGCTTCATAACCAGATTCTTTTATTAACTATGATAAGGTTAAGGGCTTGTCCCGAGTATTTGTCAGTCCATATGTTGGTCGATAGAAAAAGACAATTGAACAACATGTCGCAGACGGACAATAGATCGATGTAAAAATAAGCGTTTTAATGATTGACTTCTATTTAGCTAGGGTGTGTGTAACAACAATGTTGGTACTCAGTGCGTGTCCTAGAAGGATTAAATTGGTCCAATTATATACATTAACGTCTCAATATATCACCAATTTAGCAAAGTATCAACTATGAATGATACAAATCTGTGGTTTTCTGGAAAGTAGGAAAACTTGTTTCTACACTCGACACATTATAATAACAGAGAATACCAAAATCTACTCTAACAAAGGTTTTTGAAATGAAAAATAAGTTGAATATCAATTAGCTGAACTGTCTGAGTAACTAACTCAGCAGCTCAGCTGTTGTCATCTCGGACTTCCATTGTGTGCCGGGCATTGTGTATGTTTCTTACTTCTCACAGGTCAACATTTTAACCCAATAGTTGAAAATAGTTTTACAACCCATTTCTTACGTCGGTATACTGATGGGGGATATCGGGAATGCATGTGTCTTTTCCTTCATTATGGTGCTATACATCTAAGTAATCTAGGGTAAAATGAATTCTACTGCAGCTTTCAGTTTCGAGATGTTGAAGAGCCATGCCTGTGTCAGCATAGTTTTCCGCCTTGCTTTTTCTTTATAACCTTTTAGCTCGGGACACTTGTTTCCGTGTTTTGAAATGATTTTTTACCTAAATGACCTGATTTAGCCTCCAAAAAGTGTTTTTCCAGCTTGTTATTAACCGGCCGTCGCCATAATGGCGACCGCCCGTTTATAAAATGGACACGGCTTTTGGTGAAAGCAAGTTGGCTTAATATACAAAGAAAGTGCTGTAAAGCTTGTGGTACGGATACTCAAGAGCGGTACTGTCTTATATAAGACGCATGCGCATATTAGTCTTCTGAATGTTACCTTCCTATGTTTTTGTCTTTTAATTTACAGTATTTAAGATATGAACGGCGAAGGGTTGTTTAAGTTTGGGGTTTTTTGTACAGTACAGCCCAGAAATAATGCACGCGCAAGAACTTCTTTTTGCGTCTGCAAGCCGAGAACTTCTTGCGGCTACTTGCAGGATGCCTGCGCTTGAATACTGCAAGCCGCAAGAACGTCTTTGCGTTTAGAAGTTAAAACCGCAAGAACTTCTTTGTGGTAAGATATCTGGACCGCAAGTAAGCGCAAGAACGTCTTTGCGCTAACATCTTAAAAACCCGGAACCCGGAGAAGGTAAAAAAGAGACCACTTTGTAGCGCAAGGCACTTTCGAAATTGGCTGCCTTTGTAACTTGCAATCAGTTGTTTATTTGGTCCCTTGTAAGTTTTTTTCTTCGGTTTAGAATTTTTTATCCGATAAAGAGTTCACTAGGTTCTGAATTTGACACTGGTCGCCTTCTATGTTATTTTTTAACGGTTAGGGAGAAACGAGACTCAAACGAAGCACGCGTATGTCATTGTTTATGTGTCCCGGAATCCCAGACATGCGGTACGCTTAGCGGCGCGAAAGATTTCGCTCGATTTATTTCACTTAAATGAGGAACAATGGCAAAGCACAGTCCATCAGTCACATTATTAAAGAACCGACATTCACCAGTTCAGTGTTGCTGTACTTCCACCAACATATTAAACTCGGACAAATACTTTTAATTAGTTGCGCTCACACGTGTGAGAAATGAACATGGTCACTCGGATGAGAAGAAATAATACCCGAAGTCTTAATTGGAAAAACACATTATGTTTGTAAAAATAGTTCCACTCATTACGCTGAAGTCGATATCACATTTTAAATCTTCGAAGTAAACCAAAAAAGTCTGAAGGAAACTAAAACTCCGCGATCTGAAAGAAATTCGGCACGTCAATTCTAACCTGAGTAAACACAAATCTGCCGTATGCAAATTTGGTATGATTTGCTTGAATGACATTTTGTAACGCAATGCATGAGCAGTTCTCTAAGCCGTCAAGACAGCAAGCCCCGGGCAGCAAGCTGTGTCGAAAGGCGAATGTGTAGTTGAAATTATATGTCTATGCTATTTCTTCGAGTATCCCTTTTTTGCTGGGAAATTAAACTGGTAAAGATGCAGGGATTCTTGATGACTTCACCCACGAGATGGCATGACCTCCTGCATGTGTAAGTCTTGTCTTGTCTTGCCTGTCAAAGAAGAGTTCGCGCAGTTTGCCACAATTATAGCTTTTGGACCTTTTTGTTTCTATTTCTTGGATGGAATAAAAAACTGAATTGAGTCAGTTCTGAGTTGAACCCGTATCACTGTATCTGAGACACGCTTAAAAAAATTGTTCATGTTTTGTCATGTGCCGGAGATCATGTTTACCGGGTGTTTATCTTGCAGTCGGAAAGCTGGCGGATATTCCGTTTCGTGATGTGAATTTTCTTCGATACTTCGGTTGTTCGAACATTTGCTTCCTTGATTTTTTTATTAGCCTTGTGAACTTTCGCTTGACTTGGCGAATTGTCGCGCCAACACGCCAACACGCCAACACGGCGAAAAATCGCTCGAAAGCTCGGTGAAAATTCAAAGAGAATAGAGCGCGAGATTCGCTCTCATTACTTTTGCAATACCTCACACTAACACGAGCACTACAAGTTTCTTCGGCTGGACCCTCAGTACTTCTTGCGCCTTCTTGCGGCTTGCGATAACATTAGTAACTTCTTGCGGCTAGATTTTCAACTTCTTGCGTTTCGAATGTTCTTGCCGGTAAACTGCAAAAACCTAGCACTTTCACTTCTTGCGCGGGCTTGCGTGTTCTTGCGGCGCAAGAACTTCTTGCGCCACTTCTTGCGCGTGCATTATTTTTGATAGGATTGAATGCGAAAATAGGATTGAATGCGAAATTGGCTGTGTTGTCTGAGTTTTTTTTATTGGGATTGACATTTTGAGGGGTGTAAAAATGTGGGACTCAGAAGGATTTGTGAATGTCAGGAGCATATCACGCTTCTGTGAATGTGATTTCCTCATTTTCCTTTGAAAGTTGCGTTTTGCGTGAGAGGCAGTTTCCCTTGGCGTCTTATAAGGGGGGGGGGGTGGTTTGCGAAGTGGATTGTAAGGTTTCTGATTGGCTAACTTGTATTTCGCAGCGGACAAAAAGGACAGTTGCGTTTTGCCGGCGTGGGCTAGGAGGAGAAGGAATTGGTACTAGTATGATGATGCAATATTAGTTGATTGCACCATCAGTACATGATAGTTCTTGTGAACGGAGAGAAATGAGTGTTTATTTAAGGCGAGAAGTTGATACGAAGGAATCGTCATTAATAAGGAGATTAATTAATAAGGCAGGTGTTACGAGTCCTTTTGCATTGAAAGAACGAAAATATCTGAATATTATCGACAGATTTGTGTGCTTTGCGTGTGGTGTTCGCTAAAGGCTACGAGCAGTCTTACTTTCCGTTCAGAGATAGATAGTGAAGGAAAAGAAAAACAGGCGAGTGAGCGCGAAATCGATTGCGGCTCGACAGGCGCGTTAGCTTTCAAAGACGTGGGCGACTTTCGTCCCCGCTGGCTTGTTTACTTTTGCAAGAGGATTACCGAGTTAGCAAACTGGATTTAAACATCACGTCATGAGATATGCCTTGACGTGCCCCATACTCTGACAATCTGCTCGAGCTCGTGTTTATCAAGCGTTATATTTTGATTCTACTGCTATGTTCACTGTTTGTATTTAAGGTCTAGGCACAACAGTAAATACTTCGTCGTCCCTGTGTGAGCATTCTCAGTTGTGGACGAATTCATATCGACATTCAACGTTTGAGTGATTTTGCTTTTTTCAGCACAAATAAAGCGATAAGAAAGATAAGCTGAGTGATCAGAGTTTAAACATTACGTCATCCAGTACCGCTATAGTCAAAATATTGTGTCACACAATCACACTTTTCGTCACGCCAGTTCGTAAAAAAAGAGGATCGCGCTAACATTTGTGAAACCTAGGGGTGGGGAGGGTCAGAATGGCCGGTTAAAATGCCCAATGGGCTTTCTTGTTATTAATTAAGATAAGTGGAGTTGGATTTTAATGTTTACTTTTCGGTTTCAATAGCTCTTGCTATAAAGAGTAGGGCGCTGTCTTATGTTTACAGTTGGCGCAATTTTGAACATCAGGTTTTAGTTATAACGTCGTAAGTTTATAACTGAATATTGTACCGGGAAAAGAAACTGAGATTAGGTTGTAGTTTATATGCGATAATTATTCGTTATTTACTTCCTCGTTTCTTCCTGTAAATTAAACCTTTTTTAAAAAATTAAGCTTTTAATTTTAAACTTATTCGTTGCTAAGTTGCTCCTTATATTATATGACAATCGCATTTCAACAGTCTATTGATTCGTTCCAGTGTAGCACATTTTAATATAATTAACACTGAAACAAACTTTAAAAATAACGAGAATTGAATAGCTCAGTTGAATGTTGGATGTAGAATGTGGAGTGCTGTGTAGGTGAGAGCGAGCCAAAGCAAAAATTGTAGAAGAAAGAGTTCCTTGATGTAAGTTACGAAATACAACATGTGAAGTTAAGTAGTTGAGTTTTAGACTGGTCCCTTGCCTCAGCGATCTGGGTGGCCCTTGAGCTAAGCTTTTAAAACAGGACATTAAGCCTCCCTTTCACACTAACGATAATTCGTGATTTTCCCTTTCACATTTACCTAAGCATGGATTCTTTTCAACACCACACTGGAATACTTTATGAAATAATTTATGGACAAAAAAGATCGGTAAATTGTACGCTAGCTGTTTTTTCTCTACAGCCGTTGTAAATTTCTGTTTAGCACGACTGCATCTAAAAACAATTTGCCTAAACAGTGCCTTACGGATAGTGGATAACAACAAACAGAATTGAAATAATTAATAAGATGGGCCCAGGTCGTTAGCGGCTAGGGCGCCGTCTTAAGTTCTCAGTGTCGTGCAAGAGTTTTTTTCTCTGTAGAAAGGGCTCTGAAGTTCATCTATCGTTTTGGAAACTTTTGGAGTACTTTCCGTGATTAAAACATTGGCTACATCTTCTTGCAAGGAAGAATTCTCTGTATATTTGCCATTTTAGAAAAGTGATGTAAAGATCGTAGATAAATATTTGGAAATAAGCTTGAAAACACCAGTGCACGTCCGTAACGTTACTTGAAAGGTTAAGGAAAAGCAATTTGGATTGAGCAGGAAAATCAAGCTATTAAAATATTGCACTGAAGTGTCTCAAGTTCTATAGCTACAGGATGTCTGCTGTTCACTTCGACCTTGATACACTAAACCATGCATTTGAAAACTCGCTCATACAAAAAAATGTACACTTGAAATTAAACGGCCAAAAGAAATCCAGATAATTCTAAGTGGAACATTTTGGTTTCAAAATTTATCCTTTCTGAAAAAATGACGGATAAAAACAAACATCATATCCAGACACGGTGTTGTTTTTGTCGAGTCATGTCTACCCACCTGATAAATCTGTTAGTTTGTTCGTACCAGGTGCAGAAGACCGTGTTTAGCTAATCAATTAAAGAGTTTATAGAGCCGATCCTGTTACGTTAAAAGCAGAAACTCTCGCTGTATTTGTCCTTCTATACCTCGCCATCGAAGCGTTAACATCTCAAGAAGTCGTTTTCGACAACTTAGGATAAATTTTTCAGGCAAGTTACAACTGCGCGTCTTCTCCTTTTGTTCCGAATTATTTTCCCCGTACATTTTTTCGCTCTTTATTGCATAAGTTTTCTCAAAAACGGGGTAACTACGTTTCCTTTTTCTTGGCCATTTGCCTACTCTCACTTACTCTATGTGTTATACGTGTTTATAGGCTTTATATGTGTCTGTCAGACCATCAGTAAACGAAAAGTTAAATACTTTTACAGCCCATTTCTTACGTAGGTGCACTGATGGGAGATCTCGGGATTGCTTGTGACTTTTCCTTCATAATGATGGTAGACATCCAAATAATCTAGGGCAAAAAAAATTCTACCGCAGTTTGCAGTTTTAAGATGTTGAAGGGCCATTAAACAATCAGGGGAAAACTCCTACTTCAGGCTGTTACTTGATTATTAGTGATTACTTGTTACTTAACTCGGTTTGAGTAGCAGTATGGTTGAAGTCTTTTTCCATTTCATAGTTTGACCTGATTTGTTGTTTTTCCGCGTTGCTTTTTCTTTAACCTTTTAGCTCGGGACACTTCGTTTCCAGCTTTCGACGTGTTTTTCCTAAATGACCTGATTTGGCTTTCAGAAAGTTCTGTTTCAGCTTCTTATTAATTAAGATAAGTGGACTTGGATTTTAATGTTTACTTTTAGGTTCAAATAGCTCTTGCGAATTAGAGTAGGGCGCTGTTTTTTGTTTGCAGTTGGCCCATCCTTGAACATCAGTTTTCAGTTCTAATGTCGTAAGTTAACTTAAAATTGTATCAGGAAAAGAACCGAAATTATGTTGTTAGTTTAGTACTTCGAAAGCTTTTTACGAAAAAATTGAGCATATAATTTACATATAGCTGCAAAGGTGCTCCTTTCGTAGTGTAAAAGCATATGACAGTCGCATTTTAACTGTCAATATTAATTTGTTCAAATGTAGGACAATTTAATACAATTAACACTGAAAGATACTTTAACAATAACGAGAATTGCTAGTTGAAAGAGGGATGTAGAATGTGGAGTGCTGAGTAAGTGAGATCTTGCCAAAGCAAAAAGTGTGGAAGAACCAAGTTTCTTGATGTAAGTTACGAAATACAACATGTGAAGCTAAGTGGTTGAGTTTCAGAATGGTCCCTTGCCTTAGCGATCTGGGTGGCCCTTGAGCTAAGCTTCCAAAACAGGAAATTAAACCTCCCTTGCACACTACCGAAAATCCGGGATTTTCTCTTTCACATCTACCTCAGCGTACATTCTCTTCCACACCAATCTGAAATACTTTATGAAATAATTTATGGACAAAAGACCGGTAAATTGTACGCTAGGTTTTTTCAACGCAGCCTTTGTAAATTTCTGTTTAGCACCACTGTATCTACAAACAATTTGCCGACACAGTGCCTTATGGATAGTGGATAACAACAAACTCAATTGAAATAATTAATAAGATGGGCCCAGGTCGCCTTCTTAAGCTCCCAGTGTAATTTTTTTTTCTGTATAGTGCTTTTGTTTTTCTTTGTAGGAAGGGTTCTCAAGTTCATCTATTGCTTTGGAAGCTTTTAGAATACTTGCCGTGATTAAAACATTGGCTATATTTTTTCAAGCAAGTTGTGTAAATAAATGCTGAATTCTTTGCATGTTCGTTATTTTAGAAAAGTAATGTGAATATTTTAGATAATATTTTAAAATAAGCTTGAAAACTCACCAGTTCGCGTTTGTAACATTACTTGAAAGGTTTAAGGAAAGCAATTTGGATTGAGCAGGAAAAAATCAAGTAATTAAAATATTGCAAGCGTCTCAAGTTCTCCCTGTGTAGCTACAAGATGTCTGCCGCTGACTTCGTCCTTGATACACTAAATCATGCATTCGAAAACTCGCAGAAACGCTAAAATATCAACTTGGTTGATTTTGCTGAATAAAATCATTTAGCGGCGAAAACAAACCTGAGCAGCCTAAAATGCAATGGATCTTTTTTAAAGGCGTGGCAGCTTTCTATAAGTTAATTCAGGAGGCCATAGTCATATACTAAGAATCTATTTACGTAAATCAACAGTAAATCACGTAAATCATTGTTGCGATATGCATTTTTTGCAATTCTCAAAAAAACAGATCCGAAAAATTTATCACCAAAAAAAATAAAACAAAAATTGTTACGTCTTCATGAACCTAGTAGCTCACACTTTGGTGGCTCACAATTCGGTGCAGCTCATAAATGCTCGTCTTTGACATGTTTTCGTGTTTAACAAATTTTACAGTCCCAACCGAATATAGCATAACTAATCATTATTTCCTGACCAATACGGATTTCCTGACAACAGCAAACAAGCAAAATTATGGAACCTTGTAGAATCTAAATGTAGATTTTAAAATCTTAATTTGGGTCTTCAGTGTCGGTCATACATAGTGCCCACCAAGGGTGGGGCAACCGCGATTCCGCCAGTACTTGTTGACGATTTTTCCTGGGTTTAGCTCTGACATCAATTTAAACGGATGGATGTAGGTGAAATTTGGTTGCTTTGTGCCTCCATTTCTTCACTGCTTTATTTCATGTTTATGACTGAGATTTGATTTGCACTATTTTATCCTACAATTAGAGGAAGGAGCCATTCCTGAATTTCGTCGCTCGTCTGCCGAAGGAAAGTGTACATCAGGCAGGCTATGGCGCTTAGTAGCACAAGTAACAATGGCAGCACAAAGTCACCAAATCCGTAACTTCTGTAACAATGTAAGAGCGTATCACGAGAAACAAGAAGAGGAGCAGTTTTACGATTTTACCATCAAAGACAAAGATGGTGTTAAAATGCAGTCGCACAAGTCTATTCTTGCTTCCCAAAGTGAATACTTCGCTGGTTTGTTCCGCACAAATCCAACGGCCAGTGAAACAATCTTCAAAGATTTCTCGCTTGAAGTGATTAAGACCTGCGTCGATTATCTCTACATCCATGGCCCTCCAAGCGCGTGGCTCTTCAATGCACCGTAACTTTTCAGGTAACTGGGGGCCTGAGTTAGCAATAAATGGGAAAATTTCAGGCAATGACGCTGGATACTTTCACTCTCAACTTGAGAACCACCCTTGGTTGGAGGTGAAGTTCCCGTCTCCTATCTTAATATCATCCTTGACAATCATCAACCGTCAGAACGCCTGTTGGGAAAGACTTAAAAACCTGGAGATCAGGGCTGGGATGGAACCCGTTCCCGAGGCATTCACAGCAAGTGAGAGAGAATTCCACGCTGACAAGCATTTGGAGGTAAACACCCGGTGTGGCTACTTTGCTGGTCCTGCACAAAGATCAGTGGAGGGACCTGTCATCACGTTTGACCAACCTACGCTTGCGCAGTACATCACACTCCAGATTCTGGGGGAAGGAATTCTTCAGATTAACGGCCTGAAAATCAACGGAGGTGCCCTTTTGAATTGTACCGATAATTTATTTTAATTTTACTTTACTATTTACATGCCTCTGGTAAACTTGACGGTAGACCTGGTTCAAGACGCACATTTTAGAAGCATAAAAATGGGAACATTAGTTTGGCCCCAAGTTAAGCGCTTGTCACAGTCGGAGCATTTTCAGGTCAGTCAATATGTCGGTCGATACAAAAAGATAATCCACCGTACGGAAAAAGATGGCGGCTGTACATTTTACCATAACACCTTGCGAACCCAACACATCCAATAGGCACATAAAAAGCCATATTTTTTGCATAAATTTGTCCCTGTGCTAGCAACATTCTGTATGCTAACTCTGAAATTTTCAAAACTTTTCTTTGCGTTTTTATGAGCGTTTTGGGGGTTCTTGTTCGCTAAGAACTATGGGTCAATGTACCAGTCGCCATCTTTTTCGGTACGGTAGATTGAACAACATGTCCGTCTATAGTCGGTTGAGTAAAGACTCACCACAGACTGAAAATAGGTCGATGTAAAATCACCGTTATAATGATTGACTTATATTTTAATAGCCAGACAAGTTATTAAAAAAGTTGGCATCAGTGCGTGTGCTAGAAGGATTAAATTGATCACAAATTATTAATTAATGTCCGAATATATTACCAGCGCTAGCGTTGTCTTGTAAAAAGTATCAACCATGAACGATACGACTCTGTGGTTTTCTGGAAAGCAGGCAAACTTGTTTCTACACTGTGCACATTATAATAACAGAGACTACCAAAATTTAGTCTAGAAAAGTTTTGGAATGAAAAATATCTTGAAAATCAATTAGCTCAACTGTATGAGTAACTAGCTTAGCACTTGTGTTCCCATAATTCTGTTATGTGGCATAGTTTATGTTTCTTCCTTTTACCCAATGCCTATTTGTGAATTGTTAAAAGCTACGCTTTAACAGAGGGCAATGAAGAATAAGTCAGAGATAAAGAAACCCCTTCAACTTAAACACAAAGTTGTGTTGATGGAGATTTAGCTAAAAGTATCAAAGGCTCATGTACATTAATCTCTTAAATTACACCTGTCTTCGTTTTTTAATAACTAATTATCATGATCTTCATCCATTATGCCCGGACATCACATAGAATTCAGGAACTTAATTAATTTTATTTTCAGTAAAATTCACGTTTTCATTGTTATGGCTACTCCTTTAATTTTGTCGTTTGACCTGCACTCTGCACCCTACAACCTCCACCCTGCACCCTCCAACCTGAACCTGCAACCTTTACCCTGCACCCTCCAACCTGAACCTGCAACCTTTACCCTGCACCCTCCAACCTGAACCTGCAACCTTTACCTTGTATCCTGCACCCTGCCAGGAGTCCATAACCTGGAGCGCACAACTGCCCGATGTTAATGTCACCACGGTTTCGCAGACCAGTTTTTTAGACCGAATTTCCCGAAATTCAGATTCCCAAAGGAGCCTTGCTTACCAGTCACAAGCTTTGCAAATGATTTGTCAGCCTTATGCGTTATGTTTTGCATTGCGAATTGGGCATTTTAGAAGGAGAAAGAACGATCTATTGCCGCTTTTTTGAGGGGATGAGGACTCGTGCGCACCAAAACTTAAACATTTACAGGAAATAGTAGTTGTAGACCTGTCTTAAAATAAACTCTGTTAAAACGCCGTGACATAACTTAGTATGGAAGTTGCACGCTCCAGGTAAAATTATGGTCATTAAATTGGTTCGTAATATACCCGGAAAAGATGAAGATGAAATTATGAATATATGGAATTCATATATTTGAACTGCGGAATGAAGAAGTAAACGTAAAGAAGATCCTCGCAGTTATTAACGCAACTTATGCAGTTGCGAAAAGAAAGCCTGAAAAATCAGGCTTGCCAGGATTCGAACCCTGACCTCTACGATACCGGTGCAGCGCTCTAACCAATTGAGCTAACAAGCCAACTGGGAGCTGGTCATTAAATTGGTTCGTAATATACCCGGGAAAGATGAAGATGAAATTATGGATATATGGGATTCATATATTCTTTCCCGGGTATATAACGAACCAATTTCATGACCAGCTCCCAGTTGGCTTGTTAGCTCAATTGGTTAGAGCGCTGCACCGTTATCGCAGAGGTCAGGGTTCGAATCCTGGCAAGCCTGATTTTTTCAGGCTTTCTTTTCACAACTGCATAAGTTGCGTTAATAACTGCAAGGATCTTCTTTACATTTATTTAGTGACATTTTTATTGCTTAGTTGCTCATGCAAATTCAAAACCTGGCTATTGTTGTTTGTGGACGGTCAAGGCTAAAAACGGTAACAAAAATATAAAACAAAGGACTTTGCTGAGCTTCATAACCAGATTCTTTTATTAACTATGATAAGGTTAAGGGCTTGTCCCGAGTATTCGTCAGTCAATATGTTGGTCGATAGAAAAAGACAATTGAACAACATGTCCGTCTAAAGTCGGCTGAGTACAGACTCACCGCAGACAGACAATAGATCGATGTAAAAATAAGCGTTTTAATGATTGACTTCTATTTAGCTAGGGTGTGTGTAACAACAATGTTGGTACTCAGTGCGTGTCCTAGAAGGATTAAATTGGGCCAATTATATACATTAACGTCTGCATATATCACCAATTTAGCAAAGTATCAACTATGAATGATACAAATCTGTGGTTTTCTGGAAAGTACGAAAACTTGTTTCTACACTCTACACATTATAATAACAGAGAATACCAAAATCTACTCTAAAAAAGGTTTTTGAAATGAAAAATATGTTGAAAATCAATTAGCTGAACTGTCTGAGTAACTAACTCAGCAGCTCAGCTGTTGTCATCTCGGACTTCCATTGTGTGCCGGGCATTGTGTATGTTTCTCACTTCTCACAGGTCAACATTTTAACCCAATAGTTGAAAATAGTTTTACAACCCATTTCTTACGTCGGTATACTGATGGGGGATATCGGGAATGCATGTGTCTTTTCCTTCATTATGGTGCTATACATCTAAGTAATCTAGGGTAAAATGAATTCTACTGCAGCTTTCAGTTTCGAGATGTTGAAGAGCCATGCCTGTGTCAGCATAGTTTTCCGCCTTGCTTTTTCTTTATAACCTTTTAGCTCGGGACACTTGTTTCCGTGTTTTGAAATGATTTTTTACCTAAATGACCTGATTTAGCCTCCAAAAAGTGTTTTTCCAGCTTGTTATTAATTAAGATAAGTGGAGTTGGATTTTAATGTTTACTTTTCGGTTTCAATAGCTCTTGCTATAAAGAGTAGGGCGCTGTCTTATGTTTACAGTTGGCGCAATTTTGAACATCAGGTTTTAGTTATAACGTCGTAAGTTTATAACTGAATATTGTACCGGGAAAAGAAACTGAGATTAGGTTGTAGTTTATATGCGATAATTATTCGTTATTTACTTCCTCGTTTCTTCCTGTAAATTAAACCTTTTTTAAAAAATTAAGCTTTTAATTTTAAACTTATTCGTTGCTAAGTTGCTCCTTATATTATATGACAATCCCATTTCAACAGTCAATATTGATTCGTTCCAGTGTAGCACATTTTAATATAATTAACACTGAAACAAACTTTAAAAATAACGAGAATTGAATAGCTCAGTTGAATGTTGGATGTAGAATGTGGAGTGCTGTGTAGGTGAGAGCGAGCCAAAGCAAAAATTGTAGAAGAAAGAAGTTCCTTGATGTAAGTTACGAAATACAACATGTGAAGTTAAGTAGTTGAGTTTTAGACTGGTCCCTTGCCTCAGCGATCTGGGTGGCCCTTGAGCTAAGCTTTTAAAACAGGACATTAAGCCTCCCTTTCACACTAACGATAATTCGTGATTTTCCCTTTCACATTTACCTAAGCATGGATTCTTTTCAACACCACACTGGAATACTTTATGAAATAATTTATGGACAAAAAAGATCGGTAAATTGTACGCTAGCTGTTTTTTCTCTACAGCCGTTGTAAATTTCTGTTTAGCACGACTGCATCTAAAAACAATTTGCCTAAACAGTGCCTTACGGATAGTGGATAACAACAAACAGAATTGAAATAATTAATAAGATGGGCCCAGGTCGTTAGCGGCTAGGGCGCCGTCTTAAGTTCTCAGTGTCGTGCAAGAGTTTTTTTTTCTCTGTAGAAAGGGCTCTGAAGTTCATCTATCGTTTTGGAAACTTTTGGAGTACTTTCCGTGATTAAAACATTGGCTACATCTTCTTGCAAGGAAGAATTCTCTGTATGTTTGCCATTTTAGAAAAGTGATGTAAAGATCGTAGATAAATATTTGGAAATAAGCTTGAAAACACCAGTGCACGTCCGTAACGTTACTTGAAAGGTTTAAGGAAAGCAATTTGGATTGTGCAGGAAAACCAAGTTATTAAAATATTGCACTGAAGTGTCTCAAGTTCTATAGCTACAGGATGTCTGCTGTTCACTTCGACCTTGATACACTAAACCATGCATTTGAAAACTCGCTCATACAAAAAAATGTACACTTGAAATTAAACGGCCAAAAGAAATCCAGATAATTCTAAGTGGAACATTTAGGTTTCAAAATTTATCCTTTCTGAAAAAATGACGGATAAAAACAAACATCATATCCAGACACGGTGTTGTTTTTGTCGAGTCATGTCTACCCACCTGATAAATCTGTTAGTTTGTTCGTACCAGGTGCAGAAGAACGTGTTTAGCTAATCAATTAAAGAGTTTATAGAGCCGATCCTGTCACGTTAAAAGCAGAAACTCTCGCTGTATTTGTCCTTCTATACCTCGCCATCGAAGCGTTAACATCTCAAGAAGTCGTTTTCGACAACTTAGGATAAATTTTTCAGGCAAGTTACAAATGCGCATCTTCTCCTTTTGTTCCGGATTATTTTCCCCGCACATTTTTTCGCCTTTATTGCATAAGTTTTCTCAAAATTGGGGCAAATACATTTCGTTTTTCTCGGCCATTTGCCTACTCTCACTTACTCCTGCGTGTTGTACGTGTTTATAGGCTTCATATGTGTCTGTCAGACCATCAGTAACCGAAAGGTTAAATATTTTTACAGCATTTCTTACGTAGGTGCACTGATGGGAGATCTCGGGATTTCTTGTGTCTTTTCCTTCATAATGATGGTAGACATCCAAATAATCTAGGGCAAAATAAATTCTACCGCAGTTTGCAGTTTTAAGATGTTGAAGGGCCATTAAACAATCAGGGGAAACTCCTACTTCAGGCTGTTACTTGATTATTAGTGATTACTTGTTACTTAACTCGGTTTGAGTAGCAGTATGGTTGAAGTCTTTTTCCACTTCATAGTTTGACCTGACTTGTTGTTTTTCCGCGTTGCTTTTTCTTTAACGTTTTAGCTCAGGACTTCGTTTCCAGCTTTCGACATGTTTTTCCTAAATGAGCTGATCTGGCTTTCAGAAAGTGCTGTTTCAGCTTCTTATTAATTAAGATAAGTGGACTTGGATTTTAATGTTTACTTTTAGGTTCAAATAGCTCTTGCGATTAAGAGTAGGGCGCTGTTTTTTGTTTACAGTTGGCCCATCCTTGAACATCAGTTTTCAGTTGTAAAGTCGTAAGTTAACTTAAAATTGTATCGGGAAAAGAACCGAAATTATGTTGTTAGTTTAGTACTTCGAAAGCTTTTTACAAAAAATTGAGCATTCAATTTAAATTTAGCTGTAAAGGTGCTCCTTTCGTAGTGTAAAACCATATGACAGTCGCATTTTAACTGTCAATATTAATTTGTTCAAATGTAGGACAATTTAATACAATTAACACTGAAAGATACTTTAACAATAACGAGAATTGCTAGTTGAAAGAGGGATGCAGAATGTGGAGTGCTGTGTAAGTGAGATCTTGCCAAAGCAAAAAGTGTGGAAGAACCAAGTTCCTTGATGTAAGTTACGAAATACAACATGTGAAACTAAGTGGTTGAGTTTCAGAATGGTCCCTTGCCTTAGCGATCTGGGTGCTCCTTGAGTTAAGCTTCCAAAACAGGAAATTAAACCTCCCTTTCACACTACCGAAAATCCGGGATTTTCTCTTTCACATTTACCTCAGCGTGCATTCTCTTCCACCAATCTGAAATACTTTATGAAATAATTTATGGACAAAAGACCGGTAACTTGTACGCTAGGTTTTTTCAACACAGCCTTTGTAAATTTCTGTTTAGCACCACTGTATCTACAAACAATTTGCCCACATAGTGCCTTATGGATAGTGGATAACAACAAACTCAATTGAAATAATTAATAAGATGGGCCCAGGTCGCCGTCTTAAGCTCTCAGTGTAATTTTTTTTTCTGTATAGTGCTTTTGATTTTCTTTGTAGGAAGGGTTCTCAAGTTCATCTATTGCTTTGGAAGCTTTTAGAATACTTGCCGTGATTAAAACATTGGCTATATTTTTTCAAGCCATTGTGTAAATAAATGCTGAATTCTTTGCATGTTCGTTATTTTAGAAAAGTAATGTGAATATTTTAGATAATATTTTAAAATAAGGTTGAAAACACACCAGTTCGCGTTTGCAACATTACTTGAAAGGTTTAAGGAAAGCAATTTGGATTTAGCAGGAAAAAAATCAAATCATTAAAATATTGCAAGCGTCTCAAGTTCTCCCTGTGTAGCTACAAGATGTCTGCCGCTGACTTCCCGTCGTCCTTGATACACTAAATCGTGCATTCGAAAACTCGCAGAAACGCTAGAATATCAACTTGGCTGATTTTGCTGAATAAAAACATTTAGTGGTGAAAACAAACCTGAGCAGCCTAAAATGCAATGGATGTTTTTCAAAGGTGTGGCAACTTTCTATAAGTTAATTCAGGAGGCCATAGTCATATACTAAGAATGTATTTACGTAAATCAACAGTAAATCACGTAAATCATTGTTGCGATATGCATTTTTTGCAATTCCCAAAAAAACAAATCCAAAAAATTTATCACCAAAAAAATAAAACAAAAATTGTTACGTCTTCATGAACCTAGTAGCTCGCACTTCGGTGGCTCACAATTCGGTGCAGCTCATAAATGCTTGTCTTTGACATGTTTTCGTGTTTAACAAATTTTACAGTCCCAACCGAATATAGCATAACTAATCATTATATCCTGACCAATACGGATTTCCTGACAACAGCAAACGAGCAAAATTATGGAACCTTGTAGAGTCTAAATGTAGATTTTAAAATCTTAATTTTGGGTCTTCAGTGTCGGTCGTACATAGTTTCCACCAAGGGTGGGGCAACTGCGATTCCGCCAGTACATGTTGACGATTTTTCCTGGGTTTAGCTCTGACATCAATTTTAAACGGATGGACGTAGGTGAAATTTGGTTGCTTTGTGCCTCCATTTCTTCACTGCTTTGTTTCATGTTTATGACTGAGATTTGATTTAGTGCACTATTTTATCCTACAATTAGAGGAAGGAGCCATTCCTGAATTTCGTCGCTCGTCTGCCAAACGAAAGTGTACATCAGTCAGGGTACGGCGCTTAGTAGCACAAGTAACAATGGCAGCACGAAGTGACCAAATCCGCAACTTCTGTAACAATATAAGAGCGTATCACGAGAAACAAGGAGAAGAACAATTTTACGATTTTACCATCAAAGACAAAGATGGTGTTAAAATGCAGTCGCACAAGTTTATTCTTGCTTCCCAAAGTGACTACTTCGCTGGTTTGTTCCGCACAAATCCAACGGCCAGTGAAACGACCTTTAAAGATTTCTCGCTTGAAGTGATAAAGACCTGCATCGACTATCTCTACATCCACAAAGTCAACTTGACAGGTGACAATGTCCAAGATGTTCTGGTGTTTGCAGATTTTATCAGTCTTGCAGATGTGACTGACATTTGCATCGACTATATCATCGACAACATGGACCAGTCCAATTATTCTGCCATAATGACTCTTGGCAACACTCGGGGGATAGATCAGTTGGTTGAGGCAGGCGTCCTTTTTGTCATAAGGAACTTGACACAAAGTATAGACAGTCTGGATGACTTCACCAAGAGGATGATCATAAAAGTTGCCCGTTGGCAGCTACAGCGGTCGACCATCATGACGAGAGAACAATGGATGATCTGTCAACTGAAAAACAAATTTCTGTGCGTGCCAGAGGTAGACATGGCCCTCCAAGGGCGTGGCTCTTCAGTGTACAGTAATAATCCAGGTAACTGGGGGCCTGAGTTAGCAATAAATGGGGAAATATCAGGCAGCAATGTTGGCTACTTCCACTCTCAACATGAAAACCACCCTTGGTTGGAGGTGAAGTTGCCATCCCCTGTCTTGGTCTCATCCTTGACAATCATCAACCGTCAGAACGGCTTTTGGGATAGGCTTAGAAATCTGGAAGTCAGGGCTGGGATGGAACCCGTCCCCGAGGGATTCATAGGATCTGAGAGAGGATTCCATGTTGACAAGCATTTAGAGGTAAACACCCTCTGTGGGTACTTTGCTAGTCCAGCACAAATATCAGTGGAAGGACCTGTCATCACGTTCAACAAACCTACACTTGCGCTGTACATCACACTGCAGATTCTGGAGATAGGATATCTTCAGATTAACGGCCTAAAAATCAATGGAGGTGCCCTGTTGAATTGTAACGATAGTCTATTCTAATTTTACTGCACTATTGCCTGTTGCTAAGACTTGACAGTTTAGTTGAACAACATATCCATATGTATGGTTAGGCTTGATTACCAGCTGCTGCCTCAAGTAAATGAGCCTGGGCTCCTTCCCTTAGGAAGGAACGAAGACCGGACTCAAGAGAGCGACGGAAATTAAGCCTAGTCTATAATTGGTTGATTGCAGACTCACTGAAGACTGACAAAAGGTCAATGTAAAAATAAGGGTTATTATGGTTGACTTATATTTAGCCAGGGTGAGCATAACAACAAAGTTGGTATCAGTGTGTGTCCTGGAAGGACTAAATTGATCCAATTATAAATTAATGTTTATGTTATAGGCTAAAATCGACGTGCATTTTTATTGGTTCTTAGCTGTGATCTATAAGAGGACAGATGCATAGATGACGTCATCATTGGCAACTTTGTCTCTTTATTATCTATAACAAATAGATTCCATGTTGCCGTGTGTCTGTTCGGTGACACACTCGCCTAATGGTTTGTGTTCCACTTTTTTTGTTCTAACTACGTTTTGAGGTCATCTGTGATCTGTTACTGAACAGACTCACAGAAACATGGAATCTTTTTGTTAAAAATAAAAATATCACCAATGTTGTCTAGTAAAAAGTATCAAACATGAATGACACGACTCTGTGGTTTTCTGGAGAGCAGAAAGACTTGTTTCTAACTTTGCACATTATAATAACACAGAATACCAAAATTTACTCTAAAAAAAGTTTTGGAATGAAAAATAGCTGGAAAATCAGTTAGCTGAACTGTCTGAGTAACTAGCTTAGCGCTGTTGTCTTCCCATAATTCCGTTATGTGGGATTTTTTGTTTCTTCCTTTTTACCCAATGCCGATTTTTGAATTGTTAAAAGCTACGCTTAAACAGAGAGAAATAAAAAATAAGTAAGATATAAAGAAACATTTCCAACTTAAACATGAAGTTGTGTTGATGGAGATTCAGCTAAATTATCAAAGATCCATGTACATCAATCTAATTACACCTGTCTTCGTTTTTTAATAACTAATTATCATGATCTTCATCCATTATTCCCCAACATCATAGGGAATTCAGGAACTTTATTTAATTTTTATTAAAATTCACGTTTTCATTGTTATTGCTGCTCCTTTTATTTTGTCATTTAACCTACACTCTGCACCTGTGTATTTCGCCCGCCCCACAATCGCCATCGCCAAATTTAGAGACTACTCGCAGTCTACTATTGTTTTCTGAGCTGATATCTCTGGGGACGAGGTTGGGGCCTGGGGCCTACGTCACGAGAACCGAGCTAAATCTGGGGAGAATTTGAGGGGAGAATACCTAAACCAAGATGGCGGAAGTTCTTGAACGACCTTGGACCGGATGGTCTTGGAATATGGACAGTGTAGCATCAGATCAGGCAGGCGTCGGGGCTCAGTAGCACAAGCAACAATGGCAGCGCGAAGTCACCAAATCCGTAACTTCTGTAACAATATAAGAGCGTACCACGAGAAACAAGGAGAGGAACAGTTTTACGATTTTACTATCAAAGACAAATATGGCGTAAAGATGCAATCGCACAGGTTTATTCTTGCTTCCCAAAGTGAGTACTTCGCCGGTTTGTTCCGCACAAATCCAAAGGCCAGTGAAACGACGTTTAAAGATTTCTCGCTCGACGTTATTAAGACCTGCATTGACTATCTCTACATCCATCAAGTCAACTTGACAGGTGACAACATTCAAGGTGTGCTGATGTTTGCAGATTTTATCAATCTTACAGATGTGACTGACATTTGTATCGACTATATCATCGATAACATGGACCAGTCCAATTATACCCTCGTAATGGATCTTGGCAACACTCGGGGGATAGATCAGTTGGTTGAGGCGGGCGTCTTTTTTGTTTTAAGGAACCTTACACAAAGTCTAGGTTGTCTTGATGACTTCACCAAAAGGATGATTACAAAAGTTGCCCGTTGGCAGCAACAACGGTTGACCATAATGACAAGAGAGCAGTGGAAAATCTGTCAACTGAAAAATAAATTTCTGTGTGTGCCAGAGGAAGAAATGGCCCTACAGGCACGTGGCTCTTCAGTGTACAGCAACCAGGCAGATAAGTGGGGACCTAAGTTTGCAATAAATGGGAAAATTTCCGACAGTAGTATTGGCTACTTTCACTCTCAACTTGATGACCACCCTTGGCTGGAGGTGAAGTTGCCTTCTCCTGTCCTGATCTTATCCTTGACCATCATCAACCGTCAGGACGGCTGTTGGGAAAGACTAAGAAATCTGGAAGTCAGGGCTGGGATGGAACCTGTCCCTGAGGAGTTCACAGCATCCAACAGAGGAAACCATGGTAACAAGCATTTAAAGGTAAACACCTGGTGTGGCTACTTTGCTGGTCCTGCACAAAGATCATTGGAGGGACCTGTCATCATGTTTAACAAACCTACGCTTGTGCAGTACATCACACTTCAGATTCTGGAGGAAGGATATCTTCAGATTAACGGCCTCAAAATCAATGGAGGAATCCTATTGAATAATAACTATAATCTATTCTACTAATTTAACTGTACTTTTTACCCATTGCTAAAATTGACAGTAGATCTTATTCAAAAAGCAAATTTAACAAGTACTGAAATATGATTATTAGTTTGAGTTTTGCCTGTGGGAGGTACTAATAATAATGACAAATGAATATTTAAACAGGATGCTCCCATCACATAATTATAGTGGTTGTCAGAGAGGTGTCTAAATAAAATATTAAAATAAATAAAGAAAAAATAGTAATAATTTATTTATTTATTTATACAGGAACATCTGGTTTAGCATTAAAATAGAGCTAGTTTAAACAGAGTCCTGTAAAAAACCAGATAAACAGATACAAGGAAAATCAATACAGAAAGTAGCGCACAATAAAACACAGAGACATGCGATAATGATAATAATATAATGATAATAACAATAATAATGAAGAAGAAGAATATTCCGCAAGGCACTATGATAATCATATAAATTGTATAAATTAGAAATTGAATATGAAAATGTTACATAACTATTTACAAGTATGCTAAATGTAGTAACGATCAACGAATTGTGGCTAAATTGTTAAGAGAAAATGGCTTTCCTAGCCTGAATCTTGATGTAGTTACTGGTTCTTGGATATTGTGGTCTAGGCTATTCTAGTCTTAATCATGGAGGAGATAAATCGTTGGTTCCCCCGGGTATATTAATGATGTGGAGATTTAAATGAGGTCAAATTTTCATACCTTAAGAAGTCCCACGAGGCTAAAGAATCCAATGGCCCAGATCGAAACCAGAGCAAATTTTCATACCCTAAAAAGTGGCCCAGAATGAAACCTGAAAAAGGCCTTTTTCATGTAGCTTAATTAAGTTTGTAAGTAAAAACCAACACCATCGTTGATGTAAAATTGAGAACTCTGAGGAGGTAAGTGCACTCTTTACCAACCCTAAGAATTCCTGCCAAAATCTGTCTACCCAAAGTAAGTCCACTAGAAAATTTCTTAACCCCCCAAAAAAGGGCCTTGCACGCAGTATTCCCTCTGGGAGTTTTTGTCGCTGTTGAGTGAGAATCAGTCAATATATTGGTCAGCAGAACAAGATAGTTGGACAATGTAGACAACATCCATCAGCATAGAGCGCTCGACTGGTGGTGTATGGCAGGTCACGAGCATTGTTTTGTTTGTCCGACGCTTGTGACAAGCTGAATATCCCATCTTTCCCTAGTCTCCTATGCAACCGTTTTTAGGGCCTGGATAAACTAGGAAACATTGTTGCGGAAACATTGCTGCAGACACAAATGTTTCCCAGTTTAACCGCGTGAGAAACATGTTGCAGAAGCAAATTTCGCATCTTGGAAGCAAAGAAATGTTTCTGAATCAAGTCAAAAACACTTCTACTTCACAGACGCAAATTTCGCTTCCGAAACGTACGTTTCCCAGTTTAGCCACCCAAGGAAACATGACGGGAAACAATGTTTCCTAGTTTAGCCAGGCGCTCAGTGTCGTCATGCAATGTGGGGAGGAGCGTTGCATGATGACACTAAAAACGGCTGTGTAGGAGACTAATCTTTCCTATGCTCATCAACAGTCGGTCAAGGGCAGACTGACAACAGGTCGTTGTAACAAATTAGCTGTCATGAAGACTAACTTGTTTTTTTTTTCAGCAAGGTGAAACTATCAGCAAAGTAAAAAAATCCTGGATGGATTAAAGTGATAAATTAAAAAGGCAAAATACAATAATTAAGGGTTCGTACACTTTTTCAGAAACAATTTTCCAGGACTTTTCCAGGAATCAGATTTTTCCAGGTCTCCCAAATGCACAATAATTGAAGCAATAATCCCTTACGAGCTAGATAATGCAGACAATTGTTTTTTAAGAAAACTTTATTACAGGAATTAATAGATTTCCAGGAATTTCCAGGACCTGCATTTATTTTCCAGGACTTTCCAGGCCTGGAAAATGCCAGAATAAAATTCCAGGAATTCCAGGACCCATATGAACCCTGAATAAAGATATGTATGAATATATGCACCTACACTGGTTGGCAAAAAAGTATCAACTGTGAATGACATAATCAATGGTTTTCATGGAGGCTGGAAAATTTGTTTCTACACTATTTTTACTCTGATCGTGTGCCCTGAAACAGATAGACTACTAGTCAAAGCCTACAGAGTCAGTCCAAATCGTCAGTCTCTCCAAATTACTCACCTCCTCCCATCCACCCAAAGTCAGTCTAAATTATCAAGCCTCTCCCACCACCCCTGAAGTCATTAAACATCACACAAATCTCATTTTACAACAGTTTATTGCAGTTACTGCAAAAAGCTTGACGTATGTACTATTCTAAATTTATTTCGTATTCCACCGCATTGCACTTTTCAAGTTAACTCCACCTTAACACTAAATTCAAAGAACTGTCTTATAAAGAACAAATTAACGTGTTTATACATAGAACAGTCAGAGAACGAGTCACTTTACTGCAATTATTTTAAACTACGACCCATGGGGTCTCTCAGTTGATAAGTGTACGACTTCTGCCAAACCTACTACAGAAAAATTGAAATCATTTCCACTTGGGAAACAATGAAACATGAGATGAAGCATGATGGAATTCTTCAAAGAAAGGCCATCTGAATCCTCGCACAGCAAGGAATCGATATGAAGAACTCTACACGCTTCAATTCTTACTTCCCAAACAACAGTGAAAATATAAACTAATTATACTTTAACCATTCTTTAAATAATAATAATATTGGTGTTAAGTTGATGTACATGACAATTTTACTTAAGGACTCGATAACAGTGAACAAACAGGTATTTCATTTTTTTTTTAATTGCATTACAATACAGTTGGATGTGGTAGCAAGGAAATTTAAGCAATTACCTTGATTCTAAATCTGACTTTACTGTAATGCAAACAAAAACAGCTGTCAGAAAAAAATGCTCATTTCATATCACAAGACAAAGTGTGGCAGTAGACACTCACAATCGTCCAATGTAAATAAACGAATCAGATTGCCTCAATTACCCTTGTCTATTCACTCATAGACAACCAGCATGTACACTATGTAAATTTAACTGCTTGAGGTTTTAGATATGATCTAAACATTGTTTTGTGAATACAATCATTTAGTTGTCTTCTACAGCAACCAAACTACTCATTCAAGTTTTCTACGAGGGACAAGTTAGCTAGGTTGCACCTCAAGGACTACTCCCTTAAAGAAGACTTCATAATCCATTACTGGGGTTAAGTAAAAACACGCTACAAACAATTTCTTAAAAATACTTTCAGTGCAAACAAAATGTTTTCAACACAAGGGCTTAACTTTAAAAGAAAGTTTCCTAGAAAAAAAGACAGCTCATGCATCAGCAACAAAGGAGAGAAGAAAGATGGGTCATTTTTTCCCCAAAATCTAAACTTCGCTTTGTCAAGGAAATACATGTAATGGCAAAGTGAATAACCACAAAAAAGTCTCACTGTTAACAAATATCAATTACTAATATGTTGACTCAAATGTTAACAGAAACTGAGTTAACAATATTGGCATATTTTCAAGTTAGTACAAATATCCTTAAAATTTAAAACACAGATTTCAGGGATTAAAGTGAAAACTCAATTAACCCTTTCACTCAGAGTCAATTATGGAGACATGCAATGTAGTTCCAACTTCGGAGTCTGCAGCCGAAAGCCCATGGTGTGACTATTCAAATCAAATCTCCTTCACAGTAATATCACAGTAAAATTGTCATTTTTCTTGAATTTTTACTTTGGCCACTACTGGGAGTGAAAGGGTTAATAACATTGTAGTTTAATTATATTATGGCCTGTTCTGTAAGAGGATTTGATGACCGGGACCCTGGAGAGAGACTCCCACATAGTGTGGGTGCTTGCTGCACCTTCAAGGGGATACAATTTGTGATTTGGCAGTAGGCTTAGGGTATTAAAATCTAAAATGACCACTCTTACAATAATCCTGGTCCCGTTTTGGAGATTAAGCCAGAACACATACCACAGGAAACAAGCAAGATGACAGAAGCTGGTGTTCTTGTAAGACAGCTTGTTATTAGTTTCCTACACAGTGTGCCTTTCTGTTTCTGTAAATACTTGCAATAATTGAAACTTGGGGATCTTTGAGGGAATTCTTCTTGTCAACATAAGTTTTTAAAAAAATTCTGATGTGTGGTATAACAGTACTGTGAATAGAACAAGTTGGTAATTTTATATTTCTTGTTTATCAGAGTATGACCTGCATTTGACTATTAAAACATTATTGACAAATTATGCCAGCATTTAAGGTCTTTTCAGCTCTTCAAATACCACTGTTTGCAAGGAAATTGCCCTGTTATATTGTCACAAAACTAAGAAACACTGTTGCAAACGTTTCCTGTCATTTAAATAAAGATCTATTCAATAGAAACAATTAGTTGAATTTGCGACAATCTGCAGTAATATCATACGAAAAACGACATTCATGTCAAAGTACGATTTGCTGTTGAGGATGATACACAGATCTTACGTCTCAAAACAATATGTCACTTGCTGTTACATCAAAATAATCACATTAATTATTTGGTACCTTGTAGTGTCAATTCTTGCCTTCTTTCAAATAAATAATAAGCACTTTACAGCTCTAAGCCGAAGGGATCAAGTTTTAAATACCCTGTGAGGTGTGAACAATGTAACGATCTAAATTAAAGCACAAAACAGATGAGAAAAATATAAAACAAGATTATGAGTAGACTAAGTATACATAATGTTATTACAAACTCTTAACCAACGTAAAGTTGCTCAAGTAAAATTTACCTGCTTGGCAGCTTGTCACAGATCAGCAGCACATAAAACCTTCTGCCCCGTTACATTTAATACAAAAAACTGCATTTTCAAATACTTTTAAGAAATTATTTTACCTTAAAAATATTGATCAAGTTATCAAACTGAAAATAGTAAAGAATTTAAAGAACAGTGATTAAATCAAAATTAAGATTCCTGAGACCTAATAACATTTTTTTCAGGACTGGATAAAAGCCACTCCAAAATTCCAGGCTTTCTGGGATTTCCATAACCCATGTGAGCCCTGTTTCTATTTCAAGACACCAATTTAAAAAATTACGCAAGATATGCTGTTTTCAAAGTTTCTGACAAGAATCTCTCCTTACCATAGCTCTGATATTTTGATTGGCCAGTTACAGTGCTTCATGCCATACTGTTGTCACTTGCACAAAACAGTGATGACAATGAAATTTCTCTTTACATCATCGCTATTTCTTCTAACATTCAAGTGATGAGAATAAAGTGATCACCAAGGATAAGATGTCTTGATATTTAGACAAATTCTCCTTACTTGTTTCATAAGAAATGTATGGAGAAATTTCGGAGAATACATGTACAGTACAATCCCAATTTCTTGAACCCTCAGTTTTTCGAAAATCCCGATAATTCGAACCACAACTGATTTCCCCTCACCAGTCAAACACTGTAATTTTACCCCTGATTTTTCGAACCCCTCGATAATTCGAACCAATTTCCTTTTCCTCAGGAGGTTCGAAAAATCAGGATTCCACTGCACGTATTTTTGTGTCAACAACTTCTCCATCTTACTGACAACTTTATGGTGGCTTCCATCTGGTATTTCAACTGACCAACTAAATCCCAAGACCTACGAGAGGAGTTGCAAGCATGAACAAGAGACTTGACAATTCCGCTTTTTATAGATCATTCATTTTGGCAAGGAAGCCACGAAAAAGCTATTGAAAAGATTTTAAAAAGTTGTCAGAAACTGACCGAAGACTTTGTGCAACTGGCAACGATGTGACATTCAGCACTGTAAAATAAGTGTCACCAGAACGTTGAAAAACTTTGTAAAGTGTTACAGTACTGCACACTGTAACAACACAAGGCTACTTACAAAAACAGGCTTTTTTTCAGTTTAGACTGCCTTCCAGTTAACAGTTTATTTACAGACAACCAAACAAGTTCAGAAATTCGTAGAAAACAATCACAATTATGAAAATAATAACTTGCACTGCACCTTTCCTCTTATTTTTAAATAACACTGACTGACTCATTATCAATGATACCATAACTTTTGTGCAAGTTATTTAACTATGGCTACCAAACTTACCAAAAACAAAAAAAATGCAAAAACCAATAATAATAATAATAATAATAATAATTTATGATAATAGTAATGATAACAATAATAAATTTCAATGGCTTCAAACACAGTACCACACGGATGGGCTATGTACAAGTATAAAAGGAAAAACAACTATGGTGAACAACAATACTGAGCTAATAATCTTAAGCTCTGTCAAACAGAGTTGCAAGTCAGAACACTTGGAAATATTAACTTCCATGCCATCATGCTTGTGAGTTAGGAATGCACATCTTCCAAAAAAGCATTGTTCAATCATACAGCAACCTTTCTGTACGCTACCTTGCAAGTATCTTATGTTGGATGGGTAATTTCATGTTCTATTGCATAAATTTTAAAAGATTAAGGGACTTTCATGAATTTCTTTAAAAACTGGTCATTTTATGGATGCCAAGTTCCCCGTCTTGATAAAGTCCAGATGAAAAATGGGTATTTCTGACTTACAACTCTCTTAAACCATACCCTGCTAGCAACCATACCCTGCTAGCAGTGGTTCCCGGCATATCTCGTTCGCCGGGAACCACTGCTAGCAGGATACTTAAACCAAGGCTTGAAGAACTGGTTATTCAAACCCAACAACTAAAGTAAACATTGAGGAAACATTTTGACAAAACAGGAGTTACAAACAAAGGCCAATTTGACTATAATAGCAATAGACAGCTCTACTACTTAACTGGTGTGGGACTTCAGCACTACACACACACACGCACAAAACAAAGACTGAAAACACAATGACTATATTTTAAACAGCTGAATGTCTCACCTGCAATTTAGTCTCCCACCAGAATTGAAAACCATCAAATAAACTAATATAAACATGACAATACTTATTAATAATAATTATGTTTATCCACAATTTAAATTTAAAGGCCTTTTACTGCCAATAAGCAAACTCTAGTATGATGTCCTACATGTATATTATTTGCCCTCTGTGAGGTTTAAGATTACAGATGACATAATTGTGGCCTGCAATTACTAATAATATTATCCTTTTCGTACCACTTCCGGCACTGTGACAAACCACAGGTTTGCTCCACCGACTATCAATGAATAATGGTTACTGTATGTACTTTAAAGCAACTAGGTTGCTTATGTAATGGCTTCTATTTAGGCTTGTAAAATGCAGTAGACTATTTGTAATCAAAGGAACGGTCCATGGAATCTGTAAGGCAAAGAAAATACTTAAAATGAAAATAAAATAAATAGCAAACGGCCAAACCTAAATGTATCTCAACCCTAAATCAGCATTATGGAACACTGTAATGGCCAGAGATCGACCAACAACAAAAAGACCAAAGATTTTGAATATAAACTGAGCTGTTCAAACATGACTTTAAATTGTTTAAGGATTTTAATTTCTGTGTTATGTCTGCATCGACCACAAATTTTACAATTTGAGGATTTGTGGTATTACTAACTCATTTTAATTGTTTTCTAGTCATATTGTAAATTTTCAGTTTGTAAGTAGTGTAAACAGTTATTTTTAAAAATATAAATGTAGAGGATAGGTTATTTTCCTGTTTCAATACCCCACAAGCTGTAAGCTTTAAACTGAATCATTGTGTAAATAAAGGCCTAATACATCATCATTAAATCACTACCTTTGAGGGTCAAACTTGTTATTGTTACATGTAAGTACATTTATTTTATTTACTGTAACAACCTTCCCCTCACACTTCAGGATTATTGGTTGGACCAGCAGTCAGCACAAGAAAGTTAAGTAAGTAAACAGACTTTACAACAGATTGATCTACAGACTACAGTAGTTGTTGATATCCTTAAGTGTGACCATTAAGCAGTATTAGTTTAGAGCGGTTTTACTTAAACCCATGAAACAAATCTAACAATCGATGTCTAATAGTTATGTAATAATGCATAATTGGTTAGTACTGATTTCACGCATTACGTAAAATCAGTCTGTGTGGAAAATGATGCATAAATCAGGCCACCCACCTGAAAGAGCATGCTCTGTTACACTGAGACAAAGAGACTCAAGGCCATCATCAATGTTGTCAATATCAGCTGAAACTGAAAAAAGGCATTTACAAAATCAGTAAGCACGCCATTGTCATCATCATCATCATCACCACCATCATTGTCATCATCATTATCATCACCATTATCAGCAACAGCATCATCATCATCATCATCATCATCCTCATCATCATTATTATCGTCATCATCATTGTTACCATCATCATCATCATCATCATTACAATCATCATCATCATCAACATCAACATCAACATCATCATCATTCTGGTCAAGAAAAACACTAGCTTGCAAAGTAATTCCCAAATAAAGTGTGTTGGAATTCAGACAAGTCCACGGCACAAATTATCAGGGCTTGTCACAAAACATCTGGCAATCTCAGTAAAGCAAGATGAGAGAAGACAGGAAGGGGTGCTCCCCCCTCTCACTTAACTCACTTGCTGGCCTATCCCCTTTCAGAGAGTCTCCTTACAGGGTAATAAACCACTGACGAACAAACTCAAAAATATACATACGCTGCTGAGGTAGCATAACACTTGTCTGTTGAGTTGGTTTGACAGGGAGTGACTTTGTTCGACCGACAATTGCATGAGCTCTCACCTGAAGGATAAGTACCAAAATCTTAGCGTCTTAGCATAGACAAACAAGCAGAGAAAATAAGATAACGTGTAACTAACCAGTCGCGGTTTAGAGTGCATTTGTGCCTCAGCACTGTTGCTGCTTCGAAGCTGGCCGGCAGGATTCTTAGCAGGATTGCGAGGAGAGCCTCTGTGACGCTTATTTATGCCCCCTGAACCTGCAGGTGGCCCTGTGCTCCCTCCAATGGAGTCCCCTGAATTATGACTCATGTTGTACCATCTGAAAAAAGTAAAACAGAAATCCGTAAAAAATTTAAATGTCTAAAAAAATGTCTAGTTTACTTTCCCAAACTGATAAAACAAACACATTTTTCTTGCACTTTCTTTAAGCCCTTCTGAGTAATAAAGTACCACAGGCAACTCACCCAACAACACCACACTACAAGGACCTCACTTGACAGTAATACCACAGGACCACTACTCAGTAACATGATACCTCCTCATAGAGCACACTCAGTGACCTGGTGCCACAGATGAATTAAAGGGGGTTAGTGTCTAAAGAAACTGTAGCACCACATCGCTGAGGAAGTGAAATCAAATCGCACCGATAAGGGGCTATTGTTCGGAATGTCACCTTTTGATTTCTTTCGCGTGGCCCATTTACTCTGAGTTATCAACTCAGTTGATAAATCCCAGTTTCTTATGGTACAGGCTCCCTACTCAACAACACAGTGTCACAAGCTCTTACCCTCTTTGTCTGTTTTCATGAGATGGTCGCCGTTGTCTTACAAGTCTCTGGCATTCTTGCTTCCATGACTGAATTCTCTGCTTCTGAGTGGGGGTAAATGCCTGTAACAAAGATATCAAAATCAAGGTTTTGCATGTCGCATGACAAACAGGAGGGGAGGTTCGTTTCTGAGTGGGGGTAAATGCCTGTAACAAAGATATCAAAATCAAGGTTTTGCATGTCGCATGACAAACAGGAGGGGAGGTTCGTTTCTGAGAAGAGTTGAGAAAAAACAAACTAAGACACACAACCAAGTTTTCTCGTTGAAATTTAAGGTATAGTATATCCTGATGGAATGCTTTCTCAAGCATTTGACATAACTCTAAATAGTCCCAAAAGGAGAAAACAACGAAATAAAATGGTCAAGATCTAGTATATTGTGCAAGACCCTGTTTCCAAACCGCTAGATGTTGTTTATTGTTAAACTTGATGAATTACTTGTGGGTTTATAAAAGTCTGGACTTTAGCAATACCTCAAGTGTGAGAACTCTGTCCAGCAGTTGAAGATAAGCGTTACAATGTTCTTCGTCTGCTCTCGACACAAGAATCTGGGTGCAAGCTGATGAATAACACACAGCACATATTTTATTAACATAAAAATTACCTTCTTCAGTTAAGCCTTAAGTATTTTCCTGTGGTGCTGTTTATTGTGCTGCACAAGGTGGTTCTAACTTTTAAGTTTGTGGACGAAATCCTTAACTGTGACCATTCAAATGAAAGCTACTGAGCTGCACATGGTTGCTCTACCTTTTGAGTCTGTGAACGAAATCCTTAAGTGTGACCATTCAAATGAAAGCCACTGAGCATTACCGTATTCGCACGTGTATAGGCCGCACTCGTGTATGGACCGCACTCCGATTTTTGGCGATAGTTTTTGGAAAAAAGCCATCTGATGATTTCCCAATAAGTCAGGAAAAGTTTATTCAAGGTCTGCTACACACTATAAATTGTTAAGGGTTTAAGAAATCACAAATGTAACCAAAATTGACAGGCCTGCGAATTTGATGTCTTATGCTTCTCATCAAAACCACTGTCAAAAACAGCTGCTTCTCAGAACACTATCAAAAGTGAAAACTTTTTGTACCTGAGTTATTTTTCCTCGATTTATAATCCATGTAGACTAACAGTTTGTTTTCATTCCTTTCATATGGAGTAATTATCATGCCGAGTAAATGCTACGTGACCGAGAATGTGAGCCAAAGTAGCTTAGTCACCTTGCCTCCTAATAAATGAGAGAACCTGGGAACGAGTTTGCATTACATTGCTAAGGTTAGTAAAAAATCCAACATGGCGGTGAGTTTATTGTGAACTTGGGTAGACTTTTGCATGCAATTTTAAGCAATTCAAAACTTCCCATGAAAATGTATGTTTGAAAAACAAGAACTGAGACTACTTGCTACTAAAGGGAAGATTGATCTTGCATTAAAAGCAAACAAGGACTTGTATATTTCATTCACAAGCAAAGGCATGACACAAAGCCATTCATACACAATGGACAGCATTACTGGCAGCAGAGCATGAACTTGCAAGTTTGTGAGATCTCAGTTTCTGTATTTTAGAAACAGTGAAATAAAAAGTTCTAAAGAAACATCGTTCTTTAATAGAAGAAACCATATACAAATTTATTGTGGATAGCAAGCGCACGTGACAGATAAGACCACGTGAAAGCACGATCGACTGTTATTGTGTTGTAGCTCCCCTAAGTCTCGACTTTCTTAAGTCTTACACATGCAAGGGATGATGAATTTCACAGAAGCATGAGGGGAATGTTGAATTTTGCTTACGAACATTCAAGTTATCCTGTGTAAAGGCCGCACCCCCATTTTCCAAAGACATTTTTGGAAAAACAAGTGCGGCCTATACACGTGCGAATATGGTTCTTTCCTGTGGTGCTGTTTATTATGCTGTACAAGGTGGTTCTAACTTTTAACTCTGTGGACGAAATCCGTAACTATGACCATTCAAATGAAAGCTACTGAGCAGTACTTTCCTGTGGTGATGTTTATTATGCTGTATAAGGTGGTTCTACCTTTTGAGTCTGTGGATGAAATCCTAGAGTGTGAGCATTCAGATGAAAGCTACTAAACAGTACCTTCCCGTGGTGCTGTTTATTATGCTGTACAAAGTGGTCCCAACTTTCAAGTCTGTGGATAAAATCCTAAAGTGTGACCATTCAAGTGAAAGCTACTGAGCAGTACAGTGGAATCCCGATTTTTCAAACCCTTGATTTTTCGAACCTCCCGATTTTTTGAACCATGGCACGTTTCCCTTAGATTTGCTTCAGTCAAAGACTAATTTTATCCCTGATTTTTTGAACCCTCGGTTTTTCGAAACTCCCGATATTTCAAACCAATTCTTGCCTCCCATGGAAGAAATTTATAAGAAATTTATGTTCGATTTGTCAAACCTAAATGAAATTTAAATGGTCATACATCTCAGTGACATAAAAGATAAACCCACCTTCTATAACACAGTAAACAGTACCAGGGAAAGTACTGCTCAGTGCCTTTCATTTGAATGGCCACTCATTAGGCCTGGCTTCCCTGTGGGTGCTGTTTATTACGTGTATACGGTGGTTCTAACTTTCGAGTCTTGGGTAAAATCCTAACGTGTTCAAATGAAAGCAAAAAACTTAACAAGAGTGCCATGGAATTTCTGCTTGCCTTCCTGGTTGTTATGAAACAATACTTTGTAAATCAAACGTGATTTCCTGCCACCTTCAATTTTTCGAACTCCTGATTTTTCGAACCAATTTCATTTCCCTAGGAGGTTCGAAAAATCGGGATTCCACTGTACTTTCTTCTGATGCTGTTTATTATGCTGTAAAGGTGGTTTTACCTTTTGAGTTTGTGGATGAAATCCTTAAGTGTGACCCTTCAAATGAAAGCTATTGAGCAGTACTTTCCTGTGGTATTGTTTGCTATGCTATACATGTACAAGGTGGTTCTCACTTTTGAGTCTACGGATGAAACACTTAAGTATGACCATTCAAATGAAAGCCACTGAGAAGAGCTTTCCTTTAGTGGTGCCTGTTTTTCAGCACTTTGGGATTTTTTCTCCACCTTTCAAGTCTCCTAACAATAACTTCCCTCACCTTTGCCCAAAACTCTTGTAATTCGTGAAGCCAAGTCATCCGGGTGTGGCAGTATATTGGGTGGCGGCTGTTCTGTTGTCAGTGTTGGTGGGTATGAAGGAGTGTGTGTAGCCTCTGGGGGAGGGGGATTAAACGGTTTGATTGGAGTGATAATGATTTCTCGCAGTCCATTAAGAACGCCTTGTAGTTTACCAGGTTGAAGGACTTCCTGTGATGAATAAACAAGGATGTTAATTAATTGAAGGTGCTGGCAGCCAGCAATTTTGTTATTTACGGTTAATTATTTACTTCACACTGCTCTTCAATGAGATGCCCCTGACTGGCAACGGAATCTGGTCCTTGCTGCTGGTAACCACCACAAAATATATTGCTGAGGGTAAGGGTACAGAAGAAACATTCAACGAAGGATTTACCAGATATCTCACGTGACTTTTAATTATTGAATTTCTGGCTTGCAGTGTTGACCTGTAATTATCAATTGTTGCCTTTAATCTCCATCCCATAATTTCCTCTATAGTATGCTATGCTAAGCTGAATACACTGTGTCACCAACCTAACATGGCCTCAAAAATCCAGGAGTACTGAGAAAAAAATTTTTTCTTGAGGGAATTTACAGGGCCCTGAAACATAACAAACTTAGAGCACAAAAAAAATTCTCCACAGGAGACGGAAAATGATGCAGGGGTGTGTCAAATAAAGCTGACAGACTTCAATTAGCGAGGAGTTTGGATAACGCTGTTAAGTAATTACCATAATTGTTCTCACAGAGAATCAAATAAAACAGACGACGAGATAACACGCGTGACCCACGTTTAGACGCGATGATTTCTCGGGTGATTTTTCCAGCGTTAACATTTGCGATACCGTTCTTACGTACGTTCTCGTTGCGTGAAAAAAACAAGCATTCGGTAGCTTCAACAATGCAATAAATGCCGCACCAGAAGCCTATCATGGCCGCACTGATTTAGAATGCATAAAGCCCAAAATAATTTGAGGCTTTGGTTGCAAAAAAAAAAATCTGTCCAGGAGGTCTTATTTTAAAATCTTGTACGTGAATTGTAACCATCTGCCAGAAAATGGAAGGGATGGACCATTATATTTTTGATTGGGGATGGGGGGTTGCCCATTTTTTTCTGTAGAAATATCTTTTCGTCACTAATCACCATTGGTGACCTTCGTTTGAATTTTATTTCGCTAGCTTGCAATATATTTATCTGCATTGTGCTGCTATGCACGGTATTTATTTCTTCTGCAAAAGCTGTGCAGGAAATGTTTTCGCATTTGCCCAGCCACCCCTCAAAAAACAAAATGGTCCGTCCCTTAACATGAAGCAGAGACAAGACAGTGTTATTTGAGTCACACAGTTTCTGCTTTTGCGTTCTCAATCATAAGTTACCGCCATGCGGCGCGTAATGTGTTTGTCCAATTTTACTGATCGTTACTGATCAGTTTGTACACCTTTTTGAAACCTCATAGTGATTGGTAAAATCTCATTGGATTTTGTAGCCAAGACTCTCACGAAGAACCTGCATTTTGTCGCGAGGTTGCCAATGAATTACTACACGCGAATTTTTGCAAGCATGAATTGTAAGTTGTTTATCGATTCCGGTTCTCAATGCTCTTTACAAAGCCCCGCAAATTGATTTTGGTAAGTACCATTTTATGGAATAAAAGAAAGATCGACATCAGTCACTGATCAGGCCATTTACTTTGATTTCTACGCGCGAAAATATGAGGAATAGATGAAGTGCGGCGCCTTCTCGAAATCGTTTATAATTTTTTTTTTTGGAATTATGGATGTCCGGTGTATATCTTTTCGATGTTTTTTTGGTGACCTTTGCCACAGTTTCTGTCCTTGGCACATCAAGAGGCACATCGAACCCATAAGAAAATTCATCAGGCTTTTGGAGAGCTGGTATTTTTGTCTTCTGATCACTGAAGCGAATTGGCGGGAAATGCGAGGTCGCGGGACTCGCGTGTAATGCCCAAATGATCAATGCAAGGAAAAGAACACTGGTAAGTTGAAGTTGAAGTTATGAGTTTGACTGTGTATGCTATTCTAAGCCATCATATTTGCTCACACTGAATTGCTTTGTTTGATTTGGTCATGGCTAGTCAGTTTTTTAGTGAGTTGTTTTTATCTGTCTAGCACGCGAGATATGAACTGGCTTCGCGCACGCTAACCGATTCTGCTCTAGTGCTTGTGGGGACTTAGCTTTTTATTGAACTGTTGTTATCTGTCGAGCAAACTGCTTTACTTGGGTAGTCAGTTCTTTATTGGACTGTTGTTATCTGTCGAGTAGTTTGTCTCACTTGGGTAGTCAGTTCTATACTGAGCTGTTGTTATCTGTAGAGCAGGATTTTAACCTAAGCTTACCGCTAACATTTTGTACTAACTTACATTCAGCTGTTATTGTACGCGCATTAACCTATTCTGCTCTACTTGGGTAGACAGCTTATTACTGAACTGTTGTTATCTGTCGAGCAGACTGCTTTACTTGGGTAGTCAGTTCTGTATTGAACTGTTGTTATCTGTCGAGTAGTTTGTCTCACTTGGGTAGTCAGTTCTGTACTGGCCTGTTGTTATCTGTCGAGTGGAATATTAATCTTGATCATCGCACTGCACTAACATACTGTTTTCTGGTTTGGCTGGGCATTATACACTTTATACTATAGTTTATACCACTTGTACTGAGCAGTATTTTTTCTAGGCCATTTTTTGAAAGGGGAGTTTCATTTTCCCGCTCAGCTAATTTTTTTTCCTTATTTTCTTTCTAGGGACATCTGCCGCGTGGAGCGGACACGTGCTTTGCTCAGCGCAATTCTGTTTTTAATATCTGATGTCAAAATATGTCAGATCTTAGAGGATTTGTCCTTCACTGCATGCGTTTTGTAAGTGTCAATAAGTCAGAAAAAGCGTTACGCAAACATTAAAAGCAACACTGCAGGCGATCCAATCTTGTGAAATGTGGTCTTTGGTTACAGTTAATAATAAGCCATGGGTAGATTCAATCTACCCTTAGCCTAATTTGCATAAATTTTTTTTTGTGGCCTGAGTTTGTTATATGAGATGTCTGATTTCCACATGTCTGCCAGGGATTTCTAGTGCATTGGTGAAATCCCTTTTGTTTTTCATGATTCCTTGGAGAACCCGCTATCTTTTAATTACCTTTTCCAAACGAGACAAAGATTCTCCTCTTTCTGACAGTTTTTTAATACTCAACAGAATCTTGTTCCTTGCTCCTTTGGTTACATTCTGTTGAATAGGAAAAGGAAACACCAATAATAAACAATGAAACAAAAAAGCGCTTTTGCTGGAATTTAAACAAGGGGTGAGGAGGAGGCGGAGGAGAATTTATATTGCCGGCTGATATCCATGATCCATGAAAATTCAACTTTTTTCCCTTGGCCTATGTTATTAGTTCTTTTCAGGATTTAACACTGCTGTTACTTTCAGCAATGATACTACAGGTGGTTTGCAACTAATCCAAAGAGATTCAAAAGACAAACTAGAATTTCTACTACAGAAATCTACATTTACCAGTTCTTAGTTGCAGTAAACAGCCAATCAAAAAGATCATTAATATTTTTTTTTTTCACAATGCCAGAGTCTCCCCCGGTGACAACCTGTTGACCAAGAAGCTTGAGGAATATGGGGACAAGATTGTACAGAGCAGAGAAAGTCAAATATTATCCTAGACTTGACTTTTAATTTTTAATATTCAACCATATTTCAAACTCGTGATGGTTTCAGTAAATGAGTTCATGCAGCAATGTGTGGTTCCAGAAAAATATCCATACCTCCCCCCCCAGGTGGTTTTTTACTTTGAACCTCCCCCCCCCACCCCTCCAGAAATTCCAATTTAGCTGCATATTTCCCATTAAAAATTCTGGCCTTTGAGACCCCCACCCCTTCAGAATTTCCAGTGACCACACATGGGGAAGGTATGGATATATTCTGCTATAGTATCACGAGTATGGATATTTTCTGCTATATTTTCAATGCTATAGTACCTTGCTGTCCAAGTACTCCTCATTCAGGCCAAGCATCTCTTCATAAGAGAGCTGAGCAAACAGGCTGCCATACTTATGCAATCTCAGATTTTTCAACCATGATGCCACCTCTACAAAACAAAGCCAGTGCAAAGCTGTTGCTATCTGTTCACTACAACACACCTCTAGTGTACAAAAAAACCACCACTTATCATTGTACAACAGAGTTCCCAGCACTCTCTAAGAATCCATTTCAGCTGAACATATAAAAATTGAAGGTTGGCAGGATAACACAGGGGCCCTAATGTTGAATATGAGGTCACTAGTCACTCGTCGCTAATGTGCTCAGACTTCTCCATTGCTTGCATGTAGCCTTCAATTAATTAATTGATGTATTAAAACTGAACAAACTGTAGCTCACAAGAAAACATAGTTAAGGCAAATCTGAGCAAACACAAAAAAAACACCCACACATACAATTTGAGACAAAGCAGTTACACTCCCAGCCCTTCAACTGCAAAGTATGCTTCAACATGGTGAGTAAGGTGGACAGACACTCACTGAGTATAACAGTATTTCTGTGGCTTCAGCAAAGCTGATACCACTATGTTATCGTGTGCGTTGTCTCTGGCTCTTTTTTTCATTTGTCTCTTTTGTTTTTTATAGCACTTTTTTGCCTTACACAACAATTAACAGGTTGTGTTGGTACTCGAAATGTGTGAAATTACTGTGTGTTGGCTTCCCAATAAATAACTTGGCTCCTCCAACATTTAAGCCAGTGGATTCTAGTTTCCACTGAATAGAAGCAATTGGTATGGAAAATGTTAGGCGTCTGCACTGCACCCAATACAGAAATTTGGTTGTTCCAGGCTCTAATTATAAAACACCCCTTAGACAGCAGCCTTGGCCACTCATTAGCAGAAAGGGATAAATATTATGGTTCCCATTTTGAGCCAAAGCAGAAAAAAAAATTTCTAAAAGTGCTAACCTTTCATTCCTGGACGTGCATCTTCATTGAAGCTACTCCCTCTATGTCTGCTTCCATTCTCATCAAATTCACTTTCCAGTGATGACTGTGGTGAAAGGGAGTGATTAATTCTGTGAGGATCTGCGGGAAATGACTGGGACCTGCCCGGTCGAATTTCAACATCAGTGCTTTCCGCATAATCCTCTAAAATGGAGTCATGGACTTCCACAGGTGGGGGAGGAGTAAGCGAATTTGACCTGCTTTTCCTCATAGATGATGAGACTGAAAGATGAGACGATGGCATTGGGGGCGACTCAAACGACCCGCCAATCCCAGAGTCCACATGAACAAGTTGCTGATTGCGCCAACCATTCATCCTGTTACGCATATAGTTTTGTCTTACAAGGTTCTCACAGCCTGTGTTAGGTAACACGTCTGGGTTTTCTGAAATAAATGAATTGGTCGCCTGAATCCTCTCTTGTACACCCAAGCTCTTGTCCAGTTGGCTCAGCCAGTGGTGCAGAGCAGTTCGCTCCTCAGGGGGGAACGCAGGATGCACTACTGCAAGTGACAAGAGTTGACGGCATTCTTCTTGGTGGACAGAATGCTCCACTGTGTGATGAAGGATTTTGGGCAATAAATGAAGGTATTCATATCTTGCCTCGTCATTTCGTGGATTGAGGAGTGGAAGATGCATCAGAAGCTGTTTAACAGCAAAATCTTTGCTTTCACGTAACAAACTGCTCAAAAATTCTGTGGAGAGAATCAACAATACATGTTTACTTATAAAAATAAATAAACCAAACAATGAATTTCACACATTTTCAGTGTCAGTGCACAAGGACTATCCAGACCTGAGCAGTTAAAAAGTGAGTTTTTTTATGACAATGGATTTAATTATCATCAAACTAAGAAGGGGAAGAAGTCATTCTAAGGATGATAAAGTGACTGTTTAGCATGGTCCAGTTGGGGCTTAGCCCTTTAAGCCCGAATAGTGACAAGCATCTAATTTCTCCTAACAGTATTACTACTTGATCAAACATACAGGTCACGAGAATAAAGGAAATGTTCACCAATGACCAATGTCTTGATTTTTAATCAAATTTTCCCAACTATTAACATGAGACATAAGGAGAATAGTAAGGAGAATATGGATGTTCAAGGGGTAAGGCCTTGGTCAAACTGATTTAAAATTATCCAACATTCTTAAAATTGTACATCCTTGTTGTACAATCAGGGGTTCCAATAAAATTTGAAGTAGGCAGCCAGTTTGAGTAGAGTAGTCGACTGTATCAAGAAGGTTTGAAAGAAATCTTTCTTTAATTACTTCAATTTAGGGAAAATAGTAGCCGACTTCTTTAGGCAAAAAAGCAGACGCTTTTCATCAGTCATTGGTGCTTATTGAAAGCACTGTACAATTTTGAAACGGGTGGCTAAATGAATTCTACATCTCCATGAGTGAGTTATTCAGATGTTAGGTAATTTCTTCCAGTTTGTTATAGTTAGCATGAAATTATTATTAACAAATCACTTTCAATAAAAGAACCACCACTGGAGAATTATGTTGAGCAATAAAATTAACAAACTACTGATTAACTGCAATTAAATCTTGGTCAATTTAGCACATGTTTCACAATGTTTGCATACACTACAATTCCCCCAATTTTGTAGACAGGCTGTAAAAACTAACAAATTCAAGCATTCTTTCCATGTGGTCAAATCAAATATTTACACTTTTTCTAAACAAAAACATTCAAAGAGAGAACTTTCCCACATGGTTTTACACAAGGACACAAAATTAAATCAAACACTTCTTCTAAACAAAAAACATTCAAAGAGAGAACTTAGCCACATGGTTTCACACAAGATCACACAAAAAAATTAAACAATGAAAACGGATATTGAAAATACAATATTACAATGCAAAACTGAGAAGGTAAAAAACCAGACAGACATTTTTCAACCAGAAAACAATTAGAAATGCAGTCAGACTGTGCATAAATGAATATCAACTTAAGATTGTTCCACAGCCATTGTTATTCTTTTGTCTTTTAACAATATACCAGCAAGTTTATTTAAGGAGAAAGAAAAATGCTAATAAAAACTTTAATGAGAAACATACATCTAAAACCTTCCTGTTAATTTTCCACATGCATGAATTCCCTTGCCTTTGTCTTTGCCAGACAACAAAGAGCATTTAAAATTATTATTAAAATTAAAACACAGACTTTTACTTTTCCTTTGAAGACAGCTGGCAGTGAAAACATGATACTATTGAAGACCACAATTAAAATTCACATAAAAAACTATGTTACAAAACGACTACAGTGTTAGTAGCAGTTCTCCCGGTACGGTGGGGATACTCCATTATTTGGCCCATACAGGGATGTGTCCCTGGCCTGGGTATGGTGTTTGGTCTCTCTGTCCTAAACATGGTGTATAATTTTTATGCGGGTCTGTCCTAAATAGGGTATGGTCAGCACGATCAACATCATTAAATATTGCTTATACAGTATTTAGCAATCCTAGATCAGAGACGTTTGCTGGTCTTTGAAACACTTTAAAATTGCACCTAAAACTTTAGAAAGTGTACTTTGTCATTTCTCCTAAACAGGGACTTAAAATGGAGGGCCTTATCCTACATGGGGTAGGTATTTTAGGGCATTTTTTGTTGCAAACTGGGTCAGGGTTTCAAACCCTCAGTGGTACCCCTATACCAAAACATGGGTTGGCCCCCCCTTCCTGGAATGTACTGTCATCGCCATGACAAACAAGGAAAAAACAAAGGGAAGAGTATTAGCACTTTAAGCCCCAATATCAATATGCATATTCTCCTTAGTGTTCTCCATATATTTCTTATGGTGCCAGTTAAGAGAATTTGCACAAATGTGACCGTGAACGGGAAAACGTACCTTAACGCTTATCCGTTAAACGGGCAATACCATTAAGCATCCGTTAGTTATCCGTTAGAAAGCTTTCTCAAAAACGTTAGAGGCGTTAGCCTAACCGTTAACCGTTAGAGTCTGACCGTTAGAACGGGTAGTGAAACCGTTAACAAAAATTCTGTATCTGTTAGCCGTTAACTTAAGGCCGTTAGAACGGACAGTGCAACCTTAACAAAAATTCTGTATCCGTTAGAACGGGTAGCAGAGCCGTTAGGAAAAATTAGCATCCGTTAAACAGGTAATGTAGCTGTTTGACATCCGTTAGAATGGCATTGCACATTGCTTGAAGTAAAGAATAATCAAATAATGCGCGCCTCGTTACGTACACTGTGTAAAACGCAAGCCAAAACGGAGAGGAGCCATGAATCATCACACCATGAATGCGTGTGTGACTTCTTTTGAAGTTATAATTATTTTAAAGTCCTACTGTGTACTGCGATCAAAAATACACGTCTTCTTTTCCCTTTAAATTTATTTGGAGCACAATTTGCTATGACAAAATGGTCCCAAAACGGAAGAGAACTTTGTTTTATTTCACAAGTTGCCGATCTGAAATTTGCATTAAGTTGTTTACTGTGTTTGTCGTGTAATTCGAAACGTGCGAAATAGCCATGTCGAAGGTTTGACGATTTTTTTAGATTTGATGCGCCGTTGACTCTGACTGTGAATCGAAAGAAACAAATTCTGAACAAAGTGACAAGAACAACCTTTTTTCTGATGAAGCCAGCGCCAGCCGAATTTCGTTCCAGTCGCTCGTCGCTATAAGTGATGTGACTTCAAAAGTTACCGCTTTCGCAGCAGTATTATGAAACGTAAACTTACTCGCGAGCAAATTTGAATTGGGTAAAATGTTTTTAAAACTAGAGAGAAAACCATAACTCCGAACCAGTACAGGCGTCATAACCATTGTTTAAAATGAAAACTAGTTCACCAACGAGTTTGTTTACAAGCTAAGCACATTGAGCTGCTCATTAGTCGTGATCGGATTATTCCACTTGTGTGACATCCAGAAATTTGCATCAGATTACATTCAGCGCTTGTCTTGATGATCCTTGAAGTCAGACACGACACTTTGATTGCGTTTTGCTTTCGGTGGAAACATTTTTCATTCAATGATAAATGGAATCGGCAATTCGTGCGTCGTTTTATTTAGCATCCTGATAGATAAGTTTGTTCGGCAGATCAGTAACATCGGACTACAAGCTTAACTGCTACACCTATCCGTTCGTCGATATAGTTGTGTTGACGCTAACGTCCTATTAACCGTTAGATACTTTCACGGTATCCGTTAGATTTTTTTCTCAACCGTTAAACAGCTCCAGCCATCCGTTAGAGCAAATTGCGCAACCGTTAAAACATTTTCAGTATCCGTTAGGCATATCTAGTTAGCCGTTAGAACATTAGGACAAAACGTTAGAACGTTTTAAGGATCCGTTAGGCACAACTCATTAGCCGTTAGAACGTTAGAACAAAGCGTTAGAACGCTTTGAAGACCGTTAACTATCCGTTAACTATCCGTTAGTTTTTACCCGTTTAACGGATCAGTGTTAAAGTACGTTTTCCCGTTCACGGTCACAAATATCAAGACATCGCGTGTTTGGTGATCATTTCCTTTATTCGCATGACCTGTATGTTTGATCAAGCAGGGACATTGTAAGGACAAATTAGTTGCTTGTCACTATTGAGCCTTAAAGGGTTAAGGGTTTCAATCTTAACTACTATTGTCAAATGTCGTTAAGGTCACCTGAAAATGGGTAAGGAAAATCACACTTTTTGGTCTGAAAATGGGCAAGGGTTTTATGAGGTGGGCTGCACTATCCCGCAAGAAATTTTAAGAAGTACCCCCCCCCCCCCCCCATCCTAGGATGCCAGCAAATAAAAATAAAATGGTGCTTTGCAGGAGTTGTTACTGGAATCTCTTCCTTATCATGGGTATTAAAAAATCACTCCTTTTCAGGAAAAAAATAAATGTTAATTTACTACTGGGACAACTCTAAGAACCATCACAGGCATAAGCAATACAGAATAAACAACGATTTGATATTTCAAATGTTATATAATAATAGTAATTATTATTTTTGTTACATTTGCTCAATCAAACGTTACAACAGTCAACAGTGAGGGTGTCGAGTTTGTTTACAAATTAATTCTAATTATTACGACTTATGCGGTCCATTCAGCTTGCGAGAAAAAAATCACTGTTTAATAATCACGGGAAAGAAATTATATGATTTTCACCTTTTCTTGCTTCAACTCGAGTGTGGGTTAATTAAACGAGTGCTCCCTTGGTATATGGACCTTAACTTACGACTACAAGAAGACTTCAATACTCCGTTACAAAGTGTGGCCCAACTAAATAACAAACAATGCTGCTTACTTTTCCGGTCTCTGAACGGAACGACCAGCGAATAAAGAAACTTAAAAGTGATTGTTCGGACTTACCGCAGAAATGCATTTCCCTTTCTTTTCAATATTAAAACGGAAATACACCCCCTTGTGTAAAATGAAATCCGAAAGATTAAAAACATCTAGAAATTACGATTCGAAGGCTGGTGTTTATACTTATAATTTGGCCCCCATTCAACGAGGTGAACGAGTAGAAAACCATTCGATTTTACAAATACGTGTCAATTATAAAGGGTGACTTTCTTCGCGCCTATACAGACTGTTCGTCAATGGGGAAATTATCCCAAGAACGCTAGAGATTCACAAATTTCAACAATGGTAAACAAAACAAGAAGTAACCCCACGTGCATGCTGGAAACTTACCTTTGTCGTTTGCACGCCTTTGCATCACCTGAACCTCAAAAGAATCGTCGCGAAATGTGTGTTCCAATATTAGCGATAGAAATCGTGCCTGGATGGTTGAAATTCGCTTCAGTAAAGTGTATAACGCTATTGTCTGCTCACACTCATTCCAGTTCGCAAACCACTCAACCAAAGTGCTCACTTGGTCGCGAAAAAGCGTGTGTTGAGCTGGTTTCATGTCGCTCGCTAAGGACAAACCCTAAAATCGACGAAAAAAACAAAAGAAATTAGTTTTGGTTCACATGAACTGTGTTCAAAACACGTGCACTGCATTCGATCTTGTTTGGTAAACCTACATGAAAGCAAATTGGAAAAAAAATTTCCCAATATATCTTTCAATGTGTAACCTCGACAAAACACGTGCTTTGTTGTTTTGCAGACGAGCTTATATTCATCAATTATAAATCGCTCCTGTGTGAGCGCTGTTGAATGTCCTTGAATGAACACTGCGCGAATTGGTACAATTCTGCGCAAATTTGCATATGTCTCTCAAGCAAAAGAACTTTTCAATACAACCAGACACCAGTCGGCCGAATACAGAACAATTACTCGTTGTTTTGTTCCATGTACCCAGGATGAAGATAGCAAACATGATTTTATTTGTACTAAAAGGTAAAATGCTTAAGAAAAGTCAGCTGGAGAAAAGAGTTGAACTGTGCAAAGGATTTTGCAGACTTGTAGTTTTCAGCATGAAGCAGGAAGTCAGAATATTTTAGGTAAATCTTTATAAATCTTCTTCTAAAATTCTTCGTGGCACTCAACTCTTCAAGCCTTGTTTTGAAACTATTTTGCACTTCGACAGTCTGCGAAAAACAAAAGGCCTTCGGCGGTGGTTGCACCGTATGCATTCGAAAGTCGCCTTCGAAAGTCCTCCCCTTTCGTATCATAAACAACGCACGTCAACAAGTACACACGGCTATGCACGTACAACAATCACTTTTACCATGAAAAAACAGCTGACGAACTGCCAAAAAAGTGCTTAGTGTAAAGCAGGTCGCTCTTCTTCAGCGCGTGGTGACAGCAATTAAATTCTTCGTTCGTACAAATCCCAAATAAAGTTTCAACTGTGAAAGGTCACTGCTCACCTACGACTGAACTTCCTTTGGATCGACGTGTCTGTATATTTATGCGAATTCGTCGCCATAAACGAGCTCCACAGCTCACTACACCACACTAAGTGCTTCCTCGATAGATGTGACACTTTTTCATTACATCTTCCCCGATATCAAGGGCACCAATTTAGCGTAAAATCCCTACAATTTTCACGTTCGCACACATGCTTTGCTTCGCAAGTGCTCGAAGCTCGCTTCGCTTTTCATATGGAGCCGCCTGAGCCAATCACAACAAAAACGATGATGTCATGGCGGAGGCAAATTGTCACGTGACAGAAAACGCACGACCCACGAGGCAAACCATTGTAAATCTGTGGGAGGAAGATTATTGTTGATTATTATAGACAATGATTAAATTTTGTTCATGTTTACGCACAGCCATTCTGCGGGGGCGGGGGAAAAACTGCAAACAAATGCGATCTCTCTTCTTTTAAAATTAAACAACTTCATGGTTCGGACCGGTGCGAAGAAAAAACAAACATTTATTTTGCGGGAACCACGTTTCAAAGCCCTTTCTCAAAGATCCACTTCGCGAAACACGACTGTTTCATACAGCGAAACTCTGACAGTCGTGAGCAGCTTCTTAAAATTAAGTAGCTTCTATAAATGAGTCGCTTTTCCAAGCCTCTCTTATTGAGTCTCGACAGTCTCGTGCACCGAAACGTGACTTCTGTTTGACGCCAAATATCGAAAAGTGTAAACAGTTTATTAGAAAAAGAGAGAGAGAGAGAGAGAGAGAACTCCAAAACGCAACTCTTCTTTGAAAAGTCGGTGTGTTCGTGTCAGCGATTATTCACTATAATTATTGAATGTTGAATTGAAATGAAGAGTGGGCGAATAACCCACTTGAAACATCCCAGAGGATAAAAATTCATATGTTCTTTTAGGTACCTTACGGGTATTGAATGGGAGATTCGCCCCCTGTTTAACATGCTGCTCTTCGTGTTAAACATAACACTTGTCAAGTCTGTAACACAGGTTATTTCAATTAGACTACGTTGTTGATCGTTGTCTTCACCACCTGTGCAATAACGAAGCTTCAACATGTACTTTTGTGTCTCAATTGTTCACTCTCAGATTCAGCAGCCTCCCGTCAATGAACATAAATAGAGAGCCTCGCGCAGTGTCCCAACACTTCGTAGACAGCCATTTTTCTTATCACCTGCAAGCCTGGGGCGTTGTAGTAGTCACACCGGCAGGTATTACCGTTAAGAGGGCTTGGTGTATGATCGATCTTGATTAGATAAATTGAATTTAATCCGGTTTACAGTGATTTATTTATATTAAGGCCCACACAAAACGGGAGGCCATATGTCACGTTCTACTACAATTCAAATTCATGCTGTTTTCACAACAGAGTTTATCTGCTATTTTGCGAAAACGTACCAAGGCATTTTGCGAAATATTTTGCACGAATCTATCACTTTTGTCACGGACCGGACTCAACTTTTCTGTTCAGTGAAATTTGTAAATGCCTCTTTCAACATCAAAGAGTTAATATTTTTTTGCGAAATTCAGTCAAACGTTAACATTTTCGCGGTGTTCACGACATATTTTCCTGGCTATATTTTCATTTGAAAATCGGCAAAGAATTGCGCTATTCAGTTGCTCTTTGTTTTACTGACAGAAATCCAAGAAATACGATATGTTACAAGTTTGATTTTTAAAGTAATGACAACTGAGAAGAGATTTTGTCCCCGGTGATGGCGGATGGCGTGAATTGTTGGGTTTGCAATGGGTGTTAATGTGAATATCACGTCTTGAAGATTTTGCCTATAAAACTCTGGGGAACTGTTTGTTAATTTTATAATACTGATATTTTCGACACTTATACTAGTACTGGTAAAACTTTCAGTGGTCTTTGTCAACATTTTCACAAATAAATACATGAAAATAATAATAAAGACAAAAGGCGATAACAATTGTTAGACGGAGTTGTAAGTGTCATATTTGAAACCAATTTAGTTGTTTATCAGACGTCTACAGAAAAACGGATTTCCAGGACGCCAAATTGGAAAAATGTCTAAAGCGGATGTTAAAATGATAAATTTTCCTGCATGGAAAAATAAACAAAAACGTTGACTGGACAGCTATAATGGTACCCGGAAGTGCAAGCGGGTGATTTTGAGCTTTTTAATATAGCGAGACTCAATACGTTTAGATTTCACATCCGGCTCCACCTGCACTCTTGAACTATCCAAGTGCCAGCTGAAACAATATAGCAAGGGAGGATCCAGGATTTGTTAAGTAGGAAGGGAGGGTTGTAAGTTCGAGATACAAAGGTATGACTGCTAATGTTCTCTAGGGGCAAGCGACAAGAAAATTTTGAAAGCATGAAGTATAAAATAAGGAATTTCCTTCAGATTGAACTTGTCAAATGGTTCGATCCGCTTAATTTCTGCCAATTATTTACTTCTGCGAAGCCGGGAAAAGGCGGTCTTGCAGGGCTCTCGAGTGCATTTTCAAGTGCGATCATACGTGTAATAGCTTAGCAGCACGTTACACAGTGGTCGCCTGATACAGCCAAGCCTCAGGCCCTGTACATGTGAAACTTCGTTCAGCAGTGACCGGCAAATTTCAACGTAACAAGTGTGGGAATTACAATTTTTGACTGACAGACTTGGCCTTATTACAGACTTGGCCTTATTTTTACGTACGTTATAACCAGTTAGACCCGATGAGTTGATTTCCGCTTTGGTATAAATCACAAAATTTGTCATAAAAATTGTCAGCTTCTTCGTAGCAGAGTCGAAATTCAGTCTTGTTTATGAATAACAACGCATCGTTTTTTTAACCAGTGTTTTATGTGTGATTTTTTCGGTTCACCCGACATATACATAGACAGCACTACGAAAAGGACTTGATTTTTTTAAGTTTGGCCGTTCAATGTGTTTGAAAAATTTTGTTTAACGGAATGAGCTATTCGTTCATAATGGGTGCATAATTTAACATTTATCACCCATGGCACGACCAATGTTCCTGACATTTTTTGGTAAACAAATCATTGTTGAACTGTGTTATCAGCCTCTGGCGAATAGAAATTAAATTATCTTTGAGGAAGAGCTTATGCTATTAAAGCTACTAAAGATTCTCGAACAGTTACGTAGAATAGTGGCCGAAACATTTTCATCTAGACTAATCTGCTAAATCCAATATGCTTTACATCAGGGGTGAACTTAAGAGAAACTTATCCCTCAATTGTGTCCAAGAATTCTCTTCATCAAGCCTGTTCGCGGGCCAAAATTATCCCTCACTTACAAGATATACTTACAATCCAGCCCAGTAGCAACTATGGCGGTAGTATGTAAAATAGAAATAACTGGATCGCTAAATACCACGGGAACCTGCGATATTTCACTCGACTAGCAAACGGTTCACTCACATTTCAGTTGATTTCAGCCACGTTGGAACATCTCTGGCCATGGCCCATTTTCCCTAAACCTGTTTGAATATTCTATTCTCATTCAACGTTGCATCTTGTCTGTGAGCTACATTTAAAAGAGTCAGAACGTTTATGTATCTAGCTTCTTTACGTCATTCCAATAAACACAGCGAACAAAGAAACCGCCCGATCCCGGCTAGAAACTTCCACGAAACATCAAGAATGAGAACTCGCGTGTCAGACAAAAGAGAACACTTGACAGTTTTCTCTTTTTCATAATGATAGGCTTTCAATATCCGCGATACTTACGTATCGGATCACGCACTCGCGGATAGATGACAGAGATGTCTGTCTCTCTGTTTGTCTGTCTGATGCTTCAACAAAGAAATACATTATCGTTCTAGAAATAAATACAGCGCTGTTTCACTTTTCAAGGCAGCTCTAGGCAGCAGCTCCTAACGATAACTTTTTAAAAGCGAAATGCAAGCCGGTGGCATGAATCGGGAGAACGTTCCACGCTCTTACCCCACCCCACCCCACCCCCCCCCCCCCACCCCACCCCACCCCCCCCCCCCACCTAGGTTTTCAGCGCAGCTCTTGAATGACATCGCTTTAGAGTGGATCCTCTCAATTTGGCGACCAACGGCAGGCAAAGAAAAATCTGGGTCTTTCATAATAAGGAAAATGACCGCATTGAACTTTTCAACAGCCAAATAAAGCGGCCGTATTGATACAGTGACCACTGCGGTTAGTGGTATTTTGAACGGGATAACCATTAGGCGAATTCCCACTGAATCTTTACTATCAAACCATATTTTTTTAGCCCCCGCCACGAAGAAGATTTTCATCGCGAACAAAAACAATCAGCCACCTACTTCCATCTTTAATTAAACCCTTTAATTAAGCCCAACAGTGATAAGCACCTTATTCCTCCTTATGTTATCGCTTCTTGATTAAACATACAGGTTTTAAGAATAAAGGCAATGATCACAGAAGATAAAATTTCTTGATGTTAAGCAAATTCTCCCAACTTGTACCATGTGAAATATGTGGAGAACAGTGAGGAGAACATTCATGTTGACATATTATAGGGTTTGAATCTAGCCGTATCTATTGTATCAGGGTCAGTTTACGGTTTAAGGGTCTCTATATTTCCAAATTTTCTTGTTGATCCCAAGCAATTATCAAGTTAGCTTTTTGGCGCCTACCACGTAGGCAGCGGGTTACATTTTCCCGGTTTCTAACGCAGTGTATTCTAATGTTGTAAAGAAAACTGGCAAACGGCCATTCTTGATGGAGACAAAAGCCAGGGAAAACGTAAAGAGAAAAACCTCTTATTGCATATTGAAGTGTTTTTCGCGCGCTCTGATTGGCTACTCAAACTCGGGATAGTAAAGAATTTTTGGACGAAGTTGAGCAAAATATCGTGATTTGTCGGGAGCAAGCAGATCAATTATTTACCGATGGCAAATAATTGATCTGCGAGACACTGACAAATCACGATATTTCGCGAAATCGAGTTTAATAATTATCTTATCATTCAACAAGAAACTTGCGTGTACATTCGCCATTCTTTTTCCTGGCTACGGCGTAGAACTTTCTTAGAACAGCTGCAAGTTTAACTTTCGACATAAGAGGCTCCTTTTCGTCGACTTTTCTCTCTTCTAAATATTGTCGAAATACGTTTACAGCAGCCTTAGTTGCTTCCTTGGTGTTATCGCTGTTTCTTGTTCAATTAGACAATTAACATCACTCTGTGTTAACTCTGGAAATCTTGCCGCCATGGTGGAGTTTCAAACGTGGACTGAACAGGTGACACAACGGCGCATGAGCAGAATTATTCGCAGCAAAACAACTTTGCATCGTAATGCGCATGAGCAGACAATTATCCGTAGGCAGTTATTTGCAGTGACGTAATGGTCTCTTGGCCAATTAAAACGCCGGATAAAACAACATGAATGAAAACATCTGTTATTCACCTCCCAGCATTGTTAAACTTCCGAAATACAACTGCTTCTTCACAAGACTGGGATTGTTACAAACGTATTTTTTGTTAGCAAATTTTCAGTGATTAATTTAAAATCGCTGCCGATGTTTTGAAGCTTTCGCTTTTTTGTAGAAAACGCCGCGAAAATGGACACCGCCGTTCTAAATCAGGAGTCCCAATCACAGCCTCGTTGGGAGGCACCACTGTATAGGTATTGTGAGGGAGTACCCGCCCGAGGGGGGAGGGGACCCATTCATGCCAAAAGTTTACGGTTGGGGGGATAATCAACACGCTTTTCCACCGTGAGTAGACAATGACGGTTAACCTTATTGTATAGAAGCCGTCAACAGAACAATATCTCTGCGAAGGGTAGATCATTTTGTACTACACTGCCCATAGATAAAGGAAGAAAAGGTTTTACTCTTAACCCTTTAAGCCCTGATATAAAAATCCATATTCTCCTCACTGTTGTCCATATATTTCTTATGGAACTAGTAAGGAGAATTTGTCTAAATATCAAGACATCTATCCATCTATACTTGGTGATCACTCTCTTTATTCTCATCACTTGAATGTTTCAACAAGTAGTGATAACGTAAGGAGAAATTTCATTTTCGTCACTACGAAGGCTTAAAGGATTAAGTAAGCCCCAGTTGTGACCAACTTCCAACTTCTCTTGACTCTCCTAATACTCAATACATGATCTTTGAGAATTTCAGGTTGTAATAAGCTAGAAAGACACGTATTTTAGTTTCGTCTGTTTTGTGTGAAACATGGTGTAAATTTAACAATTTTTCTCATTTCCCGAATTTCGCTCGGAAAAGTTTACTAAGCTTAGGTTTTACCTCGATCAGTCACGTCGCCTCAAAGAAATATCCACATATGGTTACAGTCCGAATTGAATGTTTTCCCAGGTTCTTTAGAATCGAAGTTGCCTTGCATGTTGACAAAAAGGACCGCTCGATAGTTCAGCCCTTCCTTCCATGCTGAGGCTTTGATATTGTGAACCCGTTTTTCAAGTGTTCATTGCTACTTGCCCTTGTTGTTCAAAGGACGGATAACTTTATCCACCGAGTAAACAGCTATCCAGTGAATAAAATGTACTCCAAACAAAACTCATCTTATCCACTGGATAGTGATTTATCCAGCGGATAAAGCTATCCAGTCTTTGAACAACTGGGGCCAGGTCGTGAACCTGAAAAGCGCTGGAGTCGATCAACGCTCGTTGACTGCAAGTTTATAGTTTAAAATGTGTTCGTGTTCTTTCAATCATGGATGAAATTCGAAATTCTTTTTTTACTATTCGCTACTATGGATCTCGTTAATGTATAATGCTGCTGATTAAGTGCTGTAAACTTTGTCGTAATCCTGTCTAGTCACAGTGGAAAACAAACATTGCACAAGTTTCCCAAACTCATGATTAAAACTCACAAAGTCTTAAGCCACCATGCAGTTAAACTTCGAACCAAAAAATGCGGTGCTTACCTTTGACACTGATATGTGGACGACACCCGTGACTGAAACTAGCTGTTGAGGAGTCCTTGGTCGAACGTGTTGTCTAATTTTTTCCCTTATTTTTTTTTTCAGATGAAATCTAAGAAAGGTTGTCAACTTTGTACTTTGCTCTAAGCTGCTTTAGAATTGGTGGGGTGTTCGCAAGCTCAGTGGCAATCGAGAGCAAAGGCCCCTTACATATGACAAATGTGACTACCTTCTCAAGGCACAAGGCAAAACACAGGCAAAACACAAGACAACTAAATGGGTCCTGTTTTTATGGAAATTTTTTCAAGTACCAGGAGCTCGTGATGCAACCGTTTCAATCATAGTTATTAATAGGCTTATACAAAATCGCTAGCGAATGTCAGAAATAAGCTCGAATAAATGTCCATGAGTGGTCACGTGATAAAAACACCTAAAAAGTGAAAAGCGTGGAAAACAAAAAGCTGCTGGTTTATTTAACATAAAAAAAAAACTTTTTCCTCCCTTCTAAAACGAGTGATAATTTCCTTAAATCCCGCCGAAATAAGCGGCTTATTTCTTTAACTCCTGATTCATCTCATTGGAAAGTAACAAAAAAGCTCTCATTTGAATGGATACTCTTTAGGATCTTAGCCACAGACACAACAGTTATAGAAACAACCTTGTACAGAGTAATAAACAGTACCACAGTTAGGAAAGTACTGCTCAGTAGTTTTCATTACAATGGACACGTACACTTTAAGAATTCATCCACCGGCAGACTTAAACTTCAGAACCATCTTGTGTAACGACAATAAACAACTCCACAGGAGAGTACACTGCATGCGCATTAGCCTTCCAGAATTTGCATGGTCACAATTTAGGATTTGATCCCCAGACTCAAATATTAGAACCAGCGATTACCGTAGAACCCAAGATTTGACTGGACTCAAAAATACGTTTTGACTGTTGAATGTGTTTACTGGCTTTAAGTAACAATGACCCTCTGATGAGTAAAGGGCGCGCACTCGAACAACTCCCTAAGCTTTCAACGGACAAAACAGATATACCTCTTTAAGGCGAACACCTCTCCAAAGTAGAGACACGTGGCATGTTAATAAATTTCATTTACCTCTCTGATACGGACATCAGTCACGTGGAAAACTTTTCACGTGGAATTGGTTGTTAGTTATTTCCCTCTAAAACAGACAGCATCCTAAGGCAAAAACCTTTCTGAGACGGATATGAAGTGTTTGTCTCTCTCGCACTTTAGCCCTTACTCTACTTCCCTTAAAAACGGACACGTACACCATTCTTGGACGGAAATGAGTCGGATTCAGTCCGTGCGGTTCTTCAGATCTTTACGTAGGAGACCTTCTGCTAAGACCGATACCTCAATCCCGGGGGGTACTGCTCAGTATTTTTGGTGCGTAAGGGGGGGGGGGCGTCCGGTTTTCCAAACCCGAATATGTAATTTTTTCAATGCAGTTTTCTTACCGTTACCTCTAAAATCCGCACTCATTTTCAGACATTCAGTCCAAAGTAGTTAAAATCCATACCCATTTTCAGACCATGCAAAACGGCTCAAAAACAGTACCCCTGAGGGCGACACATACCTTTATAGCTTATGCAAGGAATTATCCCACCGGATCTCAATTTACTCAATTTACAAGAGTATAGGCAAGAAGCTGCCCGGGTGTGTCCGTCGTAGAGTGGGTCAACCGAATTTATTTGTGATGAGGAACGTAAAATAATGAAGATACTATTAAAACTACAGCAAGCACGTGCGTAGCGAATTCTCAGATATTGGCTTCAAGAAAGAAATAGCGTGATGTTCAAAATGGTATCTGGCAAAGAACCATATCATCTTAAAATAGCGTGACTAAATGTCATAATATCGGCCGCGTAGCAAAAATTGGCGCCGGGAAGTCTCAGCATTAAAAACAACCAGCTTATATCTCTTGACGTATTAGGTTTTAAATGGAAATCTATTGTCCCTTTCACCTTTTCACGGGAGTCAGATCACGATTCATGCAATGTCGTTCCAACTTTTGAGTCCGTGGATAAGATGATATCCTTTAGTGTAACCATTCTCATCAAAGATATCTTAAATATCTTAAAGCAGTACTTCCCTGTGGTGCAGTTAGTTTTCCATTTATACAAACGTCAATTTGGAATTTTTTTCAGTTTCGAATTTGACCGCGCAATAGGGGTTAAAGGGTTAATTGGTGGTTGACAAGGAAATTATTTAATCCGCTTGTTTTGATATTTTTTAACTTTGAAATCCGTACCGCAGGTCGTAGGAGTGAATGTATCTTATCAAAACGATACCTGTTTACATGTAACACAGATCGGATCTCTAATGATCTCTAAAGTGGTAGCTGAAAATCAATCCCAGACTAGCATGTCAGAAATGGCTGATCAGTCTCGGCTTCTAGTCAGTTGTGATCGTTACAAAGTATATTATGAGATAACTTTCATGCGCAGTCACGAAAAAAAGTCAAGAAAAAGTCAAGGAAAAAAAAGGTAGAAAAAAACGCCAAGAAAACGTTAAGAAAGAACGTCGTTAAGAAACGTCCTTTAAAAGAGTCCATTGGCGTTATTTTAACATACTTCGAGTTTTTTCCCAGCAGCTGAATGCGTAGCAAGGTGTTCATTTTCAAAAAGATTGCAAGGAAACTTCACCATGCAGTCTTACGCTCTCCTTCTTCATGAACCCCAGGAAAAGGCCATTTCAAGTTGCTACTTCGCGGAGCACGACAAACTGTATTATATAGAGCACGTGCGGAGCTATTGTTTTGATAACCAAACCTTTTGTTGATCGACGATCTCTTTGCCGTCGCTGGCCGGCTGCTTGGTAAGGCCATAGGTCGAAAGATACAATACCAGAATTTGAAAAAAAAAATAATAATAACTCCCCAATAGTCCACTTTGGAGGTCACCAAAACCGCTGGATAAAAATGCAAAAAATGCATTTGTACAGGGATAGTCTTAATCTGAAGTAAAATATTCACGAAAACCAGTATAGAGAGAAGATGAATTGTCACAACTTTATGTATCGTTTTATTTTAGGATTCAGCACTTTCCCGCTGGTCTTTGTGCAAATTTTACTTCAAATTGATACTAACTTTTGTATTTTTGTTCAGAGGTCTTGGTAAACTCGAAACTGTACTATTGTATTAGTATCCCAGACCACTGAAGAAAATGTCTTATATTGTCTTTAAAAAATGCACCTATGTTATGGAGTTCACACCTGATATCACAGGTCTACCATGGTGGGCTGTAACTTAAGCCGAAATTTAGGCCTTTTAAAACTGACCAAAATGATATAGAATCTCATCACAGTGCTACCATGTTGTTTTGCGTTGTTTTTGGTGATGCAAGGCTCGTGAAAGCCATGTAAATTCAAAATAACGGTCGGACAGAGAAAGAGAACTTTCCATTATAAATGCACAGCCCACCAAACTAATAGAGGATGGTGGGCCTGCGCTGATATGCTATGGAGTTCGTTGGCTCACAGATTTTACGGAGTAAATTTCCATTTATGTAAACATGGTAAAGTTTCATAGTTTGTGTCAAATTACTTACTTCAACGGAAATCGGACAAAGGTAAATAAACAAAAAAAGAATGAACCATTTTCAGTTCTAATTAATCACATTGAGTGTCCATACTCTTGATTTAACAGCCATCTTATTTGAAACCGAAATTAGGGAAATTACCGAAAATTAGCAAGCCACCAGCGGTAAAAGCTGAAAACAAGAAGCAACCATTTTTTCCCGTCCTATGGAAAAACACAAAAAAAAATCGCCAATTCCGATCCTGAGGACTGATATAGAGAACGTGGGCAAGGAAGTTGAATTTTCTTTGCAATTCTAGCTACAGTTTTGCCATAAAATTTCTCACACGTTGAATCCAGATTCTCTCGAGCCGAGGTACTTCTGGGCTACAAAATGGTCATTTTAAAATAACTTGAGTCCAACATTCCTCCCAGGAAGTCTTGATATTTAAGTTATGATCTTTTGACCAAAAACTATCTAGATTCCTCATGACAAAATTCGAAACGAACCTTTTTCCTATGTTCCTTTAAAATAAATGATATACAATTTTATTGTTATTATTGAAATTCGCCTATTTTTGCCTCTCAAACCATTATCAATAAAGCTATGACCGGTTTTAGTTTAGCCTGTTCCAGGCTCCGAGATAGTGGGGAAAGCGTGAATTGAGAAAAAGAGCAGCCCCCATTTTTTCAGATCCCGCGCGTTTTATTTTCGCGTTCCCTTTCTAATTTTCATGCCGCCCCAACTATCTGAGAGCCTGGAACAGGTTAGTTTTAGTTAAAACACTGACAGCAATCTGAGTAATGTCTATTTGAATTGAGTTGCTTAAAATCACTGAGCAAAAGCTGACCGCTTTTAAATCACAGGACGGAAGCAATTCGCCGTTTTTTCTATTAAAGGCCACGAACTTTATCTAGTTTTCGCGAACACAGTGGTGACGCAGTGTTTCTAAGGGACCTTGCACGATGTCGAATAATTTCCTTTAAATTTAAGAATCCAAGATGCACGTGACAAAATAATAATAAATTCAAATAAATAGATATATGATCAAATCTAAAAAATGAAGCCTTGTCTGGAAGTATGTAATCGCTTCAGTCTGCAAATTCGTTCCGTAAATTTTGACAGGGTTTCGTAGACAAATAAGTTAGATCACAGTTGCCCTATGGAGGGACTGAGCTGTATGATATAAGACTCGTACGCATAAATTTATTACACTAACCTTTGGCAGTGACCGTCTTCTAGGACAGGCATAGGAACCATTTTGACAGATCGGTCTGTTGTTATACGGCGAAGTTAGAGGAGAATCAAAGCAAGATAAGCCAATAGTAGACATTGAGATCGCTGCTCTCTAATGGAGTTGATCTTGAAATCTAAAACATTCGCGAAGATATTGCCTGAAAATCCAGCCTCGAAAGCGGCCCATAAGAGTGCACGAATGAATTCACTAAATCTTCTTGTTCCTTTCCGAAAGCTTGATTGATCGAGTAGAACTGTTACAGCTCGTTTAAGCAAAGTTCAGGGACTTTGCGGTCTTGACGAGTTCTTCCCTACGATGAAACGAAAGACGAAATGTGATTTTTCGGCTTGAGTTCAAGGCGAAATTGACCCCTTTTAAGACTTTTATACACATCTGGGTGAAAGTAATAAATTATTTCGGGTAGAGTTACGAATATTGGAAACCCTTTAATATATTGACCTCTTGAATAATATGCCCGTAAGAGTTATTTTTGTCTTGTGCGTGCATTAATAAAGTAACTATTCTGATGTAAGCACGGAACTAATCTTAACAGGACTTTCGAGTTTCCCTTCAGAGGAAAAAGTTCATGCGAGGGAAAAAGGAATCTTGAATGGCCAATTCAGTTAAATGTTAATTTTGTTTTCGCCAAGAACATAAGCGACGATAGAGTTCCATAAACCCGGCCGGCGGTGCGCCGAGGTACGGGGTTAAAAATAGAACAAAAAGGGAAATAGCGTTTGACCTTTGTGTTTGAGTGGTAATCGTGAGTCACAACAAAATGATGGCCTGTCACAACAGTTTATTCTGCTAAAGGCCAAACATCGTTTATTAAAAGAATTTCTTCACATTCGGTCAATTGGTAAGCCAGCTGGTGAAATCTTGAAGAATCGATAAAAAACTAGAATTTCACTTTCAAAACAACTCTTTTCTACCGGTGACTTCAAAAACTCTGCGCCATGAAAAGGTACTAAAACTATTTTTGCTCTTCAGGCTTTCGCAAGGAATTGAGTTCCGTAATAAGCCGAATTTCAATTTAGATCTATAAGCTTTCTTTGACTTCAAGGAGAACAAGTTTGATGCTTCAATTATTTTGTTTAAATTTGAGGTAAATTCGTCGGCAATTTTCCGTAATTTTCTAAAAGACAGTTTTGGCAAACATCTCCTATGTTGCATCCCACATGAGACGAAAAGACAAAAATTATTTCGATGCTCTCAAAAATTGAAGTAATCTTGTCACACAAATGCCACTTTTTAATAAATGCGGACTATAAATTCCCACCTATTTCACGCCAGTGGTATATAGCGTTTCTGCGGCAAACATCAGCTTTGCCAACACAGGGAGAGGCGTTGCTGACGTCATACTTGAGTGTGGGCTCTTGACAAAAGAATCGAAAATATACACGGAATCTATGAAAGTGATTGATTTCATACATGATTTTGTCAGTGTCTTCAATTTTTGGTTGTTACTCTCTTAGAAAACAGCTCCAGTAATAAAGTCGTCTAAAATGTAACATTTTGCATGCTTCATTATCATTTATAGACCTTTTTTTGAGTATTACATATCATTGTAATATCAGTTTGTTATTATAATTAGCAAACTTTATCAACAGAGAGAGAAAATCTCTCCAATTTTTAGAGTGGAAGATTTTTTTTCAGCATTATCCTTAACTAATCAACAAAATTATCCAACCATCGAAGCTTACCTTTGAGTCCTTTAAGCTTGTACGATTTTGGCCAAATAATTATAAACATCACAGCATTATTTTCGGAGTAACACCAGCGATAAACGAAGTACAATGAATTTTCGTGTAATGTTGTGACCAATTTCTGCCACAAGTGCATAAACATTGTGTCCAGACGTGCAATGACGTCATATTGACGTCATAGTTTTAATTTAAAATCATTTCTTGAAATAATATTCATAAGAGTAGTCTCTTTTTCAAATGCTTTTACTAATAGATACGCAAAACAGCCCTTCAGGCCAATTCTAAAAAGAGATATTGTTTACACTTTTGTTTAGATTATGTATTTTATCCGTGGGAGTAAAACATTCAACTTTTCACCCACGTTTTAATCGTTAATCATTCCCCTCGGATCTCGATTGAATGCAAAACTTTCCGTTTTGAAGATATTATATTGAATTAATAATTTTGTATTTTGGGCGCTCAATATTTCCAAGATTAGAAATAGAAAATCACCGTTTTAAAAACTGAAAGATAACAACGCCAATTGCATCATGTATTTTCAACTTTTTTTATCGCCTTGACTTCATGGATAGAATAATGCTATGACTAAACTAGCGATTTTAAGGAAAATTGGGTTAAAAATAAGCATGACTCCTAAGTGCAGCCTTTAAAACTTCCTTAGCGGACAACGTGTAGTTATAAAATTGGAAATAAACTACATGGCTTAGATACAACATTTTTCAAAAATCCGCATCGCCATCCTTTTTATGTTAAAAAAACATTATTCCGTAATTCATCGATACAGTATATCTCCTCAAATACTGAAATACTACCGACATTCAAATTCTAACTTTTGTAACCCTTAGAATCACAGAAAATAGAACTAGGTTTACCTTCCCTGAAACAGCAGTCAGAAATGATGTAGCCGGATAGAGGTTTAAGGGTATTACTTAAGAGTTATAAAGTACCGGCAATAAATTGTTTAAAATAAAAAGCATGGTCTCTCGTGAATGCGAAGATAGAATAGAACATAAAACGCTTTTTTTCAACAAAGAAATAATTAACTTTTTACAGTTCTAGCATTCGTCGAACAGCTAATTTTCCGTGTGAAACAAAAATTGTAAACTAAGAAACAAAATTTGGAATACTAGGCATCAACAATAAAATTACATATCATCATGAATAGCAAAAATGTAAAATTCAGTTGAAAAAAGAAGAAATTAAAAAAAAAAATCGAAAAATAAGAGATTTTTAAGCCTCTGTCATCGCTCACACAATTTTGGTCAAATGTATTTGCAAAGCCAAAGGACGATTATTTTGTATGGCTACGCCTTCAAAACGAACTGAAAACTGAGGTTTCTGAAAACCTTGCCCGCCTGAAGTGGGCATTTTTTAAAACGGAGATCGATCATGTATGCGTGGATGGCAAAAACGGACACTGAAATGCAAAGATCTCCACTTTGGGTAGCGTTCTAAAAATCTCCATTTTCGGCGCGTTTTCGATCTTTTGAGACCGTTAAGGATTGGATCAAATGTCTTGCCTTATAAAAAGAAATCTCCATCTCTAGATAAAAACGACCTTGAACGTAACTCTAGAATTTCTCCTCAATATAGAATGCACAATACAATGGATATTATCCGCTGTCTTCGGAACGTTTGATTTGATCAAATTCTCTCTAACAGAGCCTTAATACTGTCAGTTTTTAACAAGAAATCCAGACACTCTAGATCTTTCATCTTTCTGTAGCTGGGATTACTATATATCACTTTAAAAACACTTTCCGACATTTTCTTAACTAGTAAAATAAGTCAGAGGCCTACAACAGTAAAATATTTTCTAAAGTAACAATGGTACAATGTAAAAATTCTCATAGGAAAAAAGGGAAAAAAGAAAGGTTACTGAAAAGAAGGAAAGTAAAAACAAAAATGTATATAATCTAGACCCTTTGGAATTTCTTACCTTAACAAACTGTAATCCTGTTGCAATTTTGTCTAGAAGCCCAGAATTCGTCAAAAGTGATATCTTGTGGTCAGTTGCCTTCTATTAAAGTAGCATTAGCCAGTAAGTAGATTAGCTAATAACCCATCTGGTAGCCTAATATAGTTAGCACTCGTTCGATATCAAAATTCTAATGTAACTCCGAAGCTTCTTGGACTAAAAACGTCTATATTTGGTATATTTTGCTATTAAATATTACCTCTGAATTACTTCATGAAGAAACAAAGAAATCTTGACAAATATGAACTTTTTTTCAGAAAGTCTTGAACTCATATTAGAATATTGATGCGCAAGGATCGAACGTGGGCTAAAAAAAAGTTAATAATCTCAACGTCATAGCTTGTCGGATTATCTTCCTGCCTCTTCCGTTTCTTTTTACAGAAAAAAGGAATCATTGAAAAACCAAGTGCTTCTTTAGCTTAGCTTTTTAGCCTACTCCAAGAATGACGCATTTTTATCTCCGCAAAGGGTGATCTGTGGTTTTACAATTTTTGTTTTCAAAGCTGCGTCAGAGATACTCCTCTCCCTTCTTTTCTGGGTTCTCAAGTTTCCATTTTTAGTTAAACAACGTCATTATTTTCCAATTTCATTACACGTTGGCGGTTTTAAACTATAGCTTCAATGTACCTATTACCCAGCCCGAGATTATTTTTCCACATAAAATAATTGGTGAAATTACCAATATTGTGCCTCTGCTGAGAACACTGCAGAGGAAAACCACCGTAGTTTTCACTGCCAAATATCTAAGGGCGCATTCTTTAGGGACGTGACCGAGTATGAGGGCTTTCTCATTCAAGGTTTAGGAATAACACGTACGCAGGATTTTACTTGACTCCCAAGATTACGCAATTCTGTCCAGTTCCGCATAAAATGAACACGTTGCCAAAAGAACGCAATTCTGGGTTTTCGTTCATCACGTCGGTCTGTTTCGTTCATTCTACTATCGGGAGCAGAACGAATGGAATCATTACCTTTCTATTCCTGATTTTGAAAACAGAGACGTCCCAAAAGAACTCAATTATGGCTGAGTTCAGTATTCCGACTAATCCCATTCCGGACGGCAATCCCAAACAGCCTTAGCAGTAGTGACCTGAAAACTGACACACCCTCCTGCAGATTGAAGTAGTCAAAATCTGCACTCTATTCCAGATCAAATTGGTCAAAATCCATATGAGAGAAATGTATTTCTTATTTCAGCCCCAAATGATCAAATTTTACGTGTCTAGCTTTGAGAGGAGTCCATCTTAGAAATGCATTCACCTTTGTGAAGTGTCCACTTTAGAGAGTTGTCCGTCTTAGAGGTGTCTAACTCTGAGATGTCTGCCTTAGGCCTTTATAGATTGCGCCAGTAAAGTGGGTCAAAGTTGCTCCCTAAAATGGTCAAAAATTGCTCAAACAAAAATCGCAGAAGTTAAAAAGTTTTAAGAAGAATTTAAAAAGTTGCTTGCCAAAGTGAACTATTTTATTCTGAATAACATCTTAAAACAACATGCAGAAATCGTTTGTGTCATATAACGTAAGTTTGAAGTATCCGTAATTTCCAGTGCTGCCAGGAGTAAAATAACAATATGGCAGATCCAGTTCTTAATGAATTGAATAACTGCTGAAAATTTGATGCGTTGTTCGCGCACGATGTCAAATTAATAACTGCTGACCAGTTTACAGGTGCACATCAATTGATACTAAGTTTCGTTTACACGTCTACACCATTTTTAGTATCAACCGAATCAACTGCAAAATTTTAGTTCATTCATATGTTTACACCTCAGATGGCTCATTTGTTACCCAAAAGTTGTTCTGGGAGACAAAAGGTGCTCTAAGTTGCTTGCAGCACAAAAAGTTGCTCAAAACTCTAAACGTTGCCAAAAAGTTGCTGAGCACAATCTATACGGCCTTGGAGAATTGTCAATCTTAGAGTGGTGTCCATCTTAGAGAGACGTCCACCTTAGAGAGATGTCTGTAAAAGAGATGTTTTTCGGGGTTGTTATCGTATTATGGACTGAAGCATGACGGTAAAGATTAAGAGGACTTTTCATTTTTCACAACCAAAATTCTTTTTATTGAGCAGTAAAAAATATGCACCTGTCAAAATACATTATTGCATGATATAGGTCCCTTGTACTTGTATATTTTCCATATAAATTGAATACATTGTATATTTTGCATATAGCAGTATTACAATAAATAATGCATGGATGTTATCTCAATTAAGAATAATATTCTTGTGCAAAGGCATAAATAATTTTTTTTAGCAAATTGAATAGGACATTTCCAAGTAATATAAAGTTCCTCTCGTAGAAAAAATTGACTGTATATCATACTGGTATAGGCAATTTTGTAAGTGCAATAATATAATAATAATTATGTGTCATTGTTGACAAATAACAAATGGATGTTTCTGAGAAGAAAATATTTGGAGATCTACACTGTGGCAAGCAATATAAAGTGCTAGTACAAAAAATTGACTAAGTGACATGAGTGTTTCATTGGTGCAATGATATTAATAATAACAATAATAATAATAATAATAATAATAATAATAGTAATAATAATAATAATAATAATAATAATAATAAATTATAGCTTATTGTTGACAAATAATAAATAAATGTTATTGTGAATAAAAATATTTTGGAAACTTATATTATCACCAAACACATAATTTGACAGTTGGCATTTACCTCCCATCAATCATATATAACAATACAATAATTACTATAGTTCACAGTAACAAAAGGCAGTCTCAACCCTCAATAATTATGTATTAAAGGACTAACTATAAACTATTAAAGGTTTGTGAACTTTCCCTTTGCCATGCATTTCACTCTTGTTCCCAGCCTTTCCAGGCAACTCAGGTCTCTTCTACCTTTGTTATTGCATGGTACAGTCAAACCTCAATTAACCAGACTGACTTGGGAACATGGAGTGAGTACAAAAACTTGTTCCATAAAACTACTTACACTTGTTTGCACTCAAAATTGTGACAACTGTTATTCATAACTGTTCAGAAATAAATTGATACCACAGAGAAAAGTCTGGATCATAATTGAGGATAATCAAGATTTCACTGTACTGGTGATTCAAAAAAAGGGGGGCAGGGCTTAGAGTGGGAGGAATAATAATTAGAGAAGGGGGAAAACTACAAAGAGGACTTACCATAAATTCAAAAGAGGGCTAACTAAGGAAACCAGTTAATCCTAAATTAATTACTTAGTGGAATTGAACTATCTGTCTTTGATCAGTGTGAGAAACTCGTCACGAGTTCTGGGATCTTCTCTTAGAGCTCCCAGCATGCAACTGGTGACAGTCTTGCTGCTTGGCTTTTGAACTCCACGCATCACCATACACATGTGCCTAGCAAACAAAAACAGACTAATAAAATAACCACATTCAGAGACCAAATGTAAACATCAAAGAGTCACTCCAAATGTAGAGATTTAAGATAATTAGAGGAGGTGTTTACATGCTGACTTCCACTAACTTAACCCAAGATATTCTCCTGAAAGGCCTCCATATATTTATTATCGTACAAGTTGGGAGAATTTATTTAACAGTCATTTTATCTTTGGTGATGTCTTCCTTTATTGTCGTGACCTGCAGTTTTATAATGTAATGACAATGTCAGGAGAAATTAGACACCCCTCACTCTTAGGGTTTAAACACCACAAGTCACTTGTAACTAAACTCCATGAATAGGGGAACTCTTGGGGAATGCAATTGTAAATATTTACAGTTGAACCTTTCTATAACAAGCATCCTTGCAAAGAATTTACCTGCCATTGGAGAGTGATGACCCCGGGGGGTGGATACTCCCTTATATGGCCTATATGGGAAGGTGCCACTGGACAGGGTATGGTTTTTGGTCTCTCTATCCTAACAGGGTATATAACTTTATCTCCTTCCAAGGCACAGCTTATGTGTGGAGAATGCATTATTCACAAGTTAAATCAGCCATAAATGAATTAACATAATTTGGAACTTACGTTGCTTCAATGACCACGCCTACTCCAGCAGGATTGACAGCTTCACATAAAGCCATGGCAATCTGCTTTGTCAGACGTTCTTGAACTAAAATGACATCAAACGACATATTTAACAAATCATGCAAATTAACATCTAAGTGGCTGGAGGAACTAACACTGTTTAAACATGGCAAGGAGTGTTGTCAGTGGCATTCTTAAAGAGGTTGGCTCACGGAGATCGATTTTGCACACATTTTGTCAAAACTTTGCTACAATTATTATTAAATGCCTTAATTCATGCTCATTGAATTTTCGCAAGGTGTGCAAACCATAATTCGTTTTTCAAGTGAAATCCATTTTCATCATGGCCATCTGTGGCCAAAGACACTTATTAATAGTTTCACTGAATTAGTTTGGTGTTTGGATTTTCATTTATGTAAATGTGGCTATTGGCTTTTCAAAGTGTTATAAACGTGAGCAAAATACCCGAGATACTGCCCCTTAATAATTTAAGCAATAACAAAACAGTTCATTAGTTCATTAACCTAATATAAACTAGTTAAAAGAAAAATGTGACAGGTGGAAGGGTGAAGGGTGACCATTATTATTATTATTATTATTATTTTCTCATGCTTTGGATGGGTGTTATTAAAAGAGTGACTGATTAGACAGAGAAGGGTAAATGCCAGTGGGGAGTAATCAGAGAATTTTTGGTGGGGGTGTGCCACTGCAACTCTGAAACCCTCGCCCTATAATAGCTTGCAATGCGGGCATAATTTTTCTGGGGGTGCACAAGTGCCAGAATGTCGGCTTATTGTAGCCGTCATGTTGGGTTTGCAAAATCTTGAGGAGCTGGGGAAAGGGAGCGAAGAGGGGGCGGGAGATGCCCACCCCCTTGGTCGCACTTTCTTCTCTCCCGAATCGTCTTCTGCTTTTGAAATCCAACATTGCAGTTATAGCATTTACTTCCCCAAAAGGATATGCCTGCATTGCAGGCCAACCCCATACCAGACCAACTTCAGCTCCATTATGCAACCCTATTCTAAACTAGCTGATGTAAAAGCTCCCTACCTATCCCAGACTAGCCATCTTCTCTTCTTTTCTATGACCTCAAAGTTTATATATCTGGGCAGGATTACTGGGGATTATATCTACAGTATAACCACATAGGGTTTTCAATGGAAACCCATCATATGCCATGACTGCCAAGATTGAATTTACATCTATTTCCAAGTTTTTCAAACCCTATTTTGGACTATACATATGTTTCACGCCACTTAATATCAGTTTCTTGATAACTGATACCCTATTCTAGACCAAAACTCCCTGATTTCTATACTCTATCCCAGACTAAAATGCTTGAAAACTATACCCCTCACAGTAGCACATACCTAGTTATACAGTAGGTTATATATGGGAGCAGCCCACCCAGGTGTAAATGGAGGAATTGTGACAAGTAAAAATTGGAACATGTTCCCTCAACTAGAACACGTTCTTGTTTTGCTTCACATCACCAAACATTTTCACTAACCTTGCAATCGACGACTAAACATTTCTACGATCCTGAAACAAGCAAGAATACAGTGCATATAAGTCTTTTAGGTAAACAACAAAAGATAACCATTAAATTGTACTGTAGACAACGAGTAAAGCAAATTCCCAAAGCTCTCAACTCGCTGCTTACCTAGCCAGCTTACTTAGTCCAACCACTCTCTTGTTGGGTAAATAACCAATATGAACCTAAACAAAAATAATGAAAAGCATGAGTAATATAATCATGATATTGACCTCACTCCAGGGATTAAGTAAGAAATTGAAAATTGGGCATCATTGAGGCATGTCTCCCATAAAATTTTTAAAGTGTATAATAAGTGAGTTTTCCATGAATGTCTTCAAAATGTGGCTGTGTAGGATGCCCCATTGGTGGCTGGTGTTGATGGGAGTGGTCAGTACTCAGATTAACCCACCAGTCATTAGTCACTTTTGGTGCTAACAACTTAACAACCAAACTTACGCTGTCTTGCCTTTCCGAAAAACACATTGTTGTAAGAAATTAGTGCTCTACCAAATTACCTGTCAATTTTAAAACATATGCTTAATTTTAGTTGCATTATTTCTAGGAGTGTTAATCTTGACTCTGTGACTTATTAGTAGCGCATTAATTTCTGCAATGTCTATCAATCATTTAAGTCCCAAATTCTGAATTCTATCCTTGGCTAGTATTAGGCCAGTTAGATAAAAAAGAGCTCTCCTTGCACATTCCAATCCTTTAATTCATCACCTACGATGGTTCATTACAAGTTTATTCTTTTAGCTTGCCCTCAGAATTGTCTCTCAATGCACGTTTCAACTGTGTATTTCAGATTACATTCCTTTGGAATGATCATGATGATAGAATGAAGTACCTCCAGATGTACACTAACGGTAATTTCCATGTTAAGTGACCAGGCATGGGGGTATGCATAGGCCAATACTAAATGAAACCCCACAACAAATCCACTGCCCATTAAAAATGCAAAATGGTCTCAATCTTGAAGATAAAGCCCCAATAAACATCATGCAAAATCTTACTGCCCCCCCCCCCCCCCCTTCCCACTTTTAAACATCAAAAACAAATAAACAAACAAAACTGTGAATTTCAAAGCCCCCCAAAATCTTTTGCACCTCAACATCCATTGCTTTAAAATTCAATATACCCCTTTCTAGAGTCAAGGGCCAGCAACATGATAGCATGACATTGAATATCATTCACTACTAGTAACACTGGATACCACAGGCCTTTCTTGTATGGTCCCCAGTTCTGGAGAAAGTCTCCTGTGGCTGAACCCATGCCCCACATGAGCTCTTGTACATGTGAGAAAAATCTCTGTTACCAAGGGGTACTGGGGAGGGGGGTTCTCCCAACCAAAAGCTAAAAAAAATGGGCATCACTATGTGCACTGTGAAGGGTATGGTTTTCAAGCAGTTTAGTCTGGGATAGGGTGTAGAAATCAGAGCATTTTCATCTAGAGTGAGTATCATTTATCAGGAGACTTATTTGTGACATAAAAAACTTAGTCTTAAGAACAGGAATTGACATTTAGTGAGACTAGGACAGAAAAGAGATTTTTAATGTCCAGTCTAGAGTAGTGTAATAAAATGCAGCTAGGGTTATAAAATGTTCTGGAATAGCTTAGGGACCTCAGGCTCCTAACAGCACACCCCCACCCAGAAATCTATAGAGTATCCCCTCCCAGCTGCAAAGGGTACATGTACCTAATAAGCATGAAAAAAGAAAACAACTAAACAACAAAAACAATATCCCGAGGGATACTGGCAGTTTTAGCAAAATGACGCCATCATGAACAGGAACTATTGTGAGCCACTTTGCATATGAAAACTCTAAATGTTTTATCTTACCTTTCCCATGAATGGCACCAAATGATGTTCACATAATGAGAACATGTCAATGTCCTTCACTATAACAAGTTCATCATGGTCTTCATCAAATACAGCATCATTTAAAAGATCTAAAAAATGATGAGATCAAAATTAAGATATACCTTCCCAAATGTTAACAACATTCAATCATGGAACAAGAAATTCTGAAGAATTTACAGGTGGCGCATAGTCTCTCACCCCCCCCTCCCCCCTCCCCTTTTCCTAAGAAAAAAAGGATTAACTTTAGTAGTTCGTGGTTTCCGGTGACCTGTTATGGACAATTTGCACTTCCGGTATGTAAGGAATTAAATGTATGTATGCAGCTTGAGAACTTTGTTTGTAACCAGTGACCTCTGTATGACTCTTTCTCCAGGAGAAAACCCTGTGGCTTTACCTGGAGAAATAAATCGTTCTTAAACCGTGATATCGTTAAGTACGGCCCTTAGGCATTCACGACAAATGTTTTAGCCTTCAGGCAAGGGCTCCATTCGGATCCTAACGACACGAGTGCAGGCTAATTGCAATCTATTTTTATAACAATGATGCAGGTCCATTTTAATTTCCGTCATGATAACAACATGGCCATTGTTCGAATTCCGACACTATCTTCGTTCCTCTACTTTGGGTCATCGGGGGACTCAAGAATGGAGTTTATGATCGCTTTGGCAACGCGTCGAGTTGGAAGCACTGTGTAACCACTACTAACAATAGTCTCCAAGAGTCATTGACGATCTCGCAGGCTAAGTAGTCTCAGCTTTCCGGAAAATCAATGAACCTACATTGCTGTCTTTTACAAAACGATGTTGTTTAAAAACCACTTTCATAAGAGTTAAATGACCCAGTCACGAGCAAAATGTCCGGTATTTGAGAGATTACCTTTCAATCTGGTAAAATCGACGTCATTATAACGAGCCTGATTGTTCAGAGGCCATGTAGAGACTACGTGAACAGACTACGCGAAACCAGGAATGCGTGTTGCATTTTATGAGACAGCCGAACATGCCTAGGCACGTCGTGCTGTCTAATAATAAGTGTGTTTTCCTTTAGAACAGGAGAATGTGCAGCCACTTGCATAAATTAGTATAATAATTATCTACTGCTCTACATAATAATTATCTTCAAAAAAAGAAAGGATTATAGAAAAACATTTCAAAATTACCAGCAAAAACAATTAAGCAGCAGAAAAAAAACATGGTCATCAAACAGCAGTTAATATCTAATTAGCACCTTTGATCAATTTACACAAAGTTTGAGCTGCGAAGCTAATTGGGATAAACAAAAGGCATGCATTAGAGAAAGTACACAAAAGTACAATAAAATTATTATATAATTTAGGACAAAATTCCATTTCAACATAAATGTAACATAATTTAGGTTTTTCAGCCCTTTACGTTTCTCCTTATTAGCAATGGTAAATTGTCTTTTAATTCAATAATGTTGCATGTTAGCAAAATATGCTATTTACCGGTAACTTAGTGGCCCTTTCAATGTCAAGCTGTTCAATTCAAGTTTTTCACTTCAATTTAATTCAAGCTGCAGTGCAGTGAGCAGAACAACTGTGGGACATTTGACCACTGGACGTTTGTGAAGGACTTCTTTTTAAATACCCCGTCATGGGGCTGAAATTGCTGGGGGCTGGTCACATCAGGTCAAACACTATAAGCAGGTAACAGTCGTAAATTTTATGTTCAATTGCTTGAAGGTGGGGATGGAAATATAGATCAGATATCCCACATCTGCCTCCCTACCCATCTGCCCTGAACTCCCCCCCCCCCCCCCAGTCTGGCTCTGGCAGTATAACACTGACAGACACATCAGGCTCCAAGGAATATAAAACTCTTGCACACTTTCCTCACAAATTAGCCAGATTGACAACCTTTTGACGATTGGACATTTACAGCTCAGCCGATGTCCAGCCAGATTCTAAGACGGACCGAGCAGGTGTCGCCTCGGGGCAGAGGTCTACTTTGGACCATCTACGTGATCTAAGAATCAGGCTACTTAGTAATGTCAGTGATCCCAGATCAAGAGATTAAATTTGTACGTTGTAAGGCTTTACTGTGACCTTTGATGAAGGTGTGAGATTGTTTCATCATACATACAAGTTACCTTGGATCGTTTCTTCGTAACCTTTAGTAAAAAATAACATCGCTTTTGCTGCTCTAGCGGGTGTTTTTAAAAGTCCTTGACGATACTTGTCTTCTCCTATACTGTCCAGCACTTTTTCGAAGGCTGCCTGTAGCTGTTTTTCTTGATCGTGCACAGAATCGTCATCGCTCGGCCGGGGTTTGATTGCTGGGACATCATCCATGCTGAGTGTTTGAGTTCTTACTTTGCTCTTGCTTTTTCTTTCTGTGCTTCCAGGTCCCTGATCAAATGGACAATCCATCTCATTAGTAACTACAATTCCGCAACAAGATAATCTATTATATTGGCGCTCTGAAGTGTGAATGAAGAGAAAATGACTAAGCATTGCAAGCAGGCGGAAAAAGGTTGGAACCTTTTCCGGCCCTGATTGCAAGGCATTTTGCCTTGAAAACAAGTTGGTCCCCAGCTTCCCAGCCTCGTTTTGGCGGGTAAGCAAAACCAAACGGACGCCTTGCAGAGTTTTGTTGTTGTCGAAATATGTAGAATATGGTGAACTATTTTAAATTGATTTTAAATCTTCCATTTACGTATCTGCTACTTTATTTTTGAAGTGAAAATTTGTTAAGGGTTTCTCCTACAATGAAAGAGGTTGAATCAGCGTTACAATGACTGATAAAGAGGAAGCCATCGTTTTTCCTCCGGTACGGTTCTGGGGCCTCAATCCGTTGTTTTGGACACACATGAAAATGTTCGTTAAAGAAATTCAAAATTTACAGGAACATCCAGATTATAAGGGTAAGATTCAAAAGCGAGATATATAGATGACAGTTTGATTTTGACGGATATGTTTACATAAATCATACATTTAATTTAACTTTAAGCTTAATTACCTTCAGACTCGACCAATTAATTACCTACTAGATAAGCTTACATGACTGTATAGGTAGCTTTAGCTAGCTTTCTATATGTATTAATTTGTTCTTGGCTTTTTAGCCAGCTTAGTTCATAGTTTCTTTTTAACCTGTCAAACACTTATATCATGAGCCCTTGGTTCGGGAGATTGGGAAACCATTCCCTATGTTCTTGGCATTTTAAAAATAAATTATCCTTATCCTTTTCCTAAGTTTAGTTACAGTCTAACACCTAGCTCGCCACGAGTCTCTCATTCAGTAGTAGCTCAGTGGTTAGAGCCTCCAACTGTTGTATCGAACTGGTCCTTAAGGTTTGTTTCCCATCGGGGACTCGGATATTTTGTTTTTCCCAAGCTCGAGACAAAATTATTGAATATTTATACATCCTTTGAAATTTACAATTACCCTAGATGCTTCAACGGGATCTTTCAGTTGCTTGCCAACAGTAGTGTGACCTTGAGGCATTTTGGTCAAGCCTCTTGCTTAAGCAAGAAGCTTGTCAAAAATGAATTTTCTATCTTTTGTCATTATCTCTTACTAAAATATATAGACGAATTTGGTATTACTGCACAGTTTTTATTGTGATTGTGATTGCATTGTTGTGGGCTATGTGTATTATCAAAGTGGCAACTATTTTTAAATATTTGATTGTTTTCATTGTTTCCCTACTAAAATGATTTTGAGCACTTTCTGCATTCATTATTACTTTATTGATAGACTTCAACAAAATATTAAAACTACTGAATCTAAAAAGTCAGAGTCAGAACACTTAAGACCTGACATAATTATGTTTTCTGTTTTCTTAGACTGTTTGAGGGCCTTTTAAAGGGACTGTGTACACTAATGCAGGCTGATCTGTTCAGATTATTTTGCCAAAGATTGAACTCACAGAAACTTCCTGAGCTGCTGTTTGGCTTCTTGAAAATCCTAGCTGACCTTAGTTACTTCAGGAATTGAATCTAAACAATGTATTTGTCTCTCCAACAAGAAAAGAAATAAATTTTCCTACAGTATGAAAGTTTGAAGTGCCATTTTGCCAAAGAAAACTCCAGTTTTTCATCACAATTAAATCCAAATTTCTGTGGACATCGTCATGAAAGACCTCTGAACACATATTTCCATCAAAATGATCGGTTGGAGGACCCTGAAATATAACCATCTCTAGCTGGGAAGTGACTGCCCTTTCTGGGCTTGAAAGTGATCTCTTGTGAGAGAGTCAACTATAAACAACAGTTTACTATAAATAATTGTTTAAAACCACTGATAACTTTGTATAAGCTTGCAGTTTGGTAATTCACCTTCAGTGAAACTTTTAAAGGCAGGGGGTAAATCAGGGGTATATAGAAATATTTTTACATCCTCAAAATTTGTAAGTGGCCTCTTATGAGAGAGTCAACTGTAAGTTAAAATACTATAATTAATTGTTGTTCAAAATCACCAATAACTGTGTCTGAGCTTGCATATTGTTAATTCACCTTCTGTTGAACAGTGAAATTTTTAAATGTAGCGAGTCAGTCAGGGATACATAAAAAATATCATGATGTTGATATTAATGTCTCCACAAAAATTCCCCAGTTTACCTTATAATTAGTCTGTGCATAAACTTAAGACTGAGGCAACTTACAGTTTAAATCACACAGTCAAAAGGGAACGATTTTTCAAAATAATTCTTCTTACTAAAGTTCATGGTTACCTAAATGTTAAGTCGTAATCCTTTCAGAGAGAGGATTCAAGTCATGTAATTATCCTCACTTAGTTAACATTGTTACTTACTGAAAATGTGTAAACCTCTTGCAGTCAGGAGCCAGTTTCAAATGGAATGATCAAGTCAACTTACATTCATTTCATTCATTTCTTACAAATATGTGCATTATAATCATTTTACAGAGTTTAAAGGAATTAGCATACTTAGAACAAAGACAATGTTAAAAAAGAAATTTTTCCTTTGTTATACCTGTTTAGGAGTATACTGTTATAATAAAACACATCCTGTGATCAGAGTGGAGATTCTTGGGCACATTGTCAGCTTGGATGTAAAGGAGAAACTCACAACTTATGGAGGTAATTTTCACACAGATATAGCACAATAATTATTATTGATACTCATATTATTCAACTTCGAATGTTCTTTTTTAATGACTAAGTAATTATAAGCGATTGAAAATAATTTACATTTACATTTTAAGAACTGAATTTGAAATTGGAAAGGAGCTTATGCTATTAAAAGTTGCCTAGCATAAAAAACTTGAGACTTCATGTCAGGGAGATAATGATAATTGCTAAAAAGAATTTTGTTAAATAAAAAATTGCTGGACATGTATATCAAGTAAAAAAATTAAATTCATTTGGTTAAATCAAACTTCTACATGTGAGTTACATAAAAAGGACCTTCAACAAGACAAATAAGATCAATTTTCTCAGATTTTGTTGTGCCTGAATATTGTTGGTTAATAGTGTTCAAGAGAACTGTAAAAATACTGTTTGTTAATGTTACGTTTAAAAAGAAGAAATTAACTGTTTATTGCCAAGGATTAACATGTACAACAGGCAGGTGTTTGATGCCAAGCTGGGAAATGCTGTGGTGTGGTGTGCTAAAAATGTTTCATCATCTGGACATCACAGAAAAGTACCCAGTCATCTGGATGGTTAAACTTGGATTTCATGAGAGTAACTCAAAATCTAGAACTACTTTTAATTGTCCTTGTGTAAAATATTAGCAGCACCACACAGAAGTATTGCTGATAATGCTCTCAGCCCTCATGCCCAGTACACCCGAAATGACTCAGATTGTCTATATAAGGCACAGACAACCTGACTCAGCGAAAGTGTAGCGGAATTTGTCATTCACCTCTTCCTACCAGAAGTGGATATCAAAATTTGATATGACTTTTGGTGTGACAGGTGGCATTTCATGTCCACCTGAGTCTGATCGAGTTGATCTGCCAACATTCCAACCATCTATCATAATGCTCTAGTTGTATTTTTCTAAGTCTTGCACAAGGTGACTTCCGGTGAGAGGGGTGGCATTTTGCTAGACAGGTCATGTCCATTCAAGTCCAATTGAGTCCATCCGCCAACATTTTTACTCTCCCTTATAACACTCTACCTGTATTTTTCTATAAAGTCTTGCGCGAGATGACTTGCGGTGAGACCGGTGGTCCACTGCCTTAGTCCACCCAATTCAGTTTGGGTGTATTGGACAACCCTCCATTTTAGAGGTCAAACTTTGGTATATTTCATTCACACTAAAAACTACCTTGTACAGTAAAAGTTTAGTAAACAGCACCACAGGAAAGTGCTAATCTCAATGGCCTTCACTGATTGGAAATGGTTATTATTATTTTTAGTTAAGGTTTCATCAAAACCAAATTTTTAATTTGCACAGCATATTGTCTGTAATAACAACTCTACAAGAAAATATTTATTGTTGTTTATTATACATGAAATCGTTTGTGCAAGGGTAAAAAATACCAGGTTGTTTGGCTCCCAAAAAATATTTCAGTTAGTTGATTTAATATTATTTTTATTGTTTTTTTTTTAGTTGATGATGGGAGTGGGACAATTCCATGTTGTAGATGGCACTCATCAGATCATAGCAGTGACAGTGCAGTGGGGAAGTTTAGCCTTGGACAGCTGGTAACAGTGCAGGGGAAGATTTCTGTCTTTAGAGAGCAAAGACAACTCACAGTTGATCTGATCTGTATCCATCCATGCAGCAAGTTAAAGTTAATACAGCAGCAGCAGCAGTATAGCTGCGATCATGATTTTTTTTGTGGAAGAGAGAGAGAGGAAAGAAATCACCTTTAGTTATACTTTAGTTTCACGGACCGCCAACCATGCCCAATTAAAATAATCAGCAATATTATCTGTATCGCTTTTAACACTCTTTTGTGATGTAATTTTTATTGATATTATTACTGTTTTGTACATTTTCTTTCTAATATTTTACTGTTATTTTTCTTTTTGATATTTCTGATATTTTACTTTCTTATAATTTTCAGGACCGCTCTGAAAACCACTGTATATGATGAGAGCATCCTGTCTAATTATTATTATTATTATTATTATTATGGTATAAGCCAATCTGAATTTACCAGAAGTCATGTCACGTCACAAATTGTGTTTAACTTTCCTTATAGCTAGGTGGCTTTTATTATTTTACTTGTCGATGAATACATTTTCTAACAGGGAAGACATGATCTAGTAGTAACAATCGTAGCAATTAATTTTGTAAAACGTTGTAAACCTTAACAGGACTGTATCAGATGCAGAATCAGATCCCAATGCAGAGGTTATGTTCTGGTTGGAGGCCGTCAATCTTGGCAACATGATCTACAGTGGGCCCTTTACCCCATCAATCAAGGATTTTCAGGCAGGGTTTAGTGACATGTCAAAGGAAGCGCAACTAAAAAAGGCTGTTTCACAGCACCTCAGAGAGAACAACATGGTGGCATTCCAGTTCAGAACTCTGTGTCTAGAGCCAGACATACTGCAGCTAGCAACAGATGTTGTAAGGCAAAAATACACAGACCAGGTATATCAGAGATGCCAACCTGTGTTGGTGTGAAATCGGGAGACTTCTTAATCCTTTGTGACAACAACCCAACACCCACCCCCCTGATGTAACCCTGCCCCCCAGTATTTAGCACAACAGCTAACTAAAGGTGATACCAGGGCTGCAAATAATTTTTCTTTCTTGAAAGGACGTGTGTCCGACCAAGTCTCCATTTTGGTCGGACAAAACAGAACTGTGTTTGGACGTTTTTTTTTTTAATATTATTTTTTAAGTGAAGTAATTGTTTCTTATCATTATTTACTTACTATTTGGTAAAAAAATTTGTCCGAACATAATTTCCTACCATAGTTAACTAAAGATTTCGTCAGGCATAGGCCAATTTTAGTCCGATGACTGACGGTTATCTGCAGCTCTGTGATACTCAGTGGAAAGCTGGGGTATCACCACAGACATTTGTCAATGATTCTTACTGGTTAACATTAGTCCAATTAGATGGTCACTTAATATATTCATCATTATGACAATACTGCTCAGTCATGAGTTTCTTGAAGCATCTGTAATATAATGCTCACAGATGCATGATAAAACCTGTTTAGGACAGACTCGCATAAAATTGTATACCTTGTTTAGGACAAAGAGGCCAAGAACCATACCCTGTCCAGCAGCACGTCCCTGTATAGGCCATATAAGAGAGTATCCCGCATCCCAGGCTCTGTGCAAAAAATGCACCAGGAAGGTTGGAATGGCCCACTGAGAGTTAGAGTCATGTTCCATACATGTATGTTAGGACTTTTACCATTCTGTCTGTTACAATTATATCTAAATTTTTAAGCCAATTGAAGAATGTTCCAGGGATTTACCAAGAATCAATTATTATAGTTTTGTCTCTTTGTTTCTTTTCAAGGTGCAAGGTAAAAAGCTGGATGGCCCTTACGAAGCAAAGAAAGCCATTCGTCATGTGATTAAAGATCTTGAGAGGGAAGGCTTGGTGTACTTCAAAGACTCTAGGACAGATCTCTATGAGGTGTGCAAATTTTCAGTGTCAGATTACTGCCTCCCCCCCCCCCCCAACGTTTCCGAGATTTAAACAAACGACCAAAACAGTCAGATCATTTAAGGAGGCTCGCAACAGTTTTTTTGGCCTTGGGGTGTATCTTTTAAAGTCAAAATTTCGCATAGAAGGTAAACTTCGATTTCCTTGATACTACACCACCTTTTCAACATATGATCAAAGTTTATTTTCTCACTGGTTTCCTAGCAACAGCTGTCACCATAGCAACGGTAATGGACAACCCCTCATTTTAAATAATGTCGAATATCTCGAAAACTAGTCAGACACTTTATGACGAAACTTGAACTATTTGAACTACTCAACCTACACAACTTGTATGCGAAATTAAGGAAAATCTGTAAGAGCGTTTTCATGTAAATCATGATTCATTTTTTTACGGGCTGATTTTGGTCATTCCTGCAATTTTCTCCAATACTTCAAGAAAGATAAAACTTAACACTTTCTCTTTTCAGTTGAAGGATCTTTTATGATATCAAAACATTCTTAATGTACATTGAGCTTCCTAGGTGGCTGCGATTTTAAGATATTTATATTTAAAAACTGCTAAAATGCAGCACAAATCAGCCAAAAAGTTCGTAATTTGCATAAATAGAAATATTTCTAAACTGCCCTTACAGATTTTTCTCTTAAATTGATTGCCGTTAGAATAATAATTCTTTTTGATGTTCCAGTGAGTTTTAGGCTGAATAATCATTTCTGTTATTTGATAAGAAGGCTGAATCTCGGTCAAGTTTTAGTCGTTATTAACTTTCAACGAGCAACAGTTTTATTTTGTTTTTCCTGGTCTATTTCACGGTTATTGAAATAGAATGGTTATTGAATGTTAGTGTAGTCTGAAAGAGCATTGTTTCCTCTTCAAATATGTGGATTAAAATTTTTGGGTAAATAAAATCGTGAGCACTAAGGCAGAGAAGTAAATACAGCTCTATGTATTAAAAACTTGACCTCTGACCCCAGTGTAAAGAGACGGCAAGCTTTTTGTTATTTTCAAACATTTTCTCAAGATGTCAGTCCGAAATAGGTCTAGGTAAAACTATTTTGAAGTGTTAAATCTTGCAGAAGCCATGAAGCGGTTAAAAATCACATTTTCCCCTTATAAATCACTTCGTTTTAATGCTGAGAACTGAACGTTAACAAATTCCAGTGAAAATTGCGAGTGCTTGACTACATTAACGAACGATACTCACCTGGAAATTTGTTAGTTCGCCAGTCAATGTAGCTTGATATAGCAGAGTTGATTTCTTGGCTTGAAATGATTTTTTAAAGAAGGAACGGAGTCAAGATTTTGCAACCCCCGGGGGGACTCCCATATGAAAGGGACGGGGATGCTCGTCGGAAAATTGGAATTACACGCTTAAAGGAGACCAATCTGGGCGTGGCTCAGACTTTATTTGACCCCTAAAGGAGACCATGCTAAAACAGACAACTAGATAAGAGCTACAGTGATTTAAATTGAGCTAAAGATATTTACATCGAATGTTTAGAGGCATTGTCATAAATCTTAAGTTTTCGTTCGCAGTCAAAATATTCATAGAAAAAAATATTGGCTCTCTGTCCTGAACGCCCTAAGCGATACCAAAATCTGCAATTTACACCCCTAAGCGAGACGACGAACATCCCCGTCACTTTCATATGGGAGTCACCCTCCCCCCCCACCCCCCCGGGCTCGCAACCTCAGAAGTATGAGCGTTGTTAAATAATGGTTCGCGTAAGAACTATAGTAGAAAACAATAGGCCGTGGCAATGGAAGCCGTTATTTCCAGCCGTGAGAAAACGTGTTTAACAATAAGCCTTAAATAAGCTTTCTCATTGGATAAAAAGATTTTAGCGCGAAATTCAAATAGTTTCAGGAAAATTACAAAGGCCTAGAATTCAATAAAATCGTTCAAATTCGCTGAATAGTTTGTTTAAATAAAGATCTTTATGAACGCAGAGTGTAAGAAAAATTGTATGTGGGGAACCATGGGTTTTTAAAGGTGATGCGACCGAAAGCGATATGTTGCCTTGCTTTCGTCGTACCTTTGACAGTTTCTGCAATTATTTACTCTCATTTCATTGTTTTGTGCAATTATGTGGCATCTATTTTGGATCTGGTTTGACGCAAAACCACGCCATGAAATATGACAAACACGGTGAAAGTTTGACTGCGAAGTTCGTAAAAAAAGTCCACTACTAGCAATTTCTTTACTAGCTAGCTAAATGGTTTTAATTCTTAACCTTTGAAAATTTTTTCTAAACGCTAAAACGTAAAGCTTTCACAAGAATGGTTACGTGAAAAACCCCGAACAAATCTCAACACGAGACCTCAATCAATGTTGATCATTTTTGACGTTCATTACAAGTCCACACATCATACAAGACCTTCCATTTGGACAGAAATACCTCGAGCTGTCAACTGATGAAGTACTAGAGACACGACACCCAATGTAATCCGATGTATGATTCCCGAACAGATTGTTATCCAGTATACTTAATACTACGAAGAAGTAGGGTTTCAGCCGTTTGGACGCACAACAATGTTAACGATCCTCAAAGCTTGCAGTGACCCTGTGAGAAAGTCTTTGCAGGTTATCGACTATCTTGCTGCAGAATGAAGTAAAGCTTTTGACAACCTATGTCGGGTAGCGAGGCAACTAGAGGACTGCGGGGGATTAAAGGGGCTATGTCACGCTATTGTAGTATCTTTAAGAAGCTAAAAAGTGTCCGCATCAAATGAATTCCAAAAAACAAGGGGGCTTGTTATTAGAGGCTATCTTACGCCACGAAAACTGTTTCCTCTTGTCTGTTGCTACAGACGGCAAGGATGGAAATGGATTGATACTTGAAAAAATTGGGCCAGTTTTTCGCCAGTTTTTCAGGTTTTGATGCTGTGTTGTCAAAAATTACGAAAACATTATGATGGCTAGCTCTCCCTGATAAAATCCATATGATATCTTTGTCATAGTTTTACAGGAGCACTTTGTGTACGAATAAAGGTACTAGGTAATGTTTTCAGCACAGAGTTGACCTAAAATAGCCAAATCCTCGTGTCGTAGCACCTTTAAGGAGGGCTGTCGCCGAGTAGTGGAGAAGCTGTCTGAAGAACGCGAAACAATATCTGAAGTCGGATTATAAGGTATCCAGGAGTTAGCCTCACTATTTGGACTGTAAAGCCATAAGCGTAGCTTCTATGCGCGTTTATTGCATGCAACTAATCAAATTGCGGAAGCTCTTTATAAGCTTGGCTGATTTTGCATTGAAGTGCACCTAACCCCAAAATATTTTTTTCGCTAAAATAACTCTTTGCACCTGTTCGAAAAGCATTACGCCTTTTTTTTATGAAATCCCCCTCAGTCTTGACTTATTATAGGCTGTAAAAATTACGAAATCTGGCCATCATCTGGTACACGACCGAGCTAGTGAGGGCATGGGTCTATTCTGGATTTGACATCACAAACTGATTTGCATCTTCTTAAAGTGCCACTGGGACGAAAATTCATAGGTTTATTTCGGCCAAATTCTGTCGCAGAATATCGCGTTTTGTTCATATTTCTCCAGAAAACTGAACAACAAACCTTCCATCCAAATATTTTTTAGCTCCAAAGTCGCGTAAAATGTGTCCGCCATTACTGAAAACGTGTTCCTGGGTGATTGCGCAATTTAATAGCTTGTGACGTCAGAGGCTCACCTCAGTCGCGTTTCCTTGTGTTTTGACTGAAGATGTCTACCGTCGACTGCGAAACCTCCGAAGAGTATTTCTACGATTCGGAACAGTCTTTAGCTTCCGAATCCTCTGAGGATTCGTTTCATTCGGCAAATGAAGAATTTTTCTTACCGTACGATTTAAGAACTGATGTGAGGTTTCAACTAATAATCTTGTCAACAAACTGTTTAAAGTTTTTTTTCTCGCCATATTATTTGAGTTATTTGGCGGGAGTTCAAAACATAAGCGAAATATGCTTAGACAATGATTGTAGTTCACAGGCCCCAGTTGCTCAGAAAGTGGATAACTCTTTTTCAACGGATAAGTCGCTGTCCGGTGGATAAAGTTTATCGCTTCATCTCAGTTGTTCAAAGCTTGGATAGCGCCGATCCAGCCAGCTGTTCAGACGCTATCCAGCGATCATAAAGTTGTCCATTCCAAGATAGGTTGTGTAACTTTTATCCACTGTAAACCTGTAGCAAAATAGACATGGATATTCGAAGAATTGATCTTTTAAGCTGTGGAAATTTAGACAAAACACCTATGAAAACTTTAGACTTTGATGCGCACGAATTCTCAACCATGGGTCGATCGATGTGACTGTTCGTGTGGGAGAAAATAAAAGAAGCGATACTTTGTCTGCCGTTGTTTATGTTCATTATATATTGTAAAAAAAAGCATTGAAATTTTTGACCATTCTTGGCATAGTCTGGGAAACTTTCTTGAAAAACCGTAATTGTTGTAATCAGTTGGCAGGCAGCTTATCGTGTCTATCATAGTACAGTGGTCACTCAACACATTGAAACACAAGTGCTTGGCGCTGCTAAATATTTTAAACAGTTTTTATAAAATTCTTTTTCTGAGCCGAAGGAAGTGAAATAAATCAAAACCTTTTTTTTTCAAGAACTGGAGGCCTTGTGTGACCGGAATCTAAATATTTGTAGTCAAAATTAAAAGCCACAAGGAAAATTTTCCGCTGCTCAACAACAACATGCGGACCGCCGAGGAAACGAAGCTTTCGCTTGCCTTATTCGCTGCGTAAAAATAATAACTTGACATTTAATCATTTTTCTTAGTAGTTCATTTACTAAGATTGCTATGACAGGCAAAAATAAATAACACTGTTAAACCCTTAGGCAAATTGTGGCGTGTGATATTTTTTCCCAACTTCAATTTCCACGCTCCGACGATCCCATCTATTAAAGCCTTTATCTCGAACAACAACAACAACATTTTATTTGCATTTCCAATCACAAATGCCATTGCACATAGAAAGGAGAAAGAAAAAAAGTTGCAAAATTGATTAATTTACAATTCCTGTGTCTATTGATCCATTTCTTAATGCAAAATTCGTAAATGAAGTAACCTAATTTTTTACAAGTGAAAGCGTCAATGCTATTTAAGAGAAATACAATTTTAAGAATCGAAATCGGAATATTTACTAATAATATCGTCCATTAAAGATTTTCTAATTACATCATATCTATTGCAAGATAAGAGGAAGTGTACTTCGTTTTCAACTTCATTTGAGCTGCAGCATTGACAAATTCTCAGATGCTCAGGGAGTTTAGGGGTGGAATGTCTTCCATTTTCAATTCTTAGGTTGTACTTACCTAACCTAAGTTTTGCTACTGCCCGAACAATAATGTCAATCGACTGTTCACCGACAGGGAATAAAGAGAGAAAAGTTTCTCCACATTCAGGATGGTTTGTTATAAAATAAATGTCCATGCTTCTAAGCGATTACTGCTCTGAAATTAACACACGCGGAATTAAAAAAGGAAAAGATAAGCAGTACAAACTATATCAGCTTAATCACGGCGGTCAGGATTGCATTCGCCGAGGATCTTCGCGCTAGCAGACGGTAGAACTGAAAGGGTTTTCCACGACGATAATAAATTTCAAAATACGTTAAAAGAAAATCAGTTTTGCACAATGGTGGATGCGTTAAAGAAGAAACAAACTATCACTTCAACTGCGTTATAAGATAAGGTAAGTTACCTTTCGTCTTGTTCGCGCAGATTATGTTTTTTTCGGTCCTTTTTTACATATAGTTGGAATGGGCAATGGAATAATCGACCTCTGAGATCTTGCAACATGAACAGCCTTCTGGAAAAACTCGTCGGTGAAGTGATCAAAATGCCTCTCCGGTTGAAATTCGCACTGTGTGTGAGTAAGAACATTGTCCTTTTTTCCATTGCGGGTCCGCTCGCAGGGCTTCAATGAAGGAAAATACCAGCTCGGTGGTTGGATTTATTGGTGGTTGGATTTGGTTGGATTTGTTGTTGTGTTGTTACACAAGTACTACCTGTCATTACTTCTGCAGCAAGGAAGATTTCAAAGTCGTAGACAAAGACTTGGCAAGAAATCTTTCCTCGAGGACAATTTACTTTCCAGTGGCAAGTAACCATGTGAAGGCACTAGGTTTGAGGTGAGCCTCTGACGTCACTTCCCCTCATTCGCAAGCCAGCTTCCGGAACAAGGGCCAGTAATGGCGGCCGCAAAATCTCGACAAAAACCGTCCGAAAAAAGCGACTTCTAGTTGTCGTAATAAGTTAAAATTTGGCATGGTGACTACGAACCACAAACTATGTTCGAAAATGTAAAAAGATGGAATACCAAAATTCTGGTCTCAGTGGCACTTTAAGTCTTTGTAAACATGCATGCAAAGCAGTTTGTGACGTCAAATCCAGAATAGACCCATGCCCTCACTAGCTCGGTCGTGTACCAGATGATGGCTAGATTTCGTAACTTTTACAGCCTACAAAAAGTCAAGACTGACGGGGATTTCATTAAAAAAAGGCGTAATGCTTTTCGAACAGGTGCAAAGAGTTATTTTAGCGTAAAAAATATTTTGGGGTTAGGTGCACTTTAACTTATTTTGCTTTTACTTTTTGTTTAAAAAGAAATTTTGATGCTTTTTTTTCTTATCAAATATTTTGCAATACTAAGCAAAGTAGAATCCAATGAGGTAAACTAGGCCTGATAATATACTCCCTTTGCATGAACTTTGTTATCTTTGTTTTTCCCTCTAGTACCATTATGTTTTAGCAAATGCAGTGACAGATTTGCCATTACTGTAAGTTTCCTATCTAATTTATGATGCTACGCACGATTATGCCACACGTATGAGTTACCATAAAAACGCCAAATAATAATTTGTTATTGAACAGGTGCACGTATCCCTCTCTTCGCCTGTAGCTGACCACTGTAGTGCATACGCTTTGAGCGATGACAAGGAGCCCTTGTTCAGCAGTCCGTGTGATCATGATCACGATAATGCTTGCTCCCGGTGTGAGGAATTGAAACTACAATGTCGGATGTTCAAAGATATTTGGAACGACAGTATCTGGGATTACCGGATGAAGAGTTAGATGAACTGGCGCCATACCACAGAGCAAGCAGCTCAAAATGTTCTGTCCTGGAAAGCCCATCAACTAAGAAGCAAAACGCAGGACATGGCCAGAATAGACGTACTCGACCAGCTAGACGAGTCATCCGTGATGATCACTCAGGACTGGGCCATGAAATTTTTGCCACAGAAATACCGTGAATCGCAGACCGACTGGTTTGCGAAGAGAGGCGTTTCGTGGCACATCAGTGTGGTTGCAAGAAAACATCATGGAAAACTCCAAAGTTAGTTTTTCGTCCACATTGTAGAAAACTGTAACCAAGACAGTTCGGTTGTTATCCGCATCATAGAACACTCACATCTTGCGCATAATGAAAAAAGAAAATCCTGTCTACAGCATTTTTCAGGCAGGATAATGCCGGATGCTATCATAATTCGATTATGTTAGCCGCTTGCCGTTCCATGGGAGCTGTCACTGGAATTTCTGTTTCTAGAATAGATTTCAGTGACCCTCAAGGTGGGAAAAGTCCTTGCGACCGCAAAGCAGCCACCATCAAAGCACACGTGCGCAGATTCATAAATGAGGAGCATGATGTCCAAACTCCCAGGCACTTAGAAGCTGCGATGCTTTCAGCTGGAGGACTGTCTGGGCAGCCTAGTACCCAGGCGTTCTCTTCTCGCTCACACGACTTGACGCGAAATTTCGTGACGTCACCGAGTGTTATACCTCATTCGGTGACGTCACGACATTTCGCACCAAGTCGAGTCGAGTGAGCGGGAGGAGAGCGCCTGGGTACTAGGCTGCTGTCTGGGATAAGAGTGGCAGTTGTTGATTCATTTGGTGTCAAGGAAACTCCCATCAAGTGGGATGGCATCAGCTTGATCAACAACCTACAGTGTGCGGGCACGACGATAACCGTGTGGCGATCCTACAACGTCGGCAGCGGAAAGATGATCGACAAGCAACTGCCACAAGGTATGGGTATGGAGTATTTGGAAGAACAGAGCGGTACGCACCCTTGCATGCTATTACCTACGTTTTTCGTTTTCGTGGTAAGACGAAAAAGAACGCAAATATAACTTTTGCTCACAGAGATAAGCAGCCAGGATTTTAAAGGTGAAATGTTCACTGATCAGCATTTTTAAGTCTTTCAAGGGTGAGTTTAATTCCGCAGGGAAAGATTTATAAGCGTACTTGCCTTTAAATGACGCAAAATTATGCGCCACTTTTTGCCCACAGACATTATTACCCGTTCTCTTACAAAAATACTCCACTAAAGCGTAGCTCCAAGTGAACTGTGGCTGCTTGAAGAACCATATAATAATGTCAAATAGCATGTGTGATTTTTGGCAAAATAAGAGGTCTATTCGTTTATTGCCCCTATCCACCTTCCACAGCTTGTTTGCGGGCAGCTTGCAGATACTACTAATACTAAATTTTTACCTACCTGCTCTGGCAAATAGATATCCTTTCGCCGATCGTGCAAACTCAAACATTTTGCTGTGTACGTGTCCTATCTTTTCAATTTAGAGTTGACAACGCTCTATTTCTTGATTTTAGCCACAACCGGTTTCAGTGGTACGTTTCAACAAGCGTTTTCACCCGGGAACCGTAAATTTCAGCAAGGAAGGGCGTCCAGCGCGCACCCAGTAGTCTTCCGACCGACAGACTGTGCCGGAAATGTCATAGACTCGAATAGACGGTAGAGGTAGAGGCAGAATGGTATTTTCCAGTGTCCTAATGAAGGGTGTATCAAGATTTATTAAACGTACTCAGCCCTCGAAAAATACTTGTGGTACGGGAAGTGTGAATTATGCCCAGAGAGAGCCACACTTCTTGACCTGGCATAACAGATTTACCACGTTAAGTTGACAGTGGGAACGAGTGCAGGAGCAACAAGCCATGACAGTAAGGCTGCTGCTCAAGAAAGCGTAGCGGATACCAATCAGTTTGCAAGAGGGTGGGCGTTAAAGTAACCAAAGAAGGCTGGGCGCTTCAGTAAAGCTAAAAAAAAGTACCTCAATGAAAAGTTCAATATCGGCCAGTAAACGGGTCACAAACTGGAACCAGTGTCGGTAGCTCGCGACATGCGCTTTGCCAAAAATGCTGATGGTAACCGGCTTTTCACCCGAAGTGAATTCCTAACTACACAACAAGTACAGTCCTGCTTTTCAAGGCAAGCTGGCAAACTACGTCATCAACATGCGGAAGATGAAAGTGGTGATCACGAGGCTGCTGTGGAGCGACAACAATATTGGGAAACACGCACAGAAATACTTCGAGACGTTCAGCTGCAGCACCCTGTTACCTATGACAATTTTGACTTATGCGCCATGTGTCACGCGAACAAGCTGAATCACTTCAGTGTTTCCTTGCTAAAGTGTATTTGCGAATACTTCGATGTAAACAATGAACAACTAACGGTTCGCAGGAAGGCGCCCTACATTGCATTTATAGGCATTTCTAAGCAAACGAAGTGATTTGCTGCCTCAAAATGTGATTTTAACCGCCTTGTAGCCTCTTTAACATTTAAAAATGCAAAATTATAGTATTATCTAGACCTATTTCGGACCGATATCTCTAGAAAAATATTTTGAAAATAACGAAAAGTTTGCGCCTTTTGGAAGTATCGGTCTCGTTACACTGTGGTCAGAGGTCAACTTTTAAGAAATATACATCGTATTCGATGGTTTAACATATGACACGCGCGGCTATTTTGCGAGTTGCGTAGTATTTTGGGGCGAGGAAAAATACGAGCGATGAGCAAAATGTCCGTAGGTATGAAATGTCAAGCCATCGAATAAGAGATTTATTATTCCACTTGAAAAAATCACGTAGGGAAAACCTGTGAAACCTGGATTTTGCAGTGCAATGTGCACGATTTTACTTTGTAATACCGTGGCATATTTTGCGCGTTCTCTTGACCTTAAATGGCCAAGTTTGGCGAAATTCTATTTTTGTATTTCCCGTCAGGAACTTTAATTTAAATCGTGGCGCAAAAAACAAAAACAAAAAAAAAAAACAAAAACAACGACAAAGCAAAACAAGCACCAGACTTCAGGCTAGTAACTGAAACATTACCTACCAGGGGGCCCGGTTGGTCAAAAGCTGGTTAACGCTAAACTGGGATTAAAATTTAACCAAGGTTTCTGTTTCTCTTATTCAAGACGGCTCACAGCAAATTACAGGTGACTGTTTAAAAGCGACCAAAGTCAAAATGTAGGGCAAAAGGGATTTAGAGGAATTCACATCGTTTGGCTATGAAACGGAATTGAAAATTGAATAGATGCTGATCCTGGGTTGGCTTAATCCGCTTTTGAACAAACGGGCCCAGAAACTTCGATCTAGGAACGAGTTTGCTGTGACTTCAGTTGTGTCAATCAAAAGCAACCACCTCAAAGAGGCACTGCCTGCAGTTTTGGATAGACTGGCGCAATATATTCTAATCAGAGAACGTAATCAGCTGTTAAACTGGTTGTGCAAGATGGAATTTTGTTTATCTGTTTTAAATTAATAGGTTATCAGTCATGAACACAATCTGGGATCAGCCATTTTGAAAGCCATCAGGAAAATTTCAGGTAACGGTCAGTCAGTCAATCAATCAATAATCAAACAATTGATCCAATCAATCAGTCAAAGTCTGCTTATTTGTCAGTGAGTTTATATATTATTAGCATCAAGTTTTTCTAGTTTGAAGGACACATGTATTTTCTTCACACTTAACCGCCCTAAAGGCAGGTAAAGGACAATTTTGCTCTAGCCAATTATTGCCTTACGACAGTTGTAACTCAGACATTTTTATGCTGGAGTCCTGGCACTGGAAGGAAATGCATACAATTATCATGATTTTCAATTTGCTGTTTATGTTTTTAGTTCCATCAGGTTCACCCGTGTCCAAATGGGCCATCATGGATGTGCTTCATTCTTCACACAAGTTTCATCATGTAACATTACATCAAGTAGAGGAGTCACTTGACAGATTTTTACAAAGCAGTGACATCTATAGACACAGCGAGCATGAGTACTGCTTAGTATGAACCATTCTCCATAAGCCAGGAGAGGATTACCTTCCACCTGGTTCACACAAATCTGCATACATTTGCATAAATTTGCATTTCATTGTATGAATTTATGTACTCATAAATTTGCATATTTGGCCAAGCTAAAACAGTACTTGCTGAAATCATGTCAAATATCCCAGCCAATACAAGGGATTTGTAGTGATCATAACACCACTTGTCCAAGGTTACCATTACAGTACTGATCCAAGAGTGGGAAAAATCCATTGTTATTTTGGATAAATGACACTAATGTACATTATACACTGTTATGCACAGAACCTGTGCATTATATTTATAAATAATGATGGCACTAATACATTAGGAAGGCCAAAACAACAGGACACTCTCCCCCACCCATGACATTTTGTGATTGCTGTCATTTTATTTAAATTTAAAATTATACAAATTTACATATGTGAATTTTAATGCAAATTTACATTCAAATGTTTTGGAAATATATAATAATTGTACTTGTGAGTTTTAGATCCTGGCATTTTTTTCAGCCAGGAATTCACCAGAGCCTCACAAGAGGTTTTCTGGTTGCCAGTTGTCCAGTTGCTATTTATCCCAGGACTACTAGTTCAGTAAACAGAATGAAGAAAAAAGTCAATGTAAATAAAAATAAATTTTATTCATGCTTTATACACAACTAAGCTATGGTGCCATGCAACTCTTGGAATCCCTTGTAGGATTGGTTTAGAAGACAAAGAATTACAAACAATGAGACGACTCAAGACAACTCAGTGTGACTAATATAACGAAGTGATGTTTCTATTTGTTTTTAACGTTACATGCAATTTATTAACAATCGGTGACAAGTCACCTCAGTGATACATGTAGTTTTGTTACCTTTCATAATTCCAAGCTTACACAACCTGAAAGGGGGGGAGGGGAGAGGCTAGCCACCTAATCCCCTGTATCCGTCCCTGATCAGAATACTGATAGTGACCACATGCCAGTAAAACCACTGGTTTTATTTTCAACAGAAATGAAATAAGCAATGCATTTTTCAGTTGATTGAGTTACTGGGTAGTGGCTGTAACTTTCACAGAACTCATAGGCAGTGAAAACATGCCACATATCATGCACTTTTTCCAAGCAAAATATATTCAACAAAATTACCATTCTGGAAAGCTGAATGCATGAAACCCTTCAATAGTTCAATGAGCTTGGTTAGAAAGAGAACCTCTATACAGCTCTAGGAGCCATTGTAACTTCTACATAAAATGAGTATCAATGAACGGAATTATTTATTAACAAATGAACTAAAAATAGCCTACATGTGGGTGAGTATGGGAAAGAAGCAAATAAAAGTATATGTTTATGTACACGTGAGAGTTTTCATGACTTAGCTTCTCTTGAGAGTCACAGGGGCAAAATCAGAAGGCCGTAAGATGCTGCCCCTTTATGGTCCATAACCAGAAGCAAAACGACTTATTGTACTGACCACTGCCACACCCAGTTCAATGTTCATCCTTCCTCCTCGCTCTCTTCACTTGCTGACTCCTCAGCGCTTGATCCTTCCTCTCCACTGCTTTCCTTTTCATCTTTATCATCATTGCTCTCTTGCTCTGCTTCTGCATCGTCATCATCACCATCATCATTCTCTTGGTTTTGCCCCTCGTCCTCTTCTTCTTCCTCCTCCCCACCACCTGCTTCTCCATTTTCTGTGTCATCACCTCCTTCTCCTCCTTCCGCTTCCTCATCCCCCTCCTCCTCTTCAAATTCCTCTTCTTCTTCCTCCTCAGCAGGTGCAGTATCCAGCTGAGTCATGCGCATCCGCTGATGAGAAAAAAAGATTTTGTCTTTAGCTGTTGGCAAGCATGTACTTTCAAACTATTTCAATCCAAACATTCAGCAGATCTAAGAATGTGTTCATGCTGTAACCTCATCTTCAGTAGTAAAATATTTTCTAAAAAATGACCATCCCATGAACCATGTCCCCCCCAACCACCCCAATCCCAAATTTACAACAGTCAAGAAAATAAATTATTTTATAATCAGTTAAAAATGCCCTGGGCACGGTTGTTTGAAAACTGAATAACACTAATTGGGAGTTTAAGTTAATTAATGTTCAAAATTGCATTCCACAGCATTTTTTTAACAGTTATAGTTTTAGCATGGGATTAAGTCAATTCAGACCTAAAGGACACAAGCACATTAGAGTGATCAAAGTCTGACTTCAAAGTTGATTCTAAACCCGAGTTTCCCTGTTGTTTACCTGCATTTTCATGTAACTGTGTTTTAAGCTACTACATTATACCACTTAGCACGTGTATAAAGAATGTTCGAAGTGTAAGGGGTTTTCTCACGCTTTTCTTACCTGTGCTTTGCTTTCATTGTCATTCAACTCTCTGTGTTTCACAACTAACTGAGAGACCGCTGACTGCACTCCACCTGCACCACCACGAGCACGCCGCTTGCTCAGATGAACCCTGTAATTAATTTGGAATGGATAAAACAATATGAAAAACAGATGTTATTGTAGACTTGGGTAAATTAAGGGACGGTTCATTATTTATGGGGGTGACCGGGTCGGGTAAAAAGTGACTGGGCCATAAAAAATTATGGTCCTGAAACGACGGGCTTCGAATTTTTTTTAAGACAAAGACCGGGTTTTGAAAAAAAAACTGTCCTTTATTTGATCCGACATTGTCCGATCAAATTTCGAAATTGTCCAACCTTCTCAACGTTTCTTCGTACTTTAGTTTGTCTGTACAGAATTAGTCTGGTGTTTTTGACGTTTCTTGTACGTTAGTCTTGTCTGTTCGTTTCTCCATGTCGTAGTACGTTCCCATCATTCTCTTGTATTACTGTTGTCTTATTAATCGTTCTTGCTGGACACGTTAGTTAGTTTGTACAGTATTAGTCTTATCTTCTCAACAGTACGTAAGTTTGTTGTACTAGTCTTTTCTCAATGTTTCTCGGTAGGTTAGTTCGTTTGTACTGTAAGTATTAGTCTTACACCAAATTTGTTCGTACCGGTTCGTTGCTACAGTATGAGTGTTATCTTCTCAACGTTTCTCCGTACCTTAGTTCGTTTGTAAGTGTAAGTATTATCTTCTCAACGTTTCTCCGTTCTTCAGTTTGTTTCTACAGTATTAGTCTTATCTTTTCAACATACCTTAGTTCGTTTTTACAGCGTTAGTCTTATCTTCTCCACAGGCTTCGTCATTAGTTCGTCTGTACAGTATTAGTCTTGTCTTCTCAACTTTTCCCCGTACCTTCGTTTGTAAGTGTAAGTCTTGTCTTCTCAACGTTTCTCCGTACCGTAGTTCGTTTGTAAGTATGTTTTGTCTTCTCCACGTTTCACCGTACGTCAGTTCGTTCGTACCGTATTAGGCTTATCTTCTCGACACTTTTCTGTAGGTTAGTTCAATCGTCACGTATTATTCTTGTCTTTACGGCCGTTTTCCGTAACTTACTACGTCCATACAGAACCAGTGCCGGCGTTAAACGTTTATTCGTAGGTTACTTCTTGCGTTTGGCGTTAATCTCGCCTTCTTTCCGTACGTTAGTTTGTTCATATGATATACGTCTTGTCGTCTCCACGTTTCTCCTCGTCAGTATGTTCAAACGTTTTTAGCTTTGTATTCTCAGCGTTTCTTCATACGCCGGTACGTTAAATCACTGTGTTATTATATGTGTAATATATTATATATTCTACGTTATGTTAGACTGAGACATTTGTACGCGTAAAATACGTCGAGTTACGTTTTGAGTTAGACTCGGGTTCATGGACCAGCACGATTTGATCAAGAGTGTCCTAAAAGTGATATTTATTTTAGAACAATGTACTTTTAGCTGTTTCCGACTCGTTCAGATACTTATTTGGGCCAAATCAGTTCAGAAAATAATATTCGGTTGCACTGTAAACCATTCGCCGAAAACAGTTGATTTGTAAGTCCTACACAAGTTCTAATACACTGTGTGCAAAAATTAAACGTCTTTCGTACTGTAACTGCGTCATAATTAGTTGTATTATTTCCGTCAGGTTCATTATTTCCTTTGAACGGGCTTTGAAAAATTTAGTAGAAATTTAGACGGGCTTTGAAATTCTGGCATGATTTTCACACGGATGTTAGGAAAAAGACAAAAATTTCTTTCTGATTTCCCGGCCCGGCCCGGTCATCTCCATAAATAATGAACCGTCCCTAAGGAACCTGAGATACCACAAAACATACATGACATTTTAAGAAAAGTTTAAGCCTTGAATCTTTTCAGTAGAGCTTTCAAACTTATAAACCTTTTAATACACTTTTATTTCCTCCGTTTCTTTGATACAGCTGTGACTTCTAACTTGTATACTGTATTTTAATCTTTGTAATTTTTTCTTTTAAAAAGTGCCATGGGCAATTAGTGGGTGTGGCACTACGTGTACATAAATATTTTATTTTTATTATAAATAGCAGTGTTGACACATCTCAATGCTAAAATCTAAAATAGCCCATGTATGGCACGAATGTAACCTACGGCACTAATATACACCTAATTGCAATAACGTTGTCAAATAAAAATGAAAAAAGAAAAAAGCCAAATAGGAATAAATTAGGCATGAAAACTACATTCAGGGAACTGCTCTGACGAAGGGCTAAAGCTCAAAAGGTCTATACGGTAGCCAATTTACCTTGTATCAATTTATTTGATATCAAATTGAAGTATTGTACCCTTGTCCATAAGTGCTTTGAGAATAAAAAATCTTACAATGTAATTTGCATCGCTAATTTATTCCTATTTGGCTTTTGTCTTTTTTCTTTTTTCCATTTTTTATGACAACGGTATTGCAATTAGGTGTATATGTAAAAATCTAAAACCTGGCTATTGAAGTTATGGAGTAAAAAGAAAAAAAAAGGGGGGGGGGGGTTACAGTCACCTGAAAAAAAAATAGGAATCTAACCTAAACTAGTTTGAATTCTATATTTAATATGTTATTATTATTATTATTATTATTATTATTATTATTATTAATGAAAGGATGACTTGATCACTTTGGATTTCGACATTTCTTACCTTGTTACAAGTTCGTCATAGAATACGCCTTCTCCTTCGCGAAAAACAAAGAAGTAGTTTTCCTACAAAAAAGTAAATCCGTAGTTAACTTTTAGTTAATGCAACCTTTTAAACGTGACCTCACTAAAAAATATAGTCTTTCTTTCTCACCTCGTAACCTTTGGTAGCTTTATTCTTGACATTCCAGTTGTACTCACGTGCCATTTTGTATTCATACCTGGGAGAAAAATGCCAAAATAGACTCTGGTCAGGGATAATGTAATCAGTATGAGATTTTGCTTCTAGTTTCAAGTGAGAAATGAAACAAGTATGTCAACAACCCACAATGAAAAAATTGACAGTTCACTTCTTTATGTATTTGAAGGTTGAATACCACTATGTACAGGAGGAAAAGACGTGTCATTTGTTTAATAATATAACTAGTGTTTCAACTGAGAAATCAGAGATTTAACTCTGCAGGACTGGAAGGAAACCACGTGAGCCCTACATGTAGTAAGGAAATATGTTCTACATGAGGTAAAAGAAATAATCTTTGACCTCAGTGGGATTCGAAATCCACGATCCCCGGATTTCTTAACAAGTGTTTCAGTCATATTTTGTACTACATTATTTGTTGCTGAAAAGCCATCAGTGGAGAGTCTTGATATTTAAGGCGAATCACTGTCATTGACATTCTTTTTGTGCTAGTTTTGGCAACAAATTCTCGTAACCAATCTTGGCTGCAGTATTGACATTTTAAGAAGATATAAGTTGTTAAACAGCCTTCACTCACTCTTCTTCCTCAGTGTAATCCATCTCAGTCTCATGGTCTCTTTTTCTCTTTCTAATCGTCTCTGTCGTTGGAAGGAAGTAAGCAACAAACTGGTCTCCACTTGCATCCACCATACCTCTACAAAGACCAAAACGTTCTGGACATTAATATGAAAATGCATATTCTCCTTACTGTTCTCCATACATTTTGTATGGAACTAGTAAGGAAAATTTGTCTAAATATCTAGACATCTTATCCTTGGTGATTGTTTCCTTTATTCCCATCACTTGAATGTTTGCACAAGCAGTGATGATGTAAAGAGAAATTTTATTTTTCTCACTGTTAGGGTTTAAAGGGTTAAATACAGGCTCCTGTGCCTTCCAAACCAGTGCAGTGGCACTGAATCTGGGAGCCTGCGATGCTGGGCCCTGCACACCTGGCAGTCAGTGGCAGACCAGAGGCCTCTTATGGGTACTTATTTTGTACTTGTATGTTTTTGAGATGTTGAATTGAGAGAAATCAGACTGATGTGAATGATTTTTTTACTTCTCAATTCCAACTTAAGAACTAGTTGCTTATATGTAGAGGAACTTGTTCAGATTTGTAGTGAAAGCAACTTCAAAACATTTGCCAAGAGGTCAATTCAAACATCAAACCTCTTTGTAGTAGGAGCAAAGGCAAACATTTTTACATCTTGTTATGATCATTTTAATTGCTCAACTCCAGAATAAACCCTGCACTATTCCTTCCTCAACTTTATTTGGAAATGCACCTATATCACTGTCCATGTAAAGGCCTTATTGTTAGTGGAGTAAAACTGTTAAGATGAGGTGAGAATGCTTACAGTTTAAGTGTGCGATAACATGCGATGTCTGCCTACCTTGTCAGCATTAACTTAAGGTGAAAATTGGAAATGGCTATCTGTCCATTTGTGATCTCATCCCATCCACAATCCCTAAGTACCACTTTCCAGGGAGCTGACCTGGTGATTGCTTGAGACATTTCCTCTCTCTCCACTGGTCCACTCCTCCCTTATGGAATTCAGTCAGCATCAATCCCACCCCCACCCACCACCCCCTCCCCAAGTAACTTTCTAGTGTTCAGTTACTGACCAGATCATTGCCTAGTATATTTCCTATTCAGCTGCAGGTCCACTCCTCCCTCATTGAGCTGGGTAAGTGTCAACACCCCCACCCTCCCTTCCCACAGGTTACACATTCTAGTAATCAGTTACTGACCTTATCATTGCTTGAGACATTTCCTCCTCCTCTGCGGGTCCACTCCTCCCTCGCGGAGTGGGGTCAGTATCAAAAATGACATGAGCGCAGGGTTGGGCCCACATCTGAAAATCCATTACATTTGATAACGGTAAGAACTCTCAATCCAACAGAGAAGCAAGCAAAGAGTACATACACTTCCTCTTCCAACCTGGCAAAGCTTTTAGATCAGTGGATAGACTATTAACCAGATTAAGTGATCAGTAAGATGGCAGGGCAGGCTGATCTTCACTGTCATCATCATTATTATTCTCATCGTCATTAATATCACTGACATCGCCAACACATTGTCTTTGACACATTATCTAATGTATATGAGTTACCTGGAAATCTGGAAATACGGGTAAAACTTCCACTGGTGTGACATTAGGCTTTGTTGGATGACGAAGAATCTAGAACAAAACCAAAAACCATTATGCCCCATAACTTTTCTCATGATTCTCATTGAGTTGATTAATGAAATACATTCATTTTATCAATACCTTTCATACATCTTTCACTGTAAACCTTGGATTCTGCAAAAATGGGTGTTTGTCTTGGGGCTTAAAAGTTGAAAACACACCCTACAATTGGAACCTTTTTGAAGAGCACAGCAGCAGTGTTCCAGGTAAGAGAGGGGTACAAGGGAAAAAAACATGGTAAAGTTGGCCTTCTGACTTGACACATCGAAACAGAACCTCCTTAAAACACTTTACATTAATTTGACAATCTACAGGTGTACCTTTTTTCTACATGTATCTTTTCTTATTTACCATCGTTTTCATCTAAGCGTGGACACGTGAAGAAAAAACATGTTTTACTGGATATCAGACGTGGCATGTTTGGCCTCCAAACATTTGAAGTTTGACAGCCGTTAAACTGGCATTCCTACATGCATGATCAGGTTTCAATGCCAAAATTTCCATAAACATTTGAAAAGGTCAACATGTTTTCTCATGTACCAGTTAATATTCCCAAATATTGAAGACTGAACCAAATCTAAAATCTACATTTTCTAGGTGTTCTTTGTTTTCTAGACATCCGCCATTTTAGCAAAACATGCTCTAGCAGCCTTCAAACTTCAAAGGTTTGGCAGCCAAACATGTCACCTTTGACACTAATTAGAACATGTTTTTCCGACAGGTGTCCATGCTTAGATGAAAACGACGGTATCTGGAACACTGAGAAGGTAAAAGACTACAGCATGTTAATTACCGGTCTTTGAGCTGCATCAAAAGTGCTTTCAATGGCGGCAATCTGACTCTCGCGATCCTGCAATAAAACAAATGACACTATTAAAAATTGTTTTCATTGCGACAACATATTAATACATGTTGGTTGGAATGAATTTAATGCTACCAAATACAGAACTATCACTTGTTCCATAAATAATGCATTATAAAATCTCACTACCACATTTTGTCTCCTGCAGCATCATTTACCTAACATAAACCACCAATTGAAGGGACTGGTGGAAAAAGGGCGTAAGTGATGATCTGAGGTTAAAATCAAAATTGGTGCTATTCAGCTCAACATTGGCACACAAGCTGGTCTTCATGTGAGAAACACTGTTGTGCGTTTATTTCTTGACCTGAGATCTAAAATTTGAAGAATTAACGTATTACTTTTGCGTAAAAAGTTTTGTTGAACTGAACTCGCTCAAGTGAAGCATGAATGATTTCTTTTGTTCTCTGCCTGAACTAAAACAAAGGAATTCAACCTAGAATCTGCGGTCCTGTTGTTTTCTTTGTGTCAGTTTTAAGCAAAAGTAATGCGCTAATTCTTCAAATTGAAGCTCTCAGGTCAAGAAATAAATGCATAACAATGTTCCTTACAGGAAAACCAGCCTATGTGCCAGTGTTCAGCTAAATAGTACCAATTTAGATTTTCAACCTGTAATCATCACTTACGCCCTTTTTCCACCGGGGCCTTTAATTATTAATGAAATCAGTGCTCACATTTGGCCATCTGTTGACATTCAAACAAACCAAAGACACACCTTGCAAACATGACATTATAATGTCTAACACTTTTGCTCATGCTCTTTGGCCATTATCTTGGACTTTTTGCCAAAGAGACACTCTTGACCCTTTAAGCCCCAATAGTGACAAGCATCTAATTTCTCGTTACAGTATTCTGACTTGATCAAACATACAGGTCACAGCAATAAAGGAAATGATCACCCAACATAAAATGTCTCGATGCTTGTGCAAATTCTCCCAACTGGTACCATAAGAAATAGGGGGGCCAGAGGCTTAAAGGGTTAACATATCTCTTTGTGTACGTTGTGTACTAGTTTAAATCTGATTTTCAAAGTGTAGGTCATAATTTGCCACTTTTGGCAGCCACATGAAACAGTAGAAAATATACTTGTGACAATCAAGTGATATTACCTTGTAAATGTCTGTGCCTTGGAATTTCTTTTTAACATTGAAGCCAACCCTGTGAATAAAAGGAAACAATAGTGATGGACTCTTGATTCCAAAGCTAAAAAATACCTTAATTCCTCTTACTGATTGCCAAACATACTTCTTGCTTTGATCACTGACCATTGAACATGACACCCCTTATCACTTTTGCTGCCAATTGTCAAATTCAGAAGATTTGTTACATGATTTAAAGAAACAAACAAAACAAGATCAACTTACTTTGTTTCTACCATTTCATTGCTTGTGCGACTTCTGTTATACTCAGTTGAAATGTACTCTGTTCTTCTTAGCCATGACACATTTTTGTTGTGATGGGCCGTTCTGCACAAAAATGACAGTAGAGGACAATTAAAATACATTTAATCTACATAACAATTATTGATAGTTGTGTCAGTCATACTGCAAAAATACTAAGTGAAGGGACGTACAACTGTTGTAGGTTAAAATGAATTTCAGGTCAAAATGATTTCAAACTACTTTGATTTGTATTTTCCTTTGTTTCAGTTTCAATTGATGATAATGACTATAAAACAAAGGAAATACAAATCAAACTAGTTTGAAATCTTTTGACCTGAAATTCATTTTACCCTACAACATAACCACCTCCACCTGACCTATGGCGGTGGATTGTGTTTGTAGACCACCTGACTCTGGTTTCAGATGCTGTTTTCCATTTAGCAAACTTAGATCGTGTCCTGTACAGGAAGTGTTCATTCATAGTGAAAACAAACAAGGTTTGATTCTTCTCCAAATTTTCATATCAGGTAGCACAGAAATCCAAACAGTCTTGATTTACTAAATCAGAAAATTGATTGTAAAAGGAACAGAACCTTACATGTACATTGGGGGGGGGGGGGGAGGGATATTCAATATTAATACTAAAATAAAACTTGCACTCACAGCAAACAAAGTGGATTATCCCACATTATAAACACCCCACCCCTCCCCAGATTTTCAGTCAAGCTTTAAGCTTCACATATTTCTGCACCAAAGTTTCTGCCAAAATTAAGCAACATTTTTAACACTTTGATTTAGTTTCTAGCCCGTTCACTTAATACCGACCCTTTAAAATACTAATTTTAAAAAAACTTTCTCCCCTACCCCTCTATATACTGCAAGCATGAATTTAAAGAAGCCTTTTTTGGGAAAGAGCCTCCTGTAGATGTAGCCCACCATCAGGTTTATGTGTACAGAAGTTGGGAAAATCCGTACCGTTTTTTATCAGGCAAATTTACTGGTTCTTCTTCCAGCAACTTTTCATCATCAGGATCAAGAGAGACTGTAAGTCAACAACAACAACATTAAAGCAATGTTCTCGGTGCAGGCAACATATGATAACAGTTCACAATATAATAAAAAAAGTAATTTTGAGAGATTATTCAAGTTTCAGCACTACCAGATTATCATGATCCAAGTGCTGTTTGTTCATCATGGAGAGGATTTATGGTCAAGTCAAAATTTTGACCTCACACAGTCAAAAACTTGGTTTCTGCCCAGTACTTTTCTCCACTCAGGTGCATATCAAATAAACATAAATGGACACCAGACAGTAGGTAGGAAAATCTCAAAAAAAACAAATGCTGTAGAGTTGTTAGAGTGTATCTGGAACTCCATGTTCCTGCAAACTTGGACACAACTGTTGAGGCACTTCTAGCTGAGATAGAACTTTCACCATGAAAATTCTTACATGAACACCCCCGCTCCCTCTTCAGCAATGCTGCTTTACAGCCAAAAAAACCTGACGAATCATCAGTCCTTCGACACAACATTAAGTGAGGTGAGGTGGGATCAAAAGCATTTCTGCCATCTTGTCTGTACTACCTACCTCTGAGATTGTGGGTGGTCAGAGAAAATATAATTATCGGTATAAAAACCGGAGTTTTTATTGTAGGAAACAACAAGAAGGCAGAGAATGCTTAAACCATCAACTGTTAGGTTGCAAGTTTGACTGTTTAACCACCATGTGATCTTCATGTGAGCTGCATTTGCCTTAGCCTTGACTGACTGTATGACCATTAGATAATTAACATTTATTATACAGAAACCGATTAAATACCAGATTTTTCCAGTGACGAAAATTTTGTATCCAGTGAAGATACGATTTTTATCTTTCACATGTGAAGTTATCACGGTTGTCATGGCTACTTCAGTCTCATCCAATGAAATTTATAAAAGTTATATGCCTCAATGCTATAATATTCAAAATACATATAAACTCTACTTATTTTCTCTATTTTTGACCAAAAATCAAATGTGCGTAAGATCTATATTTTATTAGATTGATTCAGTGAAAAATGGAGTAGTCCAAGAAATCATTATCCCTGTATTTCATCAGTGTCTACATAATAAACAGAAAATTACATGGCCGCTTGGAGATACGACATTTATCTTCTCGTGTTGAAAAATATTTCACTTGTTCGCATTTCTCAACACTCGAAGATAAATGTCATATTTTCACGCAACCGTGTAATATCCTCTATATCTTACCATTAGGATCCAGCGCATAGGTATCAGGGTCAATCAGATCAATATTGACCCCCAAATCAACCTCTGTTAGCATCTCATGTTTGTAGTTCTTCTCTAAGGAAGTGGGCTTATACTCCACAAATCTGATAATGAATGAAGACATTAAAAAAGTTAGCATGCATGCATACACCAGTAAATGTGTGGCATGACAACAACCCTTTCACACACAATTGCTCTCATTGCATTACAATACTATTGAATGTGGACTCAAGGCAATTTCAAGAAATTTTACATTTCTGCCCAAAATTACCTTGCATCTAAGTTCAAATACATTGAAATTACTGCAAATGATATAAGTTTTCTGTGAAAAGGGTAACTGATGCAGAATTGTTTATATCAATCTACAGTGGTCACTATGGATAAAAATTATAAGACATGTCTACTGTAGAATCACATCAGTGGGACTGAGGAATAATAATTAATGTATTATTATTTATCAGTAGTTACTGTATGGAACTGACAAATTGAGCAATGACTTTCAGAGTCAGAATTGAATACATATTAAGTCCTAGGGCTCACTTGATTAAAAATTCCTGGAGAGAGGGTAAAATTGCACCTAGAGATCTTTGTCTCCAATAATAGTTAATGTCACTGTCCTGAAGAACATAGCACAACTAAGTAAGCCCATGGCACACGAAACAAAATAAGACACACTAAAGATGGCGTAATTGAGGGGAACACTGTGTTGCAGTTGGTTTGTCTGTGCGACTTCTGATTTGCATGACAAAACTACCTCACTTGTCTCCCCAGCACTACGAGCTGAATGCTAGACAGCACATGCTGGATCAGACAAGAGTATTGGTTAGCAGGTGATGCATAAAGACAACAAAGCTGACAAGCTTTGGGGAAGTTGCTGCACATACTTAACCGCACCATGCAGGAATGACCCTAGTTTATTGAAAGCACAAGTAACACGGCCAGCCCATTTTTAAAGGGAGGGAGGGAAAAAATTTTGCTAAATTGACAACACTGGCACAACAGAATTGCAAATTGAACCTTGAACAGCTTGCGTGAACTTTTATAGCTAGACAGTGTCTGTTGACATGGCCAGTCATAAAAGCTGTACTATACAACAGCTTGGCATTACATGTGTACCACCTTAGTTATGATCCTTACTACATACTAGCTCTATTGATAACAAACGCACCATGAAAGGCTCACTGAGAATGAATGTCATGTTCCATCGACAATATTTTATTGATCTAACAGTAAAATCTTGTCATAGTGGGCAATCAAGCTTTCTGCATTGTAAATGTATAAACACTGAAACAATGATTCCCCATTAAAGAGGTCTTAATACTGCTTTTAAAAGAAAATGTGGCTCGTGCAATGCTGGTACAAATGTAGGCTTTGTTATTGACTTGGTGGTGAGGGTTTGTAGAAAAGAGACAGACTGTGCTTATTACATGAACTTGTCACTGACCTGTTTGATTCAAAGGGATAAGTAATGAACTTGGCATCAAAGGGAATGTCTGGAAGATTGTTGTTGTACTTGACCCTGGATACAAAATCTGCTTTGCTGTAAAGAACACATGATAACAAATAAATGCAACTACAAACAATTCTCGAATCTGACTGGTTGTCAGTACCTTTAACTTGTGCCCTAACAGTGTGTATGTGATGTAGGTTACAATGAATTTCAGGTCAAAATGATTCCAATTGCAAACTACAATATGTAGTTTGATTTGTATTTTCTTTTGTTTCAGTTTGATGATAATGACTATAAAACAAAGGAAATACAATTTTAACCTACAGCATGTACATTATATCAAAGAAATTGCAATTAAGCATGTATCAGTAATGACAAAGTAATAGAGCAGTTTCACTTGAATGGGCCTCTTTTTCATGAATTTTAGAAAGAAACTAGTATCTTCAACAGTAGATTTTGTTAGTGACTTGTTAATGATCAAACCAGACCCCAGTTAATTTTATTACAACGCTATCATTAAGGGCCGTAACCTACAGTATAACACCAGTTGCTGAGTACACTTTATGCGGCCTCAGTGTTATGGGTAAACTTCCCTCTGGTTGGCACAATTTACTCACACAGCAAAAAGTTTGTTACCGGTGTAAAGATCAATTTAACAGGTGACTCAAAGCTGAATGTCAGACCAAAACTACCATAATAAGTTAGTCAATATTTACAAAAACATATCAAAAATATTTTAGGTACTTCAAGCCCAATATAATATTAATGGACTGGTCCAACTACTCGCTAATCACAGCAAATTTTTGCAATAATTTTAAAGCTTCGACCACAGAAGTTATTTTGAGTCACAAGGACTGATTTTTAGAAGTTAAATCAGGGTATTCTTGTATGTGCTTTACCTCTGATATGAACTAGAACAGGATGGCCACATTTTTGTCACTTCTGGCACAAGTAACTCATTATCCAAAACTGGCAAAATTTTTTGAAAAAGTTATCAATGTCAGATGATTTTCATAGGAACGTCCTTGAGAGAAATATGCACATGTAGTGGCACTGCAAAATGTCACTTAGTTTTCTCAGGCTTAGGATTGTAATGACACATTTACCGTGTGTGTTCATGTACAACTCTGTGATGGAAATTCTTACCTTACTGTGGAACGAAGTGAGCTTTGTCTGAAAGAGAAAACAAATTATGCAGTCGATATACATCAAGAGTGGAAAGTCTTTCCTATACAAACTGTTGTACTGCATATTCTTACAAAAAAAAGTTTTCCAAATCTCCATGCCTGTCTCAACAAATAAACACCATTTGAAAAGTTCTGTTCATACTGCACATGGAAGTCTACTCTTCAGGATTTGGTGCTCACAGCACATTTCCATACAAATGTAGATCAGACGAAAACCCATTTCTACTCGTCAACAGCTTGTTTTCCAACTCTTGGGAGTAATCAATCGAAATTTCGCTTTACTGCTACAGAGATCGACTGCATCCAAAAATTAATTATACTATATACATGTACAGCTGTATAAGACTGACTTTTAAAACTTTCATCGACTTTTGACGGATAAAACTTGACTCCAATTTCTGCGAATTGTAAATTTGAGAAGCAGTTCGCTAGTAATCTGACTATCGGTCCTGAAGACACGCTGATAGATTTACATGATCATAGTATCAGTATCTTTGCAGACAAGGACATGAGACTGTGTCACAAAACAGAAGACTGTGTGACCACTGTCTACGAAAAGTGGAACACAAAATGGAGGAGATGAAACTTACCTCCGGTCTTGATCCCTGTTTTTTTGACCATCCTGGATGGTTGGTGCCATTTTGAGCCAAGGAAAACTCACAGGAAGATGAAGATTCCTTTACACTCCTAAGATTTTGTGCTACATATTCACATGTGCGTCTCTTCCACAAGAACAAGATGGCTGACGGTGAGTTGGAACGCGAAAGGCTGGTACTGAGGCTAGTTCCAGGGTCTGCTCGTCCATTAAACAAAAAAACAAAAAGATTTTGAAGAGAAAGTTTGTCCAGGAGCCTGGTTTTTTCGCATCCACTCGCCGATTTTTTACATTTATCCTTATGCCATATTTCCCTTTAAGGGTTCTGCTTACAGGCTAGGTGGGATACTATTAATATTAAGGGCGGGATACGAGATGAAAATTTCACGGTGGCAAACGGAATGCAGGGTCTGGAAGGGGGGGGGGGGAGGTGGGGGGTCCTGATCCCGCATTCCCACTCCTCCAGGGTTTCACGAGAATCCTGCATCCCTCACTTTTTTCATCGCTATCCCGAATTTCGTTTCTTCTTTCCTAAAAATACATTTAAAAAAGACTAATTTCTGCAAAAGCTAATGAATTTAAGGTGTAGATTGGCCCTTTCGATTGTTATTTTGCGCTCACCTGGTTGATTCGCTTTTGCCGCTAAAACGTTTTTTTTTGGAGGGGGGGGGGGGGTCGTGACGATTTCCCAGATTCCCGACAGACAGGCAACAAAATCCCGCATCCCGTGCCCAAATTTTGGTGAAACCCATTTCCCTGGTAGCAGTCAAATCCCGATTCCCGTCAAGATATTTTTCGTTTTCCCGAATCCCGCACCGTATTTTGGTCAAATCCTGGACCCCCGAGAATACCCTTCCAGACCCTGGGAATGTGCTCAGTTTCGGCAGGTGGTTTGAAACTGGAACCACAAATTTTCGTGGTCCACAATTTGGGACCACAAGCATTTTGCTTTAAAATTTTTGTCGTGTTTAAATAAAGGATATGTGTGCGCCTATGTGAGGCCTTCGCAGTGTTGATGAATAGGCTTTTGCGATGTATATAAATAGATGTAGATGTAGACCGAAAGAAGTTCTAAACTGATACTGGGCCCGGGCTATATAACTAACAGGGAGGAGAATTTCAAATGATTTCAATACCACAGGTATCTGACATGATTCACCGGCTGCTTAGAATCGAGGACCGACCTCTAAGAACTGTCAAAAAGAGTTAAATATAAAGTTAATCAAAACTTTCTAAGCTATATTTTAGACAGATTTCATACAAAAACCAACTATCTTGAATATTATAAAGTTGAATCGGCCTTAAAAAAATACAGATATTCACCAGGCACAAACAATTTTTCTCTTAATGTCATATATATACCTGAATCTTGCCAGAAAGCAGATTTTAAAATCGTTTCTTTTTATAAACTATCAAAAACTGGTTGTTTCCTTGTTATTGCATGCTACACTTTTCAGATGAGCTAAACTTTTCAGATGCCAGCTTCATTAACTTGAACTGGCTAAAAAAAAGAAAAATATATTTGGTCATGCAAAATGTTAAATGGAAATGTTCAACATTTGTATCCAATATTTTCATGAGAAAGATGACGACAAGCGTTTTTAACAGTCTGAAGAACAAAAACTGCAAAATGTTGTCCATTAATGTCAATCTTTTTAATCTTACAAAAATGAAGTCATCGTAAACCTAAATAGTCCATATTAAGTTATTCAGGAGAAAAAGATGTTTGATCACAAATCGTAGAGAAATGTAATTTCATTCATCTGCGACGAGTCCGATGCGTTACTTTTAAAAAATAAGAATTTGTTTAGTGAAGACAAATTAAAGAAAACCAAAGTAATTAAAAATAGTAATATGGTCGGCAAAACTCAAAATAGTAACTCTCCAAACAAAAAATAACCCCAGTTTAGTAGATTCAACAGCGACGGGTATAGTTTTTCGGGCGTGCCAAATTTTTCTACACGTACGTTTTTTTTCTATTGAGTCTCTTGAAGCGGTAAGTCTGGGGAATAACTGCTCGAAATCCACCAAGACCTTACTATGAACAAATGCATTTTACATTACATCGAAACAGAAATTACAACTTGCAGTTTGTTTAACTTTCATTCCATTAAACCTCGTTTCGTTTTTTCAAACTTTGATTGTTTTTTATTTTTATTTGAACAGCCAAAATGGACTGTAAACGAACTAAAAGTGAGGATGAATGAATTAAGTACAGTTTTCTGCCTGATCTTCTGCATCTTCTAGGCTTTTATGTGATTTCGATGGTCCAAAATTTGTCAGTGGTGAGAAAAAAGAAATATTTCTGCCATCGTCATACCAGGGTTGTCAGTTTCTCTCTCAAATTTCCTCCGAAAGGGGTCGAATTGTATTTGAAAATCCGACCAAATGTTTGCTTAGAAATCTGTTTTAAAAGATAACTATGTAAACTTAGACTACATTATATCGAGATTAATACTAGCAAATTTCCTAAATAGAATTTCCATTCGCCGCAAAATTCCACGCAAATCCAAGAAAAAAAAAAAGCAAAAACGCAGTATGTTTAAGTATCCGGCTTAAAATAAGCGTTATTTCAAACAACCTGATAAATTAGGAGGGATTAAAAACTCCAACAGGCAATTTAAGAAAACATGTACATGACATTTAAATTTCCGTTTTCTTCGAGTGTTAATTAAACTGCTTTGCATCCTTTTTAGTTAGTTACATTTAACACCTTATATCAGCAATTTATATTCATAAAATCCACGAGGAAACAAATAAGCTGTGAATATTAAAATAGAGAGACTCCTTGGTTAAAACGTTTCAAATTATTTATTTCTACGGCTCTTTTTTACATCAAGTTTCGCTTTTTTGAGTGTGGAATATTGGTTCAGATTCCCAGTCTTTGCTATCATAAAGAAGAAGAAGAGGGAAAACGCCTTTAATTGTGTTTTTACAGCTGTACTGTCGTAAAAAACATGGCGAAAGTTTTGAAGGCTTTTTTCCTGCTGCTCTGCGTTCAAATATTCGCCCAATACGCTCGAGGTGAGTTTGAACGGTTTTGAAGAAAGACTAATTAAATATTTCATTGCTCTTTTTTAAATTTAAAACGACAAAAACACTGGCTTACCCTTTCACTCCTAAAGTGGCCAAACCAAAAATTCACCAAAAATTCCAAATTTCGTTTCGTAAAACCTTAAGAAATAAATAGTCCTATGCAAAAGTTCTGCCAAAGAGGTTTCATTTGAATGGTAACACGATAGGATTTTGTCAACAGATTAAAAAGTTAGAGTGACAAATCATCTCACCATAACTTGGTCTAGGAGTGAAAGGAGCGAAAGGGTTAACATCACACAAAGAACACTTTCCATAAAACTTTTAGTAAAACAAAGAGTACACAGAAAGATTTTTACCAGTTTACATGCAGTTGGTTTAACTTAAGGCCATAAGTTTGAAAGTCGTCATTATAGTTAGAAGATCACACTGTAGTTTCTATAATATTGCATGGATCTAACAAGAAACAATAGATTCGATTTACCTTCAGCAACTTACCCTTTTGTTTTCGGCTACAAATAGAGTGTAATTTTTGCCGTTGCTAGGTTTAAAAAAGTGGTTCCAAACCCGCTTTCTTTTACTCAGTTCATCGAACCTTCAGAGCTATTTGGAAAATCGGTGTGCGATTTTCTAAGGCTCGAGTGACCGTGTTTGTGGGTATAAATTCCTATGCAAGCTTTACTGATGAAAATGAATGAAAGAAAACGAACTGGAACAAATTTGGCAAAATTTTTTCCTTCTAAAAGGATCGAGAACCACGGCCACCGGCCATGTTATAAGTTGCTTAATTTATTAGTAAACTGAGTTTGTATCGAAAATAAACGGCAAAAAAGAATAACGTTCGACGTGCTAATGAGACTATGGCAAGTTCAAAATGGAAATGTCAACTAAAATGAGGACGTCGAAACACTCTCACGTTTCTTTTAAAATGCATATTTCTTTTGAAACGTTTTGCACAACGATAGCGTTGTTACAAACTAATTTTTGCAACGGATGGGATAATCGCTAGGATACGTGTTTGAGTGATAGATAAAGTTACACTAAAAAAATTACTGGACTTAAGTCCAGTGGAAAGATTTAACATAAGAAATTAAACGTTTCATTTCTTTAGGTACCTCATGGGAGCAGTTGCGAGGTTAGTATTCGTCATAACCTGCTTATTAAGTTGTCTTAAAGATCTCTTATCCATGACTAAGGTAAATTTATTAAATAACCAATCAACAAAGCAACAAATATATATTTAAACTTTTGAGTCTGTGGATGAAAATCCTATACTGTTTTCTTATTCACATGGAAGGTATTGAGCAATACTTTCCTTTGGTAGGGTTTGTTATGTTGCCACATGCAGTTGGTTCCAGTACGTTAGGAGCAAATTCCTGGAAAAATCTGCATGTAGCTCCTGATAGTCAATTCCAAGGCTGTCGATAAGCCTTATGCAAAACGAAAAACACTTGTTTAATGTAATTTTTCCCTTTTATAGTAACTTTCGGCAAGTTTACCCCATATCCGTTGACCAGCAAACAAGCTAAACAATCCGGTTGGAAACAGGACGCTCGTTGCTCAGGTAAGTACGTACATAAACAGGTTTAAACCTTTCCATACTAGGACCACGATCTGAATCATTACCAAAATTGAAGGTAAGAGCCGTACAATGATTCATTTTGTGCTATTTGTTGTGCTATACAAGGCGGTTCTCACTTTTGAGTCTGTGGATGTAATCATAAAGTGTAACCATTCCAGTGAAAGCTACTAAGCAGTACTTTCCTGTGGTGCTATTTGTTACCCTGTACAAGGCGGATATAAATTTTGAGTCTGTGGACGTAATCCTTAAGTGTGACCATTTCAATGAAAATTATTGAGCAGTACTTTGCTGTAGTACTGTTTGTTATGCTGTACAAGGTGGTTCTAACTTTTGAGTCCGTGAATGAAATCCTAAAGTGTGACCATTCAAATGAACTGAGCTATTGAGCAGCACTTTCATCCGGCTCTGTTAGACTGTACAAGGTGGTGTACTATATGTTTGAGTTTGTGGACGAAATAATAAAGACTGTTATTCAACTAAAAGCTATTGAGAAGTGTTTTGCTGTCGTTGCCTTGATTATCTTTGTAAGGAGGGGAATTTTTAGCTATGTTTTCTTTTCTTAGCAGTTTTCGCTCTCTGTTTATTCAGGTCGGGCTAACTTCTTTTATGGAAATCGTTTCACAAGAAGAGATGATGACGCTACACGGCTGATCTTTGACTGTGATGGCAGCTTGGCAGGAATACAGGCAACTGTAAGAACACTAAGGAGTTTATAATCTACTTGTTGCTGTGCTAACGTCAGAGGTTTCTACCGGTTTTGAGGGGAGCGTCTCAGTTCTCTTCGTGACGTAAATGGGGAGTTGTTGCACCGTTGAGCATGCAATTTTTGTTGCCCTTGTGTTAGTATTTGCATTTTCCAATACTCTAAATTCACTTACCCCACCCTACAAGGCACCTTTTTTTCCCGAGGATTTATTGGGGGGAGGGAGGGGGGGGCGCAGAGGGGGAAACTTAAACCACTAAACGAGTATGGAGACCCGTGATCTAACTGTGTTTTGCCGCGCCTTATATGGTAGGTAAACGGAGCCACGTCTATTTTGACGTTTTCAGCAGCAGAGTTCTCAGCCATTGCAAAGTCGCGAACAACAACTAGAACTGGGCACGCTGAAAATTTTTAAAGAGGATTTTACTGCAACATGATGACTGATCCCATATTTGGTCACAAAATTTTCAATAAAAACAGGAACATGACAAGCAAAAACTGACGTCATGATGACTCCGAAACGTCGTTTTCATCGTTAGTTTTTGCTTGTCTTTGCTTTTAATTAGTAAACCTTCCTTAATAAAAGCAAGAGCCATAAGATGAATGTCAGACAACCTGCTACTGGCTTTCGCACCACAGATTGACCGAACAGAAGACTACCCTACCATGTATAATCAGCCACCGTGGATCTCAACAGATGATGGGAGGGTCGCTCTCACTGCTTACTTCAAAGACCCCAAGGAAATCTGCGTGTGTAAAGGAAAGTGTAAAGACCGCGTCCAGCAAAAGCCTCCAATAGGAGATCGACTGTGGATTCAGATGGCTGACTTCCGGTTCAGCAGAAATGTTATGGTTATACCGCTGAACACGAATCAGATTGCGGGCACACCCTGGGTTGAGGGAACTTGCGTCCGAGCGATGGGTAATGTATAGAGATAACAGTAGTTTACATGAAGTATAATGATGGAACAATTTTCTACTTACCTTGCACTAAACGACTATTCTTCTGACAGGTCAGAAATGTAGCTAACTGAGAGAAGTAATAAATGCAGATCGCAGATTTTGTCTCAGTCTAGGGGTCGTTAGGAGTGAGAAAATGAAATGTTTTCTGAAATGATTGACAATAATAACATATTTGTTCTACATTTTCACTCCGTGCCTTCCATTAAAGAGGTATTTTTGCAAAGGTAATGACTGTGGGGGAAAAAGGATATCTTAGACTCGAAAAAAAAAATGTGGGTAACCGCGCATTTTTCAGAGATAATTAAGCAACCATAACTCTAAAAAAGCTTTAAAATACAGAAAAACGCGTGGCATTTTCTTTCCAAATTTAAGCGCAATTAAGTCTGAAAAATGCCTTAATTGTTAACCCCAATATTTTGGATTCTGAGAGCCCTTGCTAGATCTTGCTAAGACCTGCTTTTCCCAATAGCCATAAACTAAGCAAAAGTACCGTTGTAGTAGTAGGTGTCGTCGTTAAGAAACCCGAGTATCTCAGACCAGGGGCCCGTTTCTCGAAACTCCCGATAAATCTCCGGACCCGAAAACTCTTACGTGCAAAATATTGTCCAATAGCTATACAATTTTTATTGATTTTGAAAGGTGAATTTAAATCTTTATAATTTCGTGAAGCATATCGCTAAGTTTGCGCCAATAATTACCATTACCTGATAAATAAGTGAGCTCGAAAAAATTCTTACCGGGCCTGGAAAGTTATCGAGAGTTTCGAGAAACGAGCCCCAGACCCGAAAGAGAAGGCATCGTCCCAAAGAAATTGCTGCGGACAGTTTCAACATAGGCACGTAATGCGTGCAGAGACGATAAGGTTTCCGGCTCATAAGAGGAAGGAAGAAAGGAACTCAGAGACCATGCGAATAGTGCAAAGTCAAACGTAACAAAATATAAAGCATTATAAAAATTTTTGATCGGTAGTAAGAGCTAAATATTTTTCCTTGCCTTGAAAGGAATCCACTATCACTACAACATCTCAATTGATTTCGATTGTGACAAGGCCCTACCAATCTTCCTGCTGTTCAGTCAGCAATCAAAATCCCTGATTGGCTTTGGTTGGGGAGGCCCCATCGATGTGCCAAGCGCTGAATGGGAGAAGCCTCATCCTTCTGTTTTTGCAGTGAGTATAATCCATGATCAAGAAACATAAGGTTAAACCTCCTGTTAGCGACCACTCAAAATGTCATGCCTAAGTGGTCGCTTACGGAAGGTAGTCGCACACGAGACGAGAAGTCAGGCCACAGAAAGTCGACAATTTGATTTTGATCCGAGGTTAATTTTCTCTAATCCATGCACAAATAAGCCCAAATAAGTATATAACCCAAATTAGCGGCGAACGAGGATCTCAAGTACATTACATTAACAAATAATTCATGCTAGGGCTGTATGGCGCTATTCTGTTCAGTTTAAACGGGCTGAGATGGGATCATTTGTCAAGTGGTCGCTCGCTTAGAGGACGCTAGAAACGGCAGAAAAATTCAAACTGTCAGTCCACAAAGTGGCCGCTTACGAGAGGTGGTCGCCTACGAAGTTTCCAACTGTAGCGATTTTACTGAGAAAAGTTTGGTATTTGGAAAAGTGGTCGCTGACGGGGAGGGGGAGGGGGGGGGGTCGCTTACGAGAGGTGGTCGCACAGAGAGGTTCGACTGTATTGACTTATAAGGCTTTCCTGCAGCTGTATGCGCTATTTTGATAGCACGACAAACAAGGCGCGAAAAAACAGCACGTAAAAATATAAGGTCCCAACCAAACGGATTCAACTGACTTGCAGCCACTTTCGACTGTCCAACTGTCTCTTTTTTTACACAGCGATTTTTGTACACAGTTAAGAAACAGGTAGCATCCACCATATTGATAACGTTACAAACAGTGTGAAAAATAGAAGACCCTACTTAAATCCATTCAACACTTCCATTCAAAACCGTTTAAAACTTTTCAATTCGGCGTGCTGAACGCGTTTGACCACCCTGTTGAATGACGTTGAATGATGCCAAACGCTGCTGGATGAATGATGTTAAGTGGCGTTGAACAAAGTTTGATTGCCATCAAACATCCGTACAACAAAGTTGCATTTAACGATGTTGGATCCTGCTGGATCCTTTTGACAAAGGCCTAACGAAAAGGTTCTTTTCTATTGAAGACTCAGAGAGTTTCAGCTGAAAAAGAACGTAACCACACCAGTCTATTTTTTTCAGTTGCCTTTTGTTCAGGATTATTTTCTACTCCCCATTTAGTAAAGTTGTTAGATCGCACCGGAAATCTATTTCACCAGAAGTTATAAGTTTCGCGCACGAGTTGATTGATGTTGTTGACATTTTGACAGTTGGGAAATAAAAGTCCCCGGATTTGGGGAGAAGCGCCTTTTTCCCCGAAAGAAAAAATTGTGGTTGTGTTGCCATTTTTCTGGGGATTTCATGAATGGGAATTTGGGACTTTTTTGGACTTTTAGATTAGGAACCTAAGGAGAAACACCTTTTGATATTACCATTTTATCGAAAACTAAGCAAATATTTTTTTTTGCAGAGATCAATGAAACCTGAATCAACCCCTGCTTGCTTGAAAAACTACAAAACAGTTTCAGTTCAGCACGTCTACTTTGTGGATCCACTGAAAATTGTTTGCTCTTAAGCATGAGTGCCTGTTGTTTAGCAGTCGAACATATTTATCAACTTCTGTAATATATGAAATAAGGAAACGACCAAACAGTTACAAACAGATGTGACATCGGTATGGCAAGTTGTGTACTTAAATAAACGATCTATTATTGAGAGAGTCGTCGTTTTCATTACAGAACAATTAATAATTACATGATCAAATTTAATGTTTAACTACCACTTAATTTAAAATTTGTTTAAACCGTTACAACAATCCCAGTGACCAAGCTAACAACAAGAAAAAAATCTTCAAAAATCATTCTTCAAAATATTGAAAAGAGCCAGTGAACTGTAGTGCCCAAAGAAAGAACATTTGCATACTGCAAAACTGGGATAATTGATTACGATCTCAAACTAAGGAAGACACAAACGAAAAGGCATTAGGATGGGGGGGGGGGGGGGCTAAACTTAGACGTTGCTTCCTTCAGCTCGAACGTTCAAAGAAAATCTTTGAGATACAAAATTTGGATTTATCAACTAAATTAAGAATTTTAAGGTTAATTGAGGCCATCTCCAAATTTTTGTGTTTCACTTCCCCACCGACACAGCACCACAGTTTCCTTAGGAAACAATTCCTTTAAATTTTTTAATCCAATCGTTGATATGCAGGCAAATCATTTTGAAACTCTACAGCCATGATTAAACTTGCAGTTTCCAAAGGTGAAACAACCGATTACTATGCGGGCTGTGTTCTGCAAATTAGCATGTGACCTTCAAACGTGTTTTCCTTTTACCGAGAAACTAACGAAACTGAGTTGTTTTCAATTGTGTCAAAAGCTCATTTGCGTCTGCTTTGGTTTTGCTTTACTGCAGCCTGATTTGGGAAAAAACAAACAAACAAACAAACGAACACCTGCTGCGTGTATTCTCAACCAATCAGAAGTAGGACCAAAACCAATCGTGATTTGCTCCCACGCGTTTTCCCGCGCTTCTGTGTTCATGTTGACACTTCAGTTATCACTTCGCGTTCTGATTGGTTCGAATCTTCTGTTTCCATCTGGCTTAATGATTGGTTAGAATAATAACTTTGGTTTTGGTCTCGTTAACGACACGCAATGAAACCAAAAAGAGACTCCATAACAAAGATACCGCATTGGTAAATAGCTTTTACCACGTTGGCTGTAACTACGGCTAATATTATGGCCATTTCTCTAGTTAGAGAGTGCGACTGTTTTGTTTATTTGTTCTTGAGAACAATCAGGATAAGTTAAGTTTTTGCAACAAGATATCACTGACGTTACCTATGGCTTCTAATTTTGTTCGAACGGAAAGTTCGAAAGCTGGGTGCTATAAACTTCCCCTTTCACTATCTCTTCGCCTCTGCAGCCAACAAAAGGCAATTTAAACACGACTGTTTGACTTCGCTTCTTTCTATACTTTTGTGCTCTTTTGTCCCGGGTGTTAAACCGCCACTTGTCAATGGCAGTTGGAGACCAAATTTGTCATTTGTAAGACTCCATTAGTCAAAATTCTTTCTATCCATAATTTGTAAGCCTTTTTAAAAATTGCATGCTATTGTTCAAATTATTGTTTCTCCTTTGTCCAATCAGGAGTTTAGCTGGCTATTCCGTCACCAGTAAGTTTACTTGTAAAGACAAATTTGAAGATAATTTGCTATTAGTGGGGTTTTCGCTTGCAGATAAAGAAAGAAACTTGGTTTTAAAACGTTAACAAGAAAAGATGTCTACAATGACCAAGACTAGGGTATTTTTGGTCGGAATTGTGGTGCTCTACATAGAAATTGTGGCGAGCTGCGGAGGAAAAGGTCAGTAAGTTATAAATCTTTTATAAAACGATGTCAACAGATTAAATATAAATTTTCGGATTTTGCCATAAAAATTATCGTGAAAAAGTACTTTACAATTTTCTTTTACTGAATCTAAGGCGTAAGTAATCTAGAGAGAAAATGTCTAAACACAATGAGCTTTTCAGAATCTCGGATTTCTCAGCATTACCGACAGTTGCAATATTGATCCACAAAGCATCTTTTTATCTTAAAAAAAAAACTGTCATTTTTTTAAAATATCGATTGTCAATACACAACATTAAGCACCATAAATGATTCATTCTTAACACACACACACACACACACACACACACACACATATATATATATATATATATATATATATATATTTAAAAAATGGATCATACGTTATTCAGGTACAGCTTAAGCGTATGGTTAAGTCTTTTTAATGGCAAGGAAGAATCGTTAGTTTAAAAACTGTATCTAGCTCAATAATGTGACCACCGACAAAACAAAACTAAAATATGGCGCAATGTTAACGAGGTGGTCGTATTTTATAGGTTTGTTTATGGACTAGTCTTGTTTAGACAAAAATGGACCGGAAAAACAAGATGATATGGTTATATAAATAAAGTGGCACAACTTGGGGTACAAATTGTCCTTTCTAATTGAACTATTTTTCGTATAATTCTACTTCAAACTGATTATTTCTTCTTTGTCATCAATGTTCCCATTAAGCCACTCGAGGTATTGATTTAGAAAATGTTTTTTTCTTTTTCATTTTTTCGTACTTTAAAAAAAAGACATTTATGGTCAACCTTTTTTAGTTTCAAAACCACTTAACTTGTTTTCCTTATATAAATAGTCAGCGCTGCCATTTATCTATTCAGAACCTCCGTTTACACTGACAGAAAATAAATTTTGTTCGGAGGGATTATTGTGTACAGTTCATCTTTTGCTGAAGTTTCAGAATATATTAACTATTCACATGCAATACTACTTGCAAAAAATGATTAAAAAAGAGCGGTGGAAGAGATAAAAATCTAAAACGTTCATCAAAAATATAACGGTAGGTGTTTTAATATTATTCAATGAAATGGTAGCATGAGGGTTGTACTGAAACGGTTCCGGTTTTGTTTGTTCATTTCATTTAATCGTTTTCTTTGCAAACTGATGAGAAATGGAAAAGTAATTAAGTCAAAATAATCATAGAAATCCAAACAATAAAGGAGGTAATAAAGATAGAATTTAATTATATTTAGAGGTTAATAGAAGACGATTTGTTTGATTTGCTGTTCTAAGAGATTTTTGTTTTCCCACGAGAAAAAGAAGAGTGAAAATAAGCAATACTTAGTACAAATAACAACAAAGATTTGGCGAATTGCGAGATGTGGTATAATTTCAAGCGAGGGATACGGGACAAAGCGGGATTAGGATGAAAATTCTGACTAGCGCTGAATAGAGGGACGGGGCTAAAAACAACTGGTTGGAAAACCTCTACCTTGGACCTTCCGTGATTAAACAAAAAGAAAATCTTTCGCGACTCATTTATGTTTATAGCGACGTAATTCCTTTCAGCTTCTTTTGCCCTAATCTCGGTTTTACTGATACCTTGACATTTGCAGTTCAGAGGTATAAATACGAATGAAGTCACTTTTGCCGTTCCGCAATTTGTCAATTTAAAAGCGAGGGAGGGGAGGGGAGAGGGCGGGTATTTGGATGTTCTTAGAATGCAGCGGACCTTTATTTTTTCTTGGCATCTGTCCTCATAGTTGTTATCCGTTTAAAACAATAAACAACGGCCGGTTTCATGAAAACGATAGTGACAACAGTCCTTCTTTTTTTCCCAAATCAACAAATAACGCCTGATAATGATTTATGAAAATCCCGATGTGTTAGGTTATTCTATACTTGTTGTTACGATATAGACTACATTTAGTAGGTTTAAATTTCTTTATCTTTGTTTCTAGGAAAACACTGGGATCGCTTAATCGGTGAGTACACTTATACGGTTCAAAATTAAAAATGCATTTTATGGCTGTTAATTTTTTTTACAATGTACGTCATAAGGAAAATCCTTTTTTAAGTAATAACTTCTACTTTCCTTTCAGTAAATTTCTTAACTCCCAAAGTGCTTCCACGGACCGAAGACTCCGCTTTGAAACTTGGGTGGAGAAACGACGCCTCGTGCGGTATTATATGACGTTCCTTGTTATTGATGCCATTAGATAGTTGACTTCTTACTTTGACAAAATCAGATTGCAGATTTGCGCGATTTTCCTACGCTTCATTACAACTGGTTTACATAATCTGTTGCCCGTTTTGTCTCATTGGTGAGTTATATATTCTGCAGCTGACGCCATGTGCTCTAAAACGTGCTCATAATCAATACAAGTTCTCTGGAATGCCCTGCTTCTTTCTGAGCCAAAAAGATTGATCGACTTACCAAAACTTAACAAGTAGTTGGATTCTATTCGTGCATAGTACTTTATGAGGTATTTCAACCGCCGCGGCCGATTCTGAACAATGAAAAATTAGCAGTTATCTAATTGTATTGTCTTTACATGTTACAATGTTAGCACAGCACTTATTACTTATTGATCAACTTCGAATCACGCGTTACTGAAAGTATTGCCATGAATAAAGGACTCTTTCTGAGGGATCGATAATCTGTTTTCATCTCTTTGTAACAGATTCTGACAATCCATTTTATGGAAATCGTTACGTCCTGGGAAACGATTTGTCCACGAGACTGCTGTTTGATAACGATGGAAAATTGGCTGGAATACAAGGCACGGTAAGATTTTGCGCCTGGGGAGGGTTTGGTGGAGGGGGAAAAGCAATTGAGGCTTTACCTTACATAAGCCATATACAGCTGCCGTTGCTATCTAGAGGGGTATCGAATGGTCCATTAAAATTTTCAAGTGCTCGCAAAATTTAACCTTTGCTCGATTTGCTCGGAAAAGGTAGGCGAGTGCTCGCTTGCTCGTGCTCGCAAAACTTTCGCAATTGCTCGCATGCTGGGATTCTCGCTTTGTGTATAGGTTTTTGTGGTACAGAAATAAATGTATCTCTACATGGTACTCCTATGAATTCGGCTATCAAGTTCAGTTGAAAGCGCAAGACAATAACAAAAGTTATTAACATATACCTAATTCAAAACAGGTTGCTTTGGCAACTGGTCATTGGCAATTGGGCATTGAGCATTTGGGCATACGGAACACAATGGAATGCTTTGCTTGAGTGACCGCCAAACAATAGCTTCCCAATGCGCGATTGCCCAATGCCCAAAGCAACCTTTATTGAATTAGGTATATATATATGTTATTCTGAAAGACGAATTTGCGCATTATGTATGGTCAAATGCCATCAAATATACAATTCATTCAGTTAAAAAGATTAGAAAGAAGATTTACAAAAAGCATTATCATAGGGGTAGTGTGTCGGATTGAAAGGATGGGACATATAATTTCTGATCGGAATAACGTGGGAGGGGGGAGAGGCGGGGGCCTCAAATGGCATTTGTCATTATAATGCAGTACTGATATTTTCAGGCATTTGTTTGTGAAGAGAATTTTCGCCAAATATATCAAAAACAGCAAATCAGATATGGATACTCCCGCATTAATAAGCTAAGATTTGGACCCTTGAATTAAGAAAAGAAACATTCTTTCCTCTGAGTTCCTCCACCGCTAAGTCCACAACCGTTTGGACGCAACATTGATAGACTATTGGCGTTTAAGTACAGAAGTAGCTGGATGTATTATCAGCAAAAGCTATGTTCAAGTTCTCTTTCGAATTTCATCGACGTTGTCTTCCTGTTTGACAAATTAATTTCAGAAGAACAATCAGTCAGTTCAATTCGGGGTCGAGGTCTTTTAATTATTCTGTTTGATGTCAAAAAGATGCGTTGCTGTTAGCTGCTGTTCAACTGTTCAACATTAGGAGAAGAAAAAAGCATAGCGACTTAAGGCCGTGTTTTCAATAAAAGCTACAAACAGTTCTGCTATCAAAAGGAACTCTCTACAGCACTGCACGTTGCGATAGGTCTGCCATTTTTACAAGTGCTTTCGCGTTCAGCACATGTGAATGAGGTCATACAATATTACAAATTCCCCACTACTACCCCCGGGAAAATACAAGACCAGATAAATTTAAGGTAAATTCTCTGGGATCTGGGCGTGAAATGATGGCAAAGTTACGGTACCACCACGCGCACTCTAATAAAAGTAATAAAAACAACGTTTGAAATTACAAGAAAAAGGATTGCTGCTAGCGGGACTACGAAGTGCTCGCTGCTTGCCAGTTGTATTTTCTAAAGTGCTCGCTGTTCGCAAGACAAATTCGATCATTGCTCGTGCTCGCAAAAGAAAACGCAGTGCTCGCACGCTCGCAAATGCTCGCAAAGACCATTCGATACCTCTATATAGCTACGTACCGGCTTAAGAGACATGTTTTTCTTTTTTACCAGTTTCGGCCTGAAACACGGTGCCCATTTTTACCATTTCGGGCCGGAAATATGGTATGTTTTGCCTTTTGGTCTAAATAGGGTGCAGAAATGGATAAAAAGGTAACAGAGTATAGAGAAGGGTGTATAGGTATAACAGGTTTCAGATATAGATATACAGGAAAGGGATTTTATACCCCCCCCCCGGGTTTTTAAGCCACTCCCACAACTCTGTGGTGCTCATACTCCCGGCTTCGGTCGTTTTTAAAGTAGAGAATTATCCTCACCTATGCGATGAGATTTCTTAATTCTATCACAACATTTATGCACAATTGAAAGAACGTAGAAAACGACAAATAATGCCACCTTTGTAACGAAATCTAGAAGTCTATCACTTGCTCTGCCGAGATTAAAGTCTCTTTACAGGGAAGACCAATCTCCTACCCAGAGGAGATTGAGGACCCTGAAGGCTTTGATTAAGTATCCAATTCGAAATGTTAGCATACCTACATGTTAGCTCTTCAATTCAAATCGTAATGCGCATGTTTAAGATTATCACGTGTCACAGCACTTTCTGGCAGTCAGCAACAAAGCAAAGGGCGCTGGGAACGTGGTAAAGGTAAAGTAAAATCGACAAGAGCCACAGGACACCCACACGGCCGGAGATTATTCTTGTGTTCGGAAGCATGAGCCACAGGAGACCCACACGGCCGGAGATTATTCTCGTGTTCGGAAGCGTGAAGCAACTGAGAGTATTGCTACTATATATTACCCCCCAGCAATATCTCACTGGTACCCATTCCTACATCTAACTGCATGGAGAAAGACAATGTGGAGAAAAGATTTCTTGTCTGAGGAAACAACGCGAGGGCAGGGACTGGGCGTCGAACCACCGACGTCCAACACGCTAACCAATGCACCAGCGTGCTCCACAAAAAAATGGCTGGTTTCAAATTCAATTGTTGAACTCGTATTCTTGTTCTTATCCCAAGGTCCTTATTGAAGCAAGAGTTTGTACCGTGCACTTACAAATATTGTACTCCCCATCCCCTCTAGATTACCGAGTCAGACGATCTTATCCTCTCACCCACCCGTCCCCGACCAGCAGCATTTGTAAAGGACGACCATGGTCACTATCTTTTGACAGCCTACTTCATCAAGAAACCACAGGATGTCTGCAAGAAACGCAAACATCGACGAGACGACGATGGAAAGAAAGGAAAACACTACAAGGAGGACGCGCTTGTTATTCAAATGAGTGACGTCAGATTGTGTAAACCGCAGTTCATGGAAATACCACTGGACGCGAAGAAACTAGCGAACACCAAATGGGTGGAGGGGAAGTGTTTCAATAAGATGGGTGAGATGAATTGAATAACTCTTAGCAGACAAGGAGTGGGAGGGCCTGGGGATACAGGGGTGGGAACCATAAAAATAAATGGTGGGAAGAAAATAGAAGATGAAATAACAGTAACATGGAAAGCGGGATTTCTGAGAAGAAGATGACGGGAAACGGGAAGAGAATGAACTAGACGAGACCAAGCAATCAAAGAAGGCAAAAAAGAATAGTCTGAAGGGAACGGGAAAATTTAAGGAATGAGCGCAAGTTCTTACACACACATTTCCTCCTTGCTCCCTTTAAGATGATAAGTTTAATGCTTCTCGTGTAGTGCAAACGACATAGAGCGGTTTTCAATTGATTGCCGAAAGTAGTCTGCGTTTTCTTTGATTTTAGATTACTACGCCATATAGTTGCGTTGATGAAAGGAAGTGTTAGGAAGTTTAAAAGAAATCATTTTTATTAGAACGTTTTTACTAGTCGCAATTACGGGTTTACGCTTAAAAGTATTTCTTGTTTACAGTTTGTTCGTAGTTTAAGGTCATTCAAGGTTTAAGCTAGCCTACAGGGGCATTTCCTTAGTTTTTGAGTTGTACTGTCTACTGAAAGGATTTGTTGAATTTAGGTGTGGTATCTTAAAGTAGGCACACTTGAGAATTAAAGCTGACCTTGGATTTTACCTACATGAAGGTTCCTGTTTGGGTTTATAGTCGAACCTTGTAGTTTTATCATCGAACTTTTATTGGTTATCTTCCACTAGTCACTGTCAAACATGTAGGTGCGTTTCACACTCTGTGACAGCAAAAGAAGCAAAAGTTTCCACGGTCAGCTAACCTAAGCAGGTATACAAATTTGGCTTAAAAGAAGCTTGATTGTAGCTAGAAGATTATTAGAATCAGTTGAGAAGTTCAGAAGCTCAAGTCTCTATAATAAAGAAGCCTTCACCTAGCAGAGTCTTGGTGCCTCTACGCATTATCAAGCGAGTCGCTCGTCAACAGAAGTCGCGCCATTTTTCACAAGCATTCAGAAGTACCAACTAAAACTAACGGCCAATCGAGACTTCCTCGCACGCGTTTTCCTTCGCTTGATGCCGGTTATATGCTTTTGCTGCGAATTTTGATTGGCTCGATGTGCGTTTGTGTCTTTGATTTTGGTTTTACGATAATGGACAATCGAAAAACACCCTAACTCGCACTAAATTTCTTCATATTTCAGGAGTCCACTACTGGTACGATATTTCACCAGAAATGCACTGTGACCAGTCATTCCCTGTATTTCTGTTGTATGATCAGGCATCTCAGCGTTTGAAGTCGTTTGGATGGGCCGCCCTTGCTGATGTCAAGAGTTCTTCATGGGAGCACCCCCCTATTCCGTATCTCAGGGTAATGACTTCATCCGCTTTCGAATCCTGCATAGCAGTCTAGTACCATTTAACAGAGAGCGCTTTCCGTTTGTATGGAAAAACTGGTGAGAATTTTTCGCTAAATGGGACAGGATAACTTTTCCACAAACAAACAACGCATTTCATCAAAGAGCATGGTACTAGTATGGCGACGCAAATGGTACAGCGATATTCCGATAATTCGGGAAAACCGAGAAAACAGGAATACCTCTAAAGGTATTCTTCTTTTTTTGGAAAACTTTTCAGTGAAAAGGTCTGTTCCGTTTGATTGCCCACCGGAACAACCGGTTGTTCTACACAAAAGGAGAGCACTCTCGCGGTTTGCGGCGGGATTTTTGTATGGTTTTCATTCGAACTTCGGCTTTTTGCTTTTGAGCACTGTGAAGAGGCCTGATGACCGGCTGAGCAATCTTTTGCTCAGCGTCTTCCTTGTCTTTGAAAAGCGTTTGGAAAACAACTAGATATTTAGCTTGTCAAAGGTGACAAAAGCTCTGGTATGCTTTTATCTGGCGAGATAAGAGGTAATTTTAAAAACCTTCTTCTTTTTATTCACCCAGCTATTCTTCAAGGACGTCCCCAAATGCTTGTTAAGCCGGAAAGTGATTTCCACTCAGCATGTCTACCTCACTGATCCTGGCAAACTTACTTGCAGCGAACCATGATCAAGTGATGACCACGTGATAACTAAAGCTAGACACGTGATGCACAAAGCTTGATTTTTGCCGCACGATTGTTACATGAAGTGTTAAATAAATAAATGAAGAAAAGAATGTTGATCTCTAGTGATTATTTTATGAGTTTGGTAATTTGTACGAAAGCCTGGTATTCATTTGCTAAGAAATTTTGGTTGTTTGTGATAATATACATTTCTGAGTGCATGCGCAGTCTTGTGTGAGCAGGTGACAGCCAGTCAAGGAATCTGTCAGTTATGGAACTTAAAATAATTTGTAAGCCGCTGTAGGAAGAGCACGGGACGCACAACTAACATTGTGACATAATAAAAGGTAAGAGAAGATAAGGGCCAATTAACATTTCTTGATGCAGCGCCTTGTCTATTGTTTAGTGTCGTGAAATGAAATGCTCGAACGAAACTGAATAAAGCGGATAGAGTAAATCTTTCATCCAAAACATTCCCAGTAGGAATTAATTTATTCATCAAACCCTAATAAGCTTAAAAAAAAACTCATATAGTCTTTAGAATACGCAGTTATAGAAAAAACTTCACATCCACGCTTTCTTGAATTTATCTTTAGCAATCGAGGTGTCTTCGGAAAGCAAACCGTCAGTAACAACAACCTGTCGAGACCTGTCGGCCTAAGCTAGCGTTAGAAACGTGCTATGAATGCTTAATTTAAAAGATTATTTTGTTTCTTATCGCTCGATAACCACATTTAAGACTCGCAAATTTGAAACTTTGTATGACTGTACTACCGCGAATCTTTTGAACGACTGTAAAATCAGCAAAGTTCTCTGGAAACCTGCAGAGATTTCCGAATTTTTTTCCTTTGCAAACAGCTATTTCTTTTCACTTTCTTTTCATTGTTTCTAGTAATAGCATAATTCAGATTAAATGTCTCCATTAAAACTAACTTCTTCTTTTCAATTACTATATTCTATTTTCAATTATATTTTTAGTCAAGACGATGTAGTTCCGTCTCAAACCACTGATATGGCCCGCAGGGAGCTGGGCCCCGGTTGTAAATTCACAAGAAGAAAGAAAACATTAGCATTTGCTGGAATAGTATTGGCAGTCACTGCACTAACACGGATTATCTATTCAACTTCGCCGGATGAAATCAGAGCTGCTGACTTAATGAGACAGTGGTGCCGCATAAGACGAGCGCGGGTCGACTGGGAACAAATGTTGAAACCATGTAAAGGTAACATCCAATGGGGCAGTAAACTTCCCGGATGGGAGTCTGAATACCGCACTGATCCGGATGAAAGCTATATTTCTTTGTGGGACATTCGACCTTGTGGCGAATTTAGCAGGCTGAGTATTAGAACGGTGGCCAGCAACGGATTGGAAAAGAGAATAGGGGGCGATTCATGGCGAGTACAACTAAAGGGCCCGGCCTCAGTGGCTGGGACAGTTTTTGATCACATGAATGGGACCTATGAAGTCTTGTTCCTGATCATTGAACCTGGGGACTATCAGGTGGAAGCAATTTTGGATCATTCACTCTGTGATGGATTCACTGATCCCCCGCCAAACTGGTTTGTTACAGGTATGCTCCACTGTTCACTAATCTTACTTTATTAACAGTGTTATCGACAGTAATTTTATGGTTATTCGCTTTCAGGAGTTTTTTTATCTGGTTCTAGTATCGTTAAGTGGTTAGGTTAAGGTGCAACCCTGCTACGGAGCTTCTATTTACGATCTGGCGAGCAAGCGAAGGGAAAAAACGCTTTCCATTTTTTCTCCCCCTTTTCTCCTCGTCAGCTTGTAAATAGCCTCTTCTCTGCCCAGCCGTGCGAAAACCCAACCGAGTAGGCCTGCTTGCAGCATGTTCTCAACCAGTCCGGAGGAAAAAACCATGACGTTTTATTGTGATGAACGTATGCTGGCTGTTTTGTTTCTTTGTGCCGTGATTTGATGCCATTCTAATCAGCCTTAACTTAGTTCTGATATGCTGAAACGCAGTTTCATTAGAAACCCACCGCATTCATCAACCGTTAACATTTAAATTGTTACATTAGGGAATGCGCAAGGCAAAAACCAACAAGAGGGAGTCCTGAGTCCGACAAAGCTTGGCGCTGAGCGACCATATATACTGAAACCGCTGAGATTTGGAAATCCGATATGGATAAGCATTCGCCCAACGCCACCCGGGAAACAGCCTCTATATCAAGGTGAGGCAAGTAATGTCTTGAATATAAGTACTGCTTTCGAAAAATCTTTCTTGCAGCCCCAAAGGGTCCGGTTGTGTTTGTCTTATCAGAATCCTTATAAACACGCTGAACAAAAGGTGAAATTTATAATTCAGTTCTTTTACAATTACTTTGTTAGACTGATTACTTAACTTGTAGTCAGGGTTGTAAATAATAACTTGAGAAAACAGCCGACATTTCGCGAGGTCGCCACTTGAGCCCTCGCAAATCGAAGTCTGAGTAACGAGCCCAGGAACTCCATAGTAATGACGTGTCACTACCCAGATCTAGGTAGTGCTTCTGCTTGGTTGAAACGGGAGGGAATTTCATTTCAACCAATCAGAAGCCCTGCCTAGTGACGCGTCATCACTATGGAATTGCTGCGCTCGTTACTCAGACGTCAGTTTGCGAGGGCTCAAGTGACCTCGCGAGACGTCAACTGTTTTCTCAGGATATGTAAATAATAATATACATTTATTGGTTAAATGGCAAACGACATGACGACCAAAACTTTGTTCTTCAGTGGTACAGTCGGCGAGTTCAGGTTTTGATTTAACCTGTGGGATCCGGTGCAATTTTCTTTGGGATGGATTTGGTAACTGGGTCAACGGTAAGCAAAGGGCGTCAAGATGGAAGCCTTTTATCACAGCAGACGGTAAGTTGTGATTGGTTAAAATTTTATCTGATCGATACCAATTAATCAGAATTTCAACAATAGGCACAGGCACAGGGAACCCAGACAGTATGTAAGCCGTCAGAATCAATGTACAGTACACATAATATAATATGTCATTTTTTTGTGTGGGAAAAAAAACAAGGTAAATCTCTTCAAAACGGCTTCAAAATGGCTCTAAGGACACATAAACAGCAATAAACATAACACCAGAGACGAGGCAATTCAGTTCTATCATGTACATATTGCATTTGGAATATACTTCGTGCATTCTGTAAATCTGTGCTAATTGCTAACTGAGTCTGGGAAGCCTGTTTTGCAATATTTGGCGGAACACGTTGAGCAAAAAATCATAAGAATCATATTAAAAGCAACAAACACTTAATTCGTAGGTTTTCGTTCTGCAACTAAAACTGATTTATCTCGGTTCTACTTCATATGACGATTGCACAACACTGCAGCGTACTAGTGATTTTTCAGAGCGTTGCTTTGTGAAACATTCCTTGCGTTTTACCTGCGCGTAGTACTTTTGTCACAATATCTGCTTCAATAGTATCTTTAAATGCAACATCGAATTTACATCAACGACTCTCATGAAAACCTACTGTAACAACGCCTTAATACCTTAAGTCGTCAAATCAAGTGTTTCCGTATTGCAGATAGAGACAGGCACAGCTCACTCAAACCTAGTCCTCTTCGGCCAAACAGCGTGCTGTGGATATACGGAGACTCCGTCAGTGAACAGTTTTTCTGGGGTGTGAGACCACGGCCGTTGTGCACTAATGTTTTTAAGTGGTGCGGACATACGTACAATTGGATCTATCAGTTAAAAGGTGACTAATGTTCGGGTTTTAATAATGTGTTCAAAAAACCAGATATGTGTGCATCAGCCTCTTTTCTCAAAAACGATGGATTTATCGCTTTGACTTTCAGGCCTCCAACTGCAATAATTTTTTTATGTACTTTTACTTTTGATAACCGTATTAGTCGAGTCGTATAACAATAATTGTAAATCTTTCTGCTTTTACAAGTGTTCTGCATATTTTTTAAAAATTTCTGACCGCTCTTTCTCTAGCATGCGTCGCAGACGTAATTTAACTACTGCGTCTGCAGTGCAGACTACTCTTCCTCCTGTTCTCTGAAAGTAAACAGTGTGATTTTCCCCCCAAGCGAAAAAAAAATTCAATTTCTAACGATCGACACAGTAGTGATTACTTCGATTTCGTGTTTCGCTCTAGTTTGCTTAGACTTGCTACAAGTCACTCTTTTTTTCTCAGGGACAAAAGAGATGTTTAGCTGGTGATTGAAAAACGCGCTCTGTCTATGTGCATGTGTAGCGCGGTGATCGTTGCTTTGATGATTGCAAAACTCGCGCGGAATATTTGCTTGTGTTGCGCGTGATGTGACCGTAGTCAGAGCAAGCCACTTGGAGCAAGTCTATAGTTTGTCCTCTCTTCATTCTAGTGTAATTTTGTGCTTTGCTTTACACGGTATTCTTGTTTTAAAAGCAGTTCTAATCTCTCCTTCTTTCCTAATGTTTCAGGAAATCTGTCAGTGGCAAAAACCGCTGATGACAATCTGGATTTTAATTACATGAGAGTCGCTAGTGAAGTACTTGACATTATAACAAAACCATACTTTGACAAGAACAGCGTGATTCTGTTGAATGCAGGCCTCCATTACTTGGAAAGCACAAACTTTTCTAATTATCAAAAGACGATTGGTTCCATAATAAGGCTGTTTGAAGAAACAAAAATGGTTAAGAGGGCGAATGGAAATCCACTTTTTCCGGGTGAAATGATTTGGAGAACAACAACAGCGCTAAACAAACAAAAATTGGATGCAAAACACATCCAAGCGAGAAGATTTCTAACTTATCAGGTATGGAATATGTATATGTGTTTCTTCTTTCGCTTGATAATTTGCTTTTGTTTACTTTTTTTCGGTTATCGTTATCAAGTACTGCATTGACCAATAAAGCAAGCTTGATGTCGTTACCAAATTCTCGATATCTTCGATATTTGAGTACTTGCGATCAATATCGGGTATTTCCATGCCTTTCGATACTGCTCACGTGACCACTTACAATAATAATTTACTCATAAAATCATCGCGCTAAAAAGCATTTGCGAATTTACTACAGAAACATGATTAAATAAAGAATTTGCTTTTTCTTTTTTCTCTCCCAGCAGCGAGTTCTGCTCTTCAACGCTTTCGCCACTTCAGCCATGTGTCAAGCGAATGTCCCGGTGCTGGATGTCCACCCGCTCACTGACTCGTATCCATACGGGACGGGTAAACCTTCCCGATCCAAAGATGCAGTGCATTATGAACATTTTGTCTTTGAATCAGCGGAGAGACTACTGGAAGATTACTTTTACAGAACTTATAAAAATGAATAATCATTTAGCTCCTACGAAAGAGATGGAAACTAACGCAATTGCCCATCTACCTCTTCACCCGAGTTACATTTTCGCTGGTTTCAGTTTCATTTTCATACGAGCCCTGTGTTTTCTTTTTGAACAGAAAATGTTAAAGTCTCACATTGCAAGACATGGGAGACCTTCACTATTAGAGATTCTCAACCAGCCCCAATAAATTGAAAGTTTTCTCACTAAATTTGTTATACTTCTTAGATCCGGTTCAAAAGCCATACCTCCCGTGCGCTGAACTAATAATTAATGCTAAGGCAACTATACTACGTCTAAATCAGGAGTTAACAGTCATGAGCCCATCAGCTGGAGCCTCTATCTCCCATATAAAACCCGAATCAGTCAACTTTTGCGCTTATCTTTTTATTTTTAGAATGCTGCAGGGCTCTCGGATTCCCGCTCTCGCTTTAGAATGTCCAATCAGAACAAAGTCTTATTGTTATTTATAACCCACCGATTAATTTTCGGCGCGCTGATTGGACGAAACATTTCACGTGGTGCAAAATCGGACGGCAGGTATCAGGCGATACCCGTAGTCCGATTGATGTCCGTCGTCGGATTTTATTGATGAGAGAAAAACAAGAAAGGAAGTCACGTTTTCAGGTTTTAACTTGTCAGATTTATTCACAATGTAATAAAATCGAGTAAACTAACCAGGTTGAATTTATTTACTGCAAAATGTGCCTTGACCCTCACTAAATGTTTTCTCTTTACCACAATAAAGCGTGCTCATTGTAGAAATTAAGCGGAGGGGAATAAAATAAATAAACCCTGTCCTGGCTTGCTGGTATATCGGAGTATAATGCCCTTTGGCTGAAAAATTGTCCTCAAAATTTCACGGTCTCCTTCGAAGCTTCGCTTCTCGGCCAACTGTTCATTTTCTGGACAATCTTTCAGCCTCGGGCATTATCCTCCGATATACCAGCCGCCAGAAGGGGTTTAGTTACTAACTATCGCACGCCGCTGATCTAAATCTCAGCTCACCTCAATAAAAAATAGAAAATATTAACTGTTTCCAAGAGAGGATAAAGGGGTTGCTTGCTTGGGGGGTGGGTGGGGTATTTTTACTTTTTGGGGGGGGGGGTGGGGAAGGTACCCTGTACTTCCTACACTCAAAACCGTTTTTTTATCAGTGTCGCAGCAAAGTTGGATTTGGTGTTTAAACCCACAGTTGCTCCAGCGTGGTATAAAGGTCGAACCTTTTTGTATCCGGCAAAGCAAAAGAGGTAGTCTGGCTATCAACGCGAGCGTTTTCCGAACACGCCGTTTAAAAGCGTGACTGGCTAATTAGTTTTCTTAAGCGAAGATAAATTAAAATATTTCTCTTTTCTAAGAAAAATATTTGTTCTCAGCTATTCTTTTTCTGTGAATGCAGCACCATATTCTCGACTGGTAGTGTGATATCACGAATCACGTGGTTGGTGCATGTAAAATCAAACAACGCGGCTTTTAGAAAGACATCGTACGATATTAAACGGTCTATTACCAGCACGACCTTCTAGACCTTGAAATGAAGCATTGTTGGTCAGAATAGGGACTCTGCTATAGACACGGAATTAAGGTAAGAAACGTGAGACAGAAAAAAATTGCTCAAAGTTTTTTTTTTTGTATTTAATGATGTTCAACTTATGATACCTGCAACGAGGCAAGCTTGAGTGATCACCCTGTGTTGTCTTCCAAAGTTAATTCTTTCATTTCCGGTAACTCTCCCGTCATATAAGTGCACATTTTTAGATAGTACTAAAAAAAAACTCCATTTGCGCTTTATATCGTAACATGTGAAAAAACAATAGCACCTCTGGAACCTCTGGAAAGTACTGTTCACGGTTTTATTAAAAACAAAAATAAGATAATCAGATTACAGATCAGAGCCACGTTATTGGGCCATGCAACTGGTGCGTTTGGAGTCTAGGAGTGGAGGAAAAATCTGTTAATTCCTCATGATATAAACTTTCAACAAACAGTTTTACTCCATAGATTGATTTGTCAGTTTTGTACTAGAGGGTGTAAACTAAAATTTTAAGTTATCCGAGACCGCTGTTTTAATGATCGATTGCAATATGAGTACGTAGAAATTAAAATTCTCTGTTTCTTTCGTATCCACGTGCTGCTTAACTAACATAGATTTCAAGTGTTATGATCCAGTTTCTTAGGTTGGCCATAACATAGCATAGTATAGCCTTCTTCCTTAAATGTTTTCCATCCTTTGGAAATAATGCGATTGCCAATGCTTTCCTTCTTAATTGGTGATGCGTAGATCTATGAAAACTCTGTTTGTTAATGTGTTGAATGTTGAGAGTCAGGTAAGTAAGTATTATACCGCTATATATGTCCCAGAAGGCTGTTGTAAACTACATGTTGATCTCAGTTTATTTGTAAACAAACGCAACAATCTTAGACTATTGCCTGCACCCTTGAATGACTGTTAAGGCTTAGAATCCACAAAAGGGCGTCACAGCATGCTAGATTTTTCAACCATTTAAACCTCATATTAAAGTTAGTCCTTTAGTTGTTCTACGGTTTCTGTTTGTTTACCAAATCCTAAAATGTATTAAGAAGTCCCTGAGCTACTGTCCTGTGGTGTTCTGGAAATGTAATGGTGTTACTTTTAATACGTTGGACTTAGAGTGTTCTCTGTCGGTTACTTTCTTAGAAACGAAACTCTTACTCCGCTCTATCTGTGTGTGTGTCTGTCTGTCTACCCAGCAGGTGTGGTATATTAATTCATGCACAAATCCTGGGGATGACTCTGCGATGGACTAGCTGCTTAGATATGATACCCGAGTAATACTCCTAGTTACCAATGAATCGGGATAGGCTCCGACCTTGTGAGCAACCTGTGGCTTCCTGCTAGTGAATCGGGTTAGTCTACGGCCGTTTGGGCGGCCTGTGTCCTAGGTCCTACTTTCTCTTGACTCAGTTAACCCCGAGCCAGCTCTACTTAAGCATATTTGGGAGTTAAGGTTTAACCTTTTTCATCATATCCTATAGGTTACCTACTTAAGACTACAGTGATTTCTACAGCATCGACTGGCTAGCAATGAGTCCACACTGTAACATCGTGTGGCTGCTATGAATGATTCAAGCGATCTTTAGCCGATACGTTATCACAAAAATCTCTTCTATGAGTGACTCTTTAACAGATGAAGACGTGTACTCAGAACACAGAAACGGGCACAACGCCATTAATGACCTACAGAGAACATTTCAGAGCGTACTGCGCTGTCCACCAGGGTTGCGGCGCAAGATCCGCCAATTCTGCATTTCTGCTCAAGTGCAGGTGATTCGAGGCAGGACATTGCGGGGAGTACCCCGGATGTTTGTCTTGCGCAGAGCGTTCTTTCTGTTCTGGGCTCTAACTGTGACGCTGTTTGTGTATCTCAAGTGGTATTTCCCACTATACCTTACAAGCACTGTTAGTCGGAACAGTTTGGAGGAGTTTGGGAAGGACTGGTGCCGAGTGCGCAGGGTAGCGACGGACTGGGAACTCCTAAAAAAACCTTGTGAGGGTAATACCAAATTTGGCATCAATTTACCTGGATGGGGACTGGAAAACAGAACTGATCCTACGCAAAGCTTTATCACGGTTATGGACATCAAACCCGCTGGCGAGTTTAGCAGGTTTAGCATACAGTCACAGACTTCTAACGGGCAACCCAAGACTGTAGGAGGGGACGATTGGAGGGTTTTTATATGGGGACCAACTGCCCTGGTGCCGACTGTGATTGATCACGAGAACGGAACGTACGAGGTGCTGTTCCTCATCCTGGAGCCTGGGACCTACCATGCATCGATCGTCCTGGATTACTCACTGTGCGATGGAATGAAGAATCCACCCGACTATTGGTTTATGCTTGGTATGTTTATAACATGTTTACATTTATGCAAGATTCAAGACCAGAAGCGTGCGCACCGCACAAAAATTTAGCTTTGAAGTCCTCTGATTCGTATCAAAAGCTTGACAAAGTTTCCAAAAGATCTTTGACACGGACAGCCAGACTAAAGACGTTTTGAGCACTTGACGCGCATTAAAGTTACCAAGTTACCAGACCTTAAATGCGCTTCGCAGGTGCATCAAAGCTACCCTTGTATGAGATAAAACAAGATTTTACAGCCCCTTGACCCTTCCTTTGATAATGTCAAACGCGCACCAGTTGTCACTACAGCCAAAGTGGTCCTCCCATATTTGACATGCCCTCAATAGGTTTAGCAAAGGTAGCCTTTGTCACCTTTGACAGCATGTCAAAAGTGGTTGTGAAAGACAATTTTGGTGTAGTGACGGGAGGGGAGTGAAATCTTAAACTGAAAAAGAAATAGAGTCTTGGTTCCAAGGATGAGAAGGCTCTTGAGATCATGGAGCTCTATATCTCACTTTCTTCCTTACCACAACCTCCACTCAACCTCCTTCCCTTTTCCCGTTCCCAGTCTTTTTACTTTGATAAGTAAAGTCCTTTGTATTACAAAAACGCACCACCGTCAATTATGGTTCTCTTTTCCTATGTATTCTAGAAGTCTTGACCATTTTTGTCGAGTTCATAAAAAGAAAATTTTACAGTAAATACACTACGACAAAATTCACAATTGAGCGAGAACTTACTAGCTTAACTGTTCATTTTTCTTCATAAGGAAATATCCATGGCAATGGCCAGCCGCACGGAATTATTAGGGAGCCTTATGTTTATCTACAGAGGCCTCTGTGGGAAGGAATACCACTGGCCATTACAGTGCCGCCATCGTCTGAGCCCACAAGATACGAAGGTAAGATTTATCCTCGGAAACCCATTGGAAGATAGTCAGAGCGGGAGGCAGATAAAACGGGCCAAATCAGTGCGAGCGAATTTTTACAAGATGGGATTTCGTTCGCACCGATGTCGCCCGTTTAATCTGTTTCCAGCCTCTGGGTTTCCGGGGATGGTTAAGATTGGTGTCCTGCGCAGACATCTCTAGTCCTGGTCGTAGCAAACTGGAGATTAGTATCACTAACGTGGGAGAACCGAGTACTAATTTCCAGGCTCCCCGAGATGACCGAGACGAAAAGTTGCCTGTATGAGGTCTTCAGCTGGGAGAGGCCTCTTTTGTATCAGGGCAATCTTTTAGTGCGTAAGCTAACACCATCTTGTTGTGTGATTTTCAGAATTCCTAAGCTATGGACTTGAAGATCCTCCCGCTTGTGGCCTGGATTGTAAATTATTATGGGATGGCTTTGGCCGCTGGATCAACGGAACCTGGAAACCGCAAGTGACAGGTTAAATAAATTCGACCCTGAGGTTACACATAAGAGCTTAATTAGGGCGATCAAAACAAAAAGAACGAAAAATTGACTCTAAAATCAACTTGCTAAAGGATATTTTTTGCAGTAAGTAACCAACACTGTTAGAAAGAAGAAACTGAACTTGCACGTCTATATTTCATTTCGTTTTGATAGGTAGGGGAGGGGGTACTTTGGAGCCCTGGAGGCCCGAATTGTTTGTCGTGGAGCCTGGAACCCGAAGCTTTTCCTATCTTGGGGCCCGGCCAAAAATGCGGAGGTTGGCTAAATGGACACAGGGAGCTCTAGAGCCCCGATTTCTCTGTCTAAAACATGGGGGCCTTGAAGTCTCCATGTTTTACCCCAAAGCTCTGGAGCTTTGAAACCCTTTTGGGACAGTGAGTAATGGAAACACAAAAACAGTTGGACTTACATGCCCTGCGTATGCAGCCTATGAATTTGAGAAATTTTAATAAGAAATAATTTTCCCCCTTTTGAAAAATGGTTTATAAGATGTTCCATCTTTGTGATTGTTTTGCAGGTTTGTGGGTGAAAAATTCTCCAAGAAATCGTGAAGGTGTGTTGTGGATCTACGGAGATTCAAACGCGGGAAGATTTTATCGCTCCATCCGCCAAACACCATTGTGCAAAACAGTTTTTCGTGGTTGTACTTTTTCATATAACTGGATTTATCCAATAATAAACGCTACTGTGGAGATGAATCAAAGAAATTTTCTACCAATAAACATAATTCGAGTCTTGGATGCTATAGCCAATGTTATTCATTCTCGGGACATGAACGACGGTTTCTATCTTAAAGATAATTATCTATCTTAAAGATAGGTTTCTATCTTAAAGATAATTTTAATAAGAAATAATTTTCCCCCTTTTGAAAAATGGTTTATAAGATGTTCCATCTTTGTGATTGTTTTGCAGGTTTGTGGGTGAAAAATTCTCCAAGAAATCGTGAAGGTGTGTTGTGGATCTACGGAGATTCAAACGCGGGAAGATTTTATCGCTCCATCCGCCAAACACCATTGTGCAAAACAGTTTTTCGTGGTTGTACTTTTTCATATAACTGGATTTATCCAATAATAAACGCTACTGTGGAGATGAATCAAAGAAATTTTCTACCAATAAACATAACTCGAGTCTTGGATGCTATAGCCAATGTTATTCATTCTCGGGACATGAACGACGAAAAGAGCGTAATTGTTCTTAATCATGGCTTGCATTTTATTACTTCAACAAACTTTTCGACGTATCGCGAGGTTATCGATGGAATTGTGGATTTATTTAAAGAGAAAAAGAAAAATGATCAGGGTGAAGTAGAACTAAAATTCAAAGGGAAAATGATTTGGAAGACAAACGCAGCCATACACAGAGAAAGACTTAAGCTTCCGCATCACCACAAGAGAAGATTTTTAACTCGACAGGTATATTAAGATTAGTTTTAATCTTTATTAAAATACTATTATAGTCTTTTTAAAATTCCATATCAGCTCCTATCCACACTCACGTGTATTCAAATGTCTCCATCTTCATCTGGCCAAAAAACCTGTAAAATGGTTTCTTTCAGCCAGTAAAACAGCCAGCCAGCCAGCCAACCAACCAGCCCGTTCGTCCGTCCGTCCGTCCGTCCGTCCGTCCGTCAGTCAGTCAGTCAGTCAGTCAGTCAGCCAGCCAGCCATTGAGTCAGTGAGTCAGTCAGAGTGCCTGGAGTCAAAATTCCTAATTCTAACGCTGCAGACTTGTGCCCTACCTCTTAACTACCTGGCGTGCGTTTTTCGAAAGCCCCGAAGCGTTTCGGGCTGATGTCGGGCACGATAATTCACTATGTGTCTTGAAAACAAAAAGGTTTCTAAGCATAAAACTTAACTATGCGTTTAACATTTCCTATCTTAAAGATAAGTTAAAATATCAGCTTTGTAGAAGGAGTGGGTCGTATTTGTAGAAATGGCTTTTCGTGTTCGAAACGGTTTGGGGCTTTCGAGAAACGGGCCCCTGATGTGACAGTAGAATATTTTCATTGCATTATATCTTTTTCAGCGAGTGCAGCTGTACAATGCGTACGCGACCTGGGCCATGTGCAGAGCACGGTTTGAGGTGCTGGACGTGTATCCGCTTAGCGCATCTTTTCCTAACGGCACGGACAACAGCCATGATCCGTTCGACAGTGTACATTACAAGGACAGCGTGTTTAAACCCGCGGAAGAAATCCTCCTGGAATATTTCAGTCTATGGAATGACGAACGTAGTTACAAAGAGAACCAGGCTAGTACTTAGGCGCTCTCCTGCATATGCGGGCGAGCACTAAGTGTTTTAGGTACTGGAAACGAGTTTCCCACTGTATCGATCGCGCTGGAAAGGATCGCCTTGGCACCAGATTCAAAAGAGACGGAAGTACGGACGATACTGAAAAATAACAGTGCACCTTTTGCATTTTTGTACGTTCCGAGACAGGTTCGTGTCCAAAATTGGATTGAGCGTCTTAACGGGAGGAGTATTTTTGATGGTTTACGGTTAGAAATAGAGGTTATTTCTCGTTGAATTAAATACTTACTTTTGTGTTTTGTGGGTGTGTTTTGTTTTCGTGAGCCTTTCTTTTAAATTTTTAACACAAGTCAAATTTTGCTTGCATTCAAAAAGAGCCTCAAGGTTGTTCGATGTTCGTCAACTGAATTGCGCTTTCCGGTCAACTATCTGACAGCATCCTTTGAGAGTTGGAAGAGCTGTTAAATGACCCGAAATCGCAAATTTAAGACCCCTTGATAGTAAAAGGACCCTTTTTGGACCCTTTGTGGCTTAAGTATGATCCAGTTGGGTGTTGTTAAATACGTGGGATGGTATACTGTGGCTAATTTTTACTGGTGGCGCAGACTATATCTATGTAAAATTGTTAGACAAAGTCGCGATCAATAGAGTGCTTATATCTCGCAGTGAGAGACCTCTGCTGGCAGGGAATGCGTTATAATGACTGTCTTTAAGTAGGCCGCTCAATGATTAAAACGCTGAAAATGTAAACTAGAAAACGGTTTATAATAACACCCGTATTTATAAGAGGGTCTCAAAGGGGTTGGCCTCCCACGCAGTCTTCTTTAGCGGAGTCGCATTACCCTCCACCCCACTATCCCCAGGTTTGGAAATGTGCGAAATTTGAACGTGCGAAAATTTCATTAATCAGACACACTGCTAACCCTAACATTCCCTACTTTGATTGATGACAATAAAATTTTTACTTGGTAATGAGTGATAGGAGATGATAATCTATTTTCTTCAGTAAGGGAGTTCAAACAACCGTTCGAAATTGATTTTTTAAAAAATCTCGATAATACTGCGCTCAATATGTTATACACATAATTCGGTTGCTCGAAAGGCTATTAATGCTAACCCTTTGTTAAAAGTTGAAGAAGGATGCTGATTCTCTCGCTTAAAAGCTTTTTCACTGCTTATTAAATTCACAGTTCAGAGTCAGCTTGCAAAAAGAAAATACAGAAATCCACATGGCTAAGTTTTAAACCTGATTTCAAATTGACGCTAATCCTGGGTTAGCTTAACTCTGCTTCCAACAGCCTGATCTCTCCTTTTCGAGCTATTACTCGATAAACATGATATTTGACATATATTTCTAACAATAATAACGTAATTTTTATAAAACGCATAAAACAAAGTCTCTATGCGTTGTACAATGCTAAAAAATTAAAGCGTTCAATTTTTGAACAAGCTTATAGCATCACGATACAATCCACAAAAGTTTAAATCTAGCACAGCACAATTTTGCATCGGTACAGCTGCACAGCGTTTGTAGTGTGAACAGCCCATCATCTACGCTTGGCCATAACATTTAAGTTTTCCTAATGTGTGATAACCTTCCTCTTGAGGGTTATCGAAGTCTCCAAGTCTGATCTGTGACACAGGAAGAGCAGACTTGTCTGTCAGCAGACCGCTGTCCTCTCGCCAGCCGCTGCCACCGTTGTAACAATTACACTTCTGACCGTTTGAACAAGCGTTTGTTACTCCGCATGCGCACATATTGTTATGGCCTGTAGCTCCTCCCCAGTAGTTCATCCGTGTTCCGTCACGTGACACCCACCAAGCATAACCTGTCTCAATAAACGCTATGTCATTATTGCACTCAAACTTGATAAACTGTTCACAGTTCTGTGAGACTCGAGTGAGTGCCGCTAGTTGCGCAGTGCTTACGCCAGTGTATCTCATATCTTTACTGTAACATCCTGCAGAAGCACATCCAGGAATGTTACTAACATGGGTTCTACTCTCACTGTCGTGACTTATGACCTTCACTCCAACTCCTCCCTTGTTACGCATGTCACAATACACACTGAATGGAGTCACGCCTCCTTCACCATCAGGATCAATGACATAGTTACCTGAGGAGGTTCCACTGCTGCCTGTTTTTATACTGCTGCAGGACACAGGTTTGAGAACTTCAACAACGGATGTTGCCTCAATAGAACGCTGAGAGTTTTTTGCAACACATGTGTAAGACCCGGCATCACCCGGCAAAGTTCCGTTTGGATAAAGAAAGCGATTTTGAGGAAGATTTTTGCCGGGTCTTTTCCAGAAAATCACTATGGTACCCTGAGCTGCACAATTTAGCATCAAATTGCCAAACTCTGATGCGGCCACTCTCAGGGGAGGGGTCATGGTAAATTCTAGCCTGTCAATCACCATCACTTGTGCGACGGCGGAATCATCTCCAAGCAGATTCTTGACGGAGCATGCGTAAGTCCCTCCATCTGCCTTTTTAACGCCGAGAATAGTCAACTTTCCACCGACCACTTCCGTCCTCTCTTTCGGTACGTGACTAAACGCTTTACGCCATGTGATCTTTGGTTTCGGCTGACCAGTAGCTTTGCACAGCAGGCTCACATTTTGTCCTTTTTCTACTATGGCAGATGAAGGCTTTTTAGTGATCATGGCAGCAACTGCAATCAAATGGTAATACAAGTTGAGCAGAATTGTCTTCAGCTATGAATATTGAGAAATCCACAGGTTACACTGAGTATTAAGAGCAGGGCCCAGTTGCTCAAAGGGTGGATAACGCTATCCACCGGATAAATCACTATCCAGTGGATAAATGATAACAAAACAGAGTACACTATCCACTGGTTAGTGATTTATAAGGCCCCAGTTGTTCAAAGGTTGGATATCCTTATCCACTGGATAAATCACTATCCAGCGGATACAATGCACTCCAACCAGTACCTTTTATCCGCTGGATAGTGATTTATCCAGTGGATAAAGTTATCGAGCCTTTGAACAACTGGGGCCTGGTGGATAGCGCTATCCACTCTTTGAACAACCGGGGCCAGGACGGTGAGGGTGAGGGGTGTTGATGTGCAGGGGCTGTACAGTTAATCCCGTTGTTGTGCCCGGGACACCTTCTGCACCCGAGAAAGTGTCTGTATTAACGAGGCGTCCGTATTGAGCAAGTTTTCGTGAATGATCACTTTTACTTCTGCTTTCCATTGAAAGATCAACGCAGAATAAATTAACAGTGGGAAGTAAAACTTATAACAAAAGCAACAAAAATAAAAGCTCAAACGTTTGCAAGTACATTGAATGTACTGCAGAACAAAGTAACACTCGGAAACGCAAACCTTGCTCATTTTCGTTGCAAAAAGTATTTTTTTAAAGTTTGGGTAAAAATGTGTCACTTAATTGCGCCTGTAAAGCAGAGGTCTACTATATTTGTTTGTTCAAATTAATTAAGAAGATAACAAATACTAGGCCTTTCCACAAATATCCGGCTATTTTTTGGGACATTTAGAACTTTCCGAGACATTTAGAAAATTCAGGGATATTTAGAGATATTTACAACATTTTTTGGCTGAGCCCTGTGTTTTCCACGCTATTTTCTTGAAGCAATACCGGATAACCTCACTCAGTATGCTAAGAACAATCCACTTCAGCGGTTTTCCTCTTAAATAACATGTTCCATATCACTAAAAGCAGCCATTTTCCAAAATGACGGATGGTGGTAACATCGATGACCCTGCAAGCCATGAAACTTCCCCTCTACTCCTACTTCTGCAATACCTGAAACACGGACTAGAGAAAGAAAAGTAGTTTCCCTGCTGGACCGGCTAAGATCGCCAGCTGCAAGTGAGTTATCAAGGAAAAGAAAGCTTTTGGTCAACACGCCTGGAAATCGTCGATCACAGCCCAGTGTGTCAAGAAAGGCAAATGAGCCTATGAAAGTCTCTGCAAATCAAAGAGTGTGGATATTTGTATTAAAAGGTGGGATTGTTACGTTGTCATAGTCATGGTCGTCGTAGACGTGTTGTGTAAAACTTGTGATGTACCAACAGATCAAGCCATTAGTGAGAAAATATTAAACTTTGCATCCATGTTGTTTTGAAAGTTGTTTTTACTGTCCTTATTTCCACAATACTAATGTAGACAATCTCCCAGTCACTCCTACATACTTTTTGAACTCCCACGAGTGAAAAAATTGGCGTAGGTGATTCAAAATCGGTTTAATTTTAAAGCAAAAATAAAAGATATTTAGACGGAGTTTCGAGATATTAAGAAAACATTTTTTAGATATTTAGAAAATTTTTTAAGAATTTCCAGAAAGATATTTAGGCGATTTTACGTGATATTAACGAAAAGGCCTAGCAAATACAGTTCGTCTCCCGATAATGCGCCGATCAATTCGAAACTTCTCCACCCCCCGGGCATTTCAACTTTTGAGGGTTGGATCGTTCAAATTCCCTCCCCTCGGGGCAAAAAAGCTGTTCAAATGCCCCACCAATTAGTATGTGTACTGAAATACCTCTCCTCAAAGACAAATTTCGTTTTCAATCAAACACTGTCCACACTTTTCACAGAGAGATATGCCGTGATACTGAACACTCTCAAACTTCTTTTGAAGCCCTTTTGAAAGAGTTATTCACTAACAAGGGCAAAATTCTATCTTGTAAATCCGTCAAACCTTGCAAAAACCGAAAAAAACTCCCCGGAGTATTACACCAAAACAAGAGATAAATCCGGTTTAAATTCCCCACCCTTTGAAGGCAACGTTCAAATTCCCCCCTTCCCGGGCACAATGCACAGTCAAATGCCCGGGGTATGCCCGGGGGGGGATGTTGAAGTTTGGAATTGATCAGCGCATAACAAAGGAAATTTAAAAAAAGTTCGAGTTATCGAGGGTAAAATTATAAAGAAAATGAACTGAAGGAAAAAACATTCACTTCGAGTGAGCGGGAAGTTCGAGTTACCGAGGATTCGAGTTGCCGGGAGTCAACTGCAGTAGCCTGCGTAGTAGGCAACTGAGCAGTATGGGGCGCGCGGTGTTGGGGAACGCGCGATCGGAGGTGCGAGGAGGTCGCGCGAGGCCCACAACTGTAGTGGAATCTATACTGCGTAGTAAAACAACTCCGTTCATAGTGGCAGATTTTATTTCTAAAAAGGGGCTCAAAAGTGGAATTTCCTAAGAGGATGAAGGTAAAACACAGTACTTTCATCATCACCTACCGCTCGTCTCCTGTTATCTACCGAAAATAAACACAGTTTAACACTTCCTGGCTATTCTGCCTTGTTTCCTTGTGGCGAATAAGTTTGATTTGAACTTGACAGCTTTTGAGTTTGAGACTGACAAGTTAGAACCAGCTCTGCTCACATTATACGCGAACTTAGGTTTGATAGTGAGTGTTAAAGGTTCCATTGTACCCTGCAAAATAGTCGTAATCAGGAGAGAAGTTTGTGAGTCAAAGAAAGACGTCGAGAGAGGTAGCCCGGGCTTATACTCATAAAGAACAAATTCCTGTCAACCCCTGAGCCAGGAATGGAAAAAGTAGAGGCTGATTTGCTGCACTTGAAATGCAAAACGGAAAACCCTGTCGAGAAGACAAAAATACGGCATAAGAACAGAGGGGAGAGGAACGGGCAGTTAAATATCTTAGTTAAATATCCCTATTTTTAAACTCATTTTTCTCCCTCCTCCCTAATTTTTTTAGCCGTTTCTCCCTCCTCCCTGTTTTTTCACCTTTCTCCCTGATTATGCTTTAACGGGTTCATATTACGTAACACTACACTGCAGTTTAAATTCCTTCCAATATTGTCACTTAACTAAAGAACTTTGTGGTCTTTGAATACGTACAAACTACTAGACTTAACATATAGTAACAGGGTACCTATGAATGATGTACGCTATCTTTGTGATTTTGCCAAACTAACAGGTTCTTTTCCTCATCTCAAGCGACATTATATCCTCATGATCCCTTATGAGTTCCTCTCATATCTTCTTGTTTCTCTATTGTATGGCATTTGATGTCTTGCCTTACTCTTACTCTGAGTTTTTATCTATAATCACACAGTTCTCACTGGATACAGCAAAGCCAGAATTTCCTTTAATATATTTCATGATCAAATTAAGTCTGCAAACAAAGATGTTCTTTTTCAAGAAAGTCATGACACTTTGCCAGTTTGCAGGCACTCGAACCCACCTGCTGCTACGCGTAAGTGTGGGCATGTTACACTCTCAGTTCGTCGTTACTGTCACTATCGCTATTATTCGAAGCACCCTCAACTTCACTTTCCTGAGGAACAAGTTCGCTGATGTCCAACATCCCAAAGATTTGGTCTGTAAATTTGATGATTTTCTAGTACCTTAAGGACGGTGGCCCTTTTGTTACTGCGCATACGTCCTGCGCATTTCGGGTCTGGGGTGCGTTTCTCGAAAGCCCCGAAAAGCCATCTATAAAAACATGATCAACTCATTCTACAAAGCTGTTATTTTAACATGTCTTCAAGGTAAGAAATGTATAACTAATAGGGGAAGTTTGATGTTTAGAAAGTTCTTTATTTACCGGATACAGAGTAACTTATCGTGCTCAAAATCTACCCGAAAAGTCTCGGGGCTTTCGAGAAACGCACACCTGGTCCGAGATATTCGGGTTTCTTAAGGAATTTGCCTACAAATACAACGGTATTGTTGCGCGGCTTATGACTATGTCGAAAAAGCAGATCTTAGCAAGGGCTATCAGAATCGTAAAAGAAAATTGGGGGGTAACCTCGCATTTTTCAGAGATATTTGGAAAGAAAATGCCGTACATTCTTTGTATTTTAAAGCTTTTTTTAGAATTATGGTTGCTTAGTAATTTCTGAAAAATACGAGGTTACCCACATTTTTCTTTTTAGATTCCAATAATCCTTACTAAGATCTGCTTTTCCCCCATAGTCATAACCTTTGCATTAATACCTCTGTATTAGGACCCACCGTCCTTAAGAAGGTTTGCCTACATCGCAACTTTTTTGTTTGTGGCTGAACTAGAAATGTTTATTGGTTCTTGATGAGCGTTAAAATGTTAGGATTTGTACAGCACTAACGGGTCAAGATACCGCAGCATCAACCAGTACACGAAGTCCATAAATTTTTTTAAGTACGATTACGTTGTCAGTTTAGTTTCATAGTTTTCTGACTTCCCTTCCTACAAATTATTCTTATTAAGCGATTTGCAGTAGAAATATTTTTGCATAAGAAGACTTCGGAGTTTAACATGACACAGTGCACGAGGGAAGTCCAGAACATGTCAATGTTTGAGTGACAGTCAAATTACTGTAAAAGATCACAAAATGGAGCCGTTATCGATGACATGTACATGAATGCCGAAAGTGCGATTCCACGGTCTATAATAAAATACTTCTTAAGGTTAAGTTGCTGTATTGTTTCACATTTCTGGGAACCTAATGGAAGCACTGAATCAGAAAGCACTACTCGTTTTATTGGTGACGCCTAAACAGACACATGAAGTGTACAGAAAAGACAGAAAACTAGAAAGGCAAAACATTTCGTACTCACCATGGCCTTGCCCCTGACCATCATCCTTAATATCACGTTTTAACGAACACTAACATGACTAACTGAAGGTCTCACGATTTTCCGATTTGACCTCAAAATCTCACGGTCAATCAGAATATCTTGAAATGGCCAAACAATGAAGTGAGAAATTCTCTAGGGATCTCTAGTAGCATGAAGCGCGAAAAATAACAAGAGACCATTCAAAATATCGCAAACACCTGTACCTGAGCTCACGGGCTCAAAATAATCTTGGATACCCAGGGTCTACCCAGTCTTCTCTCGATATAATTGTTTAGTGGGGAACAGATCCGTACAGTTTCTTATATTAGGATCTATTAAGACTTTAAAGACTCATGTCACGTTTTTTTTAAGACATTCTCCCTTCTCCCGTTTCATGCTGGTTCTCCCGTCTCCCTATTTTTTTACGTCCTTTCTCCTTCCTCCCTAAACCGTTCCTCTCCCCTCTACTTGATATCAACTGCGTGACCGTTACGTCGGCGTCTACCATAGTACCATTACAAAATTAGATTGGAACCAACCGAGCGTTTCAAGGGGGCGGAGCCTTCCCTTTTATAGGATCGCTCCGTGTTTAAACGTTTTATTCAGAGGCTGACAAGTTAGAACACTCTCACATTATACATGAACTGATGTTTGAGTTACAGGCCTCATTGTACCCTGTGCAGCAGTAGTAATCGGTGAGACGACTGTGAGAAAAAGGTGAGAGAGGTAGGGCGGAAAGGCAGAAAAAGGAACAGAAAGTGGCAGAACTACAAAAATGTGAAGAAAAAAAATACTGCACGATAAGAAAACAGTTGAAGGGGGGAGAATTAACTGGGATTAAATGGGTGCGAAACTGAAGTTCAGATCTCTCTCCCAATCCCCAACCCCCAACACCAAAGAGATCGTTGCGACTTGAATATACCATTTTCACGATGTGTCATTTTACTGCGCATGGAGCTATTATCAGAATTCGCTCCGTTTTTCCTTTCTTAGATAAATTCTGTAATCCCATTGAGGTTTAACCAACATTAGCCTCATTTTACATCACAAACAACGAACTGAAGGATTCTAGTTGTCGCAAAAGGACGCCATCGAGAAAAAAAATTCGGTGCTTTACAGATGGTCATCGCAATGGATTGACCGTGAGGGATTGGCCCTGATCAGAGATGCCTTCGGACACAAGGTCACATCTGTGGTCGTTTGACGTCAACACTTGTTGGGCATGGTTTATAGCCTGTTCCAGGCTCTCAGATAGTAGGGACGGCACGAAAATGACGAAAATTACAAAGTAAAAGCGAAACAAAGACGCGTGGGATCTGGAGAAAGGGGGTGGTGGCGTCTCTTCCCAGCCTCCTCCCGTTTTTCGCACTCGTTTTCTCAAATAGCGCTTTCCCCACTATATCGGAGCCTGGAACAGGCTTCATGGTTTATGACATGACACGGAATGGACAAGCTAGGTGGTTTTGAGGATTCTAACGTTTTCGTTTTTCATTTTTTGGCAAAGTTTTTCCATAAGAAATAAATTCATTTTTACAGTACTTTAATATTTCAATTTTATTGTACACGTTGAACTGATGACAATGTCTTGTCTAGTAGCAAATAAACTTTGGTTCACGAGTGGAGGTCGGGTTTCCTCGCAGTCAATTTCAGTTGTCAGTTCAGTTGATACGAAATTAACTTTTCACTTTATCTGACTCTCTTATTAGCTGAACCAAGGCTAAAATTTTAATTGTGACGGAAGGAGTTCAAAAAATAGCAGTTAAGAAACTAAAAAGCCTAATTTTAAAAAATATAGTTCCGCAGTTTTAGAAAGTGATATTTTTTAAAATATGACTTAAAAGTCATTTCAGTTATGCAATATTTCTTGAAACTTCCTACCTAAAAACAAGCGACTTATTGGCGACTTAACGTTTTAATGTTTAAATGCTTCATTTGAATAATTTTTGTTTTTCTGTTTTTGTTTGTTTGTTTGTTTTCCGAACTTTGAGTTTGTCCGAAATTTTAACGTCTAAAAATTGTCATTTAAAGTTAAATTAAATTCTATTCAAGATCAGACCCACTGCTAACGCTAACATTCCTACTGACATTCCTACAGTCCCATTCTTACAGACACTCTTGCTTTGATTGAAATAAAATTCTCACTCAGCAGTGCGTGGTCGGCAATGATAATGATGATAATGATAATGAGTTCATCAAACAAACTTTCAAAATTGATTTTTAAGCAAATGTCGATAATATGTACACTTAGTATGCTATACTAACCAGAGTGCCTGGGTGCTCGAAGGGCTATGTTGAACAAGGGTTCTGATTCTCGTGCTTAAAAGCACTTCCGCTGCTAATTTCATTCAAATTATAAAGGAAAACAGAATGAAAGTCATTTTGCGTGAAAGAAAATAAAGAAAACCACATAGTTAGGCTTTAAAACTGATTTGAATCTAATCCATGGGTTAGCTTAACTTTGCTTTGGACATCTGCGCTTAGATCTCGTATCATGATTGAACGAATTATCTATAGCTATAATCATGATATTTGACATTTTTAACAAGCTTAGAACGTATGATGTACAATCTGAGGGCAACAATTTTTCACTGGACAAGCTGCACAGTGTCTGTAGTATAAACTGTTTATCACCTACGCTTTGCCATAACATTTGAGTTTTCCTAAAGTGTGATAACCTTCCTCTTGCGAGTCTCCCATATCTCCCAGTCTGATCTGTGACACAGGAAGAGCAGACTTGTCTGTCAGTAGACCGCTGTCCTCGTGCCAACCGCTGCTACTACTTAACCAGCCATGACAGTTACACTTGTAACCATTTGAACAAGTGTTTGTTACTCCGCATGCGCACATTTTGTCATGGCCTGTAGCTCCTCCCCAGTAGTTCATCCGTGTTCCGTCACGTGACACCCACCAAGCATTACCACTTACAATGAACGCTACGTCATTATTGCACTCAAATTTGATAAACTGTTCACAGTTCCGTGAGACTCGAGTGAGCGCTGCTAGTTGAGCGGTGCTTACTCCAGTGTATCTCACATCTTTACTGTAACATCCTGCAGATTCACATCCAGGACTACCAACATGGGTTCTACTCTCGCTATCGTGACTGATAACCGTCACGCCAACTCCACCCTTGTCACGCATGTCACAATACACACTGAATGGAGACACGCCTCCTTCACCATCAGGGTCAATCATATAATTACCTGAGACGCTTCCGTTGCTGCCTGATTTTATACTGCTGCAGGACACGGACTTGAACACTACAACAACAGTTGTTGCCTCAATAGAACGCTGAGAGTTTTTCGCTACGCATATGTAAGACCCGGCATCACTTGTGGCCACGTTCCTTACGAGCAAAGTTCCATTTGGATAAAAAATGTGATTTCGAGGAAGATTTCCGCCGGCTCTTTTCCAAACAATCTGTATTGAACCTTGAGCTGCACAATTTAAAATCAAATTGCGAGGCTGTAAAATGACTACTTTCAGGGGAGGGGTCACAGTAAATTTCAACCTGCCAAGCACCGTTACTTGAGCGACAGCAGAGTCCTGCCCAAGGAGATTCTTTACCAAACATGCGTAAACCCCGCCATCTGCCATTCTTACTCCAAAAATAATCAACTTTCCATCGACCACTGCCGTCCTCTTTCTTGGCACGTTACTAAACGCTTTTTGCCACGTAATCTTTGGTGTCGGCTGACCAGCAGCTTTGCACAGCAGGCTCACGTTTTGTCCTTCTTCAACGATGACAGATGAAGGCTTTTGAGTGATCAAGGGAGCGACTGCAATCAAATGGTAATAAAAGTCAAGCACAATTGTCTGCAACTATGATTATTGAGAAATCCGCAGATTACATAAGGAGGGGGGAGGGGGGGGGAGAGGTATTGGTGTGCAGGTGTACAGTTAAACCCCGTTAATGTGGACATCTTGAGTACTCAAAGAAGTGTCTGTATTAACGAGGTGTCCAAATTGAGCTCATAAATGACCTCAATTATCTGAGTTTTATTGAAAGACTATACAATGGGAAGCTAAGCGAAACTTAAACAGTACAAAAAAAATGAAGCTCAATTGTTTGTAAGTGCGCTATATGCACTGCAGAACAAAGGAGCACATTGAAACGTAAGGTTTGGATAAATGGCGTGACTTTATTGTGACTGTAAGGCAGGGTTCAACTGTATTTATTTATTCGAAATAATTGAGATGATAGCAAATACTAGGAGTCTGTATTGTGTAATGAAACAACTCCGTTTTAGCGGTGGCCTTAATTTGTAAAAATGGTCTCATAAGTGGAACCTCCTCAGGAGACGAAAGCAACTAAACACAATACTGTCGTTATCAACAACCACTTGTCTGAAAAAATCAGGCTTGCCGGGATCCTGACCTCTGCGATACCGATGCGATACCGATCCCGGCAAGCCTGATTTTTTCAGGCTTTCTTTTCCCCGGCATTGTCAATCGAACCCAATCGAACTATATTTCAATCAAACTCAATCGAACTCAATCGAACTCAATCGATGGATTGAGTTCGATTGAATTCGGCAATCGAACGAAATCGAACTCACACAAAAAAAATTGGCCAATCGAACGCAATCGAACGTTCGATTTCCGAACTCTTGATTTTTGTAAAACTGGTGTCAAAAATCAATAACAAGGGTTTGGAGGCTCGAGTTTATACCTCAGTATAACACGTGTTTTTCGTAACCGCACAATTCCCGGAGAAATGGCTTCAGATGCGCTGTGGGTTGTTAGTTTTAAATGCGTAGTAACAGGCTACCAAGAGTGCCACTTTGACGTGGAGGAGGGTAAAGAGTTCAAAGTTTTAAAGAAAATAGGCGAGAAAGGCCGTGCTTTTCGAGTAAATGAGTGCGGACAATTAGGTCACCTTCAACGTGAACTGGTCTGTGAACTGGTCTGTGAACTGGTCTGTGAACTGGTCTGTGAACTGTGTCGCGGTTAGTAGTTTGCTGAAGTCTACTTTTTCATGAAAGAAATACTTCAAGTTGTCATCATTTTGCAATTGCAAGTTAACTTACAATGAAAACGGTCCATTAGTTCCAGAATACGGTAAAACGCGGGAATAATGTTAGCTTTGTTCTAATCTGTTCTTTTTACTGCAGGGGCAGTTTATTTTTGTTATTGAATTGCCATTAAACAAGGACGAGAAAAACGTGTTTTCGATGGGCTTGCCTTTTATGTAGGTTCACTAGAGCTTGCGTACAGTAACCAAGCGGGCAGTCAGACCACATAACGTGACCTTTGTCCAAGCGAACGTAATCCATTGGACTGTGTTCGGTAGCCGAACTCAATCGAACATAATCCAATGGATTGAGTTCGATTCGGTTCGATTTGTTCGATCAATTCGATTGGTTCGGAAATCGAACTCACACAAAGTTCGGTGTTCGATTTCGTTCGATTGCCGGAATCAATCGAACTCAATCCACGGATTGAGTTCGATTGAATTCGATTGAGTTCGATTTCCGAAAGTTCGATTGACTATGCCGGGCTTTTCGCAACTGCATAAGTTGCGTTAATAACTGCGAGGATCTTCTTTACATTTATTTCTTCATTCCGCAGTTCAAATATATGAATTTCATATATTCATAATTTCAACCACTTGTCTATTGTCATTCATCGAAAATGAAACTAACCGAGTTATAGGTTCCACTTGGACTTGACGACTACTAAGCTTGTATGACCAAATCCATACGACTGTATATTTTTCGTTTTTAACTAAAAGTTATTTCTTAACAATATTCTCATTTGAACATTAATATATGAAATGATCATATACTTGAACTGCGGGTAAAGATAGAATTATCCCGGCCTGATCAATCGAGGAAATCGATAACAATCGATGACAATCGATGGCAGTCGATAACAATTAATCGACTGATATCGGAAATCGATGATCGATGGCCAAAACATTTGTGTGGTTTAATTGCCATCGACTGTTAACGATTGTCATCAATTGTCATCGATTGTCATCAACTGGCATCGATTATCATCGACTTCCATATTTTTTTGGGAGGTCAAAAAGAAAATGTTTTACAGAAGAAATACGATGAAATGAAATTACATAACAGTTGTTAAAATTGCAGGGTACGTATCTAGGGCAGAAAAAGAAGCTTACCAACGCAATTACGCTACTCCCCCGCTACTCTGAGCTTGGTGCCAGACCTTAAACGGTAAAGCCGCCAGGAGAGAACATGGGAGAGGAGAGTGACTCTGCCTTTAGTTTCTCTTTAGTAAAATGAAGTAGTTTTAAAGATGATCAACGCTAAATTCATTTAGTGTTGAAACATCATTAAGGCTACGTTTACACGGGACCGGTCCGGAACCGTTCCGAACCGAACCGGACCGGATCGGCTTCTGTTTACATGGAACTGTTTGGAACCGGTCCAGGTGTTTACACGGGACCTTTCTGGAACCGGTCCGGATCGGATCCGATACTGGACCTGCAAAACCGGAGGTCCAGTTTTGGATCCGTTCCGGACCGGTTCCAGAACGGTCCCGTGTAAACAGAAGGCCTATCCGGTCCGAAAATCGGACCGGATCCGTTCCGGACCGGTCCCGTGTAAAGGCGTCTGAATACAGTTTGCGCGCGCTCTACGATTTGCACTGCTGACGTGAGTTAGCGCGTGCACTTTCATAGACTGCGAGTAGTCTCTAATTTTGGCGATTGTGATTGTGGGGCGGGCAAAATACACACACGCACGCGCGAAAGTTCGAGGAGACGCGACGCGAAGGGAGCGCCGAAAATTAGAGACTACAGACAAAGCCAGGGAGTTTGAATTAAGCGCGTACATTCCAAGCGCAAAACTCTGATTGGCCCTTTTTTGGATACTTGTCAACAATCTGGCAACAGTACACAAGCCGCTGTCAACACTCATGATAACATTGACTCCGTTTTAGTTTACTGAGAGGGCAGACAGATTACAGGCTTGTCTGGACAAATTAGCGAGCGTTGTTCAAAATTACATTCGGTTCGGCTGGAGATTGTTTGTCCAAGCCATTCCAAGAGCTGTTAAAATCACAATCCACTCGTCTACTGAGAGTTGAGATTTCATCTAAATTTTAACATCCGTACGGGACCGATCGACCGGAACAAAGTATTGCCTGCACGGATGAAGTACAAAACTCACTCTCGGCTCGCTGGCTGCTTCGTTTTGCTCCGCGTTGAAATAAAACTTTCGGCCGAAGTTGAAGGAGGTTTTTCGCGTCTCTAGCCACCAAATTTTTCCGATGTGAGCTTAGAAAGTGACCGAAAACAACCTCTGCCGGCGAAGCTCATTTACAATTATGCCCGATTAGAATAAGATGCAAAGTACGGAAAAAGAGCCGACTGCAAGTATATGTTTTTTTGATATACAGAAACTGCCTGGCTCGCTGGAAGTTTCATTTTCGTTAGCATCGACCTCAAACTTTCGGTGAAAGTAGAAAAAATTTGCCGCGTCTTCGACGTTATTTATTAATTTTTTTCGATTGGATTTTTGGAGACGAAGAAAATGACCTCGGCGACTGCTAAAACCGTAAAAGTGTTTGACGGGCTTTTGATATGACAGGGCCGCTTCTTGGGACTAAAAATTCACTGACGACCGAAATTCCGAACTCAATGTTCATTTCTTCTTCGAGATGAGAGGCTGGAATTTTCCTCTCGATCACGGCCCATCCGGTCGAGTACTGGTCGAATCCAAATAAACAATGCGAACCGTTTCATTTGCCATAACATCTTCCGCAGTTTATCGATGACAGGAGCAAACACATGACAGGAGGCAAGAGAAGGGACCCCATTGGTTGTGCTTAATTGGCTTGAAAGACGATATGAAATTTACACCTCAAAATCACTCGGCTGTGAAAGGTCAAAATCCCTGGCTTTGTCTGTAGTCTCTAATTTTCGGCGCTCCCTTCGCGTCGCGTCTCCTCGAAATTTCGCGCGCGCGCGTGTGCATTTTGCCCGCCCCACAATCGCCATCGCCAAAATTAGAGACTACTCGCAGTCTAGCACTTTCAGAAAAGCAAACATTGAGCCTGTACAGCGACCATTTCATTTTGTTCAATGAAGATTGTGCAAGTGTTTTTTCCGTCTTAACAATCAAACAGTTTGCTATGTGTCAGAAACGTTTGTTTTTCAATGTATTAAAGGTAATACTATTGGGAAATACCCTGCCTTTCTGGAATTGTTTGTATGTCGAGAAAGATCAAGAATCCCGCCAAATGCAGCGCATGCGCAGTTAACCAGAAAATTGTGACTGCACGATTTAGTGGAAATGCAATAATTTTGACGGAACTGCTCGTTAGAATTTTATGAAATTTGATAGAATAATAGTTCAGAACACGCTTAACTCGCCTGCCAACAAAAATTGAAATCTGACAGAGGCCATGTTCAGAAAACGCTAAAATGCAAACCTTAAAATAAAAGAAGATCTCTCTGTCAAAATTTCACGAGACCGGTGTCAATAGGCCAGTATTTTTCTGAGTTTTCTAGAGACAAATGATGAAAAAAATCTAACGACTAGATTTTCTGAAAATAACTCAAACCCATTATTTAATGCTGGTTTACTACCAGCTGTGTTGCCATGGTAACCGTCCCTAGTCCAATAAAACTTATCAAAATATAACCTTTTTTTTTAGTAGACTGCGAGTAGTCTCTAATTTTCGGCGCTCCCTTCGCGTCGCGTCTCCTCGAAATTTCGCGCGCGCGTGTGTATTTCGTCCGCCCCGCAATCGCCATCGCCAAAATTAGAGACTACTCGCAGTCTATTTTTTAGTTGAACTTGTATCTTGCTAATTTTGGCTGCCCAACTGCCAGTGGTTTGAAAATAACGAGGAATAACGCATAGGTTCTGGAAAACTGTGTTCGGCCACCTTAAATAAGTGAGGGAAGATTTGCTGACTAATTCCCGTTGGAGGTGACCAAGTTGACCACGATCGTGGAACGTATCGATCACTTTCAGCGCATCCCCGCCATCTCCTCTCTTCTGAGCAACGAATCGCTCGCCAACTGGTTCAACAGCTATTAAATAAAAGGGGCACTCGTGATACCCTTAACTACAGCCTGCTGGATAGTCAAAATAACCTGACACATGTTAGCCGAGTTATTTGTGCAAAAGATGGAGCAAAAGTCACCAGACGCGTATGCAGCCACGAGCGGAACTAAATAACCGATCGAAAATTGATCGAAAACAAACAGCTTGACAGCAAAGGAGAGTCAATAGTAATCGATGATCGATGGTAATCGATTGTAATCGATGGCAATCGATAGCAATTAGAGGACTCGAGCTTGTGATTATCGATTGGTCATCGATTGGCCAATAGCAATTAACTAATTGTCATCGATTGTTATCGATTGGATTTCCGATGAGCGATTGCCATCGATTGATCAGGCTGGGAATTATATGCAGACCATCGCAGTGAAGGTAGGTTTCAATTTAAGCAGCTGAAAAGAAGAAACCTGAAAAAATTCAGGCTTGAACGGGAATCGAACCCATGACCTCTGCGATACCGGTGCAGCGCTCTAACCAACTGAGCTATCAAGCCAACTGGGAGCTGGTCAATTGAGAGTTCGTATTTATCCCGTATATGGAGAATAAATGAACATTTATATATGAAATGATCATACATTTGAACTGCGAAGCCTGAATTTTTTCAGGTTTCCTATTTTCAATTGCTTAAGTTGAAACCCCTTCACTGCGATGGTCTGCGTATAATTTAATATTCTCACTTGCAGATCGAGTTAACAGTCTACAACATGCCTCTTCTACAAAACTCCTAACGTGATTAAATAGTGACTTAAATTAGTTCTTTTTAAAGGTCAATCAGACTTATTTCACCTTGGACAGTTAATGTGGCTGATGATGTCTTCACTCCAAGGATATTTTTTGCTTTGCACGTGTACATTCCACCATCTTGTGACGTCACATCTGTGATCATCAGGCCACCATGTGACTGCACAATTCGTTTGTCCTCTCGGAGAGAAGAATTTTGTTTCAACCACGTGACCTGAGGTTTTGGGTTTCCTTTAACCTCGCACTGAAACGAGGCTGCACCAGTTTGGTTTACTACCATGGACACCGGAGGGGACACAATAGAAGGGGCTGAGATGGATTCACCCGCATCGCCCTTGGGACCTTGAGGGCCCCGATCGCCTTTAGGTCCCGGTGGTCCCTGATCTCCCTGAACACCTTTAGGCCCCTGTGGTCCGGGAGGCCCGGGTGGACCATGCTTGCCTGGCCTTCCTCGTCTTCCCCTGATGCTTTTCGGGCAGCGTACAGTGCAGACAAGACTATTGAGGGCAAGTTGAACTTCTTTCTTGATGTCGTCACGACGGATGGTGTCACTGGTGTTTGTTTTCTTGTTTACACTCTCCAAGTGGCGTTTATGACGAGTTTGAATTTCTGCAAGTCATGTAAGCATTTTTATTGTCAGCTCGTACTTGAAACTTGTAAATTTATGAAAGAGCGTGTTAAACGCCGTAGCCCCTACAGTTTAAGCATTCAAAGAACGCGCCAGTGAGAGGAAAGTCCATTGTCTATGCCAATGAAAGTATGTCGATAAAAATTAAACGATTAACAAATTTATATTTCCTGCTACACGACCGAAGAGGACAACACTTACACTAAAAGACTAGCTTATTATAGTAGTTCTGGTTTTTGTAGGTTGGTTCTTCACTAAAAACATTTGTGTGGAGCATGACAACACTTCAGTGAGCCGATTACATCCCACTACTGAAATGGCACAATTAACCGGTTCAATCCCAGAGTACTTTTCTGTATAAGTTACATAGGTATGTTGGGCCCGATTTCCTTTCCCACTGAGACTATAATCTATAGAGCGGTTTTCAAATGAGTGTCGTAAAACCAAAACCAAAGTAATTACCCCAGCCAATCACAACAAACACAAATTACCCAATCAACCAATCAGAACTGGAAGCAAATACATGTCACCGGCGTCAAGCGCGGGAAAACGCGTGCGAGCAAGTCGCGATTGGTTTGAGTTTTACTTCTGATTGGTGGAGAAAGTGGCGCGAAGTTTTTCAACCAATCACAGAGCGAAGTAAAGCAAAACCAAAGCAAAACGCGAATTACTTTCGACACTCAAATGAAAACCGCTCTAATATGAAAGAGGGTATAGATTACTTCCATTTTGGTTTGATATAAAGAAAAATTAAAGGGTCCGGTTTGAAGCTGGTTAGGGAAAATCGCATATTTTGATCAGAAAGTGGGTTCACTTTGATCAGAAAGTGGGTTCACTTTGATCAGAAAGTGGGTCCCAAAAACGCGGGCCACAAGCCCCGACAAAAATTCCAAGAAGTACTGCTCCCCCCTTGGGTCGGCCGAGGTGAATTCTGATGCTTAAATGCTTATCTAACCCAGGACATCTTCAGAGCTCATGTGCTTAATCCACCGCCAGAAGGTAAATTATTATTAGTATTTTTTCATATTCGTTTTTGTGGCATGTTATCTTTAAAATCCCATGTTTGGAATTTGAACTCGACCAGAGATGTCCCCAGTTAGCCAATCAAGGCTAAATGCATTGACACTTTAATAAAGATTCTTATTTTATCTTTTATGCAGACAAGGAGGAAGTTTAATTCGATACTCATACAGTTGAAGCAATACCGCAAACAACTTCCTTGTAACCATATGACAAAACATCGAACTCATGCAACTCTTTCTTAACAGAAACAAACAAATTCTCACTAAAATCAAGAGAGGATCTTTTTATCTTCTCTTGCTAAAATAAAATTGCTACATGTTACTGATATAAAACGCTCGAGTTTTTCACAACAGTCTAAGTATGCACGAATTAGTTAACTAGTAATGTCCCACAGGATAAATAACTTCTCCTCATACCACTTGCTATATTGTATCCCAGGGTATTCTCCCGCTAATCTGCAAGAGCTTGAAAAGTTTTTGTCATTTGGCTTGAAGAGGGGAAATTTAGGGTTCAGGCGAGGTCTACAACTGCGTAAGGACGGTTGCATATTTTGGTCTGAAAACGGACAAGGGTTCAAAAAGCGGACCGCATACCCCCGACAAATGTTTCAAGTTCACTTCTCCCAGATTGCCGGTGTCAGTCAAGGTCAATTCCAGTCGTAATTTTAAATTCTGATGTTTCTGAAATGTTTGTGTTCCGGCCTTCTTCATAGCTTCCTTCCCTATACGCCACCAGAGGATTAACAAAGGACATTGCTTTTATGTTTGTTTCTATTGCACCGCATCCGTTTCACTTTTTACGTCGCTCACACTTATGTTTGGAATTCTATGAACTGACCAGAGCTACAGACAAAGAGGAAGTCTTTTCAATTCCCTTACTGCTGAAACAATAAATAAATAACTTCCTTTTTATCATTTGACGAAACATTTTTGAAAACCTAATTGTTTCAATAAAGAAAAGAGCAAATTCTCACTAAATTTCAATTGGTACAAGTTATAATTATGACAAGCTCGCTGTTTAACGCGTTTAACGTTCACAAAAGTCCATGCACGAGTCCATACCGAATTCTTTAATGACTACTCACCTTTATCCGAGTCACTGTGCAACATAGAATCAACCGTTTTTTCATGCATTGAGTTGAATAGCTGGATTTTTCCTTCTCGTTGTTGATTCAAGACTTGAAGCAATTTTCGATGAACGTGAAGTTCGATCTCGACGTGAATTAGTGCCGCGAAGCAAACAGCAAAGCAGAGAGAAAACATCACAGTGTTGGAGACCGGACGCTTCTTTGATCTCTCCATATCACCAGCTTTGGATCCAAAAAACCTAATCAGCGGCTTGAAAGAAACTTTAGTTAGCGTTATAAGCAGTTGCGATCTCTGCCCTGTTCGGTAGAGTTGTGTTTTGCAGACGTGCCGTGTCCGTTTATCTTCCAGCCACTTCTATCTGACCTCTTCCTCTTTTCAGCACTACTGGATATTTTTCCAAATGTCAGAGGAAGGCTTAACTTTTCCGTCAGTAGTGTGCCAATTACTTTTGTAACTAATACCACAGCTTTAACATTTGAAAGAGCTAGGCCTAGGTCATTCTATTCCCCTGCAGAAACTGTCACATCCTTTCAAAATGTCATAAGGAAAGAAACTTGATTACTCCAGTGACAGTAAAGCAGGTTTGATGACCATAAACAAAATTCAATATTGATACGGATTATTAAAGGGCAGAAAGTTTTTGTCGGGATTCCGGAGATCAATTTTTAAGTCACCTGCTTGCAAACTTCTGCAATGATCAACTGTCAACCCTTTATGTTAGTTATGTGGTTGAATTTTCTCCAGGGGCCAAACACGGGTAAGGGCAGGGTAGATATGTTTCATTTAAACGTTTCAGTTCAAAACGGATAAAAAAATCCTGATTTGAACTGAATTGCGAAGGAAGTATTCCTAAGGAACTTCCATTTGAGTCTTTTAACCTCTCCTGGGGGGAGGGGGTCAGTAGCCTATAAAGTTTTGTACGGGGAAGGCAGCCACCTCAATGTTATAGCTTAAACGTTTTATTCAGAGGCTGTCAAGTTAGAACACTCTCACATTATACATGAACTGATGTTTGAGTTACAGGTCTCATTGTACGCTGTGCAGCAGTAGTAATCGGTGAGACGACTGTGAGAAAAAGGTGAGAGAGGTAGGGCGGAAAGGCAGAAAAGGGAACAGAAAGCGGCAGAACTACAAAAATGTGAAAAAAAAATACTGCACGATCAGAAAACAGTTGAAGGGGGAGAATTAACTGGGATTAAAGGGGTGCGAAGCGGAAGTTCAGATCTCTCTCCCAATCCCCAACCTCCAACATCAAAGAGATCGTTGCGACTTGAATATGCCATTTTCACGATGTGTCATTTTACTGCGCATGGAGCTATTATCAGAATTCGCTTCGTTTTTCCTTTCTTAGATAAATTCTATAATCACATTGAGGTTTAACCAACATTAGCCTCATTTTTCATCACAAACAACGAACTGAAGGATTCTAGTTGTCGTAAAAGGACGCCATCGAGAAAAAAAATTCGGTGCTTTGCGGATAGTCACCGCAATGGATTGACCGTGAGGGATTGGCCCTGATCAGATGCCTTCGGACACAAGGTCACATCTGTGTTCGTTTGAGGTCAACACTTGTTGGGCATGGTTTATAGCCTGTTTCAGGCTCTCAGATAGTAAGAACGGCACAAAAATGACGAGAATTACAAAGTGAAAGCGAAGCAAGGACGCGTGGGATCTGGAGAAAAGGGGGTGGTGGCGTCTCTTCCCAGCCTCCTCGTGTTTTTCGCACTCGTTTTCTCAAATAGCGCTTTCCCCACTATATCGGAGCCTGGAACAGGCCTCATGGTTTATGGCATGACACGGAATGGGCAAGGTCGTTTTGAGGATTTTAACGTTTTCGTTTTTCATTTTTTTGCAAAGTTTTTCCATAAGAAATAAATTCATTTTTACAGTACTTTAATACTTCAATTTTAATGTACACATTGAACTGATGACAATGTCTTGTATGGTAGAAAATAAACTTTGGTTCACGAGTCGAGGTCGGGTTTCCTCGCAGTCAATTTCAATTGTCAGTTTAGTTGATAGGAAATTAACTATTCAATTTATCTGACTCTCTTATTAGCTGAACCAAGGCTAAAATTTTAATTGTGACGGAAGGAGTTCAAAAAATAGCAGTTAAAAAACTAAAAAGCCTAATTTAAAAAAAACAGTTCCGCAGTTTTAAAAAATTATATTCTGAAGTTTCTTTTCTATTGAGCCAAAATAATTGAATTTTTTTTAAATGTCCTTTCCTCAGTGAACTAGAGTGCTGTATTTGACTGAGCTCTGTTTACTGGGCCCCAACACCACAATAACTGGCAGAAACAATCGTGTGGGATAATTTGGCTATGAGCAAAGCACATAGCCGCTATTTATTAACAACAAACTCAACAGTTAAATACAATCAGTTCCTAATCCGTATTAGCCCAGTTAAGGTGAAAGCCAACTATCGCCAAAGCCTCGGGAACAGACCTCCGAGGACGCCCCATCCCAGCCAAAGATAGCACTCTCACAAAAGAAACAAAAACCAAAAACAAAACAAAGCGTCCATAACCATACTAGGCGGGCGAATTGGAAAGAATACGAATAAGTCGTAGGAGTGCAAACCAACTGCCCTAGCAAGCTGATCCGACTTTGTTTCCTAATACGATAGCTTAGTGGCCCACACGCCGAGCGCAGACTAACTGCCCTTGCCAGCTGATCTCCCTCGCCCAGGGCGAACAGAAAAAAGAAGTAAAATTATCATAACAACACACAACGAACGAGGGTAGACCAACTGCCCTTGCTGGCTGATCTCCCCCGTCCGCTGATCTAACCTGTTGTCTTTATAAATGCGAACACTAAGATAGAAACACACACCTTAGTTAGACCGACTGCCCGTGTTAGCCGATCTAATTATAATACGTTTTACTGAACTAACAGCGAAAAGTTAAACAAAGGCACACAACTGAAACAGTTCTTGTTAGCTGCCGTGGTTCAACCGTTAAGTTAAAGGCGAAAGCTGTCGACTGCCCTTGCTAGTGGAGCCAGCTCGGTGCCTGTAGACGAGAGGATACAAACTATGACTGTATGACTGCGTTAAAAGTGCATGCCAAAACAAACAGTCAGGACGTGGAAAATGCTTGTACTCGAATATATTTCAGAAACGCGCTTGATTTCCACCGCCCGAGGGTACGAATTTGAGAGTCCGAGAGTAGTAAAGTGCGCTCGTTGGGGGCATATGGCGGCTCCTGATTGGTCGAGAGCGATCACGTGACTAGAGGAACTTCCGGTGGGGGAAACCGCTGACCAGGTGGGAAAATAGGATTGCGGGCTCATACAACCGGAAGTCACGTGTTTTAGAAGGAGAAACCGCTGACCAGTGTGAAAAAAGGATCGTGGGCTCAAGGTGGGTGAAAACCGCTGAGAAAACGCGGGCGCAAAGTCCAAAGTCCAATTTGGGGAAGAGGGGTAACCCTTGGAGTGAAAACCACACACAAAAAAAAACAAAAATGAATAAATCACATTTTATTGATTTTGTTTTACAATAACTGTGGTTTTCCTTTGTGTTCCTTAATGTTCAATAGAGGGTCCCCAGTTGACGTCGATGATTTCTGATCAAAGGTATGGCAAAGGAACTGTAGAATGGGGGTGGTGGTGGTGGCGCCAAATGTTCTCGATTACAGTGATCACAATCGATGATCTTGTTTTGGGATCTCTCACTGGAAGCCATATGGGTAGGTCTTGAAGGTGTGAGGATCGATGACTCTTTTGTCATAGACCAACTTGTACCATTTATGTTGGGGTTGAGTGAGCAAGGTGTAGTTTGTTGGGTTGCGCACAATTTGATAACTTTTCGTCACTTGAATTTCCCGTGGTTTGGGAAGGGGGTTCTGGATTTCATCTTGGACATTCTGTCGCATTACGGCGTAATTGAGGTGTGCATGACCTTCGCTGTTGAGTCGGAAGCCTCTGACCTTGCATTCCACCTTTTGGTTATTTGTAGCATAGCCATAATTCTTGGGTCCTCCGCTGACGAATTCTTCGATGTATTCCTGGTCCTTTAATTCGGAGGTGAAGTCCCCTAGATAGGAACCCAAGGTAGGTTGGAATTGAGTGGGTGTTTCCTCCAGGTAGATGACGGAGTCGGTGTCAAAGTAGAGGACTCTTTCCCCTAAGGCTTCCAGGGCGGCATAGAGTTTGAGCCGGGCGTGGCAGGTGGTGAAGCAGGCCACAAAAATGTTGAGGTTGGGTGAGACGCGGATGTCCTCTTTTTGGTTTTGGTAGTGCACCTCCACCATGTCGTCATTAATGACGCTCACGTGACGTACGTCCAAGGAATCTTTATCCAAGAAATCGTGGAAGGCCTTTGGATCATGAAAGGCTTGAATTTGGGTCTTGTTAAGGCGTTGTCCAAACTTGCCCCACATGGAGTTGAGCATGAGTTTTGCTAGGGTACGCAGCCCCGGGTTGTAGCTGATCTTGTCGTATTCCAACTGGATGCCTTCATGCTCGAAGTACTTCTGGATGTAGTCCTGTTTGGCTTGCTCTGACATGCCGTCCTGAGGCCACCCACTGGCTTCTTGTTTGATTTTCAACCAGGTGTTGACATAATCGGCAAAGAGGCCCTCACAGGTTTCTTTAAAATGCCAGGCTTCATAGATGTATTGGACTTGGTACCCGAGCTCGACGGCTTTGACTAATTCGGGGCTGCACCAAGTACTTGTCAGGGCGCGTTGTTCGTCGGGGTGAGGGCAATGATAGGATCTGTCCAAAAGAGGTTTGTCCATTTCTTCTTCCACACAACGGGCACAGAGGGGAAAGAGCAGTTTGTCGCCATGACGGTAAGGCAGCACGGGATGGTACAATTCACGGGGAGGCAGGATTTTGCATTGGATGAGGCCAAAGTACTGGTGGATGTCCGTGTGACCCGGTTGAGAATAGATGGTAGGATGTCCTTTGGGGTAGGTGGAGGTCTTGTTCACCCAGGGGTACAAGGAGGTGACATCGATGTAGTGAATTTTTTGGCCGGGGGTGATATGATGGTAGAGTTTGATGGCATTGGTACGACCTCCACAGAAAGCCTCTCGAGGTTCCAGAGGATCGATAAAGTTGAGTTCCCGGACGAAGGCGTCGATCTCTGGGTGGGTGTCTCGGAGGTGGTCCCATTCACATCCCCAGATTTGAATGACGTTGTACCCTTGGTCGGTAAGCTTTTGGAATTTGTTTTGGGTGACGTCATAGAGGTCCTGCATCGTCAGATCATAGTTGCGGGGATGTTTTTCGTAGCGATGGGGATAACAGGTCGGGCATCCGTGGGTGAAACAGCCTTGAAATTCGTAGACGGTGTGGGTGTGGGGGCAATAACCATCCACATGCAAGTTGGTCCCGGGGATCTTATACTCGCCTTGATTTCGGACATGTTGGATGTACTGAGGCTCTGGATGGGCACTGGCCAAGAGATCGTCGGGGTTGAGATCTTGGAGGGCGCGTTGACGTAGTTGGTGATCGCACCAGGTTAACCATTGAAGGGCTGGGAGGGACTGGTTGATGTTATTTCTCCATCCGTTAGGACCGACAGGTTCGCTGGCAATACTGTTTGGGATCATCCGGTTCATACGTAAATCTCGATTACAAGCCGAGGCAATGGTGACGTGATCGAAGGGATTGAAGCCGGTCAAGTCTTCAAACAGGCGTTTGAAAGTCAGACATCCTTGTTTGAGGAGACGTACATCCGATTCACAATAGGCGACCAATTCTTTCTGAAAGTCAAACACGACGTTCTTGGCACGCTGCTCTTGATGCCAGGTTTCGAAGGCTTGTCTTCCTTCGAGTGACATGGTCTCAGGCATGTAGTAATCGCGTGAGGGGAGGATGCCCACGTACTGTTGATGCCTAGGTATGTTGAACTTGTGGGGGAAATACCCTTTGCAGAGTTCGGTCAAGCCAAAGGTTTTGGGAAAGGCGGAGAGGGGCATCTGGAAGAAACTCATTGAATCGATGAACCGGATGCGGTCATGTTTGATCTCTAAGAGTTTACACCCGTTGCGGAGTTGTTGGACGATGCGGTTGTCCCCATAGTATTCTTGGATGATGAAGTACCCGTCGTACCCCTGGAAGTTATGGGCGATGACATTGACTTGACGGGTATCGTGGAGGGTCAAGGTATCCAACCATTCCAGAAAGTCCCGGATACAAGTGGGACCCGGGAAAGGCTTGGGTTCATCGTTGTCTTCGGTTTCGGCCACGACGAGATTGGCAATGTGTTTTTCCTGGGGTTGCATGGCTTCGATATCAAAGAAGACGTGTAAGGGTGGCAGGTCTTCCTCGTCCTCGGAGGAGGCATGGGGTTCCGCGGCGGCACCTCGTTTGGCGCGAGGACCTTTTTGACGGGTCCTCTTTCTCTTCTTTTGGTCTTGAGGTTTGGGGGCTCTTTGTATAAAACAACGGTGGTGGTTGGCGTGGACGTACTGATGACAAGAAGGGCAATCCACGTGCCAACAAAGGTGACGTTGAATGCGGGACAAGCCCACATTTTGTTGATAACAGTCAGGGCATCGGTATCGTTGACAGCACACGGAGGTCTGGAGGCCCGTGACGGGTTTGCCCGCATGGGTCTTGCTGGAATGGGCTTCCAAACACGCGGGTCCAAAAAAGTCCCGATGACACGAGTCGCAACGTTGAGTGGCTTTCAGGTGCCGGGGGTACGCATATTGAAAGTCGGGACAATCTTTCTGTCGACAGGCTCCACACAACTTGGTCTTGGTGCATCGATGCATCCCCTCATGGTCATGGGGTTTCCAACAATCCGCGCAGACATAACTGGACCCGAAAAATCCCGGCAATTTGGTGATGACATCATAATGGTCTTGGTTGTGCAACAGGATCAGTTGTTTGTCAGAAAGGGGTCCAAACGTCGTGATGTGAAACGATCGCTGCGCATTGACCAACAGGATCTGGTAACCGGTGAGGGATGGGGCCTTGCTGAAAGCCGTTAAGGCGTCATAGCTGCAAGGACCGAGGGGTACCTGGGCTTCATTCTGGAGGTCCAGAGCTAGGGTTCTCTGCAGGGGCCTTCCTTTGCGGATGCTGTCGTATTTCGGGTGCTGGTCCACGCGAGCTTTGGCGACCACGAGGGCTCTGGCACAACAGAGCTCATCATCATTTTGGATGCGGATGACCGACCGTTTGTTGGCCGTTAACATGGTCATGGTGGGATGCCCTGGTTTCCCACGACGCGGTCTGCCTTTGCCTTGAGGAGCATGATGAACTTGCGTGATGGAGACTTGAAAGGAATCGTCCATTTCAAATTGTTCGTTGCTGTTGAGGGCTTGGGCTAAACGTTGGAATAGAGCTTCCACCCGTTCTGTGTCTCGACGCCATTCACCTGCACGTAATCCCCACCCCTGAAAATTATTGTGCAGGCGATCGGAGGCGATGGTAAAGTAGAGGCGATCTTGATCGTGGAGGTCGGGGGTAGTGGTTAACACTTGATCGACGGCTCGACGTAATCCATCTTGGAGAGCTTGGGTTATATTTTGGCCTGGAAGCAAGTTCCCCCTTTGTCGTAACTGGGTCTTGAAATGACGTTCTTGTACCCCCATGCGATCACTCTTCCGATTCACAAAAGGTTCTAAGTCAAATTGGAAGGTAACGTGATCAGAGGGATCCAATCCACCCCCGCTTTGTTCCCATTGGTCCAAGGCCTCTTCACAAATCTCATCACTGTCTCCTAGCTCTTCGGTGCAAATCAAAGGTCCCACACAGGAATGGGTGTCGTCTTCCGAATCACTTAAGTCCAATCCGAGCATGGCTAAAACCTCATGGTGGGCGAGGCCACTTGGCCCCGCCACATTGTCGTCTTTGTCAGAGGACATGATCAGATAAACTGACTGGAGATCGGGGTTTGTTTTTTATAGAGAACCAAAATGTCACGTGGGAGGGGAAGGAGCCAATCACTAAATAGGGTGCCCCCCTAGAGAGGGGGTGCCCTAGGGAGGGGTGGGACGGGGTGGGGGGACCCCCCTCCCCCCTCTCTAGTGAGGGTCCCTGTTGTATGACGGGAATGAATGAGAGACTATAAAACAGATCGCCCCTCGAGGTCAGTCATCTCAAGATGGACTCTAATCTAGAGAAGCTGTTGAACAAGTTCGAGAAGTTTGAAGTGGACGAAATTTTAAATGAGGTGAAGGAGTGGGTGCTCGACGATGAAGACATCCGGGAGTTTGGGGAAGCGCTGTTGGAGGAAAGGAGGAAAAGGAGGCAGCTCGCCCAAGCAGCCCAAGCAGCACGCCACACGTACGTGCAACAGCACTGGAACCCAGGCTGCTACCCCCAACTCAACACCGAGTGGTACATCCGGGGCCTCGACTTCTGTTGTGACTACTGGCGGTATGAGTTTAAGCGCCCGCACACACCTCCGCCAGCACCGCCCCCCTCGCCCGAGGTCTCCCGTAAGCGAGGGCCTCCGCCGCAGCAACCGACGACGCACGACGTACCGACCAAACAACGACGACGATGACTCTGACCCAGACGACGTTGACGACAAGAAGGACGAGGACTATGACCCTGACGACAACGACGACGACGACGACGACGACGACCTTAACGACTCTGACCCAGACGAGGACTTGAACGACATAGACTATGTTGCCGACCCTGACGACGAAACGACAGAGTTACTGACGAAAGACGAACAACGACGGAGACGGAACGCCATCAAAAAAGCTAGGTACAATGCCCGCTACCCAGAGAAAGCCCGAGCGAGGAATATTCGCAAAAAAGCCAACTACCGACGCAAGTACCCTGAGAAAGTGCGTGCTGCCAAAAAACGATACGTAGAACAATATGCGGATCGAGTGCAGGAGTCCAAAAGGCGTTATGAGGAGACGCATAAGGAGGAACGGCGTGCCGCCAAAAATCAATGGGCTCGAAACAACCGAGCACGTCGTGCCGTAAGCGATCGGAAGTATAAAGAGAAACATCGGGAACGTATCAGACTCCGAGATCGAGAGTATCGTCAAAAGAATCGTGAACGAATATTGGCGTACAAAAGGGAGTACAACAGAAGTGAAAAAGGATGGGCGGCTCGTCGGACTTATTATGCTGCGAACCGAGAGAAGCTGCTGGCGCAAGGAAGAGAGTACTACTGGGATAACCGCGAGAAGATCCTGGAGAAATCAAAAAGGTACTACAACAAAAGGAAGAAGGACGTGCCTCGTCCCAAACCACTGCGGGTGGTATTGACTGATTGTAGAACGCAACCTTCTCTGGAAATGTATTTGAATGACTTTTGTGCCTCCTTACCTTCTGTAGAGAGACAGAAAACGGAAGAGAAAATCAAAGCATTAGGACCCTTGAAATTGACTATTCCCTTGGAGGACTTTAAGAAATCAACGCCTAAAATGCCTGAGAACTTGTCTTTTTGTGAATCATTTCTAGAGTCTTATACTCTCACGGATATGGATTCGGGGGGTGTGCAAGCCGTGGACCCCCCTGACTTGGTCCCCTCTGACTTGGAGGACTTTTCGTCTTTGTTGCAGAACATATCGCCTGACGAGTGGACCGAGTTACTGAGGGATGTGGAGGACTCTTGTTCCTTTGATCTGGAGGCATTGGTGCCCCCCGAAGACCTCGTTCATGACATGTCACCCGACGAGGGGTCGCCTGACGAGTGGACCGAGTTACTGAGGGATGTGGAGGACTCTTGTTCCTTTGATCTGGAGGCATTGGTGCCCCCCGAAGACTTCGTTCATGACATGTCCCCCGACGAGGGGGTGGATTTAATGTATGATTTAGTAACGTAAAAACATTTTCGTTTCCGTATTTTGGCAGAACATTCCATCGTGACATTGTGGTACAACGATCAAAGAGACAGTTTTTTTTTTATCAACGTGGATCATTTTTGTCTACATCACAGGGGGTTCTCCAGAATCCTGTTTGAGAATCCTGTTTTGAGACTCGAACTACAGAAGACTACCGAACTGCAGAATAACAATACCAATCAGACATTGTCATTTTTTTTTTTTTATTTGTCAACAAGGTATATAGGAGGTTCTCCAGAATCCTGTTTGAGAATCCTGACACTACATCTTTGTTTTTGAGACAGTACTAAGGAACCAATCAGACATTTTCATTTTTTATTGACACAACAATGGTATGGGGTTGTCATTAAAGTGTTTTTACAATTTTAAACGTTTCTTGGCTTGCATGATTTTCTTGACCACCCGTTCCGTCTTGGTTTTCTTGCCGGGTAATTTATCAATGGCTTGGATCATCTTGGTATCGGCTTTCCATTTGTCTTGCAAATTCTTGGCATGGCTGTAATCAATGTCGTGTTGTTTTGCAATCCGGTCCAAGCGATTTTTACCGGGATCCCCTCGTTTCAGACGTTTGGCCAAATGGGTGCCAGGGCCCATGTATTGATACCCAGGCCAATGAAATTCTTTGCCGGTTTTAGCAATCCATTTTTGGACATCCAAGGCCCCTCCGCGTTGATGGCGTTTCCGTTGGGGGCCCCTTCTCCTCCTCCTCTTGGTGCGGGGGGCCATCTTTTTTTACTCACTGTCGTAATCCAATCGACGTCGTAACTTTTTGCCTCGGTGCCAATCTTCCCAACCGGGTAAGGGTTTTAATGCTTGCACTTCACGGGAGATGCCTTTGCCTTTGCCTTTGCCTTTACCACTTTCGGCTAACTTTTTTTCCAAGGTCTTGCGCTGTTCTCGAATGGCTTCTAAACGCGACCGGGTATCCCCTCGACTGGTGGAAGGGCTCCCTTTCTTGGGAATCTTACTGGTGGTGGCAGCTGCTCCTTTGCCTTTCTTGGTAGCAGGGGTAATGGGTGGTTTGGGACTCGACGGGCTCCCTTTTATCATGCGCTTCAACCATTGTTCCACGGGGCCGGTCACCAAATCCCCGGCCCCTTCTTCTTCTTCGCCAGGAGGGGCACCCGGTGCACCCACTCCTACGCCTCCGGGAAATTGACGAATGCGTTTGGTTAACTTGGTTAATTCTTGACTCAACGGTTTGGTTTGAGCATTGACCACGGCCGGGGGCAATTGGGGGTTGGCCAACAAGACATGTTTTTGAGCGGCGAGCGTGGCGGCTTTGTTCAACAAGGCATTTTCGGTGAGTTCTCCTTTGTAATATTGAATGAGTTGCTCCAAGTCCTTGTGGGGAATCATGTAGACTGCATCCATGGGGGTTGACTACACTCGGAGCAAAGTTCCCCGTCTTCTATCTGACGACAGCTCTCACAAAGACGGGACTTTAAGATGTGCCTGTACTCTCGATACAACAGGCGATATTTATGCTTCCAATAATGACACTCGTCTTTCCACTGGTCGGTGGCGCGATTGGCCTCTTGTAACAGTTTCATCCAGGTAGGGAGGGTTAACGAAGACATTGACATAACACCTCGTGAAGTCCTTGAAACAACCCGCGTCCTTTTTGTTGAACCAACCACGCCCGACGTTTTTTGACGGAATGTCGACGACGTCCCAAATCGCGTAGCACCTTTTTATAGGGTTGAAGCTTGGCTAGGATGGGGGGTGTGACTGGAATCTTGTTTTTTAAGAAGTTCAAGACCAGTTCACTCACAGCATTGATTTGATCGGCATTGGCATGTTGTAACAACTCTTGACGTTTGGAACCATTGGCTTCTTGTAACATGGAGCGTAAAAACGGGAATTGACGTCGAAGACGTTGCATCGTTTATCGGTGACGGCGACGATAGCGTTGATTGGCTTTTTGGATCGTGCGTTTTATACGTTTATCCGTTTCCAAGGCCACGGCTTTCCCTAATCCTACCATGGCGGGGACCAATAGATTTAAAAAACCGCCTCGTTGACGACGTCGTCGTCGTCGTCTTCTCTTCACCATGGACGGTTCGTCAATAGACGTTGAAGGGCTTTGTCTTGTTTGATGACGTCTTGCGTCTCTTTATAGCCTTGACGGGTATTGCGTTTGAAATCGGACCACCAACCCCCACCTCGTTGTCGTCGGTAATGTTGTACATTATCGGTAATGCCTTTCAAGGCTTGCCCGCCTAATTTGCCTAAAGCGAGCCCAAACCCAGGCGCGGGCCCCGATAGAAACATACTCATGCCATGGGCAATTTTATCCACCAAACGGGGTTTGCGGCGCATTAAAGCCCCTCCTCGTTGTTTCCTTTTTCTGCGTCGTCGTCGTCGTTGGACGGCCATGGTTCTAAGAGTGTCGGGCTGGGAGGGAGCGGCTTTTTATGGATCCAGTAGTCTTTGGGTCTCAAGGGACGAGGACATCCGTCCACATAGCATTGGGCTTCCAAGGGCTGGTAGACAAAATGACCATGGTACTCTTGCACACATCGTTTGGGTAACGGCGGAGTGAAATCCACAATGGTACCATCCAACGTTTGCATCTTGATTAAAAATCCTTCCAGGTCCTCCAAGGGGACCCCGCGCCCATAGGTTTTCAATTCGGTCAAGGCTTTGGCATAGGTGGTAAACGCAAATCGACTCATGGTCACTTTAAATCGGTACTGTTTAAAATCGGCCCATTCTTTGACCACGGTGCCCACCGCCGCCAAACACGCTACCAACGTGCTGTTGTCCAACAGGGGACCCGCAATCATGCCCGCGGCCATCAGGAGTAACGCCAGGCCATTGAACAAGGCATTCATCCACTTGTAATGATTCAACATTTTGCGATAACACCACCATTGTTGATGGTAAAAGGCATACAACGAATCCATCCGTTGTAACAATTCGGGGGGCAAGGGGATGCCAGGACGTCGAGATCCATTCAATAACGACACGACGGTTTTCATCCTCACGGCGACACCCGGGACGACGAGGTTTGTACGCTGGGGGCTCCTCCCTGTTTATAACTGGTCACAATACTATTGGTCATGGTCACATTAGCAATTTCCCGTCCTTGGGCCAATTGTTCTTGATCTTGTAATAGCATCCGTAAACGTCGTTGTAAATCGGCTTGACGCAAGGTACGAGGTTGTCTGCCAGACCTCCCAGACGATCCGGGAGTACTGGAGGCAGGTGAAGTGGGGAAAAGGCGTCGGCGTCGTCGCCCCCGTCGTCCACCACCACCACCACCGCCACCGCCACCACCACCACCTCCACCTCCTCCACCTCCTCCGCCAGCACCGCCACCAGCACCACCACCACCAGCACCACGTCCACCACCACCAGCACCGCCACCACCACCAACACCACGTCCACCACCACCACCACCAGCACCACGTCCACCACCTCTAGTCCTGGGTCCACGGCGTCCCCTACCATCACCTCCACCACGTCCACCCCCATTACCCCCAGCACCCGCGGCTGTTCGAGCACCCGCCGCCCGGGGTACGCTAGGAGGCGTCGCAGGCGTTCGAGCCCCGGACGACAAGCGAGCGCTCCCCTGACTAAGGGGGGGTTCGCGCTCCGGACGACAAGCCGGCGCTCCCCCTACTAAGTGGAGTGTCCACGGAAGACGGTGGGGTAGTGTGTATGCTACGGAACGATTGACTTCCTGGGCTTCCTACCCCAGCAGGGGCAGAGGCCTGTACAGGGGGTGGAAGGTCAGGCAACGATTCCAAATATCGGGTGAGGGCATCATAATCACCCGCCTCCTCCGCTTGATCAAAGGCTTGGGCAATCAAGTCTGAGTCCCCCGTATCCAAAATTTCTTGGAAGGTCCCTGGAGACACTTGATTGCTAGTGGTCGCCCCGACCCCGGCTGGGGTCGTGGTATCGTAGGCTTGCGGAGGTTGACGGTCGTCCTCGGCCATGGTTGCTCTTTTCGAAAAGGCCGTTCAAGCGTCCCTTTATACTCGCTTTTGATAGGTGCGCGTCCATCCTTCGTCTTTTAACAGGTGACTCCATAACCGTTGTTGATCCGAGGAGGCCGGGTGTAAATCTAACATCAAATAGCCATACGGGCGCGTGGTGGCTTGATGAAACGTCTCCAAGGTGTCTTTCCAAGTGGTCGGAAACGATTGCAGCATGACATTGCGTACCCCTAATTGATCCCGGGGATTCTTGAACGCCACAATGTAATGGGCATTGCGGGAAATACTTTTGGCATAGCGCCCCACGGGAAACATGTCTTGGCACAAGTAGAGCACCGTCACCCCTTGATGATGTGAATGTTTGGTGAATAAATCCAACACGCGTTTATCGTGACTCCCTTCATCCATTAAATCATCCAAGACCAGGACCCCCTGTCCTTGAGGAAACCATTGCACCAAGGCTTGATGATCGGGAATCCGTTCGTGAAACCTCACCCCATGATCTTGCATGTCTCGAAATCGATCTTGCCACGCCCCATAACAATAATGCACTTGGGTCGGGGGACTTTCAAACAACTCGGGGTTGTCTACCAAGAGTTTTTCCGTAAAGACGGTTTTGCCACATCCCGACGGACCCACCACCAAGATAGAGGAGGGAGTATGAAAACGAAACGGTTTCCCCGTTTGCATGATGATGATACTACCCATTTAGAAAAAAAAAGGCACCTTTTTATTGGAATCGGTGGGACTCGAACCCACGCGCGATCACCTGTTTTTCGGGGGATCCAAAGGCTCTACCGACTGAGCTACGACTCCGACACCGTTTTTTCCAACAAAATTTTTTATTTAATCATTCCGTTGATGATACGGATGACAACAGAGTTGATACCATCTGGCTTCTTGGCCTACAATCAATTGTTGAACGCGTTGACCGGCTTGATGGTCATTGCTGACATAATCATGATCCGAAAACTCATTTAAAAAGTCTTGCAAGGTCCGTCCACGGGCTTTGGCTTTCAAGTACAACAAGGCGTAATCCCCACAACTCTTGCTTGAAATGGCTTGGAGGGACTTGCCATTGGTCACCACATACTTCCAATGTTTCACCATCCAATCTTGGAACGGGGCGGCTTGCACGTACGTGTCCATGGGCAAAGCATAACTGTCGAGGACTTCACACACGTTTCCCTCGGTCCACACCCCTAACCAATGTTGCCCGGGTTGATCGTGTGGGTCGGTGTTCACAATGTACCCTTGGGGTGGGGTCTTGACAGGATGTTTGGGTAATCGATCACAGGCCACCGTTCCGTAAAAGTAACGTTTCAAGTGGGGGTCGTCGCGAGCTAAATAATCCAACTGCACATTATTCAAGGCCACGTGTTCCATTTCTTCAGTGTTGGTAAATGTTGTACAACACGGCTCCGTTGCTGTCAATCTCCAGCAAGTTCTCAAATTCTCCATAGACGACTACCGTTATATTGGTACCGGGGGCAGCTCCAAATTCCAAGACCAGTTGTAAATCTCCACTTTGCTTGGGGTTGAGGTTTTGACTGTCGGCACATCCATTGGCCACATTGTCAAACATGAACAAGGTACAATTTTTCGCTTGACCCCAATCTCCTAGTTCCACCATATTGCCTTTCTTTTTACACCAAGCCCCACTGGCTTGCAGAAAACGGAAGTACCCCAAGTTATCTCGGGTGCTATTGTTGTGCACTAACTGCAGGGTTTCATAAGGGTATTCTTCGCCTTTGACAATCTGTCGAATGGACGTCAGTCCCCATTTCTGGAAACAGAAAGGATCTCGGGTGACATCTCCATTGAAGGCGCGGCTGTCCAACAACCCTACAATCAATCGGTCCGGTATTCTGTTTTGAAACAGGTTGGGGATATCAAAGCGGACCAGGTTGTTTTGCATGCTGAAAGTCCGGATTTCACTGCGGACGGTCGGGTAAGACGCCACTTGGCCTTCATTGTGCCTTTTGGCAGATAAACTCTGGTAGATGGCATCATTCAAACGCAGTTGACAGAGATGAAACCGTAGTTTCACATCGCCTTCCATTAATCGACCAGCTTCACCCACCCCATTCAAAAACAGGTTCGGGCCATTGAAATGAAATTTCATCTTGATTTCGATGCCAGGCACTAACAGTTTGCCGGTATGAAACACTTCCAAGTGGGGGGTAAACACCAGGCTGTGGGTGGCACCTCCAGCATACTTGGCCACTTCAGCGACCATGGCTTCATAGGCCGCTTTGTGATTGGCACTGAGAGCTTGCCAGCGAGCATGGTTTCCTGCTTTGTTGGTGTTGTTGTCCGTCCATTGGGGTGGGAAATCCACTTGATTGTACCATCCTTGGGGTCCTAACACGGTCTTGCCATCTTCTCGGTCATAATTCAACAAGGTTTCCAGGTATGCTTTGTAATGATAGGTGTCGGATTGAGGACTGATCAACGTGCCATTCAACTGCATGTCAATTTGTTTGATGATGGAATGGGCCAAATTATTGACGGGCCATAATTTTTCAGCGGCGTCCAAGTTCCCGGCATTGTCCTTTTTCAAACTCAATTCCATGGTAAAGTAACTGCGTCCCAAATCCACAAAATCGTCTAATCCAGGAATGATGAATTCCATGGGATTGATACCCGTGGTGGTGGGTTGGATGGTGACCATGCGATAGGCATTGATGCTAATGTCGGTCGGGGGCACCTTGAAAATCCGTAACGCCGGGTTGACGGTCCCTTCGGAACGCGGATGCGCTGGGGCAGCCCCTTCCGAGTAGGTAGGGGCTGTCACGCGTGACATCACATTCGGCATGGTTAACGTTGTCGTCGTCGAGTGGTGGCACGTCGTCGTCGTGAGGGGTTTTTATACCGTCGTGCTAAGCGTTGTCTCAAATCAAACCCGGGCAGTCGCATCACCTCGGCACTCAACCAACCGCCACGTTGTCCTCTCCTGAGTTTCCAAAACGGATACAGACCTCCCCATTGAGACAAGCCCCGATTACTGCGAATGCGTCGAGGTCGTGAATGCACGGGATCCATGTTCACACGCCCAAAATATCACGCGCCCGTTTGGTTTGCTTGGGAAACAAGGCACTGGCGACCCGCACGGCTTGTTTCACGTTCTTCTGATTCAAGGCTTTCTTGGCTTGTTTGGTAATTTCTTTTTTAAGGACGTCTTCGGCTTTGCGTTTGATCCCGCGTGTTAACCCTGCATTCAATCCTCTCTTGATATTACTAGGCAGTTTTAAAGGATTTCGCGTGCTTTTAAGGCCTTGGAACCCGCCACGCATGACCTCCCTCATCAACCCACTGCCGTATTGATCATACCACTCGTCGGTCCGAAATCGTGTCAAACTTCCCCCTCGCATGGTGTCGTCTTCCCCAGGGATACACGTTTTGTTTGGGTCACAAGCCTCGCCTCTTTTTATACCGTCATCGGCCTTTCTTTTTCTTCCGAGTGGTCGCTGCTTCCATGGCTTTCTTACCACCGTAACCCGCGGCACCACCCACCGCTCCCAACGCGGCGGCTTTCCCCACAGCTATTAAAGCGGGCACGAGAGCGGCCAGAGGTAAGAGACCGCCTCGTTGCCTTCGTCGTCTTCGACGTGCTCTTGTCTTTGTCATCTTGTTGTTGTTGTTGTCAAGTCACACGCGTTTTTTCTTTTTATGCCTTTTTGAAGTGCAAGGTGACCAGGGTGTTGCCTTTGCCAAACCGGACCAACTTATCCTCGGTGCCAGACGTTTCGGTGACTTGCATTTGAATGATTTCCACCACTTCATTACGAAGCGGTAGGTAATGAATGTGCAATGGTTCAAAGTACATGGTGCCTCTGCCTTCCCGCTTGTAATGGATTTCACGCAACAAATCGGTGACGCGATTGCCCACCATCGTACTGCCTGCCACGTCCGAGTACACGTGCAACGATCGCGAGGGTTCCCCCACCACCGAACGAAACGCTACATTCAAGTTGGTGAAACGCCACCCACAACTCATACTCAATTGTAAATGATCCGGTAAAATCGAACGCACCGTCCAAAAGACCGGGTTGTGCTGATCGTCGTTGACATCGTTCCAATCGTTGCCAGGGGGTTTTGTCATGTTGGGGATTTGATCCCCCATGAAGTCTTGTTGTAAGTTCGGGCCCAAAATCAGTCCACTGCTAATTTTACGCAACCATCCCATCTTGACCGCCAACTTGGTGTAGATGTACAGGGCGGGCGTGTCCGTTTTGCAATGGCAGACATGGGTGTTGTCAATGAGCAGATCCTCCCCTTCCCACTTGAACTTGACGTAGGTGTGTTTGCCTTGATCGTTAACAAACCGACCTCCTTGAATCGCCGTTTCCTTGCGTTGTTGTTCCAAATGGGCAATCGTGGCTTTCATGAAACTCACCCCATCCACCACCCAATCCAAATGTTGAATGTCATTAATGAGGGTTTCAGCCGTCCCTCCTCGCGAGACCATTTCCCCAACACTTCCCCCTGGTTTGGGATAGTCTTGGTCCCAGGACGTCGATAGGATGAACCCATCTTTTTGCACCAACTCGTACAAATTGACGTGCGTATCCGGTAAGGAAATGGCACTCAACCCCACTTGCCATCCACCTCCTTGTAACCGTAACGGTTGAGGTAAACGAATCTTGAACGAATTGGCTTGGTTGTTGGGAAATTCACGGCGGTTGGCATGACTCGGTAACGTCACGTAGAACGACATCTTTGTCTTCTTCACACCACCACCTCCCTTTTAAAGTGCAGGGTCAAGAGGGTACGTCCTTCGCCAAATTGGACCAGATCCCCATTGGTTTCGGCCATCTGGGTTTCCACGATTTCCACCACTTCATTGCGTACCGGGACATATTGAATATGACGAGGTTCAAAGTGGGTGGTGTTTTGGGGCTGGTACTTGATTTCTCGTAAGAGATCGGTGATGCGACCCCCTACCATACTGCTGGTCCCGACATTGCAATACACGTGCAAAGGACGCGCCGCGGGAAATTCCAACGAGGGCCGAAAGGTCGCGTTCAAATTCACAAACCGCCAAGGGCACGATAGACTCAACTTCAGATAATCCCCCTCCACTTTCCAAAAGAGGGGTTTGTTGGCAGCATCGCGGACATCCGTCGGGGTGGGAATGGTGGAAATGCCTTGAAATTCTGGCAAGAGATTCGGACCTAATCGATACTGGCCGGGGGGTCCTTGTTCAATCCATCCCATTCTCAGGGCCAAGGTTCTGCCCCATGACACGTGCGCCACTTGTCGTTTGTAATCCACGGGCTTGCTATTCAATAACAAATCCCCGTCGGAGGTCCATTCAAAGGTCGGGGCCAATTTGAGACCATTGTTCTCGGTCCATTTGTTTTTGGGATGGGTTTGTTTGGCACGGCTTTGCTCGTAACGGTACACCAGTTGATGAAAAAAGTGCGATCCCGTCGACGAGGCCAATTCCTTTTTCATATCTCGTCCGTACACAGTGAGTTCGCGACGTTCATGGTACCAGACATCACCTCCTTGATCGTCTGTGTCATACACCCGTTCGTGCCATCGTACATACAACAGAGGATGGGATTCGCCCACGCCTCCTTCTTCCGCTATCACTGGAATGGTGGGTAAGGATAAACTCACCATGCCCACCATCCATCCTCGACCCATAAATCGAATGGGTTTCGGCAATCGGTTTCGGAACTGATGGGCTTTGTTGCCCGGAAACTCCTTGGTACTCGCATGACTCATCAACGTCACGTAAAACGACGAATTGGGCACCCACGTCATTGTTTTAGCGGCGTCGGCGTCGTTTGCGCGGTCGAAGGGATGTCACGTCACCACGAGCAATCCAACTATTGTACTTGTCGGGCCACCCTTTCCACTTGACCAACCAACGATCTTTTTGACGCTTAAGTACCTTTTCGATGCGAAATACATCGGACACCTGGACTTTTTGTAAATCCTCCTCGTAAAACGTGCCTTGGATGGGGGTCTCATCCCATTCGTGAATCTTATAGGTGGGCACGGGGCCTGGGATCACACGATGCACCACAAACACTTCTTCGGTCCAACCGGGGAGATACCCTTTTTCAAAGGTACGATGAATCGTGTTAAGACGGACCCGATCTCCGACTTTGAATTGGGGTTTTTTGTAGCCTTTCAATCGTTTGCTGTACAATCGTTTCCACACCGCTTCTTCGTTGTCCCATGTCACGTCTTCGGGGGGCATACCAATACTTCGATGACGGGTGGCATTATACCCTTGCACCAACTGGGGTAAGACATTGTCAAAGCGTAAGGTGTTGGCCGTGGTCAAATAACGGTACAACCGTTCTTTCAAGGTCCGATTAAATCGTTCCACCACACTGGCTTTGGCATCCCCTTCGGTGGAAAAATGGTGAATGTCTTGCTCGTCGACCCATCGTTGAAAGGTCCGATTGTAAAATTCTTTCCCTCGATCCGTTTGCAATCGGTTGGGGTGCCGTCCTCCTTGTCTCACAATCTTCTCAAAGGCTTTGACGAGGGCCACGCCGGTTTTGGTTTTCAACGGTTGGACCCACGCGTACTTGGACAAGACATCCACGACGGTCAATAAGTAGCGTATACCCCGATTATGTTTAGCCAACCGTTGCACTTCCACTAAATCCGCGGCCCATTGATCATCTAACCCCCCTACGATCACGGGTAACGTAGCAAAACGACGACGTCGTGGTTTATGCAAGGTGTAGCCCACATCCCGTTCCAAGATCTGTTGGGCTTTTTTCAACGGGAGGCCCTGGGCTTTGGCAAACCGTTGCACCCCGCCTAAACTTCCCGGGGCGCTAGGATCGTGGTAACGGTTTAACCATTGTTGCGAGACATTGCTTTTCTTCGTGGACGAGACAGGGCGTTTGGTTCTCTTCAACTTTGTTGTTGTTGACCAGCGTTGAGTTTTCTTTCGAGGGGCCATACGTTCCGGCATTCATTCCATAAGGTCGGTATGGAAGGGATGGTGTGGGGATGCGCCTTTTGAATGATTCGATACCATCGCCACGCCTCTGGGTGGGCTTTTAACCATAAAACAAACACCACCCATCGATACAGGTTACGATCCACGTGGGTTTCTTCAAAGATGTGGAGAGGGTGCGTGTCCTCGGGACAGGGAGGAATCGGGATCTTGGCCCCGGGTTGGTGATCATATAACACTTGGCACAGGGTTTGATGGCATTGCCAATCCACCAGGGACAACAGACCCTCCCACGCATAAGACATCCACACAGCAGACTCCATGGACGAAATAAAAAATTTTATTCCTACTCCTTTTTTAAACCATTTTAAAAGAGACCTAGACGACGACCACAGGCGACGGTCTCGAGATCTTTCTGCCAGTTGTCCACACTGTCACTGTACTTGGGGGGTGGTGGCGCTGGGGCCACCATCATTTCTTGACGGTTCTTGAGCTCTTGAATTTCTCGTAGCAATTGTTTCTCATAGTCTGTCAGGGGGCGATCCTCTTTCCGGGGGGCTCGAGGGGGTGGGCCAGGGATGTCATAGCCCCGCTTAGGATATCCTTGCGCATCCCGGGTAGACAAAGGAGATTCAGCTTGTTGGTCGGCTTTCTTGGGCGGGTTGTCATGAAACCAACTCCAGTACTTGGGACCCAACGGTTGATCGGCCCATCGGAAGAAGCCACACTGTTTCTTGGAACAATTCAGAAACAAGCGATCGGGGTTCTGGGTCGAATGGCTCTGTTGCAGCGTGGCGGGTTCCCGGCAAAAGCACTGCAAACAAGTCCACATGTCCAACACTTCTACATGAGGCTGGCTATACACGGCTTTCATATACTCCAGAGCTTGATCTTGTCCACAAAACAGCAAACACGGTTGCATGGGACATTTCACATACTTCCATCCCTTTTGAGATTCTCGGGCCTCCAAACGCACGTCATGACAAGGGCATACCATATAGTCCACCAAACTGGGAGGTTCATACACGGGCGTCAATGTCGATTGCTCCACCATGTCATTCAATTCTTTCATCATATCTTCCACCGCCGCTCGGGTATCTTCCACCACCTCCCCTACCACCGGATCACAGTCCACGGGCGTCATCGTTTGAATAGTCTTCTTCTTCTTCTTCCCCGAAGGAAGGTCGCTTGGCTTTCTCTTCCGATCGACTGACATCGTGCTCACGATTTTTTTTCACCCACCCCTGCCTTTTTATACCCAGGACCCTTGGTTGTCATTGGTCAGCTTTTCATGACCCTATAAGGACGTCTCCTCTTCCCATTGGTCAGCTTGTTATGACCTTATAAGGACCTCTTGTCTTCCCATTGGTCAGGTGCTCCTATTTAAGAGGGTCCCTTGGTCTCTCGATCGTCATTCTCCAAAACAATGCCCCCAGACATCATGATCGGAGAACAAGATCTCGGTGCCTTGGAACTGCAAGTGGGTCATGGACATGTGGTCTACACAGGGGGAGCCAAAGGTACGGATGCCCTCGTCGAAGAACAGGCCAAACACTTTGGGATGCAGCTCGAAGTCCTGGTCCCCCCGAACCATCCTCGAGCCACGTTCATCACCCCTTCTACGGTGGAAGTCCTGATGCTAGCCAATCCCCATCTTCACCAGGCGGCAGAGAAACTAGGCAAAAAAATGCCCAGTCATTTTTACACCCTGCAATTGCTGCAACGCAATTATCAATTGGCCAAGAAAGCCCATACCATCTATGCCTTTGGCATCTTGGAACCGGATCATAAACGCGTGAAAGGGGGTACCGGTTGGACCGTGCAATTGGCTATGGATCAAGGCAAACCCGTCTATCTCTTTGACATTCCCAGTCAAACGTGGTACCGCTCGGACCATTACTACCAAGTCAACGAGAATGCTGCCACCCTGGTCACTGGCAGTCAATTTGTCCCTTGGGGCCCCAAAAAGCCCACCCTTCATCAAAGCAGTGCCGTGGTAGGATCCCGGGAGGTGGACGACAAAACCCGAGCCGAAATTCAAGCCTTGTTCAACCGCACGTTCTGTCTACCCGAGAACATTGATCAATTACGCCTGGAACTCGAAGACTTTCATTTGTAATGTTTTTAGTTTTTACTTTTTGAATTTGTACATAGTCCCTTTTTTTAGTTTTTACTTTTCCAATTGTAGTTTTTCCAATTGTAAATAGGTGCGCCCCTGCGTGGCAACAAGACAGACAACCCTTTGTAAAAAAACATCAACTCTTTTTAATTAAAAATAAAAAAACTGACATCACTGGTTTTGCACGTTCATCATAAATAATGTCTCTTGACTCACATGCCTCTTGACTCACAATAAAAACAAAATGTTCAAAGAAATAAAACACGTCGCACTTGGTTTGCCCGCAGGCGTCTTGACGAGAGGCCATCTTGAGATGACTCCGCCGGCGGTTCGATTTCTTTTATAGTCTCTGGGTCCTTCCCTGCAAAGCCTCATGGGTCCAAACTAGAGAGGGGGGAGGGGGGTCCCCCCACCCCGTCCCACCCCTCCCAGAGACCCCGTGGGGACTGCTTGTGATTGGTTCATGCTCTTCTTCACGTGACCCTTTTTTCTCTATAAAAACTCGCCTCTGCTCCCCGTTTTTTCACTCCCAAGCCAGCAAGCAGTCAAGCAAGCAAGCAAGCAAGCAAGACAAGCAACAGCTACGGATACCGGTAAGCCATTTTATTCCTCCTCTCTTTCAATCTAAGTAGTTAGTCTGTTCTGGAGCAAACCGGGCTAGATCCCACGTGCTCCAGGATTTAATTAATGATTCGCTTTCTCTATAAAAAACAACCACGTCATGTCCGTTGACTTTTTCTGGAGAGTTGAAGGGTGAGGATGGTTCGACCTTGTTTGAAGGGAGCCGGCTGTCCGTCGGCTGTTTGAATGTCTATCTCAATACTGTCAAAGATGGTTTGGCCCAGAGGAAAATACATCCGTTCCCTGATATCAAATTGATGCTCGGTATTGCCGGCATCCAAGGTACGTAAAAATCCTTTTTCTTGATTTCCCACAATGCTCGGTGCCACCAGATCCGTGTAAATCATCAATGGTTGTTGTCCCTGTTGCGGTTTCACCGTGGGGGTGGTAGGAAAGGGTTGTCGACTCAAATTCGGACCCAAGAACAACTCATAATCAAAGTCGGGGTGGGTAAAGCTGACGGAGACGTGCCCCAACGGGGGATATTTGGCTACAGGTCCGGTGGTGGGTTCCCATTTATGCCGATCGTTGTAATCCACGATATGTTTCACCAGATAATTCTTTTCTTGGACCACGCGTTCCGTGGGCGTTCCATCTTTCACCAATCCCATCAAGCCCGCCAATTTCCATTCCATTTCAAATTCCATGTTGGCTGGAATGAGGACATACAACGAATCTAATTCAGAGGCGATGCCCTTATTGGTGATTTTCACATAGGGTTGAGCCAGGTTCAAAGCGGCTAGTTGTTGTCGTTTGGCTAAATCATCCACGTCCATTTTGGGTATATCCATCATGACTTCCATGCGTTGTTTTTCCATTTCGTAGGCAATGGTAATCCAGGCTTCTTTCAAATTGTGGTAATACCCTGGCGGTAAATACATTTGTTTGGTGACTTTCAGGGGCGCCGTGTTATCCGCCCGTTTTGGCATGTATCTCACATCTGTTTTCATCCAATGGTTTTGACTATCTTCTTGCGTCCAATTCTGTTTGGTTTGATCTTCCAAGGATTGATTAAACCCCGGGTGGGACATATGTACCAACGCCACTTCCCAATCATCTTCTACCAAATAATAAGAACGAGGCAATCGTGCCGTAAATTTTTGACCCGTGCCTTGTGCTTGATCACTCAGGAGCGTGATGTAAACACTCATCGTGACTACTCCCTCACTTAGGGTTTACCCCCTTTTATATTTACCCCACTTGGACTTGTGCCATATCAAAACCATATATGGGCCATATATGGGTCACCCCCGTTCCAAAAATTGGACTTTGAGCCCGCGTTTTCTCAGCGGTTTTAACCCACCTTGAGCCCACGATCCTATTTTCACACTCGCCAGCGGTTTCTCATTCCAAAACACGTGACTTCCGGTTGTATGAGCCCACGATCCCTTTTTACCCACTGGTCAGCGGTTTCCCCCACCGGAAGGTCACGTGATCGCTCTCGACCAATCAGAAGCCACCGCACCTTCAAGACCTACCCCTATGGCTACCAGTGAGAGATCAAAAAACAAGATCGTCGATTGTAATCACTGTGATCGAACATTAAGGAACACTCAGGAAAACCACCGTTATTGTAAAAATCAATAAAAATGTAATTTATTCATTTTGTCTTGTTTTCCGGTCACCCCCGTTCCAAAAAATGGACTTTGGACTTTGAGCCCGCGTTTTCTCCGCGGTTTTCACCCACCTTGAGCCCACGATCCTTTTTTCACACTCGCCAGCGGTTTCCCATCCTAAATCACGTGACTTCCGGTTCCCATGAGCCCGCAATCCTATTTTCCCCACTGGTCAGCGGTTTCCCCCACCGGAAGTTCCTCTAGTCACGTGATCGCTCTCGACCAATCAGGAGCCGCCATATGCCCCATACGAGCGCACTTTACTACTTCCGAGAGTCTCCGCAGTGCCGAGTACGTAGCAGCCCCGATTCTAAGGCTATGCCCCTTGTAACGACTTGGTCTAAGCCGCAGTATTGCACTGCTTGCGAAAGCTGGTCGAAAAAAAAAAACTTTCCAGTGACTGGGAAGCCGTTGACAACAAGGAAAAGAGAGCCCAGGACGGTAACCCCTGAGATTAAGGAAACTAGTCAAAATCTTCACCGGGCAACAGGTGGACTGGCGATGAATCTCTATTAAAAAGGGGTGGTGGTTGTAACTGTGTTTAAAGGAGGAAAAGCTAAGCTTAAAAGCGATGCTTGGTGAGAATTCACGAGCTTAGTAAGTTGCTGAAGTTGTAATATCTGAGGCCCTCCTGACGAAGCCAGGCCCCAACTCTCAAAAACACGAAAAAGGCAAGAGAACACATGGCTTGGAACAAACAGACCTGTCATTGCGAGGTAAAAACTGCCGGAGCTACCTATGAAACCTATGTAAAATAGAAAGAGTGATTTGAAATCTGCTGTTTAAGCGCGAACCGATTTTGCGGTACCCTGCAAACTTGAGGCTAAAAGTTTGGTCACAATATCTCCCAGCTTTGAGGTTGAAGAGCCTTAGGGATTTCCGTAGGAACTGGGGACATGTGTGCTGGAGCCAGCTGCCGGAAAACCTGCAACTGTAATCGACACAGGGAATCAGCTGGACATGCTTGGCTTTAAAGCGAATGTTGTACTTGAGGCAAACAAGTACTAATCGCCGGACAAATGCAAAACACATGATCGACTTATCAAAGCATGACTGCCTGTTTATAGCATGCACTATAGCTTCATTGTCAGTCAGAAAAAGAATACCGAGGTTTTGAATCTCCTGACCCCATAAATACAGGCTTAAAACTATGGGATAGAACTCTAAAAGCGCTATATTCCTATAACGCCAACTATCGGGCCAACGCCCATAGCACCATTGGGAACCGAAAATCAGGCCAAAGCCTAAGCTGCCTGAAGCATCCGTGTGGAGGTGTAGTTGTTCCTAACTACACCAAATATCGCAGAAAAGAAAGATCTCCCGTTAAACTCCGCTAAAAAACCTTAGCCACGTATTCAAGTTCTCGTTTACCTCACCATTGATTCGAATTAAGTGGTACGGACGGGTGACACCTAGGGTAACGTCTATTAGCTGTCATAAAAACGCTCTAACCGGTACGACTACCAAAGAGGTAAAATTCAACAAACCAGTCAGCGTTTGCAACTCTTTCAGGGTAACCTTTTTCTGACTCAAAAAGGCCGAAATGATGTCGATGCACTTTTGAGGTTTGTCACGAGGAAGCCGGGCCTCAAGCTTAACGGAATCGAGCTCGACATGACCTGAGCCGGGGGATGGGTTTTATCCGGTGCTATGGGAAAACCCAAATATTGACATAAATCTAAAACCAGTTGAAGTTGAGTCTGACAACAAAGATCGCAACTTGGGGTTATGATCAAAAAGTCATCCAGAAGGTGCATGATGTGATCAATACAAAATTTGGTGTGGACAATCCATTCCACTGCTGTGCTAACAGTTTCAAACGTTTTCGGTGCGCTTGCGCAGTCCATGGCTAAGCTACGGTCATAATAGTTCAATCCTCGCCATTTCATTCCCAGCAAATTATAATCTTCCGGGCGAATAGGGATGATGCGAAAGCATTCTGAATATCTGTTTTACAAAGAAAAGAGCCACGGCCAACAGAATGGATAAAACGACTGGCTTTCTCAACTGTGGCATACGAGACGTTAGTATATTGTTCCGGTATACCGTCATTGACCGATGAACCTCTTGGAAAGGATAAATGGGGGATTAAACGAAAAGCTCCAGGGGTCTTTTTGGAACCACACCCAAGGGCAAAACTCGAAAGGGGGTGAATAGTAATAACGGACATTACGGTAGCAACGAGGAAACGAGAAAAATATTTTATTTGCGGCCAAATAATTCATTTATTCTCTTGTCTTCAGGAAGTTTTACCGAAGTAGATAAAAGCCAAGACTTTTTTCGGAATGAACACGTTCTTACAGCGTAGTCAAACAACTTTGAATATAAAAATGATGTAAGCCTTTGAGACTGTTTGCCAGAAGTACGGATATTGTAGGAGTTTTAGAAAACTGATTCCAGTTAAATCTTGCGAAATCCTAGATTAGTAAATAAACAAGCAAGGGGGTTAGTTTCTAAAGAAGGGCTAACGCTCGAAACGTCAGCTTTCAATCTCTTTACGGTGGCCAATTTACCTTATCAACTCAGTTGATAAATCCAAACTTTACTAAATAAACAATGGGTAGCTTATTATTAGTTTAACACAATTTTTCCTTTTTTTATAAAGAAAAAAAATCTTAAGCATTTCACAGGAGGACTGAAAAAAGTCAGTCTGCTCTTCACCGAGGAGTGCAATTAAAGAATAAAATTTCCGTCTTTTAATGTCAAAAATGGCAAACGCCGCTTCTTTGTCCCAAAACGACCAAGTTTCCGATTGTCTTTCTTGGGCGGAGATTTACACGAATCTCATGTTGAATATTGTTCTGATTTTCCTAATTCTCTTCGGAAACGTGAATATAGTATGTAGCTACAAGACTGAACTACGCTCCTTCGCACATGGTTCAAACAAAATAATTCTAAATCTAGCTATCTCATGATATTGTGGCGGGTTTAGTGTCCATTTCTGTGTGGTGCTACATCAGTCTTAGCGGCTGGCAATCCAGCGGAAGGGCGTACAGCCTCTTTAAATTCTTTGATATTCTAAGCGCAAATTCTTCGACTCTTCACCTCACCTCGATAACTATTGACCGCTATGTGGCCGTATCGCGACCGTTTTATGTCGCCCGCTTCTCTTCTAGGTTATGTCACAAAATAGTGGCGACCCTCTGGTGTTTAGCAACAATTATGCCTCTTTCAAACATTTTGTTCATGCCGTTGTTCAGCCATTACAGTCTTGTACTTCTACTCAGGTTAATTTTAGGATGTTTAAGCATTATAACGATTCTGAACGCTGGTATTTTCGAATCGCGAAAACACTGATTAAAACCTCGCCTACACATCAATCTGACGTGGTATCGACGCACCATGTACGCAGACAAATTCAGAGAGAACGCAAAACTGCCGCAACGCTTTTTATAGCGACAGCGCTGTTTTTCGTTGCGTGGCTTCCCCACTTTTCTGTGGCTTTAGTATTTACATTCTGTGTTAGTTCCTCATGCAACATGACTCCTTCAGCTGTTCTGCGCATGTCTGCATTTGTAAAGTGGATGCAATTCACCAGCAGTGCGGTGAATCCTTTTGTGTTTGCATTCCGTGATTCAGAGATAAGAGAAACTATCTATCGCCTTTTTAGATCACGTAGAGAAGTCTTTGCATCAAAACAATCATTATTTATCCTCCGTTAGCTGCTCAAGACCTTACTGAAGTCTCCAACATGTGTGTAATTCGCATAAACTGAAGAAACAATCAGTGCAACACGTAGTTGAAAACCTGGATTGAAAAGGAGTTCAGTGCGTGAAGAAAAATTTCTAATAATTTGAATAAATCACCAAAAAGACGCTGACTTTTACCTTAATGAACTACGATTTTTGTCTTAAAGTCGCAGCCTTCACTAGGTTATAACCCAGTTATCAGGCTAGGTTAATATACTAAGGTTTTTCAAATTCCTTCTACTACTTAATAGTTGCTACTTACGATGTTTAGATGATTGCAAAATACGGGCGCGGAAAATTTGCGTGTACATTGCGCGCGATTCGATGCAAATGAATATTGCCTGCCACCATTTTGGTTCATTCTCGTGGACCACGCGCGCGTCCTCCACTATCAGAAAGACCAACTTGAAGCAAGTCAAGAATTAACTAATAAGACAGGCTTGCCAGTCATGGGGAAAGCCCGCTTGCTGCCAAGTCTAGGAAAGTACTGATTTTGGTTTTGTTTCTGATTGGTTGGAAAAAAGGGGGTTTTCTGATTGGTTCATGGTCCACGTGGACGAGTTTTTTTTAACTAATATACAAACAAGCTAAAGTGAATTTTCAATCGCCAGTCGCTTAACTTTATAAGGCCGGTTGCCATACCATCGCTACGATCGCTACAAAAAAGGTTGAGCGATTGTTACGACTTTGATCGCTGAGCGGTTTCCTTACTATCGATTGAAAAATATAAAATGACCTAGAGCACCTGGATAAAACAACATCTTGTTCGCACCATTCACTCGAATTCACTCAAACAATCGCAAATTCATCTTCGAAGCTTGTTATTTCCTTGCTGTTGTTCTAACAGAACCTGATAATACTGTTTGCTTCTCGCTTAAAATTCTACCACACGCTGTCGTTTTATTTTGAACTTTTACACTGTGTCTTAGCGAACTTTTCGCCAATTTCTGTCCAGCAATTGACGTTCATGTACCCATAACTGTTGTGATCTCTTGAAAACCGGTTGTATAAGCAGTCGCGCCGGTGTAGCGATCGTAGTGATCATACGGAAACCAGCTTTTAATAGAGAAACGTGAAGGTAACCTTGCAAATTTGCATATTGCAGCTTTTCCTTTCTTAGAGTGGCGGCATGATTTCTTTTACAAACAACGAACATACAATTTTCGCGACAGTTGCAACTGAACTTTCACGAACTTAAAAGGACGCCGATATTTCGCGACATTTCAGTTTTGCAACTTTCTTTTTGGCGACTTATCACTGTTAATATTTTGATGCCTTCAGTACGGTTTCGAACTTTCAGTTTGCCCCGAAATTTTAACTTCCAAAAATTGCCATTTGAAGTTAAGAGGCGCTGCCTGTAAGGATCAAGCAAAGTTGGAAATCGGCCCAAAAATCAAAATTTTGAAACTTTGTCAGAATAAAGCCTATTACATACCTGATTCATTGGCATAATTTGTTTTCTCCAAAACTCGAAAATTTTATTTTGGGACGCATTCATTTTAAGGGGGCATTTTTTGCTGTGAAAACCGAAAAAATGCAAACTTTGAAAAATTGGTTAAAAAATTACCAAAGACTTTGAAGCCAATGAAACTTAATCCAGTTGTTAATGGCATACTATAGATATCAGTCATATATATTTCATCTGGATCAATAATGTTCTTGTCTAAGAAAAGTATGTTCAAAGATGGCTCCTTTTTCCTAATGCTCATACAGTCAGGGACTATGCTCCATTTCCTGGGGTATATCTCGAGTAGTAGACAGAGTTTGGATAATTTGTTTACACCTTTTGAAAGGATGTATGTTGGTGTAGTTTTTGATATAAAAACTCCCGCAGGCAATCATTATGTGTTTCCAGGAGAGCGCCTCAAAAATGCCCAAAATTCGACTTTTCTTAAGACCCCTTCTTAGGCGACACGGTTGGAGGGCTGATAACGAAAATACAAGCACTGGTAATAAGCCATATAATATGACAAAAACTGCTTTGTTTATTTTTATTTGACTGTGTCTCTGTTTTATTGCCAACATTTGTTTAGCTCTGCTAGTCCGATGAGCCTTACAGATATACACGCGGCGTCCCTCCCTACGCTGGTGTAGCTAAACATTCGCACGCCGTGAAACATACGAGCAACGCTTCTTCAATCCATTAAACCTGTTGATGGACTTTTTTGTTCATTGATAATGAATTACCTGTAGTTCTGCTATAGAGGATTGGTGCCGCTGTATATTGCATGTCAAGAGTGGCTCAAAATTGTTGGCTTGCCGGTAATTAAGCAGTCCTCTTCGAAAATTCACTAGAAAATTCTATGTGGGAAAAATATTTGCATAAGAAGTATATACACGAAACTTCACTTGACACATCTTAATCGAGAGGAAAATGTTTCAACGATGCGTAAAGACCGGGACTTTCGAGCAAAGAAGCTGAGTAAAAGGGTTGGTAGGAGTTTGTTTATTTGCAATTTGCATGCGTGGGAAAGTACCAAAGTTTAGTGTTGTAATTCAATTAAAGCATTCGTCGTGCTTGATTTGTTACAGGTGCTAAAAACATCCAGATTCTACTTGTTCTACACTTCCCCGGAAAACACGTTAAAGCCTGACTATTTTAAAATATGTCGTTTCACAACCTTTGTTTTCTTGGAGGATAGTTCAAAATTCAAGACATTATATCCACTGAGAAAACCTCGCCTGTCGACCTGTCAATCAATTGCAAAACAAATCTGCTCGATAAACGTGCGCGAATGCTCGAAGCGCCTCCAAACCCCAAAACTTGAAGCATTTAAATTGTGTAGCAGAAAGTTTTGTTCGTAAAAGTGCCAAAAATGGATAAATGCGGTATTGGAAAGCTTTCCAGGACGGAGTGTGGTTCAGTTACTGTGAAAGGTACAGAGATCACTGAATATCAAGCGCTAAGTGATTGTCAGCGCGACATAAAAGGGCACTTAGATATGTTGAAAATGCGTGGAGAGGACGTGTCGTTTGAGAAAGAGCTGATTTTGATGAGGGCAGGTAAGGACATCTTCATGCCCCTCTCTTCAGCATCTTTCCCTATAGGGTGTGATTTGTTCACGGTCTCCTTTTCTATGCATTAGGGGTATTTGAGGGGACCGCTGCCGTAAACTTTTGCGTGTGTCCAAAGCACCGAGATTCCTTTGGTATCAAATGGAGAGGGCGGAAAAAAAAATTTGCCAAGTCCCAGAGAGGGTCGCATCTCACCGCTCAAAAAAGCACACGGGTGATCGCACTATCAATAAGAGGCTGTCGGAGGAAATATTCAACAGGACTGGATCACTAATACCAATCGGCTCAGGTATTCATCTGTATTATTGTCATTTGTTCGGAATGTCGCACTAACTACCGTATCCACTAACAAGGCTCTATTATATGTTGTCATTCTTCCAGTAATCCGTCGGCAGGGCGGCAAAAAGCTGAACACAAGCATTGCAACCCCTGAAAAGCATTCAAAAGAGGTGTGGAAAAATAGTGAACGTAATCGTTTTGCAGTGGGTCCCTCATGCCTGAAGAGACCTATTCTTCTTTTTTATTACTTTCTATTTTGTTTACTATCCATAAAATGTATAAAGAGAGAACGCTTTAGTAGACTAGGCTGTGCCACAGGGCTCTCTCAGTCTCTTGTGTTTCGCTAATTGCGCGTAGTGGGCTTCCTGTGGCGACGAGCAAGCAATGCAGCAGACTCGTACCCAGTCGCTTGTTAGTAGGAAGATGGAGCGTGCAAGGGAATGTGGGGAGAGAGAGGACTCGCAAAGGATTATGGGGAGTACTTTTTGGGCCTCACAATTCCTTGCGCTCTCCCTCTTTTTTAACTACCAAGCGACTGGGTACGAGTCTGGGGGTACAGTGGGCGTGGGACAGAGCAGAAAAAAGGGGGAAAAGCGCATCACTTCGGCCAATTGCATGAAATAAAAGTTGCTCCCCTGTCTAAGAGACCTCCCCTGGAATTTCCGTTTTCGTCTCGCACTTCCCTGGAGTTTCCGGCCTTGAAACAGACCCCTTCCCCTTGAAAAAGAAGTCCGCAAAACCCCAACCCCCCCTAGTCCCTAGTCTCCTAGCGCGTTTCAGTTTCAACACAGGACGTAGGTTTATCCAATAATTTATTCAAAAAAAATGCACGAACATGTAGAGGGTTTCAAATAAAAGATGAAGGAAAGAAGTAGGAAAGGTGATAGAATTACACCTGAGAAGGGGCTACAAAATAACACCCAACCTTTGGGCATTACCTGAAGGGAATGCGGAATTTTAAACGTGAGGGTAGCTGTCGTGACGACACACGAAAATCGGCGTTATGCTATGATCTGCTAGCATTTGAGTAGTAATTAACGTTATATTTTCATTTTTAACGAGGCACGGAGTGTTTCTTCGGCCAGTGACGTCAGCGTCCTGGGAGATAAACAAGAAGAGAGTATGGAAGCCCTTTCACGAGACCTCGAGAGGTTGGCCATTAGCCCTGACAGTACTCTGTACCAGCCTTCCTCATCCCAGAAAGGGACGCAGTTGACGACTGATGACAGCATCAGCCAAGTCACGTGTGCACAATACCTCAGACCTCCAGATAACACTGACGAAGGCAAAGTAGCAGCTTTGCGGTGGTTTGTGGATGAGTGCAGTATTGGGCCTCTCGGCTCTATTAGGAAGCATCCTTGGAGTAAAGCCACCTCGAAAACGCATGACTGCTACTCCCGTAAAGCCAGTGAAATAATCGCAGAAGTCCTAAAAATACACAGTGATTCCCCTTGTCTGCCGGAGGGATGGGCTGGTCGGGAAAGTTTAAACATGACGACACCACAGCGGTCAAGGCCAACCCACATGACGTCTCGAAGGAGATGAGATGCCTGAGAGACGAGAACGGGAAGCGAATCTTCACCGTGGAGGAGTTTCTGTGTCCCCAACAAATATTCTTATTCTTCTCTAGAATGGCATGTAAGAGAAGAGATGCCACCGAATCCGATGATGTGGGTGTAGAATTTGCGAAGAAGCAGGCAGCCGTCCACTCGTATGTGATGAAAGCGCTACAGCAGAAAATCACTCATCCCTTGCTGTTCTCTGGAAAGAACCTGTGCCTGATGATAGAGTCAGAGTTCCAAAGCCTCAAGATGACCCAGATGCACTCCATGGTTGGCCACTTTTCCATTAAGGTTAAGGGACGAAAGAAGGAGGCGTATCGAGATGCCATAATTGCGTTTTTAAATAGGTGCTCTTGTAAGCAGTAATTCTAGTTACCCTTTCATTATTAACAATATGGTTGCAGGGCTAAGTTGTTACTTAGGACCAAAATTGCGTGGCGGCATCAATCCCTACTCTGGACCAAATTCCTACGCCTTTTTGTGGTTTAAGATATTTTTCTTCCCGAAATCCCCGTGTCAAAGTTGGTGATACCGCAAATTTACGTCGCCAGTTATTTTCCAGTACTTTCCCCCAAAGAACTATACAATCCGATGGCATGAAACATGAACAAATTTTGTAACTAGTCTGTCAATCAAAGGCGGGATGATTACCTACAGGTTTCTTGCACAAGAGGAGTTTAAGGAGATAGTTCTTAGTTGAGAGAAAGTCGGAATAACAAATCCACTAGAGAGAGTAACGACCCGTGTACTAATCGTCCGGTATTACAACAACTTACTTGTATGGCTCATCGCATTAAAAATGACCAAAATATCTGTAATAAATCGGAGACTACGTCGAAAAATAACAAACAAAGCAGATTTTGTCATTTTATAATGTCTTTATTGCCACAGCTGGAACCTGTAACTCGTAACCAGTCCTCTAGACCGTGTCACCCAGAAGGCATTTCGAGAGGCAAGTCGAATTTGGGCATTTTTGAGGAGCTCTTCTGCAAAGACATAATGGTTGCCCGCGAAAATTTTTGTATCAAAAACTACACCAACACAAGTCCTTTTGAAACATATAAACCAATTTTCCAAAGTCTATCTACTACTCGAGAAATACCCCGGAAAATGAAGCATAGTCCCTGACTGTATGAGTATTAGGAAAAAGGAGCCATCTTTGAACATACTTTTCTTAGACAAGAACGTTATTGATCCAGATGAAATATATATGACTGACATCTATAGATTGCCATTAACAACTGGATTAAAGGTCAAATAAACCAAAATTTCGACATTTTTCTTTCAATCCAATTTACTTGTTATGTGTTGATTTGGTATCAAATAAACATATTCTGAAGTTTCAAGTCAGTTGGACTTATGATCGCAGAGATAATGGCACGTGAAAAGTGCTACTTTTTGGCCTTCATAATCGTAGAGTGGTCGGGAAAGTTGTCGGTAAATTGTCGGAAATAACACTAGTGACGTCACTGTTGGCGAGCTCGAAAATTGCGGGGATTCGAAGTGTGAGGACTTGAGCGGAAAATCATGGTGTTTTGAGCTGCTATGAGAGTAAAGTAAGTAATTTTAAGTTTCCAGAAGATCCAGAACTGCCTCAAGAATGGCTCAAAGAATGAAAGGAGGATCGTTTCAATCCACAAAACACTGATTCACGTGTCTGTGCATACCAGTTTACACCACAGGTAACCAAAGCGATTCGATCGAAAATAATCGGCGGTTTTCCATGGAAAATACCTAAAAATCCAAATAAAGTTTGAAGAACGTTACCTGTTATGTGTTTGCTGTGTTTTTGCCGGTTTTCCGAGCTTGTGGAGGTTGTTTTGAGCGGTAAATTACAGCGGTATAACCATCCATTTTCGCCCAAGAACGGAGCAACTTCACACGGGAATTCCAATTGCGCGTTCAGCATTTGCACAACGTAGAAATTTAGAGGTAAGAATTTTCCATTTTGTTCAATATAACTGTGACTAGCTTGTATCTTCTGATGGTTGTCAGCTCTTTCAGTTAGTTTATTTGCGAATTATAAGTCATAGCAGTTACTAAGCATTAACAATAACCTCGGGTTTTTGGCGCATAAATTAGGCTTCAATAATTATAAACAAACGTAAACTTCGAGCTCTGAATGTAATATTTTTCACACACTAAAATATTTCAGTTTTATCGCTTTCACACAGCGGCTGCAGGCCCTTCTTAAGCCTCTCACAAGCCAACACTCAAGACAACCAACAACATAAACCCAGATTTAATAAACTGGCCTAGTTTCTAAGTGTTGTGGCTTTTCACTGGCAAGCAGGTCCCGGGGGGGGGTACTCCGGATTTCAAGTGACGGGGATAACCGAAGGATTTTTTTGGGGGGGGGTTGGGGGTTGAAATTTTCCATTCCGGGATGTTTTTGGGTAGGAAGATTTGGCAAGTATTCTTTTGGGTGGCTTGATTTAAGTAGAGATTTTTTGGGTATTCAAAACAATCTGAAGAATTGTGGTAGTGCCTGTGTCACTGACAACCAAACTTGTTTTGCGGTTGTTTTAATTATATTTAACGATGGTGTCACATTACATTGCATCTGTTTCATAAAACAGGATGTACAATAGTCCGCAATGTGTCCCGGGTGTATTTCACAAGGCTTCAATTCATTCAACTGATTTCTCATCCATCATGTTTATCACCTGGCTTTATCCTCACTGGAATTCCCCTTTGCTGTAGTGAATTCTTGATATCTTTCGCTTGTCACTTGTGGGTTAATCCTTTCTGGAAATTTTTGAGGCTCGAAAATTTAGCATGGGATATTGGGGGCTTAATTTTTGGTCCAGGGATTTTTTGGGTTCCTTGGAGGCCCTAGGGATTTTTTGGGGTTTTGATTTTTGCCCCCATTCGATCATCCCCGTCACTGGAAATCCGGAGTACCCCCCCTGGGAAGCAGGTGTTCCAGGCTGTTCCATGTTCATGATTTTTAGGGGAGGCAGAACTGACATCATATCAAGACGAACATTCCCCTATCAAGTTTATGACAGGTGTATCACTTAATATAATTATGGGGTCCACCCTTTGTACAGCTGCTATCTAAGTACTTTCAGGAAGGGGAAATGGTTGACCCATAAAAACTGAAGGAATTGATTGTTGTTTGAAACAAAAAAAACTTCTTTTGTGGGCGTCGCATATGTTCCTTGTCACTCCAAGAAGTACTAATACCTCTTGAAAAGTTGTTGCTGCCAGCATGAATTTCTGACATTATAGTACCTTAAAACCCTAGAAAGTATAAAAACACGCTGACAATGGTCATTTTTAATTCAAACAGCCTAAGTGGTACCAAAGCATGAATTGTAATCACGGTGACCCCTTCACTACACTATGGGAGCCCCTCCCCTCTCACCTCCTAGGTTAAGTACCACTGTAGTAATTGAAGAAAATACAAAGTTTAGAAACATTTCAAAGAGTAGTACAACTGTCTACCAAATATGATGTTAATATTGTCTAGCAAGACTGCCAAGCTGTTAATGAACATATTCAAAGCCCTTTTAGTTTCCACTTTTACTTGGGAAGCTCTCTCTAATTTTTAAAACCAGGCAAGATGGAATGGCTACTGGGATTTGTCGTCCCAGCTTCATACGTATCCAGTAGGTGCCTTGCCTATAAGCAACATTACTGTATACATGTTCTGAGAACGAAAGAGGAAACAACAGACTCATAAGAAAGTTACACAGATGAGTAAAAGGTAACTCATCAGTAAAGGGATTAAATAAATATGTCAACTACAAAAATAAATCTATATTAAAGAAATAAACAGGTTAGCTAACCAGTAACAACAGTAGAAAAACAACATTAACTCGATTTCACAGTCTTAGAAATAATGAAATCACATTTGATTTGTTTAAGCTAAAATTTGAGAGTTTGTTTTTGCTTTCAACTAACAATTATATTACTTATATGTTGTACTGGTAGTACAACTGATTGTAAACCCAATACTTGTTAAACCATACACATCAAAGGAGTCATAAAGTGCACAAGTTTGCTAAGAACGTAACAAGGTATACTGTTTATGTAATCATGTTCATTCATGTAATAAGGGTTTTTGTAATTGTCATTTCATTATTGTTCCTTGATCTTTTACTACTTTTACGTCACCTTTTGTCAAATATCTTAGTATTTAGCACACAACCTCATAAGCATTGCAACATCTCATCATGTATTAATGAAGGATCTTTTCTCATGAACACAATTTATAGGTGATTCATTTTCGGACCAAAATATGTAATTTTCCCTCCCCACTTGTCCCCTGGTTCCTCCCCTGCTCCCAGAGGTTTTTCTTTCTCTTTTCCCAAACAAAATTCAACCACAAAGCAGCTCTCAGTATGCCCACTGTCAGATCAAACATGTAATTTTCCTTACCCATCTTGCGAACCAGATGTGTAATTTTTCCCACCCATTTTCAGAACTGACAAAACATAACTGTCACCCCTGAATCAATGACCATTTTCAGACCTGACTTTTAAGTCAACAACCATTTTCAGACCAAAAAGGCTTTAAAACCATACTCATTTGGGTTGCACCAATCTATAAATGGAGTTTGTTCTCTGCCCCTCCCCCCACCCCCAACCCCACCCCCCCAAAAAAAGAGCGCAAAGCAAAATTACGTTAATATGTACGTACTCCGGCCTTCATATTCAAAATACTGATTATAGTCTGTCTCAATGACAGCTGGATTTAAAAAATTCTCTTCATCTGTCTTTAGGACATAGCAGGTGGTATCTTATCACAGGATTTGGGAATTGCACGACAACAAAACACTTTCTCGCCCAGCTGGCATTAGTACACAGTTGCCAAAATTTAAATGCACCTAAATTTTGAGCCTAAGATTGTATACATGCAAAACAACAAACAAACACAGTCACTAGTAACACTTTGCGATGTAGACAGATACATTCAACAAGATTCAAATACATTCAACAAGAACTGTAACCTGTTTTCGGCTATGTTCAAAATTTGAGCTGGATTTCCTGCCGCTGTTGCCGCGAGGATGAAAACCGTACTCACACAGGAACCATAATGGATACATGTATCAGAAGCTTTGCTTTACTCTAGTCAGTCTAGTCAGTAAGGCATAACAACAAACATCGATCATGATAAGTGTACAAAAGGGCTGCAATGAACAACAAAAATGCCTCAAATAAAGTGGTAACGCATTTATTAACGATTATACGGCGAACTTTTACAGTGTAATGTATAAATAAGCTTAAACGCTCACCATTAAACTTTTCCAATTCCGTCGTTTACTTTCGAAGCCATTGCTGTCGGTCGAATATCATCTGAGATTTTGCAGTCCGATTCTGTGGCTATTAGCTCAAACTGGTATGGCTCTACGTTAAATGCCACAGGTTTGAGCTCCTCGGCCATTTTCAACGCAAAGAAAACGGGTGAAAACAGAGAATTTTCCAAAAAATTACAACGATACGCTTCAATCTTGAGCTTTCTTTGCTCATCAACAGTGACGTCACAGAATCAGCGGTCGTTTCCATTCCTTCCATTTAAGCGCGCGGTCATTTCAGAAACGATTTCGTGAAACCTTCGGATATCTTCGTACTTTTGGCTTTATTACTTCTTTTAAGGTCTCAGGAAGGAAAATTTCGGTCCAGTTTTGCTTTATAATGATTTATTTATGTGTCATGACCGGTTTAAACGGCTAAAGCGGAATTATCAAAATTTGGGTTTATTTGACCTTTAAGTTTCATTGGCTACGATGTTTTTGGTAATTTTTACCGAATTTTCAAAGTTTGCATTTTTTCGGTTTTCACAGCAAAAAATGCCCCCTTAAAATGAATGCGTCCCAAAATAAACTTTTCGAAATTTGGAGAAAACAAACTATACCAGTGAATCAGGCATGTAATAGGCTTTATTCTGACAAAGTTTCAAAAATTTGATTTTTGGGCCGATTTCCAACTTTGCTCGATGCTTACAGGCAGCGCCTCTTAAAATATATTCTATCCAAGATTGGCCTTTTAAAGTGGCAGACCCACTGCTAACACTGACATTCCTTATTTTCATATACCCATTTCTACTGACTTTCCTACAAACTCATTCCTGCTGCTATCCCTGCTTTGATGATAATAAAATTCTTGCTATGCTCGGCAGTATCATGAGTGATCTGAGATGATAATATATATTTTCTTTATATATTTTCTTTAGTCGGGAAGTTTTTGAGAAACAAACTTTCTTAATTGATTTTTAAAGAAACTTCGGTAATACTACCCTCAATATGTTATACAAAGCGCCAGGTTTCTCGAAAGGCTTATTAACACTAGCCCTTTGTTAGAAGTTGAACAAGGATTCTGCATGATTCTCTTGCCTAGAAGCGTTCTCACTGACAGAATTATAGTCAGTTTGAGGAAAGATTATACAGAAATCCACCTGGGTAAGCTTAAAACTGATTTTAGAACTGACGCTAATCTTGAGTTGGCTTAATTCTGCTTTGAGCAATCAGGCCCAAATATCTTACCTCTGAGCGATAAATCTACAACCATTTTATTCGGTACAAGCTCAGAATGTCATGATATTATCCATAAAAGATAAAATCTGAACACAGTTTTGCACTAGTAGAGCTGAACAGTGTTTGTAGTGCAAACAGCCCATTTCCTACGTTTGGCCATAACATTTGAGTTTTCCTAATGTGTGATAACCTTCCTCACGCGTTTCATCCAAGTCTCCCAGTCTGACCTGTGACACAGGAAGAGCAAACTTGTCTGTCAGGAGACCGCTGTCCTCTCGCCAACCGCTGCCAGGGTCAAAACAGTTACACTTATGACCATTTGAACATGAATTTGTTACTCCGCATGCGCACATTTTGTTATGGCCTGTAGCTCCACCCCAGTAATTCATCCGTGTTCCATCACGTGACACCCACCAAGCACTACCTCCCTCAATGAAATTGACGTCATTATTGCACTCAAACTTGATAAACTGTTCACAGTTCTGTGAGACTCGAGTGAGTGCTGCTAGTTGAGAGGTGCTGACTCCAGTGTATCTCACGTCTTTTCTGTAGCATCCTGGATTACCATAACCACACCCAGGAATGTTACCAACATAGGTTCTACTCTCACTATCGTGTCCGATGACCGTCACACCAACTCCACCTTTGTCACGCATGTCACAATACACACTGAATGGAGTCACCCCTCCTTTGCCGTCAGGGTCAATGACATAGTTACCTGAGGGACTTCCGCTGCTGCCTGATTTTATACTACTGCAGGACACAGGTTTAAGAACTTCAACAACAGATGTTGCCTCAATAGAACGCTGAAAGTTTTTTGCAATGCATGTGTAAGACCCGGCATCATTTCTGGTCACGCTCCTTACAAGCAAAGTTCCGTTTGGATAAAGAAGGTGATTTTGAGGAAGATTTTTGCCCGCTCTTTTCCAGACAATCTGTATTGAGCCCTGAGCTACACAGTTTACCATCAGATTGTTAAATTCTGATACGGCTAGTTTCAGGGGAGGGGGTACCGTAAATTTGAGCCTGCCAAGCACCGTCAGTTGTGCGATAGCAGAGTCCTGTCCAAGGAGATTCTTGACTGAGCATGCGTAAGTCCCACCATCTGCCTTTTTAACGCCGAGAATAGTCAACTTTCCACCGACCACTGCCGTCCTCTCTTTCGCGACGTGACTAAACGCTTTACGCCACGTGATCTTTGGTGTCGGCTGGCCAGTAGCTTTGCACAGCAGGTTCACGTTTTGTCCTTCTTCAACGATGATAGACGAAGGCTTTTGAGTGATCAAAGCGGCAACTGCAATTAAATGGCAATAAAAAATAAGCACAATTGTCTCCAGCTACGATTACTCAGTTACCCACAGGCTAGATAGAGGGGGGAGGGGTTGGTGTGCAGGTGTACAGTTACACCCCCTTAATGTGGGCACTTTCAGCACCGTGAGAAAGTGCCCGTATTAACGAGGTGTCCGTATTGAGCTGACCTAATTTGTCTGAGTTTTATTGAACGTCCAAAATAAACAGAATAAAAAGTGGGAAGTGAAACTTGCGCTTGCAAATACATTGAATGCACTACTAAACAAAGTGGCATATAGAAGCCTCGCTCATTTCCGTTACAACTGAAAGGATTCGACTGAATTGTGCCACTTTATTTTGACCATAAAGCGGTGGTCGACTATAGCTGTTTTTCCAAACCTGTCGAGGTGATGACAAATACTAGAATCTATAGTGTATATGTGTCTATGTGTTGTAAACCAACTCCGTTCATAGCGGCAGCTTTTTTTCCTAAAAAGAGGGCTCAAAAGTGGTATCTCCTCAGCAGAATATAGTAAAACATAGTACTGTACTTTCGTTATCATCTACCGCTTTCCTCTGTCATCTGCCCATCCTCGGAGACCCAGGGGCAGATAGTCAGGGGAAGGGACAAATATAAGGGGCGAAATCGGTGCAAGCTGAAGCCTGGTGCGTGCGAAAGTTTACAAGACGGGCGGAAGCGCCCCTGGGAACTTACCTGGGAACATACCTTTAACGGACTAGTTCAAGGGCCCATTTGCGTTCTTGCTTCTGATTGACATAAATTTGGAGGGGTTATATTTTTTGTGCCCAATCAGCGATCAGCTTATTTCACAGCTCCTTTCGTGACGCCTTATACACTACGCACTACTCGTGCGTAGTGAAATCAACTTTTTGTCTCGCTCGTTCGTTAGGACTACTATCGAAGAAAGTTTTAGTAAAATGGTGTCCAAAGAGCCAAGAAATCCAGAAATCTAGCAAGAGTACTCAAGGAAAAAGAAAACAAATATTGAAAGATTGAAGTATTGTGAAATTATTGTGAAAAGTTCGGTGTGAATTTTTAGAAGCGCGCAATAGGACATTTGCACAATAGCGTCATTTGACTACAACTACCAGAATTCATTTCGTTTCTGCTTTCTTATTAAAATTTTGTAATCTCAGTGAGGTTTAGATAACAACGGCCGTAATTTGCATCTGAAAAAACAAACTGAAGGATTCTGATAGTTGTAGTCAAATGACGCCATCGTGCAAATGTCCTATGTGGATAAAAAAGCAAATACATAGGGTTTACTTCGGTGTAAGAACCTGACAAGATTTTCTTTGTTTGTTAGCTATTGTTATGCTGTACGGTATTGTCTACAATGTTTTGTTCCCTTTGTTGTACGTCATTCGTGAGTTTCATAGGTTCTTACATCGAGGTAAAGCCAATACATGTTGTGGATCGTGCGTAAATCCTAACTGCATGCTTCTAAAAGTCCTTCCTAAGGTTTTAACTCTTCAAAATACTTTAATCTGATTTTCGCAAGTGTTGTTTTCTATTTTCCTGAGTACCCTTGTCAAATTTCTCCATTTCTTGGCTTTGTGGGTCCCTTTTTATTAAAACTTTCTTCGATGGGAGGTCGAGCGAGCGAGACAGAAAGTTGATTTCAGTACACACGAGTTAGATGTGGGTACAAGATTTAACAAAGCTACACTTTGTATAAGATGTCACGAAAGGAGCGGTGAAATAAGCTGATCGTCGATTGGGCACACACACAAGAAAAACAACGCCTCAAAATTGTTCTCAATCAGAAGCAAGAGCGCAAATGGGCTCTTGAACTAGTCCGTTAAAGGTCCCAGGGGCTCTTCCGCCCGTACGCTGGTCTTGTAAACCTTCACTTGCACCAGACTTCAGCTCGCACCGATTCTGCCCGTTTTATCTGCCTCTCGCCCCGACTTTCTACCCCTGGGTTACGAGGGTGTCATCTGCTGAAAACAGACGTACTCTTCCTGGCTACTCTGAATTGTTTCCTTGTGGCGAATAAGTGTGCATGATTCGAACTTGGCAACTTTTGAGTTTGTAAAATGAACCAAGTCCATAAGATTGTACGTTTTTCTTTTTAACTTAATGAATTCTCTAAAAACTTCTCATTTTCCAGCTCGAGCTACCGCAACATGACATTGCCCCTCCTTCAAAACTGTTGATGTGATCAAATAATGACTTAAATCAATCCTTATTAAAGGTCAACAAGCCTTACTTTACCTTGGACAGTTAATGTGGCTGATGATATCATCACTCCAAGGATATTTTTTGCTTTGCACGTGTACATTCCACCATCTTGTGGTGTCACATCTGTGATCATGAGGGCACCACGTGACTGCACAATTCGTTTATCAGCTCGAAGAGTAGAATTCTGTTTCAGCCATGTGACCTGAGGTTTTGGGTTCCCTTTAACCTCGCACTGGAATGAGGCTGTGCCAGTTTGGTTTACCATCATGGACATCGGAGGGGACAAAATAGAAGGGGCTGAGATGGATTCACCAGGATCGCCCTTAGGTCCTTGAGGGCCCTGATCACCCTTAGGTCCAGGAGGTCCCTGATCTCCCTGAACACCTTTTGGGCCCTGTGGTCCCTGAGGCCCATGCGGACCATGCTTGCCTGGGGGACCTCTGTGACCAGGCCTTCCTCGCCTTCCCCTGATACTTTTTGGGCAGTGAACAGTGCAGGCCAGGCTACTCATGGCAAGTTGAACTTCTTTCTTGATGTCGTCACGACTGATGGTTTCGCTGGTGTTTGTTTTCTTGTTTATATTGTCCAAGCTACGTTTGTGACGAATTTGAAGATTTTCTGCAAGCCACGTAAAAGATTCTTTTTCATTGTTAGATTGCTTTAGAAACTTGCAAATTTATGAAAGGTTCTAAGCCCTGAAAGCCATTATATATCGTGACGCCAATACGATTACTTAAGGAAGGAAAAAAATTATCAAGGCTACTGTTAAGGTATTATTTCCTGCAAAATTAATGGTGTACGACCAAACAAGGCAGACTGAGAGGATTTCTTATTATCGTAAGGCGGTCTGCCTTAAAGAAAAGGGCTGCACATCCACAACAAGAAACTCGAGAAGTAACCCTCCACACCCCCCCCCCCCCTGTTTCGGCCAAGGACAGTTGCAATGTTGAATTACGGATGTATAAATGCTTGTCTGAACCCAGCCATCTTCATAGCCAAGACAGGATTAAGAAAGTAAATTAAGAATAATTTAAATTTTGTTTTTATCGCAAGTTTCGAACTTAAACTCGACCAGAGATGCAGACAAAGAGGAAGTATTATTATATACACCTAAGGCTGAAACAATATGCAGAACACTTCCTTATAATTATCTGGTAAAACATTTAACTCATGCAAACAAACAGGGGCACCCAACGGCTCGTTTCGGGGAGTATCTGTTCGGGAAACTTAAATCGCCTGAGAAATTCGAATTTAATCCAAGAGAAAACTAGAGATTTCTTTGGCGAAACATCACCTCAGACTTTTGTAACAAGGAGAGTTAAACTTCCTTTTGTTTTCGGTAGGACAGATATGTCGTTAAGGGTGTAAAACAGATCAACCTGTATTAGCTTACAAATTTACAAAAATGCCTTTAAAAAGCTCTGAAACAATCTAAGAAAGCAGAAGATAATATTTCATGTGTTCTGCTAAACTCTTCTCGTTGGGTGCCCCTGAACAAATTCTCACTAAAACGTGATTGCTTCACGTCATTAATATAAAACCCTCGAGGTTTTCGCAAAAGTCCATGCACAATCCACAAGAGAGTGCACGACCGAACAGGACGGCAGTTATATCACAGGAACAGCTTGTTATCGTACTTTCGCTTTCTTTGGAGGTTGGCCCTTCACAAAAAAAAATTGTGTGGAGAATTCGGAGATAGGAGTGAACCGATTATATCCCGTGCACTGTAAAGGTACAATTATCCAGTTGGGTTAATCCCAGGGTACTTCCCTCTGTTACTTATACAGGTATGTGCCGCCCAATTCCCTCCCCCTGCCTATCTGAGATGGGGTGTATAGATTCTTGCGATTTTGGTTGAAAAGGAAATATTTACAGATCAGGTTTGAAACTCGATAGGAAAAATCGCATATTTTAATTGGAAAACGGTTAAGGGTTTTAAAGAAGCGAACTGCATACCAGACAAGAATTTCAAGGAGTACCCCCCGGGTTGTGTTAGCCAGGGCTATTTGTAATATCTTCCCAGCTATCTCCATTGTTTCTTGTGATAAAGCTGTTCCCAGAGGGCAATAAAGGAATTTTTTTATGTTATTTACTATTGCGCCGTATCCAATAACGTCTCATGTCGCTCACACATGTTTAGAATTTAAACTCGGCTAGAGCTGCAGACAAAAAGGAAGTCTTATTCGATTCCCATACAGCTGAAACAATATGCAAACAACTTCCTTGTCACAATCAAACAAATCACTCGAGACAGTTATTTCAACACACACACACAAAACAAACAAATTCTCGATAAAATGAAATTGCCACATGTTATTGATTTAAAACGCTCGTAACCTGCGATCAGGCCCTCCCCCTTTCTCTAGCTCTATGAAGAGGCTATGAACCCTTCCTCCCTTTCCCTTTCCCCGCGGAAAACAAAACGCCTGATCGCAGGTTAGAACGCTCGACGTTTTTGCAACATATAAATCCATAATACCCAGTACCACAATAACTACTCACCTTTATCCGAGTCACTGTGCAACAAAGAATCAATCGTTTTTTGGCGTACTGAGTTTAGTAGTTCGAGATTTTCTTCTCGTTGTTCATTCAAGACTTGAAGCATTCTTCGATGAGCGTGAAGTTCTATCTCGACATGAATAAGTGTCACGAGGCAAACAGCAACGGAGAGAAATACTGATGAAAACGCCACAGTATTGGAAACCGGCCGCGTCTTTGATCTCTCCATAATACCAGCCAAAGACTGTGAAAACCAGTGAATGAATTAGCGACTTGAAAGAAACTCAGTTTAAACGCTAGAGAACTTTGCTATTCAGTAGAGTTGTGTTTTTGTGGACGTCCCTCGTCGGTCTACCTTATAGTCCCTTCAATTATCTGACCTTTCTTCTCTGTACTGGCAATTTTCCAGATCTCAGAGAAAGGCTTAAATTTCCCACCAGTGGGGCCGCTATTTTTGTATCCTTTCAGGAATTCCCCTGATTCACCAATTGAAAAACAAGGTTATGCTATTTTTAGAAACTGTCACAGCAAAGAAGATTTGATGACCATAAAAAAATTCAACATTGACACGTATTAGCAAAACTCAGACGACACTTACTGGTTTTTGTCGAACTTACAGAGATCCGATTTTTAGTCATCTGCTTGTTAACGTGTCCTGCAATGCTCAACTATCAGTCCTTTTTGTTAGTTATGCAATTGAAATTTCTCCAGGGCCTGGGCACGCGTAAGGGCAGGGTACATCTGTTTTGTGTTAACCTTTCACTCCAAAACTAATAACTTCTGATTGATAATTGCAAAATACAAAGAAACAAATGTTACCACAGGAAGTGCCCCTGAAGAACCGCCAATTAAATGGTCCAGCTTTATTTATATAATAACTAGTAGTTATCAAAGATTAAGAGAGTGCGTTCAATTGGTTGCTTATATCAGATAGCCAACACTTCCGGTTGACAAGTTGTCACCAAGGAGATGAAAGCCTTTGAGTCCTATAGGCCTTTGCTTTCCCGTAATTGAAAGCATGGCTCTGAGCTCGGGTTTACATATTGTTTTGACTGAGAATTGCTGTGATATTTTCTGCCGACGACCAATGGCCTTTAATATGTGCTGACAATGTGTTTCAGTCAGTAGAACAGCGAGTGCCCAACTATCACTTGCCTGGTTAGCCAGCACAAAAGCTCCAAAACATGTACTAACAAAGGGCCTGAAACTAAATTTCCAACAATCTTTGATTACCTATTTACAAGAGCAAATTCACACGACAAATTTTCTATGACAAATGAAACTGACATGCCAGTTGAATAATCAAAGACATTTGTAGCAAAACAAATTGACAAAATTTTCTCATCTACACCGGCAAATAAGGTTTGCCATAGAAAATTTGCCGGTAAGCATGGGCTTTGGGCTCTACAACGTCACAGGCAGGCATCTCAATACACAAAACAACTGGAATCAATTCAATTATAAACCGTTTGGTGGTTTGTGCACGACTTTACATCAATTGATTTGCCAGTGATATGTTTTTAAAATGACCATCAAGGTATGCAGATTAACAAGAAAATTTAAAGCACTAAATAACGATTAATAAGTATCAAGAAGCATTTTGATGTCTCTGCAAGCTTCTGCACTGTCTCTGCTGACAAATTGATCCACTCGCTTAAAATTCCTCGTGTCAAAAATTACAGAGGCTAGGCTGTCGCGTGTCTCGACAAATGTCCTAACAGAAGTGTCCACTTTCATCCTGCAATTAAAGTAATGTTTAGCCTTCCTATTAGTCTTTATCGTCATGGCTTGTAACATTCTCACTCTGAAAGTCAGCAGAAATCACTCTTAAAATTCTTTAAAGTCGGCAACTAGGAATAGCAAAACTCGGCTCCGTACGAATATCCTACATCCGCCGCTTGTGTTTGTAAGAGGGCTTCAAACTGTGTCTTGTCAACAAACATGAAAGTTTTCCCGGAAAAGTCTTGTGAAAAGTCTTGTGAAAGCCTTTGTGGTCCTCGGCAGAAGTCGAGAGTCCGTACGAATTCTTCAAGAGTCCGTACGAATAATCGATGTTTTCTCGAGCGATTTACATCATAGGTATGCCGCATGTGTTTATAAGTAGACTTGAAGCTGTGTCTTGTCGACAAACTCGAAAATTTTTCTAGAAACTCGAAGAAAAAAACAAATTTGCTCTTGAAACACGATCAATATTTGTCCGCTCTGGGGCCCGTTTCTCGAAAGTCCCGATAACGTTTATGTGTTCGATGTGCTCGATGTTTACATTAAAGACTCAAATTTCGTTGATTTTGAAAGCTGAGCAATAAAATTCTACGTTGATAAAACCACAGGCAGCCCAAGCTAAGGTTGAGAGCTGCGCATAAATTAGACTGTGTTTTCCACGCTATGCATAATAATGACATCGGCAACATTTAAGAGTTTGTATGGAAATGATACAAAACGTCTCAAATTGCCACAAATCAGAAAGAAGTCGAAATAAAAAAGATTTGTCTTATTTCATTGTTTTATTGGTCATTATTGGAGGGCTTCTGGGGCTGGTTTGAATCTTTTTGGGCGAGAAATTGAGGTTTATATTTTTCATCAGTTACTGGACGTTTAGAATTAATTAAAGGCAGGAAACAATTTCACACTGCACCTCACTTGAGGTTCGATAAATTCCATCACAATAAACGAATCACCCTACAACTTCAAAGGTGTATTCTTGGGTCTTGCGCATGCTTCTGTTCTTTCTCATGGGTTCCAGATCCTATTTTAAGCCGTCGAAAATCCCTCTTAAATACGAAACTCGCCTTTCCTGGTATGCGTTTTCATTTGAAGTGCACACATGAATCATTGCGAGCCGCGTTTCGACGACAAAATGTCCCTCAGCCGGGGACAGGCTGAGTGAGATTGACCACAAGCAGAAGGCGACACTGCGGAGTCCAGAGAGGTCGGTTTGAGGGCCTGATAGAAAACTATCGGTACGCCCGTGAAATTTAGTCGCCTCACTTGACGCCACGAGCACGCTTTAATGTCTTCGTGCGACAATATATTAGCATAGTGATTTGTTCCGTCACATTTACCTGTTTACCGCAAAAAAAATGTTTTCGAAATTTAGAAGCAGAGACGAGGAGCAGTTTTCACCTAGAAAAAAAACTGCACCGGTTTTCAAAGGAATGGAAATTGTGGTGGGTATTTTCCACGGTCACAGCAATATATTTTTTTTAGGGCAGACAACCCTATATATGGGAATTAAATAATGAGGTTGATTTGCGGGCAGTGAGCAGGATCACATGCGCCAAATACTCGGCATAAAATCATCGAATGGATTGATTAGAGTGCAGCAAAAGATAGTTCTTCGTTCGTCCCTAAAACAAAATTATGGTTTTCGAAGCCAAGTGAGGCGAGTGAATTTCACGGCCATTCTAATATTTCTCTATTTCTGTAAACCGACCTCTCTGGACTCCGCAGTGTCGTGTTTGCTAATGTCGACAATCTCACTCAGCCTGTCCCCGGCTGAGGGACATTTTGTCGTCGAAACGCGGCTCGCAATGATTCATGTGTGCACTTCCTGAATGAAAACGCATACCAGGAAAGGCGAGTTTCGTATTTAAGAGGGATTTTCGACGGCTTAAAATAGGATCTGGAACCCATGAGAAAGAACAGAGGTATGCGCAAGACCTAAGAATACACCTTTGAAGTTGTAGGGCGATTCGTTTATTGTGATGGAATTTATCGAACCTCAAGTGAGGTGCAGTGTGAAATTGTTTCCTGCCTTTAATTAATTCTAAACGTTCAGTAACTGATGAAAAATATGAACCTCAATTTCTTGCCCAAAAAGCTTCAAACCAGCCCAGGAAGCCCTCCAATAATGACCAATAAAACAATGAAATAAGACAAATCTTTTTTATTTCGACTTCTTTCTGATTTGTGGCAATTTGAGACGTTTTGTATCATTTCCATACAAACTCTTAAATGTTGCCGATGTCATTATTATGCATAGCGTGGAAAAAACAGTCTGATTTATGCGCAGCTCTCAACCTTAGCTTGGGCTGCCTGTGATAAAACAAGTCGGGCTGATATGCGGGCTAAAAACTACGCCAACGTTCTATAGATTTTGATTTTAATTTATAGTTCCGGGCCCGAAAAGTTACTGGAACTTTCGAGAAACGGGCCCCTGGCGACATTGTGTTTACGCGCTAAATTGGCCTGGGCGTGATGAAAGCGAGGCCAAAATCCATACCAGTTTCCAGCCGAGCGCAGGCCCCTGCAAAAATCTTCGGGGGGGGGGGGAGAGGCTAATTTGGCGTCGACGTCCATGATGATTACAGAAAATCTCGAATTTTTCTGCCTGCAAGATTAGGACTGCGTTCTCCTTCGTCGAACGCAATCAAAGGTTTTATCTTCCCACGGGAGCTCAGGCGGGGAAGGAGGCAAAAACAGCCGAGACTGAGTTTATACGGAGAGGTTGTCACTTCAGCGTTTTAGTTTGAGGGTCTTATTCAGAGGCCTGCAAGTAAGAACACTCTCACGTTATACGTAAACTGGAGTTCAGTGATAATGAGTGTAAAAGGTTCATTGTACCCTGTACACAGCAGTCGTAATCAGGAAATAGGACCAGGAGAGAAAGACGAGAGAGGTGGGACAGGAGAAGAGTGGGGGGACAAGGCGACAAGGCATTACATTACATTAGTAGGAAAAATAACTTGCATTCAGTAAGAAAACTGTATATGTAAAACAAAATGACATAAATACTGATCCATAAGCTTCATGGTAGAAAGTCGGTTCTTCTTTCTCTTGTAAGCTGGTGCCGCCAGCCATGATATGATCGAAGATTGTAGGTTGGTTCCCTCTTAATGTGAATCAAACTACATATATAATCAGGTGCCTGACCATGTGTTGCTTTGAATGTTATTATCAATATTTTATAATTGATTCTAAACCTGACAGGCAACCACTGCGTTTGGTACAGCACAGGACTAGTGCTTCTATAAAGCGAAGTGTTATACACTGACATAGCAGCCGCATTTTTTTGTACCCGTTGTAGCTTGCTATTGTAGATGCTGGGCAGGCCATGAAGTAGGCTGTTACAGTAATTTACTCGCGTTATTGCCCACACACGTATGAGTCGAGTCGAAGCACATGTAAGGTACTTTCTGGTCCTTCTGGTGTTATATTGATGAGAAAAGTTGGTTTATATACAGGTTATTTTAATATGTTCACCAAAGTTCAAGTCTGATTCGCAAAAATACCTCTAGATTCCTAACTACGATAGTTACAGGAGCAACACCAGTGTCACCTACGGATAACTTGTCCATGATGACTTTACAAAGTTATTGACAGGTGCCTACCAACATGAATTCCGTTTTTCCTTCATTATATTTAGCTTTAACCTGTCGATTGTCATCCATGTCCCAATGGTCTTAACACACAGTTCCATCGCCTTTATGAAATGACACGCTGTACAGCATGACATGTTTTGAGAAATTTAACGGTTTTTTGTTTTCTATTTTTGATACGAAATAAATTCATTTTTGACTATTTTTTGTTCACCAATTTCCATTTTCTGTTGTGCACATTGAACTGATATCAATGTATGTCTTGTCCAGTATAAAATAAACTTTGATTCATGAGTTAAGACTGGGCTTCCTCGCAGTCAATTCCAATTGTCAGTTTAGTTTATAGCAAATTAACTTCTCAAAATATCTGACTATCTTATTGGCTGAAGCAAGGCGTGAAATTTTAATTGTGACGGCGGGAAATCAAAAGATGACACTAAAAAATAATAAGTGTAATTTATAAAAAAAAAACATATTTCTGCAATTTAAAAAAAATTATTTTCTGATCTTTCTTTTTCATTTTGCCAAATCTCTTATCTTCAGAAAGTCTCACCGAAGAAGATAAAAGCCAAGACCAACGAGTAATTGCAGCCTACTCAAACAACTTTAAATATACAAATAATGCAACCCCTTTGAGACTGACTGCCAGAAGAACGAATATTGTAGGAGTTTTAGAAAACTCATTCCAATTAAATCTTGCGAAATCCTGATTTAGTGAATAAACAATGGGGAGTTTATTATTAAATTGACACATAAGATGTATATTTCAGTCTTAAACGACGGAAATTCTTCCTTTTTATTATAAAGGAAAAAAGTCTTAAGCAGTTCACGGGAGGATTGAAAAACCTTAGTCAGTCTGCTGTTTACCAAGGAGTGCAATTCTGAACGAATTCCGACTTTTTCATGTCAGGAATGGGAAACGACTCCTTTTCCCATAACGACCAAGTTTCTGATTCTCTCTCTGTGGCGGAGATTTACACGAATCTCCTGTTGAATATTGTTCTGATTTTCCTAATTCTCTTCGGGAACGTGATGGTTGTGTGTAGCTACAAGGCTAATCATGCTCTTCACAAGTCTAGCTATCTCAGATATTGTGGTTGGTGTAGTATCCATTCCTGCATGGTGTCAGTCTAAGCGGGTTGGCAATCGAGAGGCTGGGCATACAGCCTCTTTGAATTCTTCGATATTCTAAGCGCAAGTTCTTCGACTCTTCGTCTCACGTCGATAACTATTGACCGCTATGTGGCTGTATCGCGACCGTTTTATCACGCCGGCTTCTCTTCTGGATGATATCACAAAATAGTGGCCGCTCTCTGGTGTTTAGCAACAATTGTCGCTATTTCAAATATTTTGGTCATGCCGTCGTTCAGACGTTATGGTTAACTTTAGGATGTTTAAGCGTTATAACGATTCTGAACGTTGGTATTTTTCGAACCGCGAAAACGCTGATTAAAACCGCGCCTGTACATCAATCTGACGGGGTATCGACGCACCATAATTAGGGGGGCAAATTCAGAGAAAACGCAAAACTGCCGCTACACTATTTGTCAGCGGTCTCCCTCAAAGCGTATATAAGGATGAGCATCCATGACTCCTTGTCTCTTCGCGCTAGGCAGCCATTCCGATCGTAACGGCTGTTGCTTCAGCAAACCTTTCCCCGGTTCAGCAAGCACATGCACTCCGCCTGCCTTCAGATGTAGAGAGCGTTCTTGGCCTTTCTTCTCCAGCCGTTTGGTGCTGCTGCTGGCTTTACGAATCCCCAACCGTATTCCTCGTACCGAACTATATTCGACGTTGCGTTTCTTTAACCTTTCGTTCTTCGCAGTGTCGCAATTTTGCTGGGCGCATCTATTCTGGTTGTCCGACAGGGAACCTTAGAACCTTCTTCTTCGGCCTTTTCGTGTTATTTCTCGCTTTATTGGAACCTATACGTTTTATATTAAGCTTACGTGGTTAATTCAGCACTTCGCCGCTTCGCTTTCACCCGGTAAGCAAATTCTTCTACCTGTACTTCTGTTGTATTTAGACTTTTTCACAGCGTTTTTTCGCCAGTAGGTTCTAGGTTTTCTGTCTGTTTGTTGATCGCTTTTGCCAGTTTTTACTTTTAAGTTAGAAAAAATTTTCTTCGCTTTACTCAGTTATATTGCGAGGTTTATTTCGTGTTGTGTTTATTGGTATGTAGCCGTTAAGTTTATTTGCATACTCCACGTGCTCTCGGGGCGTCACTTACTGTTCGGTTTATTTAGCACGTTGTGTGTTATCGGCACTTTTATTGTGTGTGTCCTGTCGTTTCTTTCAGGCTGCTCTTGCCATCGGGGCTTTGCAGATGCTTGCATTTGTTGTGCACGCTGCTCTGGCCATCGGGGCTTTGCGGGTGCTTGTTGTGACAAGTTTGTGTTATTTGCATGCTGCTCTTGCCATCGGGGCTTTGCAAATGCTTGCGGTGAAATATCTGTGTTTATTTGCATGCTGCTCCTGCCATCAGGGCTTTGCAGATGCTTGAATTTTGTTGTGCACGCTGCTCTTGCCATCGGAGCTTTGCATGTGCTTGTGATTAAAAGTTTGCGTTTATTTGCACGCTGCTCTTGCCATCAGGGGTTTGCAGTTGCGTGAAGAATTTGTTGTGCACGCTGCTCTTGCCATCGAGGCTTTGCAGGTGCTTGCAGTGACAAGTTTGTGTTTGTTTGCACGCTGCTCTCGCCATCGGGGCTTTGCAGGTGCTTCTGGTGACAAGTTTGTGTTTACATTGTATTTGCACGCTGCTCTTGCCATCGGGGCTTTGCAGGTGCTTGAATTTGAGGTTCACGCAGCTCTTGCATCGGAGCTTTGCAGGTACTTGTGATTAAAAGTTTGTGTTTATTTGTACGCTGCTCTTGCCATCGGGGCTTTGCAGATGCTTGTAGTGTAAGGTTTGTGTTTATATGCATGCTGCTCTTAGCTTGCCATCGGGGCTTTGCAGATGCTTGAATTTGTTGTGTACGCTGCTCTTACCACCGGGGCTTTGCAAGTGCTTGTAGTGACAAGTTTGTGTTTATTTGCCTGCTGCTCTTGTCATCGGGGCTTTACAAGTGCTTGTAGTGACAAGTTTGTGTTTATTTGCACGCTGCTCTTGCCATCGGGGCTTTACAGGTGCTTGAATTTGTTGTTCACGCAGCTCTTGCCATTGGAGCTTTGCAGGTGTTTGTGATTAAAAGTTTGTGTTTATTTGTACGCTGCTCTTGCCATCGGGGCTTTGCAGATGCTTGTAGTGTAAGGTTTGTGTTTATATGCATGCTGCTCTTGCCATCGGGGCTTTGCAGATGCTTGAATTTGTTGTGTACGCTGCTCTTACCACCGGGGCTTTGCAAGTGCTTTTAGTGACACGTTTATGTTTATTTGCATGCTGCTCTTGCCATCGGGGCTTTGCAGGTGCTTGTAGTGACAAGTTTGTGTTTATTTGCATGCTACTCTTGCCATCGGGGCTTTACAGGTGCTTGAATTTGTTGTTCACGCAGCTCTTGCCATCGGAGCTTTGCAGGTGTTTGTGATTAAAAGTTTGTGTTTATTTGCACGCTGCTCTTGCCATCAGGGCTTTGCAGATGCTTGTAGTGTAAGGTTTGTGTTTATATGCATGCTGCTCTTGCCATCGGGGCTTTGCAGATGCTTGAATTTGTTGTGTACGCTGCTCTTACCACCGGGGCTTTGCAAGTGCTTTTAGTGACACGTTTATGTTTATTTGCATGCCGCTCTTGCCATCGGGGCTTTGTAGGTGCTTGTAGTGACAAGTTTGTGTTTATTTGGATGCTGCTCTTGTCATCGGGGCTTTACAGGTGCTTGTAGTGACAAGTTTGTGTTTATTTGGATGCTGCTCTGTCATCGGGGCTTTACAGGTGCTTGTAGTGACAAGTTTGTGTTTATTTGCATGCTACTCTTGCCATCGGGGCTTTACAGGTGCTTGAATTTGTTGTTCACGCTCACTCTTACCACCGGGGCTTTCCAGGTGCTCGTAGTGACACGTTTATGTTTATTTGCATGCTGCTCTTGCCATCGGGGCTTTGCCGATGCTTTAATTTGTTGTGCACCCTGCTCTTGCCACCGGGGCTTCGCAGGTGTTCTTAGTGGCTTGTTTGTATTTACTTGCATGCTGCTCTTGCCATCGGGGCCTTACAGTTGCTTTAATTTGTTGTGCACGCTGCTCTTGCAATAGGGGCTTTGCAGGTGCGTTTAGTGACATGTTTGTATTTATTTGCATGCTGCCTTTGCCATCGGAGCTTTGCAGGTGCTTGTTTATGACATGTTTACCTTGCGGACGTGTTAATGACACGTTTACTTTGCTGAATATGCTCCTCTTGCTATCGGGGTTTTGCCTGTGTGAGTTACATTTTAGTTTGGCATGCTTCTCCTACCACCGGGGCCTTGTAGGCGCTTGTTTCAGTCGCGTTTGAATTAGCTTGGTGTGCTGCTGTTGCCGACACAACGTTTCCGTGTAAGATGACTACATGTTAAAGGATATGTTTTTATTTTTCCCATGTGATCTATGGAATAAAGATTTAATGAATAAAAGATCATTGCGTTAATATGCGCAAGTTGATTAAGTTCTGAGAATAAAGCCTCAATTTTTAAGTTTAACGTTCCTTTTTTCTTCTCCTGTCGTTTATCCCCATCCTTCTTTTTTGGTTTCTTTTGTCCTGAGGTTGACAGTCTTGAAGGGAGTCTAATTCCCTACTCGGATTACCGGGGCCAAGGCTGTCATCTCCCAGGCTCCCTGTTATTTCTATTTCCTTCTCTAGCCACTCCTTCATTTTGTTGGCGCATTTCGTTTGCCAGATATCTATGTGTTTTGTTCCCTGTGAGTCCTGCTCTTATGCAACCTCTTGATAATCGGGGGCTTTTCTTCTTCTATTAGAGCCTGGGAGATGGCAGCCAAGGGTCACCTTTTACCCTTTTGTTTTTCGATCGCCGATGTTTCTCTTTTAACCAGTTACTGCTTGCACAACAGGCGCTTGTTTGACCTTTGTGTTTGCCCTGCGTGGAGGGCCCTTAATTCTTTAAGTTGCTGTGATTTTTGTGTTTGAGCGAAGAATTTGCAAATAAGAGCAATCTTACTGACTTGTGCATGGGAAAAGAAAGCCATGAAAGCAGTAGAAGATTTCGCGTTTGGCTTTTTGTTTCCTCAAAAAGAAAAGAAAGAAATCCACTGCCAGAAAGTTCCAAATAAATGTTTAAATGGATTAGACATCATATTCACCGGGGACAAGAAATCTTTAAATATAAGATCTAAGACTCGCCTATAAGGTTCAAGACTCGCTTATAAGGTTCAAAGCGTGCTGGTATATAAATGAAGGTGACGGAAAGACAAAAATATTAATGCTTAATGAGTTTACAGAAGAGGCGCTTCGGTAATAACAATAATAATAACAATAATAAAAAGTTCTGTTAATATTGGTGTCAGCTGACTCTCACTGACTTTGAGATCCAAGAGGAAGCGTTAGTCTTCTACCAAAATTGTACATCGTATAGTTACGATATTTTGCTTTTTGGGATGAAAACTCTGCAAGAAAAATGCTCAAGAAGTGGAGGGATGTTAAGGTATATTATCTAAGAAGAGTATATTAAAAATTATGTTAACTAAGAAAACTCAAAAGAATAAAAGTCCCGAAAATTATTGCCTTCCGGCCAAGTTCTACCTTTTTTTTTGTGGTAATTAACGGTTTTCTTTGAAATTCTTACAACGGGTCATGTGACAAAGGTCTCTTGTCTACTTCACGAAGTTGAGAATTGTTTTCTCTTATTCCCAGTTTTTGACATTTGAGGCCTGTGCTGTAACACTTCTGATTTGCGAGTTTATGTTTTCCCGGTAAGGCAGTCGCCCATGGAGTCAAGCAGAAACTTCTGCTTTCCTGAACAACTTACTGGGGAACTTATGAGGCTTGTAGACAGATATGCGTTTTACAGATAATGGGTAAAAGTAAGTTCTTCTTTTGGACAGATTTTGATGGCACTGAATGGTCTTTTACGGAGCAATCGCTTACTATTAACAATTAATAATCTCGGAGCGTCCTTGGGCTCCTGGAGAACACTAACATTTTGTGTATTACTGTTGGGAGAGTCCACGCAATTTAAATCCTAGGAGGAGCTAGGATGCAGGCGATACTGAAGGTTATTATCTTGGACGGCGGCACAGAATTGCCCCAGGAACTTGATTCTTTTGATTCAATCTGCGAATTTCAAGTCAATTATGCCAAATTTCGACCCCCACCCCCCCCCCACCCCCTTCCATAAAAAAACTATTTATAAGCCTATAGATCGGGCACAGGGAAAATGAAAAATATGTCATCTGACAATTTAGTTTTATACGACTGCATAAACTCCACTACAGTTGTGAGTTACCTCAGCCGCTGTCAGAAATTAGCGGAATTTAGAGAGTCTGTGTTCCACACATGCTCAGCAACGTGGCTAACTCTTTGACGTTCAAAACACTTTCACACACTATGGTTTACTAACTATACAGTAACACTTCTATTGTTTAGCTGCTCATACAAATTTCAAAACCTATTGTTGTTTGTGCACGGTCAGCACTAAAAACCGTAACAAAAACATACAACAGAGGATCTTTTTGAGCTTCAAAACCAATTTCTTCCATTAAATGTGGTCTGTTTTGTGAAGGTTTAAAGAATTTTGCGCACCTGATGCACTCCCGTCATGCAGCTGCAAAGTTGTTGTTACATTCAAATTTTTCGAAACATTTAGGTCATAAATTATAAAACCATACAGTCAACGGAAGTGTGAGGGAAAGTGACGAAACTCTGTGTCTTTCTCAAGGGGAAACCGTCCTTTCCGTGTACACCTGAGTCACTTCAAAGCTCACTCTTTCGATCCAGTTTCTTCCTGGACAGATTGCAACACCGATGATTTTCTTTACAACAAAGGCTAGAAAGAGAGAGAGATTCTTGCAACGTCTGTGAGAAATCGGCTTGTGTTGGAATTGTAAACATGCGTGCTCCTTCCTGAGAGTCTTTTTTATTGGATTTCTCAAAATATAGCTCATTCGTCTGGCCTTCACCTTCTCTTATCCTTTTATCTTGGCTTTATTAGTGGTACATTCGATTTGCCTGCTTCTTTCTGTACTTCTTAGCGGTTCTGTGCTGCGTCAGTTTTATTTGAATTTGTACACCTAATATTTTATCAAAAACAAATTCTTTAAATAAGCTAAGTGCCACTAGGTGTTAATTCCTCTTTTGAAAGCTGTGGTCTTGTTTAAGACATTTCAGTTTTTATTGTAACAAATATATAAAGTAAAAATACATAATTAGTTGATTTATTTTTCTATTTGGATATTTTAAGTGATGTAACGTAATGTTAATAATGTTTACAGACGTAATGTCGTGTGGTTGGAATATAAGTTAAACGTGGTAAATAAAAGGAGATACCAAAGAAAAGTTTCAGTTTTAGTTTTTGTTGTTTGCTTTTCGCTTGCCGTATGCGGCATATGTCTTCGTCTATATCCGTTTTTGTAGTTTTAGTATTTTAATGGCCGCATTGGCGGGAGCCGCAAGCATTAGCCGAATATTGATGTGCTTTGATAATAACATGGGCCCTAGGCTTTTCAACTCTTTCCTGGTATCCAGCCTGTTTTACGGGCCTTCAGTTTGGGTGTTAATGTGTACTGAGATTTCAGTTATGAGTGTTGTGTCTTTTAGTAGAAATCTTAGGTCTTTAGTTTTGGGTGTTTAGTTTTGGGGTTTTTGAGTGTTGGGACGGTGTTGGGGTTTAGGGTCCAGGCCGGGCGTTGATTGTTTTCGTTAGCCTGTTGCGACAGCTGGCTCCCATATCTCATCCTTTAAGCGTGAGGGAGAGCGTTGCAAATAGATTACTTTTTATAGCCACATTACTGTTTTTCGTTGCGTGGCTTCCCCAGGTTTCTGTGGCTTTAGTATTCACATTCTGTGGTAGTTCCAAATGCAACATGACGCCTTCAGCTGTTCTGCGCATGTCTGTATTTGTGAAGTGGATGCAATTCGTGTTTGCATTCCGAGATTCAAAGATAAGGAAAACCATCTACCGTCTTTTGCAATCAAAACAGACGTTATATACCCTTCGTTAACTGCTCAAGTCCTTACTGACGACTGCAACATTTGTGTAATTCGTATAAATGAAGCAAATAGTGCAACACACCGCAGTTGAAACCTAAATTGAACTAAAAAGCACTTCAGTGATTGAAGGAAAATTGTCTGATAAAAAAGACACAGCCTTCATTTACACGAGGGGGGAGGGGGGATTTTGGCTTGCAAGGTTTTAAACCAGTTATCAAGCTAGGTAATATAGTGAGGTTTTTCTAGCCCGTATACCAAGCGTTTCCATTGGGTTCCGCATGACTGAAGCATTTTTCGCTTACTGGCCGCACGAAAATGGGACGCAGGAAAAATTTTTTTTTGTCTTGTCCCAATTTTTGTGCGGCCAAAAAGCAAAAATGCTTCAAACTTGCGGAAAAACCCAATGGAAATGCCTGTTAAGCAGCCTAACGTTTTTCAGGTTCCTTTTGCTAATTACAAATTCCTTCTAGTGAATAACATTAAACAAACCAAGTACTGATGTCTGGCCAGTCAAAAGCCCCCCCCTCCCCATTCCCCTCCAAAAATAAGCAAACGAATTAAATGATCCGACACGCGAGAAAGCCCGCGTGAGCCATGTCGCGGAAGTACCGATTATGGCGATTTGTCTCCGGATTGGTTGCAAGAAAATCAGGTTTTCTGATTGGCTGTTCTACGTGACAAAAGATTTTTTGACCAATATGAAAATAAACCAAAGTAAACATAAAATTACCAGTCGCTTAACTTATTAGAGAAAAGTGGGTATAACCTTACAAAATTTGCACATTGCAGTTGTTGCTCATAGTAACCATTTTAGTTCAATAAAAAAAACGTGCAAGAAATTTCAGCGACAATTGCAACCTAATTTCACGATTTTGAAAGAGTGATACTTTTTAAAATATGACGTCATTTCAGTTATGCAATATTTCTGGAAACTCCTTACCTAAAAATAAGCGACTTATTGGCACCTTAACGTTCTAATAAATGCTTCATTTAAATAATTTTTTTTGTTTTTGCTTTTTGTTTACCGAACTTTGAGTTCGTCCGAAATTTTAACGTCTAAAATTGTCATTTAAAGTTAAATTATATTCTATCCAAGATCAGACCCACTGCTAAAGCTAACATTCCAACTGACATTCCTACGGACCCATTCTTACTGACATTCTTGCTTTGATTGATGACAATAAAATTCCCACTCAGCAGTGCGTTATCGGAGATGAAAATGATGTAAGCAAATGTCGATAATATGTACACTCAGTATGTTAGAGTGACAGAGTCCAGCTGCTCGAAAGGCTACATTGAACAAGCTTTCTGATTCTCTTACTTAAAAGCACTTCCGCTGCTAATTTCATTCTCATCATTTTGCATGAAAGAAAATACAGAAAACCCCGGAGTTAGGCTTTAAAACTGATTTGACTGTAATCCATGGGTTAGCTTAACTTTGCTTTAGACATCTGCGCTTAGATCTCGTATTTTTGAACGAATTATCTATAGCTATAATCATGATATTTGACATATTTAAACAAGTTTAGAACGTATGATGTAACCTACAAAAGCGAGTTACAATCTGAGGGCAACACAATAGTTCACTGGACAAGCTGCACAGTCTGTAGTGTAAACTGTTTATCACCTACGCTTTGCCATAACATTTGAGTTTTCCTAAAGTGTGATAACCTTCCTCATTCCAGTCCCCTATGTCTCCCAGTCTGATCTGTGACACAGGAAGAGCAGACTTGTCTGTCAGCAGACCGCTGTCCTCGTGCCAACCGCTGCTACTACTTATTGAGCCATGACAGTTACACTTGTAACCATTTGAACAAGTGTTTGTTACTCCGCATGCGCACATCTTGTTATGGCCTGTAGCTCCACCCCAGTAGTTCATTCGTGTTCCGTCACGTGACACCCACCAAGCATGACTGTTTTCAACAAACTCTACGTCATTTTTGCACTCAAACTTGATAAACTGTTCACAGTTCCGTGAGACTCGAGTGAGCGCTGCTAGTTGAGCGGTGCTTACTCCAGTGTATCTCACATCTTTACTGTAACATCCTGCAGATTCACATCCAGGACTACCAACGTGGGTTCTACTCTCGCTATCGTGACTGATAACCGTCACGCCAACTCCACCCTTGTCAAGCATGTCACAATACACACTGAATGGAGACACGCCTCCTTCACCATCAGGGTCAATCATATAATTACCTGAGACGCTTCCGCTGCTGCCTGATATTATACTGCTGCAGGACACGGACTTGAACACTACAACAACAGTTGTTGCCTCAATAGAACGCTGAGAGTTTTTCGCTACGCATATGTAAGACCCGGCATCACTTGTGGCCACGTTCCTTACGAGCAAAGTTCCATTTGGATAAAAAATGTGATTTCGAGGAAGATTTCCGCCGGCTCTTTTCCAAACAATCTGTATTGAACCTTGAGCTGCACAATTTAAAATCAAATTGCGAGGCTCTAAAACGACTACTTTTAGGGGAGGGGTCACAGTAAATTTCAACCTGCCAAGCACCGTTACTTGAGCGACAGCAGAGTCCTGTCCAAGGAGATTCTTTACCAAACATGCGTAAACACCGCCATCTGCCAATTTTACTCCTAAAATAATCAACTTTCCATCGACAACTGCCGTCCTCTTTCTTGGCACGTGACTAAATGCTTTTTGCCACGTAATCTTTGGTGTCGGCTGACCAGCAGCTTTGCACAGCAGGCTCACGTTTTGTCCTTCTTCAACGATGACAGATGAAGGCTTTTGAGTGATCAATGCGGCAACTGCAATCAAATGGTAATAAAAGTTAAGCAGAATTGTCTCCAACTATGATTAGTGAGAAATCCGCAGATTACAAACGGAGGGGGGAGGGGGGGGGAGGTGTTGGTCTGCAGGTGTACAGTTAAACCCCATTAATGTGGACATCTTGAGTACTCAAAGAAGTGTCTGTATTAACGAGGTGTCCAAATTGAGCTCATAAATGACCTCAATTATCTGAGTTTTATTGAAAGACTATACAATGGGAAGCTAAGCGAAACTTAAACAGTAACAAAAAAATGAAGCTCAATTGTTTGCAAGTGCGCTATGTGCACTGCAGAACAAAGGAGCACATTGAAACATAAGGTTGTCTATTGTCATTCATCGAAAATGAAACTACCCGAGTTATAGGTTCGACTTGAACTTGACGACTACTAAGCTTGTATGACCAAATCCATACGACTGTACATTTTTCGTTTTTAACTAAAAGTTATTTCTTAACAATATTCTCATTTGAACATTAATATATGAAATGATCATATATTTGAACTGCGGATAAAGATAGAATTATCCCGGCCTGAACAATCGACGAAATCGATAACAATCGATGACAATCGATGGCAGTCGATAACAATTAATCGACTGATATCGGAAATCGATGACTAATCGATGGCCAAAACATTTGTGCGGTTTAATTGCCATCGACTGTTAACGATTGTCATCAATTGTCATCGATTGTCATCAACTGGCATTGATTTCCATATTTTTTTGGGAAGTCAGAAAGAAAATGTTTTACAGAAGAAATACGATGAAATGAAATTACATAACAGTTGTTAAAATTGCAGGGTACGTATCTGGGGTAGAAAAAGAAGTTACCAACGCAATTACGCTACTCCCCCGCTACTCTGAGCTTGGTGCCAGACCTTAAACGGTAAAGCCGCCAGGAGAGAACATGAGAGGAGAGTGACTCTGCCGTTAGTTTCTATTTAGTAAAATGAAGTAGTTTTAAAGGTGATCAACGCTAAATTCATTTAGTGTTGAAACATTATTAAGGCGTCTGAACACAGTTTGCTCGCGCTCTACGATTTGCACTGCTGACGTGAGTTAGCGCGTGCACTTTCAGAAAAGCAAACATTGAGCCTGTACCAGGAGCCATAATCGATTATGGCTCCTGCCTGTACAGCGACCATTTCATTTTGTTCAATGAAGATTGTCCAAGTGTTTTTTCCGTCTTAAGAATCAAACAGTTTGTTATGTGTCAGAAACGTTTGTTTTTCAATGTATTAAAGGTAATACTATTGGGAAATACCCTGCCTTTCTGGAATTGTTTGTATGGATCGAGAAAGATCAAGAATCCCGCCAAATGCAGCGCATGCGCAGTTAACCAGAAAATTGTGACTGCACGATTTAGTGGAAATGCAATAATTTTTACGGAACTGCTCGTTATGAAATTTGATAGAAGAATAGTTCAGAACACGCTTAACTCGCCTGCAAACAAAAATTGAAATCTGACAGAGGCCATGTTCAGAAAACAAAAGATCTCTCTGTCAAAATTTCGCGAGACCAGTGTCAATAGGCCAGTATTTTTCTGAGTTTTCTAGAGACAAATGATGACGTCTAGATTTTCTGAAAATAACTCAAACCCATTATTTAATGCTGGTTTACTACCATGGTAAACGTCCCTAGTCCAATAAAACTTATCAAAATATAATCTTTTTTAGTTGAACTTGTATCTTGCTAATTTTGGCTGCCCAACTGCCAGTGGTTTGAAAATAACGATGAATAACGCATAGGTTCAGGAAAACTGTGTTCGGCCACCTTAAATAAGTGAGGGAAGTTTTGCTGACATTTGCGCTTGTGAACAACAACGGTGCTACTAATTCCCGTTGGAGGTGACCAAGTTGACCACGATCGTGGAACGCATCGATCACTTTCAGCGCATCCCCGCCATCTCCTCTCTTCTGAGCAACGAATCGCTCGCCAGCTGGTTCAACAGCTAAAGGGCACTCGTAATACCCTTAACTACAACCTGCTGGATAGTCAAAATAACCTGACACATGTTAACCGAGTTATTTGTGCAAAAGATGGAGCAAAAGTCACCAGACACGTACGCAGCCACGAGCGGAACTAAATAACCGATCGAAAATTGATCGAAAACAAACAGCTTGACAGCAAATGAGAGTCAATAGTGATCGATGGTCGATGATAATCGATGGCAATCGTTAGCAATTAGAGGACTCCAGCTTGTGATTATCGATTGGTCATCGATTGGCCGATAGCAATTAACTAATTGTCATCGATTGTTATCGATTGATCGATTAGATTTCCGATGATCGATTGCCATCGATTGATCAGGCCGGGAATTATATTCAGGCTTGAACGGGAATCAAACCATGACCTCTGAAATACCGGTGCAGCGCTCTAACCAACTGAGCTATCAAGCCAACTGGGAGCTGGTCAATTGAGAGTTCGTATTTATCCCGTATATGGAGAATAAATGAACATTTATATATGAAATGATCATTTATTTGAACCGCGAAGCCTGAATTTTTTCAGGTTTCCTATTTTCAATTGCTTAAGTTGAAACCCCTTCACTGCGATGGTCTGCGTATAATTCAATATTCTCACTTGCAGATCGAGTTAACAGTCGACAACATGCCTCTTCTACAAAACTCCTAACGTGATTAAATAGTGACTTAAATTAGTTCTTATTAAAGGTCAATCAGACTTATTTCACCTTGGACAGTTAATGTGGCTGATGATGTCTTCACTCCAAGGATATTTTTTGCCTTGCACGTGTACATTCCACCATCTTGTGACGTCACATCTGTGATCATTAGGCCACCACGTGACTGCACAATTCGTTTGTCCTCTCGGAGAGAAGAATTTTGTTTCAACCACGTGACCTGAGGTTTTGGGTTTCCTTTAACCTTGCACTGAAACGAGGCCGCACCAGTTTGGTTTACCACCGTGGACACCGGAGGGGACACAATAGAAGGGGCTGAGATGGATTCACCCGCATCGCCCTTGGGACCTTGAGGGCCCCGATCGCCTTTAGGTCCCGGTGGTCCCTGATCTCCCTGAACACCCTTAGGCCCCTGTGGTCCGGGAGGCCCGGGTGGACCATGCTTGCCTGGCCTTCCTCGTCTCCCCCTGATGCTTTTCGGGCAGCGTACAGTGCAGACAAGACTATTGAGAGCAAGTTGAACTTCTTTCTTGATGTCGTCACGACGGATGGTGTCACTGGTGTTTGTTTTCTTGTTTACACTCTCCAAGTGGCGTTTATGACGAGTTTGAATTTCTGCAAGTCATGTAAGCATTTTTATTGTCAGCTCGTACTTGAAACTTGTAAATTTATGAAAGAGCGTGTTAAACGCTGGAGCCCCTACAGTTTAAGCATTCAAAGAACGCGCCAGAGAGGAAAGTCCATTGTCTATGCCAATAAAAGTATGCCAATAAAAATTAAACGATTATCAAATTTATATTTCCTGCTACACGACCGAAGAGGACAACACTTCCACTAAAAGACTAGCTTATTATAGTAGTTGTGGTTGTTTGTAGGTTGGTTCTTCACTAAAAACATCTGTGTGGAGCATGACAACACTTCAGTGAGCCGATTACATCCCAGTACTGAAAAGGCACAATTAATCGGTTCAATCCCAGAGTACTTTTCTGTATAAGTTACATAGGTATGTGGGGCCCGATTTCCTTTCTCACTGAGACTATAATTAGTCTATAATCTGAAAGAGGGTATAGATTACTGCTATTTGGGTTTGCTATGAAGAAAAATTAAAGGATCAGATTTGAAGCTGGTTAGGGAAAATCGCATATTTTGATCAGAAAGTGGGTTTTGGTCAGAAAATGGGTTCACTTTGATCAGAAAGTGGGTTCCGAAGAAGCGGGCCATACACCCCGACAAAAATTTCAAGAAGAACTGCTCCCCCCTTGTGTCGACCGAGGTAAAGTCTGATGCTTAAATGCTTATCTAACCCAGGACATCTTCGGAGCTCATGTGCTTAATCCACCGCCAGAAGGTAAATTATTATTAGTATTTTTTCATATTCGTTTTCATGGCATGTTATCTTTAAAATCCCATGTTTGGAATTTGAACTCGACAAGAGATGCGGCAAACAACTTCCTTGTAACCATATGACAAAATATCGAACTCCTGCAACTCTTTCTTAAAAGAAACAAACAAATTCTCACTAAAATCAAGAGAGGATCGTTTTATCTTCTCTTGTTAAAATAAAATTGCTACATGTTACTGATATAAAACGCTCCAGTTTTTCACAACAGTCTTTGCACGAATTAGTTAACCGGTAATGTCCCACAGGATAAATAACTTCTCCTCATACCACTTGCTATATTGTATCCCAGGGTATTCTCCCGCTAATCTGCAAGAGCTTGAAACGTTTTTGTCATTTGGCTTGGAGAGGGGAAATTTAGGGTTTAGGCGAGGTCTACAACTGCGTAAGGACGGTTGCATATTTTGGTCTGAAAAGGGACAAGGGTTCAAAAAGCGGACCTCATATCCCCGACAAATGTTTCAAGTTCACTTCTCCCAGATTGCCGGTGTCAGTCAAGGTCAATTCCAGTCGTAATTTTAAATTCTGATGTTTCTGAAATGTTTGTGTTCCGGCCTTCTTCATAGCTTCCTTCCCTATACGCCACCAGAGGATTAACAAAGGACATTGCTTTTATATTTGTTTCTATTGCACCGCATCCGTTTCACTTTTTACGTCGCTCACACTTATGTTTGGAATTCTATGAGCTGACCAGAGCTACAGACAAAGAGGAAGTCTTTTCAATTCCCTTACTGCTGAAACAATAAATAAATAACTTCCTTTTTATCATTTGACGAAACATTTTTGAAAGCCTAATTGTGTCAATAAAGAAAAGAGCAAATTCTCACTAAATTTCAATTGGTACCGAAGTTATAATTATGACAGGCTCGCTGTTTAAAGCGTTTCACGTTCACAAAAGTCCATGCACGAGTCCATACCGAATTCTTTAATGACTACTCACCTTTATCCGAGTCACTGTGCAACATAGAATCAACCGTTTTTTCATGCATTGAGTTGAGTAGCTGGATTTTTCCTTCTCGTTGTTGATTCAAGACTTGAAGCATTTTTCGATGAGCGTGAAGTTCGATCTCGACGTGAATTAGTGCCGCGAAGCAAACAGCAAAGCAGAGAGAAAACATCACAGTGTTGGAGATCGGACGCTTCTTTGATCTCTCCATATCACCAGCTTTGGATCCAAAAAACCTAATCAGCGGCTTGAAAGAAACTTTAGTTAGCGTTATAAGCAGTTGCGATCTCTGCCCTGTTCGGTAGAGTTGTGTTTTGCGGACGTGCCGTGTCCGTTTATCTTCCAGCCACTTCTATCTGACCTCTTCCTCTTTTCAGCACTACTGGATATTTTTCCAAATGTCAGAGGAAGGCTTACCTTTTCCGTCAGTAGTGTGCCAATTACTTTTGTAACTAATACATGTACCTTTTTAGAGTTCCACAGCTTAACATTTGAAAGAGCAAGGCCTAGGTCATTCTATTCCCATGCAGAAACTGTCACATCCTTTCAAACTGTCATAAGGAAAGAAACTTGATTACTCCAGTGACAGTAAAGCAGGTCTGATGATCATAAACAAAATTCAATATTGATACGGATTAGTAAAGGGCAGAAAGTTTTTGTCGGGATTCCGGAGATCAATTTTTAAGTCACCTGCTTGCAAACTTCTGCAATGATCAACTGTCAACCCTTTATGTTAGTTATGTGGCTGAATTTTCTCCAGGGCCCAAACACGGGTAAGGGCAGGGTAAATATGTTTTATTTAAACGTTTCAGTTCAAAACGGATAAAAAAATCCTGATTTGAAATTGCAGAGGAAGTATTCCTGAAGAACTTCCATTTGAGTCTTTTAACCTCTCCTGGGGGGAGGGGGTCAGTAGCCCATAAAGGTTTGTACGGGGAAGGCAGTCACCTCAATGTTAGAGCTTTGAAGGAATCTACAAGACTGAGGCTGAGGTGTTCAGCCTGTCAATTACAGATCCCAAGGGGTGCCGATGGAGGCATTTGATTGGCTCACTTGCCAGACCAAAAGGGACGTGCTTTCGAACGTGCCTCTCGCATTACTGGCAAAATTGGTAGCCAATGAACAAGATAAATAATTAGTTTATCCTCGGCGAAATGGGTGGATAATTCTTCGATAATCGCACGAATGGAAACATCGTGTAGTTCACCCCGAATTTTTGCAATGACAATTTTCTGAAGACGAAAAAAGTCAAGAGGCGAAATACCAGGCGCTATAAAAGCAAACCGAAACCGATAAATAATTAACAACTCGATCCGTATGAATAACGGCTTTTGCAAAAAAAAAAAAAAAAGAACCAGGTGTAAAATAAACCAAATAGCAGACTAACTCTTCACATATTTTTCGGGGAAACTATTACTTCTGTTTAATGGTTTATAATAAGATCGAGGCGATGAAAGAAACACAAAGGGTGAGAGTATTATGAACAAAATAAATAATAGAATCCGGCAGCGGATTACCAACTGTAACTGCGGCCGCGTTTGAAAAATATCCCAGCAGATTACGTCCTCACAGACTGATATTCCACTTCAAATCTTGAAATAAGCTTGTATAAATCTTTGACTTTGGTTTATTAATGGTTTAGCGGTGAGGAAGCTGTTTTGGTAACTCCACAGAATTTGAATTATTATGTGGGTTGATCAGTGTTTATCTCGAGTTAAGAACCTTAGACTCGGGTATAAATTACAACTTTTTAGCGTTAAACCATAGGAAGCCCAAGCATAATATTTGAATATCATTAAAAATGGCGTTTCAAAATATAAGACTTTGTATGGGATTTCGAAGCGAACATTTTGCGCAATACATAACAACGAACTAACTGAATAAAGTTCATGAAATATTACATGGTGTTGTTTGCTATCCTTACAAAGCATTTTGAGCAATTTTAGGTCCATTTACTTAACTGTGTTAGTACGTGTATAATACATTGACAAGGAAGGAGTCATTTGGCCCGATTTAGCCACTATCACCGCTCGACACGTTTCGGAATTCGCTCGAATTTACCCACAAATCTAGTTCAGGCTCCCATTCTGACTCAGCGACTTGTCAAAAGGAAGACATACAAGTGATTTTCTCAAAACCAATTGCACATACCTCGTGTCCCAAAAGAATTATCCACTGCACAAAATCATAATAGCATCTCAAAATAGGCCGCCATGGATGCGTGAGGATCCCGATAGCCCCGTTTGACCGCGGTCGGCACTGGACACCAGTCAAATCATGCCCTTATCGGGAGGGCCACGCTCGTTTTGGTCGTGTTACAATTGTAGTAACTATGACCCGGTACGGACACAAAATTGTTGCTCCAACGTAGTCTGGTTCGCGCGAGAATGGTGGAATCGCTGCGCGGGACTCCGTGACCTTATGGAGAGAATTAAGTTATCGAAAGAAATTAAAACGATCTTGGCCGTTAGAAACTGAAAACGAGTCAAGAAAAAGAGAAAGTGAACCGTGTTTCTCCTTCCTCCTATATTTCTATTCATGCGTGGTAAATTGAACATATTTGCGTTGATGTACAAAACGTTTGTAATACAGGTCAGTCTACTGCGTTAATTTTAAATACGTACTCTGCGTGAATTGAATGTGTTCAATTTTTTGGAATCGTCGATAGGTTTTATATACCACTGAGGTATATTTTGTCGAACCGAAGTCGGCAAATTCATTTAAATTCATATCCTCACGCGCGTGAAAATGTTTTATTTTAAAATTGTTATAACTGTATATACAATATCTATTTCTATATTTGCATGAAGCTGGTCAGGTAACCTACTTATTAAAAAAACAAGAAAATATACACCCTGAAAATGGATATAAAATCAGAAATGGGAATGATTTATTTTTGCTATCCGCTTGCAACACGCAGCGATTTTCTCACGCGAACCAGACTGCGTTGGAGCGACAATTTTGTGTCCGTACCGGGTCATAGTTACTACAATTGTAACACGACCAAAACGAGCGTGGCCCTCCCGATAAGGGCATGATTTGACTGGTGTCCAGTGCCGACCGCGGTCAAACGGGGCTATCGGGATCCTCACGCATCCATGGCGGCCTATTTTGAGATGCTATTACGATTTTGTGCAGTGGATAATTCTTTTGGGACACGAGGTATGTGCAATTGGTTTTGAGAAAATCACTTGTATGTCTTCCTTTTGACAAGTCGCTAAGTCAGAATGGGAGCCTGAACTAGATTTGTGGGTAAATTCGAGCGAATTCCGAAACGTGTCGAGCGGTGATAGTGGCTAAATCGGGCCAAATGACTCCTTCCTTGTCAATGTATTATACACGTACTAACACAGTTAAGTAAATGGACCTAAAACTGCTCAAAATGCTTTGTAAGGATAGCAAACAACACCATGTAATGTTTCATGAACTTTATTCAGTTAGTTCGTTGTTATGTATTGCTAAAAATGTTCACTTCGAAATCCCATACAAAGTCTTATATTTTTAAACGCCATTTTTAATAATATTCAAATATTATGCTTGGGTGTCCTGTGGTTAAACGAGATTTCACGGCTTACTTGTATTTGTACACTATACATTTAGAATCTAGAGCTTATTTTTTCTAGGTCTATTCATTCGTTGTCCGGATAAACAGACGAACGTTCTGATATCAACTGCGTGACCGTTACGTCGGCGTCCACCATAGTACCATTACAAAATTAGATTGGAACCAACCGAGCGTTTCAAGGGGGCGGAGCCTTCCCTTTTATAGGATCGCTCCTGAGTTAAACGTTTTTTTCAGAGGCTGACAAGTTAGAACACTCTCACATTATACATGAACTGATGTTTGAGTTACAGTCTCATTGTAACCTGTGCAGCAGTAGTAATCGGTGAGACGACTGTGAGAAAAAGGTGAGAGAGGTAGGGCGGAAAGGCAGAAAAGGGAACAGAAAGTGGCAGAACTACAAAAATGTGAAGAAAAAAAATACTACACGATAAGAAAACAGTTGAAGGGGGGGGGGGAATTAAGTGGGATTAAAGGGGTGCGAAAATGAAGTTCAGATCTCTCTCCCAATCCTCAACCCCCAACACCAAAGAGATCGTTGCGACTTGAATATGCCATTTTCACGATGTGTCATTTCACTGCGCATAGAGCTATTATCAGAATTCGCTTCGTTTTTCCTTTCTTAGATAAATTCTGTAATTCCATTGAGGTTTAACCAACATTAGCCTCATTTTACATCACAAACAACGAACTGAAGGATTCTAGTTGTCGCAAAAGGACGCCATCGAGAAAAAATTCGGTGCTTTACAGATGGTCACCGCAATGGATTGACCGTGAGGGATTGGCCCTGATCAGAGATGCCTTCGGACACAAGGTCACATCTGTGTTCGTTTGACGTCATCATAACGAGCCAGACGCTCTTAGCAACCAAAAAATACCTTGGGATCCCGCTGAGATACCAGTCTTTTAGTCCGGTATCTCTGCGTGAAGCCCAGTGAGTTACAGCATTCCAATGTAATTAAATCTGTTCTGGTGATCAGTTCTGTTCCACTTAAAGGCGTGAATATTCGCGCGAATGTGTTCTAATCTTTAGGTGTGAAAAACAATTTACTCAAAGTTTTAATTAAGGTCTATCTTTATCCATGACGTTTCAGAGTTACTGCAGTTTGAGACATGACATCGACAGGAAAGCGCTGAAGACATGAAATAGAAAGCGCTTGAATAAAATTAAATAAAGGCTCTTTATGACTGGTCTAATTGCTCAAATTAGTCCATGAGGAAAATACACCCTACTTACTAGTATGTACACTCTCCTGGCGTTAGAGATCAGAAATATACCAGACGGGAGATCAGAAATATACCTGCCGATTCTTCCCGACCGAACCACAATATCAACGCTGAAATGCTACCGACCGCAGTATTGGCTACTCTTCATAAGGTGTACTTCATGGCTAAACGTGGCTTCTTTCTGTCCAGTAAATGTTAACTGCATACGGCGCACGCAAATAGAAAAAAAAATTGAATAAAACAAGAAGCGATGTTGTGCATAGCATTGAAAATTGCTTGTGTAAACGGAGAAGTTGACATTCATTGTCTGTTGCTGTCAGTTCTTCCTTTTTTTGTACAACAGTTCAGGCACAGGGGCCTGGACGCCGCGTTAGTTAGCCATCAGCCATTCAAGGTTTCGTATCAGTTCAGTTGAAATGAAAGTAGTCCATCGGATAATAGTTTGTTACTGCTGGAAATGTTTATGAAAGCACTGTATGCGTTTTTTCAGCTTCTTCAAAACACAATCAAAGTGCAGACTGATCACGCATTGAGGTAAATTCCCCTGGCGATCGGTACTATAGGTGCACTAATTCCGTTATTTCAAAGCCAAACCTGGCAGTTAGTACAGAAACTGGTTCTTAGTTTTCAGCATGTGGATGAAATCGACTCTAAACTTGAATGCTAAGTTGGGTCCTATCAGTGGCAATTGTGGATGAACATTTAAATTGTCAGCACGGATGGAAATGAAACGTAGTTCTCACCTGTGCGACAGGTGAAGCATAAGCAATGGGAAGTTCCATTTATAATCCCCCTCAGTCCCTCACCCCCACCTCCTTCGTGGATGCACTGCCTAACTGGTTCTAAGTTTTCAGCGCGTGGATGAAAGAGGCTGAAGTGTCACCGGTTCTAAATATGAACGCTACTGAGCAGTCCCCTCTCAAACTGTGGTTTTCCTTACTGTATTAATTTGGGTTCTATCAGTGGAAATTGTGGATGAGTTTTTTAATCGTGTCCCGCATGGAAATGAAACGTACGTAGTTGTCACATGTGCGACAAGCGAAGTATAAGCAACGGGGAGTGCCATTTATATTGCTCCCCCACCCCCACCTCCGTTATGGGTGCCTATGGATGGGGCTTAAGACAGCACTCTCACAAAGGAAACAAAAACCAAAAACAGGAAAAAAAAACAGGAAAGAATACGAATAAGTGGTAGGAGTGCAGACCAACTGCCCTAGCAAGCTGATCCGACTCTGTTTCCTAATACGATAGCTAAGTGGCCCACACGCCGAGCGCAGACTAACTGCCCTTGCCAGCTGATCTCCCTCGGCCAGGGCGAATAAACGTTGACTCTAGAAAAAAGAACTAAAATTATCATAACAACACACAACGAACGAGGGTAGACCAACTGCCCTTGCTGGCTGATCTCCCCCGTCCGCTAATCTAGCCTGTTGTCTTTATAAATGCGAACACTAAGATAGAAACACACACCTTAGTTAGACCGACTGCCCGTGTTAGCCGATCTAATTAAAACACGTTTCACTGAACTAACAGCGAAAAGTTAAACAAAGGCACACAACTGAAACAGTTCTTGTTAGCTGCCGTGGTTCAACCGTTAAGTTAAAGGCGAAAGCTGTCGACTGCCCTTGCTAGTCGAGCCAGCTCGGTGCCTGTAGACTATAGGACAAACTACAACTGTATGACTGCGATAAAAGTGCATGCCAAAACAAACAGTCAGTACGTGGAAAGTGCCGGCACTCGAGAAATATTTCAGAAACGCATTTGATTTCCACCGCCCAAGGGTACGAATTTGAGAGTCCGAGAGTCCCCGCAGTGCCGAGTACTTAGCAGCCCCGATTCTAAAGCTATGCCTCTTGTAACGACTTGGTCTAAGCCGCAGTATTGCACTGCTTGCGAAAGCTGGTCGAAAAAAAACTTTTCAGTGACTGGGAAGCCGTTGACGGCAAGGAAAAGAGGGCCCAGGGGCCCGTTTCTCGAAACTCCCGATAACTTTCCGGGCCCGGTGAGTATTTTTTCGAGCTCATTTATTTGTCAGCTAACGGTAATTATTGGCCCAAACTTGGCGATATGCTTCACGAAATTATAAAGATTAAAATTTAGCTTTCAAAATCAATAAAAATTGTATAGCTATTGGAGAATAGTGTGCACCTAAAATAGTTTTCGGGCCCGGAAAGTTATCGGGAGTTTCGAGAAACGGCCCCCTGGTCGGTAACCCCCGAGATTAAGGAAACTAGTCAAAATCTTCACCGGGCAACAGGTGGGCTGGCGATAAACCTCTAATAAAAAAGGGTACTGGCTGTAACTGTGTTTAAAGGAGGAAAAGCTAAGCTTAAAAGCGATTATCTTTTGGTGAGAATTCACGAGCTTAGTGAGTTGCTGAAGTTGTAACATCTGAGGCCCTCATGACGAAGCCATCTCCCCAACTCTCAAAAACGCGAAAAGGGCAAGAGAGCACATGGCTTGGAACAAACAGACCTGACATTGCGAGCTAAAAACTGCCGAAACTACCTCTGAAACCTATGTAAAATAGAAAGAGTGATGGGAAATCTGCTGTTTAAGCGCTAACTGATTTTGCGGTACCCTGCAAACTTGAGGTTAAAAGTTTGGTCACAATATCTCCCAGCTTTGAGGTTGAAGAGCTATAGGGATTTCCGTAGGAACTGGAGACATGTGCGCTGGAGCCAGTTACCGGAAAACCTGCAACTGTAATCGACACAGGGAATCAGCTGGACATGCTTGGCTTTAAAGTGAATATTGTAGTTGAGGCAAACAAGGACTAAACGCCGGACAAAACACATGATCGACTTATCGCAGCATGACTGCCTGTTTATAGCATGCACTATAGCTTCATTGTCAGTCAGAAGAAGAATACAGAGGTTTTGAATCTCCTGACCCCATAAATACAGGCTTAAAACTATGGGATAGAACTCTAAAATCGCTATATTCCTATAACGCCAACTATCGGGCCAACGCCCATAGCACCATTGGGAACCAAAAAATCAGGCCAAAGCCTAAGCTGCCTGTAGCATCCGTGTGGAGGTGTAGTTGTTCCTAACTACACCAAATATCGTCGAGAAGAAAGATCTTCCGTTAAACTCCGCTAAAAACCTTAGCCACGTGTTCAAATCCTCTTTTGCCTAACGAATGATGCGAATTAAGTGGTACGGACGTGTGACACCTAGTGTAATGTCTATTAGCCGTCGTAAAAACGCCCTACCCGGTACGACTACGAAACAGGCAAAATTCAACAAACCGGTCAGCGACTGCAACTCTTTCAGGGTAACCTTTTTCCGACTCAAAAAGGCCGAAATGAGGTCGATGCACTTTTGAAGTTTGCCACGAGGAAGCCGGGCCTCAATCTTAACGGTATCGAGCTCGATCCCAGCAAATGACATGACCTGAGCCGGGGGATGGGTTTTATCTGGTGCTATGGGAAAACCCAAATATTGACATAAATCGAAAAACAGTTGAAGTTGAGTCTGACATCAAAGATCGCGACTTGGGGTTATGATCAAAAAGCCATCTTGAAGGTCATGATGTGATCAATACAAAGTTTGGTGGGCCGTGAATCCATTCTACTGCTGTGCTAACAGTTTCAAACGTTTTCGGTGCGCTCGCGCAGCCCATGGCTAAGCTACAGTCATAATAGTACAATCCTTGTAATCTTCCGGGCGAATAGGGATAATGCGAAAGCATTCTGAAAATCTGTTTACAAAGAAAACAGCCACGGCCAACAGAATGGATTAAACGACTGGCTTTCTTAACTGTGGCATTCGAGACGCTAGTATATTGTTCCGGTTTACTGTCATTGACCGATGAACCTCTTGGAAAGGATAAATGGTGGATTAAACGAAAAGCGCCAAGGTCTTTTTTGGAACCACATCCAAGGGAGAAACTCGAAAGAGGGGGGGGGGGGGGGGGGCGAATAGTAATAACGGACAAACGTGTTCTGCAATGCTTAACAAACCTTTTGTTTATTATTCACATGAAATTTCACCAGAACCTGGGCAAGGGTAATTATAAAGGCATGATACATCAGAGATCTGTTTTGGTTTATCCTTTCACTTCAAAACTAATAATAACTAATTTTAAATGAAAAGATAGCAAGTATCAATATTATCACAGGAAGTGCTCCTGAAGAACGTTCATTTCAATGATCCAGTGTAGTTTATAATGAAAGGTCGTATTCAAAATTGTACCCCTTCCATGTACCTAGAAATCCTCAGATCTAAGCCAAAAAGAGTGAGATCATTGCAGGGTTTTAGCGGCTCGAAGGCTTCAAGTTTTTAAATGTTTTACGTTGACATTCTTGCCAATTTTGCAACCTTTTATAACTAAGGTATACTATGCCTTACACTTTAGCAGTATCGTGGCGACCCAAATTTCCCTACCGACCCTTTTTCTGCAAGCGCAAAATATATAAGCACTCCTTTGCGGTGGTAAAGGGTATTTATTCACATGCTGGGAAGTTCTCTGAAAACAATTTTGTTATGCTGCACTTGAACTGAGTTCATTCTGGGAGTAAAAGATTTAATTGAGCCTGTGCAGTTTCCAAAGCCGATTTACAAAGGCAAAAAAGAAAACACTGCTCAAACAACGTGGTAACTCTTGCTGTTCATGAAAATGAGATTTTGTGTCATTTGAAAGTCTACATGACGAACCAACAGGATAGCAGGGATTCAATACCCCAGTGCCGGGCATGTTGATTGGCTACTTAAATCTGGTAAGTCATGCATCACTAAAAACGCCGAGAACCGCATAAATGCCAGCTGTAATAAACGCCTGGTACAGTTTGCACAGTTCTATAAAATCATAACATTAGTCATAACAGTTTAAATCAGAGGACGATTCTGCAATGGTACAGCTTAACACTGTTTGTAGTGTGAACAGCCCATCACCTACACCTGGCCATAACACTTCAGTTTTCCTAATGTGTGATAGCCTTCCTCGTGAGAGTCACCCAAGTCTCCCAGTCTGATCTGTGACACAGGGAGAGCAGACTTGTCTGTCAGCAGACCGCTGTCCTCTCGCCAACCACTGCCACTGTTGTAACAATTACACTTTTTGCCATTTGAACAAGAGTTTGTTACTCCGCATGCGCACATCTTGTTGTGGCCTGTAGCTCCACCCCAGTAGTTTATCCGTGTTCCATCACGTGACACCCACCAAGCAAAGCCTGTCTCAATAAACTCTATGTCATTGTTGCACTCAAACTTGATAAGCTGTTCACAGTTCTGTGAGACTCGAGTGAGAGCTGCTAGTTGAGCGGTGCTGACTCCAGTGTACCTCACATCTTTACTATAACATCCTGGAGATTCACATCCAGGAATGTTACCAACGTGGGTTCTTCTCTCACTATCGTGACTGATAACCGTCACGCCAACTCCTCCCTTGTCACGCATGTCACAATATACACTGAATGGAGTCACGCTTCCTTCGCCATCAGGGTCAATCATATAATTACCTGAGAGGCTTCCGCCTCTGCCAGATTTTATACTGCTGCAGGACACGGGGATGACTTCAACGACAGACGTTGCTTCAATAGAACGCTGGGAGTTTTTTGCAACGCAAGTGTAAGACCCGGCATCATTTGTGGCCATGTTCCTCAGAAACAAAGTGCCATTTGGATAAAGAACATGAGTTTGAGGAAGATTTTTACCGGCTCTTTTCCAAACAATCTGTATTGAACCCTGAGCTGCACAATGTAGCATCAAATTGCGAAACTCTAAAACGGCCACTTTTAGGGGAGGGGTTACAGTAAATTTGAGCCTGCTAAGCACCGTTAATACTGCGACAGCGGAGTCCTGCCCAAGTAGATTCTTGACTGAGCATGCGTAAGTCCCTTCATCCGCATTTTTCACACTGACTATAGACAATTTCCCATTGACCACTGCCGTCCTCTCTTTCGGCACGTGACTAAACGCTTTTTGCCACTTGACCTTTGGTGTTGGCTGTCCAGTAGCTTTGCATAGCAGGCTCACGTTTAGTCCTTCTTCAACGATGACAGATGAAGGCTTTTGAGTGATCAAGGCAGCAACTACAATCAAATATAACAAAGTAGGTTAAGAGGCGTCTGCCTCTTTAACTTAACCGTTCTTGAAATAAACCCTTAGTAAAAAAATATATATAGGTTAAGCAGAGTTGATTCAGCTAGTCTCCAACCATGACTATTGAGAAATCCACAAGTTACATAAAGGAGGCAGTCTGAGTGTTAGTGTGTAAGGATTATCGGATTGAGCAGGTTTTAGTGAACGACCTCTTTTCACCTACTTATCACCTACCTCTAGTTCCGTCATCTACTGAAAATAAACACAGTTTTACACTTCCTGGCCATTCTGCATTATTTCCTTGTGGCGAATAAGTTTGATTTGAATTTAACAACTATTGAGTTTGTGAAATGTACCAAGTTCATATGATTGTATACATATTTTTTGTTGTTTTAAATTGCTCTACAAAATTCTCATTTGCCTGCTCGACTAAACATCGGCAACTTGTCTCCCCCTACAAAATTGCTAATGTCATCAAATAATGACTTAAATCAGTCCTTATTAATGGTCAATAAACCTTATTTTACCTTGGACAGTTAATGTGGCTGATGAGGTCATCACTCCAAGGATATTTTTTGCTTCGCACGTGTACATTCCACCATCTTGTGACGTCACATCTGTGATCATCAAGCCACCACGTGATTGTGCAATTCGTTTGTCAGCTCGAAGAGTGGAATTCTGTTTCAGCCATATGACATGAGGTTTTGGGTTTCCTTTAACCTCGCCTTGAAGTGAGGCTATACCAGTTTGGTTTACCACCATGGACACTGGAGGGGACAAAATAGATGGGGCTGAGATGGATTCACCAGGATCGCCCTTGGGTCCTTGAGGGCCCTGATCGCCCTTGGGTCCAGGAGGTCCCTGATCTCCCTGAACACCTTGTGGGCCCGGTGGTCCCTGAGGCCCCGGTGGACCATGCTTGCCTGGGGGACCTCTGTGACCAGGCCTTCCTCGTCTTCCCCTGATACTTTTCAGACAGTGAACATTGCAGGCCAGGCTACTCAGAGCAAGTTGAATTTCTTTCTTGATGTCGTCACGACTGATTGTGTCGCTGGTGTTTGTTTTCTTGTTTATGTTCTCTAGGTGGCGTTTGTGACGAATTTGAATAAGGTTTTCTGCAATCCACGTAAAAAAATTTTTTTATTGTTAGATTGCTTTTGAGACTTATAAATTTGTGAAAGAGGGTAGAGGTTCTAAACCCTATCGCGCACCCCCAACAAAAAATTCCAGAAGTACCCCTCCCCCTTCGGCCAAGGATAGTTGTAATGTTAAATTCTACGGTATGGTTGTCTTTCCAAAGCCATGCTCATGGCTCATGTTTTAAATCCACCGCCAGGGGTAAAAAAAAGAATATTTTTCATTTTCTTTTCTATAATGTTATCTTTAACTTTTCATGTCGTTCACAGTTATGTTTGGAACTGAACTCGACCATAGATACTAGATAAAGACAAAGAGGAAGTTTAATTCAATACATAATCTCACTAAATTAAATCGCTACCTGTCATTGATATAAAACGCTCGTGGTTTTCGCAACAGTCTATGCATGCACGTATTAGTGAACCGGTCATGTCCCACAGGATAGCTTCCCCTCATACCACTTGCTATATTCTATCCTAGGATACTTCCCTATATAAGGTATATCGGTATGTGTCCGTTCCCGATTTCCGCCTCTTGCTAAGCTGCAATACCGTAAACTGTCTTTGCCATGTGACTCAATTGGAAAGGGGAAATTTAGGGGTCATGCGAGGTCTACAACTGGGTAAGAAAAACTAGTCTGAAAACGGACAAGGATTTAAGAGACCGCATACCCCATGACAAAAATGTAAGTTCGGCTTCCCCCGGATTGTGTCAGCCGAAGTCAACTTCAGTTGTGATATTAAATTCTGAAACGTACTTGATCGTCGCTATCCTCATAGCTTCTTTTTCCTATATACGCCTCCAGAGGATGAACAAAGGACATTGCTTTTATTTTGCCTCTAATGTACTGTATCCGTTTCACTTTTCACGTGGCACACACTTATGTTTGGGAATCTATAAACTGACTAGAGCTACAGACAAAGAGGAAGTCTTTTTAATTCCCATACTGCTGAGACTCTTTGCAAACAACTTCCTTTTTACCATCTGACAAAACATTTAACCTAATTCTTTCATTAGAGAAAAGAGCCAATTCTCACTAAATTTCAGTTGGTACAAGGTATTGTTATGACTGGCTCGACTAAAGTTTAATTTTCACAACATTCCATGCACGAGTCCTCACCGAACTCTTTAATAACTACTCACCTTTATCCGAGTCACTGTGCAACACAGAATCAATCTTTTTTTTCACGTATTGAGTTTAGTAGTTCGAAATTTTCTCCTTGTTGTTGGTTCAAGACTTGAAGCATCTTTCGAGGAGCGTGAAGTTCGATCTCGACAGGAATCAGTGCCACAAAACAAACAGCAACGGAGAGAAATATTGATAAAAAACACCACAGTGTTGGAGACCGGGCGCATTTTTGATCTCTTCATGTCAACAGCTTTAGATTCTAAAAAATCTAATTAGCGGCTTGAAAGAAACTCAGCTTTCTTAGCAGTTGCGATCTCTTCCCTGTTCGGTAGAGTTGTGTTTTTCTTTTGTGGACGTGCTGTGCCAGTCTATTTTTCAGCCACTTCTATCTGATCTTTTACTGATTTCAGTACTACTGGCCCTGGCTATTTTCCAAATGTCAGAAGAGGGCTTAACTTTTCTATCGGTGTGATTATTTTTTTGTAACGTATAAGCTTTTAGAAATTCACAGTTTCACCAATTTCAGAGACTGTGGTATCGTTTCAAAGGAACTCAATTGCTCTATAGTGTTTTAATTACTAAATTTTATTCACGGCTCATAAAAGAAGGTTTGATGACCATAAAAAAGTCAGTCAATATTGACATGGATTATAAAAAAGAAAAAGCCACTTATTGGTTTTTGTCAAGCTTACAGAGATCCGATGTTTAGGTCATCGCTTGCAAACGTGTTCTTCAATGCTTAACTATCAATGCTTTTTGTTTGTTCTGTAGCCAGAACCGGGATACGCCGGGTAAGGGAGGAATACATCGGTTTAATTTCAGTCAGTCAGACAGTCAGTCAGTCAGTCAGTCAGTCAGTCAGCTAGTCAGCCAGTCAGCCAGTCAGCCAGTCAGCCAGTCAGCAAGTCAGCCAGGCAGCCAGCCAGCCAGCCAGTCAGTCAGTCAGTCAGTCAGTCAGTCAGCCAACCAGCCAGCCAGCCAGCCAGCCAGCCAATCAGTCAGTCAGTCAGTCAGTCAGTCAGTCAGTCAGTCAGTCAGTCAGTCAGTCAAACAGTCAGTCAGTCAAACAGTCAGTCAACAGTCAGTCAGTCAGTCAGTCAGCAGTTTGCAAGTAAAAATCAGTTTCTGCATTTGGCTTGTGACAGCGGCAGTGTTGCTTTGCCCTGGAGTAAAATCTCCAATTCCAAAGCTGCAGACTAGTGCCCTACCACTCGAGCTAACCTGATGGGACCGTAGAATATTTTATATTGCATTATATATTTGTTTTTCAGCGAGTGCAGCTGTACAATGCGGACGCGACCTGGGCTATGTGCAGAGCAGGGTTTCAGATGCTGGACGTGTATCCACTTAGCGCATCTTTTCCTAACGGCACGGACAACAGCCATGATCCATTCGACAGCGTACATCGCAAAGACAGGAATACTTCAGTCCATGGAATGACGAACGTAATTATAAAGACAACCACGCTAATACTTAGGTACTTTCCTGCACTTGCAGGGAGCACTAAGAATTTGAAGGTGCTGGAAAAGTGTTTTCCACTGGGGTAAATGTGTGACCTCATGAATATGCGTCAGCAATCAATCGCGCTGAAAGGAATTACCTAGTCACTATATTAAAAAGAGGCAGAAATACGGAAGGTCAGGTCCCGAGACATGTTCATGTCCAAAATCGGGACTGAGCGTCTCAATGGGTTGAGTATCTTTGATAGTTTATGGTTAAAAATAAAGAATGCTTCTGGTTGAAACCTTTGAAAGGCTTACTTTTGTATTCTAAAGGATTGTTTTGGTTTTGTTTTCTAGCGGAGCCCGCGCGCTAGCGCGCCAGCGGAGCACCATAGCTAAGGAAATTTGGTAATCTATCCATCCGAGAAATTTTGGTCGTGACGTCAGCGTACGCCCGTACAGACTCTGGGGGAGGGGGAGAGGAGTCGCAAGACAACCCGACGGGGGATGGAGAATGCTTTTTTTTCTTGGCGGGAAATCGCGCCGTGCTTTTGGGCAACCGGCGTTTTTCTTGGCGGGAAATCGCATGACCATCGTCGCTTTTGAAAAAGAGGTTTCTTTGAAAAGTTTAGCAAAACGATTGTTCGACAGTACTGAAGTTTTAAACTTGAGAATGGAAAGAAAAGGTTCAAAAGAATACTAGTGTAAGGCGAAAAGTTCAAGTTACGAAAGCTGCTTTCAAACGACTTCATCTTTTAGTTTGTTTTCTTCACAACGGAGAACTTGCCCTGTTCTGAAACACAACCAAGTAAGCGAAGTAAGGGTTTAAGGTACACGATTTTGAGTACTACGGTCAAATAATTTAGTTTTAATTTAAAAGGGAAATTTTATTTATGTCATTAGGAATGTGTCATTTACTTGCGGCTTTAAAAAATTATTAAAAACGCGCTCAGATTTGTGACAGATGTAGTCTTCAATATTTTGCTATGCTCGGCCCATTTCACTCGCGTGGACGGATCCACGATGCTGGAAGTGTAACGCAAATTGCATTTAAGTATAAACTTACGGGTTTTTGAATAAAATTTTTCAAAAACGATTTCTCTGTCCATTATTTTGTGTTTATTTATTCATAACAGTAGGTCAAAGCAGAGTCGCGCAAAATCTCAACTTTACTGTTTTCGAGGATTTTTGTTTATCGTTGTCATGGAAATATCGATTTTCACAAAATGTAAACCACGCTAAAGTTCAATCCAAAATCAACAAGTAGTGCAAATTTCACGGCGATCCGACGAGATGAAGACTGTCTAAGAGCCGATTTTAAAAGTGAGGTATGGTTCCAAAAAAACTGTATCGAAACACCTTAGTTTAAATTAAGATCAAATAAACCAAAATTTCGACATTTTTTCTTTCAATCCAATTTACTTGTCATGTGTTGATTTTCTGAAGTTTCAAGTCAATTGGACTTAGGATCGCAGAGATAATGGCACGTGAAAACACAGGTAGCCCAAGCTCCAAAGGGAGCCGTCAACATGACATTGCGTAACAGCGTTATATTTATAAGAGTTTGTATGGGAATATGACGATCGTACAAAATAGTTCGAAATAGGGGAAAGAGATCTAATAAAATCGACTTACCTGCCCTCTTCTGTGTATAACTAATATATGGAGAGGAAAACAGAGAACGTAAAACCCACTGGAATCGCTTTGAAACGCCTCCGAATGCCGTAGAAACACAAGTTATACACAGAAGAGGGCAGGTAAGTCGATTTTATTAGATCTCTTTCCCCTATTTCGAACTATTTTGTACGATCGTCATATTCCCATACAAACTCTTATAAATATAACGCTGTTACGCAATGTCATGTTGACGGCTCCCTTTGGAGCTTGGGCTACCTGTGCATAATCGTAGAGTGGTCGAGAAAGTTGTCGGTAATTTGTCGGAAGTAACACTAGTGACGTCACTGTTGGCGAGCTGGAAAATTGCGGGGATTCGAAGTGTGAGGACTTGAGCGGAAAATCATGGTGTTTTGTGCTGCTATGAGAGTAAAGTAAATAATTTTAAGTTTCCAGAAGATCCAGAACTGCCTCAAGAATGGCTCAAAGAATGAAAGGAGGATCGTTTCAACCCACAAAACACTGATTCACGTGTCTGTGCAGACCAGTTTACACCACAGGTAACCAAAGCGATTCGATCGAAAATAATCGGCGGTTTTCCATGGAAAATACCTAAAAATCCAAATAAAGTTTGAGGAACCTTACCTGTTAGGTGTTTGCTGTGTTTTTACCGGTTTTCCGAGCTTGTGGAGGTTGTTTTGAGCGGTAAGTTACAGCGGTATAAACCATCCATGTCCGCCCAAGAACGGAGCAACTTCACACGGGAATTCCAATTGCGTGTTCAGCATGTGCACAACGTAGAAATTTAGAGGTAAGAATTTTGCATTTTGTTCAATATAACTATGACTAGCTTGTATCTTCTGATGGTTGTTAGCTCTTTCAGTTAGTTTATTTGAGAATTATAAGTCACAGCAGTTACTAAGCATTAACAATAACCTCGGGTTTTTGGCGCATAAATTAGGCTTCAATAATTATAAACAAACTTAAATTTCGAGCTCTGAATGTAATATTTTTCACACACTAAAATTTTTCAGTTTTATCACTTTCATACAGCGGCTGCTGGCCCTTCTTAAGCCTCTCACAAGCCAACACTCAAGACAACCAACAACATAAACCCAGATTTAATAAACTGGCCTAGTTTCTAAGTGTTGTGGCTTTTCACTGGCAGCAGGTCCGAGGGGGGGGGGGGGGTACTCCGGATTTCAAGTGACGGGGATAATCGAAGGATTTTTTTTGGGGGGGGGGTTGAAATTTTCGATTCCGGGATGTTTTTGGGTAGGAAAATTTGGCAAGTATTTTTTTGGGTGGCTTGATTTAAGTAGAGATTTTTTGAGTATTCAAAACAATCTGAAGAATTGTGGTAGTGCCTGTGTATCCTGGCCGCGTAGTTCTGCGAACATTAAGTACTGACAACCAAACTTGTTTTGCGGTTGTTTTAATTATATTTAACGATGGTGTCACATTACATTGCATCTGTTTCATAAAACCGGTTATACAATAGTCCGCAAAGTGTCCCGGGTGTATTTCACAAGGCTTCAATTCATTCAACTGATTTCTTATCCATCGTGTTAGTCACCCGGCTTTATCCTCACTGGAATTCCCTTTTGCTGTAGTGAATTCTTGATTTCTTTCGCTTGTGACTTGTGGGTTAATCCTTTCTGGAAATTTTTGAGGCTCGAAAATTCGGCATGGGATTTTGGGGGGTTAATGTTTGGTCCAGGGATTTTTTGGGTTCCTTGGAGGCCGTAGGGATTTTTGGGGTTTTGATTTTTGCCCCAATTCGATCATCCCCGTCACTTGAAATCCAGAGTACCCCCTGGGAAGCAGGTGTTCCGGGCTGTTCCATGTTCATGATTTTTAGGGGAGACAGAAATGACATCATATATCAAGACGAACACGCCCCTATCAAGTTTATGACAGGTGTATTACTTAAAATAATTTTGGGGTCCACCCTTCGTACAGCTGCTATCTAAGTACTTTCAGGAGCGGGAAATGGTTGACCCATAAAAACTGAAGGAATTGATTGTTGTTTGAAACAAAAAAAAAAACTTCTTTTGTGGATGTCGCATATGTTCCTTGTCACTCCAAGAAGTACTAATACCTCTTGAAAAGTTGTTGCTTCCAGCATGAATTTCTGACATTATAGTACCTTAAAACCCTAGAAAGTACCAAAACACGCTGACAATGGTCATTTTTAATTCAAACACCCTAAACTGTGGTACCAAAGCATGAATTGTAATCACGGTGACCCCTTCACACTACACTATGGGAGCCCCTCCCCTCTCACCTGCTAGGTTAAGTACCACTCTGTAGTAATTGAAGAAAATACAAAGTTTAGAAACATTTCAAAGAGTAGTACAACTGTCAACCAAATATGATGCTAATATTATCTAGCAAGACTGCCAAGCTGTTAATGGACATATTCAAAGCCCTTTCAGTTTCCAATTTTACTTGGGAAGCTCTCTCTAATTTTTAAAACCAGACAAGATGGAATGGCTGTTGGGATTTGTCGACCCAGCTTCGTAGGTATCCAGTAAGTGTATTGCCTATAAGCAACATTACTGTATACATGTTCTGAGAACGAAAGAGGAAACAACAGACTTGTAAGAAAGATACACAGATGAGTAAAAGTTAACTCATCAGTAAAGGGATTAAATAAATATGTCAACTACAAAATTAAATCTATGTTAAATAAATAAACAAGTTAGCTAACTAGTAACAACAGTAGAAAAGCAACATTAACTCGATTTCACAGTCTTGGAAATAATGAACTAGCATTTGATTTGTTTAAGGCCGCGGATGAGAGACTAGATCATCAGTATTTATTTATTTAAAGCGTATGCACGAAGTGCGACGAATGATAGCGACATTGCGCGAAATATTCATGAGTAAGCTCTGCAGTATAAAATCTTTGGTTTATGCATCATTGATTGCTAGTGCGTTTAATCGTGTGGCAGGAAATATTGTGCATTTTAAGAATTGTTAAATAAAAATTTTCGTAATAACAGTAATAATAATAATTATAAATGCGTTGAGCGCTCGCTTGTTGTATCTGTACCGTTCTTTTTATTCTTTATCTGTTAGTTGAAACGTTAATTGCAACTTTTTAGAAATTTCCAGCAAAACAAAACGAAAATAAAATACTGTTTCTATCTCTATCTCGAATATTTATCAACATCACCAATTTTGTGTCCAATATTTATCAACATCTGGGTCTTTCGTAAGTGGAACTCCGTGAAATTTTTTTCTGTGTATATCTACACTGCTCCACAGACTGGAAAATAATAAAAGAGTTCGATTTCGTCGTTCGTTTTGGTTTTAGTGTTTAATTCTACGTTTAAGCGGAAAAAATCCGCTTTGCAAATTTCGATAGTAAAGTTCTCTTTCTGTTTTGTGTGTGGTATAAATATTAATTGGTTCAGCACCAATGCTTTTTTCTTTCGTTTTTTTTCGACGGAAAACACTCTATTTTTTTAGATTGCATGCAACCTATTGTTTGTTTCTGGAGTGTTAACAATAGCTTCTTAATTTTTATATCCATAATTTGCATAATAAAATATTCTTGGCTTAAACACTCGTGTTTCTTCGATAAGCCTTCGGAAGCCCTAAAACCACCAATTTTGTGTTCAAAAATACAGCGCGGATATAAAATTTCCTGAACTGACACAGCAGACAGGTAAAATAGATGTGTTGTAGGTTGTCACAACAGAAGCACTTTTTTAAAACAGGCTTTTTAAGAGAAGTTTTATGTCTTCAAATTTAAACAAGGACGATTTTACTAATATAAAGGCTTATAACTTTCAGTGGAACTTGAAATCACAAAATCGGCTTCTGTTGTGACACAATAGAGGATTTAACTGATCAATTAGTGGCAAAATCAAGAAGCGTTGTCTTCTCCACTAGGAGAAAACTTGGACACGGAGTAGCGTTTTACCAAATCTTAACTTTAGAAGCTCGAAGCATCGCAAAGAAACGCAATTTATCAAAGGAAAAACAATCTTGTTGCACTTCCAACATTCCCCAAGCCTTCTATTAAGTTTCCACGAAATCAGCTCCCAAACGATCAAGATCTTAAGTTTTTTAACGTAAGACCTCCACCAAAATTTTGCCTTATAAATTTATTCATGAGCAGCTTGTCACCCGCGGCCTTAAACATTTCCCAGCCGCGAGTCATTGCGTTTCCTTTTGATATTTTACTTACTTTCTTCCAAGTATAGAAGGTTTCCAACCTAAATACCTAGCGACTGCTTGGGTAATACCAGGCTTTCTTCAAAACATTATATTGAATTTGTGTTTTGCGTGTAACACAATGGTGGCGGGAAATGTAAGGTTTTGAAAATCGCGCGCGTCTTAACGACGACCGGTCCACGAAGCTATGGAATCGAGACAAAAAGAGACGAGAGACCTTTGGTAAGTGGCAATAAGAATTACGATTTTAAATACGTGTATACCTGAAGGCGAAATGTTAGCATCGCGCTCTAGCTTTATTCTGATTTTCTCACATAATATGCTGTACCTGGAAACTTGATCGCTATCGTTACGCTTTGTTTTCCTTGGGTATGATATACCTGGAAGCATTACTTTTAACATCGCGCTTTAGTTTATTCTAACATCGCTTTAAAGCTTATTCTGTCTTCCTTGGGTAGCGTATACCTGGAAGCGGAATTTCTAACATCGCTCTTTAGCTTATTCTGTCTTCCTTGGGTAGCATATACCCGGAAGCGGAATGCCTAACATCGCTTTATAGCTTATTCTGTCTTCCTTGGGTAGCGTATACCTGGAAGCGGAATTTCTAACATCGCTCTTTAGCTTATTCTGTCTTCCTTGGGTAGCATATACCCGGAAGCGGAATGCCTAACATCGCTTTATAGCTTATTCTGTCTTCCTTGGGTAGCGTATACCTGGAAGCGGAATTTCTAACATCGCTCTTTAGCTTATTCTGTCTTCCTTGGGTAGTATATACCTGGAAGCGGAATTTCTAACATCGCTCTTTAGCTTATTCTGTCTTCCTTGGGTAGCGTATACCTGGAAGCGGAATTTCTAACATCGCGCTTTAGCTTATTCTGTCTTCCTTGGGTAGCATATACCTGGAAGTGGAATGTCTAACACCGCTTTATAGCTTATTCTGTCTTCCTTAGGTAGCATGCATATACCTGGAAGATTCTGTTATTTGTGCAATAAAAAAGAAGCAAAACAAAACAAAAGATTAACCGATTGCCAGGTTTTCATCTACAATCAATGTACATTGAATGTTAAGTTGTATTACGACTCTAAAATCATCATATTTTTTGGAAACCTTTTTCCCGGTCTAACAGATAGCAGGGCGGAGAATTTATTCAATTCAATATTACCGGTTACACAATTGTATTCTTGAGTTTACCAACATTTCATATTATTTGACTGACTGAAATTGAACAAACTCCATGTAAAGATTGGTGCAACCCAGACGAGTATGGTTTTAAAGCCTTTTTGGTCTGAAAATGGTTCTTGACTAAAAAATCAGGTCTGAAAATGGTAATTGATTCGGGGGTGACAGTTATGTTTTGTCAGTTCTGAAAATGGGTGGGAAAAATTACACATCTGGTTCTCAAGATGGGTAAGGAAAATTACATGTTTGGTCTGACAGTGGGCACACTGAGAGCTGCTTTGTGGTTGAATTTTGTTTTGGAAAAGAGAAAGAAAAACCTCTGGGAGCAGAGGAGGAACCAGGGGACAAGTGGGGAGGGAAAGTTACATATTTTGGTCCGAAAATGAATCACCTATAAATTGTGTTCATGAGAAAAGATCCTTCGTTAATACATGATGAGATGTTGCAATGCTTATGAGGTTGTGTGCTAAATACTAAGATATTTGACAAAAGGTGACGTAAAAGTAGTAAAAGATCAAGGAACAATAATGAAATGACAATTACAAAAACCCTTATTACATGAATGAACATGATTACATGAACAGTATACCTTGTTAAGTTCTTGGCAACCTTTGTGCACTTTATGACTCCTTTGATGGTTTAACAAGTATTGGGTTTACAATCAGTTGTACTACCAGTACAACATATAAGTAATATAAATGTTAGTTGAACGCAAAAACAAACTCTCGAATTTTAGCTTAAGGCCGCGGGTGACAAGCTGCTCATGAATAAATTTATAAGGCAAAATTTTGGTGGAGGTCTTACGTTAAAAAACTTAACATCTTGATCGTTTGGGAGCTGATTTCGTGGAAACTTAATAGAGGGCTTGAGGAATGTTGGAAGTGCAACAAGATTGTTTTTCCTTTGATAAATTGCGTTTCTTTGCGATGCTTCGAGCTTCTAAAGTTAAGATTTGGTAAAACGCTACTCCGTGTCCAAGTTTTCTCCTCGTGGAGAAGACAACGCTTCTTGATTTTGCCACAAATTGATCAGTTAAATCCTCTATTGTGTCACAACAGAAGCCGATTTTGTGATTTCAAGTTCCACTGAAAGTTATAAGCCTTTATATTAGTAAAATCGTCCTTGTTTAAATTTGAAGACATAAAACTTCTCTTAAAAAGCCTGTTTTAAAAAAGTGCTTCTGTTGTGACAACCTACAACACACCTATTTTACCTGTCTGCTGTGTCAGTTCAGGAAATTTTATATCCGCGCTGTATTCTTGGACACAAAATTGGTGGTTTTAGGGCTTCCGAAGGCTTATCGAAGAAACACGAGTGTTTAAGCCAAGAATATTTTATTATGCAAATTATGGATATAAAAATTAAGAAGCTATTGTTAACACTCCAGAAACAAACAATAGGTTGCATGCAAACTAAAAAAATAGAGTGTTTTCCGTCGAAAAAAAACGAAAGAAAAAAGCATTGGTGCTGAACCAATTAATATTTATACCACGCACAAAACAGAAAGAGAATTTTTACTATTGAAATTTGCAAAGCGGATTTTTTCCGCTTAAACGTAGAATTAAACACTAAAACCAAAACGAACGACGAAATCGAACTCTTTTATTATTTTCCAGTCTGTGGAGCAGTGTAGATATACACAGAAAAAACTTCACGGAGTTCCACCTACGAAAGACCCAGATGTTGATAAATATTGGACACAAAATTGGTGATGTTGATAAATATTCGAGATAGAGATAGAAACAGTATTTTATTTTCGTTTTGTTTTGCTGGAAAATTCTTAACAGTTGCAATTAACGTTTCAACTAACAAATAAAGAATAAAAAGAACGGTACAGATACAACAAGCGAGCGCTCAACGCATTTATAATTATTATTATTACTGTTATTACGAAAATTTTTATTTAACAATTCTTAAAATGCACAATATTTCCTGCCACACGATTAAACGCACTAGCAATCAATGATGCATAAACCAAAGATTTTATACTGCAGAGCTTACTCATGAATATTTCGCGCAATGTCGCTATCATTCGTCGCACTTCGTGCATACGCTTTAAATAAATAAATACTGATGATCTAGTCTCTCATCCGCGGCCTTAATACATGATACCAGTGTAGCTCGAATAAATTATAATCGAGTCGTGAAAGCGCCACCACGTCCCGTGGGTCCTCTAACATACATTTCTTCACATAAAAGTCAGTAGCCTAAAAATTTGATCGATGTCGGGTTCTTGCTCGACCTACATGCAAATCAGCAACGCAGCTTAGTAAAAACAACTATGAACTTTCAGTTTTCTAAGAAGCATCGAGGAGAAATTGCAGGTTTACGTAATGTTGAAATAAATTCCTGCCAGATAATTCTCACACAAAATTAAAATTCTCTTTTTACAGCCTGACCAGGAAAATCTACTAAAATCGCAATTGCATGCATCAGCCGGTTTCAGTTGTCACAAAGGACTATAGTGGCGGTCTAGCAAAGAAAATATACCATAAAACTGAAACGACGAACACATGTCGCACCACATCATTACAAACGGCGTGACAAGACTGAATACTTCTCTGGGCCTGTTGTAGATTTCGTTTCCTGGCGTATGGTGACAAGTCGTGCGACCTAAACCCTTTGTGTTGCTGGAATTCGACAGAGCCAAAAGGAGGTTACCCGAAAAACAGATAAACTTACCTGAAAATCCACGCACTTGCGCTGACTGCGCTCGTTCTTACCTGTAATAATTTTTACTTCACGGCGTGATCGCCTTTCTCATAATCTTAATGTATGTCATGCTGTTAAGTAACCGCAAGGACACATACTGATCGCACGTGTTGATATAATTCTCTACGTTGCTGACAGAAATGACTCGCGTAAATTAACGCGTTTAATGAATGCATGCTGCGAATTTTTTTCATGGCCAAAGTCCCTCATGTCTTTTTGTGTCAAGACGCGTTTAAACGGCTAAAGCGGAATTATCAAAATTTGGGTTTATTTGACCTTTAAAGCTATTTTATCCGGTAAGTAATGTGTGTTCCTCAAACTGCTAGAATTTTTTTGCGGCCGCTAAAACCTACGCGACATCTCTTTGATAATTAAAATTTACAGGTACTTCGAAGCTCCCCAGATCCTTTCTTTCGGGTTTATCCTGGTAAAATGCCGGTGAAATGCCAGTATAATTTTTTGACTAGAACAATAGTGGCAGTTCATGTTATTTGTTAACATCCGAACGCGATGAAGATGACCCATTTAAGGAAGTTCGCGCGAAAAACTTCTACAACACAGATTTTTTTAATAGTTTGGCTACAGTCAGATAATGAGTTACCTATGTCAGAAATGCAAAAAAATTAGGGGGCCACAGACTTCGTTTACGAAATAAAGTGCGCGGAAAACTATCCCAATTTTGACACATCAGTCTTCGTAACTCGACATGGCCTCGATGCTGGGGTTCTGTCAAGTAAATAATTTGAACCGGTGTCATCCTTTTAGTTAAACTGAACCTCTAAGATGGACTTTTACGAACTCCGTGCAGCTGCAATACTAGCAAAATTCGATGATGCGAGGGCAGAAAAGTTGAAACAAATGAAACTTCCACAATACAGATTTTCTTTAATTTTTCGCAAAACGTAGATAATCGGCAAAGAAAGTGATCTATCAAAAGAAAATATGGGGTACCGAACATTTAAGAGAGTTAAACCCATGCATAGACAGAAAAGTGCCCACTAGCGCTATTTATTATTCAACAAATTGTCACTAAGCCCATATATGGTAAGAAAGCCCTCAATATCTGTCATCCGTACATGACAGATATCCTGCGATGTACGTAAATGACCATATTTGGAAGTTCACTGCAGATTTTCTTTCACGGCTTGTCTGGCGGCCATTTTGAAAAGCGAGGCAGTTTGAGCAGTGTTCTCCGGAAATTTTAACTCCCTGGAAGAAACTTTCCATGATTAAGTGCTCTCAAAAAGTCACAAGTATTTGCTCCAGCTTACAAAGATATCCAGAGGTTGACTAGGAATTTTCCTACTGAGAACTCAACCAAGAAAATGCTATTGCGAACGAAGCAGCTCACTTGCTCACGGAAAGTTGTAATGTTAAAAAGATTTTAATTCAGGAAGAGGACTTATTCTCGGTAAGGTGGCAATACTTTTTTTTTACTTTGTCTTGTCATTTCCAAACATGGGTTCGTAAATAAGTCTTTTTTAAGTGAACGGTAGTAAACTTCGATTTCTTGAAGTTTTGTTTTGATGTATATTATGTGTTGCTAGCTTTTAGCGTTTTCATCATAGAACCATTGTTTTTCTCGTTCTTGTATTAGAGACACCCATTACTTCAACAAAGTTATAACTGGCAATGAAATATAAGCATTATTCTTATGATAGAAGTACAATGTTACAGTAAAACGTCTTAAAGTTGCATAACAATGAAATTAATTTGAAATTATAGGCAAATCGAGTTTCTGCACGGTTCCAGTGAAACGCCCAAAATCTGACTGTAACAGTGAATCAACCGGAATATTTCAAAATTGAATAATTAAAAATTCTTCAGATTTGAATATATCATGTAAAGTCGTATTTTCCTTAAATAAATGGAATAAAAAAGTGGGGTCACCGAGTTCGTTTGGGAGAAAACGACCATTTATTTCTCTGAACAGCTCAGCTTCCACAGAAAACCTATCAAGATCCGAACGCGCGCGCGCTCGTGCGCGCGCTAATCACGCAATAAATGATGCGCAGAAAGGATGCGCAATGCAATTGAATGGAATCACCTTAAATATCTCCACATTTCTTCAACAGCGCGCGCGCTCAATGCATGACGTGGCATGACATCGCGAAGTGGATTGCGTGCGCAGTAAGGATGCGCAGAAACAATTAGCGCGAACGTCCTTAAGGTGATTCCAGTCAATTGCATTGCGCATCCTTTCTGCGCATCAATTTTTGCGTGATTAGCGCGCGCACGAACGCGTTCGCGTTCGAAACTTGGTAGGTTTTCTATGAAAACTGAGCTGTTGAGAGAAATGAATTGTCCGTTTTCTCCAAAACGAACTCGGTGACCCCTCTTTTTTATTCCATTTATTTGAAGAACACACGACTCTGCATGATATATCCAAATTTTAAGAATTTTTCGTTATTCAATTTTCAAATATTCTGATTAATTCACTATTACAATCTGATTTTAGGCATTTCACTAGAAGCGTGCATGTGCTTGCTTTGCTTATTATTTCATTACTTCTATTTTTAAGACAACTTTAAGGCCTTTTACTGTAACACTGTTTTGCTATCACAAGAATAATGCTCATATTTTATTGCTAGTGATAACTTTCTTAAAATAGTGGGTGTCTCTGGTACAAGGAAAGGCTTTTTAATATTGCTGTCGATAGCTAGCAAGGTACCGATATACTACAAACACGGTGACCCCCTCTTTTTAATTTGTTTTTTTGTGTAATTAATAACTGTGCAAAGTTTCAACAAATTGTCATTACAACTTCTTTTTCGATGGAATCACCTTAAGTTTTATTTTGTTGTTATAAACTAAATTCGATTTTGAGACGACATTACGGCTTTATAATGACGGCTAGTTGGGAGAAAATATATTCCGTATTGGGCGGAGTCGCGAAGCGCGACGAAGCCCAATACGGGAATATATTTTCTCCCAACGCCGTCACTATAAAGCTGTAATGTCGTCTCAAAATCGAATTTAGTTTTTTATCGCGATCCATCTCTCTTTTTTGCGAAAAAGCAATAAGCCGGAACAATAATTTATCTTGATCAAAATAGAAATTCTTACTCGCCAAGAAGATTTGCACGTGTGATACTTGCTCACGAAAACAATTTTGCTTTTGCAGCAAAATGTTTGAGTTCGCCGCTTTTTTAACCAAAAATTACCTAATGAAACAAAATAAACTCTTTCAGTGTATAAACATAATTTTTTCAAACGATGGGGATCGACAAAATAATAGAATAGCGTAAAATTCAATTTCTTTTCCAGGCTAAAAGTGGAACACAAATGATAACGCAATACAGCGCGCGCATCGCGAAATAAAAACCAAAAACAAACTGTTTTAAAGAAAAATACACAGTTTTAAAGTTTTGGCACTCTCATATGGACAGTCTGTCAAGGTAAGTTGCTTGCAGGGATGAATCACATTGCAATAAATGTTTTTCCAACTATATTACCGAGCAAAAAGTAAAATTTTGCCGGCGGTTTTGTGAAGAAAAGTTTTGAAGTTTGACCTTGGCCGCGTTGTCATGACAGTTTTTGAACAAATCACAAGCCAGCATTTTGAGACGACATTATCACAAAATAACGCCGTCTCAAACGCAATCAAAAGAGACCACTGGATCGCGATAATGTAAATGAGCGCGGTTTCAAGTTCATTCAAGCGAACAGCCAATTATCCAAGGACATTTTACAAGGCTTGACAGTTAAATGACAGGTTATGGAAACATTGCAAAGACCAAGCAAAACGGCTCGTGAGTAAAATATGTGCTCAGTTTGGTGCCCCCCCCAAAAAATAATCAAGCTGTGCTCAGCCTCTAGAATGACCTTTCGAGCTTGGTTTTACAGAACAGATCCCCAAAATATTGGAGGACAATTCGGAAAACTTTCAGGCTTTTTGAGAAACAATTTTCGAAAGCCAACGAGCTAAAAAAAGTCCCGAAATATATTTCGGACCGAAAAGTTTCAGGAGTATTTTTGAGAAACGAACACCAGTTTATTCCTTGGCGGCTCCGCTTTTTGGCTTGGCTAATTCTATATATTACTGACTAGTTTGACGACAATAAAATTCTTACTCTGCAGTGAGTGATCGGAGATGATAATACATATTTTCTTTCAGTGAGGAAGTCCACAAACAAACTTTGCAAAGTTATTTTTTAATTAAGAAACCTCGATAATACTACGCTCAGTATGTTATACACAGGGTCCGGTTGCTCGAAAGGTTATTAACATTAACCCTGTGATATGAGTTGAACAAGGATTCTGATTTTCTTGCTTAATCCATTGCCAATTTTATTCACAGTTTAAGGGTCAACAAAATATTAAAGTCAGTTTGCAGAAAGTAGAGACAGAAATCTAAATGGTTAAGCTTCAAAACTGATTTCAAAATTGACGCAAATCCTGGGTTAGCTTAACTCTACTTTTTACAACCTGGTCCAGATCTCTTATTTTTAAACGATTAATCAGTAATCACGACATTTGACATATTTGAACAAGCGCGCGCAGAACAGCTTGATATAATCCATAAAAGTTGAAATCTGAACATAATCTTGCACTTTTACAGCTAGACAGTGTTTGTAGTGTGATTAGCCCATCGTCTATGCTTGGCCATAACATTTGAGTTTTCCTAATGTATGATAACCTTCCTCCTGAGAGTCACCCAAGTCTCCCAGTCTGATCTGTGACACAGGAAGAGCAGACTTGTCTGTCAGCAAACCGCTGTCCTCTCTCCAACCGATGCTAGAGCCTCCGTAATCACAATTGCACTTGTAACCATTTGAGCAAGAGTTTGTTACTCCACATGCACACATCTTGTTGTGGCCTGTAGCTCCGCCCCAGTAGTTCATCCGTGTTCCATCACGTGACACCCACCAAGCATAACCTTGCTGAACAAACGCTACGTCATTGTTGCACTCAAACTTGATAAACTGTTCACAGTTCTGTGAGACTCGAGTGAGTGCTGCTAGTTGAGCGGTGCTGACTCCAGTGTATCTCACATCTTTCCTGAGGCATCCTTGAGATTCACACCCAGGACTACCCACGTGGGTTCTACTCTCGCTATCGTGACTGATGACTGTCACGCCAACTCCGCCCTTGTCACGCATGTCACAGTACACACTGAATGGAGTCACACCCCCGTCGCCATCCGGATCAATCATGTAATTACCTGATGGGCTTCTGCTTCGGACTGATTTAATACTGCTGCAAGACACGGTTTTGAATACTTCAACAACAGATGTTGCCTCAATAGAACGCTGAGAGTTTTTTTTATGCATGCGTAAGATCCGGCATCACTTGCTGCCAGTCTGGTAAGAAGTAAAGTTCCGTTTGGATAAAGAACATGAGTTTGAGGAAGATTTTTGCCGGCTCTTTTCCAAACAGTTTGTATTGAACCCTGAGCTGCACAATGTAGCATCAAGTTGCTAAACTCTGATGCAGCAAGCTTCAGGGGAGGAGTTACAGTAAATTTGAGCCTGCTAAGCACCGTTAATACTGCGACAGCAGAGTCCTGTCCGAGTAGATTTTGGACTGAACATGCATAAGTCCCTTCATCCGCTTTTTTCACACTCACGATAGACAATTTCCCATCGACCACAGCCGTTCTGTCTTTAGGCACGTGACTAAACGCTTTCCGCCACGTGATCATTGGTGTCGGCTGCCCAGTAGCTTTGCACAGCAGGCTTGCGTTTTGTCCTTCTTCGACGATGACAGATGAGGGCTTTTGAGTGATCAAGGCAGCAACTACAATCAAATGACAAAATAGGTTTAGCGGCGTCGGTCTCTGTGACTTAAGTGTTCATGAAATAAAACCTTAGTAAAAGTATAGGTTAAGCCTTATTGTTTAGCATGTCATGACTACTGAGGAATCAACAAGTTACATAAAGCATGATAAAGGGGGGGGGCTTAGTGTTGGTGTACAGGATTATTGGATTGGGCAGGTTTTCATGAACGACCTCTCTTATCTGTGTATTTCAACTCCACTACACAGCAGACATTATACGTTCCAATAGGTTTATTTTGGTGCATTTCGGCCGAACACCAACGGCACTTCCAAACACATTTACAATAATGTGAGTACAATAATACAAATGTACAATATAAGTTTAGTCAAAATCCATAAAATAATACAATGCTAAGGACGAACCAGAGCTGAGCAACCACTCACATAGAAAGAAAAACTGTGGTTAAACGGAGGCCAGAAAAAACCTGTCACCCCTCAAAAAAACCCCTTTGGAGAAAAAATATGTGGTAGGAAATCTGGGTAGGATCCAAAGCTCAAACTCTACAGTCCATCCTACGAGGCCCTATATTGTGCTGTACAGTAAGTACAATATGTGCTGAAGTTCTTATGCTGTACGTGATAGCATTAAAAAATTTTGAAAACAACTAAAGCCGAGTGGTGCAGACCTAGAATGACTAACCACGTGCAATACTTCGTTTATAACGAAGTACGGTACCCACAATACACTACAACAATAGTGCCCAGCCCTGCCCTGCTGTTCCCGTGCCGTCGAAATATCAATTTCTGTCTAATTCGTTGCCTACGTTTCTCAAACGCCAGAAATTACATTATTGAAAGACCAAAATAGAATAAGAGCGGGAAGTGAAACAGAAACAAAAACAAAAACAAAAAATAACCGAAAGGTTTTCAAGTACATTGTATGCACTGCAGAACAAAGTAACAAATGGAAACGTCGCTTATTACCGTTGCAAAAAGGTTTGGATAAAATTGTATCACTTTGTTGTGACTGTAAAGTGGAGATCTACTGTATTTGTCTGTTCAAAATAATTAAGAAGATAGCAAATACAGTTGTTCCCCGATAAGTCGGCAACATACCCTTCCTACAAATTGCCAATTTCAGTGATTGAATAGTGAGTTAAATCAGTCTTAAATAAGTCTTAGTTACCTTGGACAGTTAATGTGGCTGATGATGTCATCACTCCAAGGATATTTTTTGCTTTGCACGTGTACATTCCACCATCTTGTGACGTCACATCAATGATCAGCAGGCCACCACGTGACTGCCCGCTCGAAGACTGGAATTCTGTTTCAGCCAGGTGACCTGAGGTTTTGGGTTTCCTTTAACCTCACACTGAAGTGAGGCTATACCAGTTTGGTTTACGACCATGGACACCGGAGGGGACACAATAGAAGGGGCTGAGATGGATTCACCGGGATCGCCTTTGGGTCCTTGTGGGCCCTGATCACCCTTAGGTCCAGGAGGTCCCTGATCTCCCTGAACACCTTTTGGGCCTGGTGGTCCCTGAGGCCCATGCGGACCATGCTTGCCTGGGGGACCTCTGTGACCAGGCCTTCCTCTTCCTCCCCTGATACTTTTCGGACAGTGAACATTACAGGCCAGGCTACTCAGAGCAAGTTGAACTTCTTTCTTGATGTCGTCACGACTGATGGTTTTACTGATGTTTATTTTCTTGTTCATATTCTCTAGGTGGCGTTTGTGACGAATTTGATTACGATTTCCTGCAATCCACGTAAAAAATATTTTTCCTTGTTAGATTGCTTTTGAAACATGTAAATTTGTGAAAGAGGGAAGGTAAAGGTTCTTAACCCTATCGCACAGCCCCGACAAAAAATTCCAGAACTCCCCCTCCCCCCCCTGTTGTGTCGGCTAAGGGCAGTTGTAATGTTAAATTCTAAGTTGTAATGTTAAATTCTGCTGTATGCTTGTCTGTCCCCAGCCATGTTCATGGCTCATGTCCTAAATCCACCTCCAGGGGGTAAAAAAAGAATATTTTTCATTTTCGTTTCTATAACTGCGTTATCTTTAACTTTTCATGTCGTCCATAGTTATGTTTGGAACTTGAACTCGACCAGAGATACTAAATAAAGACAAAGAGGAAGTTTAATTCAATACCAGATAATAATAATAGTAATAATAATAATAATAATAATAATAATAATAATAATAATAATATTTTACCAGGGAGCCCACTCGCCTTGGCGGTTTTCAGTGGGGCCCTGCAAAGAAACAGTGTTTCAACATGCAGCTGAAACAATGGGGAAACAACTTCTTTGTAACCAACTGACAAAATATTGAACTTATGAACTCTTTGTTAATAGAGACAAACAAATTCTCACAAATTCAAATTAAATTACTACATGTCATTGATATAATACGCTCGTGGTTTTCACAACAGTCCATATACGCATTAGTGAACCGCTCATGTCCCACAGGATAACTTCCCCTCATACCACTTGCTATAGTGTATCCCAGGGTACTTCCCTGTATAAGCTATATAGGTATGTACCGCCCGAACTCCGCCTCCTGCTAATCTGAAATAGCGTAAACGTTTTGCCATTAATGGCTTGAAAAGGGGAAATTTAAGGATCAGGCGAGGTCCACAACTGGGTAAGGAAAATATTGCATGCATATTCTGGGCTGACAACGGATAAGGGAATTAAGAGAAACGGACCACACAACCCGATAAAAATTTCAAGTTTACAAGCCCCGGATTGGGTAAGCCAAGGTTAATTCCAGTACAGTTGTAATATTAAATTCTGATGTTTAAATGCTTGGTTGTCTGCCATCTTCATAGCTTCGATTCTTGTCCTATAACCGCCGCCAAACAGGTTAATAAAAATTCATGGCTTTTATATTTGTTTCTATTGCACCGTATCCGTTTCAATTTTCACGTCGCTTGCACTTATGTTTGGGACTCTATAAACTGACCAAAGCTACAGACAAAGAGGAAGTCTTTTCAATTCCCATACTGCTGAGACGATATGCAAACAACTTCCTTTTTGCCATCTGACAACAATTTAACCTAATTCTTTCACTAGAGAAAAGAGCAAATTCTCACTTAATTTTAACTGGTACAAGTTATTGTTATGACTGGCTCGACTGAGGTTTAACTTTCACAACATCCACGGACGAGTCCACACCGAATTCTTCAATAGCTGCTCACCTTTATCCGAATCACTGTGCAACACAGAATCAATCGTTTTTTCATGCATTGAGTTGAGTAGCTGGATATTTCCTTCTCTTTGATGATTTAAGACTTGAAGCATTTTTCGATGAGCGTGAAGTTCGATCTCGACGTGAATCAGTGCCACGAAACAAACAGCAAAGCAGAGAGAAAACACCACAGTGTTGGAAACCGGACGCTTCTTTGATCTCTCCATATCACCGGCTTTGAAAAAAAAACTTTAGTTAGCGATATAAGCAGTTGCGATCTCTGCCCTGTTCGGTAGAGTTGTGTTTTTTGCGAACGTGCCTTGTCCGTTTATCTTCCAGCCGCTTCTAATCTGAGCTTTTCCTCTTTTCAGCCTACTGGCTATTTTCCAGATGTCAGAGAACGGCTTAACTTTTCCATTATCAGTGTGCCGTTATTTTTGTTACTAATACGTTTTTAGAATTCCACAGCTTTACCAATTGAAAGAGCTACACTAGGTCATACTATTCTCATGCAGAAACTGTCACATCCTTTCAAACCGTATTATAAAGGAAGGAAACTTGATTACTTCATGGACAGTAAAGAAGGTTGATGACCCTAGAAACATTGATTCGGATAAGTAAAAAGCAGAAAGCCACTTCTTGGTTTTTTTTTCGGGGTTACAGAGATCAATTTTAGGGTCACCTGCTTGCAAACTTTTGCAATGATCAACTGTCAACCCTTATTGTTAGTTATGTGGCTGAATTTTCTCCAGGGACAAACACGGGTAAGGGCAGAGTATAGATATGTTTGTCACTTCAAAACTGATAAATCCTGATTTAAAATTGCAAAGGAAGTATTCCTGAAGAACTTCCATTTGAATATAAAACTTTTTAACCTATTCGTGGGGAAGGGGTCAGTAGCCTATAAAGTTTTGTATGGGCAATGCTGTCACTTCAATGTTTTAGCTTAAGAGTTTAATTCAGAGGCCGACAAATTAGAACACTCTCACATTATACATGAACTGATGTTTGATATTAAATGAGAGTGACAGGTCTCCTTGTACCCTGTGCAGCAGTAGTAATTGGTGAGACGACTGTGAGAAAAAGGTAAGAGAGGTAGCGCGGGAAGACAGGGGGGAATTACGCCTGGCAAAAAAAGGGAACAGAAAGCGGCAGAACTACGAAAATGTGAAAAAAATACTGCGTGCACGAACGGTTGATGAGGCGAGAACTAGGATTAAAGGGGTAGGGAACGGAAGTTCATATCTCCCTTCCATTCCCCACCCCCCGACACCAAAGCGATTGTCGTGACTTGAATGAGCCGTTTTCACGATGTGTCATTTTAGTGCAGCTATTACCAGAATTTGTTTCGTTTTTCCTTTCTTAGTTAAATTCTGTAATCCCATTGAGGGTTAACCAACAATATCCTCATTTTACATCACAAACAACGAACTGAAGGATTCAAGTTATCGTGACTGAGAAGCCATCGGGAAAGTGACCTGAGTTTCTTTTGGAAACTCAGTGCTTCACGACAGTCAGCACCGCAATGGATTGACCGTGAGGGATTGGCCCTGATCAGATGCCTTCGGACACAAGGTCACATCTGTGTTCGTTTGACGTCAACACTTGTTGGGCATGGTTTATAGCCTGTTCCAGGCTCTCAGATAGTAAGGACGGCACAAAAATGACGAAAATTACAAAGGGAAAGCGAAACAAAGACGCGCGGGATCTAAAGAAAAGGGGGTGGTGGGGGTCCCTTCCCAGCCTCCTCGCGTTTTTCCACTCGTTTTCTCAAATAGCGCTTTCTCCACTATATTGGTACCTGGAACAGGCCTCATGGTTTACGGCATGACAGGGAATGGACGAGGTCGTTTTGAGGATTTTAAGGTTTTCGTTTTTCATTTTTTGCGAAGTTTTTTCAGACGAAATAAATTCATTTTTACAGTAATAATTTCAATTTTATTGTACACATTGAACTGGTGACAATGTCTTGTCCAGTAGAAAATAAACTTTGATTCACGAGTTGAGATTGGGCTTCGTCGCAGTCAATTTCAATTGTCAGTTTAGTTGATGGGAAATTAACTTTTCAATCTATCTGACGATCTCTTATTGGCTGAACCGAGGCTAAAATTCTAATTGTGACGGAAGGAGTTAACTAAAAATGCCCAACTAAAATAAAAATAGTTCCGCAGTTTTAAAAAATGATATTCTGAACTTTCTTTTCTATTGAGCCAAAATAATTGATTTTGATTTTTGAGTTTACCGAAGCAGATAAAAACCAAGATTTTTTCTCGGAATCAACGAGTTCTTACAGCCTAGTCAAACAACTATATATGGAAATTTAAAAATAATGTAACCCCTTTGACAATGTTTGCCAGAAGAACGGATATTGTAGGAGATTGAGAAAACTCATTCCAATTAAATCTTGCGAAATCCTGGTTTAGTGAATAAACAATGGGAGCTTATTATTAAAATTGACACATTTCCTTTTTTTCAAAGAAAAACATCTTAAGCATTTCGCGGGAGGACTGAAAAAAAGTCAGTCGGCTCCTTGCCATGGAGTGCAATTGACGAATTCCGTCTTTTTAGGGCAGAAATGGCAAACGAGTCTTTGTCCCAAAACGACCAAGTTTCTGATTCTTTTTCTTGGGCGGAGATTTACATAAATGTCATGTTGAATATTGTTCTGATTTTCCTAATTCTCTTCGGGAACGTGATGATTGTGTGTAGCTACAAGGCTAATCATGCTCTTCGCACGGGTTCAAACACAATAATTCTAAGTCTAGCTATCTCGGATATTGTGTTCGGTGTAGTGTCCATTCCTGCGTGGTGCTACATCAGTCTTAGCGGTTGGCAATCCAGCGGATGGGCGTACAGTCTCTTTAAATTCTTCGATATTCTAAGCGCAAGTTCTTCGACTCTACATCTCACGTCGATAACTATTGACCGCTATGTGGCCATATCGCGACCATTTTATCACGCTGGCTTCTCTTCTGGGTTATATCACAAGACAGTGGCCGCTCTCTGGTCAGTTAGCAACAATTATGGCTCTTTCAAACAGTTTGGTCATGCCTTTGTTCAGTCATGGTCTTGTACTTCTGCTCGGGTTAATTTTAGGATGTTTAAGCGTTATAACGATTTTGAACGCTGGTATTTTTCGAATTGCGAAAACACTGATTAAAACCTCGCCTACACATCAATCTGACGCGGTATCGACGCACCATGTACGCAGACAAATTCAGAGAGAACGCAAAACTGCCGCAACGCTTTTTATAGCGACAGCGCTGTTTTTCGTTGCGTGGGTTCCCCATTTTTCTGTGGCTTTAGTACCGTATTTTCTCGATTAAACGCCGGGGGCGTTTATTTAAAACTCGGCCTCGTAGACCCGGCGTTTATTCGAACCCGGCGTTTATTTATTAAATGCATTTTTCAGTATTGGAAGTTGTTTTAACCAAGAACCAAATTTCAGCAAAAACGTTTAAAAAATGTGGAACAATGTCATCAACTTTGTTTCATCTAAATGAATCTGGTAAGTTATTTATAAAAAAAAAGAAGATAAAAAACATCAGTGACAGAAACAGGGATTGAACTCTTCTCAACGTTACGTTTCTCGGCGTGCATGAAACACGGAGGAAGTGTATCGGTAACTGCTCGACAGCAAACGTACGTGAAAGAAATTTTGAGCAAGGTGGTGGCAAGGTTCCATCTCCATCAGTTCTGAGAAAGGCAAAATTATGGAACGGTTCAATTGCAAAAAACTGCTGGAGAAACGCTGGAGAGACCCTAGAGATGATCCTTGCTTGATGTACAAGCCCGCAGAAAAGTTACCATGATTTAAAAGAGATTGATACGATACCTGATGCGTCGTTTGTTTCATCTGTTTTAATAGAAGTACTTTTGTAGAGGTAGTTTGGTTTAAATATAAGTGTATAAATTCAAATATAATGGTAGAAAGAGGACTAGTATGCAGTCACGACACGTAATCCTAATTTAATATACCCATCTCGAATAAACGCCGGGACCTCAAATAAACGCCGGGACCCCGAATAAACGCCGGGGGCGTTTATTTTAAACTCGGCCCTGTAGACCCGGCGTTTATTTGAACCCGGCGTTTATTCGGGATCCGGCGTTAAATCGAGAAAATACGGTATTTACATTCTGTGGTAGTTACTCATGCAACATGACTCCTTCAGCTGTTCGGCGCATGTCTGCATTTGTGAAGTGGATACAATTCGCCAACAGTGCATCCTGTGAATCCTTTTGTGTTTGCATTCCGTGATTCAGAGATAAGACAAACTATCTATCGCCTTTTTAGGTCATGTAGAAGACATTGTATCAAAACAAACATTATTTACCCTACGTTAACTGCTCAAGACGTTACTGAAGAGTACAACATGTGTGTAATTCGTATTAAAGGAGCAAATATTGCAACGCTTAGTTGAATAACAGGAATAAAAAGGCGCTCAATACATGTACAGAAGGAAATTTGCAAATTTTAGAAAATTTCTTGATGAACTATAGCATTTATCTTTAACAGCCTTTATGCTTTACTAGCGGGGGCTTTGAGTTACGGTAAGGGGTGTAAATTTTCAAGGGGCAGTCTGAACAAAAATACACAAATGATTTTCTGATTTTCGTATTTCTTCGCACAGGTTCAAACACAATAATTCTAAGTCAAGCTATTTCAGATATTGTAGTGGCCGGGTTTAGTGTCCATTCCTGCGTGGTGCTATATCAGTCTTAGCGGCTGGCAATCCACAGGATGAGGCCTTCCTAGAGGTAAAAGCGACAAGCGACACGGCCCTGAAAACTGGCGACATGGGACTTTCTAAACACCGACAAGCGACTCAACTGAACCGGCAATATACGACAGGGACACAATAAGCACTGTAGATAGACAGCGACGTCAAGAAATTGTGTATTTTACCAATGAAAGATAATAATCAGAGTCTATTTGATTAGTGCTTCAGTGCAGCCAGTCAAGAGTTAGCCTGCGTAGCAAGCGTTTCCGCAGGGCTTTCCTCAGGTTTGAAGCATTCCTCGCTTTTCGAACGCGCGAAAATTGGGGCGAGCGCAAAAAAGTGCGAGTAAGTGGAGGGGAAGGGAGGAAAGGAAACGCTTGCCCGCAAACCCCACGATTTTGAAAAACTCCTTCGGCCACGAACGGAGTTTCCTGATTGGCGCGGCATGGAAGTGTTGATTGCCAAGTGATAAATCCGTCAATCAAATCAGGTATGTTCAGTTGAGCGTGACCCGCATGAACACAACGAACTGGTTATTAAAATGTTTTCCTTGTCTCGTTCGGGGAATTCTTGTATTGACTTTCCCACACCAATTCACTATCACTATGTTTACTTGAAGTTCCTCTCTAGCTGGTAAATATTCGATGTTCAGGTTTGACTCAAGGAGATCATTTTTGTCCAGATCCGACGGCAGATCTCAAAGATTTGCGGAAAGCTTTTTAGTCGGATACGGAGGAATCTACACGAACATTCTTGCGACAAGGGCTGTTGCCTGGAATGCCTGATGGAGTTTGGAGCATCCGTTTACACAAGTTTGATTTGATAGACTGCTTTGGCGGCGTTTGGGAAACAGCAGACTTGATTCCTATTGCATTCCGAATAACTTCGAATAATGCCCCTAAATTCCGAATTTGTCGAGCGCAAGAATTGCACAGGCACAGGGTCTTGTCAGAACAACTTTCACTCAGCTGTTTCGTGTTTCACTCCAACCGCTCTTGAAAGATCAGAGAGAATTGTTCCAACACAATCCTTTCTTTACCACGCTATGAAAAGGTTTCCCGAAGAAACTAAACCCGATTATCCAGGTTGGGATGAAGTTCCAAAATAATTTAACTGTGAAATTACGGCGGGTCTAAAACGCTGGTAACTGGTAACTGGTAGCTGGTAACTGGTAGCTGGTAACTGGTAGCTGGTAACTGGTAGCTGGTAGCTGGTAACTGGTAGCTGGTAGCTGGTAACTGGTAACTGGCAACTGGTAGCTGGTAACTGGTAGCTGGTAACTGGTAACTGGTAGCTGGTAACTGGTAGCTGGTAACTGGTAGCTGGTAGCTGGTAACTGGTAACTGGTAACTGGTAACTGGTAACTGGTAGCTGGTAACTGGTAACTGGTAGCTGGTAACTGGTAGCTGGTAACTGGTAGCTGGTAACTGGTAACTGGTAGCTGGTAACTGGTAGCTGGTAACTGGTAACTGGTAACTGGTAACTGGTAACTGGTAGCTGGTAACTGGTAACTGGTAGCTGGTAACTGGTAGCTGGTAACTTGTAGCTGGTAACTGGTGGCCGGTAGCTGATAACTGGTAGCTGGTTACTGGTAACTGGTAGCTGGTAACTCATGGTAATAGGAAATGATTGGAATTTAGATAATTTGGTGGGGGACCCAAAACGCATTACTGACAATTATTAGATTAAGTCCGACTCATGCCTTTTGTTCCAAAAAAATGAAAGATCAATAAACAATTTCTATTGTTACATTAAAATTTTAATTTTAAAAATAGATGACTATAAATGTAACCAATAGTCCAAATTCTTTATAATCGTGACATTTTCGTACATAAGTAAAATTGCATAATTGTGGAGTTCGAAGAGATCTAATTAAAACTGGTACAAAATAAAATAGGGGGCTTTGAATAGCGCGATTTATAAAAGAAACGTATGGCCCGCTCGCAGTCAGGTAAATTTTCCTTGTCAAAAGCTAAGCTCGTTTTTGCATAGAACCGTTATAGTTACTGGAGTCTCCATCAGACCCCTTCGAAACTTCGCAAGTTTGCTTACTTCATTTCGGTAATGTTATATACAGTATGATCCCAATCTTTCATTGAATTCCAGTCTGTCAAGCTAACCATGTGACAACTAACCGTTAACAGTAACGAACAAGTAAAACTGATATTTATGTAGCGATGATAAATATAAATAACAATTTCCATGACTTAAAGTATCAGTGACATTGACCGGTTTGTAGACCACTACGTTTGACATTGCAGTTCCTTTCAAATGGCCGGAACAGAAAATGTCACAAGCCTGGTTTGTAATATTATCCTCATTGCAGCTGATATAGTGCCCAAATAATTGCTGCCTCAAGGCCCAGTGAACAATTTGCAAGACGTCACGCCTTACGTCTGTGCAAAAACCGTTTTGGTTTTTAATTCCAAGTATTGGGACATGGTAAATCCTATTTGCTGTCTGACACAGCAGGCAAAATCGAACTTAACGCAACATGATTGTGTAGTCATCTGCTGATCACTTGTTAACGCAACATGAGATATTATTCCGACTAAAGCGGCACTTGCTAAACGACTACATATTCTATACTAATTATAACAAAATGCGAACATTTGGAAACGTGATCAATTAAAATGTAACCGTTGACAGTAACAAACAAGTGCAACTGATCTATGTAGTCACACAGACCGTCCAGCCACTAATGATGACCTAACTGAAACGCCAAAAAGAATGGCAATCCCTAATTGCTCGACACGATAACACACAAACAATGCGCCTTGTAAACACAATTTGCAAAATATGATTTCTTACATTTTTTGTCAGTGATAATTTTCAAGTGGTGAACGTGATATGCGCCAGGTGTGCATTGGCATTCCTAGCTAGCGACAACAAACGTAACACTACGCAAACTTGGTTGAGTAATTATCTGATGGTCTCCTGTTAAGGAACAAAAATGATTCCACACACCTGATGAGGCACTTTTTCAAACGTCCACCTTTACTGTCAGATCCAAAACCACTTGTCCAATCACAGCTCGTGTTTTATCGGTGTCTCACATGTACGTGACAAACGCAAAACAAGATAGCGGTAAACCAGCGTTAAAAACATCGTTGCAGATGACATTAACAAGAATCTCCAGGCTCCTTAGGCCATACACTTCTGCTACGGCACAATACATAGTCCAATAATTTCCCGATTATCAGTTACCAGCTACCAGCTACCAGTTACTAGTTACCAGCTACTAGTTACCAGTTACCAGTTACCAGTTACTAGCTACCAGCTATCAGTTACTAGTTACCAGCTACCGGTTACCAGTTACCAGTTACCAGCTACCAGCTACCAGCTACCAGCTACCAGCTACCAATTACCAGCTACCAGCTACCAGTTACCAGTTACCAGCCTGACCAGCTACCAGTTACCAGTTACCTGCTACCAGCTACCAGTTACCAGTGTTTTAGATCCGCCGGTGAAATTACGACAAATCCTGAAGCGATCGCTTGGTGTTTGTTTTGATTTTGATGGAAGTAAATTTGTCTGTCCTGAGAAGCTGTAGCTAAAAAAGCAACAGCCTCTCGCTGCTAACGTTAACATTCAAAGCTGGTTGCTCGGATTGCAATGAATTCTATATAAGCAAGACAAAACGTAAAACTTCATGACAGAAAAACTGATCATTTCAAGGCCCTCTTCAAATATGACCACACATCAGCTATAGCTGATCATATGAAAACCACTGGTCACAACATTAAATGGGATCATTTTGACATTTTAGTGTCCGGCAAAACGGACTTTCATTGTAAAATAAGGGAGACTTTGCTGATTCAAGAACTACAGCCATCTTTGAATGTTAACGTTAGCAGTGAGAAGCTGTTGCTTTTTTAGCTACAGCTTCTCAGGACAGACAGTCCGAAGTATTAAATTACTGTTAAGAGCGTTTTTCTTAATCTCGGTTCCAGACCCTTATTGTATTACGACAGCTACTGACGAACGTTAAAGACAAAGACGAACCGAGCGACAGACGGGGAGCAGTTTATAAAATCAAATGCTGCGACTGCCAGGCCACTTATATTGGTGAGACCGGCAGAAATCTGAACGTCCGACTGACTGAAAACAAACGAGCGACTAGAAATGGTGATATCAACAATCACATTGCTGAGCACCATTTAAAAACAAACCACAGAATCGACTGGGACTCTGCTGAATGCGTTACCTACAGTACGGACTACTATCAACGAATCACTCTGGAAAGCTGGTTTACTAACTTAGAACAAACACCACTGAACCGTTGCCAACAGCTACCTGCACCTTACAAACGACTGATTGCCGACAATAACAAGACAGACAAACAATAGACAAACTGACCATTTGACTAACAATAGACCAACGGACATTTGACTAACAAAAGACGGATAGAAACGCACCAATCACGTTTACAGTCTTCACAGCCAATAACATCACGGCTTAACTGACAGACGACCAATAACATCACGAGATCGTCGACCAATCAGAACAACGACCAGAGACTTATAACATCTACTGACGATTTACAGTTCACTTGACTCTGATGATGACTTCCGCTCAGGTTGTCGAAACGTCAGTCAATGTCACCTCAAACAGTCCTTCTCAGGACTACACTCACCCGGACGATCACAATTTACCGAATTATGGTAGAGGGCATTGTTGGATCTACTAGTAACTATTCAGAACTAAACGACTCAGGAGATCAGGCAGCGGATAGCCAACAGCAAGAAGCTGAAGAAAAGATATCTGAGTCAAGTACTTCTCGATACGGACGGAAAAGGACACGAGTCCTCCGAGAAAAACTATGTGCCGTGGCATAATATACACGTAGAAATGTAACCTAGTACCTATAATAAAACACCAAATTAAATCAAAGTAGGTGAAAAGAAAAACTTAATCTGTAAGAAAAATGGAAAACAACATCACAAAAATTCTCATTAAAAAATTCTGTAAAAGATGTGTGACCCTCCCTTGAATAGCTCACATGAGGTATGGCCCTCCCGTTTTGGTGCTCAATTTCACTGATGACCCTCCCCTCTGAGGCCCCAGCCCTTCCCCCCCCCCCCTCAAGAAAAATCGTACCTTCCCTAAGTGTTTTGTTGATGCCCAAAAATCTGAAAAACGAATTTTCGACTAAGAGTGGCAAAACGATCTCCTGGAAACTTAGCTTCTGGGTTCAGTCGTCTGTTTTTGAAGTTCAGGGGGAGAAAATCGCGTCAAAAATTATTCGCAAGCGCGAACTGAGAGCAAAGTCCCTCCCGTTGTCCTTCCCTGTGAAAAACTGATGAGAACATGAAAACGAGGCAACAACGTGTTGCTGGGAACGCCTGGTCAATTTCTTGCCCAGGGCTTCCCTCAATGAACAAACTCAAAGAAGCTGTTCAAATTTTACGGCTGTGGAGAGCATTCTCTGGCGTACTGACCAGAAAAGTTCACACCAGTGAAGGTATTTGTGGGATTCTATAATGAACCGGGGGCGCGGTGGTTCTCGAAGGCCGAATCGAGGTGGAGGTCGTTTTAACAAACCTCGGACAGCCAACCGTGCTGCTCTTTCTACCTCAATAGAACAAGATCGAGAGGAATTAGACGATAGCGAAGACGGTGATGATTATGATGATATTAAGGTCGAAATACGTGAAGCTTCGCCCGAGGGAAGAGCTGCAAACCCATCGAAAACTAAAGGGAGGTATAGTAAAAAGGCGCTCATTCAGCGACTTCACATGAGCGTCGAGAATCGAGAGATGATAGAGGAAGTTTTACGGGATTTACAGCTCGCTAGGACTGATAATGATTTTTCAGATAATCTGAATTTCGATGCCAAAGCGATTAAACGAAATGAGGCTTACTGGAGGAAGGTTGGAGAGCAGAAACTCATGATAGAAAGCGGAGTTAACTTTGCTGGCGACCGGGACGATGAAATCAACGGTGAATTGTACAGTTCTTATGCGGTAAAGAAGCTGCTTCAATGTGGTTTCGAGAAAAGAAGGTGTCTGGATGCCCTCAAAGAGAATGATGGAGACTTAGGGGCGGCTCTTCAGTCACTACTTTGTGGCTGTTGTGAACTAAGCAATCTTGGAAAGGAAAATCCGGATTACAGCGAGGAAAAATTTAAGGAGGCAGTATCACAAAGACAGGAAGAAGCAATGGCTCTTGAATCGATTTACGAGAACGCCTTTACTGAAGTTATCACAGATAGCATATGGAGTATTAAATTGTCACTGCCTTTTCTACTAGAGGCATTTAAACCTAAAAAGAGTAGAGAAAATGACCACAAAAGCAAAAAAGTTACGGAACCAAGTGATGTTTGTAGGTTCTTTCTGCAAGGATATTGTAGATTTGGAGACAAATGCAGACTTAGTCATGTAAAGTCTGATGACAAAACAACTTCAAATGAAAAAACCAAGAAGCCAGATATGCCGCATACCAATAGCGAAACCACCGATCCATCGTTTCCTTTTAACCTTGAGGTCCGATTTTCTAAAGGGTCGCTTTATCCATTTGAACCTCCAATGGTTGCTTTTTACTCTACTCATGAATTAATTCCATCGTCAGGTTGTCTTAATGTCACATTAAGACTCAGTAGAGAAGCTAAGGACTTATGTGAAGCTGAGAGTCCTGCAATCTTTTGCCTGGCTAGCCTGTTAGAGAATGAAGAAGAAATCTTGGACTGTTTTAAAATGTCTCCCTCAGAATATAGCCTGCCACAGAATAGGAATATTGATGCCCAAAGCATTGGATTAGTTAAGAAGTTTGATGGCAAAAGGGAAGTATCCAATAAGAAGCCACAGGTAAACCAACCTCAATATTCATCAGATAGCCTCTCTATTCAAGAAAAAAACAAGAAACTCAAACAGCAGTTTGACAGATTGCAGGTAAATTGCAATGTTCTTTTGTAGTGCGCATTTTAATGTATATACCGTCATACCTCTTTACTGTGGCTTCTCCACAAGTACACTGTATGGACATAATTTTATTTTATTTTGTTTACTGGATGTTGTAAAATTACTGTCTGCCAGAGCAGCCTTCTATGGTGTGTTCATTTGAAGTAATTTTCATTTGCTTTGGTTTTGCTGCACTGTGCTCTGTAAATTGTTTAAGAAAATTAATGTTCTATTTTCTCAACCAGTCAGAGGTAAAACCAGGACTAATCACGACTTGCTTGCACATGTTTTCTCTTTCACGTGTCTGCTTTGAGCACTGATTGGATCATTGTTTTGTTTGCATCTGTTGTATTGGTTTTGCGTCCGGGGGAGGGGGGGTACTCCGGATTTCAAGAGTCGGGGATGATCAAAGGATTTTTTGGGGTTTGAAATTTTGCTTCCGAAAGTTTTTTTGGGTAGGAAAATTTGGCAAGTATTTTGTTGGGTGGCTTGCTTAATAGTAGAAGTTGTTTGAGTATTCAAAACAAGCTGAAGATTCGTGGTAGTGCCCGCATAGCCCGGACGCATAATTCCATGGGGTGGTCTTGTCATTCATACTGTTATTGTTGAAACAGAAGATGTTTTTGGGTGTTCTCTAGTGTTGTTAGAATGACTACTAGATGAGGAAAAGTTAAATTCAGATAGTATGATGAATAAACAAACACAAACATTCAATTTCTAACTAGTTTTTTTTTGCTTTCATGTTATATCATTAATTTAATCCTTTCTTGAAATCTTTTGGGGGTTAATTTTTGGTCCAGGGATTTTTTTTGGGTTTTGTTGGGAGCCCTAAGGATTTTTTTGGGTTTTGATTTTTGCCCTAATTCAATCATCCCTGACACTTGAAATCCAGAGTAGCCCCTGGGGTTTTGCAATGCTCATTTAAAAACTGCTGTATTGCAGTCTGCTGTTATAAGGAGTTAGGGCTCTAGCATGACACCATAGTATACCAAAATTAATAGCGTTATTTTTTTGTTCTAAGGTTTATTAATTTTGTACTTATTTATTTTTTGGATCTTTTTATGACCTAAAGACCTATTATTATGGAAGAATTTTATGGCTTGTAGAAAAAATACTTTCTGTGATTAAGATAAAATGTTGTACTTGTCTAAAATGTTATGCCATGCAGTGACTTAAATCCTACCATCAAACGAAACTATTTTGAAAACTCCTTTATTGTGTGGATGTTCCAAATGTGAACGGATTTTATTTTTTAGAACATTTTTAGAAGAACCCATATAAAATATAAATAAACACACCCAAAATAATTTGCTTTTCATTTCTTTTTTTGTTTGAAATTGTTAAAAAAATGATTTCACTCTTTTTAAGGACAATGCTCATGTCAAGCCACATTTGAAAAAAGAGTCCACAAAACCAGTATTTACCATTTATAGCTGGAATGTCCACAAAATATATCAGGCTTATTGAAAGCATAGATTTCTATTTTTGGTTTTATTCCAGCTGCATGCGGTTGGTTGTTATAGTGCTCTGCAGTGGAGACACATTTATTTAAGTCATTAATTCAATATTATTTTTATTATAGTCTGTTGCGGCCTACAAGTCAATGCTTGAAGAGAGAAAAAAGCTTCCTGCATGGAAATCACAACAAAACATCATTGAAACACTCCAGGAACATCAAGTAGTTGTTATCAGTGGAATGACTGGGTAATATTACACTTAGTCTAGTTAAACAGTTACAGTGGAATCCTGATTTAATGAACTCGATATAACAAAATCCCTGCTACATGTATAACAAACAACACCTTTTACATGTAGCTCAGCCAAAGTTATAGTAAAATGTTTCGGTAAAATGTGTAATGAACCCCGGTACAGCTGTACAATGAAATCCCTGATGTAGGATACTTATAAATCCAGAAGCCCAAACTTAAAATTTACCTTGATACAATGAATAAATGCCATCAGGCCACTGAAGTTGGTTGCAAAACAGGTCAACAGTGTCACATCAAAAGCCAATTTTTAATGTGAAGTTTCATTAAAAGTTTGAATTTTTGGATTTTGTATAATATTAGTTACGACAATTCAGCACACTCTTTCCGAGCTAGCGAGTTTAAGGTGATTCAGTCGGCTTGCATAAAGTTATTCTAGCCTACTTAAATCTTCAGAAGTTGGTATTTGTTTTCCATGTCATCTGTCTGCTGGACAAGCTTAGGCACTTGTGTGTTGGATGATACAAGAGGCATGGAAATTAGCTTTTCATCACATCTGGGGATAAACCTGTTCGTAAGGTTGTATCTACATGTACTAACAATCTTCCAATCCTTTCTTTTGTCAGATGTGGCAAGACAACTCAGATTCCGCAGTTTATACTCGATAGTCATCTGAAAGAGGGACATGGAGGGGAATGCTTCGTCATCTGCACCCAGCCACGACGAATCTCAGCCATGTCTGTGGCAGAAAGGGTGTCGGCCGAGAGAATTGACAAAATTGGAGAGTCTGTGGGGTATCAAGTTAGACTTGAAAATAAACAGGTAAATATGTTAATCTTCTTAAGTTTAATCAGCCTCACCCTCACCCTCTCCTCTGTAACCAGAGTTGTAAATACATGTAACTGTCGGTCATCAGACAATGTTCGACTAAAATTGGCTCATGTCTGACAAAATCTTAACTTTGGTCGGACATTATGTCTGGACAAACTTTTTTACCAAATAATAAGTAAATGATGATAAAAAATGATTAGTTCAAAAAGACTTCCAGTTAAAAATAATAATTTGAAAAGGTCTGACCACATTTCTGTTTTGTCCGACCAAAATTGAGACTTGGTAGGGTATAATGTCCTTTCAAAAAAGAAATATTATTTTGCAGCCTTGATAACTATACTTGGTTAGCAGGCCCTGTAGCCCACAGTGGAGGTGGTGTGAGTTCCTTCACCTTGGGAGATATCCAGGGGAGGGGAGGGTTGGGGAGCAGTTCCTCCAGCTAGACAGTACACTCAATTCACTTTTAAGTAAATTCACTCAGATGTATGGGGTGTTCGTAGCAGTTCAAGCTCAGTATTTTTCACCTACTTAAACCTTGACCAGGATAATTCTGTAATATTTTTCAGTCTTCAAGAACAAGCTTGTTGTACTGCACCACGGGAATTCTGCTGCGTCGTTTGGAAGGAGAATCTAACTTGCCAGGTGTAAGTCATGTCATTGTGGATGAAGTACATGAGAGAACAGAGGAAAGGTGAAACAATAAGTTTGTCTGTTGCCAAATAAAGTATTCATGAAAATAATTTTTCAAATGGTAGATGCATTTGTTAATAAATTAATTTTTGATCTGAGGATCATAGGTTTGTTAGAAGACTAATGTATGACAAATACAAAGTAATAGTACAAATACATAAATAAAATGAACATCCCAGGAGGATTCCCAAATAAAAAAGGCCGCAGGCTAAGTACAAAATTTTGTAGCAAACAACTACTTCCTTTGAGGGCCAAAGTTATGACCTTCAAATTTTAAATGTTCAGTGACAAAGCAACATGTCATGTTTCATGTTACCAAATTACATGTAGGTCATGTTTTTTTATGATGGATTCATGTTTGGCTAAAATGTATTTCTGTGTGTATTACAATGCACAAATTTTGTGTGTACACAGTAAAAAAAATTAATAGATATATTAAATAAAAACAGAAACATTTAGCAAGTTTTTTATTGTGTGCCTATGCATGACTATGCTTAATTCTTATTCAACAGTTCTTTTCTAACAGTCTCAATGTGTGTTAATTTGCAGTGATTTTCTGATGATGGTGTTAAAAGACTTGGTGACTGTCAGGCCGGATCTGCGTGTAGTTCTGATGAGTGCGACACTTAATGCTCAGCTTTTTTCAGAATACTTCTTTGATGCCCCTGTTATTCACATACCAGGTACAATTTTTACTGATTTTGTTTTACCAGAATTGTGCTAGTTTAATTTTTAGTAATGATCAGTGACATGCATCACAAGATGGCTCTTTAAACAGACAGAATGATCTTGCATGTAAATTGTTTTTTTTTTAAGTTTGCTATCTCAAACATGCCAATGCAAACAAATAATTTTTTGAGATGACAAGAGTACGAGATTGCCAATAGTTAGTAATTGGAAGGGGAATGGATTCCAGTTTGAGATTTACATGTATAATGGAGAATCTGCAATAATTGGGGTTTTGAGGTAGTGATGAGAGGGACAGGGGGCGGGAGCCTGGGTAAAAAGGGGGCGGGAGGTGTATGAGAAGCGGGAAAAGAGGGCGCGGAAAGCAGGTTTGCCAAGGTGGCGAGAAGTGAGAGAAAGGGGAAATTACACAACATAGCACAATATTTTGCAATTGAAAAAGTACAGAGGCAGAAAAAATGGTGCAGGAAGCAGGAAGTTTAAACCCCCTTTCCCCCCAGATGGTTGGGCCCGGACTACTTTATCACTGTCCCAAACCCCCCTTCCCCCCGTGGTAGGATGATCCATAGCATCATCATACCCCAGCAGTTTTTTCAGGTTTCTCCAGCAGTTCACCAGTACCAATTTATAAGCTTGGTTTGAGGAAGACAGTGTACATCGTGTAAAGCTTCTCTTATCAGTAAGGGCCTCACAGTGCAAGTTTCCATGGAAGAAAGAAACTGATTACCTAGTCCACAAACTGTGTATTGCTAAATGGAGCACAAAATCTCCAAATGACATTACGTGTATTTTCGCTGGAAATAAATTATTTTTGTGTTAACTTAGGCATGCTGAGGGCAAGGTGTGGCTGCCTACTTAAAGAAGTGTGACATTCGCATTCTTATTTGATATAAATTATTTTATTCATTTGGTTAGGTCATACATTTCCAGTTGTGGAGTTATTTTTGGAGGATTCCTTAGAGACGACAAAGTAAGAGTTTGTTAAAATAAGAAAATCATTTTGTAGAAAAAAAATACATTGTGTAACCTACATGTAATTTAAAGCCATCTAACTATCTTTTCTGGTTTTAGGTTTCAAGTAGACCCAAATTCACCGTATGCAAAACCTTTGAAATCTTCAACCATCCTGAACAGTGCGGGGAAGAAGGGTCAGCTAACCACTGACATAAAACAAATACAGGATTCTGTCTCCAGTGCTGACTTCAGACCTCCTGATGATAAAATGGACGATCAGAATTTGACAGAAGATCAAATGGCATGGAGATATGCCAGTAAGCAATATCATGTCTTGGAAATAAAAACTAAGAAACTTTCTTCTCAGATTTCTTTCCTTGATGAAAGAAATAGGAACGAACATACCTGCAAGCTAATGACATTGACTTTTCTGATCAACAAATGTTGTGATTGTTGTTCAATAAAAAAAGTGAACAGTGCAACAATTGAGATACCATGTTGAGCATGTTAATGCACGTTGTTGAGCAGAATAGAACCAGAATATAACAGTGTGCAGCATGTTGATCAGCTAGTAGATAAAACTTCAAGCAATTTATCATTTTGCCAACAAGTCACGACATCATTTCACATTTGTTGAGCAACAACGTTTTAATGTTGAAGGATGCTGAAAAGTGTAGTTTTCACTTACAACTGCGATAACATATCATTTACAAATGTCTATAGAAGTGCTTTGTGTTACCATAGAGGGTAATTTAACATGACGTGAGTGTAAAATCTTTAGTTGGATAGCCATGTGTTTGGTACCGTTGTTCAACAACGATATCTAACAGAAAGCTGTATTATTTGAGTACATTATCCAGGTAACAAAACATCTTTAATATTTGAGTCCTCAGTTAGCTGGAAGTATACTGAAAACATGCTGTTTTGAACCAGTCAAAAACAATATTTTAAAAACAGATTTATAGAGGTACATTGTTCCTCAGTCATTATTTTGCAGTTTTAATTTTTTTTGCCACTGCAAGATATCATCTATGTTCTCAGGGTATTCATTTCTGATGTAGTGTGGACTGATCATTTTTGACAGATTACAGTAAGAGCACCATGTGGTCACTTAGTGTTATGGATCACGAGAAAATCAACTATGATTTGGTTGTTGCAATTCTGGAGTGGATTGTGGGTGAACAACATGAGGTAGGCTAATTTGTATTAAACCAAAATAAAAACTTTTTGTAGAAATATGTCTTGTGTGTTAATTGGGGTTTTTTGTTCAGTCCAGTGAACTGAATGGGACAAGTAGCTCATTTGATCCATTAGGTCTTGTTTTATTCATTGGCTCTAAACGTACAATCAGACCCCATTTTATCACTTTATGGACACTTGCTTAATACAGCATGGACACCTTGTTATTATGGACAGTCCTCTTAATCTCGACCCATACATTTTCTTTGAAAGTAACCCATTCATTATGGACACGCTCTTAATAATTTATAGACACTTTTCTGAAGCCGGCAGTATCATCTCTTCCCCTGGATGGGATGCTATACTATTGCTGTTACCCTATATTCACCTGGGACGTCATCGTTCCCGTTGTGCTGGAAGAGGGTAACGCAGGCACTGGGAACGAGATTGCCTGGGTAGAGAGCAGCCTGTGTATAAGCCTGTTCACAGACGTCTTCTATTTCGTTTGCGTCACGCGGAAAATAGAGGTTGTCTGCACGCAGGAGCTGAGCAGAGTTCCTTGTGTAGACTAAAAACACGATAATGCAGAGTTCAATTAACGAGCCTTGAACCATCGATCCTCCAATTTCGTTCTCAACAAAAGTCCGCTAAAGAATCTGACATGCTAACCACTACACTGCCATGCCTCCACCGAGGGGGGAAGATTGGGGTGTGTGTGTGGGGTGGGGGGGGGGTAATCAAATTAGTTATAAACTCAAACCTTCACTGCTCTTGGGCCACTGCTTTTTTTCCTGAAGTGTAGACCTTTGTTATGTTGCAGTACCCTAAGAGTGGAGCCATACTGGTGTTTCTTCCTGGCATGGGAGAAATTATGACTTTGCTGGACCAACTTCAGAATCACAAAACATTCAGTCCAAAAACGTCTGACAGGTAGGGTAAAAAAGAGACCGTAGAAATGCTATCTCACATACGTTGTGTCTTGTTCATAGCAGTCCAGGAGCTCTTTTTCTCCTTCATCACATGTAATGGCTTTGTGCTTAACAGCTTTGTTGTAGGCCAGGGTAGAAAGCCCTGTTGTATTGATACCAATGTATGTAACTTGATGCAAATGTTTGTGAACTTATTCAAACTTTATGTCAAACTTATGGAAGGGAAAATTCGCGTCCTCATTTTCTTGACAAAGCTTGAACACAGTCTCATATTTGCATTTCTTTTGGTACTTTTTTGTGCTCTAAAACGCAATGTTTATATAATAAATAATGCAAGCCTGCAACAATTGTTATTTATTGTTCGCATCCTTTTGAATCAAAAACTGTTTCTTATTATTTTCAGATTCAGGATTATTCCTCTTCACTCAATGCTTTCTAGTGAGGAGCAGAGTTTGGTTTTCAAGTAAGTAGACGGTATACAGTTGGTGGATTTAGGTTTACAGACAAGATGGGAGATGTGGGACGCGATGAAGAAAGACCACCCTCTTGACGAATCCTGCTGGAACTAAGCTAGTTATATGCAATGGATAGAGTAAAACTCACGTTTTGTTGGACTAGCGGAGTTTGTGACTAAAGTACAGACGCCCGAATGTCGTATTGAGCCGCAAAGTTCCGCGCGCGCAAACCTCTCTGCGAAGATTTTAAAAAAGATTTCTAATTTTGTGCGGATAACCGATATCAATACAGTGTATAAAACAAATAGATTTCGTTTGGCCGTGCGCGTGTATTCTGGTAACACACAGAGGACGTCAAAACGTTGTAAGAACATCAGTCGCGCTACTTGCCTGCGGCTGGTAGCATACTTTTTTGTTCTGCGCGCAAAACCTCTGTACGAAGATTTAAAAAAGATTTCTAGTCTTATGCGGGATAACCGATATCAATACAATATATGTATATAACAAATAGATTCCATTTGGCCGTGCTGTGTACCCTGATAACTCACAGAGGACGTCAAAACGTGGTAAGAGCATGTCACGCTCATGTCATACTTTTTTTGTTCTTACCACATTTTGACGTCATCTGTGCGTTATCAGAGTACACCCCCACGGCCAAGTGGAATCTATTTGCTAATTATTGGCTGTATCCCACTAACCTTATTTGTGATTTTTAGGAAGCCAAAAGAAGGCGTGCGAAAGATAGTTTTGTCCACAAACATTGCTGAGACCTCCGTGACTATAGATGATGTCGTGTTTGTCATTGATTGTGGACGAATGAAAGAAAACAGGTAAGAACGAGAAAGACGTAAGTTCAGAAAAGTCAAACCCCGAAACACTGATAATCCAGTTGTTTCTCCCCCATAATAATACTAAATCAAACAACACTTTATGAGAATTAAGATATTGATCAGAGGAGTAGTAGTGTTCAGTTTCTGCCATTGCTGATACGCCCTAGTTTGTCTGCAGCATTGCAGCTGGAGCAGTACTGATTGCAGCCAATAAGGTTGCTACAGGAAAAGTCTTTCTCTGCTGCAAATTTGGACGCAGCTGTGGATCAACACTGGAGCAACACCAGTAGCCTACTAGCAGGCTCGTTTGGTTGGGTTATTGCAAGTTTCTTTGGGATGGAGCTGTCATTTACGAGGGGAGTGGGTAACATTTTTCTTGCCTTGCAAGTGCGCTCCGCCAAGAGACTAACGAACACCCAACCAAGTAAGCCTGCATATCGGTGATATTCCTTCTTTGTGTTCTTTTGTCCTCCTTTCCTTTCATAGGCTACAAGTAACAACCGCAGACAAAAATCTTGAGACACCTTGCCGTGTTCTCCCCCTCTCCCCCTTTGCAATGTTGAACAAACTACAAAATTTGGTTTTAACTGCGAGAAACGGTGGATTTTTTTTGCAACATTGAGAGGGGGAAGGAGTAGTGTCCAACAAAGTGTTAGGTGTCTTAAAAATTTATGTCTGGGTTTGTAGTGTCCTAGTATACCTTTCCACTTAGTACAAGAAGAGGAGTTTAACTATTATTCTTCAGACTATAGTAAATTGTGGAGACTACCAACCGAAGGAGAATGCTGATAAATGTGCTTGTAATTTTCTGTAAAGGTATGATTCTACCAAGGGCATGGAGAGCTTGGAGGAGGTCTGGGTATCACAAGCCAATGCACGCCAGCGCCGAGGGAGAGCGGGGCGAGTTACATCTGGGGTCTGTTTCCACCTGTTTACCAGTCATCGGTTTAAACACAAAATGATGGGTCACCAAATCCCAGGTGTGTAGCGCTGTATAGTTTTCATTTTCATAAATTTTTTCTTAAACTGTAGGGAAGCAGTCCTTTTCTAAAAAAAACTGCTTATCACTTTTTGGAAGGGCTTAGTAAAAAAGATGCAACAAGTGCGGGTACACATGCAACCCATGCCAAACGCGGGAAAACATGCAGTCGATGCCAAGCGCGGGAAAACATGCAAACAATGCAAGCACGCGTAAACATGCAATTGGTGCCAAGCGCGGGAAAACATGCAATTGGTGCCAAGCGCGGGAAAACATGCAATTGGTGCCAAGCGCTGGAAAACATGCAATCGGTGCCAAGCGTGGAAAATCATAGTCCTTATTAATGAGGGAGTTTTGCAAAAGAAAAAAAAATTTTTTCTTGTTCGCCGGCAGTGTTGAAAAAATGTTGTAATCTAGACCAAAAATATACACATTTAGAGAGGAAAGAGAATCTTTAAATTGACAGATAAACGTTTGTTCCCTTTTAGAAATCCAGCGGGTTCCTTTGGAGAAGTTATGTCTCCGTATCAAAGTACTGGGACTGTTCTTTGGTAGAGATATCAAGGTCAGTAACACGAAGCCAGTTGGTTTATTTCACTTTTATTTAATTTTTGCTGGGATAATTTCTTACTGTCTAATTTGTCAATTTATTAGAAATGGTGTTACAGTACCGGCCAGATAAAAGTTGACAGTCTTGTCTGGTTTTCGCGATCCTCGTTTATGCGTCTCTCTCATTAATTTTGCGTCTCTCAAGTCGAGGGCGTCATTTCGCGCCTCGACTCGCGAGAAATGAGAAGTGAGTCGAGACTCGGGACTCGCAAGAGACTTTCAGCTGACATGAAATGTTGCACTACGCAGCACTAGTTAAATAACAAAGAAATCAGTCGGAATTAACTCTGTGGGGTTGGTTTAAGTGCTGAAGTGAACCCATTATTTCCCATCGAGTAACACAGCTTAGGCCTAGTTTGAGCGTCGAACTTTCATGTGCCGAACTATGGCTAATGACCAAAAGCTATTTTTTTTGCCAAGTTACGTTAGGCTCGGCACATGCAAAGCTCGACGTTTGAACAAGGTCCTAGTATAATATCCCTTTGTTGTTGTAGGAAGTTCTTGGCAAACTGCTGCAACCGCCATCTGAGGAGTCCATCAATGACGCCATTAAGAGACTGCATAACATTGGGGCACTGGACACTGATGAGGTAACCACGGCCGGGGACTGGTTTCAACGCACTATGCGTATGACTATATTCGTCTTTTTGTAAATCCTATCTTAAGATCTATCTTCGAAATTGAAACAAAATTTAAAAAGTATTAGTTCGAGTTAATAGTTTACCAAGTCAGAAAATACCAAAGAAGGGATCAGGAGAAGTAATAGGAAACCATGAAGGAACAAGAATGTTGTAGAGTAGAAGGGATTGAGACTGTTAACGAATGACAAACTTGAGAAATGTTTTGGTTAAATTTTCTGCAAGACCTTGGCAAACCGTGGTTCTTTTTAGACTTGCTGCCGGTTTATGTCTTAATTCATTAAAAGAGGAAGGAGATGGGGGGCAGTATTAAAGTAATTGCCCGAATAAAAGCTTAGCTATAAGCCATAAATCTAAGAGCGACGGCCGTCCTAAATTTTTGGCCGTAGTATTCTCAATGCAAACAAGTTCAGGATGAAGGCAATACTGTATCACAAATTTTGTCCCTGTTTTCAGAATCTTACCTCTCTGGGTTACCACTTGGCAGCTCTGCCTGTTGATGTGAGGTAAGCTGTTCTGACCGTTTGTCGTGCACTCTTGCACTCCACACTTGCCTAGGCGACACGACAAGCCCGTACTTTGTCGTGAGATATTAAACTCGTTTAATTTTCCGCGACTTTTTCAATGCTATTTTGTCAGCTGCCGTTGTAGCGGGGTTTCAGGTAAGACGACAACTGCATGTGCTCTTGTCGGAGGCACAAGAAGTTGGTTTGGTATCAAGGTGACCGTATTTACGAGTCGGTCCTAAGACGAGGTTGCGCTTGCATTGAAAAGCCTAACCTAATTAGCTTGTATTTTGTTGCCAAATATTCAATGACATTTGTTGTAAATTTTGTTTTCAGGATCGGAAAGCTGATGTTGCTCGGCGCAATATTTGGTTGTCTGGATTCTGTGCTGACAATTGGAGCAATACTCAGTTACAGATCGCCCTTTGTAAGTGTGGTAGTTTAACACAGCGCAATTCGCGGTTGGCGTGGCATTTTCAAACACTGAGCGAAACACAAAACTGGTTTCAATAATAGATTTTCCACACTGAATTTAGCACAAATGTGACGTTCTGTTGAGATCTGATTCAATCTCCCGCTCTTTGTAAAAATTGCAATTTTTGAATTTTTACATTTTCTTCCATTTGAATCACATCTCTACGAAACTTCGAGATTTTGCTAAACTCAGTATGGTAAATCTATTCCTGAACCCGGTTTCTCAGTTAATACCCTATTTTTAAATGTCTCACCAATCACGAACTGTGCTATTGTAGAGAATAGAGAATCTTTATTTGTTTGTAAAAGTTGTATGTTAATCTGGTTGCCATATTTCTAATCTAGTCAGCCCCTTTTGACAAGAGAGAGGAAGCAGACAAGAAGAGACAAGAAATGGCGGTCGGTAACAGCGATCACTTGACCCTCTTGAATAGTTACAAGGTAAGATAAGTGCGGGGGGGGGGAGCGATAGCCGTAGGGAGGGTGCGCACTAACGCATTTACCCTGGTTTTCGTATTAATGTTCAGCAAAGTGTGTAACTTGAGGAGAGAATTGTCCTAATTGGCAGGAAGTCTGAACTTCAAGTCCTGCACTCTTATTGCAAGGCGGATCAGTCCTCGGCCTCCCACCAGGCTAGGTCGTCACTTTTTGTGTGTTTATTGGGGAAGGGGACATGATGGACACCAGTAATCAATATATATCCCCGATGAGTAAAGCTTGACTTGGGTTCTTCTTTCGCTCGTTGTAAAGAACGTTTATTTATGATTTTTAAATCATTTAACCCTTTGGCCTGCCTGTAACCAACTGTACCAAGTAAAGTGTGACGACGATGACGACGACGACGACGACGATTGTTGTTGTGGTGGTGGTGATAATGATTAAGATAAATGCAATTTGCCCTTCGTCAGCCTTAAGTTGTTGAAATACACTGGTACTTTCTTGCATCTGTAGCATAACACCACAATTGTTTAGATTTTCACCTGTGATCCGTGTGTTTGCAGGGCTGGCTTGAGGTGATGGAACGTGGAATGGCGGCTGGGTATCACTATTGCCGAACAAATTTCCTGTCCATGAAAACCCTTCAGGTAAATAAGTTCTTTACGCCGCCTTATGTTACATCTTGGTTTTCCAAATTTTAGATTTCCGATCCTGCTGGACATTTGCTCTTGAAGTCCTAGAAAAAGAATTAAAACTAACAAAAAGATAGAATGGAACGTTGTATATTGCATAGGGACTCACGAAAAAAAAAAGTACTACCGCTATTCAAATGTGTCGAAAACTTTTGAAGTTCAGTGACCCCTGTCTTCGCTCAATGTTAGCAGTTTTGTTATTTTTAAGGTTCTTTTCCAGCAGTATCGGATGTTTTTCTGTTCACTTCAAATTTCAACATTTTGAAATAAACTTCTATGTGCTCTATCACTGGATTCATTTATTTACATGTAGATGATCGCGAGCCTGAAATGTCAGTACGCTGAGCTGCTGGCCGATATCGGTTTCATCAAAGCAGACCTCACGGCCAGAAAAATGGGGAGACTTGCTCCGAGAACTGGTGACGGAGTGTTGGCCGCTACAGGAGAAATGGTAAGTCACTGGGGTCGGGTTGTAAGTAACGCAAAGTAGGTCGGGAGCTTTTGACAACATTAGCCACTCGGATAGTGCAAAAAGCGCTGCTTTGAATAAACGTTGGAGACCAAAAGCGTGGAATAATTAATAAAGAGGCCGCGAAGCGTTAAGTAAGTCATGCTTGATTGCAGACGCCGTATCGATAGTGCGCCGTGCCAGTGGCACGGCATTAGTGCCACAGTCAGAGTGTCGTGGAGGGTTTAAATGGGATTTTGTTGGGGGTAATTAGGGACTAAAGAAGCTACAACAGCGCCTACAACGAGAATTGTGACAAACCAATAAGCTTTAATGTGCAAAACAATCTCTCTATCCGTGGATCATACAATTTGGTACATTTCTTGCCCTTTCTCTGCAAAAGAACAGCGCAAAAGCTACGACAATTTTGGCTTTCGGAGAATGTGCGAACACACACGATGGGAATTTTTTCTCTCAAGTCCATAGTAGTTTTACCGTCTTTACGAATTCATTTTATGGATAGTTCAGTCACATTATGGAAACTAAACTACTTTGAATAATCGGTATCCCCTACCAAGGAACCTGTTAGTATTATGCATGACAGCTATAGGGTGGGGACTGGGTCTTATGATCTGGAGTGATACAAATTGCCCACAACGAAAAGCGAAAGCATTGGAATCAATCCTCCAAATTCTTTCTAATTCCTCTATATTCTAACGTATCGAGAAACGTGGCTGGGAACCAAATGAACAAAGCTGCCTTTGAAACTCAAATGATAAAGAATTTAGAACACGGGCCCTTATCAACGTGCTCCTAAACAAACAACTTGTCGAGTTCTCAGTGTGCAGAGCGAGCGTAGACGACGGGCGAAAAGCTAAGAAAAACTTAGCTCCTTGTCCTATGTCCCCGCTCGCGGCTTTCAATTTGATGACATCTATTTTTTAGATGAACGCGAACTCCAAGAATCAGAAGGTAGTGTTGGGAGTTGTGTGCGCTGCTCTGTTCCCAAATGTCGTGCAAGTTGTAAAACCGGACATCAAGTACAAGGCGTCTGCTGCTGGTGAGTTTATAGAGTGTAAAAGAGTCGGTTTTTTTTCTCAAGTCTCTCGGATATAGGTGCCAACCGGAAAAATTGGGGATACTCGCCTGGCTCAAAGCGCCGAAACCTGCGCGCGGGCCTCGTACACGTATTTCTCCTCTGTTTTGTTCGAAGACCGTGCTGGTTCGAGTGAGTGTACGAAAATAAATGCAGCGAGAAATAAGAGAAAAGAGAAGATTTTAATTCAAACTGAAAGGTATCGAAAAATGGGCATGTAAGGACGGTACCTCGTAATACAGAAGTATTTTTGCACAGTTTAAATCTTTGCCATCCCGAGATGCGCAGAAGGTATGCGCGGTAACAAAAGGAAGCACAATTTTTAAAGTTTAAACTCCGCTGATAAGGCTCCCTGAAACGAGCAAGCCACCATCGTTTGCAGAAATGTTGCTTTTCACTATTTGACCAAATGTTTCTCCATTTGCGTGCGCACGCACCTTTGTTGCGGACGCAAAATTTTCTCCGTAGAAGCAAAAACTGTTTTTAGATCTTCGAAATCATTTTGTTTCCGCCAAAAAATGTTGCCTTAGCGCGCAAGCGATGAAACATAATCAGCATTGTTTTCTCATTTTAACAAAATGCTGATTTGTTTGAAATAAATTGTAATTTTTTTTCCTTTCCAGGAGCTGTTCCTATAGATGCCAAGGCAGCCGAACTCAAGTTTTGGACCAAGAATGACGGACAGGTTTTTACATCTTGCGTTACCGTTCTTTCTAGAAATTATTAAGCCACGCATCGGAACTGCCAAGTTTCCTTCTTTGTTCTCTTTTCTTCTCTGTTGCCAGTGTTTAGGATTGTTGTTTTGTTTTGTTTCTTTAGTTAATAATAATAATAATAATAATAATAATAATAATAATAATAATAATAATAATAATAATAATAATACAAAGCTTATGTAGCACTTATCACAACGTCTATGAGCGCTTCACAATTCTAAGAACTAGGTAACAACTGAAACAAATGAAACAAATGAAACATAACATGTTGGCTATTTACAAGCGCAGCCGAAGGATTTATAACTCGGGACTGCCGTGAAACAAATCCATGAAGTGCTCAGAGTGGGATTCGAACCCGGGACCCACGGACTCGAAGTCCAACACCCTAACCACTCGGCCACCCTGCCACTCCACAGTTTTACTAAAAACCTGTCGTTTTCTTTCAGGTGTTTATTCACCCCAAGTCGGTGAATTTTCAAGTGAACAATTTCGACAGTCCATACCTTGTTTATCATGAGAAGGTTAAGACTTCTAAGGTAAGATACCTCAGATGTTGCAGAAGCATAACTCAGATGCAACAGCTAATGTCGGCATTTCTGTCTTGTAACACTCCCTCTGCAAGCTGGCTGCGTACAGTTTGTTGCCAATGGTATTTTGTCAAACTCACATTCTATCCCATTTGCAAAATCCCAGTTCCAGTGCCTCAAAACCCCATTTCCCAGTGAAAAATAACTAGGTAAAAAAAATTTAAAAAAATGGGTAAATCCTAGTTATCATTTTACCCCTTCAGGTGGATTTATTTGCATCATATGCGTACACTTTCCGCATGTGCTCGCGTGAAACGCCCATCTTTTGTTGTACTATTTTTTAGCTGGGTTTCTCACGTTCGAATACGAGCACTAAACGCGTTTGAAGATAAATCCACTCTTTGTTTATTGAACACGTCAATTAACAAAGGGCTTCCTTTGGAGAGCGAACCACGGCGGCGATGGAGACGAAAACCATACGTAAACAAATGACATACATTCTCAAGGGGAATCTTCATGCATTCTCACATGGAGAGTTTTTCTCTTACCAGGTTTACATCCGGGACTGCAGCATGGTATCAGTATATTCATTGCTTTTGTTCTGTGGTGATTGCTTGTCTGTGAACTTGGAGAAAGGACTTTTTGTAATTTCCATTGACGATGGGTGGATTCGGTTTTCTGCATCTTCACGGAAGGTTCGTGAACCCATTTATAAAGTTATTAGACTGCTAGCAGTCCCTGTCTGGATAGTCGAGCGGCAAGCGATATGCGCCCCAGCTCTGCCCCAGTTCGTTCGCTCATTCGCTCGTTTTTCGCCCGCCCGCTCGACTAACTAAAAAGGGACAGCTAGCAGTCAATAAATTTATAAACAAACAAGCAAACAAACAAACAAACATATATAACTGAAACAACTCAGTCTTCTTTTTAATTCACTACTTTTTCCTCTTTTAGCCAGCGCGCCTAAGGCGCAAATGCTTTTACATATTTTTCATTCATTACAATATAATTAATAACTTAAAAACCTGTAGTGTTCACTATCTTTATTAAAAATCTAGTTAAAAGAAGTTTTCAATAAATATACTAGCGGAAAAACTAATGGATAGAAATTAAAAATTTCCAAGAAGCTTTTTAGCTTGGCATTTGAAAAAAATTGACATTTACTACCTATACTAGAATACAGGACTTATTTTAGAAGCTGGGTCATGTGGGGCCTCGCTACGCCCCCCCTCCCCCTCCCTCACCTCCCCTCGTTGTAAATTGTTGGTGTCCGTAAGTTCCTCCAGTGGTAGATTACGTAGTCTTTGATGAACTTTTTCCAGGTTTGCGGTGAAACAAGTGCAAAACAATTGGCAAATTTTCATGCTCGAGAGCTTGAAGAAACAAGAACAAGGGCTTCCTTGCTTTAATTTTGTTGCCACGTTTGACACACTTGCAAATTTTATGCGCCAATATTTTTTAACTTGCAGACTTTCCACAATTCTGCACTCTTGAATAAACCCTTCTATGTCTGTTACTGAAGTATCTATCTACATAAGTAACGCCTAATATAAAATGGATACACCTGAAAGTCAAACTATTGCGGAACCATTGCGCTCAATTTTAAATTGCCTATTGTGTCCTCCCCTGAAATTGTGTAAAAGTGTAAATTGCTCACAATGTTGCAAAACTAAAGCGCGAGTTTTCCTCTGCAACAACTTCGTAATCCAGACCTACCAATGACACTTAAATTTGACCGGAGTTAATAGCTTTTACTGCTGTCTAAACTAACCTTAATGTCAATACATTATTCATGGCATGGCAGTACTTTTCTGTGGTGCTGTTTATCATGCTGTGAAAAGTGGTTCCTTTTTTTGAAGCCATGGATAAAATCCTGTACTATATCCACTCAGATGAAAGCTATTGAGCCATACTTTCCTGTGGTGCTGTCTATTATACTGTGGTGCAGTCAGTTTTTCCTTATTTAGAAAACCGAAATTTGGTCATTCATGTGAGCAAACTTTGACAACCTTCCATAACTATCACTGTTCTGATTCTTTTTGTCTTTCCTTGCAGGTTGCTTCTCTGGTGCGAGACCTGAGGATAGAACTTGACCGATTACTGGAAAAGAAAATAGAAAACCCCAGTTTTGATCTCGCGAGCTGTGCACGAGGAAGCAGGGTTATAGACGCTATTGTGCAGTTGATTACTACTCAATAGTATATGGCAATTCACCAATCACAACGGAGGTAAAATAACCAATTAACCAATCAGAATCTGAAACAAACATGACACCAGTGCCAGGCGTAGGAAGGTACACGAAGGTAATCTGAAGAAACCCTAAGACCCCTACGGGTTCCAAAAGTCATCGTGATCTTCTGAGGAGAACCGAAGACTTTAGGATTGCCGAAGTTCAAACGAAGACTTCCGAGAATTGCCGAAGTTCAGGCGAAGACTTACGAAGTTTGGTGAAGTAAAGAGGTTTGACTCCGACTTGTTTTCAAATACTTGCTTTAGACGTTTCGGCTAACGCTTAAGCCTTCATCAGATTGATAAGTGATTTAAACGTCTTAAGCAAGTATTTGAAAACAAGTCAGAGTCAAAACTTTTTTCTTCACCAGAGCTGCAAATAACTGTCGGACATCGGATGATGTCCGAATAAAATCGGCCCATGTCCGACGAAATCTTAACTTCGGTCGGACATTATGTCCGGACAAATTTTTCACCAAATAATGAGTAAATAATGATAAGAAATAATTATTTCAAAAAGACTTCCCCTAAAAAATAATTATTAAAAAAAAAAAAAAAAAAACGTCCGACCACATTTCTGTGTTGTCCCACCAAAATAGAGACTTGGTCGGACATATGTCCTTTCAAGAAAGAAGAATTATTTGCAGCCCTGCTTCACTACATGTATGTCAACTCCTGACTATAATTGCTCAACTTCCGAAGTTTGTTGCATGTTTTTAAAGGTTTTGGAAGGTTGTTCTTCCAGGCTTCCAGCTCTGTTAATAAAAACTGTATGACTACCTCTATTGTAAGTAGGTAACGACAAAATCCCCTGCAATTTTGAATAAAGAAACATCGCACTCGCCCCGCACTCTTTGAAAACTTGAAAGTTTTACCTATTCTTACTTATTCCAGAATCCATGCAAAATTATGTGATTACCTAGTAAATTCAAATACTATTTAATTATTGTCCTCTAAAGAAAGTCTAATAACTAAATTTCGCCTTTGGTAAACTTAATTTTGTAAAGGTATGAAATTCACTGTATGGTGTAAAACAATTAAACCGGGCACCAAGGAAATGTTACTATTTGATCTGACTTGGTAAGTCTGTTAATCTCTAAATTCGTAAACTCTAATTGACAAGCTAAAATGTAAACTCGGGGTTTCTATGAAAGTCGTTACAAACCGAGAGCATAGCCTGTTGACCGACGTATTCAGCACTGATGGCGAATAAATTTGTTGCTAGTTTTGTTTTAAGATTTCTGTAAGAATTCAAGCCCACCCTCCCAAGTGATTTATGGAAAATTAGAGCACCGCTGCACAGCCAATCAAATTGCAAGTTCTGCCGGCCAGTTGTGAGTCACTGGGTTTTGCTGAAATTATTTATTGCCAGAAGCATTGCTTTGACCTGCGACCAACTAAAAAGCCCCCTTTCAGAAATTCTTAGAGGCCCATGTAGGAGCTCCTCTGGGCGGTACTCACGCGCTTGGTTTACTCATGCACTGGGCTTGTTCCATGCGAGGTGCTTCTTTCCCATGCCTGCACTGCCCGCTTGGCAGCGGTTGCCTTGGCAATCTTAGAGTTGGTACCCTTACCAACAAACTCTCCCCAGTACACCCGCAGAGTACGTTCGATTTTTCCGTCGGGTAGTGTTTTTGCTTCACTATGAATAAAAGAAAACAAAATGAAACCAAATTAGTAAGTGCTCTTATCGTATTTTCAAACTGTTCATTCCTCACACAAAGATGGTACTAGGTGTTAGGAACTTAAAAGCGAGAACGTCGACGCTGCGTACGTTTTATTCGAAACCAGGTGTCCTCTGTTCTCTTTATGGGCGTAATTTTCCTTCTCGCCATGGAGAGGAAATCACTTGTTTGGTGTCTGTGGTTCAACTTATGATGACGTTGTCATGCTTTAAAAGAGACCTTTTGGGTAGTCAATAATCTCGTTGCTTAAGGTTCGTTTCGGTAAGGAGGCGTATTGGTTCGATAGTGGGCTTTAATCTTGTGTTCTGTGCTCAGACAAGAAAGTCTACTTCATTTTACAACAAGAATACTTCCAAAAAAAATGTTTGGGGTAATCTTGCGAAGGACTTGTTAGCATCTCGGCCAGGGTGAGTAGTCCGTCAACCTGTTCACATAAGTATTCAAAATAATGAAAGTGAAACTGGAATGACAGAAATCGCGATATTCACACACCTGAAGGCGCAGCTGCTGTCCAACTCGTGCACACGCCTGATAGGATTGAACGGAATGTTCACAGAATAGTGATCTAAAAGGGAAAAAGTCGTTTTTGAGCATGCGGTACGATATTTGTTGAAAATGTCACTTAGATGGTAGGATGTTTATCCCCTAGTGGTAGATGTTGTATATTCGAAACATATCCTGACCTCTGGGCAACCTCCCAATTCCAACCAATTCTACAAGAATTCTACAAGAATACGGTAGTCGGAGAGGCTAAGTAAATGACCGGAAACGTTCGCACGACCCAACGACAATCTTCGGGAAATGACGTGCTCTGTACCAAGCTTATTGTCTTTAAATTTTACGAGTAGTTTATTTTCGTTATCCTCGCAAATCGTTTAAGGTTCTAGAAAATTAAACTCGTGAAACTGAATCAACAGAACTGAGGAAACACACAGGTATTACTCCTTGCTATAACCAGATTTTGTGGACTGGAATTTTTGAACTGGAAGCTTTGCACCTCCTTCGGTATACGTAACTGATTCGTTAAAGATCGAGACATTTTATCATCAAATTCAGATTTTCTCGGGTCTAAACTCCGCCAAAACAAAATGCGTGAACTTTTATACATCGACAATGCAGTGATTGGTGACTTACCGATGTATGGCTTCATCATGCGGTAGTATACTCCCCAGACCTTAGTCAAATCCATACCGCTGTCCATAAATACTGCACCAGCCACGGACTCAAAGATGTCACCCAGGACCTTGGGCGCCTCAATTCCTTCTTCATCTTTTTCAGATACGATAATAAACGGGTCTGCAGTGACCTACAAATCAAAATCAAGTCAAGTGTGCAAACAAGTCTGCTTTCATAGCATGGAACGACTTAGGTGCGAAAATTGGGCTTTGATTCGAGCTATGCACGACTGTCTTTGGCATCAAAGGAGTAAGGGACCTTTGGCATTGCCATTAACCTGCGATCAGGCTCTATTTTCGTTTCGCTCGGTGAAACATTCAGGCGGGACAGGCGAAACGAAAAATAGAGCCTGCTACAATTCTTCCACGGAACGTCTACCGTCCACTTTTTTGATTGATTGACATTCAACAAAACAGCCAATCAAAATTTCTTCTGCTTGCACGATCCTTGGTATGCAAATTTCCCATAACGGCAATTAGCAGAAAGTCACGCAAATGTCGGCAAAATAAGAAATTCATAGGCTACGATATATCTTCTAGGCACAAGCACTCAAATTTACACGATTGCTAACTTGTGAAGGTTCCGGTATTGTACATGGTTGCTCTGTCTGAGCTGAAACTGAATGAAAATTCAAAACATGACGAGGTTGTCATGTACCAAAGTATGCTGCATGCTTGAATCCTTGGTATCCGCAAAATATTCTCTTCGCATTTGTCACCGATTTTCTGCCTAAAAAACCTTGGGCAATTAAGAGAAATACCTACAGTTTCATTCTTTAGAATAAAGATATAAATAAAACTGTTAATAAACAAAGGAGTATTTTGTAATTTAATTTAGTTCCAGAAGTGATAAATATTTGAGATTAGCAGCGACTTTTATCTCTAAACAGCAGCGAATTTCAAAACGAAGAACATTTAATATTATAAAACTAGTCAGATCCTTTGACGTCAATGTCAGCGATCAATAAAACGACATAAGTATTAAACAATGAATGAATAAACTAAAAATCGTTATTTCGACTTGGTCAACTTTGATCGCTAAAAAGTCACAAAAATGTGGGTACTTCTTGGTGCTTCTTGGCCTACACAATAATTAGGTCTTCGTTTTGCTGGCGTGAAGCCCAAATATGGAAGACATCAACATATTGTCCAAAGAAACGTGCATATTCATGACCTTGTTGCGGGTCACTGAACACGTTGTGATGCAAAAGCTATGCACAACAATCAAGACAACGGATTTTATAGGAAGGTCGCGCTATTGAGCACTTGCGAATCAGTGAAATCGGGTCAAAGAATTAAATAAATTTTCTTACCTTTTGCTGCAATAAAAATATGAAATAGGCTGGGGAGAAAACGGCGTTATTTCGCGCTGAAATCCGCCATTACTTCGATATTGCGTGATGTGCCTAGAAGAGATGCATCATGGGATACTATTCGACCGTCGTCTGAGTTTACCTATTGTTGATCATTCTTGGCGAAAGATACTTGTTCGTCTGCTGTTCGTTTTGTTTCGTAAAACGCGGAAACAACCACTACTCTGTTCATGTTATCAATACTAGCTGAAAGCCGTCAAATGCAAATTCCGAGACACGATGCGATAAAACGGAATACATACTTCACTGTTGCTGTACTTCTCTGCTCCAGGTGAGAGACGGCTTGCGTCAAACCGAACGCCATTCTCAGGAGAGAAAGAAATGGTGACAATTCTCCTAGAACGACGAGAATTTATTAGAGCAACACATTTTACTTCGGCAGACTTGTTCCTTGGTTGTTCCTTGGCGATAGCGGTCGGATCGAAATTGTGAGCGAGCCTCGTAGACAATTTACTTCCGTTGACAGCTCTATTGTTAAAGGACCAATCAGATTGCGAGATTCCCGCGGCCAAAATTTGGCCGCCGACACGTCGAACTCCTGTGAGAGATTGTATCAGGCCCTATTTTAGCGAGCGACCAACGTAAGAGAATATGAGAGCGATGCTAACATTCCGCCTGATCGCAGGTTACATTGCATTGACAAAAATCTGATACGCACCACAGCCTTTTGCTATACTTTTGATAATGTTGACTAACATCAAAGTCACGCTAGTCGTGCAGACGTTCGCAAACTCCCGTGATGCTCCCAAACAACGAATAGAGCATTTGGCTTACTCTACATGCTCTGGTAACACTATTGCGTGTTTAAGTCACGCGAGTCACGCTAATGTTTGCATGACCCGCAAAATTGTAACGTTCTAAAGAAAGTGGGTTAAAGTCACGCACTCAAGTAAAGCAAAGGTTTACTTCACTCAAGAGATTTTCCCATCCTAAAGTGGAAGCGCATTAAGTCAAATAAGTGATAAAAGGATTGCGTGACTTGTGTAACTATCCCGCAAGGGTCAAAGATATTTCAAAAAGTCATCAGCGAGGAAGACACAGGTGTACCACCTACCGGATTAGAGTGATTCTGATTCCGCTCCTCGTTCTCATCCTCCACTCTGGTGATAAAATTCTCGATGGTTTTAAACCACCGCGGTGACATCTGTTTCAAATACTTGTTATACTTGTGCTGCACGGCAATAGTCGCAAAGATGTTGTTATTTACCAAGGCCTGGCGGATGTCGGTCAGCTGCCCAGGAGACAATTTGGCGTGACGGAAGTACAAGTGTTGTGTGACCAGAAAATCCAACAAAGCATCTCCAAGGAACTCCAGTCTTTGATAACACGGCGTGACGCGGTTACCCTGATACGAGGCGTGTGTTAGAGCCTCTAGCAGATGCAATTTTGAACGAAAAGTGTAATGAATTGAATTTTTTTCAAAAGTTTCCAAGCCGGAAACCATGCGTGACACCAGATCCTCATTACGGCGAGCCCCTGTCGAAGATTCTTGATCAGCCCAAAATCTCGCGTAACAACCCGTCCTGCTTTTCTCGGCAAACACGTCTGTTTCGTCATCTTCCGGAAGAACCTTAAGACCAAGGAACCTCATGAGGCGGAGAGCGCCGACATACCCACAGGATATCAAATACGCTCCTATGAGGGCCTCAATGCTGTCGGCAACAGACTTATCAGCTATTACTTGAGTGTTGCATTTTGCTGTCTTGTCACCACTACCCTGAGCCCCACCAGTATCTTCAACTTCCATTTGGGTATCTTCAGGACCGGAAGCCACGTTATCGACTTCCATGGCTGCAACATCTGAGCCCGCGATACTTTCCTGCGAGACACCGCTGAATTGGCATCCCGTGGGACACCACGTGTTACGCGCAAGCTGTGTGCTCTGTTGGCACCCAGCTAAGGATTTCTTGGCAGCCGCACGGAACAATGCCAGATTACTGATCTGCTTCACCTTGCGCTGGGTGAGTTTCCCCTCGTCCTTGTCTTTATAGGTGCAGAACAGGTGAAGCGACACTGCCAGCTTCAGGAACGCATCTCCAAGAATCTCAAGTCTCTCCAGGTTAAAGGCGTCCCCACTGTGGTTGGTGGTCAGGGCCTGAAGCACAAGGGCCGAGTCGGGAAGGCGAGTGTGACCTTGGCCGCCACGAAATAGAGACCTCAGATCTGAAAACAGCCCTGGAAACTCCTCACCATCATCATCGTCGTCATCATCGACTTCCATGGCCTCCGCAGCAGCACTGCTCTTATCAGCGCCAAGCAAACTCTTTTCATCATTGGCATCACCAGCACCAATCGGAGACAATTTGGATTCGTCTGTGTTGTGAGGCTTTCCAGCGATCACGTACTTGACATCACCAACAAGCAGAAGAGCGTTCAGACGATACAGAATAGACGGCAGCATCAAGGACACACTTAAAAGAGAGGCTCGAACAGGCACCACGTCACACAACTCCGGAACAAGGATAATAGCATCATGCTTGCCCTTGGAAGACTGCTTTCTGTCCACCAAGAAATTGACTCTATCGGAAATATTTTTCACTTCAATGAGAGGCTGGTCCTTGATAGTGACGGACTTTCCATAGTTCTGCCGGAAGTAGCTTTCGTACGTTTTGGCTTTGGATCTGTCAGGGAAGGGGGACAGTGGAGTGACGTCGCGACGTACCTTCACAACAGCAAACCTTTGTCGGGATTCCATGTAATTCTTTGTAACTACCATGTCCTCTCTAATGAGCTCATTTCTGCTAGACTGATCACATGATCGTGCAAGGGAGGCTTCTAATCGCATAGCATCTTCCATGAGATCACAGTCCACAAGGCGTCCTCCACTCTTCACTAAAACAACAAAATAACCATCCGCACTGCCATCTTCATGCTTGGGCTTTAATTCCACGCGCTCGCGCAGAACGTGGCTGAACAAGAAGCAGTGGAACTTCTGAACAGTGGTTAAGTCGCGTCTGGTGAGCGTGGGATGCAGCTGTGACTTGTGACATTTCAGAGATACCGTCACTTCTCCATAGTCGGGATACAGTTTGAATGGTCGCACCTGAAGATTAAACAAGTACAGCAAATAAGCGTTCTTGTTATACAAATGGGCAACACTCGAGGTTGGACTGTCTAATACTTGCTCAGTTTGCCGAATATAATACTAAAACATGACGTCTTAATAGTTCTCACTGAATGGTCGCATCATCCACAAAAACTGGACCATCAAGCCAAACGGCCTCGCAAGAAATCACTGCTCGCATCATCGACAGACTTGAACGTTCGAATACCATACCAAACGGTATTAAAGAGTACTGCTTAGTAGTGCTAGCTTTTATATGAATGGTCACACTTCAGGATTTCATCCAGAGACTCAACAGTAAGAACCACCTTGCACAGCATAATAAACAGTACCACGGGAAAGTATTAATCAGTAGCTTCCATTTCAATGGCGACATTTAAGGACTTTATTCACAAACTCAAAAGGTTAAACTACCTTGTACATTACGATAAACAGCACCACAGGAACGTACAGCTCAATAGCCTTCATTTTAAAGGTCACACTACAAGATTTCATCCACAGACTCAAAAGGTTGAACCACCTTGTACAGCACAATAAACAACACCACAAGAAACTACTGCTCAGTAGCTTTCAAATGACCGCAAATTAGGATTTCGACTCCAAAAGTTAGAACCACCTTGTACAGCACATTAAACAGCATCTTAGCACATTTTACCCCCAAACGGCTCAGTGAACAATCAAGTACTAACCGCTGGAATTGGGGCATTTGTCAACAAGCCAAACATGTGACAGGCACTGTCTGTGAAGAATGGCGCGCTAATACCAACATCCTGCCCGCTGGTGAGTTTGGTGATGCGTATGCTGATAGCCGTGAGGTACTGGGGCTGTCTATCCTGTATCAAGCTGCCTATGAATGCCTCAGGGACCTTGGAAAAAGTTAAGTATATATAAAAAAACACACACACATTTCTTTACTATTTAAAAAACTAAAAAACAATCCCTCCAGCCCGCACCGCCCCCCCCCCCCCCCAAAAAAAAAAACAAACAAACAAAGAAATACGCTTCTGGCTTTTTCTACAACCACAAGGAACCAATCATTAATCGCAGCAAAAACAAGAAGCTGGTGCCAAGGGCAGGAAAACATGCAACTAATGCCTAATGTGGAAAAACTTGTACCCGGTGCCATGCGCGGGATCGGAAAACATGTAACAAGTGCCAAGCGCGGGAAAATATGCGACCGGTGCCAAGCGCGAAATATAAAAGGCGGCAGCCCGTACCAAGCGCGGAAAAAAGGCGTCACTTTCGGGTCATGGTCAGAGCATATTGACGAGATTTTCCATTTAGAGCTCAACAAATTTAGAGCTCAACGAGTTTCTACATTTAGAGCTCAACAAATACCATACCAGACCAAACGTCTCGACTCTCCGTTGTACTCCCAAACGATCCATTGCATCCACTGTAAATATTTGCATTTTTTATACTACACTTTCGATTTCCGTCCCGAGACATTTGCTCTCATGCTTGCATTTCTTCTGTTCGGCTTGCCATTAATCCCGACATGTTGGTAAAGCATTGACGATAAATGCGCAACTGCTGAATATTGTTTTTGTTGTTGTTGTTGTTGTTTTTTTTTGGGCGCGCGCGCGCTCTGACCGGCTAATAATTAACATTGGTAATAGGACTGAGTGGATTTCAATTCGGTGTGTAATTATCCGAGTGATGAACAACATCCGACGACCACGTAACGGGAGTCCGATGCGTTTAATCACCAATATGATTACAAACCGGATTGGCCGACTCGAAGTTCTGTTACCAATTAATGATGTCTGTAACAAGAATTCAAGAAAGAAAAAGGAGAAAAACTCTTCGGAGAAAGAAAAGACAAAATTATCACGTCACTAGTTGCCACTTACACGCCACGTCAGCCAAATTCCGTTTCTGATTGGTTTGGTATTTACCACTTGCGCAAACTTTGTTGACAGAAGTGGCTGAACGATTAAACATTCGTTCGCAAGGCAAAGTGTTGGGCGAAAATGTTTGATATAGTTCAAACATGGAAAACCATTAAAATGCAAAGTTGAGAGAGGCGGCTAAACTGTAAAACATGTTTGTTCAACACGATGTTGGACGAAAATGGACGGAGTTTGTTGTTGGTTCTCGTCTTTGCTCCGAGAGGTTTTTCTCCGGGTACTGCGGTTTTCCCCTCTCCTCAAAAACCAACATTTCCAAATTCCAATTCGATCCGGAACTCGAGGGCCACAGGTTTGTCAGTCCCAGACTGTTGTGTGTCACCCTCGTTAAACAAAGTTGATTTATTAATTTATTTATTTTATTTAAAATGTTTGATCGTTTAGCCGGGGCTTTAGTATACTATACGTAAAAAGAGAACGTATTGAAGAGGAACACTCCCATTACAGCGCGTGCGCTCGCGAGTTCTATCTGTTAATTGCTTAGACATGATGCGTACACCGTCCAATAACACTGCACTATCAATGCTCTAATCGCATCTATAACAAAATCTTCGACTGTGATTGGTTCTCCGCGAGCCTATTTGATACCTGTTTGGAGGGTGATCACGTGGGTGTCCAATTACAGCTGCCCAATTTGAACATTTTGTAATTGGATAGCTGTAATCGGCCAACTATGCTGCACGCGCGTCAATCAGGTGAACTGAAATGAGTTCTTTTTATAGCTGTTTTTCCACTTATTGCAAAACTGATAATTAAAAAAATATCCCCGAAGGGCACGTAGATTTTCTAATCTCGCATTTTGTTATAGATACGATTAATTGTTAACTGGACTTCGTGCTGGTACTTTCAAATCATCCTCGCGCGATTTAAAATTGCTCGTCCGATTACTCCCGTTATAACATAGAGGGCAAAATTACTGAATGCTGATTGGTTGAGACAGAGGGCATTTTTTCTTAATTTTCTTTCGGACGAGGGCAAAATTACCAATTCCTGATTGGCCTAGCGCCAAAATTACTCGCATTTGATTGGCTAAGGGCGAGAGCGCGCCATTTGCATTTTGTAGGAGTGTTGAAACGAAAAACGGATTTGAGTTGTTCAACACAAGGAACGCTTCAAAGTTTGACTTTTAACCGAGATGGTTGGTAAAAATGGTATGGAAATCGGGTGTTTGCTTGAAGAGAGATTCCAAAAGGTGAACCCATATGTGTTACGGGAAACAGCAAATTCTTATTTGCTTTAAAACTACTGAAAACCTTGGAGCGACGTGGTCGATAATTTTTCCAGCGAGAGGAAGCTTCACAACTCAGGCGAATAAAATTTACTTAGTTAATTGAGTTTGTTTATGGTTAATTGAGTTTTGTTAATGGACTAGAATTGTATTTAGCTCTTAAGATGTATATAATGTCAGTCGTTCTTGTTCTGGCGCTGAGCAACAGTTAAAATGCTTGTTTGGTTCTTTACGAGCAGTTACTTTTATTCTGAGGGCCGGCTGATTGTGTTTCAACGTGCATGGAAAGTTTTCCGAAAATTTTGCCCTCTGTGTTATAAACAAGTAGTCGCTGCGCGACTCGGGCAATTTTGTGAAAACTTTGAAAATACGCGTGAAAATTTATCCTCAATTCTACTCGGCCTCATACGATTACATATACAAATTGTACTCCACTCAGTCCAATTACCTACTAATCATGGCTGGTGATGGCCAATCAGATTTGAGAATTCTGTTATAGTTATGAATTCTTTTTGAACAACAAATACCTGAAATCAGTGGGGTTTTTTTCTCCATGGTGGTTCAGTGAGCTTAGTATTGTCCAAGTAATCACGACCACATTAGATACATCAAAGAAAACGTACACTCATCATTGCAGTGCGCATCGGATCGGGGTTATTTTGCGGACTGGAGTAATCTTGTAAAAATGTCTAAATGTGGTGACTTCATACCTTCCTCTCATAAACTCTTTTTCGTTTCTTTGTTCCTGCTTTCTTTCTTTTCCCTCCACCGGGTTCAGTTTCTTCTTCCTCTGAATCACTTTCCTCGTCTGATAAGATGGGGACTGGTAACCAATTATCATCAAGTTCGCCAATCTTACGAAGCTCTATGCAGGCAGAATATGCAGCAGCCATCTTGGCGTGGGTCTTTCGTTCCATTCGACGACCCTGTTAAAATAACGTTTTAGGGTCAGAACAAAACCTCAAAATAATACAAAACGTAAATGCAAAATACAGAGAGAGATTCAAGAGTTTCAGCTAATTTACAAAGACCAGTCGTGATTTTCAGGACAGTCTGATTAAAAATCTCCTAAATGATTTATTTCTCCTTATTTGTTCTTGGAATAGACTGAGTGACAATTGAAAAGATAATTCTCGATGAGAACGCGTACTCTTCTTTTAAAATCTATTAAAAGATGAAATCAATGGAAGATAAGTTAAGGTCTTTACCGTCATTAAAACTGATCACTATACTTCTCAGTTGTCTACTACTCTACTGTTTCAGAGTGGTTTCTTTTACGGGTCAAAGTTTCAGCAAGGCCCAGATTGGTCCCCTTTGGGTTTTAATTCAAACTTTCTGAACAGCATCCCCGCTCCTTTCACTAGGGTGTTTAAAGCTGCCTCCATTCTTGTTCCTCACAAGATCATCGAGCGCGCGAGCGAACGAACGCGGGTATAGAGCAGATTCACACTCGACAAAATGACGCTTATAAAGAAAGCTTTTAATCAGAGTTTAAAGGCTTCAAACTCTCGGCTTTAGACTGTAAATACTCCAGTCCTTTTGTTATAATCAGGCTTTGCATTCCCACCGGTCGTACTAATTTACGCATTGATAGGGACCGCTGTGCAGCCTTTCTGGACAGATGTCGCTTTACCGGGTAACGAATTATGCCACAAAGCATCGTCAGTTATCCCTTTCACAGGGAACATTTTGGTGGCGATCATCATGTTATGGCGTTATGAGTCAAAGAGAGCTCTACAGGAGGCGGTGTGGTCGAGTGGTTAGGGCACTGGACTTTGTAATCTGGAGGTCCCAGGTTCAAGTCTTTCTCTCTCAGCCACGCTTGTAAATAGCCAGCTGGTAAGCCTCCCACTAGTTGGGGTTTTTAAAATGTTTATGTTCCATTTATCATGATGTTGCTTTCTCTTATTTACAATGTCCCCAATAGAGTGTGTTCGCAGCAGCCATGCTGGAGGAGTAAAACAATAGAATTCCTTTCCATTGGGAAAAAAGTTTTATTTTTATGCAAATAGTTTTTATTGTTTTGCTCCTTCAACATGGCCACCACGAACACACTCTATTAGCGCTGCAGTGCTAATTATTATTATTAAAAACTGGACTAGGTATATTGGATTTCTAGCATTTTGATTGGCTCAACGGAGCTAGGCTATCAGCTCATATACCTGCTGCGACCAAATATGGTCAATGAACACTCAACAACAAAGTGAGCTGAAAGTTTTTTCCTCGCGAGCAACCCGGCGCTAAAAATGGACTAGAAAAATCACTTGGCAGCGAATTTAAATCAAGCAGAATTTCCAACAGCGTCACCAACAAGCATCACCAACAGCGTCGTCTAACACATGTCAAAATTGTTTGAAGAAACTGTGCAGAAATAGAAAATTAAACATTAAGCGTTGTGTTTACAATTAATTTCTTTCATCGATCGTCACGTAGATCATTGAAATTGAACAAACGGTAAGTTTTATCAGAAAGTATTTCCACTTCAAAATATCAAGAGGAGACATAAAATAAAACACAGTGAAATGGGGCAGGAGCATTCATGGCGAGTCGGTGCGAAAATCATGAAGCAGTCTAAACAAGTACTAAAAAATACAGCTGCAAACTACCAAGAAGGAAGGGCGAGATTGTTTTTCGGCTTTAACACGCAAAATTGACACTGGTTTACCTGCACTTGTTGTAGCTCTGTGTTCCAACAGGTCCAAATGCTCAGATAGAAATCGGATGCCATGTAAACGGAGTTGAATCACTTTTCCAGTTGTTTGAATGTTGTTTTTACCATTCCGTCCGCAACCTCTAAACCGAGAACAACTGCATTTTGCGCTTTGCGTTTAACAGACTACGATGGTGAATTCTAATGTTCCTCGCTACAGTAATCTTGCTTCTGAGCTGCATAGAAATTACCTCTTCAAGTTCAACTGTTCAAATTTGTTCTGTCTTCAGTTCGATCAAACATGCACATGATGGATCCGTTGTGCGAACAGCCGGATTACAAACTTGTTCAGTTTCAACTCCAGAAGCTATATGGTGAAATTGTACAGCTTCAATCCGCTTTGAACGATGATTACAACAATGTTGAGGAAAAATCAAACATGTACCATATTTCAGAGCCAATAATTAGAAGATTTTTTCCTGAACGTGTGCTACTTTGTTCACTTTCGAGCAGTTTTCATTGATTCATTCAGCTTTGCAATGAAACGCTGCAACACTTCGCAGGTTTTGGCGCCTTTTTCGTTCAGTCATGTGATCGATTCTTGTTCCGTTTAAATTTCTTTTCTCATTTTTCCCGTTCTTTCTTGATTTTTTTTAATAGTGGTTATAAGTTTTTAATAAAACAATTATTCTACTCGGGCTTGCTGGATATCAAATGATTATAACCAACTCGGCGCTACGCGCCTCGTTGGTTATCTATCATTCGATATCCAGCGCGCCCTCGTAGAATAATTGTTAATTATAGCAGTGCAGGACGTATATATGCTACCACCCTAAATAGCATGCACAGGGCGCGAACGTAGCCTATGCAGCTAAATTTTTGAGGAAAAAAAAAAAGAAACCTAACTTCTACTAAAATGAATAAAAAGTACTAATGCCGCTAAAATGTCCAAAGTCTCTTAAATACTAAAATGCCTCAAATAAATACAAGCCAAGAAATTAAAATAATTCCTTTTAAAAATTGTCACGTTGAAATCTAAAAGATATCTTTTACCGCACTTAAAAAAATTAAAATTCGTTCTCTGGAACCATATAAAAATCTAAGACCATTCCGCACTACAACAAAATCTTAAAAGAGCGAGCAATATTTAAACTGTGCGACAGAACAACTTTCTGCATACGCTTCAGTACATGCTTAGTTCGCTCTCCTACTAACTCCTTCATCTTCGCCTCAAGATCTTCAGACCATCCATCCAGTACATCCATAATAACATTGTATTGTTTCACCTCATATCCGGGATACTGTTGCTTAAGCTCCCATCGCAGAGCAGCGTACTTGGTAGTCTTCTCTTTGTCTTTCGCCGTCCTATTGTCCATCCAAGGACGGCTCATCTCCACAGCTAATACACTTTTCCTTATTATTATTATTATTATTATTATTATTATTATTATTATTATTATTATTATTATTATTATTATTATTATTATCATTATCATTATTGTAAACTGAATGCATCATCTTTCATAAAATACAATTGCGAGCCAACTGGCCTAGGCAATTATTATTATTATTATTATTATTATTATTATTACTATTATTATTATTACTATTATTATTATTATCATCATTATTATCATTATTATTATTATTACTAATAATAATCATAGGAAATACATTGCACTCACAACGATAGTTGTACGTAGTTGACAATTAATCGGCATTTCCAGTTTACATCTGTAACCATCACCATCTTCCTCGATCCTGTACACTGGCTTGGGCTGAGTGAACTGGTCCCTGGGCAACTTGGAGCAGTACCTGCATGTAGACACAGAAACAGAGAATTATAGAACATGTTTCACGACAACTGCTTCATCAAAGAAAACTATAGGATGTACGTAAAAAAATTGCTGCATCACTATCAACGCGATCGTCAAGTCAGCCACATATGAAGTGCTTTATCACTGGGTTCATTTTCCTGGGTCGTAGTATTTCAAATGCTATGCAACCGAACTGTGCTAGGAGGACAGTGTCCAAAACTCGATTATCTCCTAGTCAAACAGTAAAAGGCGCTCTACAACAGCTGCTTTAAATCCAACATCGCTCTCGGCGTGAACATTACCCTGATTTGTGAACGAACGCTACGAACGGGGCACGGTATGCGAACTTTTAGGGATATGCTGTTTCCACATCGTCTTAATGGGCTTTGCAAGCAGTCCATTATTAAAATTCAAAACAATTACAGAAAGCTCCCTGTCTTACCCCTATTAGCACAGTCTTCATTCCTAAAGTATAAAATAAGCATTGGTTGCCATTCTGAGCAAAGCGTAACCAAATTCACTTGAGAGAGAATCGACTTGCACAAGGAGCATAACTTCCCGGTTCGTTTGGTCGGAATGATCCAGCACTTTGAAAACAAAATGATGTATCATTCTTCAACAAGCACCTCCACCCAAAACGTAACGTCTTCGGGAGTAACGAAAGATATCAGGGCAAAAGAAATGCCCAACGAAATAAAGCCCCATGCACAAGAGCAAATTTTCTATGACGGAGTTACTTTGATTTGATGATTTGACCGTGTACAATAGTCGGCAAACTTTCTGTGAAAAATATACTTAAACTATATGCCAGCAGTGGCTTTTAGACAGCGGAATAGCAAGCACCCAAGGACTTGCAGTAAATGCTGAAAAAATGGCCTGCAAGTTTCCATGTCATAGAAATTTGTCATATGAAATTTGCTCGTGTAGATGGGTCGCGAAAGATCTGTAAAAAAAAACAGTTCTCAGCTGGACTCTTTGTTCACGCGTTTCTGGAACATTTATGGCGCCTAACCGAGCGACTAAGCCGCTTCAGGCAGTTTATCTGCTTTCAGAAACATTTTAACCCTACGAACTAAACTACAAGCATCCAGCTTTAATGGGCCCAGACTTTCTAAAGCCCCTTTCAATACTAAAACCCGTATGTTAGTTTCTTCGTCCCTAAATTGCTTGAGCGAGTTTTTCAGTGGTAATTCGAAAGCGAAGGTCGACTTGTGGCAAGTCTTCTTTGGGCCATATGAGTCATTCATCTGCTTCTGCTGCACTCGCGATAAAAGCACTGCTGTCGAGCCAGGTGCTACAATTAGTCCTACAGTCAATCCCAGTAGCCTTCCCCCACCCTCCCCCCCCCCCCGAGCAACCGCGGCCATTGAGTGTCCACAATTGGGTTCTCAGCTCCCGCCATCCGGCCTATTTTTTCCTGTTAATTCCACCGTCCCGCCCTTCTTTAAGTCGAATTCTCGATCCCGCCCAAATTTTTAAATAATTTTCTATGTTCACGATGAAAACATCACATACCTTTTATACAACGGATAGCAGACAAGTTTTTATGGATAGCAGACAAATTTTCATACAACGGATAGCAGACAAACACGTCTTTATGGTCGACGTTTTTGTGGACTCGATATCGCCACTAAGTAAAGATTGACCGGCAAAGATTGTTTGTCACGATATTCTCGGTCCTCCTTTTTTCTTGAAGAAAACCAACTGAATATTTAAAAGAAGGTGCGGTTGTGCATTGTTTAGCGTGTCGGGGTTTTGATCTGAAGGTCGGTGCGTTCCTTAGAAACAAAAGTTTTCTCACATTGTTTCTCTACAGCCAGCTGTACATAAATGGGGTGTGTCCTTAGACAAAGCTAGGGCCACAAAGGTCATACAAGATCGGTCCAGTTATGAGGTCTGCAAAAATAAAATGTAGAAAAGATTTATAAAAGTCGACTCACCTAAAAGTTTATTTCAAAGCTTTCAGCGTCTTTACTTCCCTTTAGAACATCTCTGCTGGGAAGTGTTCTTTTCGAAGAAAGGCATTCCTGCTCGCAGTCTTTTCATAATATATAGCGACAAAATTTGTGATGTTGAATACCTCGTTTCGGCGACCGTCGTTACATTACCGTCCGCCGGGGTTGCCATACCGGCTAGACTAACCCTAGCGGTTCCAAGCAATGCTCAATGGAAAGGGTCGGAAAAGACAAGAACGCAGACAAGGCCAAGAAATGCAACACGATATGTGACTTGATACCTCTTTCTTGTGATGAAAGTGACGAGAATAGAAATGTCCCAAATCAACATAAATCACCTTAAAAGGACTCGTACTAGTTTGACATTCAGGCTGCTCTACCTTGGCCGATTCATTACCTGAAAGCCGACACACAAAGGATCCATTTGTATCAAAAATTTAAATACCGTATCCCGCTACTTTCCCCTTGCGCTTCTCACATCCCGACCCATTAAAAGACAAAATCCCGCTCCCGCTCGCAATTGAAATCCCCGCTTCCCGCTCCTGAATATCTCCACAAAAATTAGCCAAATCCCGCATCCCGCCAAACCTATTGTGGACCCTCGCCAATTGCCCTCAATGTAATCCCGGGAGTGGGGAAGTTGTCATTTTTTTCCTTGTCTCGGGGGCGGCATTAGTCCTCCCCGGGACATTTGACCGCTTGTGGTTTTGGCGCCGCTTTTACACAAGAATCGAACGAGGCTTATTGGATGAATTTATTGGCAAAAGCTAAGAGTTTGTCACCAACTGGCTTGTCCAGCAAGGCTTGGAAAAACTTGTGGAGGTTTTTAAAGGTATGATGGGCTGTTTTATGCCTCTGTTTTTACATTTCGATACCTACAAATCTAGAAGAAAATGTAACCGTATTTCACCATCATTCAAACCGTTTCTAAAATATCTGATGACAACCAACTACTTCTGTTCAGTAGAAAGTCGTGATATCTAAATGATGGTGATAAATTTGTTCCAAAGGCATTCGTGTAGACGTAAAAATCGCACATGCGAGAGTAGCTTTAATACAAACGCGGAATTTATCAACTTAAAAATACGAAGTATAGAATCGTTGTCAGAAGATAAACTTTTCGGTCGATGTTTAGGAATTATGAAACAACAATTTGATACTGCTTAGCCAACCAGAAGCCAAGTGCTAAAAAGCCTTGAGACGTCAAAGTGTTTTCCACGGCGACCTCGGCGACACACATTAGGTTGAACAACCGGATATTGTAGGACTTGTAGCATACTAAAGACTGAACAGAAGTCACATTTCAGAGTTTGGAAAAAGCTGTCCGAAAGATCCCAAAGAAAATTACACAGTTCTTACAAATTATTAAGTAACAAGTAGCCCTAAGGGGCTGCATGACTGTGCCGTCTGCTCACAACCTCACTCTTATTCATTCATAATCATTTTTCGCTTTCTGTTGGTCTGTCTTCCTCAACACCATGAACATCTTAACAGCCCCTAACAACCCAAAAAAACTCTTCACCGAAGCGCCAAATGGTTCCTTTTTTCCGAGAAATGAAAGAAAACTCCCCGCAAAATCCAGAAAAATGCCCAGAGGTGAATAGCAGATGCTATTCCGAGTTTGAGTAGCTAATCAGAGCTCACGAAAAACACTATCCACTGGTATGGTATATACTAAAAAGGGATGGAAAAAGGTAGCCCTATTCACTCCACCTCTTCCTTTCCCTTGTGCTTCACGCGAGCGTCTCGCGCTTACAAATCATTTCCCCCTTCGCCTTTCTTGCTGGTACCTGCCACGTAGGCTAGATACGCCTCTGTTAAGGTGATTCCATCGAAAAAGAAGTGGTAATGAGAATTTGATGAAACTTTGCACAGTTATTATTATACCTGCAGCGTTTTTTGACCAAATTTTTCCGTGGAGTTTTTGGTCGATCGACCAGCTCGACCGTCTATTTCATATCTGTCTGGAGTTTTGTCATGTTGTGCCGGTTGTGTTGCGTTGTGTTGTGTTGCGATTAGCTGTGTGTTGTGTCGTCCGGTTGTGTTGCACTGCGTTGCGTTGCGTTGTGTTGCAATCTGCCGTGTATTGTGTGGACCGGTTGTGTTGTGTTGTGTTGCGTTGTGCTGTTGTCATGCATTGTATCTGTTTTGTTTTGATGTCGTTTTTAGTTCTCTTTCGTTGCTTCGCCTTGCTTTGTGTTGTTCTTGCCTTGTGCTTGGGATTATATTGCTTGCTTTTTTTTGCCTTTTTACCGGCTGTGTTGTCTTGTGTTGGTTCCCTTGTGTTGAGTTGCGTTGCGTTGCGTTGCGTTGTGCTCTGTTGGTATTTTTTGTCGTCGTTGTGTTGCGTTGCAATGCGTTTTGTTTTGTTTTGTGATGTTGTGTGTCGTTGTGTTGTGTTGTGTTGTTGACAAGTCATGTCTAGTAACCCTTGTTATGTTTTAGTAACACCTCGACACAACCCGACAAACTATACCACCTGCTTAACACCTGGACCAACCCAACTAACCTCACTCACTGCCAGACAACATCTCGACAGCTCGACAGCTCGACGCGACTCGACCAACGCAACAACCGGCTTATTTATCAAGTAGATGAACCCAACTTACCCACTCACTGCCAGACAACATCTCGACAGCTCGACAGCTCGACGCGACTCGACCAACGCAACAACCGGCTTATTTATCAAGTAGATCAACCCAACTAACCTCACTCACCGCCAGACAACTTCTCGACAGCTCGACGCGACTCGACCAGCGCAACAACCGGCTTATTTATCACGTAGATCAACCCAACTAACCTCACTCACTGCCACACAACATCTCGACAGCTCGACAGCTCGACGCGACTCGACCAACGCAACAACCGGCTTATTTATCAAGTAGATGAACCCAACTTACCCACTCGCTGCCAGACAACATCTCGACAGCTCGACGCAACTCGACCAACGCAACAACCGGCTTATTTATCACGTAGATCAACCCAACTAACCTCACTCACTGCCACACAACATCTCGACAGTTCGACAGCTCGACAGCTCGACAGCTCGACGCGACTCGACCAACGCAGCAACCGGCTTATTTATCAAGTAGATCAACCCAACTAACCTCACTCACTGCCACACAACATCTCGACAGCTCCACGCGACTAACTAAACAACCGGCTTATTTATGAAGTAGATCATCCCAAATGTGTCGCAAAATCGGATGTACTTCAAACCGTAGCATAGAACGTACCGCGGTACGCTGCTACTTTTGCCTTATACCTGTTATACATACTTATCACCCAAGCATGCAATGATTTCTGTAACTTTTCCCCGCTCAGTTACCATGGTAACATAACTTATAATAAAAGTGTTCGCTATAAATTGAATGAAACTTCTGAGAAAACGTGGAGAAGGTATCACTAACACCTTGCCAACGTATACTAATGTTTGGATAACCTGTGCACATTGAAAACTATTACGCTACAAACATCTCATCAGGGCTCGAGACTAACGGTAGCCAACTAGTCACAGACTAGTAGAAATTCCGTTTTGGCTAGAAGTTTGCGCTTTCACTAGCCATTTTGGCTAGTGAAAATTTCAAAGCACTAAAGGACCGGATGGAAACCAAACTAAATATTGCTTCTGATGATCGGATCCCAGAAGCGAATTGAGTGAGCAGAAACTAAACTTATTCCGTAGAAGGATATCATAATGTTCGTATGATGCTTGTTTTGTCCTCTCAACGTTTTCCCTACTTATTCTTTTCTCGGATGGCAACGTTTTCTCCGTCATTTCCAGGTTCGAACGAAATTAGCCGTCGTCACAACGTTTCACTATACGTTTCCTTGAAAGATCCATTAGTGCGGTTCATATGATATTTGTCTATACGTTGGTAGGTTCACACAATTCTTTAGTCTTTTGTTATCGACTTTTTCCATTAATTGCTACGTTCGTACAGTAGTTTCTCTTCCAGCGTTTCCCTCTACGTAACGTTTTCACAACGTTTCTCCGTACGTAAGTGGGTTGGTCGATTTTTTAGTCTAGCTTTCTCAACGTTTCTTTGTATGTTAGCACGTTCACACGACATTGTTCTGCTCTTCCTAAGGTTTTTAGTGTGTTAGTACATTGGTACGATAAATCGACACTGCTTAACGTTTCTCTGTACATTAGTATGTTCATACGGTATTAGTCTTGTCTTCTCGACGTTGATCCATACGTTAGTGCGATTTTAGTTGTCTCAGTTACGTTTCTGTGTAATTTATTGTCCCACTGTAATAGTTCAGTTTGTCCGTTTGGCATTCTTCTGTACGTCACACACGTTCTTACGGAATTAGTTTTGTCTAATAACGTTTCTCCGTAAGTTAGTTAAGTTAGTAGTGGCGTATTTTATTAGCCTCTGTATCTTGGTACGTTGGCAGTGTTTCTCCCTCTAAGGTGCGGGATTGCAGAAAAACGCCGCACACTCATTTGCATCTCATTGAATAACAAAAGAATAACAAAACAGTACATTTGTTATATGCCTCGTTCTTTTAAACTCTGAATTAATTTTTCGCAATCCCGCACCTCACTTGTTTCTCCCCACCGTAGTGCATTTGCAACCAACGTGTTTAATATGACTTCTCAACATTTCATTGTATCTTAGTAAGTTCGAACCTTATTAGTTTTTCTGCTCAATGTTTCTCCAATTGACAATAAAAACTAACGGTAAAAATTCACGACGTTTCGACCACTCTTCGGTCATTATCAAGCGAAATGTTGAGAATATGAATTTGCAGAGATATATAAAGTGACAAAGGGGCAAAAATATGTAAGGGAAATGCATGAGGTAAAAATGTGTAAAAGTAGCTAAAAGTATGTGTAAAAAGAATTTGTTAAAACAATAAAAGCATGCAAAAAACTTACTATATAAAAACTAATGATTTAAAAACCTTCGAGATAGATAGACAGATAAACTTTATTAATGTGTCAAGGCCACATAGCCTGGGAAAATCCCATACTAATTTGGGGACACAATTAATAGATATTAAAAATATGTAGAAAGAAAATTTATAATACTTAGAGCTATATAAAATATCTATATAAAAAGAGAATTAAAAATACTTAAAACTGTATAAAATAATTATGAGGAGCAGAGGGAACAGCCCTTGCAGCCATCATTCATGAGCAGACTAATGTCGTATTTGCGTATCTGTTTCCTAAAAATATTTAAAGTTTTAGCTGATCTGATGTCTGGGGATAATTTTCCCCACAGTTTTGGTCCAAGATATCGCAAAGAATGTTTACCATATGTAACCGTATTGAAACTTGGTGTGGAAAAGTCTGACTGTCTTAAAGAGTAAGAGGAATTATGATTATTAAAAATATTGCAAATATAAGTAGGACATAGTCTGTTCCTCACTCTGTACATTAAGATGCAAATATCCTGCAAACGCCTGTTCATGAGTGTTGGTAACTCAGCTCTTTTAAGTAATTGTGAATAGCTTGAAATCTTGTCTCTATAAACCGCCCTCAATCCTCTTTCTTGCAGCCTTTCTAGTTTTCGCGCGTCACTAGATCTACAAAAGTGCCAAACTAAATGACAGTACGTAAGGTACGGTAAGATTGCTGATTTAAATAGAACTAGCTTAGCCTTTGTTGGAATTAAGTTTCTGAGTCTCATGATAACGCCGATCCTTTGACTTGCCTTCTTACAGACTGAGCTTATATGATCTGTGAAGTTAAGTTTGGAGTCAATTGCAACACCCAGGAGATTGAGACTTTCTACTGATTTGATTTCCTCATTGTTCACACAAATTGCATGTGCCGCGCTGTTATCCTGACTGTAGCCAATGTTCATAATTTGATATTTTTTGAGGTTTCCGGCAAGAAGATTGTGATCATACCATTTAGTAGCACTGCGCGCACTGTCCCTTAGCTTGGATGTTACACTGGATTGGTTACAACCAGTATGGTAGATTTGATGATCGTCTGCGTACATCGATAAGTTTGTCGTTACACAGTATGACAGGTCGTTCTGGAAGATGTTCCATAGCAACGGGCCTAGGGCAGAGCCCTGGGGGCAACCACGGCTGACGGTCCTGTGTGAGCTAACGTGATTTCCTAATTTCACACGGTACTTCCGGTTAGACAGATAGCTGTTTAGAAGTTGTACTGTGCTGTCCTGGAAACCATATGCTTTGAGCTTGCTCAGAAGCAATGGCGGATGTAGCGAGTCAAAAGCCTTTGACATGTCGGTCGATAGAATGCTCACAGCCAGTTTATTGTCTCTCGCCTTTCTCCATCCCTCCACTAAGTTAATCAGAGTTGTTTCACAGCTGTGTACTTTACGGTAAGCAGACGAGTATTCATACATGTGACTGTCAAAGCCCGCAGTGAGTTGCGTGCCAACTAGCTGCTCAAATACTTTATCCACACATGGTAAAACAGTTATGGGCCGGTAGTTTTCTTTAGAATACTTATCATCCTTTTTGTAAACAGGAGTCCAATCCCCATGCTTCCAGTCACTTGGCCATACACTGTTATGTATGCATGAATTAAAGAGGTCAGTAAGTGGTTGAGATAGTTCTTTAGCTCCGATTTTCATGACTTTTGCCGGGATACCGTCGCAGCCAGTAGCCTTGTTAGTGTTGAGCGACTCTAAAGCAGCTAGGACTTGTCCTTGCGTAACAGGTTTCACATTAGGGGTCAGTGACCAGTTCTCACTTTCTTGTTTAATTCTCTGGATACTAGGATGGTCTTTAAAATCGTCCATTGATTTGAGCAGTGCACTGTTTCCACCAATCCCATCCGCTATTGTGGCAAAGTAGTCTACCAGGACTTCGGCCACTTGTTTTTGATCTTTAACAACGGTTCCATGAACACTTAGCTGAATCTCCGCATTTTTTGAGCAGTCCTTTGCACTTAGAAAAGGCTTAAAAGTTTTGAAAAAGTCTCTTGGTTTAGTCTTGAGGTCTTCCGCCTTTTTTCTCCAATAGTCCTTTATCGCAATCCTTCTCTGCTTTGTCGCTTCATTTCTTGCCTTTCGCCTACGCTCCCAATTTTCTTGTGTTTTGTTTTTCAAGTATTTTGACGTAGCCTTTCGCTTCGCTCTAATTGCGCTCTTCCATTTGGAAGTCATGTAAGGAACGTCTTTGTCCCGCACTCTCATGCTTTTGACAGGTGCTAGTTCATCCAATATGTCATTCATTAGTAAATTCCATGCGTGTGCCTGATCATCAACTTCATCAAACAATTGCCCAATGTGCCAGGGGACCGTCGACAGGTGTTGTTTGAATAAAAGGCATGAAGCGCCTCGCACGAATTGAGTCGGTCTGTACATTGAGACTTGGTCTCAGTTCATGGATAAAAAACATTTCGTAAATGAGGCAGCACCATCCAACCCGTTTTCGTCAGTCACAAAATTGAGCGAGACCTGAAATTACGTGAAGTCAAGCCGCCGGTCGTAAACCAACAGTGCCTAGTTCAGCTTTTTAAATGTGACCTGTGCGATTTGCATCAACGCGTCGAGGAGCACAAGAACGTGTCGTCGTCTATTGGCAAGCATTTTCGCTCGGAACATTCTCTGGCCCCTAAGGATCTTAACAAGAATTTTAAAATTCTAAAGAAATGTAAAAACAAATTTGACTGCCTCATTTACGAAATGTTTTTTATCTGAATGTACAGACCGACTCAATTCGTGCGAAGGTTTTGAAATTATTAGTTTTTATATAGTAAGTTTTTTGCATGCTTTTATTGTTTTAACAAATTCTTTTTACACATACTTTTAGCTACTTTTACACATTTTTGCCTCATACATTTTCCTTACATATTTTTGCCCCTTTGTCACTTTATATATCTATGCAAATTCATATTCTCAACATTTCGCTTGATAATGACCGAAGAGCGGTCGAAACGTCGTGAATTTTTACCGTTAGTTTTTATTGTCAATTGTTTTAAAAAACCAATGTTTCTCCGCACTTAAATACGCGCTTATAACTCACTAGTCTTCTCTTGCAGACGTTTTTCCGTACGTGAGTTAAGTGCTGTATCAGTCTTGTCTTTTTGATGCTTCTCCGTACCTTACAGTGTTCGTATAATGTTAGTCTTGTCTTCCCAACGTTTCTCCGTACAATGACATGCTCGTATAAGGTGAACTCTTCGAGTTGTTCATCATGATCTGACCGAAACGGAAAACAGAGGCGTGAACTATATCGCGCCTGGGAATTTGCCTGAAGGCACATAGTACTTTGTATTCCGCATGTGAGGATCTTTAACCGTTGGAAAGAATAGTCAACATTCAAGTTCTTCACTCTTGAGATTACATAGAGGCATGTTTACAGTACTTAACTCGGCTAAAAGTTAGACATAATTTATTGAACACAGTATGAGATTATGCAAAAAAGTCTGGCTAGTGAAAGTTTATTTTGGCCAGTGAAATCAAACCTCTCACTAGCCACTTGGCTACTAAGCCGAAAAGTTAGTCTCGAGCCCTGCATGAAATTTACTGAGGTACAGAAGAGGAAACTGGTCATTATACAAATCAAACCTATTACGTTACAAACACGCTCAATGAAGAAAAATTAAACTAGCCGTGAAATCTTGTGCCTTTTGTAACTTTAACAGGTGAAAATAAATAATAAATACAAGTAAAATTAATCGCCGGATTGTGCTCTCTTGTTCGCACGTTACGGTGCGATGCTAGGAAGAAAAAACCCATGAGACAAAAGAAGGATGTAATGCTCGCCTAGTTTGCTATGATGCTAGTGGAGAAACATAGGACATGTCGTTCAATATTTGTCGATGTAGTCGCTCGGTACCGTGCGGGGTTACGGGGCTACCACGGTACGCTGCTATAACTTGTCGCTCTTACTGTGTGGGGGTACGGCGCTACCACGCTACGCTGCCATTATTTCCCACGTCACTGCATAAGTCGATCCTTCCTTGTAGGGGTACGGGGCTACGACAGTACGCTGTTCCTTCATTAATTGATTGTAAATACTTTGTCATAAATTCCTAAAGTGGTTTTTAGAGATGTTCTGGATGAAATCGCAATACTAAAGCTACTATAATCGTACGAAACAGATTACGTTCACGCAGTGGTGCTTTAGCGGCTAAAAATCACTGCAGTGAGCACAACGGAAAGGTTGCACGAACGCTGTTTTCATTGCGCTGCAGCAGTGACAAAAAATGACTGCATGAGTGCTGCAGAGGCGACATTGGGAGCTGCTGGAACGCTGCAAGAGAGCTACTGCAAAATAGCAACATGAAGCTCTATGGTAGATTAGCAGCGCATCACTATAACGTACAGAGAAACGTTGAGAAGATAAGACAAATACTGTACAAACGAACTAACGTACGGAGAAACGTTGAAAAGATAAGACAAATACTGTACAAACGAACTGATTACGTACGGAGAAACGCCGAAAGATAAGACAAATACTGTGCAAACGAACTAACGTACGGAGAAACGTTGAAAAGATAAGACAAATACTGTACAAACGAACTAACGTACGGAGAAACGCTGAGAAGCTCGGATTCACAGAACAGATCCCCAAATTTAGTTTTAGTGTAAAAAATAGCGCAGTTTTCAAAAATTTCAGAAGTGTTCTTGTTACTTCAAAGAATAGCTTTTACAACAAATAACATTGTATTTTTAGTTAAATCATATACTTGAGATTAACAGCTGGAAAAAAATGAGATATTTTGCTCTGTGCTGCTCACTAGTTGTTCTTTAAAAAAAATAAAAAAACTGGCCTGCTTGTCGTTAACAAGTGCGTCCATTTTGTCATAATAGTCTGTCTTAATTTGTCCATGACAACAGTCAATCGCTCTTTGTAAGCGGAGAGTATGACAATGTTTTCGTCGGTTTTCAGTCGTTTCAGTGCTTGTCGTTCAGCTTTAGTCAAGTTACTGTCAGGTAGAGAGGCTGATTGTATAGCAGAAGCTACCCTACTTCTGATGTTATCGATATCGTTGGTCGATTCTGATAGTTCCTCTGATCACAAATCCAGTCTTTAGGGTACAGCGTCAAATGTTGTTCTGCCTTTGACATAAGCATACTGGTCACCATCTATAATCTTTGGTGACTTTTTTTGTGAGCGCAAGAGAAGGGCTTTCGAGGCAATCTTCAGTACAGCGAAGCCGACTCTAAACGCGGCCGTTATCCCATCATTTAACGGCCTCGTTTCGTTCGAAATAGAGAAGAACTCCAAACGTGGCTGTTATGCCATGACTTAACGGCCTCGTTTCACTCGGCATAGAGAGAAACGCCAGACGCGGCCGTTATCCCATGAAGTCATGGGATAACGGCCGCGTTTGGCTCGGTATATATCACTTTATTAAAAACAGGACAAGGTATATTGGATTTCTAGCGTTTTGATTGGCTCAACGGAGCTAGGCTATCAGCTCATATACCTCCTGCGACCAAATATGGTCAATGAACACTCAACAACAAAGTGAGCTAAAAGTTTTTTCCTCTTGAGTAACCCGGCGAGAAAACTGGGCGAGAAAAATCACTTGGCAGCGAATTTAAATTAAGCAGAAATTCCAACAGCGTCACCAACAAGCATCACCAACAGCGTCGTCTAACACAAGTCAAAATTGTTTGAAGAAACTGCGCAGAAATAAAAATTTAAGCCTTAAGCGTTGTGTTTAAAATATTATTTCTTTCATCGATCATCACGTTGTTCATTGAAATTGAACAAACGGTAGGTTTTATCAGGAAGGATTTCCACTTCAAAATATCAAGACAAGACATAAAATAAAACACAGTGAAATGGGGCAGGAGCATTTAATAAAAACTATCACACATTCATGGTGAGTCGGTGCGAAAATCATGAAGCAGTCTAAACAAGTCCCAAAAAAATATAGCTGCAAACTACCAAGAAGGAAGGAAGGAAGGGCGAGATTGTTTTTCGGCTTTAACACGCAAAATTGACACTGGTTTGCCTGCACTCATTGTAGCTCTGTGTTCCAACAGGTCCAAATACTCAGATAGAAAACGGATGCCATGTAAACGGAGTTGAATCGCTTTCCCAGTTGCTTGAATGTTGTTTTTACCATTCTGTCCGCAACCTTTAAACCGAGAACAACTGCATTTTGCGCTTTGCGTTTAACAAACTATGATGGTGAATTCTAATGTTCCTTACTACAGTAAGCTTGCTTCTGAGCTGCATAGAAATTTCCTCTTCAAGTTCAAATTTGTTCTGTCTTCAGTTCGATCAAACACGCACATGATGGTTCCGTTGTGCAAACAGATTACAAACTTGTTCAGTTTCAACTCCTGCAGCTACATGGTGAAATTGTACAGCTTCAAAGGCAATAATTAGAAGATTTTTTTCTAAAACGTGTGCTACTTTGTTCACTTAGAGCAGTTTTCATTGATTCGTTCAGCTTTTCAATGAAACGCTGCAACACTTCGCAAGGTTTTGGCGCCTTTTTCGTTCAGTCATGTGATCGATTCTTGTTCCCTTTTTATCTCTTTTCTCATTTTTCTCTTTCTTTTTTAAATAGTGGTTAAGTTTTTAATAAAACAATTATTCTACTCGGGCTTGCTGGATGTCAAATGATTATCTCTTTATCTCTTTTCTCATTTTTCTCTTTCTTTTTTAAATAGTGGTTAAGTTTTTAATAAAACAATTATTCTACTCGGGCTTGCTGGATGTCAAATGATTATAACCAACTCGGCGCTACGCGCCTCGTTGGTTATCTATCATTCGATATCCAGCGCGCCCTCGTAGAATAATTGTTAAATATACCGACCGAAACGAGGCCATTAAGTCAAGGGATAACGGCCGAGTTTGGCTTTATATATATCACTATATACCGACCGAAACGAGGCCGTTAAGTCATGGGATAACGGCCGCGTTTGGCTCAGTATATATCACTATATACCAAGCGAAACAAGGCCGTTAAGTCAAGGGATAACGGCCGCGTTTGGCTCGGTATATATCACCGACCGAAATGAAGCCGTTAAGTCATGGGACAACGGCCGCGTTTGGCTCCGTATATATCACTATATACCAAGCGAAACAAGGCCGTTAAGTAATGGGATAACGGCCGCGTTTGGCCCGGTATATATCACTACATACTGAGCGAAACAAGGCCGTTAAGTAATGGGATCTCGGCCGCATTTGGCTCGGTATATATCACCACATACCGAGCAAAACAAGGCCGTTAAGTAATGGGATCTCGGCCGCGTTTGGCTCGGTAGAGATAATGATGTTGAGATACGGACGAAGATAACGGCCTCAAAATCGTTCGTATATCTTACAGACCAAGATTGCGGCCTCTTTCGTGATTATCAAACCACGCGTTCTTTGTACAATATTTGTCTTATCTTCTCGACGTTTCTCCGTACGTTAGTTCGTTTCTACAGTATTTGTCTTATCTTCTCAACGTTTCTCCGTACATTAGTTCGTTTCTACAGTATTTGTCTTATCTTCTCAACGTTTCTCCGTACGTTCGTTCGTTTGTACAGTATTTGTCTTATCTTCTCAACGTTTCTCTGTACGTTAGTTCGTTTGTACAGTGTTTATCTTATCTTCTCAACGTTTCTCCGTACGTTAGTTCGTTTTTACAGTATTTGAGTTATTTTCTCAGCGTTTCTCCGTACGTTAGTTTTTACAGTATTTGTCTTATCTTCTCAACGCTTCTCCGTACTTTAGTTCGTTTGTACAGTATTTGTCTTATCTTTCGGCGTTTCTCCGTACGTTAGTTCGTTTGTACAGTATTTGTCTTATTTTCTCAGCGTTTCTCTGTATGTTAGTTCGTTTGTACAGTATTTGTCTTATCTTCTCAACGTTTCTCTGTACGTCAGTTCGTTTGTACAGTATTTGTCGTATCTTCTCACCTTTTCTCCGTACGTTAGTTCGTTTGTACAGTATTTGTCTTATCTTCTCAACGTTTCTCTGTCCGTTATAGCGATACGCTGCTAATCTACCATAAAGCTTCATGTTGCTATTTTGCAGTAGCTCTCTTGCAGCGTTCCAGCAGCTCCCAATGTCGCCTCTGCAGCACTCATGCAGTCATTTTTTGTCACTGCTGCAGCGCAATGAAAACAGCGTTCGTGCAACCTTTCCGTTGTGCTCACTGCAGTCATTCTTAGCCGCTAAAGCAGCACTGCGTGAACGTAATCTGTTTCGTACGGGTGTAGTAGCTTTAGTATTGCGATTTCATCCAGAACATCTCTAAAAACCACTTTAGGAATTTATGACAAAGTATTTACAATCAATTAATGAAGGAACAGCGTACTGTCGTAGCCCCGTACCCCTACAAGGAAGGATCGACTTATGCAGTGACGTGGGAAATAATGGCAGCTTAGCGTGGTAGCGCCGTACCCCCACACAGTAAGAGCGACAAGTTATAGCAGCGTACCGTGGTAGCCCCGTAACCCCGCACGGTACCGAGCGACTACATCGACAAATATTGAACGACATGTCCTATGTTTCTCCACTAGCATCATAGCAAACTAGGCGAGCATTACATCCTTCTTTTGTCTCATGGGTTTTTTCTTCCTAGCATCGCACCGTAACGTGCGAACAAGAGAGCACAATCCGGCGATTAATTTTACTTGTATTTATTATATATTTTCACCTGTTAAAGTTAGGAAAGGCACAAGATTTCACGGCTTGTTTAATATTTCTTCATTGAGCGTGTTTGTAACGTAATAGTTTTGATTTTTACAATGACCAGTTTCCTCTTCTATACCTCAGTACATCTCCGTACACTGATCATGTTTGTAGCGCTATAGTTTCAATGTGCACAGGTAATCCAAACGTTAGTATACATTGTCAAGGTGTTAGTGTTACCTTCCCCGCGTTTTCTCAGAAGTTTCATTCAATTTATAGGGAACACTTTATATTATAAGTTATGTTACCATGGTAACTGAGTGACGAAAAGTTATAGAAATCATTGCATGCTTGGGTGATAAGTATGTATAAGACAAGAGTAGCAGCGTACCGCGGTACGTTCAATGCTACGCTTTGAAGTGCATCCGATTTTGCGACAGCTATAGATCATCCCAACTAACCTCACCCACTGCCAAACAACATCTCTACAGCTCGACGCGACTTGACCAACGCAACAACCCTCGATGATGTATAACTAGTTTATGTAGTTGATATACACTAATTATGACAGGGATATCTTCTCCTATAATGGCATTAACAGAAAGGAGGCCAACTGATTTTCTTTAAGGGAGAACAAAACGTTGTCAGTTTTTCTGGGTCATTCAGTTTTTTTTTTTATGAATAAGTGAATTTTCAAACATTAGCCCAGTTTTTCAGGGTCATTTTTTGCAATAAAGTAAGGACAAGTGAATTTTCACACATTAGCCTAGTTTCTTCTAGCTTCTTATATCAAGCCCCGAAATTTCTCACATTGTTCTTTGAGACGTTAGGTATTTGTTAGCATATCGAAATGTTAAAAAAATGATCTTTTAGCCAACTTCAGTTCCAACTTAAGGTACATGAAAAAAGGGTGGCGACTAAAGCTGTTCCCATTTTGGTGTACGAAAGTATGATATGTTTGTCTGCCAGTACAGGAAGCGCTTCCCAAATGCCAAGAAATTATTTTGAGGTTTTGAATAACAAAATACCTGTGCATAGAAAAATGCAAGTGATAAACTGAAAAAAGCACGGCAAATACGCATAGAAAACGCTCCTGCGTTCAACAAAGTAAAGAAAACATCGGTGCTAATCAACAAGAGGCCCTCGTGGCTGAAATGAAAATCTCACTTGCTAGAAAAATCGTTATTAGACCTTCTTAAAAAACACAGCTTAACTTAGGATCGAAAATGCAGTAACCAGATTCACTGAAAGAATCGAAACTGCAGTCTTGCTTGAGACAAACCATGGAGGAAAAAAGCATCTTAAATCAAGACGGATTAATTTGCCTGTCCATAATGGCATACACAAACACGCGGTCGTCAGACTTGCTAAGAATAGGAGGAAAGATATAAAGCTCCTAGATACGAAACTCTCAGTTTCAAGAGGGGCTTACTCACACATGTTTGACTGAAGCAGAATTCAGCCACCTACTACATGTTGCATAGCTAGAAAGAAGCTACAACTTCAGATTCATGACGAAAAGGGTCTATAGATCACACTCCGTGATGCGAAAGACAACATCCTGCAACATAATTATACAAATAAGCCGGGCCCGGCGTTACAAACATCAGCAGGGAAATTAACTGATCGCGTTGAAGATAATATTTCAGATCCTTTATTGTCACAAATACAAAGATGAGAGTCTGAAAAAACTCTATCAAGTTCCTAAACGAGCCAGATTCAACGTACCTAATATGCCGAAAGCGGCATAGACACCACATTTAGTCGCTTAACAAACGATCAGAGGTCAAATTTAACTGAGAATAACAAACAGTGCGCTTGAGCCACAAGGATCCACCGGTTATTAGAAAATTGATCAGATATGACCTAGAGATCAAAGCTTTAAAAAATGCGACGCCCAAGTTGTAACGGCTCAATTCAGTCACCACAAAAAAATCCTCCAAACTAAACCCACTACAAAAACACAAAAAGCAAAATTGGTCAAAAGACCGAGATAATTTAAAGTCGTACTCGTTAGAGCAAAGCTTTGAAGGTCAACGTTTATCGATCTTGACCAACAGGAGTCGTGTTTGGCCTGTCAAGTTTTTGTAGCATCAAGGGAAAGCGAGCTGGTTCATTACTGGGGAAGAGTAGGTGAGGGGGTTCATTACTGGGGAGGAGTAGGCGAGGGGGAGTTTTGTCAAAGATGGCGGATAGTCAGATCCAACAAACAGGGAGAGATCAGTAATGAAATTTATAATACAGTCGGCATTGCGAAAACTAAACAGAAAAATAAGGTGTTTGGATGTGGAGAACACACGATGGAAGTCGTGCTTAAAGTTGTGGCGTTGGTCGAGCTCGTCGTGCTGGTGAAGCCATTGTCTGTCGGTCGAGTTGTTCCGTCCTGTGCTGGAACGAAGGTAAATGATAATAGAAAAATGTCAAGCGAATGCAGTAGCAAATCGCAACACAACACAACGCAACACAACAGGGAGAAGACAAGAACAATACACACAGCAAATCGCAACACAACACAACGCAACACAACAGGGAAAAGACAAGAACACAACACACAGCAAATCGCAACACAACGCAACGCAACACAACGCAACGCAACACAACTGGAAGAACACAACATGACAAAACTCAAGACAGAAATGCAAAGGACCGTCGAGCTGGTCGATCGACCAGCGTTGCGTGGCGTTGGTCGAGCTCGTCGTGCTGGTGAAGCCGTTGTCTGTCGGTCGAGTTGTTCCGTCCTGTGCTGGAACGAAGGTAAATGATAATAGAAAAATGTCAAGCGAATACAGTAGCAAATCGCAACACAACACAACGCAACACAACAGGGAGAAGACAAGAACAATACACACAGCAAATCGCAACACAACACAACGCAACACAACAGGGAAAAGACAAGAGCACAACACACAGCAAATCGCAACACAACGCAACGCAACACAACTGGAAGAACACAACATGACAAAAGACAGAAATGCAAAGGACCGTCGAGCTGGTCGATCGACCAAAAACTCCACGGAAAAATTTGGTCAAAAAACGCTGCACATTTGGTTATTATTTACACCTAGAACATTGAAAAAGAAAAAGAAAAAGAGGGGGTCACCGTGTCTGACTTCACGCTACAGGGCTGACTTCACGTGTATATAGGCTGTAGTATATAGGTACCTTGCTAGCTACCGTTAAAAAGCCTATATCCTTGTACCCGAGACACCCGTTACTTTAACAAAGTTATTACTGGCAATGAAATATAAGCATTATTCTTATGATAGAAGAACGATGTTACTGTAAAATGTCTTAAAATTGCCGTAAAAATGAAACTAATGAAATAATAGGCAAATCGAACGACTGCACGGTTCCGGTGAAACCTAAAATCTGACTGTAATAGTGAATCAACCGGAATATTTCAAAATTGAATAATGAAAAATTCTTCAAATTTGGAAATATCAGGTAACGTCGTATTTTATTTAATTAATGGAATGAAAAAGTGGGGTCGCTGAGATCGTTTGGGAGAACAGATGGGCTTTCATAGACAACCTATCAAGTTCCGAAAACGCGCACGCTTATGCGCGCGCTAATCACGCAATAATGATGCGCAGAGAGGATGCGCAATGCAATTGAATGGAATCACTTTAAGACCATTCTTAGGAGCCCATGTTGCCATGGCAACAGTTTCCTCACTAAATCTATAAAAGTTTTACACTTTTATTTTGCTATTATTATTTTATGATAAAATTTGATCACGATTCACCAACTGAAAGCTAACCTAAATATTTTGCTTCCAAATTTCATGCACCAAAAACCAAAAAGCCCTTCGAGCCACCTCACGTGGAAAAGGGAACAAAGACAGTGAAAAGGGAACAAAAACATGTAAAGTAATAAAAAGTTCTAACTAGGATTTGGTCATGCCAATGGCTAAAGGACTTGACTGTTACGTTACCTGGATAAGAAGCGGACACTGTTATTCATGGTAAGGCTTGCACCTACTCCATTCTCTGGTTTGTACGGAGGAAGCAAATGTGTGTCGGCTGCCTCATTACATTCTTCGTCAGTAGGTTCAGTGCGATTACGGCATTTCTCCAACAAGAAATTTTCAATTGCATGCATCATCTGAAAAGTGAAAAGGGTCACCTTTTATTTGAAGCTGCTTCTTGACCTCAAAGAATTGAGAATGTTAATACAGTTAGTCTCTGTTGTTGTGTTGTGGGACATTGTTGCTCTTTATCATGATGTATAAAATTATGGGTTCCAGCAAACCATCGTGAAACTGAACAAACTGCTGGCGATAACCTTGCAGTTCATTATCATCCCATCTGGAACAGCGTGGGGGGGGGGGGGGTAAGTGGAAATACTCTGAGTCCCTTCATGCTTCAGAAATTGGAGTTATGCATTAGCGCTGTATGTATGGGCTACCTTGTGTTGCGAGGAAAAATTCTCAGCTTGTTGTTTTCGTGGTGTTTTGCAATTCTGAACATACTTGAATGATTGTGCTAAATAATAATAATAATAATAATAATAATAATGATGATGATAATAATAATAATAATAAAACACTCTTACATGGTGCATTTCTCGAACTCAATGCGCCTTACAATTAAATCGTTCACATGTCGAAAAAGAAATTAAAAAGCAGAAGGAGAGTCACGGATTTGCCACATTTAATAGTTGGAATACAAAGCAACAAACATGAAGTGGATTGTAGAAATTCCAAAAGAGAGTATTCTTTGCTTAAAGAGGTTCCAAATCGGCATGTTTAGTTCACGTTGTAAATTTAGTAGCCTTGATCATGCGAATCGTGGGATCATCACCGGTGGACACAGTAAAATTAACAATGTCAACAGGGATAACGATTTTGAGACACCTTGTTCCCTTCCTTAACCAAAAAATTTCTTTTCGCTCATATTAAACTAATATAAACAAATTTTGGTTCAAACATTAACTGGTACTGTTTTCTTTTCTTTCTTCCTTTCCTTTCTTTTTTTCCCATGTCCCTTTTTTTTCTATTTTGTTATTTAAATTGCTATTTATACATATTTAGTTACATTGTACTTGTTTTTTTTTTTGTACTTAATTACTTATTACTTGTCTTATTTTACTTTTGTCTTCTTTTATGTACAAATTAACCTAGTCATTAAGCAATTAATTTTTTTGTAACTACTCAGCTCGTTTAGTTTACTTCTATTCTGGGTAGTTTTTTTGCCTATTTTAGTTAATTTAGTTTATAGTGTAATTTTTTTCTATTTAATTTGGCAAAACAAAATGGTTGTTGTTTGTTGTTGTTGTTAAATAACACGACCACCACCAAAAATTGCTTTGTCTAGTTCAGTTGTTTAGCGTAAACAGAGGTGAAGGTTTAGTTGTTACAGGAAGGGCATTCTGACTCTGACTGACTGCTGCTATCACTTCTTCATGGACAGGTGATGAATTCCTTTCATCAACCACACCTTTTCAAATGTCTTTTAGGTCAACTTAGCTTTCAAGAGTGCAAAACCTCTCACATAGCTTAAAAATAATTTAAGCTCAACTGGTACAAAAATCAATATGTGCTCACTCTTAGAGGCAAGAAACCTCTGACAATCAGAGCATAAAGCTTTTTGCCTTGCAGCATGTGTTATTTTTGCCTTTTTTTTACCTTTTGATCAACCAGCAACTTAATAAGCAATTAACTAAAATAATTTTTAAAAAATATGACAGATAAGGTACCTGCAATTCACTCTCCTTTTCCACCTTCAGTTCCTCTGCTACAAGAATGTAATACCTGGATTCTTTTGCACGGGCTCTGCCCTTTGACTGCACATAGGAACAGTAATTCTTTGGAAAATCAAAACGGCAAACCAGGTTACACTCGGGAATATCTAATCCCTCCTCAACGACAGAAGTTGCAATCAGCAGGTTGAAGTCATGTCTTCTGAACTGCCTAAGAACTTTTTCCTGCTTTTTAAAGTTCATTTCTGTTTCACTGGAATAGCTACCTTTTCCACTAGTTCCATGGCCAACCACAAACTTGCTTTTGATGAAGGTAAGTTCATGATCTAGTCTGGCAATGATGTTGATCTGTTCACTGAGGACTAAAGCTGTGTATCTTCTTTCCACAAATACAATGCCACAGAGATTGCTTTCTTGTTCAGATTCTATAAAGCAAAATCCAAATTAAAAATTTTGCATTTTATTAAAATAAAAAATTCAGCCCAAAAAACAAACCACTCCACAATGAATAATTTTTGCCATTTTTAAAATTTACTTCTTGATTTTAAGACTTTTAAGTTACAGAGAAATTCCTATCTGAACTACTACGCCTTAAGTTGCCAACTGAAGCAAGGCATGAATGATTTCTTTCTTCAATCATTCAATTGCTCAAATCGTCCTCTGCAAAAGTGATCCAGGGGCAGACAGTCAAAGTGAGCTGGAAAGTCAAAACAAGTGCAGAGAATAATACTGGCAAAGAAAAGTTTTCTCCCCAGTATTAAAAAGGTTTTGACTTGCATGGGACCAAAGGATATGTTTGAACTGGCAAAAAAAAAAAAGAAATTAGCCTACTATTCTCAATTTATGTTTTCTCTATCTGTTAAATGCACACCTGTTTACAGTATGTCTGTTGAAAACGCATAAATGAGCTTAGGAGAAAAAAAATAAAAACTTTGTGTGAGCACAAGCTGCATTAAAATGTTTACAGTCAATCCACTGTGGCCACCCATTAAGGTCAAAAAGCAAGTGACCCCCTTAAGCCCATAAAACTGACTAAACCTAACTCTTGCTGGCCACGTAATAGAAGTATAAAGCAATAGATACTTGTTTTTTGCTATGGTGTGATGGTGGCAGTGGCTGAGTACAGAGATGGTTATTTAATAAAGGTTTTATTTACAAACACATTAACAGTCTAACACTTTTTCTACAATGGAAAAAAAAGGAGACTTGAACTTGTATTGACAAGAATTTAAGAAACTGGCATTGAAGTAATTCTCACCAGTGTATTTTGAATTCCCATATTTCTTTAAAACACCTAACAGCTTCTGTAGCTTGGGCATGACATAGCATTGTCCATTGCCATCAGGGTCATTGCTGCTGGGGGTTGATGTACAATTGCGATACACACCCCGTAGCTGCCTCAGCTGTGCTGCACTATGCTCAAAAAACAACCGTCCCTCTTTGCTGTCTTGAAACAAGCATGCCCTTTCTAAAAAAAATCACAGAAGTGTTTACTTTGGGTAGATAGCTTATTTGTACAGACCCCACCTCTCCCTGGGGATGAGGCAGAAACTTAATAGAAGTATAACCCAACCCAAGTAATAGAAGTACAACCCAGCACACATTTTGCATTCTCCCCAAATTTTCATTGTAACTTCATGGTCAGTCAACATCATGCAGCCCTTCCATGGCAAAACGTACACTTTCGATAATCCGTTAAACATTAGAAAACTCAAACATCTTTGAAGTCATTCCAATGCTTGGTCCAATGTTTAAAAGTGTGTCTATAATTTTTCGTGTCGATCAGGGTTGCCGTGAATAATTTGCGTGCCGAATGCGACGTAAAATTAACAACAAAGCTAAACTTTTCAGAATTGAAATTGGAAATTCATAATTGCGTTTGCCAGACTCAAACCTGCCGTCAAAAGCGAAACTGTTGAATGCAACCTATTCTAAACATAGGCCCGCAATGCGTGCAGAACCGACGAAGTGTTGGTTCGTCTCAAAAAGAAAGCAAGCGAGCCGTGCGTGACTGCAGCTTCAATAACATTCAAGCATCTGTAACAACAAGTTGCAGTAAAAGTGTGTAACTGTAACTAATGCTTAAATTTGACCAACTGAAAAGGCGACCAATACCCTGGAAAGGAGGTCAACTGAATTATTCACCCTCTCCTCACCAAACATAGCTCCACAGACTATGCATACTTCACTCAAGATCATTTTTCGCTGTCTTTTGGTCGGTCTTCTTCAAAACCCGGAACAAAAATTCTCAAAACAGACGCATTTCAAAAAATGGGTGACAAATTTCCCAATATAAAAGTAACCACATCTTCACGATTGATCAGTATGGGCACCGTAACAGCCCAAAAGAATTGAACTTTTCCCCATACCTGGGAACCACGCTTTGTGCACAGTTTCCTTTAATCATGTCAAGGGCTCCTTAAGCCAAATAGTGAATGCAAATACGAAACAAATCACTGCTATGCTCCATCGTACAGGTTACAAGAAAGCGCATCATAGGCATTTACCAGTCGTTTTGACCCACTCCACCCTCAACAAATGTTTTTACTTGGTTCAAGGTGCTAACTGGCGTAACGAAAATTGTGACAGTATTTTGCCCTTTGTGTTACCGAATGACGTTTATGTTTAAAATCTGATGACTCAGCTCATCTGTCTTATCGCTTTGAATTTTAATTTTGTAGAATTAAACTAAAAAATTAAATTTTGATATACATTTGTCCACAACTGAACATGCTTTTACCAAGAGTTGTGAGCAATGTATTTATAGACTGTTGTGAATAGGGCACTATAAAAACATGATTATCAGTAAAGACAAACACATCGTCAGAATCTCAACGTGCTAACTGGCGTGACGAAAATTGTGACAGTATTTTGTCTTTTGCGTTACCGAATGACGTAATGTTTAAAATCGGATGACTCAGCTCATCTGTCTTATCGCTTTGAATATTTTGTTGAATTAAAATTAAAATTTCAAAACAAATTTTGTCCACAACTGAACATGCCGTTATCAAGAGTTGTAAGCGAAGCATTTATATACTGTTGTGAATATGGCACTATACAAACATGATTATTGATCTGGAGAAATTAGTAAAAAGCGAAGTCGTCGCTTTATCTCAAACACGTTAAAGCATGTCTTATGACATAATCGTTAAATCTGGTTTCCTCTTCCGCAGTCAGCAAGTCAGTGTTTCAAACTCTAAAATCGAACAAATCGGTTCAAAATCAAAAGTAAAGCAGAAAAATTAAAAAGACTAACTGGTATATCCTTCTGTGCCGCTTATACTATCCAAGAAGATCCAGCCTCGTGTCGTAATTCATTTCCCACCTGCCAATAACCTTTCTTAACGTTGACAGCTAGACATTTTCAAGTAATAAACATAACCACGTGCACAACAACATACATCAGAATTTTCCTTTCATAACCTTTACTGAGAACGATTCTATCCTTACGATGTCTCGGCAACACTTTGGTCCCACCAGCATCAACAGTGCCACTGGACTTCACCTCCTGTTATTATCAGTCCTCCTTGCTTTCTTTCACTTAAGTATTGCACAGATATTTCAGTCCGGTCAAAACCAACACTGCTCAGCGGAAGTGTCCTTCTATACCTACGATACTTTTTATGTGGACCCTTGTCCTATCGTGCGTGTGTGTGTGTACTAATCGATGGGCTTAACTGCAGAATACGTCATCCCATCCCATGAGCCATAGCGAAATACACACCTTGTGAGCCTTACACGACATATTTTGACCGACCAAACCAGTCGACGCTCTTGACACGACTGCTCTAACTCGACTTCGTCGGTTAAAAATCGAAGGTTATGATGTTAGGAAAAGAATTAGAGTAAAATAGCAAGCTTTTTTCCTGCAATTATTTTTAGTTCACAGTGAATGCAATTTGCATACTGTACTGCGGTCTCAAATAAATTGCGCGAGAACAAATCAAACTTTTTCTCGCACTTTATCCTTCGATTAAAATTAAAATTAAAATAGTAAATGAAACTCACATAAACTCAAAGTCAATGACAACTTTAAAAAAATTTGTACAAAATATTGAATGTAGTCTGATCAAAAGCGCATCAAATTTGCATAACGTGTGAAATCTGACCTTTTCAATGAACGTCGCATGGTATGTAACGCAACAATTTCACATGTGTCTCGATGATATCTGCTTTGATAGAGGGGCTGAAAACCCTTTGCTGGGATCTACAGTATTGTATTTGAGCAAAACAATCGAAGAAAAGCCTACGATCGCTTTTCTGACCGATCTACTGGCAAGTGAACAGCTTTCAGCCGTCATGTTAACATAAACATTTTACTGACCATGACCATTGAAATGTGTCTCCGGCGTGTTGATTGAGTTGAACGTGTCTGTTTACGAGTGAATCATCGTCCTTAGATAAGTCGTTTTTGACGAGTTTTTCTTGAAGGGACTAATAACCACACCAAACTGGAAGTTACTCTATCCTGAAAACCCCGTATGCCTTCGGAACTCCAGTCCAATGAACCCCCCCATGTCCTCAGAATTCCAGTCGACGTAACCCCCCCATGTCCTCGGAATTCCAGTCGACGTAACCCCCCCTCCCCTTCGGAATTCCGAGATGCCGCCCGTGGTATGGGTATGGATATTTTCTGGAACCATCCATTAAATCACATTAATTTCAATTACCCCAACAAAAACAAACAGTGAACCCATAATAAGGTACACGTCTTCTGTATCGTACAGGTAGTTACATTTTCAGTCATAGTTTCCCAGCTTTTAGCCTAAATGTTACCAAGATTATACCAATAATTGTAAGTGGTGGTATATAGCATTGTGCAGGTTCCAGAAAATATCCATACTCCCCCCACGGAAGGTTTTTCGTTTTGCACCCCTCTCTCCCCAAGAAATTCCAGTTTAGCTTCATACATTGCTTGTAAAATTTTCAATTGGCTTTTGAGACCCCCTCCCCCTAGGAACTACACATTTTAAAAAGATATTATCTGGTATCAAACAAAACAGTGTCGCATAAGATACATAACCATAGGCGAAAGTTAATATCCAACACACACCATACCCAGGTCTTTAATTAAGTATCCTGCAACCCTGTCTGCTGCCCAGGGACCCATTTCTGATAAAGTTTCCTGGCACTCCTTCAGGTGCCTCAGTGCAGACTTTGAATACCACTGTGCATTCCGCAATGGTCCCTTATCATCTGGCACCCTCCATTTTTGAAGAAACTTCAATCCTGAATTTAGAACTTCTTGAAGTTTCTCAATTAGGTTAACTGAATTGCTGTCTATGCAGTTTTTTGAGAATGTCATGATCTCTTCCTTGGGCTTGGCAGCAAACTTCTCAATCTTTTCATCTTGACTTGTCTCACATGTTGACCTCAAGGTACATTCCAGCTCTCTTATTTCAGATTCTATATTCAATGGTTTGACTTTTTTGTTCACCACAGAGGCTGTCAACCCCATGACCTTAGGATAATCGTCCTTTCTGCAGTCACAAAAATGCTGCATAATCTGCCGATAAGGATGGTTGTTGCCCTTGGCATGGTGGCATTCATCAAAGATCAGGAGATTGACTTGCGAAAGTTTTACGTAATCTTTTTCCAAAAGATCAAGAAATATCTGTGCAGTCATTACAAGGACATTGTTTTCACTGAACTCTTCTTCTGTCCACTTGTTTTTGTCCCAGGAGTCAACATCCATCTCTCCAACATAATACTTGACCTTCAAATCTGTGTGGTTACCAATAACTTTAGCTTGCTGGATGGCTAGAGGAACTGAAAATAACAACAAACGCAGAAAAAAAGAATTGTAAGGCTTGAGTATGTTTATAAGGTTGTGTATATACATATAAACGTATCGGAAGAAAATGAAAAGTAAGCTTAAATAGCATCATCGCTGGAAGTAAGCTCATATTTTGCATTGTTCATGCAGTTCATAGAATGTCCTCTCCCTGGTTGACATATCATTCTATTGTTCATGATTCAAGAAGCTTTGACTCCAGAGAATGAAGCTTCAAGATTAAATTACAGATCAAACAAGGCAGTTTTGCAAGGTTAAGGCAAGTAAAGACATATAGCAACAAAGCCATTCACAAATGCGGCCATAATACATTGTCTACATTCAATGAGCTTCAATGCAAAGGACTCACCCGATACCTCCTCCCACAAAACACCTCCCCTCCCCGGCCCGTTGTGTACAAAAAATGTCAACCAGAGAAACTCAAACCTGTATTAACAAGGAAGAAAGTTCTTTTTCCGCCATTTTTGTAGGTTTCTCTGACTTCATGAGCGAGTTCCTTAATCTGCATGACACTGATGAATGTCTTCCCCGTTCCTGTTCCGAGACAAACGATTGTATTCCTTTCCTTGGCTCGCTCAAGTAGTTCAACTTGATAGGGACGAGCGCTCATTGTTGCTTCCGGTTCGGCTTGGACTTCGCTTTTGTAGGGCCGTGACGAACTTTTTTCGCTGTCTTTCTGTTCCATGGTTACAAATTTTAAGTTGCTGTAATCTCGAAGAGGACACAAACGAGTATACTAAGGCCCGCCGAGTAACTAATTCAGGAAAGGTGCTTCACTATTTTTTCGAGAATATTCATCCACTCGACTTGTAATTCCGAGAAACACCTGCATAATAGGTTCGAACAATGCATCATGGTAAACAGTCTGCCCACGTGCTTTTGTTTGATGTATTTTATTTTTACAACAACTGAGCGAATTCTCGCTCGCTGACTGGTTAATTTTTATTGTCAATAAGGAAGCAATCAGCAAATGTTTTGTCAAACTTTTCAGCGCTGCATTCTTGATGAGGCGAGAATTTTACCTCAAATCTAGAAGTCTTCAACGAGGAAATCAAGTAAAATGTATGGGTTAAAACTGAAGAAACCATTGCAACCTTAGAGCGAGAAGATGAGGATGTTTATTGAGGATTCAGACCTGAAAATCGAATTTTTCCTTGCATTGCTGGCCTATTCTTACTAAAGTTTTAATTTACGAGCCTGTGATTCTCCGAATTACAGGGATGAAATTCAGATTCTGCAGCAATCGCATCTTGAGGGGAGAGGAACGGTTTAGGGAGGAGGGAGAAACGGCCCAAAAAGTAGGGGGAGGAGGGAGAAAGGACGCAAAAAAATAGGGAGACGGGAGAACCAGCATGAAAAGGGAGAAGGGAGAATGTCTTAAAAAACATGACATGAGTCATTTAAGCCTTAAATAGATCTTGATATAAGAAACTGTACGGATCTGTTCCCCGTTAAACAATTATATCGACAGAAGACTGGGTGGACCCTGGGTATCCACGACTATTTTGAGCCCGTAAGCTCAGGTGTTTGCGGTATTTTGAATGGTCTCTTTTGTTATACAATTTTCGCTAGAGGTCGCTAGGGAATTTTTTCGCTTCATTGTTTGGCCATTTCAAGATATTCTGATTGCCCGTGAGGGGGAGAAGTCAAATCGGAAAATCGTGAGACGTTGAGTTAGTGTTCGTCAAAGTGTGAGATTTTGGAGGTCTGCGTGGTTCGAGGATCAGGGTCAAGGGCAAGGCCATAGTGAGTTATGCTTTCCGATTCGGTGATGCCATTAGCTTCCCAGAAATGTAAAACAATACGCAGCAACCTAATTTAAAAAATATATTTTTTTTATTTTTGACCTTGGAATCGCACTTTCGGCATTAATGTCATGGTCTGCCATCAATAATGGCGCCATGTTGTGATCTTTATAGCAATTTGGCTGTCACTCAAACATTGACATGCTCTGGTTGTCTTTTTGGCACTGTGTCACGTGAGACTCCGAAGCCTTTTTGTGCAAAAATAATTCTACTTCAAATTGCTCAATAAGAATAGTTTGAAGAGAAGTCAGTAAACTAGTAAACTAAACTGACTGACAAATATGTAATCGTACCTAACACATTTTTCGTTTTAAGATCTTCATGGATTTCGTTTACTGGTTGATTTTGCGTTACCTGTATTCTTTAATGTACAAATCCTAACTTTTTCACGCTCATCAACAAGCAATAAAAATTTCTAGTTCAGCCACAAACAAAAAAGTTGCAATTTAGGTAAACTGGCTTAAGGCACTAGAAAATTATCAGATTTACTGACCAAACCCTTGGGATGTTGCTTTGCTATAAAGTATGTAAAAGTAATTCTCATTTTCCGTGTATTAATTTGCTGGCCTCGAACTGTATTCATAGGTAAGCTGGTACTACATGTTAAATCTAGCAGTCTGTAGGTATTCAAAGTCTTCAATGAGCACAAAGTTCTTTAGTAAAGTCACAATATTGGAAAGAATTTAGACTGCAAGTGTAGTGTTACGTAATATAAACCCGTTTAAGCACTAATCAGGGAGAAAGGTGAAAAATCAGGGAGAAGGGAGAAACGGCCAAAAAAATTAGGGAGGAGGGAGAAAAATGAGTTTAAAAATAGGGAGATAAGATATTTACCTACCCGTTCCTCTCCCCTCCATCTTCCATTGACTTCTTTCCTTCGTTTGAAAATCAGTTTTGGCCTTTTGTTACTGTAAAAAACAACTTGACGTCAGTTTTTTATGCGTCTGTCCTCTTATTGCAGGGACCGCGCGGCCTATTTTAAAGTGGGAGGACTAACTCGATCGGCGGGGTATGGTGGGGGGGGGACATCCCCACGCGAAATTTTTCCCCTTTTAGTGACTAACAATGCATCTAGGGCGGCCAAGTGTGTTAAAAGTTGTCAGTTTATACCCATCATATAGAACATGCGCAACATAAATTGGAACATGGAAACATATGGACCATGCACAATATAAATTGATTGAAGTATATAGACCCATTAGTAAAGGTACAAAGCTAAACTAAGGGTATCAAACTCTTCAAACTATCAGTGATTAATAATGTTGATACTTAGTGCACGTTTTGGTGGTCTAATCCGGAATAGAAGACAATATACAATAAGTGTTTTCTCAGTATGGACACTATTCCTGTCCTTCAGTAATGTATCCACGATAGCAAAATGACGGAATGCGGTCGGAATGTTTTGGTTTATTAGAATAGGAAAATCACATTCTTTTAGGGATTCAGTATTCTGGATTCTGTTCTTCCTAAACCGGAACAGGAATAGCCAGGATAGTCCCAAAATAATGCGCCTGAGCCTGTTCTTTCATCTCTGAACACATTTAAGTCGTGTCCGGCAAGTGCAAACCTTGACGTATTCGCATTTAAGATCTTAAACTCAAAAACATTTTTCTTAAAACTTGTACAAGCAAACCTGTTGTCATCTGATTACAGAATAAGGCCATCTAAGAAAGCTATATCATGAGCTATATCATCAGCTATATCATGAGCTATATTTCACCAAAGTCAGTGTGTCGGTACAATCTTTTTTTTTATACAAGAACGTCAATTTTTTTTTAGCTGAGGCTGAACCGAAACCGAATGTTCTAATTTTTTTGGCGATTTGAGCCTGAAACGTTCTTAAACATGTTGTTGAAATTAATTGAATAGTATTTCAGTAAATCATAGTTCTGAGAGGGTCCTGAAGGGGTAAAATGGGAACTGGGATTGGCCTGTTTTTGTCCTGGGAAAATGGGATTTAGGTCACTGGGACTGGGATTTGGTAGCTGGGAATGGGAGAAAAAATGTCAAAAATGGGAATGGGATAAATATTTTGTAACCATGACCAGTCGAGACATCACTTATTTCCTGGGGTTGAGACATAAAAAAATTGTTTAAGCACCTTGTTCGTGTCAAGTTTTAGCATGTTTAGCCATCATGTTTTATTTTCCCCCGAATGGTCTCGATTTGCAGTCAACGATATTTGTGTACAGCGGTGCGTCTAAAGCCAAAAGTCTACAGGACATGCGTATTTCTCTGATACAAACAACTTGGCGGAAGAATCGGCGCTCTCGTGCAATACTCGCACTGTTGTCGTGGAAGTTAAATACTTTTCTACTCAAAATGTTGTCATACACACCGAGAACTGTAAACTGGAATTACCATTTTGTTGTTTTATTTTTTTCTTACTTTTGTAATGTATTGTAATATCTGTAGCAACTTTTGCGAACAGTGCAATAAATAAAAAATCTGAAATCTGGGGCCCGTTTCTCAAAAGTCCCGATAACTTTTCGGGCCCGGAAAGCTATTTTATGTCCGCGATGTTTACATTATAGACTCAGATTTTGTTGGTTTTAAAAGCTGAGCAATAAAATTCTAAGTTGATAAAACAAGTCGGGCTGATATGCGGGCCAAAAACTACGCCAACGTACTATAGATTTTGACTTTAAAATATAGCTCCGGGTCCGAAAAGTTACCGGGACTTTCGAGAAACAGGCCCCTGAAATCTTGTTCAAGGACCCAGATGGAGAGGAATATTCGTAGAATGTGTGGCATAGAGGAATCGAGTAGACGAAGAGGATTTGCAGATTTTGCTGTCGAAGTGTTTTACATCGACTTCATTGAGGTGGGAAGTTCACGAAAAGCCTCCTTCGTCCTAAGAACTAAAGATTAATTGGAAATGTTCCACAAGAGTTCGTGCACTTCACTTTCTGTTAGAGTGATTCAACGTGCAGTCACATTTCAGAAAGGCTCTGTAAATATCGTGTTACAACAGAACTTGCCGTCTGTGCCAAAAACGAACGACCCACAGCCATCTACTTCATCGGAAATTCAACCGCAGAAGAAGAAGTAGGCAGCAGCGTACTACACACATCCAAATTCATATTACAAACTGGCAACATCGCATGCAGTTTCCTTACCTAGCATCAAAATTCCAAAGCCAACCTCACAGGAGATAACCAGAAACGAGGAAGCTGAAATGAGGGCGTGGGCTAAAATGCATGGTTAATCCGTCAGACAACGAAATGTAAGACAAGCCCGGGAGGGGCACTCAGCAGATTCTCGGGTTGGGAGGTGCGGCCCGGGTGTTTAAACCCTGACCCTGTTTAAGACAAAAATCTCTGATTTTGCTACCCTGTTAAAGACAGATTTCATAAAAAAATGCGCATTTTTCAGGTAGACCCCCGCCTTAAGACAGATTTCAGATTTTTTGTACCCTGTCTAAGATATTTAACTCAACATCATACCCTCCTTACGGCTAGAATGGACTAGTCAGAGACTGTTTCTTATTTCAATATGCTGAACATTGGCAAACTGGTAAAAATTTGGCTTTTTGTGAGGGTTCTGCAGTTAATGAATATATAAGGTCGTGTAACGATACCCTGTTTAAGACAAAAATTGATGAAATCGATACCCCGTTCAAGACAAAATCCTCTGAAAACCATACCCTATCGGGCCGCACGTCCCTGTTAAGGCCATATAGGGGAGTACCCCCCCGGAAGACAAGATAACACAATGGACATGGCGGGCACTTTACCTCTGAACTTATATGAAACTGAAACGGTCCTGAAACAAGTGATGAGCCCCGTAACTCAGATAAGGATGTCAGTTTACCACCAAAGTCTCCTAACAACGAAGAGGTAGACAGCTTTAGTGCTAGTGACAGTGACAGTGACTCCGAAGAAGAGGTTGTCAGCGCTCTACAAACAACACTGAGAATGATCCGTCCGACCAGGCTTGGAAGAATAAGAACACTTACAAGTCGAATGACAGATTTCCTGCAGGCAGGAATGACAGGAATGTGAAGTGGCATGAACTTGTTACCTAAATCATCACTATAACTTCCCTACTTCCACGTTTTACCAGTCTAAACGGATCCTACCGTCTTCAGAACATCTTCGCAAATCCTAGTGAATTTTTGGGCCTTTGTTGGGTCGTATTTAGAAGCCGTAATTTTGCGGATGCTAAGAGAAAAGAGCTCGTTTGTATGACACTGGGATTTTTTCTGAATTCTGCTAATGGGAATGGGATTTGAATACTGGGAAGTGGGATTTGAAAAAAAATTGGGCTGGGAAATGGGATTGGTACCCCCCCTTCAGGACCCTCTTCTGAATGAAAGAAAGAACAAATAGATCAAGTTCTATCAATTTCTTGAAAGGTGTACGTGTTTCAGGTGTTAAAATTAAAATTCTAGCATTTTAGGCTCAAATAGGCTGTAAATTACTCTAACCAAATTATGACACTGTAGTTTATTCTCACATATCTTATTGTACAAATATGAAGACAACGTAAAGGCGTTCTTAACAAAATCTTAGCCTTGGTATGTTCTTAGCATGTTCTTAAAATTTTGGCCACTCCCAGCCTCGACGTTCTTAAAAAAAAAGGTTCTTATATAAAAAAAAAGAGTGTATGTCCTGACTGCTGCATGAATGCCTTATTTCTCATCGTTAGGAGCGAAAGAGATCTTTCGGCAAAACCTTTGGCAGCTATCCTAGTTGCAAAGTTTACCTGCATATAGAGAAGCTTGAAGAAGTGACGTTGATTTTCAGCAAAGATCAAAGCACGCCGTTGCCGTTAATCCTATCTGGAGACAGACTGCAGTTCCTAATGCCCGGCCAGAAAAAATTAACGAGACGGTCGACAAAAGTTCGTACTCTTTAAGAGCAGAAGGGAGTCAATGAGAGCTCACGAGAGTTAGAGGCCAAACGATAGCGTAGAATGTCAACTTCCGTCGATTGCAATTAAAAGACTGAACAGATTCAAACTCTTCGAGATACAAAAAATGAAAATGATGTGAACTGCGGAAATACAAATGAAACTACCACTGCGATGTCACATCTTCATTTCATTTCCTCAAGATACAGTTCCTTAGAACGCACGTGAGTTTCAACTAAACAAGTCAAATGGGAGCAAGGCGATTTGAATTATTGTGGGCGGAGTATTCCGTTTCTGTTTGGTCCATAGGAAAATAAGATCCAACTGGGGAAAACCAAGTACTCAGTTAACCCTGAAACTAAACACTGACTAATGAATTTTCCAACTTTTTTTAAATTTTTCTTTCTTTTTTTATTTAAAATTTTTTTTTGGCACCAAAAGGTGGGGGGGCTAAAGCCCCCTCAGCCCATCCCTCGCGCAGTCCCTGTATTGATGATAAATTTTGCGGTTCGTGGATCTACAACACTTTGACAATGTTATGAGGAAATTTATCATTAATGAGAGGACAGACGCATAAAAAACTGACGTCAATTTGTCAACTAACAAGAATTTCTAAAGAATTTACAGGCGGCGGATAGTCTCTCACCCACCCAACCGCACCCCCCCCCCCACCCCTTCCCCTTTTTCTAAGGAAAAAAAGGTTTCTTTTTTAAAAAGCAACAGCGACAATCTCCTATTATTAAAATCACATATCAGCTAAGACCACGCAAGGCTATCAATCGCGAGTTGTTGACAGGTAACTTGATATAATACGGGTTTTGTTAAACGGTCACGAAAACGATAACAATTATTGTAGTCTCCTACAATCTGGGTGCACTGTCACGATCTGTCACCGTATTCCTTTTGAACACACGTTTTATAAACACGTCTGTAGCGATTCTAACGTATTTTGTCAATACTACCCTGAAGTTTTCTGCGATCTTAGATGGAAAATTAAACTCAACTTACACGTAAAAGATCTTCAGTAAAGTTCATGTTATTATTTATTCACTAGCCGGTATGTCAGATATTTCAAACCTGATAAAATCTATCTATTTGGGTCATAAAAACAGCAGTAATCCCAAGTAATCACTAAGCTTTGTAAACGCTGCCCCTTATATGAACGAAATGTCCTCAAAAACAGCGAAATAAACATTTCAACGCTCACCCTTTACTTAAGTTGGATACGCCGCAAAACCCAAAAAGAGGAAATTAGACTCCTTTCTAACGTTCATTTTTTCCTAACTAACACTACTTCAAACAGAAAAGTAAAACAGACTTTTAACATTGGCTTTCGCTGACCTGCTTTGCACAATTAGCAGTATGTAATGAACTTTAGTAGTTCGTGGTTTCCGGTGACCTGTTATGGACAATTTGCACTTCCGGTATGTAAGGAAGTAAATGTATGTAAACATATTATATTATGGACGTCCGACACGATCTGACACCGTATTCCCTTTAAAAACACGTTTATAAACACGTCTACAGCGATTGTAATGTATTTTGTCAATACTACCCTGAAGTTTTCTTCGATCTTACGTGGAAAATTAAATTCAACTTAAAAAGATCTTCACTAAAGATCATCATTGTTTATTCCCTAGTATGTCCGGTATTTGATAGATTGGATTTCCAACCTGATAAAATCTATGTGTTTACGCCATTATAACATCAAACCCATTGTTCAAAAGGCCGCGCGAACTCAAGAAGTAACTGACGCACACGACGACAACGAATACGAAAAAAAGTGCATTTTACGAGTCGGCGTGACGTGCGTTACCGCACGTGCGCCGCCTAACTATCGATTTGTAACTTCCCTGGAAGGGGGGCCGGCAGGCAGTGTGTGCGACCTACGATCTCAATGCATTATTGTCACACGTTTTCAAGATGGCGGACTCAGTTCCTCTTTGTAACGCTGTGAGGAGTAAGGGATAAGTTGAAGTTGATTTTTGTCGTTCACTTGAAGCATATCGACTCAAGAACATATGAAATAGACTCGTATACAATTAATTCATTTGAATAAGACGTTATTTTTTGGAAACAGTGTTAATAGTGTCGTATTTTTCAAAAAGATTAATAGCATCTAATTTCGTCTCCTCAAAACGCCGTGAAGTTCCTTCCACTCAGCTGGTTATTTTAGACTATTCCTTGCCTGAACTTATTCAAAAAGTATACCAAGATATTGCTTATGAAAAGCAAGAGTTAATAGGTTCACCGCACCCCATTGCACCCCTCACCGTTTAGCTGGGAATTGCGTTTGAAGTTGACGCTTTTTGAGCTATTTTGTCTACAAAATAGCCTCATAGTCGGCATGCAGTCTCAAGTTTGTGGGAAGGTTGGTTCTTTGGTTGGTTGGTTGGTTTTTGGGTGGACCATGGTCGGCATTCCCGATGAATGTCGAATTTTACCGAAAGGCTAGTTGTCGGGGTCGGAACAAAAATGCAGATGAGAACGCACGGAAAATTCCACTACTAAGGCGACACGACGAAAGTGTCCGGATTTCATTTGTTTGACGTTGGATATTTATATATCAAAGAGAAATGGCTGGTTTCCTTGTGGTAGACTTCCTTAGAAAACGAATCGTCAGCACAAACCTGGTTTAAACGTGAGTGGAAGCGAGTTCTAGTAAATAATTCGTGGGTTATCTGATATTTATGATGTTCGGTCTAGGAAATATTTGTCAGCTTCGTTTGTTTTGGCAGATAAGAATTGGAACAAATCCTTTGTACGCATGTGCATAACTTACGTTTGGAGTTGTACGGTTCAACTTTATAGTGTGAGAAATAACGTGACTTCTGTGCAGGGATATCTCATAGTAAATGATGGTAAATAGATGGTAGGTACACTGCATGAAATAACAAATATAAGGTGGTATAATGCGTCCGTATACATAACGTATACGGAGAGAGATACTGAAGTATAAGGACATCGATGTATAAGGACTGTGCAATGAACAGTATACGCTTGATTCCTTACACTAGTGTATACTACAGCTTACACATAACCGTACACTAAGTGTTAGGGCATCGTATATTCGTTATTTTACCAAGTGTCTAAACCTTTTAATTTACCAGTCTACTATTGATAAATATAATTTTGACGTGGTAAATTAGTGAATGGTATTTTCTGCTATAACTTTTGTGATTGTTTTGTCCGGACACAAGGGCATACTGTTTCGTACACCCTTGTATCCTACAAATTCCCTCCTTTGACAAGCATTACAATGCAGGAAATTTACGGCGAATCTGGGGCTACTGAACATATTTTTACCCTTAAACGTAACCGAAGCCTATTTTTTTTCTGTAACATTTTTGACAATTCTGTCCGGTCACAAGTGTATACCAGAGTATTTACGCACCTTTAACGTTCTTTACGCATCTTTACCCACAGCTCTTTGCGTTCTTTACGATTATTTATTCTTCTTTACGCGCAATTCCTAGATATTATAATTTCCACTGAATAAATTTTTTTCGGAAGAACAAAAAGAAATAAAACATTTCCGCCCTTATGCTCGTCAACGATTTTCCTGCTGTATTTTGACCGACTTTGCTGTCAACATCTACAGTAACTTTACGCCTCTTTATATCTGTTTACGCGTCTTTACGCACCTCTCTGTACGTTCTTTACGATTCGTTAACCTTCTTTACGTGTAATTTATCTTCTAACGTACAAATCATCAAGAAAAGCTTTGATTTTATTTGCAAATGCAAGCCGTACGTACTGTAGTTAATGCGCTGCCTCTTCTTTTCTTGTTTACATAGGTAAATTTGCGTCTGTATCCACTCAGAAAGCACTTTTATCGGAGCCGCTATCTTTCCTGTTGAAAAGTATTTAGGGCTTTTTGTGTGTGCAAGTATTAAACTAGTCAGGGAGAAAGTGAGTTCCTTTAAGTCTATGCATAAACGCCTTGAACTGCGCATAATGGCAAAAAACCTCGATTTAACGAAGTGCCATGGGACTCAGGAAATTGGTTCGGTATATCGAGGGTTTGTTATATCGAGGTTCTTTTCCATACATTACACTATTACTGGGCTGAAAAATATCGTTTATACCGAGGACTTCGTTACAGGTTCCACTGTATGCCTTTCTTCCATTCCCCACAGCGCGGCTTCATGGGAACTGGAAACGAGGTGACACGGTGGATTTGATCAGCGGTTTCCGTGTTAGCGTCAATTGTGGCGTCCATTTTGAAATTACGCGAATGTGTGATATTTCTCCAACGTCCTCAAAAGGTAACAGGAATTCTCTCCATTTTATATCTGGAATATTGCGCTAGATGGCCTTCGAAGACAACAAAAAGTTTCTTTCCAACATATTGGTGATCTTCGAACTGTTATTGATGGCACAAAGCTTCGTAGAAGGACTATGGCTCAGGCAAATATGAAATCCACATGACGCCGTGATGTGGTGACTATGAGAATTCATGGAATGAAAAGGCGGGATATTTGAACTTGAAGACGCTTCAATGGGGCTGGCAAAGCTTTTCTGTCCTATGTTGAGTTGGATTTCCTCGCTGGCTGAAAGTAAATACAGATTACCGAGGTAGGCCGTCTTTGTTTCAAACTAATGCGTGGTTCAATTCTACCTGTTACCATGCCCCCCCCCGGGCATACTCCCGGGGATTTGCAATTTTTTTCTCACTTGGCAGTCTATTCCCCACCCCCGGGCACGCAGAAAGAGACGATTCCCAACCCCCGGGACTCCTCACCGACCACAAATACGTTGTTTTGTGTACAAAACATAAATGACGATATTGATTTCCGTACAATGGCAAAACCGGACGTTTTGACAAGAACTTAAACGCTTTTCTACAGTTTATTGAACGAAGGACACTACATCACAGGTAGCCCAAGCTCACTATTTTAGGCCTTCAAACACAGTAATCCAACCCTCCTGTCGAAGATTATAAGAGTTTGTATGGGAAATCTTTCTTTCACTTCTAAAACCGAAATAAAATTGCCTACAAAACTCACCTTTTTCGTTTTCTTGTAGTTTCCTAGTATATCCCCCCCCCCCCCCTTTAATTAAGGTTAATTTGGCGCCTTTCCGAGCGGGCCAACTTATCAGCCCCAGCACGTACACGAATATAAGAGTTTGTATGGAAAATATAACGCGCGCTAAAAATGTGCTTAATGTAAAATAAAGTTGTCTTTTTAACTCACCTCTGGCTCATTCATGCATTTCTCAGTGTTTTTACAGCGGTTTAGGCCTCGAAGGATCAATAAAACACCTCTCTGAGCGAGACGCTTTTCCACCCTGAGAAGCGTAGAGAGAAGCGAAGCGAAGGTTGGAAACCTTCTCCTGACCGTTGACGGTTTCGGGGACGATAAATCCCGTTGACAGTGCACCACGGGGAAAATTCCACCAGCGACAGATTTGTAGATAAACAACGACCTTTCTACGTCGTTCGCATTGCCAAATTCCTATTTTGAGAGACGTAAATGGTCAATTTACTCAGCAGTTCTACGGCATGACTACGCACGGACCGGGCTGCCCTGCAACGGACTCCAACCGTCAAGTGGCAAATTCAAACCAACGCGGGGCAGGCACAGTGAAATTTTACCAACCGACAAACGTCAATTTGAAGCCTAAGTGCAATGGGCACAGTAACATTTGTCGCTTCTCAAATTGCGGCTCCAGGAGTTAAGTGCTGGAGGTAATTAACCACAACATCACGACTGTTAACGAGATGACAGACGACCTTTGCTTTATATCCGAGGAATCACGTCGGTGAATATTTTTGCCAAGCCGTCGTTACTCCAATTTACGCAGTCACTTTAAAAAAAACTGTTGTTTTTGTAATGAACGAGACAGGCTTAGAATAAGGCAGAAGTCAAATTTATAAGTAGCTGTAGCTAATCTGAAGCCTTGTACACAGAGAGCTGTAATCATAAGTTTATTAATATTTATCTAACATTAGGCAGAAAGTAACGCAAATTACAACTGAGTTGATTGCTTATTTTTGTACGTGCTTGTTTCATTTCGTCAATTTTAGAATTACAGTGATTCAAAAATCCTCATTTTCATTTAAACGCTTCAGCTTGGACAACATCGTTCAAAAGAAGACTGGTAAATATAAGAGTAGCGAAGAGATAAGTACTGCTCGGTTTTAAACCGTTTCCGTAAAATTGCCGTTAATCTGACTTAAGCTTGCAAATTTGTGTTTGCTGTGAGCGATTTGTATTTGCTGTGAGCGATTTGTATTTTGATGTGAACGATTTGTATTTGATGGGAATGATTTGTAATTTGCTGTGAGTGATTTTTAATTTGCTGTGAGTGATTTGAATTTGATGCGAGTGATTTGAATTTGCTGTGAGTGATTTTTAATTTGCTGTGAGTGATTTGATTTTGATGTGAGTGATTTGAATTTGATGTGGGCATTTTGTTTTGATGTGACACTTGTGGGCCACCGTGCCTGTGAGATCTTGAAACTGCAGAAAATGAATGGTTTTCTATCAGTCAAAGAACAACTGCTTTGTGGCTCGTTTTTTAAACACATTCATCGCACAAGCAAGCAAATGCTCGTGAGATTACACGTATGTAGTTCCACAAAAATATCCATAGCCACCCCGTGGATGGTCACTGGAAATTCTGCGGGGGGGGGGGGGTATCAAAAGCCAAACTTTTAAAGTTAAAGTGGAATTTCCTGAAGAGTGGGGGTTCGAACCGAAAAACCCTCCGTGAAATTAAAAGGGTATGGATATTTTCCGGAACCACGCTTTTCACGTGTGCTTGTAGTTGTTGTATTTATGTCAAGTGAAATTATAAGCTGCTGGACTACAGTGAAACCTGTATTTAGCATACCCCATATTAAGCGGACACCCTGTATTAAGCAGACATGAGCGTCAGTGTAAAACAAACCTGTATTTAGCGGACATCTCTATTAAGCGGACACTAGCGAGAGTCCTGTTGGTGCCCGCTTCATACAGGTTTCACTGTAATTCAACCATGTGGAACCATCAAGTTGTCTTCTAGATTAATTTTATTCTCTTTACTTGCTCAAACGTATCTTACACTTGTGTGGTATATGTGACTCTGAAATAGGAAGTAATGGCAAATTGCGTCAGTGTAAAACAAACCTATATTTAGGGGACACCTCTGTTAAGCAGACACTAGCGAGAGTCCTGTTGGTGTCCGCTTCATACAGGTTTCACCGTAATTCAACCTTGTCGAACCATCAAGTTGTCTTCTTTATTAATTTTATTCTCTTTAATTGCTCAAACCTTTCTTACACTTGTGTGGTATATGTGACTCTGAAGTAGGAAGTAATGGCAATTTGTTTAAAAAATGTCATTGAGATAAAAATAAGGAGATACAGAACAGGAACCAGAGTTATTCTGTAACTGATACAATGCAATACATATATGTTATTTACCGGCCGGGAGGTCCGTATAGGGAAAAACTGTGCCCGCGGTCTTGAGTACGGCCGAGGGCCGTACTCAAGACCAAGGGCCGTACTCAAGACCAAGGGCACAGTTTTTCCCTATACGGACCGACCTAGGCAGGTAAATAACATATTTATTTTTTTCCCAACATTTGCGAGTTTGCAGATCAATTTTGAAAGGTTGTCAGAACGTGCGTAAGTTTCACTGAGTCAGATGGCAGGAAACCGTGGAGCGAATGTAATCATAAACACTTCAAACTTTTTTAAAACTTAAGTGTAGTAAATATTTTCGACTACAAACTATCGTATCAACACGGAAAAGGTTGTTTTTCAAGAACAGACACGCACATGGAAAATCCTACCCAGCATAGGGATAAACAACCCAATTAAATACTTATAATTAAGCTTAAGCTTACTAAAAACAAACACAAAGGACTCAATCGTTAGGACAGGTTTAATTGCCCTTGCGTAAAAAAATGAAAGAGAATAATACTTCCAAAAACATTTCTGTTTAGCCTAATTACTTTCTTTTTATGTTTTGCTTCGTACCTGTAAATGTATGTGCTGGTTCTTTGGATATAAACAATATTTAATTATTTAGCGAAATCGTTCGGTTTGATCTCAGTTTTAACCAAAGCGAACGGTACGCTGGCTTTTAAGCTTATCTTCATTTACGACAGATGAAAAAGCAAAATTCCAGTTTAAGCCTGCACAATTTCTTGAATGAAAATATACCGAACCTCGTTAATTTAAGAGAAAAAACTGAAAAACGAAGTCATTAAAGTAAATATCGAAGTCAAAAGGCATTGTGGTGAAAACTAAAACTGCTGTGTTAAGTGAATTCAACAACAAACTCACCAACCGCCATGCTAAGCTACGCAAAATTAAAATGAGTACTTGCCTTTTGAAGGTATTTCAAGGTCTTTTATTCCCCTCCTTGTTGAACTTTCCATTTACAACCCACACAAGAATTGTGACTTGCCAAAAAAGTCGCATCTTTGAGCCGTAAATAAAAAAATTCTCGAGTTCAACCGAGGTGTGTTGTTTTTCAACTTTCACTCAATGGGATAAAAGAAATCTAATTTAAAAACAGTTAACAATTCATTTAAAAATGTGAAAATGATGAAACTGTTAATTTACTGCAGTTTCAAGGTCTTGCTTGTGGTTGGCCAAAGCAAAATCAACATTCACAGTTTGACTGTGGTATGGGGTTGTTGAAGCAATCAAGTTTGGAAAGCGTGAGAATTGAGGAAGTAATCATTTTGTTCCCTGAATGGGATTTTGGGCTAGCAATTAAAGTTCAAATGGCGATTGAACACAATTACCTGGAAGCAGGCTTCCCTTCAAAGGGCTGCTCAGTCACCTTGCCCCATTGCCAAGGTACCTCCCACAATGTCACCCCATCACAGAAAAAACACAAATACCTTGTACACTGTATTAACATAGATAGCCCAAGAGGCAGTGTACATGTAATAGCAATGTTCTGAATCAATCAATGAGGAAACTTTCTTAAGGGACAGTAACTGTTGCTTCATGATTATTAAAACCCGAAAAGTAGGTAAGTTTGCATTGAGTCAATCAAAATTTCCAATGAGTTGAATCATATCCATAAATACCTTTTTTCTTGTTGCACTTATTCATGGACTGTTTGGTTCTACAGTAATGTGAAATTGACCGAGGGGCAGAGAAACTTTTAAGATTTCAATATTTATTGTTTCGTGTGAATTATAAGGGTTTGGGGGGGGGGGGGGACTTGTTAATAATTTATTCATCAAATTGTGCCTGGTATTTTCACCTGGGTTACAGTATGTTAAACTTCAGTTTCAAAAACTTTATGTCAGGGCAGTTGGAGAGGGAAAAATAAAAATGATGTGAAAAACCACACATGGAATGCAATGTTAGTTCATTTAGGCCATTTTATATTTCAATTTGTCTCAAGACTGGGTTTAACATGTGCTTTAAGTGACCAATTAAAGATCCATGTAAACCTACAGATGTAATTTCTTTGCTATGGCACGACACTTACACATCACCCATCACACTGCACACTTGGGCTTCCTATGGTATGCATTGCACGATTGTACTTCATTGCTCCTGGTTTATACAACACTTAAAGCAAAAAGACCCAAAGACCTGTGAAAACCAAGATTATTCAGCCTTGCTCTGGTCAAAACCTTAATGGAACCCATGCATACTACAACTTTGCATAATAAAGACTTGGTGGTAACTGGATATCTGACTAAAATTTTGTGGTTAACATTAAGTCCTGTGGTGCGGCTGAGTCATACTGGTGTGATTGACTTACATACCAATCTGTCACAGGTTTGACTCATAAAGGTCTCATGCAGTAACTGTGCATTTTGACTGTTACATGGGTTAATGTCTGTAAAGGAATACATTGCCCAAGAACACTGCAAGAGGCAAGAGTTTATTTACTACTGTCCTTTAATTCAATTCAACAGATTATGCACATCTCTGTGTTATCTTGAGTGGATGTACAAACAAGTTCAATCCCCATCCAAGAGAGGCTTAAAGGACATCTCATCACAGACCAGAAACTCTACAGCCACCTCGTTTTTTTTTTGCTTATGAATCATATATTTTCTCCCTGAAGGAAACATGAAGATGACAGTGCCGGAGCTACAGGGAGCCACTGTGACTTAAGTTACTTGTAGTAAAATTAATTTTAGTTTGATAATCATTGTATACATGCACAATTCAATTCTCTTACAATTAGTTTGTACCTTTTCAAGAATTCATACTTTAATTTTTTCTGTGTCACTATATACAGTGTAGTGCAAAGATTGTTCTTAATGATAAAAAAATGTATACATGTTACCTGTATATGCCCTGAAAGAGCTTCGCAAGTTACTGAGTAACAGGAGTAAATAAACAACCATTTGCCAAAAAAATCTGCTATTCTACGTAATATTCTGTAAGCCACCACTTTCATACAGTATTCATGTTACAATGTATACTGGTACGTAACCCAAAATTTTTATGGAAAATCCTGCCAATGATGTAAGAATCCGTATACCTGCCCTTCACACAATATCAGTACACTTCATACTTCGTGCAGTATACATAATAAATACGGACAAGTGTACTGACGAATAACGATGAATAACCATTAACGAGTGTAAGAATCCATATACCTGGCTTCCGCACCATATCCCTACACTTCATGCTTCATGCAGTACACATGAAAAATACGGACAAATATAATGACGAATAAGAAATCCCACCACAAGTGTAAGAGTCCGTATACCTACCTTCCATGCAACACCAGTATACCTCATGTTACCAGCAGTATACATGATGTATACTGACACGTGTACTGACGTATAAGGAATCCTGATACAAGTGTATAAGATCCTGCTATTTTCTGGGCATAGCCTGACGTATACTGATCCTTATACGGTACCTTATACATCATGCCACGTCCTTATATCCCCCGTATACATCTATGTATACTGACCGTATAACAGCTAAATAAGGGACCGTATTCAGATTATTTCATGCAGTGGTAGTTTGAAGGTATAAAAAGGGCAGAATCGTGAATTTCGAACTAAAACGAATTATTGTTCGCACGTTTTGGTAGGTTTTAAAATTAATGCCCATGCCACTCGATCACTAGGTCCGTCAAAGGCACTAGGTCGGCAAGGAAAAAGATTGTATGGGTGGCATAAACGTTGCTCGTACGTGCGACTAGCTAAGCGCAAAGTTAGAGGCGACTTCCCAGAGAAATGGGTTTCTGGTTAGCGGAAAGATCAGCACGACAATCAAATCAAATCAAAACAATTATCACCGCCAATACGAAGACAAAAACGCAATAGCTCCACGCAAGATTCGTTTCACAGTTTTATAGACAAAAAAATCGGTTATCATTTTCCAGATTAAAAAAAACGCATAAATTTACTCATTACCCGCTTCCTTTTAAGTTTCTCCCTTTGTTACACAACTCTAGCTGCCACGAAAGCCAATAAAAAGCGCCGAAAACGAACTTATGACAGTCTCGTGAAAGTCTCGTGACTCGCCATTGAACTTTGTCTCATCACTTGTTTGTACGTGACAAAGCACCACTTGTTTACACTAAACAGTAACCTGATCTCACGCTCAATCAACATAACACGTTCTTTGCACATGAAACGACCCACACCAAACATTATCACATGACTGCCGGGCCGTGCGATAAAATCCCCCCCACCCCCACCCCCACCCCCGGAGCTATTACAACAAAATTTGACCTTGACTTGATCACGTGTACTCCATGTGATAAAATTCACGTTGTTTACCACACAAGCGAAGCACTCCATTATTCTCGAATTCGCTCATTTTAAATTCCAACGATTCCTTCGCCCATTACCACCTCTCTACATAACAAAACATCCCTTAATATTATTTTCACCCAATTTTGCATCTTACTTTCACATCAAAATGCTCATGAAAACAAAATTTATTCGCTGAACACAACCACTGATTCTACCTTGCATTTGCATACATTCTGAGATCACATGAGATAGCAAGTCACGTGACTTCGAGCTCAGTGCGAGTTTTGACTTCGAGCAAGGTCGTTTGTGGCACTTTTGTGCTCCCAAAATCGCTCCCGAATATTTACGTAGCTCCTGTGCTGTCCTGTGGTTTATCAAACCGAAGATGTCCTCGACGTCCAAAGAGTCCGAGGACGATCTTCTTGCCGAGGAAGCCGGAGAAGAGGGTGAAGAAGACAAGGAATCGCTTACTGACGAACGCAACGCTGTCCTTCCACGCGCCTCACAACAACTCAAGAGTCCAAACCCCGCTTCTTCGGATGAAATTAACCTACTCACCAACGCAATACTAGGCTTAACAAAAAGCCTACCAAATCTTCTACCTCCACCTCGTGGAGAGACAAAAGGCAAAGGAAAACGGCCGGCGAGCAAGTCTCCAAACGCCGTTCCCGCCAAAAAGGCAAAAGACAAAGATGGCGAGGCGGGAAGCTCCATGAGCGCCTCCGACCAGTCCACTGACTGCGAGATTCTCTACGACTCTGTGCTAAATAGCATAAATGATGAGTCAGAGCAAAATACCACTCGTAGTGGTGATGAGGACGATTTCCTCTCGGAACTCGTAAAAGAATACGAGTCTGACGATACCGTGGGCGAAAGCCTCGAGAATGAGAAACTAGCCAAGCTAGTTGACAAAATGTTCCGCTGCAAACTAAGCGAGAAAAATCTCAAAGACCGGCTTGAGAGGCAGGAGAGACCGGCTAATTGTACTGCAGCCAAGCCTCCCAGGGTAAACCCAGGCATTTGGCGTCGATTGAGAGAGCCTACAAAGAAGAGGGATTTACAATTTTACAAAATACAACAAGCCCTCACAAAAGGCATCCTGCCAGTTGTCCGTATAACGGACAAGCTTATGCAGGCGAAATCACTTGATGATGAAGAATGCCAAGACTTAAAGAAACTGGGGTTGGAGGCCATGTCCCTCCTCACTCATGCTTCTTATGAGATAAACATGCAACGGCGTCTGCTTCTGAGACCAGATATTGGGAAGGAATACTCAGCCCTCTGCTCCTCCCAACTGCCATTTACAGATTTTCTCTTTGGAGATGATCTACAAAAACATTTGAAAGATATTGGCGATCAAAACAAAATAGGGGCCAAGATCACCCCTAATTACAAAGGGCAACGCTCTTCTCCAGGAAGGTTTAGCAATAACAGCTATAAGCAGTCAAAAAACTGGAGAGGCCACAACTCCAAACCTTGGAAATACAAAAACAATGCCAACCGGGACAAGACAACCCGGACAAGCCAATAGAACACTTACTGCCAGCTACTAGCACAGTAAGTATATGTCCACCACTTTGTAACAGTGTATATATAGCTGGAAACATAGCAAGGCATTTCAATGTCTGGCAGACTTTAACCTCTGACCCCTACATTTTAAGCATCGTTCAGGGTTGTCAATTAGAGTTTTGCAACCCACCTTGCCAGGTGCAAACCCCTAGAGCAGTCAAACTTTCTAGTAAAGAGTCAGATATTGCCACTACTGAAATTAAGAAGCTTTTAACTAAAGGGGTCATTAGAGAAGCCACTCATGTTCCTGGTGAATTTATCTCAACAATTTTCACCAGACCCAAGAAAGATGGGTCTCACCGTCTTATTTTGAACTTGAAAAAGCTTAATGAGCATATTGTGTACCACCACTTTAAGATGGATTCACTGCATAGTGCTACTCAACTGATGAAGCCTAATTGCTGGATGGCTGTCTTAGACCTAAAGGATGCATACTACTCTGTTCCTATTAGGACTGGAGACAGAAAATACCTTCGTTTCGAACATGAAGGCCAACTTTATGAGTTTGTTTGCCTTCCTAATGGCCTCTCTAGTGCACCCAGAATTTTTACCAAACTGTTAAAACCTGCCCTTGCTAGATTAAGGGAGGACGGGGTGCTTTTAGTCATTTACATTGATGACATTATCATCTTTGCAGATGACCCTCAGACATTGCTCGGTTTTCTACAAAGGGCTATTACATTATTGCAGTCTTTAGGATTCACTATCCATTCTGATAAATCTCAACTTGCCCCATCCCGGAAGGTCAATTTTCTGGGTTTCATTTTAGACTCTGTTGCGATGACAGTCTCTATGAAATTGGACAAGGCTGACAAAGCAAAATCAGCCATCCTACAGCTCCTTAGGAAGGAGCAACCACTTATAAGAGAGGTCGCATCCGTAGTTGGGCAAATGGTGTCATGCTTTCCTGGAGTTAAATATGCCCCACTGTATTACCGTGCCCTTGAAAATGACAAAACTGATGCTTTAAAGATGAATGGGTGGAACTTAGATGAGAGAATGCTCATCTCTGATATAGCTAAGAAAGACATGTCCTGGTGGCTTTCAAATATTGACAATGATCCATGCCCTGTTCTGCCTATGAAATACAAATTAACCCTTAAATGCGATAGCTCTCTAGAAGGATGGGGAAGTGTCATTGAAAATTCTCCACTTGTTGCAAATGGGCGATGGTCCCACAGTGAGAGTATGTGCCACATAAACTACTTGGAAATCAAAGCTGTCCTTTTTGGTCTTCAGTCTTTGTGCTCAGACTTAACAAACTGCAACATCAAAGTGTTGTCTGATAACCAAACAGCGGTGTCCTATCTGAGAAATATGGGTGGCACCCACTCTCGGGACTGTAATGAGATTGCAAGGGAAACTCTTTTGTGGTGCAAGGACAGGGGCATATCCTTAACTGTCACCCATTTACCTGGGAAACAAAATGTTGAAGCTGACCTAGCAAGTAGACATTTTCATGATGACACTGAATGGTCATTAGACACTCATGTTTATAACAGCTTAATTACCAAATGGGGAAAACCTGAGATTGATCTCTTTGCATCACGCTTGAATGCAAAACTGCCCTGCTATGCAGCATGGAAACCTGACCCAAGTGCCTACTCTATTGATGCCTTTACACTTGACTGGTCTGTGTATAAACTTGTTTACTGTTTTCCACCTTTTAGTATAATTGGGAAAGTACTTCAGAAGATAATATTCGCCAAGACAACAGCAATCCTAGTTCTCCCCGACTGGCCAACACAGTTTTGGTACCCACGAGTGATGTCAATGCTAATGGCTCCTCCACACCGAATAAAGCTGCAGAAGTCAACACTGACCCTTCCCCACGACGCCAAGAAAATCCACCCCCTTTACCCCAAGCTCCAACTGATTGGCTGTCTTGTGTCAGGGAATCCCTCCAGTTACAAGGAATAACTGGGGAAACTTTGAGCATCATTATTGATTCATGGAGAGAAGGTACTCAGAAGCAATACAGAACCAGCATATCTGCTTGGATAAATTACTGTAAAGAACGGAAGATCAGCATTACAACACCTTCTCTGCCAGAACTGTTGAACTTTCTAACTCTTCAGTCCAAAAGGCTAAGCTACAGTGCTCTAGGAACCACTAGAAGTGCCCTTTCTTCATTCATCAACATTGATGGCTTCAAAGTAGGAGAACACCCTATCGTTTCACGTTTTATGTCAGGTGCCTTCAACAGGAAACCAACTTTCCCCAGATATGTGGAAACATGGAACCCTCAAATTGTCCTTAGCCACCTTAAGGACTACCCTGACGTCAAGGAAATGTCTCTGAAGCAATTGACATTGAAACTGACTATGATTTTGGCCTTAGTCACTGCACAGCGAACACAGACTCTTAAGTTGCTGTCAATTAATGACATGCAAACTAAAGCTGGCGAATATGTTTTTCAAATTACATCCATTCTTAAGCAGACAAGTGCTCATGGTGGCAGGCAAAGACACCTGCAACCTATTGTGTTGAAGAAATATGACCATGATAAAACCCTTTGCGTTTTTACATTGTTACAAGAGTATCTTATGAGAACTGTTAAGTTAAGAGGTTCATGTTCTCAACTTTTAATTTGCCACTGCAAGCCTCATGGGCCTGCATCGAAAGACACTATTTCTAGGTGGCTCAAACAGGTTATGCTTGACGCTGGAATTAATACTTTTGTTTTTAAGCCTCACTCCACCAGAAGTGCAGCCACTTCTGCTGCAAAGTCAGCTAATGTTCCTTTAGATGAAATTATGGCCACTGCTGGCTGGCGTTCAAGCTCTGTATTTGCTGTTTATTATAACAAACCACTGTTTAATGCTAGTTCTTTTGCTAACAATGTACTGGGGAAGAATTAGTGCATTGGTAATAAATGCCATGTTTACCATTTCTTTTTTAGAATGTGTACTCTTTATTTTTTGAGGGCCCTATAGAGCTCTAAAATCTCATGTGATCTCAGAATGTATGCAAATGCAAGGTAGAATTGAATAATTAAACGAGACTTACCTGTAAGTTGAAGTTTGATTGAGATTCTACCGTAGCATTTGCAGAAATGAAGAGATCACATCCCTCCCTATTTCCCCCCCTTGTATGTTACCTTATCACATCTAGTGATTATTCCTATTGTTCTATGGTGCTGCATACATCAATTCATTATTCATGTATGGGGTAGTCTACAGGACTCCTCAAAAAATATGCTTTCAAGACTGAGCTCGAAGTCACGTGACTTGCTATCTCATGTGATCTCTTCATTTCTGCAAATGCTACGGTAGAATCTCAATCAAACTTCAACTTACAGGTAAGTCTCGTTTAATTATTCAATTTTTGCGTGGCTTCAGCGAAGCTGAGACCACTACCGTGTGGCACCAATATTTTTGCGGGAGTTTAATTTTGCGAATGGCGATTTTTTTGTGTGTTTTGCGGGACTAATTTTTGCGATTGGGGAAACTGTTTATTCTTCCTTGGAATTAATTTTTGCGATTTTCTGGAAGCCGCCTTCTATTAGGAATTATAACATTCTCGTTTTTGAGTATAAACAATCGAATGCAGGTGAACAACATGCAGATGTATAACACGTCAAATCAGTTAATCAATGGAGTACCTTCCGACGATCCTTTTCTTTAAAGCTTTTCAGTAACAGCTTAATACTTGTAATGTACCGACTGCAATTTCATCGTTTTATTTCTGAATGTTTTGCTTCTGATTTCGTTTTATTTTTGAACGAAAGAGACGGCTTAAATAAATGGGCACCAACATAATATTACATCACATGTAAAAGGCGATGTTTGTATACAAATTTCGACAGTGGAGTAAATTTTTGCGGGAATTATTTTTTCGCGGAAACTTTTGCAGCGGATCGTGAAAAAACCGCGAAAATCCCAAAAATTTGAATCCGGAAAAAATTAGTGCCACATGGTGTGTCAGCACGTGCGACGTTTCTGGCTTTTTTGACAGTTTGCTGCGTGACTAGTCACGCAAGAGTTGCACAAGTCACACAATGGCATGATCTTTTCTAACAAGGCACGCTTATTACTCGATTTTAGCCGTGTGTTCCAAAATGTAAGTCCGTGTGAAATAATGTGGAAAATAAAACAGAGCTTACATATATATATATATTTGTCTGGTTACGGGAGTTGCCACGTTGGCCACGTTCGTCAAGCATGATGTCACGCAAGAAGAAGACGTACGTGACTTTCAAGATCGGCTATTCTCTTCTGGTTCAAACATTACTAAATTAATTTTTGTGACAAGTTACGCTTCCTTCTAGATCCAAAATATTTGTCCATGGAGAAATAATCTTTATAATTGAAAGCCACAAAATTAAATTTCAATCCATTGAGCTTCCGAGAAACATCTGAGAATGAGCTTCAGAAAGGACTGTTTTGAATTATTTTGTTTGTCCCATATTCACATTGTTGAAAGATATTTTACAGATTTTATCTCACTTTCTTCTTGTTTTGTCGTAAGTTGAAGCCACACTTGTACGCATTAGCGTACCATCTATTGATCAATGGCGTATACGAATTCGAAACCACTAACATAAACTCAAACATTTATCTTTGATCACCCTCATTCTGTAAAAAGCCCTGGGAACGAGGTTGCACAATGTCGGACACAGCTCCACTTATAAGGTAAACTCTGTCTAAAAACCAATACTTTTCGAAAGCTCAACGCTACTCAAATAAACAACATCCCAATAGTGTACCTTGGTACACGCACGTTCATTCAACAACCATTTCCGTACCTCTTCTTGACAGCTACAAAATAGCTCACGCACGCTATGCGTGCCTATGTTTTTGCCTTCCGTAGTTTGTCTCATTAGCTTTTGACGGTTTGCTCGTGAGAAGGTTGGGATTTCTTCTCTCCGCACCCAAAACACAGTTACTGGTTGGTCTGAAAATATATTGCAATCGATTTCAGGTAATTAGAATGAGTACGAAGCTACAACTTCGAATTCTTGACGAAAGGGGTGGTTAGATCACACTCCGTGATGCGAAAGACACTAAACACAGAATCCTGCAACACAGTTAAACGCAATAAGACGCCGGCCCGGCGTTACAAACAGCAAGGAAACCACGTTGCGGATAATATTCAGAAAACAAGAGGCTGAAAAACCTATCAAGTTCCTCAACGAGCCAAATTCTACGAACCTAATATGCCAAGAGCGGCATTTAAGGAACATTAAGTCGCTTAAGGTCAAATGTTACTGAGAATAACATACAGGCGTAAAACCACAGGAGTCCATCATTCAAATACAGTATCAGAAAAAGATCAGATATGACCTTTATAGCAGTCTTTAAAATACGACGCCTTTCAAAATTTTAACGGCTTAATTTAGTCACCATCAGTTTAAAAATCCTCCAAACCAATTCCGGATTGATTGATCATTCGAGCGGAGATGTTCACGCTTTTGCGGTCAGATGCCACAGTGCACTGCGATCGTAGGCCGCACACCGCCTGGGGGGCTTGGGAAGAATTAAGGGGAAGAAAAGTGACAGGAAGTGCAGCCCGAAATTCTTTTACCCATACGAAACAAATTTCAAAGTAAAAGGCCCAAATAAGCGGGGTAAGGCTCTTGTAAGTAGAAACGCTAAAAGGGTAAGACAGGTAAGACAAGCGCAGTCAATTACGCCATCCTCGGCCTCATCCCCAGAGCCTGCGTGGCCCTCTCTGAGCTGCCGGCGCCTGGGCACGAGGGCCAAGCGGCTCTGGGGACGAGAATGCGCCGCAGTGATAAGCGTAGCCGCTAGATGTATACGGGACTTCCACCTCGGGGTGGGGGGAGAGTGGCTGTCACGCTTAGAGTGCTTGTCACGCTCACGATTTTCGTTCTTCGTACGGTGTCAAGCTTTGTCCCATGGAACTGCTCAATGTCACGCTGTCAGAATTAGTGTCTCTTTCTAAGGCAATATGGCTTTTTCAGAACAAAACGAGACAATCTGAAGAATTTAAAGGCGGCCGATAGTCTCTCAGCCCTCCCCCCTCCCCTTTTCCTAAGGAAAAAAGGTTTCTTTTCAAAAAAAACTTGAACAGTTCTTGGTTTCCGGTGACCTGTTACGGACAATTTGCACTTCCGGTATGTAAGCAAGGACAAAAAACCGTTATAATTAAACTGTCAAACCGGACATCAAGTACAAGGCGTCTGCTGCTGGGAGGTTTTAAGTGTGCAAAACAGTCGCTTTTTTCCCTTAAATCTCGTCGGAGGTAAGTGCAAACCGGGAAAATCGCTAATACTCGCCTGGCGCAAAGTGCAGAAAGCGGGACAGAAAGCGTGGATGCTTGCGCGCAAACGGTGAAACAAAAAATAGCGGTGATTTCTCATTTTATCAAAATGCTGATTTTGTTTGAAATAAATTGTAATTATTGTTTTCCTTTTCAGGAGCTGTTCCTGTAATGCAAAGGCTACCGAACTCAAGAATGACGGACAGGTTTGTACAGTTCACGTTACAGTTCTTTTTATGAAGTTATGAATATATGAAATTCATATATTTGAACTGCGGAATGAAGAAATAAATGTAAAGAAGATCCTCGCAGTTATTAACGCAACTTATGCAGTTGCGAAAAGAAAGCCTGAAAAAATCAGGCTTGCCGGGATTCGAACCCTGACCTCTGCGATACTGGTGCCGCGCTCTAACCAATTGAGCTAACAAGCCAACTGGGAGCTGGTCATTAAATTGGTCATTTTCAGGCTTTCTTTTCGCAACTGCATAAGTTGCGTTAATAACTGCGAGGATCTTCTTTACATTTAGTTCTTTTTATGTTTGTCCGCGATTTGTTTTGTTTCTTTAGTCTTACTAAAAAATCAATCGTTTTCTTTCAGGTGTTTATTAACCCCAGGTCTGTTAATTTTCAAGCGAATAATTTCGACAGTCCATACCTTGTTTATCACGAGAAGGTCAAGAGATGTAAGGTAAGATACTCCAGTTGCTTGAGAACTAAAAATCACATGCAACAGCTTATGCCAGCATTTGAATCTCGCAACTCCCCTTCTGCAAGTTGCAAGAAAAATTGCACCGTGTAATTTTCTATTATTTGCATGTAGTTTTAATTTCATTTTTGTCGTTCTTCTATTTCCTGCCTTCATTTAAATACCTTTTTCAACAAAGGACGTTACCCCTTTGGATAGCGAACCACTGCGGCGACACAGACGAAAACATCACTTAGACGGGTGTGCCAAAAAAATCGTCAAGGGGAATCTTCATGTATTCTAACATGGAGTGTTTTTCTCATGACAGGTTTACATCCGGGACTGTAGTATGGTATCAGTATATTCATTGCTTTTGTTCTGTGGTGATTGCTTGTCCGTAAGCTTGGAGAAAGGAGTTTTTGTAATTTCCATTGACGATGGGTGGATTCGGTTTTCAGCATGTTCACGTAAGGTTCGTAAACTATTTTTAAATTTAGAAACAAACAAACGTATATAACTGACACATAACTCAGTTTTCTTTTTATTCGCTACTTTTTCCTCTTTCAACCAGGGCGCCTAGAGCGCAAATGCTTTTACATAGTTTTTTATTCATTACAATATAATTTGTAACTTGAAAAACCTGTCGTGTTCACTCTCTTTATTAAAAATCTAGTTAAAAGAAGCTGTCAATAAATATACTAGCTGAAAAACTTATTCTAATGGTGGAAATAAAAAAAAAATGCCAAGAGGCTTTTTAGTTGGCATTTGAAAAAAAGTGGACATGTACTACCTACACTAGAATGCAGGATTTATTCTAGAAGCTGGGTTATGTGGGACCTCGCCACGCGCTCCCCTTCCCCTGTTGTAAATTGTTGGTGTCTGTAAGTTCCTCCAGTGCCGGGTAGATTACGTACTCTTTGGTGGACCTTTTCCAGGTTTGCGGTGAACTAGTGCAAAATAATTGGCAAATTTTCATGCTCGAAAGCTTCAAGAAACAGGAACAAGGGCTCTCTTGGTTTAATTTTGTTGCCACATTTGACACACTTTTGCAAATTTTTATGCGCCAATATATTTTAAATTGCAAACATCCCACAATGCTGCACTCTAGAATAAACCCTGCTGACTATGTCTGTTACTGAAGTATCTATCTACATAAGTTACGCCTAATATAAAATGGATACACCTGAAGCTATTGCGGAATCATTGCGTGCAATTTTAAATTGCACATTGTGTCCTACCCGGAAATTGTTTAAAAGTCTAAATTTCTCACAATATTGCAAAAATAAAGCGCGAGTTTTCCTCTGCAACAACTTTGTAATCCAGACCTTTCAATAACACTTCAACTTGACCAGAGTTAATAGCTTTTTCTGCTGTCTAAACTCACCCTTGCTCCTCTGTCAATACATTATCATGGTTATGGCTCTCCTGTGGTGATGTTTATTATGCTGTGAAAAGGGGTTCCTTTTTTGACGCCACTCAAATAAAAGCTATTGAGCCGTACTTTCCTGTGGTGCAGTCAGTTGTCCGTTATCTAGAAAACCGAAATTTGGATTTTTTTCAAATTTCAAACTTGGTCACCTTCCATAACTATTACTGTTCTGATTCTTTTTTGTCTTTCCTTGCAGGTTGCTTCTCTGGTGCGAGACCTGAGAACAGAACTTGACCGATTACTAGAAAAGAAAATAGAAAACCCCAGTTTTGATCTAGCGAGCTGTGCACGAGGAAGCAGGGTTATTGATGCTATTGTGCAGCTGATTACCACTCAATAATATATGGCAATTCGCCAATCACAGCGGAGGTAAATAACCCAATGAAACAATCAGAATCTGATACAAACATGTAACCAGTGCCAGGCGCAGGAAGACAAACGAAGTTAACCCGAAGAGACCCTAAGACCCCTGCAGGTTCCAAAACTCATCGTGATCTTCTGAGGAGAACCGAAGACTTTAGGATTGCCGAAGTTCAAACGAAGACTTCCGAAATTGCCGAAGTTCAGGCGAAGACTTACGAAGTTTGGTGAAGAGGTTTGACTCCGACTTGTTTTTAAATACTTGCTTTAGACGTTTCGGCTAACGCTTAAGCCTTCATCAGATTGATAAATGATTTAAATGTCTTAAGCAAGTATTTGAAAACAAGTCAGAGTCAAACTTTATACTTCACTATGTCAACTCCTGACTATAATTACTCAACTTCCGAAGTTTGTTGGATGTTTTCAAAGGTTTTGGAAGGTTGTTCTTCCAGGCTTCCAGCTCTGTTAATAAAAACTGTATGACTACTTGTATTGTAAGTAGGTAACAATATAATCCCCTGCAATTTTGAATGGAGAAACATCGCACTCACACCGCACTCTTTGAAAACTTGAAAGTTTTACCTATTCTTACTTATTCCAGAATCCATGCAAAATTAAGTGATTACCTAGTAAATTCAAATACTATTAAATCATTGTCCTCTAAAGAAAGTTTAATAACTAAATTTAGCCTTTGGTAAAGTCAATTTTATAAAGGTATGAAATTCACTGTATGGTGTAAAACAATTAAACCGGGCACCAAGGAAATGTCACTACTTGATCTGACTTAGTAAGTCTGTTAATCTCTAAACACGTAAACTCTAATTGACAAGCTAAAATGTAAACTCGGGGTTTCTATGAAAGTCGTTACAAACCGAGAGCATAACCTATTGACCGAAGTATTCAGCACTGATCGCGAATAACTTTGTTGCTAGTTTTGTTTTAAGATTTCTGTAATAATGCAAGCCCACCCAGGTGATTTATCGAAAATTAGGGCATCGCTGCACAGCCAATAAAATTGCAAATTTCGCCGGCCATTTGTGAGTCACTGGGTCATGCTGAAATTATTTATTGCCAGAAGCATTGCTTTGACCTGCGACCAACTAAAAAGCCCCCTTTCAGCAATTCTTAAAGGCCCATGTAGGAGCTCCTCTGGTTGGTACTCACGCGCTTGGTTCACTCATGCACTGGGCTTGTTCCATGCGATGTGCTTCTTTCCAGCGCCTGCACCGCCCGCTTGGCAGCGGTTAACTTGGCAATCTTAGAGTTGTTACCCTTACCAACAAACTCTCCCCAGTACACCCGCAGAGTACGTTCGATTTTTCCGTCGGGAAGCGTTTTTGCTTCACTATGAATACAAGAAAACAAAACGAAACTAAATTAGTAAGTGCTCTTATGGTATTTTCAAACTGTTCATCCTTCACACTAAGATGATGTTAGGTGTTAGGAAATTTAGGCGGCGTGAACTTTGATGCTGCGTACGTTCAGTGTTTTATTCGAAACCAGGGGTCCTCTATTCTCTTTATGGGCGTAATTTTCCTTCTCGTCATGGATAGGAAATCACTTGTTTGGAGTCTGTGGCTTGAACTGATGACGTAAAAAGAGACCATCTGGGAAGTAAACGATCTCATTGCTTAAGGTTCGTTTCGGTAAGGAGGCGTATTGGTTCGATAGTGGGCTCTAATAATGTGTTCTGTGCTCAGACGAGAAAGTCTACCCCATTTTACAACCAGAATACTTACAAAGACGACAGTTGTGGTAATGTCTAGCATCCTGCCCAGGGTGAGTAGTCAACTAGTTCACGGAAGTACTCAAAATAATTAAAGTGAAACTGGAATGACACAGCAATGGCGATATTCACATACCTGAAGTCGCAGTTGCTGTCCAACTCGTGCACATGTCTGATAGGATTGAACGGGATGTTCACAGAATAGTGATCTAAAAGGAAAAAAGTCGTTTTTGTCAGCATACGGTAAATATTTGTCCAAAATGTCTCTTAGATTGTATCATGTTTATCTCATCTAGATGTTCACTCCCTGTTGTTAGTTATTGTATTTTCGAAACATATCCCCATCTCTGGGTCACTTCCCAATTCTACGAGAATAGTCGACAGTGCTATGTAAACGATCGGAAACGTCCGCACGACCCTCAGACAGTCTTCTCTGTACCAAGCTTAATGTCTTTAGCGTTTGCGTTTGTTTCATTTTCGTGATTCCTGCCAATCGTTTAAGGTTCGAGGAAATTAAACTCGTAAAAATGAATCAACAGAACTGAGGAAATGTACAAAAATAAGGTTTTTGCTATAACAAGCATTTATGAACTGGAATTTTTGAACGGGAAGCTTTGCACTTTCCTCTTTCCCAGTACGTAAGTGACTCATTGAACATCGAGAACATTTGATCATCAAATTCAGATTTTCTCGGCTCTAAACCTCGTGAAAACAAAAAGCACGAAGGTTTTATACGTCCTTAGTGCATTGAGTGGTGACTTACCGATGTATGGTTTCATCATGCGGTAGTAAACTCCCCAGACCTTAGTCAAATCCATACCGCTGTCCAAAAATACTGCACCAGCCACGGACTCAAAGATGTCACCCAGGACCTTGGGCGCCTCAATTCCTTCTTCATCTCGTTCAGATACGATAATAAACGGGTCTGCAGTGACCTACAAATCAATGGCAAGTCAAGTCTGCTTTCATAGCATGAAACGACTTCGGTACGAAAATTCGGCTTTGATTCGAGCCATGCGCGTCTACCTTTGGCATCAAAGGAGTTAGAGCACCTTTAGTATTGCCTTTGACGCAATTGAATTCAATTTGATTTTATTTAAACACGGTAAAATTCATCAGGAATACATAACAATAAAGCATAAAATATCCTAGACATCTCAAACATTACAATGCTAACTAAACCTGTTTTCCATGAATGCCGTGTCTCAAAAAACAAAAATGAAGATTAAGTAATCGCTTAAATTGACGTAAGCGATTTTGTCTCCCTAAGATTACAAGGCAGGCTGTTCCAAAGAGTTGTGCCGCTATAACTAAAGCTATTTTTCAAATAATAAGTTCGAGGGAAAGGGACAACTAGTTTGTTTACAGATTCCCTTAAGGAATAGCGCGTTCCATCACGACACAAATGCGATACCCACCACAGGCTTTTCTTTTACTTTTGGCAACACCACACAAACGTCGACTAAACAACGAAGTCACTCTAGTCGTGCAGAATCCAGATGTTCGAAAACTCCCGTGATGTTCCCAAACAAGGAATAGAGGGCTTTTGGTCACACAAGTCATACAAGCATTTAGCTTACTCTTGTAACACAATTGCGCGTTTAAGTCACGTGAGTCACACTAATGTTTGCATGACTCGCAAAACTGTAAGGTTTTACAGAGAGTGCGTTCAAGTCACGCACGCAGGCAATGCAAAGGTTACCTTCACTCAAGAAATGCTCCTATCTAAACGTGGAAGCGCGTTTAAGTCAAATAATTGATACAAATGATTGCGTGACTTGTGTAACTATCCCGCAAGGGTCAAAGATATTTCAAAAAGTCATCAGCGAGGAAGACACAGGTGTAGCACCTACCGGATTAGAGTGATTCTGATTCCGCTCCTCGTTCTCATCCTCCACTCTGGTGATAAAATTCTCGATGGTTTTAAACCACCGCGGTGACATCTGTTTCAGATACTTGTTATACTTGTACTGCACAGCAATAGTTGCAAAGATGTTGTTATTTACCAAGGCCTGACGGATGTCGGTCAGCTGCCCAGGAGACAATTTGGCGTGACGGAAGTACAAGTGTTGTGTGACCAGAAAATCCAACAAAGCATCTCCAAGGAACTCCAGTCTTTGATAACACGGCGTGACGCGGTTACCCTGATACGAGGCGTGTGTTAGAGCCTCTAGCAGATGCAATTTTGAACGAAAAGTGTAATGAATTGAATTTTTTTCAAAATTTTCCAAGCCAGAAACCATGCGTGACACCATATCCTCATTACCGCGAGCACCTGTCCAAGATTCTTCATCAGACCAAAATCGCGCGTAACACCCCGTCTTGCTTTTCGCGGCAAACACGTCTGTTTCGTCATCTTCAGGAAGAACCTTAAGACCAAGGAACTTCATGAGGCGGAGAGCGCCGACATACCCACACGATATCAAATACGCTCCTATGAGGGCCTCAATGCTGTCGGCAACAGACTTATCAGCTATCACTTGAGTGTTACACTTTGCTGTCTTGTCACCAGTACCCTGAGCCCCACCAGCATCTTCAACTTCCATTTGCGTATCCTCAGGACCGGAAGCTACGTTATCCACTTCCATGGCTGTTACATCTGAGCCCGCGATACCTTCCTGCGAGACACCGCTGAATTGGCATCCCGTGGGACACCATGTGTTACGCGCAAGCTGTGTGCTCTGTTGACACCCAGCTAAGGATTTCTTGGCAGCCGCACGGAACAGCGCCAGGTTACTGATCTGCTTCACCTTGCGCTGGGTGAGTTTTCCCTCGTCCTTGTCTTTGTAGGTGCAGAACAGGTGAAGGGACACTGCCAACTTCAGGAAAGCGTCTCCGAGCATCTCAAGCCTCTCCAGGTTAAAGGCGTCCCCACTGTGGTTGGTGGTTAGGGCTTGAAGTACAAGGGCGGAGTCGGGATGGCGAGTCTGACCTTGGCCGCCACTAAATAGAGACCTCAGATCTGAAAACAGCTCTGGAAACTCCTCCTCCTCCTCCTCCTCCTCCTCCTCCTCCCCATCATCATCATCATCATCATCATCATCATCATCATCATCATCATCATCACCATCATCATCGTCATCGTCATCGTCGTCGTCATCGTCAACTTCCATGGCCATCTCCGCAGCAGCACCAATTTTATCAGCGCGAAGCAAACTCTTTTCATCATTGGCATCATCAGCACCAATTGGAGGCAATTTGGATTCATCTGTGTTGTCACGCTTTCCAGTGATCACGCCCTTGACATCACCAACCAGCAGAAGAGCGTTCAGACGATACAGAATAGACGGTAGAATCAAGGACGCACTTAAAAGAGAGGCTCGAACAGGCACCACGTCACAAAACTCCGGAACAAGGAAAATCACATCATGCTTCCTTTTGGATGACTGCTTTCTGTCCACCAAGAAATTGACTCTACCGGAAATGTCTTTCACTTCAATGAGAGGCTGGTCCTTGAAAGTGACGGACTTTCCATAGTTCTGCCGGAAGTAGCCTTCGTACGTTTTGGCTTTGGATCTGTCAGGAAAGGGAGACAGTGGAGTGACGTCGCGACATACCTTCACAACAGCGAACCTTTGTCGGGAATCCATGTAATTCTTTGTGACTACCATGTCATCTCTAATAAGCTCAATTCTGCTAGACTGATCGCATGATCGCGCGAGGGAGGCTTCTAATCGCAAAGCATCTCTCATGCGATCACAGTCCACAACGCGTCCTCCACTCTTCACTAAAACTACAAAGTAACCATCCGCACTGCCATCTTTATTCTTGGGTTTTAATTCCACGTGCTCGCGCAGAACGTGGCTGAACAAGAAGCAGTGGAACTTCTGAACAGTGCTCAAGTCGCGTCTGGTGAGCGTGGGATGCAGCTGTGACTTGTGACATTTCAGAGATACCGTCACTTCTCCATAGTCGGGATATAGTTGGAATGGTCGCACCTGAAGATTAAACAAGTACAGCAAATAAGCGTTCTTGTTATACAAATGGGCAACACTCGAGGGTGGACCGTCTAATGCTTGCTCAGTTTGCCGAATATAATACTAAAACATGCAGATGCAAAACAGCACGTCTCAATAACTCTCACTGAATGGTTGCATCATCCACAAAAACTGGACCATCAAGCCAAACGGCCTCACAGGAAATCACTGCTCGCATCATGGACAGACTCTAATGTTCGAACACCGTATCAAACGGTATTAAAGAGTACTGCTCAGTAGCGCTAGCCTTTATATGAATGGAATCAAAAGTTAGAACCACCTTGCACAGCATAATAAACAGTACCACGGGAAAGTATTGATCAGTAGCTTCCATTTAAATGGCCACACTTATGGACTTTACAGTACAATAACCAGTAGTACCATAGGATAGTACTGCTCAATAGCTTTCATTTTAAAGGTCACACTACAGGATTTCATCAACAGACTCAAAAGGTTGAACCACCTTGTACAGCACAATAAACAACACCACAAGAAAGTACTGATCAGTAGTTTTCATTTCAATGACCGCAAATTAGGATTTCGTCTACAGACCCAAAAGTTACGACCACTTTACCACCTTGTACAGCACAATAAACAGCATCATAGCACATTTTACCCCCAAACGGCTCAGTGAACAATCAAGTACTAACCGCTGGAATTGGGGCATTTGTCAACAAACCAAACACGTGACAGGCACCGTCTGTGAAGAATGGCGCGCTAATACCAAGATCCTGCCGGCTGGTGAGTTTGGTGATGCGTATGCTGATAGCCGTGAGGTACTGGGGCTGTCTATCCTGCACCAAGCTACCTATGAATGCCTCGGGGACCTAGGAACGAGTAGAGTGTATCAAGAAACACTTCTCTGTTTAGAAAGGTTTGTAATAAAAAAAAGGCAAAAAAAGGCAGCTCCCTCCCTCATCCTTCCCCTCCCCTTCCCTCACAAAATTACACTCCTGGCCAAGTACTACAATCACAAATCACTAATAAGAAACTGAAGCGAAAACAAGAAGCCAGGGCTACACTCCGCCTGGCCCTCTTAGCCGGCTGGGGCCTGGAGGACCTCGTGTGAAGGCCTCAGCCGGCTAAGAGGGCCAGGCGGCTCTGGGGACGAGAATGACGGTGCTAAAGGAGAGAGAAAATGAACCTGGTGCCCAGCGCGGAAAAACATGCCACGGCGCCAAGGGCAAGAAACCGTGCCAACGGTGCCAAGCACGGGAAAACAGCCGACCGACGCCAAACGCGGGAAAACATGAAAACCAGTGTCTAGCGCCAAAAAACGCTTCACCTTATCAGATCAAACACATGAATTTCGCTCTCCTCTGTAAGAGACTCATTGCACCCTTATTTTTATCTGAAGTTTCGTTCCTTTTGTTACGCTTCAGATTTCCACAGGTGAAAAGTTTCTCTCATGTTTTGATTTCTTTGGTTAGGTTTCCCGATAATCCTGTCAGTCACTGGTAAAGCATGCCTATGTGAAATACGAAACTGGTGAATTTTGTTTTCTGTGCTCTCTGCTTGGCCAATAACACTCGGAATATCTTTCTTAAATCGCCAACTCACAAGTACTTTCCCTTTTGCACAACAAAAATCTGAAAAAAGTAGTTTTTCTCCATTGAGTACTCTCTGAAGCAATCACGACCACGTTAGGTATGTCAAAGACAATAGGACATTTGCACGACGGCGTCGTTTGACTACAACTACAAGAATCCCTCAGTTTGTTCTTTTCTCGTGCAAATTAGGGCAACTGTTTTTAAACCTCACTGGCATTACCAAATTTTAATAACAAAGGAAAAACGAAATGAATTCTGGTAGTTGTAGTCAAATTACGCCATCTTGCAAACGTCCTATTCTCATCTTATCATTGCAACGCCCAACAGATTCTGGTCACATGTTATGAAACATCGAAATAAGTGAGTCACGCAGGATCCGGGTTTTCAGTCGAGGCTGGCTCGTTACCTTCCTCTCATACACTCTTTTTCGTTTCTTTGTTCCTGCTTTCTTTCTTTTCCCTCCATCCGGTTCAGTTTCATCTTCCTCTGAATCACTTTCCTCGTCTGATAAGCTGCGGACTGGTAACAAATCATCATCAAGCTCGCCAATTCTGTGAAGCTCTATACAGGCATAATATGCAGCAGCCATCTTGGCAAGGTTTTTCCGTGGCATAGGAGGACTCTGTTAAAATAAAAGTTTTAGGTTAAAACGAAACGTTAAAATTTTACTTAACTTAAATGCAGAAATAAAGAGGTATTAGAAGATCTGGGTCGAGATATTGAAGTCAATCTTAAAATCTACTTATTGATCGTAAACAAGCGTGCCTATTTTCTTTACAAACCCTTCATAGACCTTTTATTTTTAAGTGCTAGTAAACTCAAAGCCAAGATCCACACTCGAATAAAGGACGCTTATAAAAAAACAGTTGTTAAGGACGGTGGGTCCTAATACAGAGGTATTTTGCAAAGGTTATGACTACGGGGAAAAAGCAGATCTTAGCAAGACCTATTGGAATCTAAAAAGAAAAATGTGGGTAACCACACATTTTTCAGAGATAATTAAGCAACCATAATTCTAAAACAGCTTTAAAATCGAAAGAATGTATGGCATTTTCTTTCCAAATTTAAGCTCGATTATCTCTAAAAAATCCATGGTTACCCCAAATTTTCTTCTTGGATTCTGATAGCCCTTGCTATGGTATGCTTTTTCCACATAGTCATGAACCGCGCAAAAATACCGTTGTATTAGTAGGTAAATTCCTTAAAAAACCTGAATATCTCAAGATGCGCCGAACGTATGCGCAGTAGCAAAAGGGGGCACCGTCCTTAAATAGAGCTTTAACCCTTTAAAGTCTCGGCTTTGTTCTTTACAAGCTACAAAAACGTCTTTATTTTCCCTGTAAGCGCTCTAAAGTTTCATTGAATAGGTTTTTACACAAACATTTTAGTGGCAAATATCACAGAAAACTAAAATCTTTTCACAAAAGTAACGGCGTTAAGCGCCAAACATAGCCCAAGCAGTCAGAGTAAAATACATTGCACTCACAACAATAGTTGTACGTAGTTGGCAGTTAATCGGCATTTCCAGTTTACATCTGTAAACATCTCCAATTTCCTCGATCCTGTACACTGGTTTGGGATGAGTGAACCTGTCCCCAGGCAACTTGGAACAATACCTGTGGACACAGAAACAAGGAGGTTTATGAAATATTTCCCAATAATTGCTTTGATAGTAAGGTGAAATGGTTTGACTCTGACCTTGTTTTTAGTTACTTGCTCAAGACGTTTCTAGCGTAATGTTTCAAACGGATCGCGGATCTTGAGCGCGCACCAGAGATTTGTGGACCTCTGGATTGGCGATGTAGTCGTTCCCAGTGGTCAGGTCTTTTGTTGATAACCAGGCTTACAGAAGACGTCGCTCTTGAAAATTTGCTTCGTGTACAACAACTTTGACGTTACCAAAGTCCACGTGATGGCTGTTTTCGTTAATGTGACATGCAAACTTGGAGTTGTGGTCAAACAGCAGGGGCAACCAACGGTTCGTTTCGGGGAATATCTGTTCGGAAGGCCTAAAATCGCCTGACATTTTCGGATTTAATAGCAGTAAAAGCTTAGAGATTTCTTCGGCAAATCATGACGTCGGACGTTCGTAACAAGAGGACTTAGTGGTTCCTGTTGTTTTCGGAGGGACAGATATGTCGTTTAGAGTGCAAAATAAGGTCAGCTAGCATTTTCGGCGAGCCATTAGCAGCTCGGAAATTCGGCGGATAGGATTCTGTTTCCTAAAATTTTCTGCGACCTAAATTTTCAGCTAGAAACGCCGAACAGATCAATCTGTACTAGCTTACACTAATATGCCCTTAAAAAGCTCTGAAACAGTCTAAGAAAGCAGAAAATGATTTTTCAAGTATTTTGCTAAAATTTTCTCGTGGGGTGCCCCTAAAACAGAGAGACAGCATTTTTATGTTCTGCAATCTGCGTCTTCAGTTGTCTTTCTGTTTGACCATAGTGTACAAAATCATAATTTGTGGAGCTGATTTTGTAAACTATTCCTAATTTGGGCCAGTCTGCATCCTTTTGCGGTTTCCGACGTGGAGAGAGGGCAATTCGTTCTGAAATGCCTCGCAAGTAGTAAGCCACGAGAAGTGAGTTTGGATGACGGTAGGTCTGATAACGATCTCTCGCAGCATAGTTAAGACGACGGATAAATGTTCTCCCGCAGTACCGCTTTTGCTCAATTCTGAATTTGTTCCAGAACACAACTACTCAATTTTTAACAACTGCTTAACGTAGACTCGGAATAGAAGGAATAGACGTATTTGGTGTTTGGTCAATGATCCTGAATTAGTCTACGTTTTCATTCTGTTGGCCATTATTACCTGGATAAAAGAGAGACACTGCTACTCAATGTGACTCTTGCTCCTCGTCCGTTCTCTGGTTTGTACGGAGGGATCAAATCTGTGTCAGCTGCCTCGTCACATTCTTCTTCAGTAGGTTCAGTGCGATTTTGGCACATGTCCGACAGAAAATCTTCAATTGAGCGCATTATCTGAAGATAGAAAAATAATTCTCTTTAATACGCACTTATTGATTGAGTGGGAGGGCCAGAACGGGAAAATTTTCGGCTCGAGCTCATGGCTTACGGACCGAGTGCCGAGAGAACCATACGCTAAGCCTCCCAAAAATACAGGCTTAAACAGGATCCGCGCTTTGCCGTCCTGCTTTTCCGGATTGTTGCTCATCATCAAACGATCAGGGAAACTGAACAAAATCGCTGCAGGTAACCTTGCAATTGAATAACATCCCATTCCAGGGGGGGGGACGTACACAATAAAGTTTCGTACAAGGAGGCTCTGCCCTGAGGTTCAACCCTTTACCCGGTAATATGCTAATTTTTAGCAAAAATTTATAGTACCCCTTCCTTATGCCGAAAAAAAATAGCACCTTGCTATACCTCAAAGACAGGCCAAAAACAGTAGAGCGTCACGAACTTTTAGACACTTGAAGGCTACAAGCTTTCCTTTATTTTTGTATTGTGATTTCTGCCAGCATTTAGCCACTACCCTTTCAGATTAAGGTGTATTCAATACAACAACAAATTCCCTATCCTATCATGAACCCCTTTTGTGCAGCTCCTCCCCATATAGCCCTCTCTAGGGTATACCCCCCCCCCCCCCAAATCCCTTCCAGGAAGGAGGAAGTAGTAATACACGGAGTTCCTTAATGCTTATGACACTGGACTTAAGCACAAAGGGCTGAATGTGTGGGCTACCTTGTAACTGGGGGGAGGGGGGTAATAATGGTGAGGAGGTGAAAAGACCTTTTTAGGGTTTGAAATTAGTAATTTGGGACATTTTTAGGATTGGAAATTTTCTGGTCGACTTTCTTTGGGTCAAACGATTTTACTGATTTTGGCGGGACTTTTTTAGAGTTGATAAAAACGTGCATACGTGAAAGTTCTCAATTTAACAAACAATTGCATCTGTTCAGTTTCATTAACAGAAAGAATTCTGTTTTTCATGCCTGTCAGATACATAAGGAATAATTAAAGGTTGACGTATAAACTCTCTTGGTTTTTCCTTTTTTATGCAGATCAAAAGAACTTCTGTTTAAAGGCTACGTTCTGGGCCATTGGACTTTTTTGGGGTTTGTTCACATCTCCCCATCACTAATATCCCTGAGTACCCAACCCCTCCCCCCTCCCCCCGCCCTGAGCCTTGTAACCAGGGGCTATCATTAAGGGCCGTAACCTGTAAAACCTGTTACAGCTGAGTACGCTTGATGGGACCTCAGCATCACAGGTGAACGTGTCTCTTTTTGATACAATTTTACTCACAAAGCAACAAGTTTGTTATGGGTCTAAAGATCAAGACAAGAGGTGATTCAAAACTTAATGACAGCCCTGGTAACCACATTCTCATATGACCCCATGTCACTCGCTTGTAAACAAGAGAGACAGTAGGCGACCTTGAGCCAACTCATAATGTGGAGGAGCAACAGGGGGGCGGGAGCCCAGGAGAAAAGGGGGAAGGAGATGTGTGGGAGGTGGCACTAGAGGGGGCGGGAAGTAGGAGAAATAAGGGGATTTAATTATGCAACATTGCACAGTATTTCACGATTGAAAAAATGCAAAGAGGCAGGAGGCAACAAAAATAGGGCATACACTGGGATTAAAGGGGGTCTGTCCCCTCTGTTCCCCCTGTCCCCACTCTGATAATCAGACTAACTGCCTTGTAACCTGTGTGCAACTTAACATTTTTTAACCATTATGGTTTCTCCTTCAGTATTGGATATGGTCACAATTATTTTGATTTAGCAGTTGACAGGAGAATTTGTTATTTTAATGACAGAAAAGTTACCTGTAATTCATGCTCCTTTTCAACCTTCTCCTCTTCGTCTACCAGAATACAATAGATGGAATCTTTTGCACGGGCTCTGCCCTTTGACTGCACATAGGAGCGAAAGCTCTTTGGGAAATCAAAACGGCAAACCAGGTTACACTTGGGAATATCTAATCCCTCCTCAACAACACAAGTTGCAATCAGCAGGTTGAATTCATGCCTCCTGAACTGCCGCAGAACTTCTTCCTGCTTTTTAAAGTTCATTTCTGTTTCATTGGAGTAGTTAACTTTTCCACCTGTCCCGTGGCCAATCACAAACTTGCTTTTGATGAAGGTAAGTTCATGATCTAGCCTGGCAGCAATGTTGATCTGCTCACTGAGGACTAAAGCTGTGTATCTTCTTTCCACAAATACAATGCCGCAGAGCCTGTTGTCTTGTTCAGAATCTATAGACCAAAAAACACAAATAAAAAGTTGATGCACAAAAAAGCTAAATGTGCCTCTCTTTATGCCAAGCCTTAAACAGGAAATGTAGCTCCACATTTATTCTATTCTTAATCTGAATTTATATTGAGTCAGATGTCAGTTTTGAGGTCACAAATCAAGCAAAACATGAATGATTTATTCATTTTCAGTTTAAATCATCCTCTGGGACATGTAGGGTGAGAGAGAAAGATGAAATGGAGAGGAAGGGGGTGGGGGTATTGGCAAAGAAAAGTTTTCTCCCCAACTTTTTGGTCAATTTTTGTCCTGCCTATTTTTCTCTAGCTTAGGTTCAATTGTCTGCTCATGGTTCCTAGGGATGTGTTGAACTGGCAAGCAAAGATATTAGCCAAGTACCCTATATGTCTTCCTAAATGTTTTCTCTGTTTACAGTAAGTCTGTTGTAAGCATGGAAATGAGTTCAGAAGTAATACATCAAACACGAGAAAGAGCGTTTCATCAGGATATCCAAACACTGAGTAGTGGGTTGAAAAAATGAGGCACTGACTTCAAGGAGTTTGAATGGATACCTGATGGAACACTCTTTCCATATGATACGTTTTTTAAGATCTGGTATCCAAAACACCATCACAGTTATAGAGTTTTCCCATGTTTTCTGTTGTTAATGACTTGAATTGAATTGGTAATGACTTTGAAGAGAAAAAAAAAATTAATGAAACTTTGAGTGTAAAGTCAAGTTGCAGGCAAATGTTTATATGGTTAAACCTGAAATCTAGTATTACAAAATTGAAACCAAAGAAACTTGACCATAGGAGATGCAATCTTCAACATGTAATGAGCGAGGGACAAGGAAATATGAGTTCCCAATGGAGGTTGAAACCAGTGCGACCTTCTGCACACTAGTAAGTCAAGCTCTCACCTTTGAGCCCGGGGGGAGGGGGGTGGTACTCAATATAGTTTTATATGGGGAGGCCCTGCCTGGAGGTTCAAATCCTTACCCTTTCATATACTAATTATTGTTACCAAAATGGTACCCCTTTTATATACTTAGAGCAAAATTACATCCCCTTTCTCATACCTCATGGATAAGCCAAAATAATAGAATTTCTTATAATCGCCATGTTTTTCGCGGGCTTTCAGTCATTCTGGTTCAATTGCTTAAAGGGTGCAAGCTTTTTGTGTGTTTTGCATTGTCATTTCTGCCAAATTTGGCACCCTTTCATATACTTCGCTTTAGCCACCATTTCTTCCACATTGCAGCCAATTTTGTGACCCTTTCACATACTAAAATGGCAATTTTCCCTACCCTTTCGTATACTGCGAGCTTAAAAAAGGCACCCGTTTCGGGCGGAGCCTCCCCATATAGCCAGCTATAGGGAGTACCCCCCCCGCCCCCGGGCCTTTGAGCTACGGGGAGACGTGTAACAAGCTAGGGAATAATTATCATTTTACGAAGGTCATGGTGACAGATGACCTGCATACTTTTAAGTTGATTAGAACTGGTGAGAGCGTACCATCTGGTGATAAATAAAGAAAGACGGTAACTTCTTTGAAGTTAATTCTTACCACTGTATTTTGAATTCCCATATTCCTTTAAAACACTTAAAAGTTCCTGTAGCTTGGGCATGATGTGGCACTGTCCACTGTCATCAGGGTCATCACTGCTGGTCGTTGATGTAAAATTCTGATACACACCTTGTAGCTGCCTCAGCTGTGTTGCACTATACTCACAAAACAACCGTCCTTGTTTGCTGTCTTGAAACAAGCATGCCCTGTCTAAAAAAATTGTCACACCAGTTTCATTTTTGGTAGATACCTTGTTTCTGTAGCACCCAGAGCCTCCATCCCTGGTAGATGTGGGTATGGAGTAAAAATATGCCACCCCCAAAGAATCGTAATGATTTGGTATACCCAACAGGGCACTTGTTTTATTTTGAAAACTCAAGGAAGGTTGCTTATTGGAGACAGGGTGCTTAAGACTTTAAGCCCTCATATGAAAATGCAAATTCTACTTTCTGTTCTCCATACATTTCTTATGGAACTGGTAACGAAAATTTGTCTGAATATCAAGACATCTCATCCTTGGTGATCACTTTCTTTATTCTCAATTGTCTTGATTGTTGAACAAGTAGTGATGATGTAAAGAGAAATTTCATTTTCATCACTGTTAGGGCCTAAAGGCTTCATTCTTTTCATTTTCATAAAACATCTGATAGTGTCAAGTACCTATATGAGCAAAATCACAAAACTGAAACAGAATTATGTCAGAATAGTAATAATACAGGTTCAGAGGGAAGAAATAAAACAGCACTTAATTTGTATGCTGGCAAAAAGCAGGAGTAAAATTGCACACTTATCCGTGTTGCCCTAATTGCTAAAGAGACAGAGGCTGGAGAGGGTAGAGGAAGTGGAAAGTTCAGAATCCTTGTCTCCCCTCCTAAAACAAATCCACTCAAAGCCCATGGGGGGGGGGACTCCCAGTTAAAAGGGACGGGGATGCTCGCCGGAAAATTAGAATAAAACCCCTAAAGGAGACCAATCTAGGCATGGCTCTGGCTTTATTTGACCCCTAAAAGAGACAACCCAATAAGAACTATTAATAGCGATTGAGAGGTTTGAACAAAGAAAATGGATAAATGTCATCCCCTTTTTAATATAATAGACATTTCTTATTTTTTAATATGTAGGTTTTTTTTACACACAACCCTAAGCAATACCTGTATGGGTAAAAATATTAACTTCCTGTCCTGAACACCCTAAGTGAGACCAAAATCTGCAATTTACACCCCTTAGCGAGACGACAGGCATCCCCATCACTTTCATATGGAAGTCCCCCCCCCCTCTGGGACCCAAAGTGACAGTTACCACGAATATATTAAGACACACCATACCTAAGTCCTTAATTAGGTATCCTGCGACCCTGTTTGCTGCCCAGGGACCCAATTCTGATAATGTCTCATAGCACTCCCTCAGGGCAAACTTTGCATACCAATGGGCATTCCTCACAAGTGTCTCATCGCGTGGCACCCTACAGTCCTGGAGAAACTCCAAGGCAGGACTCAAAGCCTCTTGAAGGATTTGAATTAAGATGTTTGATTCCTCATCAATGCTGTTATTTGAAAATGTCATGACCACCTCCCTTGGCTTGGCAGCGAACTTCTCGACCTCTTTATCCTGGCTTGTCTCACATGTTGACCTTAAGGTGCGCTCCAACTCTTCTATTCCAGTCACTACATCTGTTAAGAATTTGACCTTTTTGTTCACCACAGAGGCTGTTAAGCCCATGATCTTGGGATACTCATCTCTCTTACAGTCATCGAATCTCTGCATAATCTGCCGATATGGGTCATTCTTTTTTGCATGGTGGCATTTGTCAAAGATCAGCAGATTCACTTGTGAAAGTCTGATGTAGCCATGGTTCAGAAGATCAAGAAATATCTGTGCAGTCATGACTAGAACATTGTTGTCATTGAACTCTTTTTCCCAGATGTCTTTGTCCCAGAAGTCAACTCCCATCTCTCCAACATAATGCTTGACCTTCAAATCAGTGTGCTTGTCAATAACTTTGGCTTGCTGACTGGCTAGAGGAACTGAAAACAACAACAAACACAGAAAAAAAAGAATGGTGTGGCTTGAGTATTTATAAGGTTGTGTATGTACATATAAACGTATTGGAAGAAAATGAAAAATAAATAGCATCATCGTCATTTTGCATCGTTCAGGCGGTTTATACTGGTTTATAGAATGTCCTCTCCTTAGTTGACATTTCAGACTACTATAATTGTTCATGATTCAAGAAGCTTTTGAGTCCAGAGAATAAAGCTTCAAGCTTAAATGACAAATCAAACAAGGCAGTTTTGCAAGATTAAGGCAAGAATATACATATATCAACAGTGAGAGTTACCGTATTTACCCGCGTATAGGCCGCACCCGCGTATAGGCCGCACCCGCGTATAGGCCGCACCCCAAACTTGTGACCTAATCTTGGGGAAAAAAATAATTTCCTAAGTATACAAGAAGAAGAATCGAGTTTCGAGTCGAGAAACTAATGAGCTTGTCGCTTGAGTGATCTAGCGAGAAATGAATCGGACAAACGGACCGAACTTGATCGCGAGCGTTATTGTTTACAGATCCAACAAGTGTGTCAAAAAATGAGGTGCAAGCGTCGCCGTTTTGTGCGATCAAATAATGACAAATGAAACACATGTGTTTAGAATGCACTGCTCCTTTCCTCATAGGGTAAATTATCCACTTTGAGTTTTTAATGTTACGGAAATTGTTGCGATAATTCTCAAATTGGCTATTTGACAAAACGCTCTTAAAGTCGTTCGAAAAAACTCTAGCTTTTCCCCGTTGTTCTGTAAAACAGGCTTTTCACGGACTCAGCGTAGTGAGAAGCTTTGTATAAGCAATGCTAAATTTCCGATTGTTTAAGAATTTACACAATTACAGGTGAAACAGGAAGGCAAAACGTCTGTCGAGAGTGAGAGTTGTATCAAAAGCATTGCGTTTTCAAATTTCGCTTTTGACGTATGCAAATTAACATGCGTAGGGTAAAAATAAATCCGCACCTCTTATTCATCGCTGAAGACATGACAGTGTGTATTAAACTTCGAAACTGTGATAGTTTATATCAGTTTCATTTATGACTTTTTCTCTTTGTGACGGGTTCAGTGTATTTTTCGTGTAGTTTGGCAAATAAACAACGCGGTTTCACGTGAACGGCATCGAAAGGGCTTCGTGTCTTGACAAGCAAACTTCTTTGGACTTCATCCAATAACAAACATATTCGGAATCTAGATACACTCACGCACAGCGGAGAGAAGCAATATTCTTCGAAGACATGGATTAACTTGACCTCATACGATACATTCAATCAAACTGTCAAGCTTTCAGTAACTTTGTTGACTCTGTGTGTGTCGGGAAATTTTGCATATTAATGAGCTCAAAACTCTTGTACCCGCGTATAAGCCGCACCCCAAATTTGGCTATCTCTAAAATGAAGAACGGGGAATGGAGGAACGGGGAACGGGGAACGGGGAACGGGGAACGGGGAACGGGGAACGGGGAATCTCTAAAATAGGGAATATCTAAAACAGGGAATCTCTAAAATAGGGAATCTCTAAAATGGGGAATCTCTAAAATAGGGAATCTCTAAAACGGGGAATCTCTAAAATAGGGAATCTCTAAAATAGGGAATCTCTAAAACGGGGAATCTCTAAAATAGGGAATCTCTAAAACGGGGAATCTCTAAAATAGGGAATCTCTAAAATAGGGAATCTCTAAAACGGGGAATCTCTAAAATAGGGAATCTCTAAAATAGGGAATCTCTAAAACGGGGAATCTCTAAAACGGGGAATCTCTAAAATAGGGAATCTCTAAAATAGGGAATCTCTAAAATAGGGAATCTCTAAAACGGGGAATCTCTAAAACGGGGAATCTCTAAAATAGGGAATCTCTAAAACGGGGAATCTCTAAAATAGGGAATCTCTAAAATAGGGAATCTCTAAAACGGGGAATCTCTAAAACGGGGAATCTCTAAAACAGGGAATCTCTAAAATAGGGAATCTCTAAATCCACAAGCCCGAACTAAAACCTCATGTCTGTTTTTCTCTCTACCATAATTTGGAAAGGATAGATAACCCAAGGGACCCCATAAACGCGTTGCGTGACCAACTCGTCACACATCCCTTTAATAAGGCACCGTAATTGCAGATTGAAGAGAGGTATCTTTTTCGGTGTAATAAAATTGAGTGAACTGAAATAAATCACATCCTGCTGATTGTGATACAATTTATTTTTGTATGTTGACTGCCGATACTACTTGCAACGCTTCTTTAAGTCTTATTCCACGCTCCAGTTTCTCATTACTGTCACCTGTATTTTGATTGAACTGGTTAGCATTTGTATTACAATAAGAAGATACTGCACAGCTAAGTCGCGGAAACGCACACAGGAACGTTGTTGGCCAGATTCCATCCCCAGTTTCCTGTTTACCTTTCAAATAAAGAGTTTATGTTTGCTACACGTAGAAGAGAGTCAGAACACCTCGACTTCTCATTCTGAACAGTGCGTAAGATATTTGATGCAAACTGACGGACCCGTGAGGAAACCGAAACTAAATAGGATCCAAACCCACCAATAGCAGTTCACGTTTGTAATGGGAATTCTTTGGATAATTTTTTCATGGCCAATCAAAGAAAACGTAATGATAACTTTGTACAAGTGGCATCGGAACGGCGCGCAGCACTGTAACAGAAAAGCGCTGCTTCGATTGCGAATTGCCGAGTCGACCAAGCCGTGTTCCACCGTGGAAAGGTAAGCAAACATCACCACCCGGGATACCCTGCTAACAGAGACTTTTCGTTTTGTATTCACGATAAACAAAAGAACTAAGCGAAATACGAGAGACGCGAACATCATCATACATGCTAAGAAAACTTTCCAGAAAGAAACACTCTGCTAGCAGGGTATACCTATAAACTGTAAACTGTTAAGCACGTTTTCGAATTTTCATATGAACGGTAACAATACCTATGTTATATTATTTTACTGTAAGCAAACGAAAAAAATTTACAACAGCCTCATTTTACCAATAACTAATAAAGGAGCCATTTACGCTGGCTTTGCGCCTCGAGCCAACAACATGTGACTGTGATGTCGTGACCTTTTACGTCTCGACTGTGATGGCGTGACTTTTGACATCTTGAGCCAAAATAATTCCCTCCCCGAGGCGTAGCTCTAAGGGAACTGGAAACGAGATGAGGCGGCGGATTTGATCAGCGGTTTCCGTGTTAGCGTCACTTCGTGGCGTCCATTTTGAAATTACACGAAAGTGTGATATTTCTTCAACGTCTTTGAAAGGTAAAAAACGAGAATTTACTCCATTTGATTTCTGGAATAGTGCTTTTTTGGTAAAATGCTAGTGATCTGTGAACCGCTGGTGATCCTATCACGCACAAATGCAAAATCGTCGTGGATTTAAACAGATTTAAACTGGCGGGATGTTTGAACTTGAACTTGGACCACGCTTCGATGAGGCTTGTTAAGCTAAGTTTTCTTCTCCTATTCTGGATTGGATCTCCCCATTCACGGAAATACAGGAAACAGAGGTAAGCCGTCTTTCTTTTAGTCTCCACGCAGGTGATCATGATGTGCAGTAACTTACAATGTAGGTTTTCAATATTGTTTGCGAACACGTTCACTCAAAGAGAACCGACATTGTAAGTTTTTAACTAAGAAAAATATTCGAAATTCCATTAATGTTCTTGTAGTTTAGTTTTTGAAATCGGATTGCCTTCATCAAATGTGCTTTGCTGAAGATTTGACTGTTAGAGAAAGGTTTGCAAATAAATATAGGGGCCAATTATATGAGCAGGGAATTTATATATTTTAAAATCACTAAAAGTGACGTAGTTTATGTGGGCCCCCTGTAAATAGACTTGCCAGAATCTCAGCAAATCAAGACAGGTCTAGTTAGCTGGGCTAACCAGGGTACTATTGATCCCAGACGTCCTTTCAAATGGCTTAAATTTTGCGTCGCTTCACAGACCGTTGATTTCGCTCTGCGGTTTCAAAATAGTAATCACGTGACCACAAGTTTGTTGACCGCAAGCTGACCACAAAATTGGGTAGTGACAAAACGTGGGGTAGGCCATGGCCTAGGCCATGGTGTAGGCCATGGCCTATCCGATGGCCTACCGGTGGTCAATTTTCTGAAAACAGTTCCTAAAAACAGCAGATTGTAAACCAAAAAAATGGCCTAAGCCACACACCCCGTCGGGCTTCTAGTAGTGAATTTTCCTAAGAATGCCTTGTTCGAATCTTTTACTACAATTTCATTTGCATAGAAGTTTGTTACGGATGAAAGAATTTTTGATGTAACTTTCATGTGCACGCATGACTGCATTTAATTTAAAATGGCAATAAAAAGTTAAACCACTTTTAACCACTTTGAAAGAAGCAACCACTTTTCCTTGGGGGAGGGTACTCATTAGATGCTCGGGTAGACCCTGACGCTGTTTAAGACAATCATTGATGATTTTGCTCACCTGTTTAAGACAGAACAGATTTTTTTCAGGAACCGTTTAACCCAAAATCATACCCTGTCTTAGACTAGAATGGGGTAAGGATAAAGTGTTTCTTACCTCAATACTTGATAATAAGGACCCTATTTACAGCTTTGTAGAGTGGTTGAGTTGTTTGCAGAATTTGAGTTTACCCTTACTACATTTAAGACAAAACCGTGTGAAAACCATACCCTATTAGGCCGCACGTCCCTGTTAAGGTGAGATAATGATTACCCCCCCCTCCCGCCCGGGCCGCTTTTACCTCATGTCTATGAGGACGAACGGAACCAGAACCATATTCCGATGGAACTTTACATGTTAGTTCATTTAAAATAATTATTATTGCATGAAATTGCAGTAATGTGTTGATCAACAGTTTCCTTTTCACGTCAGCTAAATAATTTACTTTGAAACTGTACGAGTTTGCTGGCTTCTGAATGCAATGTAACTCAATGTTTGTATAGTTTCCTATTCAAGTATATTTTTGGCTTGTCACGCATTCCTCCCCAATTAATCATAAAGGAGGCCATGCTTTTCATCGAATAGAAAACACTGTACGTTTGTTGACAACTACAATACATAACGTGTACATGTATCTGCCGGTAAATGTTCTTTATGGGGAGCAGGAAGAAGGAACCACACTTTATGGACACCCACTTTAAGCTATTACAGACAATAATTTTGTCCCGACAGAAGGCTCATACATTTTTTCTTCCATTAGGCTGCTTTATATGTTACTACGGACAAACACAACAGACACTTTTCTCTGACCCGAGTGACATTAGTTCCCATAAAAATTTAACCTAGCTCAGTTCGCTTTATGGACAGTGACACGTGACAGTGGTTATCTGTGAACAGTGTACTGAGTATTTTCATTTTAGTCAGTATGGCTGAGCTGAAACTGAAAATTTTAGTGCAAAGCAAAGTTACAGACTATTTAATAGACCTGATTTTGTGCTATAAACCAGCATATTTAAATAATTGCTCCAATTGATTTACTTATTCCATATTTCATAACAAGTAGAACCAGCAGCTGAATATAAATTCTCCACGCAGTCACGCAATTTGTACCATCACAATACTAGATCCTAGGACGTCACTGTAGGCTTTCTTGACATTCTTCTTCAAGCAATAGATATGTAAGCTAATATAGATTTCACTCAAATAATACTCATATACAAGGTTCACATTATGTTTAAGAACCAAAATATACCTTATTTGTGGTTTTGCTTTAATAGGTGCAATTCCCTCTCATTTATGCCTGATTATGATGAGGATTTTAAGAGATTCAGGAGTAAATTGTTTTATGAAATTGACCACCGGTAGGCCATAGCATAGGCCATAGCATAGGCCATGGCCTACACCATGGCCTACCCCATGGCCTAGTCCATGGCCTACCCCACGTTTTGTCGCTACCCCCACAAAATCTGTAACGTTGAACATGGGACAAATGAATTTCAACCCGCAAACATCACATATCCTAAAATAATGCCATCTCCTGAATTAAAATATCATCTTATACTGGTTATAAACATTATCTTAAGGGAAAATTCAGGAAAAGTGTTATCTGAGGACATGAAATGCGGCGGCTAGTAAAAATTCATTCAGTGAAAGTTGAGCATTGTCGAGCTTGAGTCAACAAATTTAGTTCTTGCGGTGAACAAACTTGTGATCACATGATCATTTTTTTCAAACCATGGAGTGAAACCAACGGTCCGTGAAGCAACACAAAATTCAAGCCATTTGAAAGGACAGCTGTGATCAATAGTATTTGGCAATACCGAAACATCCCTATTAACATGGAATATTGTGAAGAATATTTACATCTGAGTTCAGTTAAATGGAATCACTTCAATGGTTTTCTGTTTGGTCCTTGTAGCTCTATATGGTGCATTTTTACAGTTTGAAGGGTTTTGCAAATCATTCAACTTTGTGTAAAGAGAAAAAAACAAGGAAGGAAAACTGCATTTTAAACTAGCCCAGAAATTCCCATCGCTCAGCTTTGAAACCACAAAGGCAAGCTCAGTGGTTAAAGATTTTTCTCGTACCATTCAATTGTAAATTTGTCAAAAACTTAAGACTTACCTCAAAGGTAAGTATTCTGTGCAATATTTCATGTTAACAGGGACATTTCAATAATATCCAGGGCTACACATGACATTTTGAAACTGCATACTACTGGCCACATAGTTTGTGTGGGAAGCCTGTGGACTGTTAAACATACCAAAAGTAAAATTGGGCCAAGCAATTATAGGGGAAAATCTCAGCCCAGTTTGCCAGGATCCCAGCAATGTGATGCCAGAATCCCAGCTAGCCATGCTGAAAGTTTTCCTTGTAAACTGTGTTTAGTAGGCCAGGGTGACTTGCATCATGTACATGGAATGCCAGGCTGAACAGTCATCTTGGCCTGAACCAGCCTGGCTAATCATGGGCCAGCCCAGCTCATGTAATTGGCCCTAGATATTGGGTTTTCAAAGAAAAGAAATGATATTATTGAAAGTACCAGTTTAGCAAACATCCCTGATTTGCCAAAAAGGTTACCAGTTCACATGTACTTTTGTGTTTCACCCCTTGCTTGTTTGTCTTCCTGTTGTTGCAGTCTTATCAGCCCTTACTCAAACATTAAACCAGTAACTTTAATATGACTTAATACATCACCTGGAAACAGCATCCCCTGAGGGCAATCTTTCGTATATGTAATCGCATGAGGCCGATGAGGATAAATATTCACACAAACTTTCAGTTTTCACGAAATTGCTTGAGTCATGGAGCAACAAGGGCAATTTGTGAAAACTTTGAAAATACAAGTGAAATTTATCCTTAATTCTATGAGGACTACTTTACTTTTCATAACACAGAGAGCAAAATTCTTGGAAAACTTTTTATACACTTTGAAACACAATCAGCTGGCCCCCAGAATAAAAGTACCCGCACGTAAACAATTCGCAACACAAGCAGTTTAACTGTTGCTCAGCACACAGAACAAGAAAGACTGACCATTATGTACATTTTAAGAGATAAATACAATTCTATTTCATTGACAAAACACACTAAAGCTCAAAGTAAGTAAATTTTATTCACCTGAGTTATGAAGCTTCCTCTCGCTGGAAAAATTATTGACCACATCACTCCAAAGTTTTCAGTAGTTTTAAAACAACTAACCATTTGCTCTTTCCCATAACACTATATGTTCACCTTTTGGAATTTCTCTTCAATCTGCAATTACGGTGCCTTATTAAAGGGATGTGTGACGAGTTGGTCACGCAACGCGTTTATGGGGTCCCTTGGGTTATCTATCCTTTCCAAATTATGGTAGAGAGAAAAACAGACATGAGATTTTAGTTCGGGCTTGTGGATTTAGAGATTCCCTATTTTAGAGATTCCCCGTTTTAGAGATTCCCTATTTTAGAGATTCCCTATTTTAGAGATTCCCCGTTTCAGAGATTCCCTATTTTAGAGATTCCCCGTTTTAGAGATTCCCCGTTTTAGAGATTCCCCATTTTAGAGATTCCCTATTTTAGAGATTCCCTGTTTTAGAGATTCCCCGTTTTAGAGATTCCCCGTTTTAGAGATTCCCTATTTTAGAGATTCCCCGTTTTAGAGATTCCCTATTTTAGAGATTCCCTATTTTAGAGATTCCCTATTTTAGAGATTCCCCGTTTTAGAGATTCCCCGTTTTAGAGATTCCCTATTTTAGAGATTCCCTGTTTTAGAGATTCCCCGTTTTAGAGATTCCCCATCTTAGAGATTCCCTATTTTAGAGATTCCCCGTTTTAGAGATTCCCTATTTTAGAGATTCCCTATTTTAGAGATTCTCCGTTTTAGAGATTCCCCGTTTTAGAGATTCCCCGTTTTAGAGATTCCCTATTTTAGAGATTCCCTATTTTAGAGATTCCCTGTTTTAGAGATTCCCTATTTTAGAGATTCCCCGTTTTAGAGATTCCCTATTTTAGAGATTCCCTATTTTAGAGATTTCCTATTTTAGAGATTCCCCATTTTAGAGATTCCCTATTTTAGAGATTCCCTGTTTTAGATATTCCCTATTTTAGAGATTCCCCGTTCCCCATTCCCCGTTCTCCGTTCCCCGTTCCCCGTTCCCCGTTCCTCGATTCCCCGTTCCCTATTTTAGAGATAGCCCCCCAAATTTCGAGCTTTTTTTTCCTTGAAAAAAGGCTATCTCTAAAACAGGGAACGGGGAATCAAGGAACGGGAAACGGGGAACGGGGAATGGGGAACGGGGAATCTCTAAAATAGGGAATATCTAAAACAGGGAATCTCTAAAATAGGGAATCTCTAAAACGGGGAATCTCTAAAATAGGGAATCTCTATAACGGGGAATCTCTAAAATAGGGAATCTCTAAAATAGGGAATCTCTAAAACGGGGAATCTCTAAAATAGGGAATATCTAAAACGGGGAATCTCTAAAATAGGGAATCTCTAAAACGGGGAATCTCTAAAACGGGGAATCGCTAAAATAGGGAATCTCTAAAATAGGGAATCTCTAAAACGGGGAATCTCTAAAATAGGGAATATCTAAAAAAGGGAATCTCTAAAATAGGGAATCTCTAAAACGGGGAATCTCTAAAATAGGGAATCTCTAAAACGGGGAATCTCTAAAATAGGGAATCTCTAAAATAGGGAATCTCTAAAACGGGGAATCTCTAAAATAGGGAATCTCTAAAATGGGGAATCTCTAAAATAGGGAATCTCTAAAATAGGGAATCTCTAAAACGGGGAATCTCTAAAATAGGGAATATCTAAAACGGGGAATCTCTAAAATAGGGAATCTCTAAGATAGGGAATCTCTAAAACGGGGAATCTCTAAAATAGGGAATCTCTAAAATAGGGAATCTCTAAGACGGGGAATCTCTAAAATAGGGAATCTCTAAAGTAGGGAATCTCTAAAACGGGGAATCTCTAAAATAGGGAATCTCTAAAATAGGGAATCTCTAAAACGGGGAATCTCTAAAGCGGGGAATCTCTAAAATAGAGAATCTCTAAAACGGGGAATTTCTAAAATAGGGAATATCTAAAACGGGGAATCTCTAAAATAGGGAATCTCTAAAATAGGGAATCTCTAAAACGGGGAATCTCTAAAATAGGGAATCTCTAAAATAGGGAATCTCTAAAACGGGGAATCTCTAAAGCGGGGAATCTCTAAAATAGAGAATCTCTAAAACGGGGAATTTCTAAAATAGGGAATATCTAAAACGGGCAATCTCTAAAATAGGGAATCTCTAAAATAGGGAATCTCTAAAACGGGGAATCTCTAAAATAGGGAATCTCTAAAATAGGGAATCTCTAAAACGGGGAATTTCTAAAATAGGGAATATCTAAAACGGGGAATCTCTAAAATAGGGAATCTCTAAAATGGGGAATCTCTAAAACGGGGAATCTCTAAAATAGGGAATCTCTAAATCCACAAGCCCGAACTAAAATGTCATGTCTGTTTTTCTCTCTACCATAATTTGGAAAGGATAGATAACCCAAGGGACCCTATAAACGCGTTGCGTGACCAACTCGTCACACATCCCTTTAATAAGGCACCGTAATTGCAGATTGAAGAGAGGTATCTTTTTCGGTGTAATAAAATTGAGTGAACTGAAATAAATCACATCCTGCTGATTGTGATACAATTTATTTTTGTGTGTTGACTGCCGATATTACTTGCAACGCTTCTTTAAGTCTTATTCCACGCTCAGTTTCTCATTACTGTCACCTGTATTTTGATTGAACTGGTTAGCATTTGTATTACAATAAGAAGATACTGCACAGCTAAGTCGCGGAAACGTACACAGGAACGTTGTTGGCCAGATTCCATCCCCACTTTCCTGTTTACCTTTCAAATAAAGAGTTTATGTTTGCTACACGTAGAAGAGAGTCAGAACACCTCGACTTCTCATTCTGAACAGTGCGTAAGATATTTGATGCAAACTGACGGACCCGTGAGGAAACCGAAACTAAATAGGATCCAAACCCACCAATGGCAGTTCACGTTTGTAATGGGAATTCTTTGGATAATTCTTTCATGGCCAATCAAAGAAAACGTAATGATAACTTTGTACAAGTGGCATCGGAACGGCGCGCAGCACTGTAACAGAAAAGCGCTGCTTCGATTGCGAATTGCCGAGTCGACCAAGCCGTGTTCCACCGTGGAAAGGTAAGCAAACATCACAACCCGTGATACCCTGCTAACAGAGACTTTTCGTTTTGTATTCACGATAAACAAAACAACTAAGCGAAATACGAGAGACGCGAACATCATCATACATGCTAAGAAAACTTTCCAGAAAGAAACACTCCGCTAGCAGGGTATACCTATAAACTGTAAACTGTTAAGCACGTTTTGAATACCTATGTTATATTATTTTACTGTAAGCAAAAGAAAAAAATGTACAACAGCCTCATTTTACCAATAACTAATAAAGGAGCCATTTACGCTGGCTTTGCGCCTCGAGACAACAACATGTGACTGTGATGTCGTGACCTTTTACGTCTCGACTGTGATGGCGTGACTTTTGACATCTTGAGCCAAAAACATGTTGCGTTTTGAGCGGTGACTGTTATTGTCTAGACCTGTTCCAGATATACCTTATTTTTACTTATTTTCGCGCGTCTTAATTTTAGTGAATTGAAAAAAAATTGAGAAATTAAAGGCCAGCACAAAAAATCCTCTCAAAATTTACACACGCAGAATGTAATACACTCGTGAGAAATTTACATAATCAAACATATGAATCAATAAATATAAGAGCGATTTTCGTTTGACTTTGAAGTAACTACGTGCGAACAAACAAGAAAGGAATCAAACAATGGCAATTTAATTTAATTGGTTTAGGGAACAGACACAAACGCACACGGCTTTTGGTTGGTTTAGCGAACATCAAGCATTTTCCACCTAGTAAAGAGCTTTCATGTACCTCTGTATTCAGCAATACGATTGCACAATGGAACAATGCTTTACCCATATTAGGGTTCTCTTCAGCGGTAAAGGAACGAGGTCTTGTTTTCACATTTTTAACTAGTGGCTGATGAAACAAATAACGAACGCTTACGGAAACACTTTTTCAAGGTCAAACGAAAATCGCTCTATTAGCAAGTTCTTACCTACATACCCACTACCGTCTTGATCTGCAAACTACTGAATGACGGACTGTTCATTACCTCTGCAGAGGTTTAGAAAAGTAACATTTTATGGACACTTTTTTCACGAAATGGAATGCTCTTTCACCAGTTTGTCTTCTTGAAATCGCGAAATCAAAGCCTCGTAAATATTGGCTGGCCAAAATGGCGAAATTAAGTACGAATAAGGTGTGTTGATTTTTCAATGGTTTCAGTTAAGGGTTTTAGTAGATTGCCAGCACTCCTTTCCTCAGTCGGGCGGGACAACACGAAAGACAGCTGCCGCTTCGCTGTTAGAAACGTGACGCGCGTGAGGTACGCGTATCACATGCGCCTCACGTTTCCGCGCGGCAGTCGACTTTTGCGCGCGTTCCCATGATCTTTTTCATTAGTCTATCCGGCTTTTGAGATTTGCCATTTCTAAATTCAAGGTGATTCCATCGAAATGGAATCAAACTTGGTCCAGCTGTTTAAATAAAAATGAACTTGGTTAAGAATAAAACACAAACTGCGGTGATAAACATTGTGAATAAACGCATTTTGATGAACTTGACGTTTCGTGCGCTAGTCAACATACATTTTCAATGACAAACCAGTGAGGAGTGATGCACCTTCTGTAGACCTGGATCAGTAAAAATCTTGAATACTAAAGTTCACAACAGCAAAGTGATGCTTACGGCAAGAGGACTGAGAAAAGGAGGAATAAACGACATAAGAATGCTAAATGTATTTGCCCGATATTTCGGTTTGCCAAACAAACCAAATATGGGGCTAAAATAGAAAAATGAATACAAATACAAGTTGGCCGTTACATATGCGGGTTTTGAAACACAGTTTAGGTAGTGTAGGATGGCTTGGCGATGTTCACCAAAGCTAAAATAAGTTTTAAGATTTACAACTAACGGGGTCGGTGATATGTCGTTTATCTTTGGTAGCGAAGAAAGTGTATTTCATTTGGCCTTTGGTGAACATCGCCGATCTATCCTCAATCACAGTCAGCTTATCAACCCACTCCTGTTTCAGAACATTTTAACCAACCTGCCCATTCCATCAACGGCGTCCTCTTGTTCCTCTGGAATTTTAATATGTACAACAACTGTAACTCTGTCACAAAAACAAGCGAGGCTCACCTTATTGATAGAGCCATGACACTAGACCCTCGTGGTAGCCCCCCTAGAAGGATTGTTTTGCAAACTGAAATATCGGGCAAATACCTTTTAGTATTTTTATTTCGTTTCTGCCTCAATTTCTCAGTCTTGTTGCCGTAAGCATCAGTTTATGTTTTTAACTCCAGTTGGTAATTACGTATTGGACATTTCAAATATGCAATTAAAAATAGGCCTCACCACGCTCGTTTTCGCACAGCGAATGGATAGCTGATCGACAGCAACTACACCCCCCCCCCCCGCATGTGCAATAAAGTATCATCATCATTATTTTCTTATTTGGCGTAGAATGACGCCGAAAAATTACGTCTTAGTGCGGAGGTTCATTCATTCATTCACTCATTCATTTGATTTTTTGTAGCCTGACCCATGGTCATGCATGAAGAATGTCGCTATTCAAAGTTACGAAGCTAAGGAAGAAGAATAGTTCATGGGAGTCAACTGTCAACAATACTGGGCAAGAAGATACATGTGAAACCTTTGATTTCCGTGAAATCAGTGATTTAGTAGAAATCGGTAGAGGAAGTTTTGCAGCTGTGTTCGCGGCACAGTACACAACAGCTAAAAGTTCAGCATCTAAACAAGTGGTTGTCAAAAAGTTATTTGACCTTGATGTCTGTGAAAAGGGCCTTTTTCTGAAAGAAGTGAGACTATTACACACTTTAAAGCATGCCAACGTCGTCTCGTTCCACGGAATGTGCACTACGCCTCCAACGATAATGATGGAATACATGTGCTTTGATTTTAGTCCATTTGAAAGGGAACAGAAGGTTCACTCGTTGAAAGAGCTACTGAGTGAACTAGCCGACGGAGATCCCAGCGATTTTATACACGTAATGCCTATTATCGCCTCCGATGTAACCAAAGGCCTGAGGTACCTACACGACAACGGAGTGGTACATCGCGACCTCAAACCAGCCAATGTCCTTGTTTCAAACCAGCATTATTGCAATCTTGCAGACCTTACGGAGGTCGAAAGGTCTTGGTCAACGGTACCAGTGATTTGCAAACTGTCAGATTTTGGAGAAGTTCGTTCGCAGCTTATTATGACCCGCAACTTAAACTTAACAACAACAAAGGACGTTAACAGAGGAACACCAGCATTTAGGGCGCCAGAAGTCTTGCTTCCCGGACATGAGCAACCTATGGGTCTCCGCCAGCTCAAGAGTGTAGACATATGGGCACTTGGACTTCTGTTTTTTTGCGTTGTCAACCCAGGCCTCTCGACACCATACAGTTACGAATTCAAGACGGGTGAAAACAATGAAAACAATGAATTCTAAGTGAAGTCGTTTGAGGCAAACAGCTGTGCAGTAGTTGCGTAATTGATACTGCATCCGGTATCAGTCAGCCAATAAATCGTCGCTTTCCCATTGTCTAAAGTCTGTCTGTCTAAATATCAGTTATTTGACATATACATATAATAACCATTTTTAAAGTATTTGTTTCAACGCGCAAATTGTTAAGATCGAACTTACTACGACTGTATATCGTGGGTTTGATGGCCGGGTATCTTGTCGAGATCAAAAGGGGAAAGAAGAAATCGAAACAGAAAGTTGCCGCTTGAAAGGTTATTGGAAAATGGGAATGCAGTCTACAGGACGCGCTTTGCTGATTTGGCAAACATCGAATCCGGCTCGGGTTAATCTTTCCCAGTGCCTTCGATGATGTTTATTTTTTCTCTGGAAGCCCAGTTCGAACAAGTTTGAGTGTCTTGTTATTGACCTTAAAACAGGAATTTTTTTGTTTTGGCCCTTAAATGCCTTGCTTAACTTGTGTCAGTTAGAGGGCCCTAACAAGCAGTACCAAGTCGCACGGGATTGTTGTTGTTGTTGATAACACTGTTAAAAACGTATCCTAATAATTACAACTGTTAACGAACACTGTTTGCTGCCAAACGTATCAGAAATGCAGTTTTTTTTCACGAGAGTTTCAGAGAATACAGTTTATTCTATGTAAGATAAGGGTGCAAATTCGTAAAAGAGAAGAGTTTTGTTGAAATTACAATTAAAAAGGGTTTTAATTCAACCATAGGTAATAAAAGAATCTGGTTTATGAAGCTCAGTGAAGTCCTTTGTTTTATTACTTTTGTTAGGTTTTGAATTTTTTATGAGCAACTAACCAATCAAATTGTTACTGTTAAGATATTCAGCCACAGCATATGAACTTTAAACAAAGGAATGTTCACGGTCATGGTACTTATAAACTTGCAAGGTTTTGTAGCCAGTTTTTAATTTGGCAATTCACACGTTTCCTTTTCGGTAAGGACATGTTATTGTTTGGTATTGTCTAAAGTTTTATCCGTCACAATGACGCATAAATTTCAAAGCAACGTAACTAGGGATAATTACTTACTCATTTCTTCGCCTCTTCGGAATATTTCACCCGATCCAGTCTGAAAGGTGTAGCAGAGAAAACCAGCAGTCGCGATTTCCAGTAACGTTTCCAGTGTGCTCGGAAAAATTGACAGAAAATGGAAAAATGTTTCTGCTTACATTTTCTGATCAGCTACACCCCTTCAACTTCAAGGATTCTAAACCATTTCTGAACTGAAATTTCATTACAATGTTTTGACATCCGATTCCCTCTTTCTCGCGCAGACACTGTAATCCGCACCATATTTGGATCAATTGAAAGGCCTATTATTCAGGCTGAGAAAAAAATGCATACCGACGAAAGTAGGATCCTATATGTTAGAGATTCCCTATTATAGAGATTCCCTATTTTAGAGATTCCCTATTATAGAGATTCCCTATTTTAGAGATTCCCTGTTTTAGATATTCCCTATTTTAGAGATTCCCTGTTTTAGAGATTCCCTATTCTAGAGATTCCCTGTTTTAGAGATTCCCTGTTTTAGAGATTCCCCGTTTTAGAGATTCCCTATTTTAGAGATTCCCTATTTTAGAGATTCCCCATTTTAGAGATTCCCTATTTTAGAGATTCCCTGTTTTAGAGATTCCCTGTTTTAGAGATTCCCCGTTTTAGAGATTCCCCGTTTTAGAGATTCCCCATTTTAGAGATTCCCTATTTTAGAGATTCCCTATTTTAGAGATTCCCCGTTTTAGAGATTCCACATTTTAGAGATTCCCTATTTTAGAGATTCCCCGTTTTAGAGATTCCCTATTTTAGAGATTCCCTATTTTAGAGATTCCCTATTTTAGAGATTCCCCGTTTTAGAGATTCCCTATTTTAGAGATTCCCCATTTTAGAGATTCCCTATTTTAGAGATTCCCTGTTTTAGATATTCCCTATTTTAGAGATTCCCTATTTTAGAGATTCCCTATTTTAGAGATTCCCCATTTTAGAGATTCCCTATTTTAGAGATTCCCTATTTTAGAGATTCCCCGTTTTAGAGATTCCCTATTTTAGAGATTCCCTATTTTAGAGATTCCCTATTTTAGAGATTCCCCGTTTTAGAGATTCCCTATTTTAGAGATTCCCTGTTTTAGAGATTCCCTATTTTAGAGATTCCCTGTTTTAGATATTCCCTATTTTAGAGATTCCCCGTTCCCCATTCCCCATTCCCCGTTCCTCCTTTTAGAGATAGCCATACGCGGGTAAATACGGTATTCACAACTGCCGCCATGGCATTTAATGCAAAGGACTCACCCGATGCCCCCTCCCACAAAACCCCTACCCTACCCCGTTGTGTTACAAAAAAAAACGTAAACAAAAGAAACTCGAACCTGTATTAACAAGGAAGAAAGTTCTTTTTCCGCCATTTTTGTAGGTTTCTCTGACTTCATGAGCGAGTTCCTTAATCAGCATGACACTGATGAATGTCTTCCCCGTTCCTGTTCCGAGACAAACGATCGTATTCCTTTCCTTGGCTCGCTCAAGTAGTTCAACTTGATAGGGACGAGCGCTCATTGTTGCTTCCGGTTCGGCTTGGACTTCGCTTTCGGAGGCTGACGAACTTCTTTCGCATTCTTTCTTTTCCATGTTTGCAAACTTTAACTTGTTCTAATCTCGAAGAAGACACACTGAATGTCGATCCAACAAGGAGACAGAGCCTGAGACCAGCCAAGACCAGGCAGGTCTCATCGGGTTTTTTTGTGAAATACCAACTAGTCACCCGTAAAGATCAAGCCATCATCTTCTGTCAAACTTCACTTTCTTTTCTAACGAACAAAAAAATATATGTATTTTTTGCCGGGAGAACCGAGAATACTACGGCCCGCCGAGTAACTCATTCAAGAAAGGTGCTTCGCTAAGCAAAAATTTGATAAAAATGACCTCATTATTTTTCCCAGAATGTTAATCCACTTGACTTGTTATTCCGAGAAACGCATGCATGAATAGCTTCGAACAGTGCATCACATGGTAAACACAATCGTAAACAGTCTGGCCACGTGCTTTTGTTTGATGTATTTTATCCAATAGGCCTTTTCATAACTTTTCTCATTTGCATTACAATGTCAGTTGAATGCGATTCGGGCAAAAACTACAAAATTGCCCGAAATTGCCTCACATCCACATTCAAAATCATTGTAAAATCATTGGGCTTAGAGGGTCACCCGCTGTATAACATGTTGCCGGAGGTTAAGAACACCAAATACGAGCTTAGAAGAAAGTCGGCCGTGAAACCTAAAATAAACACGAAGCGCTTCATGAGCTCTTTTGTTAACCGCCTTACTTTTAAATACAAATTAGCTGATTTATTTCATTAGAATAATGAGTCTTAGTTCATGTAATGTAGCTTGCTTTTTACCATCAATTTTTGTAACATAGGATATGTGTTTTTATCTTATGAAATAAAGACTTATTATTATTATTATTAAATGAGAGGAGGTAACAGTGAAAAACGGCTATTGTCGGTTCCACTGCCAGTAACAGGCGGAGGGGGGGGGGGGGGGGGTGGGGAAGAAAGGGTGGAAGGAAGTGGAGCAAGTCATTCCGTATGTTTTTTAATTCTCTTACCCCTGCTGAGATAGTAAATTTCAAATTAAAACTTTCAGATGACCGGGACAAAGCTCTAAAACGCCGAAAGGGAAAGACAAGTAAAACAAGTGCATTCAAAAGCTGTATAAAGACTCTTTGACAAACATACCCACTCGTGGTATAGTACTTCCTCCTTGGGGAGAGTGGGTTGGGGGTGACTGTCACGTTTACAGTGCTTGTCACGCTCGCGAACATCATTCCTTGTTACTAAGCAAGTTTTTTTCCAGTGGAACCTCTCAACTTCACATTGTCAGAGTCAGTGTCTCTTGCTATGGTAACAAAAAGAATGGTTTATCCAAAATTATCAGTTGTCAATCTTAATCCAATTAACATGGACCAACTAAAAATGCGGAAATTGAAGAAATGTTTAATCAGGTGTGTTCAGGTTAATTTGCAAAGGTGGAAGATTTATTAAGGCTAAAATGTCAAACGTTATCGGCCTAATAGGCCAAAGTTGAGATGGTAAGTTAACGTTGTTCTAGCGGCCGAGGTAATTAGGCTCCAGTTTAAATTTTGTTGGCCATTTGTTTTCCCCTTTTTGGAATTTCTACTCTTTGACCCAGGCCGCTAACGTCCTCTCATGTTCTGCAAAAAGGGTTTTTACCTTTTAATGGGAAGGGCTTTCAAAGTTTTTAAATATTTAAACGTAATTAAAACATTACCTGTATTTTTTCAAGCCAGTCGTGTAAATCAGTATATGTGGAAATGTTTGTATGTTCGCTATTCTAGAAACGTTTAGCGAAGAATTGGAAATAAGCTTGAAAACCCACCAATTCACGCTTATAGCTTAACAGACCCGTTAACAGGTTTATGGATTTGGCCTTAAGCAAAAAAACTAGAGCAATTAGAGTTTCAAGGTCGTAATCGTCTATGGGGTAGGGGAGAGAAGAGCTAATTTTTCCTGGGGAGAGGGTAACTGTTAGGGCTGTCATCTAATTTTACTGATACCGCCTTTGTTTTCTTCAACTTCGCACTACGCAATTTGCAACACTTGAATGATTGTTACCCATATTAAACATTATCTCTTTACAGTCTTAAGATTCATTAATTTGGTACAATTGATGAGATTCGAACACAAGAAACAAACTATCACTTCAACTGCGTTAAGATTAGGTACCTTTCGTCTTGTTTTTTCCGGATCTTTTTTTCCATATACTTGGAATGGACAATTGAATAATCGACCTCTGGGATCCTTCGACATGAACAGCCCTCTGGAAACACTCGTCCGTGAAGTGATCAGAACAGCCGACAAAAATACCTCGGTGGTTGGATTTATTGTTGTAGCATGGTACAACACAAGTAATACCCTTTATAACTGCTACAGCAACGAAAATTTCAAGGCCGTACAGCAAACAGTTGGCAGGAAATCTCCCTCCACGACAGTTAAATTTCTCGCGGCAAGTAAACGTATGAAGGTATTAGGTTTGAGGTGAGCCTCTAACGTCACTTCCGCTAATTTGCAAGCCAGCTTCCGGAACAAGCGCCAGTAATGGCGGCCGTAAAATCTCGACAAAAACCGTCCGAAAAAAGCGACTTCCAGTCGTCGTAATGAGTTGAAATTTGGCATGGTGACTAACAACCACAGACTATTTTCGAAAATGCAAAAATATGGAATACCAAAATTCTGGTCCCAGTGGCACTTTAAGTGTTCGCTATCTTTATCAACCCGGTGAACTTGAAGGTGGTCGGCGAAGAGCAACCGACCCAATCTGGTCTTTGAATGTTTACGAGATTGAAAAGATTATGATAAAACCAGACGCACCGGTTATCTATTATTTGTTTGACGGACCAAAACGCTGGTTTGTCCGCGAAGAGCTTTTGGTTGTCCCTCCAGATACACAACTACCACCAGCAATCTAACAATGAAACTCGATCGGTTCTGTGTGAATACCGTCGTCCAATACCCAGCGTTTGTCGTAGTAAGCGCTCAGCCCCAGCTTCTGCTGTTCGTAAGTGACCATCTGCCCGTCCCGCATCCTGAAACCTCTATTGGTTGCTATGTCCTTGCTGCCTTCCAAAGCTTTCTTGAAACGCTGCCAGGTTATCTCGTTTTGCTTCTTCGACACCCCTTTCGTGCTGAACGTCTTTTCTTTACCCTCAGATTCGTCGACGAAATAACATTTTGAGCAGAGGGCAATCATTCTGCTGCCTTCACACTCGAGTTTAAAGAGCCCAGGGGTCCGACTGCTCCACTTGTCCCAAGCTAACCACTCTTGCTTTTTTGCCTCAAATTCTGTTTGCAGCTCTGGTTTAACAATGTCTTCCAACTTTCCTGCGCTGATTGCCATGTAATTGCTGTCTGTGTCCATCTGAATCAATTCGAAATCTCTTCTGTCAAAATATCTGTCAAGAAAGTCATAATAGAATTCAAGCATTCGAAGTTTAGCCAGTTGATATACAGCTATTCCTACCTGAAATGGTCTTCTGATTGTGATCCGAGGTTTTCGGCTTTCCAGCTCATACGCCTGCCCGATCTCATCAAGATCACTGAAATATGCACTTCGCAAGGCTCTGTCGACTACCGTCTCGTCTTTGGTGTAAATGGTGTTTGTTTGCCGCTCCAAGGCTTCGATGAGCTTCCCGTACCCACTATTTCCTAACAGTTTGAATACCTCAGCCAGCAGCGCATTGCTTTTTTCTTTATCTCCAGTTCTACGAGCTTCAGTAACTTGCTCCACAAACCAAGTGAATATTTTTGTTGGTTGGTAGTCAATAGTCCGATAAACATTTGTGATCACTGCTCCATGCTCAAGATACCATCTAAGTAGAGGAGCGTATAATAATATCTTCTTTGCAGACAATGCTCCCACTAACTTCTTTCCGTCTCCGCGGTTCCGCTTCGTTCGTTTTAGGTAGTCAAGCATATGTTGAGGAACAGCTTCAACAGGGACCTCTCTGTTGTAGAAGAACGGGCACATTTCCTCAAACTTTGGATGTAAGTGCTCAGGAATCTCTATATCAACTTCTGCAAATCCGAACCATTTTTCTTCTTTGAGCCTTTGTGTTAGTATGGGAGCGGCGGCTTCGTTATTGTAATGCACGACTCTTCCGTTTCCACAAGGCATGTCTCTAAGCATGGTTGACAAATACAAAGCATTGGCGTCGTAACCCACTATATTTTTGCAAAGACGGGGTTCCGCTATTCGATGAGACTTTATCTTTGTGACTCCAACTTCATGGTATCTTGTGAAAACAAGGCTCGGTCCTCCGACAACAGCTTCTTTCAACATCTCATACGCTTCTTTGCACGGGCTGTAAAGATCCGCGCCCCTCTCAACACATCCGCGGAGTAAGTAATGTAAACTAACACCTGGGATACTTACAGCATCTTTCAAAATATCGATTCCTTTATCGGTGTAGAAAGCACGCATCTTTTCCAGAGCCTCGAGGCCAGGAGCTACATCGAGATTATTGTAGTAACGCAGCCAGTCTGCGAAGGTGCACATCCCCTTTTCTTTGAACAGACGCTGACACCCATCCCATTCATCCCGCGTGAGAACATAACCACCCTTCAGCTTCGAATACCAATCCTCATATTTCGGAAGTCCGCGAAAATCAAGTTTTTCTGGGGTGTCAAACCATTCATACGGAATGCACGATTTTACAGTTTCGCATTCGTAGGCTTTCACCCATTTCTCATTACTTGTACCCGGACCTAAGTAGTTTATGATGTCGAGAAAGCGAAAGTTTTTAGTCAAAATGAACATAATTTTGTTTCCATTTTTTGCAACTCTTACTTTACCAGTTGTATCAGATAAACGTTCCGCGAAATGTTCTCTGATAAGATGCAAATCATATCGCCCGGAGTTAAACCCAAGAACTGGCACCTGATTACACCATTCTTCTATTTTGAGGTGCTGTGCTTTTGTAAGCATAATCATATCTTCAGGAATGAACGCTGCTCTTACTTGGTCCCGAATGTTTTTCCCACGCCTCTCAAGTTCTTCCATAAACTTATGAACCAAATTCGCAGGATCTTTTTCACAGATGTGAGTAGGTTCTATTTCTAAAGTGTCACCTATGCTAACAGAAATTGGAACGTGTGTGTTTTCGATAGTTAACATGCCTGTTGGTTCTTTCCTCTGATTTTTATCTTCGTATGCTTCAAAGTCATACAATATCGCGTGTGGATAACTTTGTATTTGAGTCTGTGGCAACTTAATATTTATTTCTCCTACTTCACAAGACCATGCCTCGATTACATGGTAGCCAGCAGCTCGAAGCTTTTGTGTACGTTCAACAGTTGCTTTAAATCTATCTTCTCGTGTTTGGTCATGATGAGTAATAATTCTATTTCGATCATAAGGGTAACATTTTCGGCATCCATAACAGTGACATCCGTGATATTGAAAAACAGTCTTCGTTTCATGGTTGTAACCGTCTACAGGTGCACGTTCAACCCATCTTTCACCTCCATGCCCGCAAGCAGCGTGGTGAATGTGAATTTTACGAAGTACTGCTTCTTGTTCAAGCCAACGAAGAGATTCCAGAGAAGATGAATGTTTTGGATAAAAGGCTTTCTCAAAAGCAGTTTGTGGTAATTCAACTTTTTCGGCCGGACAATCAATCACCGTTTTTCCTTGTGAACATGTTTGGATATGCCGTTGAAGGTTGCAAGCTTTAGTAAATCTTGAACGGCAATGAACACATGCATAAGTTTTTGCAAGCTTCGTAATATCTTTTATAACGAAAGCATGCCCTTTGTAAATTCCAATTGTTAAAATATTTGTTAATTTGGCTGGTGGTTTCCTTCTAAGATGCCATACCACTTCACCATCCTCCATACGTTCAGGCTCATATACACAGATTCCCAACCAATCTTTGAAATTTTGTTTTTTATTAAGATGTTTTTCATCAAGTTCATCTAAAGATGTTTTTCGGCAATCTTGTGGAATAGCTATGAGACTGAAAAAACTCTTAGCAAGCTCCCGTGCTGCCGTTGTACTTCGATCTGGTCTTGAACTGCGGTGTACCGCAATACATCGCCAAAGACATAAATTGTCTTTGTATGTGTCTAAAGCCAGCATATAACGATTATGCACAAGGTTACGCAGCCAATCTGGTAATCGTCCTGTACCTAAAAGTGGCTGACGGTCAAGAACGACCTTTACATCAACATTAAATTGGTTTTCAAACACCCATTTTGTGTCCGGTCTATTTATGTTATCAGGTTCCAGACGTACTTTTTCCCGCTCACTCAACCATTTCTCCGCATCAGAAAAACGTTCAAACCAAGGCGAACCTTTGTTAGTGTACATCACCATTGACGAATCTTCTTCAATGTTGCGTAGCTGATATGAAAAAATATGTCTAGCGTAGAAAGATGTGTGAACTTTCTCTCTTATTTTTGTCATAAAATCGGATGTTAAATCTCTTTCAAGGTCTCGAATGAAGCGCCATCGAATGAAACGGCGCCCTCTTACCTCTTCTCCCTCATATTCGGCATTGTCATATAAATCAAGAATCTCATTCTGATAGTTTGTAACATTTCGGGTGGTTTCTCGAGAAATTGGATCAAACTTCCTCAAAATTTCTTGTGTTTTTCTCCCCCTTCTACGAGGAGGAGCGGTCGGTTGAAATGTTTTAGGAATTAAAGGTTTCTCTAAACTCTTCTCCACTTTCTCAGAAATAGGTTGATCCAATATGTTCTGAATAGTTTTTCGAACAGCAGGAGCGTCCTCTGCAAGTAATTGCTCTAAAGCTTTTAACGTTGCTGGATCAAGTTCTTTCAAAAGTTCTTCAATGTTTATGTTAAGTACAGACATTGCAACTTGGGTATAACAAAGATATGTAATTCTTTAATTAAAAATTTTTAATGTTGGGTGGTTTATTTCGGTTATAAGTTGTATATAGTGAGTCAGACAAATACTACCTGGTTCTAAGGCTTTTATTTTCGTATTTTAAAGCTCCCACATAATAAACAAGCGAGCAAAGGGAGCTTGTTTATTATGGTGGGGGTTTTAAAATTCGAAAATAAACCGCTGAGAACCAGGTGGTATTTGTCTGACTCACTATATACTACTTTCTTCATTCCGCAGTTCAAATATATGAATTTCATATATTCATAATTTCATTCGGGATACTGTTGCTTAAGCTCCCATCGCAGAGCAGCGTACTTGGTAGTCTTCTCTTTGCCTTTCGCCGTCCTATTGTCCATCCAGGGGCAGCTCATCTCCACAGCTAATACTCTTTTCCTTATTATTATTATTACTATTATTATTATTATTATTATTATTATTATTATTACTAATAATAATCATAGGAAATACATTGCACTCACAACGATAGTTGTACGTAGTTGACAGTTAATCGGCATTTCCAGTTTACATCTGTAACCATCACCATCTTCCTCGATCCTGTACACTGGCTTGGGCTGAGTGAACTGGTCCCTGGGCAACTTGGAGCAGTACCTGCATGTAGACACAGAAACAACGAGAATTGTAGAACATATTTCACGACAACTGCTACATCAAAGAAAACTATAGGATGTACGTAAAAAAATTGCTGCATCACTATCAACGCGATCGTCAAGTCAGCCACATATGAAGTGCTTTATCACTGGGTTCATTTTCCTGGGTTGTAGTATTTCACAGGCTATGCAACCGAACTGTGCTAGGAGAACAGTGTCCAAAACTCGATTATCGACTAGTCAAACAGTAAAAGGCGCTCTACAACAGCTGCTTTAAATCCAACATCGCTCTCGGCGTGAACATTACATTTGTGAACGAACGCTACGAACGGGGCACGGTATGCGAACTTTTAGGGATATGCTGTTTCCTCATAGTCTTAATGGGCTTTGCAAGTAGTCCATTATTAAAATTCAAAACAATTACAGAAAGCTCCCTGTCTTACCACTATTAGCACAGTCTTCATTCCTAAAGTATAAAATAAGCATTGGTTGCCATTCTGAGCAAAGCGTAAACAAATTCACTTGAGAGAGAATCGACTTGCACAAGGAGCATAACTTCCCGGTTCGTTTGGTCGGAATGATACAGCACTTTGAAAACAAAATGATGTATCATTCTCCAACAAGCACCTCCACCCAAAACGTAACGTCTTCGGGAGTAACGAAAGATATCAGGGCAAAAGAAATGCCCAACGAAATAAAGCCCCATGCACAAAAGCAAATTTTCTATGACGGAGTTCCTTTGATTTGATGATTTGACCGTGTACAATAGTCAGCAAACTTGCTGTGAAAAATCTACTTAAGGGACTGTTCGTTATTTATGGCTAAGGGGGGGTCGGTGATTTTCAACCAATTCAGGCATATGAAAAATTTACCCCTCCCCGGAAGTGGGTATTTTAAAAAATTACCCCCCGTTTATGTGACAGGTTCAAAATTTTACCCCCCCCCCCCTCCCCTACCCTCAGGACGCGACGTGCTTACGATTGCGAAATTGCGTACAACATGTGTTCTGGCCGTGTGCCGATAAACCAAAATCCAGTACAAGGTCATTTGTGATCGTACAGCATGGAAGCACTCAGCAAGGAAAGTAAATTTGCAGCGCCGGTATTAACGTGGGCCCAGAGAAGATCCGATGCGAGAGAGAAATCAACGGTAGGAAAGTTTGTAAGAAGTTCATTGCAAGACTTGAACCAGTTTTGCTGTTTGAGGATGGCTATATACGTACGCACTACAATACTGTAAACTACGACTGGCCCCGGCAAATGACACATGTGTGGGTTTTCCTAATATTATATATTGGAACCTTTAAATAACGCTACTCCACGTCACGTTTTCTTGGCTTTTCAAACTATAAAGACCAGGTTCTTTGGAAATAGAATTCTCGAAACAGAGATCAACTTTTTAAATATGTCTGCAAAACGGCTACACAAGTGTTGAAACAACAGTTTCTAAAAGTTTACCCCCCTTATTTCTACTGTATTTAAAAAAGCACCCCCCTTTTTTCATTGATTTTGAAAATTGTACCCCCCCCACTCTAAACACCGGCCCCCCCTTAGGCATAAATAACGAGCAGTCCCTAAACTATATGCCAGCAGTGGCTTTTAGACAGCGGAATAGCAAGCACCCAAGGACTTGCAGTAAGTGCTGAAAAAATGGCCTGCAAGTTTTCATGTCATAGAAATTTGTCATATGAAATTTGCTCGTGTAGATGGGTCGCGAAAGATCTGTAAAAAAAAACAGTTCTCAGCTGGACTCTTCGTTCACGTGTTTCTGGAACATTTATGGCGCCTAACCGAGCGACTAAGCCGCTTCAGGCAGTTTATCTGCTTTTAGAAACATTTTAACACTACGAACTAAACTACAAGCATCCAGCTTTCATGGGCCCAGACTTTCTAAAGCCCCTTTCAATACTAACACCCGTATGTTAGTTTCTTCGTCCTTAAATTGCCTGAGCGAGTTTTTCAGTCGTAATTCGAAAGCGAAGGTCGACTTGTGGCAACTCTTCTTTGGGCCATATGAGTCATTCATCTGCTTCTGCTGCACTCGCGATAAAAGCACTGTTGTCGAGCAAGGTGCTACAATTAGTCCTACAGTCAATCCCAGTAGCCCCCCCCCCCCCCGAGCAACCGCGGCCATTGAGTGTCCACAATTGGGTTCTCAGCTCCCGCCATCCGGCCTATTTTTTCCTGTTAATCCCACCGTCCCGCCCTTCTTTAAGTCGAAATCTCGATCCCGCCCAAATTTTTAAATAGTTTTCTATGTTCACGATGAAAATATCACATATCTTTTATACAACGGATAGCAGACAGGTTTAAACGGATAGCAGACAAATTTTCATACAACGGATAGCAGACAAACACGTCTTTATGGTCGACGTTTTTGTGGACTCGATATCGCCACTAAGTAAAGATTGACTGGCAAAGATTGTTTGTCACGATATTCTCGGTCCTGCTTTTTTCTTCAAGAAAACCAACTGAATATTTAAAAGAAGGTGCGGTTGTGCATTGTTTAGCGTGTCGGGGTTTTGATCTGAAGGTCGGTGCGTTCCTTAGAAACAAACGTTTTCTCACATTGTTTCTCTACAGCCAGCTGTACATAAATGGGGTGTGTCCTTAGACAAAGCTAGGGGCACAAACGTCATACAAGATCGGTCCAGTTATGAGGTCTGCAAAAATGAAATGGTAGAAAAGATTTATAAAAGTCGACTCACCTAAAAGTTTATTTCAAAGCTTTCAGCGTCTTTACTTCCCTTTAGAAAATCTCTGCTCGGAGGTGTTCTTTTCGAAGAAAGGCATTCCTGCTCGCAGTCTTTTCATAATATATAGCAACAAAATTTGTGATGATGAATACCTCGTTTTCGGCGACCGTCGTTTATACATTACCGTCCGCCGGTGTTGCCATACCGGCTAGACTAACCCTAGCTGTTCCAAGCAATGCTCAATGGAAAGGGTTGGAAAAGTCAACAACGCAGACAAGGCCAAGAAATGCAACACGATATGTGACTTGATACCTCTTTCTTGTGATGAAAGTGACGAGAATAGAAATGTCCCAAATCAACACAAAACACCACAAAAGGACTCATACTAGTTTGACATTCAGGCTGCTCTACCTTGGCCGATTCATTACCTGAAAGCCGACACACAAAGGATCCATTTGTATCAGCCTGCGCTGGCAAAATCATGCAGTCTCGTAAAAATTCAAATACCGACCATTAAAACACAAAATCCCGCTCCCGCTCGCAATTGAAATCCCCGCTTCCCGCTCCTGAATATCTCCACAAAAATTAGCCAAATCCCGCATCCCGCCAAACCTATTGTGGACCCTCGCCAATTGCCCTCAATGTAATCCCGGGAGTGGGGAATTTGTCATTTTTTTCCTTGTCGCGGGGGCGGCATTAGTCCTCCCCGGGACATTTGACCGCTCGTAGTTTTGGGGCCGCTTTTACACAAGAATCGAACGAGGCTTATTGGATGAATTTATTGGCAAAAGCTAAGAGTTTGTCACCAACTGGCTTGTCCAGCAAGGCTTGGAAAAACTTGTGGAGGTTTTTAAAGGTATAATGGGCTGTTTTATGCCTCTGTTTTTACATTTCGATACCTACAAATAGAAGAAAATGTAACCGTATTTCACCATCATTCAAACCGTTTCTAAAATATCTGATGACAACCAACTATTTCTGTTCAGTAGAAAGTCGTGATATCTAAATGATGGTGATAAATTTGTTCCAAAGGCATTCGTGTAGACGTAAAAATCGCACATGCGAGAGTAGCTTAAATACAAACGCGGAATTTATCAACTTAAAAATACGAAGTATAGAATCGTTGTCAGAAGATAAACTTTTCGGTCGATGTTTAGGAATTATGAAACAACAATTTGATACTGCTTAGCCAACCAGAAGCCAAGTGCTAAAAAGCCTTGAGACGTCAAAGTGTTTTTTCCACGGCGACCTCAGCGACACGCATTAGGTTGGACAACCGGATATTTTAGGACTTGTAGCATACTAAAGACTGAACAGGAGTCACATTTCAGAGTTTGGAAAAAGCTATCCGAAAGATCCCAAAGAAAATTACACAGTTCTTACAAATTATTAAGTAACAAGTAGCCCTAAGGGGCTGCATGACTGTGCCGTCTGCTGGTGTGGCAGTCGCGAATAAAGTCTATTCTTGTGAATGGACATAGACTTATAGAATTGCAGCGGCAACAAATACTGAAATTTGTCCAACTGAAGAAACCACCAAACCCTGGAAAGGAGGGCTACCGAATAATTCACCCCCTCCTCACCAAACATAGCTCCACAGACGATGCTCACAACCTTACTCTTATTCATTCATAATCATTTTTCGCTTTCTGTTGGTCTGTCTTCCTCAACACCATGAACATCTTAACAGCCTGTAACAACCCAAAAGAACTCTTCACCGACACTGAGGTAAATAATTGTTTTAGTATATACCATACCAGTGGATAGCCAGCAACAAATGGTTCCTTTCTTTCCGAGAAATGAGAGAAAACTCGCCGCAAAATCCAGAAAAATGCCCAGAGCTAGAGGTGAATAGCACATTCCATCCCGAGTTTGAGTAGCCAATCAGAGCTCACGAAAAATAGGTAACCCTATTCACTCCCCCTCTGCCTTTCCCTTGTGCTTCACGCGAGCGTCTCGCGCTTACAAATCATTTCCCCCTTCGCCTTTCTTGCTGGTACCTGCCACGTAGGCTAGATACGCCTCTGTTAAGGTGATTCCATCGAAAAAGAAGTTGTAATGAGAATTTGATGAAACTTTGCACAGGCATTATTTACACCTAGTAGATTAAAAAAATTAAAATAAAAAGAGGGGTCATCGTGTCTGTTGTTTTCGCTACGGGGTTGTGGTATATAAGTACTTTGCTAGCTTTACACAGCAATATTAAAACACCTATCCGCGTACCAGAGACACCCATTACTTCAAAAAGTTGTTACTAGCAATGAAATATAAGCAATATTCTTATGATAGAAGAACATTGTTACGGTAAAATGTCTAATAGGCACATCGAGCGACTGCACGGTTCCGTTGAAACCTAAAATCTGACTGTAATAGTGAATCAACCGGAATATTTCAAAATTGAATAATGAAAAATTCTTCAAATTTGGAAATATCATGTAAAGTCGTATTTATTTAATAAATGGAATAAAAAAGTGGGGTCACTGAGATCGTTTGGGAGACAACGATCCTTTATTTCTCTGAACAGATGGACTTTCAATTCATAGACAACCTATCAAGTTCCGAAAATGCGCACGCTTGTGCGCGCGCTAATCACGCAAAAATGATGCGCAGAGAGGATGCGCAATGCAATTGAATGGAATCACTTTAAGACCATTCTTAGGAGCCCAACTTCGTTGCCATGGCAACAGTTTCTTAATAAATCTATAAAAATTTTACACTTTTATTTTGCTATTATTATTTTATGATAAAATTTGATCACGATTCACCAACTGAAAGCTCACCTAAATATTTTGCTTCCAAATTTCATGCATCAAAAACCAAAAAGCCCTTCGAGCCACCTCACATAGACAGAAAAAGGGAACAAAAACATGTAAAGTAATAAAAAGTTCTAACTAGGATTTGGTCAGCCATGCCAATTTCTGTGCCTTTATTGTTTTGGTCAATGGCTAAAGGACTTGAATGTTGTCGTTACCTGGATAAGAAGCGAACACTGTTATTAATGGTAAGGCTTGCACCTACTCCATTCTCTGGTTTGTGCCGAGGTAGCAAATCTGTGTCAGCTGCCTCATTACATTCTTCATCGGTAGGTTCAGTGCGATTACGGCATTTCTCCAACAAGAAATTTTCAATTGCACGCATTATCTGAAAAGTGAAAAGGGTCACCTTTATTTGGAGCTGCTTCTTGACCTCAAAGAATTGAGAATGTTAATACAGTTAGTCTCTGTTGTTGTGTTGTGGGACATTGTCGCTCTTTATCATGATGTATAAAATTATGGGTTCCAGCAAACCATTCATGAAACTGAACAAACTGCTGGCGATAACCTTGCAGTTCATTATCATCCCATCTGGAACAGCATAAGGGGGGGGGGGGGGTGAGTGGAAATACTCTGAGTCCCTTCATGCTTCAGAAATTGGAGTTATGCATTAGCGCTGTACGTATGGGCTACCTTGTGTTGCGAGGCAAAATTCTCGCCTTGTTGTTTTCATGGTGTTTTGTAAGTCTAAACATACTTGAATGATTGTGCTAAATGATAATAGTAATAATGATAATAATAATAATAATAATAATAGTAATAATAATAATAATAAAACGTTCTTATATGGTGCATAATTTTCTCGAACTCAATGTGCCTTACAATTATATCATTCACATGTCGAAAAAGAAATTAAAAAGTAAATTCCGATGCAGAGAAAGAGTCTCAAGGATCTGCCACATTTAATAGTTGGAATACAAAGCAACAAACATGAAGTGGACTGTAGAAATTGCAACAAAGAGTATTCTTTGCTAAGAGGTTCCAAATCGGCATGTTTAGCTCACGTTGCAAATTTAGTAGTCTTGCATGACCATGCGAATCATGAGATCATCACCCGGACACACTTAAAATTAACAATGTCAAAAGGGATAACGATTTTGAGACACCTTCCCTTCCTTAACCAAAACGGCAAACCAGGTTACACTCGGGAATATCTAATCCCTCCTCAATGACAGAAGTTGCAATCAGCAGGTTGAAGTCATGTCTTCTGAACTGCCGCAGAACTTTTTCCTGCTTTTTAAAGTTCATTTCTGTTTCACTGGAATAGCTACCTTTTCCGCTAGTTCCATGGCCAACCACAAACTTGCTTTTGATGAAGGTAAGTTCATGATCTAGTCTGGCAATGATGTTGATCTGCTCACTGAGGATTAAAGCTGTGTATTTTCTTTCCACAAATACAATGCCACAGAGATTGTTTTCTTGTTCAGATTCTATGAACCAAAATCCAAATTAAAAATTTTGCATTTTATTAGAATAGAAAATTCAGCCCAAAAAACAAACTACTCCATAACGAATAATTTTTGCCATTTTAAAATTTACTTCTTGATTTTAAGACTTTTAAATTACAGAGAAATTCATTGATTTCCCAACTACTACTTCTTAAGTTGCCAACTGAAGCAAGGCATGAATGATTTCTTTCTTCAATCACTCAATTGCTCAAATTGTTCTCTGCAAAAGTGATCCAGGGGCAGACAGTCAAAGTGAGCTGGAAAGTGAAAACAAGTGCAGAGAATAATACTGGCAAAGAAAAGTTTTCTCCCCAGTATTAAAAAGGTTTTGACTTGCATGGGACCAAAGGATATGTTTGAACTGGCAAAAAAAAAAAAAAGAAATTAGCCTACTATTCTCCATTTATGTTTTCTCTATCTGTCAAAATATGCACACCTGTTTACAGTATGTCTGTTGAAAACGCATGAATGAGCTAATAGGAGAAGAAAATAAAAACTTTGTGTGAGCACAAGCTGCATTAAAATGTTTATACAGTCAATCCACTGCGGCCACCCTTAGGTCAAAAAGCAAGTGACCCCCTTAATAGAGGTTGACTGCTTAATAAAAGCCCATAAAACTGACAAAACCTAACTCTTGCTGGCCACTTAATAGAAGTATAAAGCAATAGATACTTGTTTTTTTACCATGGTATGATGGTGGCAGTGGCTGAATACAGATATGGTCATTTAATAAAGGTTTTATTTGGAAAAACATTAACAGTCTAACACTTATCTATTTCTGCAACCTTGGAAAAAAAAGGACAGTTGAACTTGTAATTGACAAGGATTTAAGAAATTAGCATTGAAGTCATTCTCACCAATGTATTCTGAATTCCCATATTCCTTTAAAACACCTAACAGCTCCTGTAGCTTGGGCATGACATAGCACTGTCCATTGCCATCAGGGTCATTGCTGCTGGGGGTTGATGTACAATTGCGATACACACCCTGTAGCTGCCTCAGCTGTGTTGCACTATACTCACAAAACAACCGTCCCTCTTTGCTGTCTTGAAACAAGCATGCCCTTTCGAAAAAACATCACAGAAGTGTTTACTTTGGGTGGATAACTTGTTTGTACAGACCCCACCTCTCCCTGGAGATGGGGCAGAAACTTAATAGAAGTATATAACCCAACCCAGGCAATAAAAGTACAACCCAAGCACACATTTTGTATTCTCCCCAAATTTTCATGGTAACTAATCGTGGTCAGTCAACAATCATGCAGCTACACAGAAGAGTGTAGAGTGCAGAGGGGGGACAAGGGAATGGAAGTTCCACTGGAGGTATTAAAGTCAGCAATTTGAAAGGAGCTCCCTAAAATGTACAAGAAACTCATTTTGTACACATGACATTTTCAACCCATGAGAGTACCAATAATTTATGGCAAGTACCTTACAGCAAATTAGTGTTGCATTAATTTAAGTCACATTGATTTCTAGAAGCATTATTTTCTGCACCCTAGTAGCTTTCTAAGTTGGTTTGGTATATTCAAAAATACATTCTGTTTGATGATTCAAGTTCATTCTCATCCTCAGGAATTGTCTCTTAACACATAGTTCAGTCATAATATCTTGGACAAAATGCCTCTTTCCTGATAGAACATAATTATGAGACGTCAATTAATTTGGACTTTCAGAGTTAAATTAAGAGAGTTAGCATCATTTGGAAATTTTGCCTACTTTTTCATGTTTATTTCCTTTAATGACAACTAACTTGCCCTTCAGTGTGTCAGTTAAATTAAATCACATTAATTTCAATTACCCCAACAAAAACAAACAGTAATCCCCATAATAAGGCAGTTACATTTTCAGTCGTGGTTTCCCAGCGTTTAGCCTAAATGATACCAAGATTATACCAATAATTGAAAGTGGTGGTAAATAGCATTGTGCAGTTCCAGAAAATATCCAAACACCCCCCACCGAAGGTTTTTTGTTTTGCACCCCTCTCTCCCCAAGAAATTCCAGTTTAGCTCATACATTGCTTGTAAAATTTCCAGTTGGCTTTTGAGACCCCCTCCCCCTAGGAACTTCACATTTTAACAAGATATTATCTGGTACCAAACAAAACAGTGTCACATATAAATACGGGTTATTTTTGTCGGCTTTACACCTTTTGCTGTTCATTACTAGAAAATACGCAATCATTTGCGTGAAACGGCCTTCAATTGCGCGAAGAGATATTCATGAGCGCGAAAGTACGAACATTTGCGCATAAATCAGATTCAATAACGATATTTGCATTTTAATCAACATTCAATAATAAACACTTTTGGGCATTCATATGCGTCATTTGGCATACAAAAAAGAGAAATATACTTTCATTTGCGCTAGCATGCAAGTCATTAACACCATCTTGAATGTCAATAGGGACAATAAACAAACATTAAAGTGAAAATACCTTTTATTAACATTTCTGTTACACTGAAAGCAATTCAATAGAATTCCTGGACAGCCTTAGGGCCTCTTCATATGAGCCCGGTTGACCGGGCTGGCCCGGTTTCCGAGATCTCGCCTCACTCCTATTTCCTTTGTAAAAATTGCGATGTGTTCATATGAGAAGGCGGGCCAGCCCGGTTACCGAGATCTCGGTTTCTACAACCGAGATCTCGGCAACCGGGATGAAAATTTTCCCATATGAACACTCCAGCCCGGTTACCGGGATGAAAATGTTTTTGACAAATTAGCTTCGCTTTCGAAACTGGGCGGCCAAAATAGCATAATTTTGCCGTGTGTGCATTTCCACTTCAAAAGTATTCGAATTAGCTTTATTAGTAAAGTTACAAGAGTCGGCAAAGCTATGATAGTCGCGAACAATACTTGTTAATGTTGCGCCGTTTTGGTTTTGTTTCTTGAATTTCATCCCGGTAACCGGGCTGAAATTTCCCATATGAACAGACGACAAAATTCATCCCGGTAACCGAGCCAGCCCGGTTACCGGGATCATATGAAGAGGCCCTTAGTGTGGATGAGACAAACATTAATGCACTTGTACAAACAATTACGCGTTCTTTAAATTCAATAAACAAAAAACGATTTTCAATTGAATAGTACCTATAGTACCTGAATTTTGATCTATCCCTCAATAACCTCTCTGTTTAAACATCTTGGCAGGTAGGTCTGCATTAAACGGTACCATTGAGCACATTTAGCTGCGGTGACGGTGTCGATGTTTCTGTGTAGAGCTTCAAGAAGTTGTTGTGTTCGAAAATCCCCTCGTGGGATTCTTCGGGCTCTTGCTTCATCTCTGTTGTCGATAAGTCTTTGGATTTCAGGACGGGAGATGTCGGCCTTGATGGCCGCTTTAAGACTGCTTATTGCCTGTTCCACGATGTTGAGGAAAGGGCTGTAGGGTGGAAGCATTTTAAGCTCTGTATTTGGGGCGGGAATGGTCGGGTTTCTGTGGGCCGGTGCTCCGTCATAAACAAAGATCACTGACTCGTCAGGATCTAAGTTCGTCCTCGCCTGTGCCAGGAAGTTGTTAAAACGCTCAGCGTTCATTCCTCCCACAGCGGCTGACGAAAACACAAGTCACGGTCAGGTTTCGTCCACGCTGACCGCACACTTGGCGGTACGCGCTCTCTCCTTGCCGCGCCCTACCGTGACTTCTGGCCGTCCAAATATTGTAGCCGCATTCGTCGACAAACACACAGTGACGGACTATGGCGTGATTCATAAACCAGTTCGCGTAATCGACTCGCTTGTTCAGCACGTCAGGTCTGTTTCTGTCAGCAGGGAGGGGTCTGACCAGTTTCACTCGGAACAGCATCCCGTCTAACGTTCTTGATACAGTACGGTCATGTATCTCGGGTTTGGCTGGTAACCGTCTCCTTAATTCACTGTTTACAGTATTTGAGCGAGTGTGAGCAGACAGTTTTCGTTGATAATTTGCTCTAGACAGTCTCTCATTTCATCATCCACGCGCACGTTGTTTCTTCCACCTCTTGGTCTCTCCCGAATTCTGCCTTCTGTGATGTAACGCGCCACGATACCCCTTGCCGTTGATCGATTCACGCCCAACGTGTCTGCGACCAAAAGATAGGGGTTTACCTCGGTGTAAGAACCTGACAAGATTTTCTTTGTTTGTTAGCTTTTGTTTTGCTGTACGGTATTGTTTAAAATGTTTTTGTTTCCTTTGTTTTACGTCATCCGTGAGTTTCACAGGTTCTTACACCGAGGTAAAGCCAAAGATAGTCTTCCTGCTCGTCCTCAAAAGCTCTAACGATTCTCTCTCTGTGTTCGAGAGGTATTCGATTTCTTCGAGGCATTTTGTATGTACATGTACATGTACCAGTAGTCAAAAAACGCTCACGAAGAGAAATGAACGGGAAAGAATTTTCTGATCCTTTTATCGTATTTTGCACTTGACAAAGGTTACGTAACCTATCCAAAGGGTTGTACATACATGTACATATCATGGGCATCACACTGGCAATGAAAATTTCAGGCAAAATATAGGTATTGTTCCATTGAAAATCGTTTTTTGTTTATTGAGTTTAAAGAACACGTAATTGTTTGTACAAGTGCATTAATGTTTGTCTCATCCACACTAAGGCCGTCCAGGAATTCTATTGAATTGCTTTCAGTGTGACAGAAATGTTCATAAATGGTATTTTCACTTTAATGTTTGTTTATTGTCCCTATTGACATTCAAGATGGTGTTAATGACTTGCATACTAGCACAAATGAAAGCATATTTTTCTCTTTTGTATGCCAAATGACGCATATGAATGCCCATAACCTCTTACTAACTGAACGCGAGGGCCGTACTGGGGAATATTGGCCCGAGGTCGTGGCAGTACGGACCGAGCGCAGCGAGGTCCGTACAAAAACGACCGAGGGCCAATATTCCCCAGTACGGTCCCGAGCAAGTGAAGTTAGTAAGTAGTTTATTATATGGTATCATTTTTCGTGCGAAACAACACTTCCGGTATTTCATTCAAGTCAATTTCCGGCGCGATGTCAAGGAAAGAAGCCAACGATTTTAACTGGCTTTCGAATCAGTTTGATGATCGTTGCTGTCGATCGGCAAAAACTTGCGTGGCTTTTGAATGAAAACTGCTCTGCTTCTTATTATATGTGTCAGTTTTCGTCGTTCTCTACAACACAAGATAGTTTTATTTGAAAATACTTCTTCGTTATGGGCGGAGACAATTCGGGAAAAAGAAGAATAATGAAAAGGCCGCGATAAAATCTCACAAACGTGCTTCTCAAACTGGAAATTGTGGCAGCGTGTAAGTCTGTAATGTGAACAAAGGAACACCCGAACATAAAAAAGAGACGCTGGAAATTATCTCTCCATCAAATACTGCGAGTTGTTTGTCTCAGTGGCTTTATGGAGAACTTTATGGATGCTGAAAGCAAATTTTCGTCGCACCTAACAAAGTTGTTTTTAGTGCAAGCTACAGCAAGAGCGGACTTGTAAACAAACTGAAATTATTTTAAAGGATGTCCACTACAAGAGCAAAAATCTCGCTGAGGAACCAAGGTACACTGTTAGTTTTTAGCTTTAATTTGTTCACGTGGAAAGCGCTGACTGAAGCAATGGCCAATATTAAACTAGACAAGAACGTGATCGTTTCCTTTCGATTTACAGTTGCTGATGAAAGCCGTTTGCTAGTTGTTTTGCAGTTTTCATTTGCTTTCGCCGAGAGGATTTTTAGTGAGAAACGTACTCTTTTGTTAAATGCTGAATTTAAATAATTATTGTTTAAGTCTTGGCCGATTTACTCGTCTCTTTACAGCTTACAATCTATAGCCGTACAAAAAAAAAACAATACACAAACACACAGTCACTAAAGAACGTTGGCCATGCTTTTTGATTCACTGCTGGCGAGTCTTTTGCTTATATCAAAAAGTCGGTAAAGTTAATCGAAGAGCGCTTTTTCGAAATAGACGTGTTTACCTCGTTCATTTGTTTTGTACCAGCTCCAAACCTTTCCTTTTTTATCTTCTTGTGTTTTCGCAGTTTGAATTTTGGAGGAGCGGGAGCACGGCAAAAAATATCCAAAAAGGACCGTTTCCATGGTAATGGTCCGTACTGTAAAATCCCGACCGACAACTAACCAATCAGAACACTCGATTTAGACTGGAGAATTGCTTGCCATATAATAAAAGGTGTTATTGAATGTTGATTAAAATGCAAAAATCGCTATTGAATCTGACTTTTGCGCAAATGTTCGTATTTTCGCGCTAATGAATGTCTCTTCGCGTAATTGATCGCCGTTTCACGCAAATGATTGCGTATTTTCTCGTAATGAACAGCAAAAGGTGTATGTTCTCGCCATTTTTTGCGCCGGCTTGAAAACAATAAAAATATCACGCGTGACATACCGGAAAATTGAGCTAAAAAAACTAACTTTTCAGTTCTGTTCGGAAAGTTTGAATTATTATTACGATGCAACAAAAAAAAAAATTCGAATAACTAAAATAGTGTTTCGAATATAGAATCCAAGTTTCAAAGAATCGCTAAATTTTTTGAAGAATGAACTAATCAATGAATATTTGAAGTTGACCGTTCATGCGTGAACCGCGTTGACTGTAAAGGTGAAGAAACCATTGCAACCTTAGAGCGAAAAGATGAGAATGTTTACTGAGGATTCAGACCTGAAAATCGGCGGTGAGCGGGAATTTGTCCTGTCCATGAAATTAAGCTGAACTGTGTTTCAGCGGATTATTTTGTGAACAGTTTTTACTTGATTAAAGGTTAGTTGAGCAATTCGAATTTTTCCTGGTATTGCTGGCCTATTCTTACTTAAGTTTTAATTTACGAGCCTGTGATTCTCCGAATTACAGGGATGAAATTCAGATTCTGCAGCAATCGCATCTTCCATTGACTTCTTTCCTTCGTTTGAAAATCAGTTTTGGCCTTTTATTATTGTAAAAAACAAATTGACGTCAGTTTTTTATGCGTCTGTCCTCTTATTGATGATAAATTTTGCGGCTCGTGGATCTACTACACTTTGACAATGTTATGAGGAAATTTATCATTAATAAAAGGACAGACGCATAAAGAACTGACGTCAATTTGTTAACTAACAAGAAATTCTGAAGAATTTACAGGCGGCGGATAGTCTCTCACCCATGCACCCAACCGCACCCCCCCCACCCCTTCACCTTTTTCTAAGGAAAAAAAGGTTTCTTTTTTAAAAAGCAACAGCGACAATCTCCTATTATTGAAATCGCATATCAGCTAAGACCACGCAAGGCTATCGATCACGAGTTGTTGACAGGTAACTTGATATAATACAGGTTTTGTTAAACGGTCACGAAAACGATAACAATTATTGTATTCTCCTACAATCTGGGTGCACTGTCACGATCTGTCACCGTATTCCTTTTGAACACACGTTTTATAAACACGTCTGTAGCGATTCTAACGTATTTTGTCAATACTACCCTGAAGTTTTCTGCGATCTTAGATGGAAAATTAAATTCAACTTACATGTAAAAGATCTTTAGTAAAGGTCATGTTATTATTTATTCACTAGTATGTCAGGTATTTCAAACCTGATAAAATCTATCTGGTTGGGTCATAAAAACAGCAGAACGAAATGTCCTCAAAAACAGCGAAATAAACATTTCAACGCTTACCCTTTACTTAAGTTGGATACGCCGCAAAACCCAAAAAGAGGAAATTAGACTCCTTTCTAACGTTCATTTTTTCCTAACTAACACTACTTCAAACAGAAAAGTAAAACAGACTTTTAACATTGGCTTTCGCTGACCTGCTTTGCACAATTAGCAGTTCCTGTATGTAATGAACTTTAGTAGTTCGTGGTTTCCGGTGACCTGTTATGGACAATTTGCACTTCCGGTATCTAAGAAAGTAAATGTATGTAAACATATTATATTATGGACGTCCGACACGATCTGTCACCGTATTCCCTTTAAAAACACGTTTTATAAACACGTCTACAGCGATTGTAATGTATTTTGTCAATACTACCCTGAAGTTTTCTGCGATCTTACGTGGAAAATTAAATTCAACTTAAAAAGATCTTCACTAAAGATCATCATTGTTTATTGCCTAGTATGTCCGGTATTTGATAGATTGGATTTCCAACCTGATAAAATCTATGTGTTTACGTCATTATAACAGCAAACCCATAGTTCAAAAGGCCGCGCGAACTCAAGAAGACTAAGTAACTGACGGACACGACGACGACGAAAACGAAAAAAAGTGCATTTTACGAGTCGGCGTGACGTGCGTTACCGCACGTGCGTCGCCTAATTATTAACCTGAAATCATGCCCTCCCTCCCTACTACTACTGCCCGTCGCGCCTGAATGTTTCACCGAGCGAAACGAAAATAGAGCCTGATCGCAGGTTACCTAATTATCGATTTGTACCGTCCCTGGAAGGAGGGCTGGCAGGCAGTGTGTGCGACCTACGATCGCAATGCATTATTTTCACACGTTTTCAAGATGGCGGTCTTTCCTCTTTGTAGCGCTGTGAGGAGTAAGGGATAAGCTGAAGTTGATTTTTGTCGTTCACTTGAAGCATATCGACTCAAGAACATATGAAATAGACTCGTATACAATTAATTCATTTGAATAAGACGTTATTTTTGGAAACAGTGTTAATAGTGTCGTATTTTTCAAAAAGATTAACAGCATCAAATTTCGTCTCCTCAAAACGCCGTGAAGTGCCTTCCACTCAGCTGGTTATTTTAGACTATTCCTTGCCTGAACTTATTCAAAAAGTATACCAAGATTTGCTTATGAAAAGCAAGAGTCAACAGGTTCACCGCACCCCATTGCACCCCTCACCGTTAAGCTGGGAATTGCGTTTGAAGTTGACGTTTTTTTGCCTTCGGTAGTTTGTCTCATTAGCTTTTGACGGTCTGCTCGTGAGAAGGTTGTGATTTCTTCTCGCTGCACCCAAAACACAGTTACTGGTTGGTCTGAAAATATATTGCAATCGATTTCAGGGAATCAGAATGAGTACGAAGCTAGGGAAATGGTCAAAACTATTGTACTTAGACAGGACCCACCATTGCGCAAAAAGACAGGTGGTCTCTTCATGTAGCCCCTCCCCCCACCTTAAAAGATGGTGTCTTGTTTGTATAGCCCCCACTCTATCAGGAGTAGAAACTAAGAAAACGATTCAAACCTTGCTACGCCAGTTGTTCAGAAGCGCAAGCTTCATGCACACCTAATATGAAAGACTCAACTAAAATTTTCAGGCCAATAAATGTTGTCCATTTGGATAATCAGACAGGTGGTGTCTTGCATAGCCCCCTACCCCTACACAAGGTGGGTCCTCATCGAGTACACTTGTTATGACCACTTCCCCTACAACTTCGATTTCTTGACGAAAAGGATGTATTGATCACACTCCGTGATGCGAAACAAAATCCTGCAAATGCAACAGAGTTAAACGCAATAAGACACCGGCCGGTGTTACAAACAGCAAGAAAACTCATGACGTTGCAGATAATATTTCAGATTCTTTTATTGTCATAAATTTAAACACGAAAGGCTGAAAAACCTATCAAGTTCCTCAACGAGCCAAATTCTACGAACCTAACTGGCCTAATATGCCAAAAGCGACATTCAAGCCACATTAAGTCACTTAAGGTCAAATGTTACTGAGAATAACATACAAGCGTAAAGCAACAGGAGTCCATCATACAAATATCAGAGAAAGATCAGATATGACCTTTATAGCAGTCTTTAAAATACGACGCCTTTTAAAATTTACGGGCTCTTTACGGCTCAATTTAGTCACCGTTTAAAAATCCTCCAAACTAATTCCGGATTGATTGATCACTCGAGAGGAGATGTTCACGCTTTTGCGGTCAGATGAAAATGACCCGAAATGGTCATTTCCCCCATAGTGCACTGCGATCGTAGGCCGCACACCTCCTGCGGTATGGGGGGCTGGGGAAGAAAGGGGACAGGAAGCGCAGCCCGAGGATGTTTACCATTTACACGGGCAAACCGGTCGGTTTACCGTTTGGGTCGGTTTGGGCAAATGGTAAGCAAATTTCCACATTGGGACTGGCGCTTACCATTTGCAGAAATCCCTACCATTTACCAAAAACTTTGCACGACGGCGACGGCTAACGAGAAGGTCGCAAAACAAAAGCTTTGATTAACAAAACAACGACTCTGCAACGTGCGTTATTTTTGGTATATTTCTTTGCCGTTCTCTGCACAACTACAACGTGAAATGACCAAATTCAACGTTTTGTGTAGAACGCAAACACACGACGGTGAATTTTCGTTTTTATAATAATGATAATATAATAGTAATAACTTTGTTCACGTGTCAAGTGATCTAGCACCCTGTAAAGACAGGGCGCTAATTGGGGACACAGCTATTTTCTAATTAATTTTCTCAGAAAGTTCTTCCTGAACTGATACGCCGTCCTTACAAATTCAGCTCCTGGATAATTCGACTGCATTAAGAAGTGTCAAAGATTAAGGTGGCGAACACAGTTTTCTTGTACCTTTGCGTTATTCATCGTTATTCTCAAACCACTGGCAGTTGGGCAGCCAAAATTGGCAAGATGCAAGTTTAACTAAAAAAGATTATATTTTGGTATGTTTTATTGGACAAAGTGCCGTTGCCATGGCAACACAGCTGGTAATAAACCGGCATTAAGTACTGGGTTTGATTTATTTTCGGAAAATCCAGTCGTTAGATTTTTTCCATCATTTGTCTCTAGAAAACTCAGAGCAATACTGGCCTATTGTCAATGGTCTCGTGAAATTTTGACAGAGATCTTCTGTAATTCTGTGTTTTGCATTTTAACGTTTTCTGAACATGTCCTCTGTCAGATTACAATTTCTGTTTGCAGGAAAGCTACACGTGTTCTGAACCATTATTCTACCGAATTTCATTAAATTCTAACGAGCGGTTCCGTAGAAAACAGTGCATTTCCACTAAACCATGCAGTCACAATTTTCTGGTTGACTGCGCATGCGTTGCGTTTGAGAGGGTTCTCGATCTTGACTGGCGAAAAATGTCTGCGCAGGCGCCGCGCAAAAAATCACGTGGTAGGTTTTCGTGAATGTTATTGGTTCTCGGGCGTTTCTCGGTGAGAAAATGCTCTCGAGAAGGAAAGAAAAATGGCTGCTGTTTGAGAGTTGACAGACTTGTGGTTTTCTTACCTTTTTGAGAGATCAAGGCTTGTTTTATGGCCGATTTCAAGCTGACCTTATTCTATGGAAAACATTGCGTTGGGACACCGTTTAGCAAGTCGCTTCCAACCTGTAGTCGGTTACAAATCGATGTCTTGACATGATGTCTGCGCCAGAAAGGGCTGCGAAAAAGGTGAGTTATTTTTGCTTTTTTTTGATAGTGTCAGTCTCTTGCCACGTGGTACAAAAAGATATTATAAGGGAACGAAAGAATGATTCTTGAGCTTTGTGTAGATGTATAAATTAGCTTGTACCACGTGGCAGGGAAAGTGCATTGTTGTGTGACATGCAGGCTATTTTTGCACGTTTTATCTCGGATTGCAATCGGCGACGCGACCTGAAGATCGATGACTCGCTAAAGTTAAAATTCTATACAGACTAAAGACAAACTGCGATCGTGAGATTGAGCAAATTTTCCAGCCATTGAAGATGGTGAATACGTTATTTCATGAATTATTTCCACAGCAGCTTAAATTTCGCGATTTGTTGTTGTTGTTGTTGTTGTTGTTCGTACAGGCAGCTATTCAATAGAATGTTTCAGTAAATTCGGTGATAGGTGTGTTGATGCTACGTAATTCTGACATTTTTATGCAAGCTGTAAGCTTATTTTCTTCACCTAAGTTAAGCTTGTACATGACTTTAAGCATAATTTGCAGATTTACACGTTATTTGTTTCCTAATTTATGCGATCTTTATTTCCTTGTTTCATATCTCTGCCAGCAAATTTTTAGCAAGTAGATTTTTCACTCTATGCTATTAACATTGCTTGATGAGCAAGCCGGAACCATTTGCAATACGTCTACAGTGTTACATGTATATATTTTAATTTTTAAGTTGGTTTAAGTCATCAGTCAATTCTTTATTTGCTGCTATCATGGTATCATCACACTAGTTATGTAACCCTGAAGGAATTTTTTTTTTCATTCTGAAACATTTTTATATCCCCATTCATTTTTTCTTGTGGCCCCTCTCCGTCTTATACACCCATCTGCCAGCTCTGATCTGTTTTCAGTGCATAAGAATATACTGTTCTTACAGTTATTATAGTCAAGGAGCAAATTACAATATTATTGGCCCAAAATTGGCAGTCAAAAATTTTCATGCACATGGCATTCAAACTTGATTTAAATACTTTTAAATAATTTTTGTAGTTCTTGCTTTACCTAAGGTGTTGCCTTTGCACCAGAAATGTTGAGGCAGGGTAGAGTTTCTGATAAGTGTGCACTTTTTAGCCCAGTATCATAGACTATTTGTGCAGTGTTTCAATTAAAGGTATGAAGAAGCCATTTTAGTTTTAACATCATTCTTGTCCAAAATGTTAGTCTTAATAAATGCTTTCAAAATGTATCCTGTCTCAGATCTTACCACATTACACCCTCCTTTGTTGATCAGAATAAAAAATGTTTTCTTGCCTTTTGTTTTGAATGTTGTCAGTAGTAGTAATGTGGGCTAGGATAGGTATCAAAGGATGCCGCCGCCGCCGACCTGTCAATCAAATCAAAGGGTTCCGACCTGTCAATTAAACCCTAACCCTAGGTCACGTACACGTTTACGGCTCAATAACCCTAACTCATTTGCATAATAACCGTAAGTCACGTACACGTAAGTGGGGCTCATTATATGTCATTCGTGTCTGGTTCAAGTACTTGCGTAATACCGGTTTCTAATCCTTTTTGTAATTCCTTTTCAATACTTTGGTCTGGTTGAAAATGTCCGATTTGTTTCCAGCTGGCTTGGTAATGAATGACTTTGACTCCTCTTTTTTCATTGCATCGTTTATAAATAGGGATTAAGGTAAATTGAACTTTACCGGCGGTTTCCATGACTGAAATGAAATGCAAATTGGACGTGACGGGTTATATAGTCTATTGTGTTCATTCCCGGAAAACACCCCACCGTATCTCAGAAAACCAACTATTGTTTTCGGTCAACTTAACTTATTCATGTTTACAACACTGGTTCCAACCGAGCCTTTACATAAGGATCACAACAAACAGGCGAAGCCGAAAGAGCCTGCGATTAAAAAAATAATAATAAAATAACACTAACGAATTTTAAACATTTATCTACAAGAAAACAAAAAATAAAAATGGTCGACTTCGAAACCTAGCAAAGACGACCAGAAAATAAAACTATATACAAGCGTTCCGTAAAGTTCTATGTGACGTTTTTCAACCGCGGAAGTAGCCGTAAGGATAAGTTTTAAACGTGGCCCGATCAATCACTCGCTTGTCGTACACGAGGCGGTAAAATTTGCTTTCCGGATGATTCTCCAACGTGTAGTTTTTCGGGTCACGGTAAATTTGGTACGATTTCATAATTTGATACTCCCGTGGTTTTTCTTGAGGGTTAGTGATCTCGGCGATGACATTGTCCCGCATCAGTTGGTAATTGAGGTACTTGGAGCCTTCCACATTAAGACTAAACCCCCGCACTTTGCATTCGGTTTTGCCGCCCGATTTCAAATATCCATAGTTCTTTGGGCCGCCACTGACAAATTCGGTGATGTATTCACCGTCTAACTCATCGTTTTTGTAAAAATAATACTACATGTCGGCCAAGCCATTTGTTGATGGGTTCAATGGAGATTGCTCGAACTTGTTAAGTGGGTAGTTCAGACCACATTGACCTTTGGACCCTGGAACATGGAACCAGTTAGTAATGCTCTACCATTCTATTTTATTTATCTTACAATAGTTACAAGTACAATACTATCAAACTCTATTAAGCAGGAGCAGTGTAACGAGGTTTCCATCCTTTAACAACCAGATCTCCATTCACTAATTTTTCATCCCCCAATTCATCGGAGTTTGAGGCGAGAATACCCCGGGCGAGAATAGTATCTGTGATGAAAATGTTGTAATGAATGAGTATATACTCAATTGGAGCCGTTCAGTTCCTTCTGAATCTTTTGTTGTTGTGTGGGTATATCCAGGCAAAGGCAATCTGGGTTGTCTCCAAAAACACTTTTTGTGGTCAATTATTCCTTTTCCTCAGATCCAAGGTTAACTATTTTATCCGGACACTCATCGGGTTTGACAGACTCCACATTGTCCGAAGAGACAGTAGGCATAGTGACCGTGTTTTTCACTTGTTTCCAACAACCAGCTTTCTCGTGACGGTCCTTATTATACTTGCGACTAAAGGGTCTGTCACAATACTGACAAAGATAAGACATGTTAATCCCTTGTGTTCACAACACTCTTCCACTCTGAATGAGTAGCAAATGCTAAACATTTGCACTTATATATGTTTTGAGTGTGAGTGTCTACCATTGACTATAAAGGGGTATACCCATATGCTCCAAAAGAGTGACTGAAATACCTCATACGATTTTGTACCAAAACCGATAGGGTCCCAAAAAGGGTCTGGAAAACGAGTCACGTTGCTATTACGTGCTATCATGACGTCATCATTAACCCCTACTCATAGGCACCACACCCCATTTTGGGTAGAAGGAGAAGAAGAAAGGGAAAAAAGAAGGGGGTTGGTTGAACCTGGATCCAGCATGTTGACGGAGATCTGAAAGATAGTAGAGAAGATGTAGAGAGGTGAGTGAAGTAGAAAGGATCCTATCTAGTACTCATTTACCTATTGAGGAATTGAACTCACAACTATTTTCTTGGGATTTGAAATGTTCAATTTGAAATGTCGAGAGCATACCACTGAGCTATCCACCCAAGTGGCGAGAGAGGTAGGATAATTTGAGGATGTCATGGCTTGTAGCTAGGCTTGAGATGATGAAAGTACGATTTGTTTATCCAGAGTGTCAAAATTCTAAGGGTGGGTCTGTGATTGGGAAGGGTCTGGGGTCGAATCATGTGATGAGCACATGATCAGGGTCCAAAGGTCAAGGTCAACTCTAAGGGTCAAAGGTCAACTCTAGAGTTCAAAGTCTACTACTCCATATAACTCATAGGGAGTAACCCTCCTTATTTCTTCCTCATTCCCTCCATCACTACCCCATCACAACTCCAAGACTATTATTGGGTAGTTTAAAACAATCATTACGACAATAGTTTAGGAGAGCTCACATATTTTATTCACGTTCAATGTAGTACATTTTGATTAACTTGGGTTCACAACCAGCCTTGTTTGTTTGCTCCTTCCCCCTCCTTCATCTCCTCATCGTCGTCACTGTCTACCTCATCATCTTGATTGTCAGTGTCTGTCTCATTTTCAATGGTCGCCTCATCTTCATCGTTTTCACCGTCTTCCTCTTCGGAAGTTTCCGCCTCCTCCTCTTCAGGCACCGATCGCCGACGGAAAACTCTATTTAATAAAAATTTTCTTCTATCAACCGCTGCCTCCATAGCCTCTTCACGGTCCATTCCTTCTTCTTTCATAAGCCGATGCAAAGTTTTAATAATTTCTTCGTGCACTGGATCCCTTTTTAGACGATCATACCATTTGAGCGATTTTAGGTAGAGCCTTCTTAACTTTACCCTAAAATAAGGAAGCAGACGGTTGAACGCTTTGGCCTCAGCCACTGTTTGAGAAAACCCTTTTTCTTGGAACTGCTCCACCTGTTTGCTGTATTTCTGACTGAGATCCAGTTTGACTTCAGTTCTCAAAAGTTCCCAGGGGTCTTGTTCTTCTTCTTCGTCCTCATGTATGTTATCATTGTCTCCAATGTCTTCACTTTCGTCTATGTTCTCATTTTCTTCATTTTCATCAACTGAGGGAGATGGTGGAAGAGAATATGGAAGCATGTTTTCCTGTTGTTCTGGTTGGTCTTCCGTTTGGTAAGCTAAACGACAACTCTGTTTCTCGTGTCGGTCGCGATTGTCACTACGACTAAAGGGTTTTTGACAATATTTGCAAAGATAGGCCATGAACTAACTCCTGAAAAAACATTCGTTTACAACTCCCTTTTAGTAACTCATAACGAGTTAGTTAATGTGGTATGAGGTATGTGGTAGAGTGAGTTACTCATAATAGGTTATACGCATGCGCAAAATACGTGCTCATTCCTCCTCCTCACAACTCCTCATTTCTTCCTCACCGCTCCTCATTTCCTTATGAGTTATTTATGTAAAGGGTTGATTTTTAAACCGGTTGTAAGCAGGTTGCACCAGTTCAGAGCAGTTTCTACCGGTTTGAAGCGGTTACTCGATCTAACCATCTCATTTACTCCTCACTACTCCTCACTGCACATTTTTGGTGCAACACCAAAATGTGCAACATCCCTCATTCCTCCTCCTCCTCCTCCTCCTCATTCCTCCTCCTCCTCCTCCTCACTACGCATTCTGGCGTTACGCATTTTGGCGTTACGCATTTCCTCCTCCTCCTCCTCCTCATTCCTCCTCCTCCTCCTCCTCACTAGGCAATCTGGCGTTACGCATTTTGGCGTTACGCATTCTGGCGTTACGCATTCTGGCGTTACGCATTTTGGCGTTACGCATTTCCTCCTCCTCCTCCTCCTCCTCATTCCTCCTCCTCCTCCTCACTACGCAATCTGGCGTTACGCATTTTGGCGTTACGCATTCTGGCGTTACGCATTCTGGCGTTACGCATTTTGGCGTTACGCATTTCCTCCTCCTCCTCCTCCTCCTCATTCCTCCTCCTCCTCCTCCTCCTCACTACGCATTCTGGCGTTACGCATTTTGGCGTTACGCATTCTGGCAGCATTTTGGCGTTACTCTATAAAAGCAAGATAATAAAACATACATGAATTCAGTTTTCAGCAACTCAACATGTCCTACACTTGTCAATATTGTGGAAAAACATTTGGACGCAGATATGATAGAGATCGTCATGAGAAACGAAATTGTTGGAAACAGAAACAACAAAGAAAAAGGACCCCCGATCATCGTATTTCAACCCGCAATCGGGTATTCTTCAGTGCCTAAGTCCTATAGTATTGGAAAAAGTGAACCCCTATGATTATAACGATCTATCACAACGGTTTCTTTATAATCTTTATAATACAATTTTAAGAGACTAAAGGAACAATGTAAACATTGTAGCAAAACACAGTTGTTCCCAAAACATCAACCATTAAGCTTAAAGTTTAACATGGCAAACAAAAATGAGGAAGTAACTGCGTAGTGAGGAGGAGGAGGAGGAATGAGGAGGAGGAGGAGGAAATGCGTAACGCCAAAATGCGTAACACCAAAATGCGTAACGCCAGAATGCGTAGTGAGGAGGAGGAGGAGGAATGAGGAGGAGGAGGAGGAGGAGGAATGAGGGATGTTGCACATTTTGGTGTTGCACCAAAAATGTGCAGTGAGGAGTAGTGAGGAGTAAATGAGATGGTTAGATCGAGTAACCGCTTCAAACCGGTAGAAACTGCTCTGAACTGGTGCAACCTGCTTACAACCGGTTTAAAAATCAACCCTTTACATAAATAACTCATAAGGAAATGAGGAGCGGTGAGGAAGAAATGAGGAGTTGTGAGGAGGAGGAATGAGCACGTATTTTGCGCATGCGTATAACCTATTATGAGTAACTCACTCTACCACATACCTCATACCACATTAACTAACTCGTTATGAGTTACTAAAAGGGAGTTGTAAACGAATGTTTTTTCAGGAGTTAGTTCATGGCCTATCTTTGCAAATATTGTCAAAAACCCTTTAGTCGTAGTGACAATCGCGACCGACACGAGAAACAGAGTTGTCGTTTAGCTTACCAAACGGAAGACCAACCAGAACAACAGGAAAACATGCTTCCATATTCTCTTCCACCATCTCCCTCAGTTGATGAAAATGAAGAAAATGAGAACATAGACGAAAGTGAAGACATTGGAGACAATGATAACATACATGAGGACGAAGAAGAAGAACAAGACCCCTGGGAACTTTTGAGAACTGAAGTCAAACTGGATCTCAGTCAGAAATACAGCAAACAGGTGGAGCAGTTCCAAGAAAAAGGGTTTTCTCAAACAGTGGCTGAGGCCAAAGCGTTCAACCGTCTGCTTCCTTATTTTAGGGTAAAGTTAAGAAGGCTCTACCTAAAATCGCTCAAATGGTATGATCGTCTAAAAAGGGATCCAGTGCACGAAGAAATTATTAAAACTTTGCATCGGCTTATGAAAGAAGAAGGAATGGACCGTGAAGAGGCTATGGAGGCAGCGGTTGATAGAAGAAAATTTTTATTAAATAGAGTTTTCCGTCGGCGATCGGTGCCTGAAGAGGAGGAGGCGGAAACTTCCGAAGAGGAAGACGGTGAAAACGATGAAGATGAGACGACCATTGAAAATGAGACAGACACTGACAATCAAGATGATGAGGTAGACAGTGACGACGATGAGGAGATGAAGGAGGGGGAAGGAGCAAACAAACCAGGCTGGTTGTGAACCCAAGTTAATCAAAATGTACTACATTGAACGTGAATAAAATATGTGAGCTCTCCTAAACTATTGTCGTAATGATTGTTTTAAACTACCCAATAATAGTCTTGGAGTTGTGATGGGGTAGTGATGGAGGGAATGAGGAAGAAATAAGGAGGGTTACTCCCTATGAGTTATATGGAGTAGTAGACTTTGAACTCTAGAGTTGACCTTTGACCCTTAGAGTTGACCTTGACCTTTGGACCCTGATCATGTGCTCATCACATGATTCGACCCCAGACCCTTCCCAATCACAGACCCACCCTTAGAATTTTGACACTCTGGATAAACAAATCGTACTTTCATCATCTCAAGCCTAGCTACAAGCCATGACATCCTCAAATTATCCTACCTCTCTCGCCACTTGGGTGGATAGCTCAGTGGTATGCTCTCGACATTTCAAATTGAACATTTCAAATCCCAAGAAAATAGTTGTGAGTTCAATTCCTCAATAGGTAAATGAGTACTAGATAGGATCCTTTCTACTTCACTCACCTCTCTACATCTTCTCTACTATCTTTCAGATCTCCGTCAACATGCTGGATCCAGGTTCAACCAACCCCCTTCTTTTTTCCCTTTCTTCTTCTCCTTCTACCCAAAATGGGGTGTGGTGCCTATGAGTAGGGGTTAATGATGACGTCATGATAGCACGTAATAGCAACGTGACTCGTTTTCCAGACCCTTTTTGGGACCCTATCGGTTTTGGTACAAAATCGTATGAGGTATTTCAGTCACTCTTTTGGAGCATATGGGTATACCCCTTTATAGTCAATGGTAGACACTCACACTCAAAACATATATAAGTGCAAATGTTTAGCATTTGCTACTCATTCAGAGTGGAAGAGTGTTGTGAACACAAGGGATTAACATGTCTTATCTTTGTCAGTATTGTGACAGACCCTTTAGTCGCAAGTATAATAAGGACCGTCACGAGAAAGCTGGTTGTTGGAAACAAGTGAAAAACACGGTCACTATGCCTACTGTCTCTTCGGACAATGTGGAGTCTGTCAAACCCGATGAGTGTCCGGATAAAATAGTTAACCTTGGATCTGAGGAAAAGGAATAATTGACCACAAAAAGTGTTTTTGGAGACAACCCAGATTGCCTTTGCCTGGATATACCCACACAACAACAAAAGATTCAGAAGGAACTGAACGGCTCCAATTGAGTATATACTCATTCATTACAACATTTTCATCAGATACTATTCTCGCCCGGGGTATTCTCGCCTCAAACTCCGATGAATTGGGGGATGAAAAATTAGTGAATGGAGATCTGGTTGTTAAAGGATGGAAACCTCGTTACACTGCTCCTGCTTAATAGAGTTTGATAGTATTGTACTTGTAACTATTGTAAGATAAATAAAATAGAATGGTAGAGCATTACTAACTGGTTCCATGTTCCAGGGTCCAAAGGTCAATGTGGTCTGAACTACCCACTTAACAAGTTCGAGCAATCTCCATTGAACCCATCAACAAATGGCTTGGCCGACATGTAGTATTATTTTTACAAAAACGATGAGTTAGACGGTGAATACATCACCGAATTTGTCAGTGGCGGCCCAAAGAACTATGGATATTTGAAATCGGGCGGCAAAACCGAATGCAAAGTGCGGGGGTTTAGTCTTAATGTGGAAGGCTCCAAGTACCTCAATTACCAACTGATGCGGGACAATGTCATCGCCGAGATCACTAACCCTCAAGAAAAACCACGGGAGTATCAAATTATGAAATCGTACCAAATTTACCGTGACCCGAAAAACTACACGTTGGAGAATCATCCGGAAAGCAAATTTTACCGCCTCGTGTACGACAAGCGAGTGATTGATCGGGCCACGTTTAAAACTTATCCTTACGGCTACTTCCGCGGTTGAAAAACGTCACATAGAACTTTACGGAACGCTTGTATATAGTTTTATTTTCTGGTCGTCTTTGCTAGGTTTCGAAGTCGACCATTTTTATTTTTTGTTTTCTTGTAGATAAATGTTTAAAATTCGTTAGTGTTATTTTATTATTATTTTTTTAATCGCAGGCTCTTTCGGCTTCGCCTGTTTGTTGTGATCCTTATGTAAAGGCTCGGTTGGAACCAGTGTTGTAAACATGAATAAGTTAAGTTGACCGAAAACAATAGTTGGTTTTCTGAGATACGGTGGGGTGTTTTCCGGGAATGAACACAATAGACTATATAACCCGTCACGTCCAATTTGCATTTCATTTCAGTCATGGAAACCGCCGGTAAAGTTCAATTTACCTTAATCCCTATTTATAAACGATGCAATGAAAAAAGAGGAGTCAAAGTCATTCATTACCAAGCCAGCTGGAAACAAATCGGACATTTTCAACCAGACCAAAGTATTGAAAAGGAATTACAAAAAGGATTAGAAACCGGTATTACGCAAGTACTTGAACCAGACACGAATGACATATAATGAGCCCCACTTACGTGTACGTGACTTACGGTTATTATGCAAATGAGTTAGGGTTATTGAGCCGTAAACGTGTACGTGACCTAGGGTTAGGGTTTAATTGACAGGTCGGAACCCTTTGATTTGATTGACAGGTCGGCGGCGGCGGCATCCTTTGATACCTATCCTAGCCCACATTACTACTGTCAGTTGTACAAAGGTTTGATCCAAGAGGTACTTATTGATTAATTAACATGTGTATTATATGCTTGTTTTTTTTTTTCAGACCAAGATGAAGCAGTTTTCATGGGAGGCTGAGCATAAAAAAATGGAAACACATGTTGGCAATAGGACATTATTTATGGTGCATGGTGATGAATGTGCACATATGAAAGGACAATATTTTGTGGAGAGAATACAAATAAACATGATCTTTGCAGCAGCACTTCATATCTTATGTCTTTTTAACTTGTTGTTATTATTCTGGGGGAGGGGGTGACTTCTTTACTGCATGTTTGTCAAGACCACTGCAATTCAGATGTAAGTTAATTGTAACTGAGTCTTGATGTTGGGGTGTTCACCAACAAGTGTATTTAACAACGAGTTCGCAAACTTTAGCCCTATAGTGAACTGAAGATACTTATAATGAAAAACAAATCATGATGGAATTGATTTACTTCTAACAACATCATGGCATTTTAGGATTTGTTCCATTAAAAGTTTTTCAATGCACCCAGGATTGTTTACTTACCTATCATTGTCAGCTGTGATGATATTTTACAGTGTGGTTGTTCAGTTTTGAACTCAGTAGGCCCAATATATAATAGACAAGCTTACTGTAGCAGAATTATTTGTACCTGTTATTATATGGTTACTAATGTAGCTGAGAATTTATACCACGACATTATGCAAGCCAGACCTTAATATTAAACATTCTCAGCCTCCAGGGTAAGCATTGCATAAGCCTTTAGGTGAGTTGAATGATATTGAAAAATATGCCTTCTAACAGCCAATTAGAGTCGGAGTAGAAGGTGAAGTTTCTATAGGCATAACCAGAGATTTAAGATTTTCAACCAAGAAAAGGGTTGCCCTTGAGTAGAAAAACTGCTGACAACAAACAACTTTTGTTAGAATGTGAGAATCTGTAAACATTTATTGTTGTTCTTTGTCTAATTTCTTTTAATGCATTTTCTTGCATTACCAACCATGTCCCATGTGTCAAAAATCCATCTAACGAGCGATTTCAGACTAAATAAATGTTAAAGCTTGTTTTATATCCGACGCTAAACGTCTACGGTCTAAAGTAAAAGAAACGATGTTTAAGGAAATGAAGAGTGCTAAAACGAGTCTCAACAAATAAGTTGTAGGCGGCCAACACAGAAACAAATGTTCCTATCCATCCACAACCGACCTTGTACAAAACGTATGGCCCTTACGTTGTTCTCGTTCCTTTTTATTCTGCGTTTCTTCTCGATCTTAGAGTCAACAACCGCCGCGAGAAGGATAGCCTCCCACGCAGTCGTTTTTAGGGGAGTCGTATTACCCTCCTAAAATACGACTCCCCTAAAAACGACTGCGTGGGAGGCTACGAGAAGGAAAGAACTCCAAGAAATATTTTGGTGGCCATCTTGAATTCAAGAGCTTGATCACGTGGTCACGCGTCAACCAATCAGACATTTTTCGCCAGTCAATTCTCGATCCTTCACTGGCGAAAAATGTAGTACGCATGCGCTGCGCAAAAAATCACGTGTCAGGTTTCCAGCTTTGTAATTGGTTCAGGAGCGAAAATGCCCGCGAGAAAAGAATTAGAAGACGGAGTGATGGCTGCCGTGTTATGGCGATAGCCAGATGGCTTTTCTTCACGTCTGCGAGAAATCGAAACTAGATTTGTCCTCGTTATCAAGTGGATCATATTCTGTAGGCAATTTAGCATCCTGGGACAGTTCAACAAATGCTGCCAGTCGGTTTATTTTTCTGCAGTCGACGTCGAAAGATGCTGCCTCGCGAGGAAAAATAGCACAGAAAAGGTCAGTGATTTGAACGTTTTTGCTTGGTGTAAGTTTCATGCCACCCGGTCCAAAAAGAAATTATAAAAGGGTAAAAAGTCGATTTCTGGGCTTTCTGTAGATATATGACTTGGCTTGGACCAGGTGGCAGGGAAATGATAATTTCCTGATACGTGTAGACTGTTTTGGGTGAATAATTCGTACCATCTCGAATGTCATGGATGTTGTTCAGATGGTATCTTTTTCCGGTATTTTAATACAAGTTATGACTACGAGATGTAAGCTTACTTTCTTTACTCGTTTATGTAGATTACGCCTATGCATGACTTTCTGTAAGCATGGTTTGCAGAGTTACAATATTTTATTTGCCTTTTGTAATTTCCACAATCCCTTTTTGTATAATTTCATGCTGATACAATTGTGTAGTTTGAGAATAAATTTTCAACGTGTGGATTATTTTAATGTGTCTTAAGGTTTTTCACTCCCTGTTAGAAAGATGTTTGTTGTTTATCTGACGAGCAAGAACCAGATGGAAACATTTAAGCATTTAAGTGTAAATTTTTTAAAATTACACATTTTTAGCAAGTAGATTTTTCACTCTTTGTCATAAACATTGCTTGATGAGCAAGAACCATTTGGGGTGTTTCTAGTTTTATATTTAAATTTTTTTTTTGGTTTTGTTCTTAGTTGTCAGTCAGTTCTTTATCTGTTGCTGTAGTGTAGCCCGAGGGAATATATTTATTTTCATTCTGAAACATATTTGTACCCCCATCCCTTTTTTGCTTGGGGCACCTCCCCTGTAAGCTCATTTGGATATGTAATTGCTAACTCTGATCTGTTTTTAGTACATAAAAATATACTGTTCTTACAGTTTTTATAGTCATGGACAAAATTACAATATTATTGGCCCAAAATTGGCAGTCACCAGAGTCACTAATACTAGTAAAATGATGCTTGTCATAGACACAGACACATTGGGAATCAAACTTGATTTAAATTTTTGTGAAAATAATTTTCATAACCCCTGCTTTCCCTTTAGGTGTTGTCTTTGCCCCAGAAATGCTGGGTGCAGGGTAGTTTCTGTTAAATGTGCACTTTTTAGCCCAGGATCATCAACTTTTTTTTAAGTTTTAACATAATGCTTGTCCAAAATGATAGTGGTACTAAATGCTTTCAAGATGTCACATGTTTCAGATCTTACCACCTTACACCCTCCTTTGATAATCAGAATTATAATAAAATGCTTACTTGCCTTTGTTTTCAAGTGTTGTCATTTGTACAAAGGTTGGATCCAAGAGGTGCTTGTTGATTAATTTCAAAACTGATTTAGTGTCAACATTTGTATCATATGCTTTTTTTTTCAGACCAAGATGAAAAAGTTTTCATGGAAGACTGAGCAAAAAAAATGGAAACACACATTGGCAACAGGACATTATTCATGTGATGGTGATAAATGTACACGTGTAAAAGGACATTATATTGTGGAGAGAATGCAAATAAACATGCTCTTTGCAGCAGCACTTCATATCTTGTATCTTCTCACCTTTTTGTTGTTGTTGTTGTTGCTGTTATTGGGGGAGTGGGTTACTCCTTTAGTGCAAGATTGTCAAGACCACTGTAATTCAGATATAAGTTAATTATAATGGGGTCTTGATGCTGGCAAGCTGTTGTTGGGCTGTTCACCTAAATGGGAAATGGTCAAAAGTATTGTGCTCAGACAGGACCCACCATGCGGCAAAAAGACAGGTGGTCTCTTCGTGTACCCCCTTTCCCCTTCCCCCCCCCCCCGTTTCCCCCACCGTTTGTATAGCCCCCACATTATCAGGAGTAGAAACTAAGAAAAAGATTCAATCCTCCCTGTGCCATTTCTCCAGCAATGCAAGCTTCAAGCACACCTAATATGAAAGTCTCAACTCAAATTTTGAGGCCAATAAATTTTGACCATATGGCTATCCAGACAGGTGGTATCTTGCATAGCCCCCCTACCCCTACATGAGGTGGGTCCTCATCGAGTACACTTGTTATGACCACTTCCCTAATGGAATCAAATCATGATTGGAACTCATTTACTTCTTTTAGGATTTTGCTCAATTAAATGTTTTTCAATGTACCCAAGATTGTTTATTGAAATATATGTAATGTCAGCTGTTTCGGTGATTGTTCAGTTTGAAACTCACTAGGTGAAATAATAGACCAGCTTACTCTACAGCTGAATTATTTGGACCTGTTATTATATGGCTGGTAATACAGTTCAGAATTTATACCACACTCTGCAAGCGAGACCTTTCTGTTAAACAGTCTTAACCATTGCATGAGCCTTTAGGTCAGTGTAATTAATGTAGGTCAGCAACAAAACAGTTGGACATTTATCACATCCCTGGAAACCAGTTTATATGCAATAATTTCGAAAGAACTTTCAAAGTAGCACAAAAAGTGTACTGGACTGGCAAGTCGACTACAACTGTAGGAGCAACAAAACAGTTGGACATTTGTCACATCCCTTCAAAAATCTAAATAATTGAATAATTCAAATCTTTTTTATTATGCTCAAAGCTCTTTGGGACTCTGTGCTATCTACTACTGAAGACAACTCCAAATTGATGTTCACAATTCTTGGTAAGGCCTTGGTGGCCTGTAGTCTTTAGTGATTTATAACTAATTTTCAATCTAGTATTTGCAGTTACTAGTAAGTGCAAAGTACTGAATATTTAATTTGCCTTCTAACAACCAATAAGAATCGAAGTAGAATGGTGTAGTTTCTTTAGACATACAAGTTTTTTGACCATCCCGAAAAGGGTTGCCCTTGAGTAGAACAAGATCACAATGAGAACAAACAACTTTTGTTGGAGTGTGAGAATCTAAAACATTTAATTACTTCTTTGTGTAATTTTGTTTATGCATTTATAAGCTTAATATTTTTTCTAGCGGTACACAGTGCAGGTACTAACTCCACGCCAAAGTAATGCACTTATTTTATTAAGGAGGATACTCTATAATTTGAAAACTGGTACAACACTTAAAAAATTTTGTAACGGTCAACGTCAGGCACGATATTATTCTGCAATACAAAAAACACTTCCTACCAACATGCTATTTTTTAACTTACGTCCACACCGATTGAAAATGGCTTTACATTTTCCTAGACCTGTTTCCCCGACTGCTGCAGGCTTTCTAAGAAATCTCTTATTAGGGACAGTAAAATGTTTCAGTTTCTTGCAATTACAACCATGTCTCATGTGCTAAAATCTATCAAACGAGCGATGATCAAATGATGTTGCCAAGTGCCGAAACGATTCTCAAAACGCAAGTTACAGGTGGTGAACACGAAAACAAATCGTCCTGTCCATCCGCAACCAACCTCGTCTGAGACTTATAACCCTTACGCTGTTATCGTTCCTTCTACTTCTGTGTTTCTTCTCGAGCTAACAGTCAACAGTTGCCGAAAGAAAGAAAGACCTCCAACAACTTTGGTGGCCATCTTGAATGTAAGATCTCGATCACGTGGTCACGCGTCGACCAATCAGACATTTTTCGCCAGTGAATCTCGATCCTCGATCTTAACTCTCGATCTTTCTCGATCCATACAAACAATCCCAGAAAGGCAGGGTATTTTCCAATAGTACTACCTTTAATACATTGAAAAACAAACGCTTTCACACATAACAAACTGTTTGCCTGTTAAGACGGAATAGAAAAAACGCCTGCACAATCTTCACTGAACAAAATGAAATGATCGCTTTACAGGCACCATGTTTGTTTTTCTTAAGCGCCCATTACAGTATCTCGTTGCTATGATACGCGGTTGCCATGCACGTGCAATTTTACTTCCGGTCGTCCGCAAATTTTTCGCGCGCTTTCTGGCCTCCCGGCGCCGGCCCGTCGCCGGTTCAAGTCGCCGATATTTTTTTTTATTTCGTTGCGACAAACACAAAAGAAACCTTTTTGTTTACTTTTGAAGTTGATTTTAATTTTGTACTTTACGTTTACAACATGTGAGTTGTGCCTTTATTTATTAAACTGGGTGTTTTAGTTGAAAATGAGCTCAACGTTATCCACGTACGCACGTAAACAGAAAGCGCAGCGATGGTTGCAGGTCGATGGGGAAATGCAGATCGCGAAAAGCCGACATTCAAAGATTTTCAGTGTCAGGTCGGGGATAGCAATGTCAATGACGCGAAGGCAAACCGAAATAGGTATTGTGCCATCATCCCGAACCCATAAAGAAATCCCTGTGTCAGCGGCCGTGACTTCGACTGCTCCCAAACTACCTAACGTCGCTTGCAAGAAAACTGTGGTCGATGTGCGAACCTGTGAACTGTCCTTCCGAACCTGAGCAACTCCAGTGTTTAGACAGCTCTTCAATAAACGAAGCTCTCGAGGCCACTGACTTGCAGCCACTGTCGCAAGACAGCGTGGAGCAGCATACAGCAAGAAAGGAAGCTTGTAAATTGTCCTTGAAAGCAGCTCTATCGCGCGAATTTCTTGCCCACATTGATAATGCTATTATTATTAAAAGCACACGATATAATACCTGACAAATAATGGTGAGCTCGATACATCTGATGGGCAACGTCTGCTAACAACCTCACTTGAGAAATTAGCAAAAAGTAATTTAAGCGATCTAAAAGACTGTGACTGTGGAAAGGACTGAGAAATACGAATTTTGTTCGGTAAAACAAAACACAGTTGAAGAGTTTGAGTTCGAGTGCAGTCGATGTGAACAGAAATTCAGCTTGAAGAGTGATACCTCTGTCGTGAAAGCCACAACTCGTCCAAGGTCTGCAATACGTAATTTCGTTGCTCTTTCATTCCTTGTCAGTGGGCAGTATTTCAAAGATTATCATAAAATTCTCTGAACTCTAGGTCTGGACCAAGTCAGTTCGACTCAGTGGATCCACATTGTTGAGAGGTCTGTTGAATGGCTTGCGCCGTTCGTAAAACAGATCGCCAACTGGACCGTGAAAGAGGCGAGAACTCAAGCAATCCAACGGAAAAACCAATCACCATTACACATCCAGTTCGACGGCTTTTATCTGACTCGTGGCCATTATTCCAACAACAGCTCAGCTCAGCTCAGCTCAGCTCAGCTACCGGACTACCGTCCACGATGCCAAGAATGGGAAAATTATCGCCTTAGCGACCAAGCCATTTAACGCTTAGGCACCTGGCCATTGAAAAAAACGAGCGTCACTTCCGGTGCCACGAAAAATGTACTTTTCTCGTCGAAAAGTAAACGTAGCTGCTGCATTTTAAAAGAATTCGAAAAAACATCTATTTTTCTCGATTTAAGCATCCTTTTTGCGAAAAAACAGAAAACAAAAAAATTATACCCAAAAGAGTGGTCAAAGAAGCACATTTTTTATTCTTATTTGTTCATTTTTCTTCGTAAGCCAAAACGCATGCTTAAATTTCTTCAAATCGGCTTATGAAATGGTATTGCAAGAAATTATGGACAAAAAAGTAAGTCTTTAATTAAAAAGGGATTTTTCTGTTTCTGATCACGTGACATTGGGCGTGGTCTGATGACGTCATAAACTGAACCATACTTGCCCTCAATGAATGTTGTCCAAATTTGGTCCAATGAAAGCATACATGTGTTGAGTTACAGCAAACTCATTTTTCCCTAGCAACGGCCTCAAAAGATACTGTAATGGGCCCAGGGGCGGGGGGGGGGGGGGGGGTGGAAGCAAACTTCGCCAATTTTTCGTGACCTGATGATCCACCAAAAATTGACGTCACATCCGGTTGAAAAAATCGGCGAGCAGCTCGCTCAGCAAGTTGCAAAATGGACGCTCGGGAGTTTACGGTTTCTTCTTTCTTGTGACCACCACTGACACGCAATTGCTTATCTTGAATACCAGAGATGTTACAAAGTTACTAGATCATCTATTTTAGCCGATATATTGGCAAAACAGAAATGTTTAGTACAGTTTTGATGGCATTTTCCAGGCAGCTTTGTGTAATGTCCTGGCGAGTATTTCGCAATTTTCAATACAGGTGCGGATCAAACTTTTGCTTCTCGTGACTCCTGATTCAGTGAAATCGTCAATTTAAATAGCCTATGATGCGTGAAATATAATGAAGAAAACGCCAGCAGTAACAGTTTGGATTGTTAACACCGGGAAGGTAATTAGCACTCGACGTAAAGTGCTGGAAGTCCTACTCTATCGAAACTTCTCTGCACATGATACCTGTTATCGTCTCTAACGAAGCCGCTCAAACTTTTGCCTCTCGTGACCCTTGATTCAAAGGAATCGTCAATTAAAATAGCCTATCCCAAGTATAATACAATGAAGAAAACGTCGGTAGTCACAGTATGTTGTGTTAACACTGGGAAGGTAATTAACACTCGCAGAAAAATTGCTGGAAGCAGTATCGAAACCAACCGAGGACATGTTTAGAAGCACTCCTGATGCGGCAGACGTCTGTGTGCTCAAGCAGACTCAAGGTTAGTAGTCTTGTGTTTTCGAAGTTTCCCTTTTTACGATGATGGGTAGACACAATCTGTTTTTATCTGGGAATGTATTTTTTGTGTTTAGATGTTTTAAAAGAAGTCTGAATAAAGAGAACTGCATAAATAATGATGAATAAAATCTGATGGAACGATTCCTAGGTAAGGGGGGGGGGGGGTGAGGGAAGGTGAGACGAAGAAACCAGCGTTGTATAATAACATACAGTAGAATCCTGATTTCTCAATCTCTCCGTTTCTGAAAACTCCCAATAATTCGAACCAAAACTGGCTTCCCTTCCCCAGTCAAAGACTGTAATTTTACCCCCGATTTTTCAAACCACCAGATAATTCGAACCAATTTCCTTTTCCCCAGGAGGTTCAAAAAATCGGGATTCCACTGTATCTTCGAGATTGGGATTAACCAATACAAATTGTCGAGATAATTGCGGGATTATCTAGCTATCTTGCCCTTTTAATATATCCCCTTTATATTTCTACAAGAAAAGGAAATAGTCCTTTATTGATCAGGCTTGTTTGGAATTTTAATTCCAGTGTTACTTACATTGCTTGCAATGTTGATGTTTTTGTCATGTGACTGACATTCTGTCCTAAAGGTCTTGATACTATAGGACATTAATTTTGTCTTTCAACTATCAGTAGTCCAAATTTGTTGCAACTTAAGTTGGAAGAAAAATTGCTCGGTGTTCTATTTCTTTTAATGTGTAAAATCCAGAGTGATGTACATGTAGTGATGAATACTTTAGAATTCTTCATTTATTAAAATAATTTTAATTATTTTTTACAGGTAACAACTTGTGCGATATCTGCCTTTAAGACCTTATATCCATTTTTGCTTAAAAAAAAATGATTATTTTGATTGACTTTTTGCACCTGAGGCTACATATTGTCTGCACTTTGCCTGCTGTAGTTATTTGATTTTGTTACAATACAGTGACTTCTACCAAGTATCTTCAAGTAGAAAACATAACCCTTAGTTAAATCTATTGCATTCATGTAATTAGTATCAAATCTTTAGCTTATTTACATATAGATACTTTCAGATTTGTGAATAAAAATGTATAACAAAAACAAAATTGAGCCAAAAGTAAGCCCAAGCATGTATCTATTTTATTGTCAAGTAGATATTTGTCATGTACTATCACATACCTTAAGTTAACCCTTTCACTCCCAGTCACAGGTGGCCAAAATAAAAATTCAAGAAAATGCGTAATTTCATTTTTTTTTTATTTCCCAAACAAACAGTACCCTGCAAAAGTACTTGTCACACCATAGGATTCGGTCCACAGACTCAAGAGTTAGCACTACATCACGTGTCTCCATAATTGACCCCAGGAGTAAAAGGGTTGTTAATAGAATCTATTGCTGTGATGGAATTTGTATCAAATCTTTAGCTTATTTGCATACAGTTACATAGTTGCATGTTCAGATTCATGAATAAAATACATAAAAATAAAATTGAGTGAGCCCAAGTATGTAACTAAGTTAAATTATCATGTACATTATCATGTACTATCACATACATTTACATGTATTTGCTTAATAATTAACAGTAATGTGGATATGATATTATAATATCTAGTGGTTCTTGTAATGAATAGAAACTGAGCAATATTTGTTTTTAACAGCTGTTTCATTATTTTGATCTAGATTGCTGTGAAGACCCCTACAGTTGCTTTCAACACGTGGTTTGGGACTATTCTCGTGAGATTCCTGAGCCTCCAAAGGTTTGTTGCTGAGATAAGTACTTTGGTTGCAGACAGGATTTTTCACTTTGATTAGCATGCTGCACACAAAGATTTACTGCTTTCCTTTTCATAAAGTGGCGGGGTCTGTCATGTAAGGAGACATGACCTGTAGCATACAATGGAGGAAGAGATGTTGGTTTCTGAGCCCTGATCTATGTAATTCTTTTGAACTGTGTTTGTTTAACATTGCTAGCCATCATTATTGTAGTAGTTACATTTAGGACGCGAATACCTGTATATCGGTTGTTGTCCATAAAATTTGTTACTCAGCAACAGAAACAGTGTTGTGCTACCATAACAACTTGTATGATATGATGAGAAACTGTCAACAGTCATCCATAATAATAACCAGGGATGCATTATGATGTTGAAAATTTGTCAGTCTTTTCTGTGTTATACTCAACAGATGTGTTCTCAAACATTTGTTAACCAGCAACAATACTCGTCTAGTGTTGTGCTACAGTTATTGCGTAGTTCCAGAAAAAATCGATACCCACCCCCTGGAAGGTCATTAGAAATTCCTAGGGGGTGTCGAGTAGACTTCACTCAAGAACTATTATGAACAGACTTTATTCATTGGATTTGTTTTCACTGTAAATATGTAGTTGCGAACATTGCGGTCAGCGGTTATGACTTTTAAGATAGAACCCATATGCAAGGCACATGGTTTAGGTTTTCGTTCTTGTTAGGTTTAGGCCGCCATTACTACAGTTGTTGTTCTTATTTGATGTGATTTCTACGGCTTGAAGCAATACAATGCTATTCTGATCATCTCTGCCTACACTCTTTGATTACTACTCGTGTTTACGCGACATTTTTGGTGCCGGGACCAGGATATGGCAGAGACTCTCGCAAAACTTCAAGCCTCTCGAGCGGGCTACCGAGCTCATCTGACACAAACACGCAAGAAGGCGCCGCAAATAATGGCTAAGGAAACGCCGAGTGAGCCTGGCCTTGTCTCACTAAACAACATTCTGGAGCAACTGGCCAGAAAGAAGTCAATTCTCAAGGAGCTAGACGAAAAAATCGCCGCCTTACTAGAAGATCCGGCTGAAATCGAAAAGGAGATTTTCGACACAGAAGTAATTCAAGAGGACATCGATGCAACCTCTTCACAGATAGGTAGTTTTATTCACCATTCATTATCTGTTAAGCAAACTCCTCCTCCGAGTACTTCTCAGCCTAATCAGGCCAATACATCTAACCAGGGAACGCCCCCAGTTGTAACACTCGCCGCCGAAAACACACAAGCGCCTCCTGGGACCTCATCACACTCTAGTTATGCAGGGACCTCTGCACCTCAAGGAACTCTTAATGAAACAACCGCTAGCGGAACCCCTCAAGCCCCTCAAATTTTCTCAGGCGCACAACCACCCTTGCAAGTCCTACCGGCAGACATACCAAACGCTATGCAAACCCTATCAAGTAACCAGGCCGGTTCTTCTAACCATGGTAGTCGTCTCCCCAAACTGAATCTTCCAACATTTACGGGAAACCCACTTCACTGGTGTACGTTTTGGGATTCCTTTGAAGCGTCAGTCCACTGCAATGCAAATCTAAGTGGGGTACAAAGGTTTAGCTATCTCCAGGCCCAGCTAGTTGGGGATGCATCCAGGGCTATAGCTGGCTTTCCCCTCACCAATAGCAATTACGAACAAGCTGTCAATCTACTCAAGGAGCGTTTTGGCCAGCCCAGCAAAATTACTAACGCACACATGCAAGCCCTACTGGATCTTCCAAGCTCCTCTTATCACTTAACAAGCCTGCAATCGTTCTATGATTCCATGGAAAGCCATGTGAGTAGTATAACCCGACACTTTGGGACATTGAATCAAAAAGGCCTACCCCCCAACTTTTTAAACCAATGAGAGACTCGTGCCATTCCTTTTTATCATGTGATCCCGGTCAAGAGAATGGACCAATGAGGGTGGGGGTCAAAGGTCATTCAAGATGGCGGCTGATGGTGGGAGTGTGTTTTGGGGTAGGAGACCGCTGACCAGGAGGCAAAAAAGATCGCGGGCTCATTCAAGATGGCGGCTGATGGTGGGAGTGTGTTTTGGGGTGGGAGACCGCTGACCAGGAGGCAAAAAGATCGCGGGCGCAGCACAACAGAAAAAAAGAGACGACCAGGAGGATGTTGGCAATGTGGCTTTTAATGACAATCATACTTTATACACGACACTGTTCTTGAAGAATCGTCGGCAAAAACATGCAAAGTTAGGAGGACGAGCTGGACGCGATCGTTCGTGGGGGTTTCTTTCTACCTTCATTTATCAGAGGAGTGAAGCAGTTTGTGGTATGTTGATGCAGCTTCTTGTCCAACGGAAAAGGTTTACGACGAACATCTCTGTTATTTTCGGTGTGTAGCTCAAGATGATTCTAAACACGAGGGATCCGAGGTGCCACAGAGACCGCAACAATGTTCGTCGGGTGGGATGACACACCCTGCGTCTATACAACGTTGACAGGTGACACTACCCCAATTGGTATCCCAAGAGGTAGGTTTCCAAGTGGTATCGGTATCGACGGGTAAGACTTGGTGACAAATTTTGCAGGGATCTCGAATGTCGTCGCGCTCACACCAATGAAAGGAAGGGAAGGTAAGTTTGTGTTCTTCTTTCTGCTGGATATTGGTATCGAGGCCTTGAAACCATCGATCGAGGGTCCGTTGTTTGACTTGAAGGTCTTGATTTTGTTCTTGGTAATCGGATGGGTAAGAACAGCCGGGATGAAAATGTCCTTTGCACCAGGCTTTGACAAAGGCGTGGGTGTCAATGGAGGTTTTGGGGGAATTGTTACAGAGTAGAAGTCCTTCGGTGGTTCGACGTTGTTGAAGGATGGCATCGATATTCAAGGGGACAAAATGTTGGTAGATGGTACATGCCAGGGTGGGATTTTCTTGATGATAACGAGAATGGGCCAAGACGACTTCTCCTTTGTATTTTTTCTTGCCGACGGTTTGCGTGGGATGATAATTCAATGGCATTTCTTCGAGGAGGAGATCGATTTTGCTACCGAGATTAAGATTGCGTATAATGCGTCGGACTTCATTGGCTAGGTCCTCCATGCTGGCTCGGGTAGGAAATGAAGGAAGGTAGGGGATGGCGTTGACTTTTTCTAGAGAGTTGAAGGGTAACGACCGTGTTGCCTGATTTGAAGGGAGCGGGTTGTCCATTGGCTGTTTGAATGTCAATGTGAATGGTGTAGTAGTAAGGGGGGTCGATATGGGACTTTGTATCGAAAAGGCCTACCCCCCACATTCCATTCTGATGACGTCACAAAGCGATGGGACTTTGTATGGAGAAGGCCTACCCCTCGAGTTTGATAGGAATTTGGGATGGAAAAGACCCACCCCTAAACAATCAGAAGTGATGATCAGAAGTGATGACGTCATCAGAATGGAATGTTGTTGGAAATGAAGAGTTCACGTGTTTTTGTTTGGAAAACCGCTGACCGGTCTAGGAAAAGGAGATCGCGGGCTCAGATCAGCAAAGAGAGGACATTTCGTGACGCTTACATGACGTAGGGGAATCACCCTCTGGCTAGGGTGGGAAACCGCTGACCAGTTGGTTGAAAAAAAGGGGATCGCGGGCTCAAAGGGTTGGGGTTCATACAGAGGTTTGATACCGATCGGATTTTTGTCGATACCGAGGTTCGATACCCCTCTCTTTTTTCCGATCCCGATTCGATGAGATGGTGGTGTTGGTGGGCAGCAGCAGCGGCGGCGGCGGCGGCGGCGGGCGCGCGCGCGCGCGCGGGGAATCGGCGGCCGCGGCGCGCGCTTGGCGCACGCTGTGGGGGAAACCAAGATCTTTTTAATGTGAGTTCGAATCCCGGTCGGGGGTGGAAAAAAACAATTTTTTTGGAAAAAAGCATGGAAATTTTTTTTTTTTTCGGGTCGAAGCGAGTAGGAGACAATGGATGGAAGAGTGTTTCTTGGGGATTTGGGTGGGAGGGTTTTTTTTTTGGGTTAGAAGCGATCGATCGATCGATCGAGTTCGGCTCGGTTTGAAAAACAAAAATCCCTTTTTTAAAAAACAAAACAAAAGAGAGTTGATTGATTTTATTTGGATGACACAGGTTTTTTTTTATTCATGTCAAGGTAGCCTGTGGACTCTGTCATGATCCTTCTTTTCTTCCCCTGGAGTTCTGTGTTGTTGTGAAGGAAACAAAAGGATCACCAAGCTGTCAACAGATTGCTTGCTTGCTTGCTTCACGTTCATTGAAATTGACTGGTGAAGGCTTCTTCTTCTTGTTTGTCATGGGCCAGAATAGTTTTGACGGTTTCGGTAATATCGTCCCACCAGTTCTAGTGCTGATAAAGATGGTTTCAAGCTTGAGACTGGATCCATTGGTAAAACAAATAGGTTTCTTGTTTGGGACAATGGTGGGTGGGTTTCGCGTGACGACCGCAGGTTAATCCTACATCAAACCCCATGGCGATGAGTTTCTCGACTTTAGGACATCCAAAGTCTTCCAAGTTAATGCAAGGAATCTGTAGCTCGTTTAGTAGATTCTTTTCCAAATATCCTCCCTTGTAAGCTACCATGTATTGGTGTTGCGTTCTGCAACGATGATAGGCTGACTCGATCATGGTTTTGACCAGATGTTGAGGTAAGGCTTTTTCTTGCTTGCTCGATTCAAAGCGTAAGCCGTGAATATGATGGTAGATATAGTTGACCGTTTTACGATCTCGCTTTTCCAACGAGAGGTAAGGCAACTTGTTTTCCAAGAACCAGCTGAAACTCCCGTGCTGTAAACTGTAAACACCCATTTCCCTTACAATAAACGGTTGATGGTTCACTTGATACCCATCCAAATCGACAATCATACAGATTTGTTCCATGTTGTCTTCTGTCTAAAACAGAATTGATTTGGTTTAACTGTCACCCTAAATAGGTACAGACTTGCCCCATGACGTCATAACCGTCTTTGTCGGTAGATTGCTTGTCGGAACATGTCGAAACATACCCGTTGACGTCACAATCCACACCCACCTTGTTTTGTATATAGAAATTTTATTGCGCGCCTTTTCTAAAGGGAACGATCAAAGATGGCCGGTTGTTTTCTCTATCTCTCGTCAAGTTTTAAGGATTGGTTTCTTTACAAGACACACTTGTACCTGTGTAAGCAGTTGTATGAACCTACTGACTTACCGGAACCGACAGACGATCCTTTACAGGCGATTGAACTCTGTCAAGGGAATATCGGGCGTTGGATCGTGTTTATGGTCTGGTTGGAAACCTGTCCGAGCGCGTTTCCTTGTTTTTAAGGAGCCTTGGGAGGTCAAGGTCCTTACATAGGTATAAAAAAGGCAACCATGGGCTATTTTGTTGTCACCATGAGTTTCTACATCACCCTCCTCAGTGATCAAGCGCAAGGCACGGGTCAAAAATTTACTGCCAGACTTCCTCATTCACATTATCTGGTAGAAGATGATTGGGAAGCGGCCTTGGTGCATATCTCACACCCTGGTTTTAATCAACAATTGGGAGATCAAACCAAGCAGAATTGGACGCAAGAAGATAGTCAAAAACATTGGATGAAAACAGATATCAGATACATACCAAAACGCGGCGATGGAACGGCTCCCATTCAAGTCACCAAACAAATCCATTTACCGCCAGGGTATTACCACAATTTGAAAGAAGCATGGATCGCCATCGGTTACGAAATGGAAAAACAACACATGGAAGTCATGATGGATATAGCCAAAATGGACGTGGACGATCAGGCTAAACGACGAGAACTAGCCGCTCTCAACCTGGCTCAACCCTACGTGAAAATCACCAATGCCGGCATTGCCTCCGAATTAGATTCCTTGTATGTACTCATTCCAGCCAACATGCAATTTGAAATGGAATGGAAATTAGCTGGCTTGATGGGATTGGTGAAAGATGGAACGCGTACGGAACGCGTGGTCCAAGAAAAAAATTATCTGGTGAAACATATTGTGGATTACAACGATCGTCATAAATGGGAACCAACCACCGGTCCTGTAGCCAAATATCCCCCGTTGGGTCATGTTTCCGTCAGCTTTACCCACCCCGATTTCGATTATTACTTCTTCTTGGGGCCGAATCTGAGTCGACAACCTTTTCCCAGTACGCCCACGGTCAAACCACAAGAAGGACAACAACAACTCATGATTTACACCGATCTCGTCGCACAGAGCATTGTGGGAAATCAACAAAAAGGGTTTTTACGTACCATGGATGCCGGCAATACCGATCATCAGTTTGATACCACGCAACGGATGTATTTTCCTCTTGGTAAAACGATCTTTGACAGCATTGCCATTGACATTCAAACAGCCAATGGACAGCCTGCTCCTTTCAAACAAGGCAACACCATCCTCACTCTTCAACTCTCCAGAAAAAGTCAACGGACATAAAAACAGGACGTGGTTGTTTACATGGGGTCCCCCAGGAGGGGGACCCCCCTCCCCCTCTCTGAGGTCCCATCAGGCCTAGCGGGGAACGACGCGAAACCATAAAAACAGAGGGTGCGCCTGGCTGGAGCATCTTATCATGACCACGAGAAATTATTGGAAGAGTTTGAAACATTCGAAGACGATTTAGAGGTGAAGGCAGAACGTGTCCAAAACAAGAGTCTTGCTGAACAATTAGAGAAGAGAGAGCAGCGGGGAGGTGTGTGACTTTTTAAAGCACATGAATGACAAATGGGAACAATTGAGATGTGGACGATCCGTTTGATTTGGATGATTCTGTTTCTTGAACAAAAAAAAAGACAGGTGCAGACATTTTCATTTTGTTTTATTTTCTCCCAAAAGAACACAACATGGACTGTAACACGAGGTGATTAAGACAATTACAATTTTAAACGTTTCTTGGCTTGCATGATTTTTTTGACCACGCGTTCCGTCTTGGTTTTCTTGCCGGGTAACCGATCAATGGCTTGGATCATCTTGGTATCGGCTTTCCATTTGTCTTGCAAATTCTTGGCACGGCTGTAATCAATGTCGTGTTGTTTAGCAATCTGGTCCAAGCGATTGATCCCGGGATCTCCACGTTTCAGACGTTTGGCTAAATGCGTCCCAGGGCCCATGTACTGATAGCCAGGCCAATGAAATTCTTTCCCGGTTTTGGCGATCCATTTTTGGACATCCACCGCCCCACCGGATTGGCGGCGTTTCCGTTTGACGCCCCGTCTCCTCCTCTGGGTGGGCATCTTTTTACTCACTGTCGTAATCCAATCGACGTCGTAACTTTTTACCTCGGTGCCAATCTTCCCAACCGGGTAAGGGTTTTAATGCTTGCACTTCACGGGAGACGCCTTTGCCTTTACCTTTGCCTTTGCGACTGTCGGCTAACTTTTTTTCCAACGTCTTGCGTTGTTCTCGAATGGCTTCTAAACGCGATTGTAGATCCCCTCGACTGGTGGATGGGCTCCCTTTCTTGACAATTTTACCAGTGGTGACTGCTCCTTTGCCTTTCTTGGTGGCAGGGGTAATGGGTGGTTTGGGGGTGGACGGGCTGCCTTTTATCATGCGCTTCAACCATTGTTCCACGGGTCCCGTCACCAAATCCCCGGCTTCTTCTTCTTCCTCGCCTGGCGGTGCACCCGGGGCACCAACCCCCACCCCGCCAGGAAATTGACGGATGCGTTTGGTTAACTTGGTTAATTCTTGACTCATCGGTTTGATTTGAGCATTGACCACGGCGGGGGGTAATTCGGGATTGGCTAACAAGACATGTTTTTTGGCGGCTAACGTGGCGGCTTTGTTCAACAAGGCATTTTCGGTGAGTTCTCCTTTGTAATATTGAATGAGTTGTTCCAAGTCCTTGTGGGGAATCATGTACACCTCGTCCATCGTTGACTACAGTCAGAGCAAAGTTCCCCGTCTTCCACTGCACGACAGCTCTCACAAAGACGGGATCTCAACATATGTTGGTACTCTCGATACAACAGGTGATATTTATGCTTCCAATAAGAACAGGCGTCTTTCCACTTGTCGGTGGCCCGATTGGCCTCTTGTAACAGGGTGATCCATGTGGCCAGGGTTAACGGGTCGGTCGAGCACATTGACATAACACGTGATGTAGTCCTTGAAACAATCCGCGTCCTTTTTGTTGGACCAACCACTGACGACGTTTTTTGACGGAATGTTGACGACGTCCCAAATCCCGTAGCACCTTTTTATAGGGTTGAAGTTTGGCCAGGATGGGTGGGGTGACGGGAATCTTGTTTTTTAAGAAGTTTAAGACCAGTTCACTCACAGCATTGATTTGATCGGCATTGGCATGTTGTAACAACTCTTGTCGTTTGGAGCCATTGGCTTCTTGTAACATGGACCGTAAAAACGGCAATTGACGTCGAAGACGTTGCATCGTTTACCGAGGACGGCGACGATAGCGTTGGTTGGCTTTTTGAATGGTGCGTTTTATACGTTTATCCGTTTCCAAGGCCACGGCTTTCCCCAATCCCGCCATGGCGGGGACCAATAGATTTAAAAAACCGCCTCGTTGACGACGACGTCGTCGTCGTCTCCTCAAGGATACCATGAGTGCAACAACACACGTTGAAGGGCTTTGTTTTGTTTGATGGCATCTCGCGTCTCTTTATAGCCTTGACGGGTATTGCGTTTGAAATCTTGCCACCAGCCACGGCCTTGTTGTCTGATTAAACCCCCTCCTCTTTGACGTCGTTTCCTTTTTCTGCGTCGTCGTCGTCGTTGGACGGCCATGGTTCTAAGAGCGTGGGACTGGGAGGGAGCGGCTTTTTATCTATCCAATAGTCTTTGGGTCTCAAGGGACGAGGACATCCGTCCACATAGCATAGGGCTTCCACGGGTTGGTACATAAAATGACGGCGGTAATCTTGTAGACACCGTTTGGGTAACGGAGGGGTGAAATCCACAATGGTATCATCCAACGTTTGCATCTTGATCAAAAACCTTTCCAGGTCCTCGAAAGGAACACCACGCACATAGGTTTTCAATTCGGTCAAGGCTTTGGCATACGTGGTAAACGCAAACCGACTCATGGTCACTTTAAACCGGTATTGTTTAAAATCGTTCCATCCTTTGACCACCGTACCCACGGCCGCCAAACACGCCACCAAAGTACTGTTTTCCAAGAGGGGTCCGGCAATCATGCCCGCTGCCATCAGGAGTAATGCCAAGCCATTGAACAAGGCGTTGACAAACTTGAAATGATTCAGCATTTTCCGATAACACCACCACTGTTTGTGGTAAAAGGCATACAAGGAATCCATGCGTTGCAAAAGTTCCGGTTTGAATTTTTCACCGTGGCTTCTGGACAACGGTCCATTCAATAAGGACACCACGGTTTTTCTTTTACTTGACATCCTGATCACTGCGACGTTTTTTGATACGTGCGCGTCCATCCCTCGTCTTTTAAGACGTGGCTCAACAAGCGTTGTTGATCGGAAGAGGCCGGGTGCAAATCCAACACCAAATAGCCATAAGGCCGTGCAGTGGCGTGATGAAACGTCTCTAACGTGTCTTTCCACGTGGTCGGAAACGATTGCAGCATGACGTTGCGTACCCCTAATTGATCCCGGGGGTTCTTGAACGCCACAATGTAATGGGCATTGCGGGATATACTTTTCGCATAGCGACCCACGGGAAACATGTCTTGACACAAGTACAACACCGTCACCCCTTGATGATGTGAATGTTTGGTGAATAAATCCAACACGCGTTTATCGTGACTCCCTTCATCCATTAAATCATCCAAGACCAGGACCCCCTGTCCTTGAGGAAACCATTGCACCAAGGCGTCATGATCGGGAATCCCTTCGTGAAACAGCACCCCTTGATCTTGCATGCCTCGAAATCGATCTTGCCAGGCCCCATAACAATAATGCACTTGAGTCGGCGGGGTGTCAAACAAATCCGGGTTCTCTACCAAGAGTTTTTCCGTAAACACGGTTTTCCCACATCCCGAAGGCCCCACCACCAAGATAGAGGAGGGGGTATGAAAACGAAACTGTTTCGCCGTTTGCATGATGATGATGATACTACCCAGGGGAAAAAAAAGGCACCTTTTTATTGGAGTCGGTGGGACTCGAACCCACGCACAATCCCCCACACCTGTTTTTTAGGGGATCCAAAGGCTCTACCAACTGAGCTACGACTCCGTCACCGTTTTTTCCAACGAACTTTTTTATTTAACCATTCCGTTGATGATACGGATGACAACAAAGTTGATACCATCTGGCTTCTTGACCTACAATGAGTTGCTGAAGGCGTTGACCGGCTTGATGGTCATTGCTGACATAATCATGATCGGAAAACTCATTTAAAAATTCTTGCAAGGTCCGGCCACGGGCTTTGGCTTTCAAGTACAACAACGCATAATCGCCACAGGACTTGCTTGAGATGGCTTGGAGGGACTTGCCATTGGTCACCACATATTTCCAATGTTGAACAATCCACGCTCGTAACGGGGCAGCTTGCACGTACGTGTCCAATGGCAAGGCATAACTGTCGAGGACTTCACACACGTTTCCCTCGGTCCACACCGCCAACCAATGTTGTCCTGGTTGATCGTGCGGGTCGGTGTTGACAATGTACCCTTGCGGAGTGGTCTTGACAGGACTCTTGGGTAATCGATCACAGGCCACTGTCCCGTAAAACATCGGTTTCAATTGGGGGTCGTCACGGGCTAAATAATCCAACTGCACATTATTCAAGGCCACGTGTTCCATCTTCTTTTTTTCAGTGTTGGTAAATGTTGTACAACACGGCTCCGTTGCGGTCAATCTCCAGCAAGTTCTCAAATTCCCCATACACGAGCACGGTTATATTGGTAGTGGGCGCGGCTCCAAATTCCAAACTGAGTTGTAAATCGCCTGTTTGCTTGGGGTTGAGGGTTTGACTGTCAGCACATCCATTGGCCACATTGTCATACATGTACAAGGTACAATTTTTAGCTTGGCCCCAATCTTCTAGTTCCACCATATTGCCTTTCTTTTTACACCAGGCTCCACTGGCTTGCAGAAAACGGAAGTAGCCTAGATTATCTCGGGTGCCATTGTCATGCACCAACTGCAGGGTTTCATAAGGGTATTCTTCTCCTTTGACAATCTGTTTAATGGAGGTCAGCCCAAATTTCTGGAAGCAGAAGGGATCTCGGGTCACATCGCCATTGAAGGCGCGGCTGTCCACTAACCCCACAATCAATCGGTCAGGCACTCTGTTTTGAAACAGGTTGGGGATATCAAAGCGGACCAGGTTGCCTTGCATGCTAAAGGTCCGGATTTCACTGCGGACGGTGGGGTAGGCAGCCACTTCGCCTTCATTGTGTCTTTTTTCAGACAAACTCTGGTAGATGGCGTCATTCAAACGCAGTTGACAGAGATGAAACCGTAGTTTGACATCGCCTTCCATCAATCGGCCGGCGAGAGCCACGCCATTCAAAAACAGGTTCGGACCATTGAAATGAAATTTCATCTTGATTTCGATGCCAGGCACCAACAGTTTGCCGGTGTGAAACACTTCCAAGTGCGGGGTAAACACCAGACTGTGGGTGACACCTCCAGCATACTTGGCGGTTTCGGCTACCATGGCGGCCAAGGCTCCTTTGTGATTGGCACTGAGATTCCTGTAGTCTGCATGCGGTCCAGCACTGTTGGTATTGTTGTCGGTCCATTGGGGTGGGGAATCCACTTGATTGTACCAGCCTTGGGGTCCCAACACGGTCTTGCCATCTTCTCGGTCATAATTCAGCAAGGTTTCCAGGTAAGCTTTGTAATGATAGGTGTCGGATTGAGGACTGATCAACGTGCCATTCAACTGCAAGTCAATTTGTTTGATGATAGAATGGGCCAAATTGTTGACGGGCCACAATTTCTCCGCGGCCACCAAGTTCCCGTTATCATCCTTTTTCAATCTCAATTCCATGGTAAAGTAACTGCGTCCCAAATCCACAAAATCGTCCAAGCCTGGCACAATGAATTCCATGGGATTGATGCCCGTGGTGGTGGGTTGAATGGTGACCATGCGATAGGCATTGATGCTAATGTCGGTGTCTGGCACCTGGAAAAGCCGTAACGCCGGGTTGATTGTCCCTTCGGAACGTGGGTGAGCCGGTGGGGTTTGCGTACTCACGTCAGGCATGTTTAACGTCGTCGTCGTCGTCGAGTGGTGGTACCTCGTCGTCGTGAGGGGTTTTTATAGCGTCGTGCTAAGCGTTGTCTCAAATCAAACCCGGGCACTCTCATCACCTCGGGACTCAACCAGCCTCCCCGTTGTCGTCGCATGAGTTTCCAAAAAGGATACAGTCCTCCCCATTGAGACAAACCCCGATCACTACGGATCCGTCGAGGTCGCGAAGGCACGGGCTCCATGTTCACACTCCAAAAATATCCCGCGCTCGTTTCACTTGTTTGGGAAACAAAGCACTGGCCACCCGCACGGCTTCTTTCACGTTCTTCTGATTCAACGCTTTCTTGGCTTGTTTGGTGATTTCTTTTTTAAGGACGTCTTCGGCTTTGCGTTTGATCCCGCGTGTCAAACCCGTTTCCAAGCCTCTCTTGATATTACTAGGTAATTTCAAAGGATTTCGCGTGCTTTTAAGGCCTTGGAACCCACCACGCAAAAGATCCGTCACCAACCCTTTGCCTTTTTGATCATACCACTCGTCGGTCCGAAATCGTGTCAAACTTCCCCCACGCATTGTACTCTTCACGCTTTACCAAGGATCACGTTTGGTTGGTGTCACAGCACTCGTCTCTTTTTATACCGTCATCGTCGTTTTTTCCGAAAAGCGGCTTCCAACCCTTTTTTAGCCCCGTAACTCGCAGCACCCCCCGCGGCACCCAACGCCACGGCTTTTCCTCCAGCGATCAAGGCAGGAATGAGAGCGGCCAGTGGGAATAAACCCCCTCGTTGCCTTCTTCTTCGTCTCGTTCGACGCACTCTTGTCTTTGGCATGTTTGTTTGTTTGTTTTTCACAACCCTTGTTTTCTTTTTATACTCACATGAGGTTGCACGTAAACGATTCCCCCGCATAGCGTTTTCGTTTCCCACTTTTGATCTCTGCCATGCGTTTCAAATGCGCTTTTCTGGCATTCTTTTTAGCCAACTTTTCTATCCCTTTGGTGATGGACCAAGCGGCTTTAGGAATCCCGGCAATCACTGCGTTGATCCCTTCCCCCGCTTGGGGACGCTGTCGTCGTCGTCGTCGTCGTCGTTTCGGAGGCATGATGATTGACTGGGAGTTCCTTCTCATCTCTCTTTTTTATGCCTTTTTGAAGTGTAACGTGACAATGGTATGGCCGTCACCAAACTTGACCAAGTCGCCTCCCCTACCAATCGTTTCGGCCACTTGAACGTGAATGATTTCCACCACCTCGTTTCGAAGAGGTAGGTATTGAATGTGCAACGGTTCAAAGTACAGGGTACCACGTCCTTGTCGTTTGTACTGGACTTCACGCAACAAATCGGTCACGCGATTGCCCACCACACTGCTGCCTGCCACGTCCGAGTACACGTGGAGCGTTCGCGTGGGATCCCCCACCACCGCCCGAAACGCCACGTTCAAGTTGGTGAAACGCCAATTCACACTGAAACTCAACCAAATCCATGTGGTCCCTTGACTATCCGTGGTCACTTGATAATACTCCGGGTCGTTCTTGCTATTTCTCAATTCAATGTCATCTTTAAGGGGGACCCGGCCATCACGGAATTCGATGGTCAAGTTGGGTCCCAACGCATAGTTTCCTTGGTCGTTTTGTTTAAACCATCCCATTTTTTCGGCCATGAGATGATGAATGGCCAAGTGGGGGATGTACATGAAGAAGTTGGTGCCGTCTATACGCCCATACTTGTACCGTGAGACATTGCGATTGTTCATCACCAAATCCTCGCCGTCCCACTCAAAGGTCGTACACGTCTTCTTTCCATTGTCCGTATCCGGTACACCATAGTAGGGCAGGTAAGCAATGGTCATACGTTGTGTCACCCATTGCAAAAAGGCTTTCATGAAGGTCACGCCATCCACAATGGAAGGATCGTCTTTCAAATCGGCCATTTTCATATTGAAGGTACGGACCTCACGTGCCTTGGAGGTCAATCGATAACAAGAGGTGCCAAACACGTTCTGATCCGCTGGCAGCAGATTAAAAATGTTGACCCCCGTGTCTGGTAAGGAAATGGCACTCAACCCCACTTGCCATCCACCCCCCGTGAGCTGTAACGGTTGAGGTAAACGAATCTTGAAGGAATTGGCTTGGTTGTTGGGAAATTCACGTCGGTTGGCATGACTGGGTAACGTCACGTAGAACGACATGTTTGTCTTCTTCTTCTTCACACGACCACTTCCCTTTTAAAGTGGAGGGTCAGGAGGGTATGCCCTTCGCCAAATGTCACGAGATCCCCATTGATTTCGGCCATTTGCGTTTCCACGATTTCCACCACTTCATTGCGTACTGGGACATATTGAATATGTCGAGGTTCAAAGTGCGTGGTTTCTTTGGGGTGGTACTTGATTTCTCGTAAGAGATCCGTGATACGACCCCCTACCATACTGCTGGTCCCTACATCACAATACACGTGCAAAGGACGCGTGGGAGCAAATTCCGACGGGACACGAAAGGCCCCGTTCAAATTCACAAACCGCCAAGGGCACGATAGACTCAATTTCAGATAATCCCCCTCCACTTTCCAAAAGAGGGGTTTGTTGCTGGTATCGCGGACATCCGTCGGGTTGGGAATGGTAGAAATGCCATCCAATTCTTGCAAGAGATTGGGACCCAATCGATACTGGCCGGGGGACACTTGTTCAATCCATCCCATTCTCAGGGCCAAGGTTCTGCCCCATGACACGTGCGCCACTTGTCGTTTGTAATCCACATTGGTAGTATTCAACAACAAATCCCCTTCGGTGGTCCATTCAAAGGTCGGGGCCAATTTGACACCATTGTCCTCGGCCCATTTGTTTTTGGGGACGGTTTGTTTCGCCCGTTCTTGCTGGTAACGATACACCAGTTGGTGAAAAAATTGAACTCCCGTCAACGAGGTCATCTCCTTTCTCATATCTCGCCCGTAGACAGTGAGTTCGCGGCGTTCATGGTACCAGCGATCGTTCCCTTGATCGTCTTGGACATACACCCGTTCGTGCCATCGTACGTACAACAGAGGATGGGAATCGCCCACGCCTCCTTCTTCCGCTAGCACTGGAATGGTGGGTAACGATAAACTCGCCATACCCACCATCCATCCTCGTCCCATAAATCGAATGGGTTTGGGCAATCGGTTTCTGAAATGATGACTCTTGTTCCCAGGAAACTCTTTGGTACTCGCATGACTCATCAACGTCACGTAAAACGAAGAATTGGGCACCCACGTCATGCCTGTCTAGTCGCGTCGTCGTCGTCGTCTTTTGTTTTTCTGGGGTGGGCTTGTCTCTTTCTTTGTCTGGGGCGGTCGGAGGGAGGTCACGTCTCCCCTAGCAATCCAACTGTTGTACTTGTCCGGCCACCCTTTCCACTTGACCAACAGGCGATCATTTTGACGCTTAAGTACCTTTTCGATACGAAACACATCGGACACGTGTACTTTTTGTAAATCCTCCTTGTAAAACGTGCCATCGACGGGCGTGTCATCCCATTCGCGAATCTTGTAGGTGGGCACAGGACCCGGCACCACACGATGCACGACAAACACTTCTTCGGTCCAACCGGGTAAATACCCTTTTTCAAACGTACGATGAATCTTGTTGAGACGCACACGATCCCCTACTTTGAATTTGGGTTGGGAGTGTTTTCTTTTCAAACGTTTCTCGTACAGGCGTTTCCACACGGCTTCATCGTTTTCCCACGTCACGTCTTGAGGGGCCATACCAATACTTCGATGACGTGTGGCATTGTAGCCTTGGACCAACTCGGGTAACACATTGTCAAATTTCAACGTGTTGGCAGCAGTGAAATAGCGGTACAAACGTTCTTTCAAGGTGCGGTTAAATCGTTCCACCACACTCGCTTTGGCATCCCCTTGGGTAGAAAAATGCTGGATTCCTTGCTCCTCGAGCCAACGTTGAAACGTGCGATTGTAAAATTCCTTCCCTCGATCCGTTTGCAATCGATTGGGACGTCGACCTCCTTGTTTCAAAATCTTGTCAAACGCTTGGACCAAAGCCACCCCCGTTTTGCCTTTCAACGGTTGCACCCACGCGTATTTCGACAACACATCCAACACCGTCAGTAAATACCGAATGCCACGATTATACTTGGCCAAGGGTTGTACTTCCACCAAATCCGCCACCCATTGATCGTCTAAGCCTCCTACGATCACGGGCAAGGTTGGAAAACGACGACGTCGAGGTTTATGCAACGTGTAGGCCAAATCCCGTTCCAAGATCCGTTGGGCTTTTTTCAAGGGGAGGTGATGGGCCTTGGCAAACCGTTGCACGCCTCCTAAACTGCCCGGGGCTCGAGGATCGTGGTAACGGGTCAACCATGATTGCGAGACATCGAGTTTCGTTCGTTTGGTCTTTCGAGGCGCCATACTTTCTCACACTCATCCCACAAGGTGTGTATGGAAGGGATGGTGTGGGGATGCGCCTTTTGAATGATTCGATACCATCGCCATGCGTTCGGATGAGCTTTTAACCATAAGACAAACACCACCCATCGATACAGGTTGCGGTCTACATGGGTTTCTTCAAAGATCTGGAGAGGAGGCGTATCCTCGGGACATGGGGGAATGGGGATTTTGACACCGGGTTGATGATCATATAAGACTTGGCAAAGGGATTGATGGCATTGCCATTGCACCAGGGACAACAAACCCTCCCACGCATAACACAACCACACAGACTCCATGGTCACACTAATAAAAATTTTATTCTACAACATCAGCCTTTTATAGATTTCACAAGTCAAAAAAAGTCAAAAGAGCGCGCGTATTTCATTTTACCGGCGCCCCGGTCGATGATGCTCTTTTTTTTTTTTTTTTTTTTTTTTTTTTTTTTTTCCGGACCTGCTTTTTCATTTGTTTTTATCATGTATCATAATCATTGTTCATTAAAAACAGTTCGTGTGTCTTTACTTGGTCGTGTCTTGTCTTTGTTTTTTTCGGTTCTTGGGTTTCAAGGGTTTGTCGGCCCATTGAAAGAAAGGACATCGATCCTCGGGTGTTTCTTTGCATGTGAAATAAGGGCGGTTGGGGTTGGCTTGGGATCGGCTGATTCGTAAGACCACGGGTTCTTCACAGTCACACACCAGGGTTCTTTTGAGATAATCAGGATGGAGTTTTTCATTAATGATCTTGAGATAAGTGGCGATTTGATCTTGATGACAAAAGAGGCCACATTTCTTTTCTTGGCATTTGATGTAAGTGTCTCCTGTGGTTTGGGCTTGAAAGCAAGTTAGGTCTGTTTGATGCATAGGGCAGACAACGGATTGACAAGCTTGTTCCATAGGCGGTAGTTGTACTTGATAACTAGCAGCAGGCGGATTTAACAAATTGAGAATATTGTCACCATTGAATAAGTCATCCATATTGATGAGCGGTGTTGGTGGCGGCGGCGGTACTGGTGGTGGTGACAATGTGGTCGTTGTAGGTGTTGACGGTACTGGTGGTGGTGAAGAAGGATCCACTTGGGGTGGTTTTTTGATTTTGATTTTTTTGTCTTTTTTGGACTTTTTCTCCGTGGGTGCAGGGGGTAAAGCAGTGACCATCTTTTCGAGTTGTTGCAAAGGTCTCTTCGTGGCCATGGTGAATTGAAGAGAGAAAGAATGAAAAAAAAGAACACGCTATTTTATAGGCGATGATGACGTGATGTTGACGTGATCTTAGCTAGGATTGGTGGAGACAAAAAAATAAGGGTCAACGTTCAGGTCCATCGGGTATGTCGATGCCCGCCCATCCACGTTGACGTAAGGTTGCACGTGACCACCCAAAAATGTTATCCACGTCTTCATGTGTCAAACCCAAAAGTTCATAGGTGAACGTACTAAATTGGTGTCGAAAAGACACGATTTCTTCTAAAATTTGTTCTGTCACGATGTCGGGGCTCGTGATGTGCACGATGAATTCGATGTCGTTAGGTTGCCAACACGGGACGTCCATGTGATATTGGGTCAGTAGATTGCGCCACGATTGATACACCAAATCCAAAGACAGATGGCGTAACCCTTCTTTGATGGCCTCATTAATATGGCGCATATGAAGTAATACTTCTTCACTGTAAACGGGTTGAGTGGGTGGTTCTAGATCGTGCACGTGACGATGAATATGTTTGAGAATGGCCACGATCCAACATCGTTTCCATCGGCATTCGACCATTTCTTGATAAAAACGAGTGTTATAATCGATATTGCCGCTTGCAGTAAAAGGAGATTCCATTTTAGGGACTTGTTTTGTTTTTTGGTCTCTCCATACATTGAACAAATAAAAAGTGATGAGTGGTGCCTGTATATATAAGAAAAAGAAGCTGTCAATCAAAACAGTCTATATATCACCTTTCTATCTTTTCAACGCATCATTTTTTTTGTTAGCATGGCAAGTAACACCGAGTCCGACGATGATCTTAATGACTTTATGGATTTATGGGAACAGGAAGGTGGTGCTGTACCGCAACGACGCAACCATTATCAATTTCGACGTGTTAAATTCCGAGAACGTCAAGCCAAGAGCTATGGAATCACACGTACAAGCTATCACTTACGCGTGGAAAACCCGCCAGAGAGTTTTCCAGAAGGGCATGGCAATATTGTGCGCGCGTTTGAAGAAGGATTGGCGGATCAAATCGAAGATCTCACGCGTAATATGCCGGACCATGACAGAATACAAATCTATTTATCTTCCAACCGACTTCAATCGGTCCACACCTCAGCCAATGTAACTATCGGCGATTGGCGAGACCCCTTATCCGGGGCCCGCCGCATATTGGATCAGATTAGTAAAATGTTGAACTCAAATGAGAACTTTGAAGTCGACGACAGTTTGCAGTTGGATGTGACGCACATCACCATGCCAGATGGTGTAACACCTGTCGAGCTCGTTTCGAGACGGAAGAGGATATAGAACTTTGTTCGAGCTGTTCACGTCGAATACAAAAAGAACCCCACGTTGAACACACCTTAATTATTTAACCATGCCGACGAGTCACTACCACATCTACAGCGGAGGAGCCATTGGCATCGACGAATATGCAGAACAATGCGCTAAAGAATATGGCATGCAGATGCATATTATCATACCACCCCAACACAGTCGAAGCAAATTTATCACACCACTCCGTCAACAAGATCTCAACGAAGCCGAGCCGCACTTAAAACGAGCCGGAGAAAGAAGTGGCAAACACTTGTTTACTCCAAATACGTTTTCACGCCATCTTCAACTACGCAATTTTCACATCGTCAAACCTGCCACCATCGTGTACGCTTTTGGTTATTTCCAACACACAAATGACATTAACTACACAGCAGCACGTGACATTTACCATGACACCACCTTGAAAAGGCAAAGCATTCAAGGAGGAACGGGATGGACGGTGCAATTGGCTGTCGATCAGCACAAACAAATTTATTTTTACAACATACCAGAAAAACGATGGTACGAAAACCATCAAGATCATTATTATTGGAACGAAAATCAATGGACATCTTACAGTGGATTTATTCCAATGCAAGGATCACCCACGCTTCATAAACACAGCGCCGTAGTAGGAACAAGACACCCCCCACCAGACACTTTGGCCGAAGTCAAAAGGCTCTTTCAAACCACCAGTTCTTTAGAAAACATTGTTGATAAAAACAGTGATCTTTACAGTCACATTCAAGAACATGGCGACTGAAGACCACAACACCACTTTCGAACAAATGATGGATGACATCACTCAAAACGAAGATCTGTCAATCGAACAAAAAATGAAACGTATTGGTCAATGCTTTAAAAAAGAAATGGAACGCATCAGTCGCGACTTTCAAACCCGCCTTCATCAAGACATGGAACACGAACTACAATATCTCCGCACTCAACTCAAAGACATATGGAAACCTCACCTCACATGGAAACCCCAGTTACAATGGAAACGATAAAAACGGTGCATTTCCAAGAACACGTGGTCCGTTACACTTACCAATACGATCCATCCGCGCCCCTCGTACAAACGTCACCCCTCATCGATGATCGATCTCATCACGTCACACCTTTCACTATAAAAAGACAATACCTCAAAGCTAAACTTCATTGGACTCATCTACAACGCAAGCAACAACAGCAACGACGATCTTAATATGGACTACTGCAAGAATTTAGATCCCAAAACCTTCAACAACACTCATGACTACATATTAGAACTGGTTCGACAAGGTCTACAAGCTGGTTATGATCTCGAAGACGTGACCGAGCACTACAAAGAATTGATTCAAGATGAAGCCACCGCCATCATGAAAAATACCGAACACAACAAACTCAAAAAACAAATCCAAAGAGATTTGGACAATCTAGCGGTCATTGACAGAAACAACACCATTGTCTTTCCTTTGGAACTAGCAGGACGAACCTACAAGACTGATGAACGAGACCAGTATTTTGAGGAGATTTTACAAAAGAGACTCGAACGACGACACAAAGTCAACAAACTGCGTGAAAGTGTTCTCCAACATAATTTGGACGATATTACCGAAACCGTCAAAACTATTCTGGCCCATGACAAACAAGAAGAAGAAGCCTTCACCAGTCAATTTCAATGAACGTGAAGCAAGCAAGCAAGCAATCTGTTGACAGCTTGGTGATCCTTTTGTTTCCTTCACAACAACACAGAACTCCAGGGGAAGAAAAGAAGGATCATGACAGAGTCCACAGGCTACCTTGACATGAATAAAAAAAAACCTGTGTCATCCAAATAAAATCAATCAACTCTCTTTTGTTTTGTTTTTTAAAAAAGGGATTTTTGTTTTTCAAACCGAGCCGAACTCGATCGATCGATCGATCGCTTCTAACCCAAAAAAAAAACCCTCCCACCCAAATCCCCAAGAAACACTCTTCCATCCATTGTCTCCTACTCGCTTCGACCCGAAAAAAAAAAAAATTTCCATGCTTTTTTCCAAAAAAATTGTTTTTTTCCACCCCCGACCGGGATTCGAACTCACATTAAAAAGATCTTGGTTTCCCCCACAGCGTGCGCCAAGCGCGCGCCGCGGCCGCCGATTCCCCGCGCGCGCGCGCGCGCCCGCCGCCGCCGCCGCCGCCGCTGCTGCTGCCCACCAACACCACCATCTCATCGAATCGGGATCGGAAAAAAGAGAGGGGTATCGAACCTCGGTATCGACAAAAATCCGATCGGTATCAAACCTCTGTATGAACCCCAACCCTTTGAGCCCGCGATCCCCTTTTTTTCAACCAACTGGTCAGCGGTTTCCCACCCTAGCCAGAGGGTGATTCCCCTACGTCATGTAAGCGTCACGAAATGTCCTCTCTTTGCTGATCTGAGCCCGCGATCTCCTTTTCCTAGACCGGTCAGCGGTTTTCCAAACAAAAACACGTGAACTCTTCATTTCCAACAACATTCCATTCTGATGACGTCATCACTTCTGATCATCACTTCTGATTGTTTAGAAGTGGGTCTTTTCCATCCCAAATTCCTATCAAACTCGAGGGGTAGGCCTTCTCCATACAAAGTCCCATCGCTTTGTGACGTCATCAGAATGGAATGTGGGGGGTAGGCCTTTTCGATACAAAGTCCCATATCGACCCCCCTTACTACTACACCATTCACATTGACATTCAAACAGCCAATGGACAACCCGCTCCCTTCAAATCAGGCAACACGGTCGTTACCCTTCAACTCTCTAGAAAAAGTCAACGCCATCCCCTACCTTCCTTCATTTCCTACCCGAGCCAGCATGGAGGACCTAGCCAATGAAGTCCGACGCATTATACGCAATCTTAATCTCGGTAGCAAAATCGATCTCCTCCTCGAAGAAATGCCATTGAATTATCATCCCACGCAAACCGTCGGCAAGAAAAAATACAAAGGAGAAGTCGTCTTGGCCCATTCTCGTTATCATCAAGAAAATCCCACCCTGGCATGTACCATCTACCAACATTTTGTCCCCTTGAATATCGATGCCATCCTTCAACAACGTCGAACCACCGAAGGACTTCTACTCTGTAACAATTCCCCCAAAACCTCCATTGACACCCACGCCTTTGTCAAAGCCTGGTGCAAAGGACATTTTCATCCCGGCTGTTCTTACCCATCCGATTACCAAGAACAAAATCAAGACCTTCAAGTCAAACAACGGACCCTCGATCGATGGTTTCAAGGCCTCGATACCAATATCCAGCAGAAAGAAGAACACAAACTTACCTTCCCTTCCTTTCATTGGTGTGAGCGCGACGACATTCGAGATCCCTGCAAAATTTGTCACCAAGTCTTACCCGTCGATACCGATACCACTTGGAAACCTACCTCTTGGGATACCAATTGGGGTAGTGTCACCTGTCAACGTTGTATAGACGCAGGGTGTGTCATCCCACCCGACGAACATTGTTGCGGTCTCTGTGGCACCTCGGATCCCTCGTGTTTAGAATCATCTTGAGCTACACACCGAAAATAACAGAGATGTTCGTCGTAAACCTTTTCCGTTGGACAAGAAGCTGCATCAACATACCACAAACTGCTTCACTCCTCTGATAAATGAAGGTAGAAAGAAACCCCCACGAACGATCGCGTCCAGCTCGTCCTCCTAACTTTGCATGTTTTTGCCGACGATTCTTCAAGAACAGTGTCGTGTATAAAGTATGATTGTCATTAAAAGCCACATTGCCAACATCCTCCTGGTCGTCTCTTTTTTTCTGTTGTGCTGCGCCCGCGATCTTTTTGCCTCCTGGTCAGCGGTCTCCCACCCCAAAACACACTCCCACCATCAGCCGCCATCTTGAATGAGCCCGCGATCTTTTTTGCCTCCTGGTCAGCGGTCTCCTACCCCAAAACACACTCCCACCATCAGCCGCCATCTTGAATGACCTTTGACCCCCACCCTCATTGGTCCATTCTCTTGACCGGGATCACATGATAAAAAGGAATGGCACGAGTCTCTCATTGGTTTAAAAAGTTGGGGGGGTAGGCCTTTTTGATTCAATGTCCCAAAGTGTCGGGTTATACTACTCATGTGAGAGGTTTGGGGTCACTTGGAAAATCCCATGAAACCTATGGAGATTTGCTCGTCCCAATTGTTCTAGGAAAGCTACCCCATGAACTGAGGCAGAACCTTGCCCGCGAACATGATAATCTGGAATGGAAATTTCAACAGCTAAGAGAAGCCATTTTTAGGGAAATTAGGATCTTAGAGGCTGGTATCAATGTTAATTCACCAAACATGCCCCAACCTGGAAGCTCCACAACAGTAACAAGCCAATTCCTCACCCAGACTCAAGGAAAACAGCCAAACCTGACAAAGTCTAAAACTCCTGCTCAAAGGAAGTGCACCTACTGCAAGGGCCCCCATCCATCATATCATTGTAATGTGGTAACTGATTGTCAGCAAAGGTGGTCTATAGTTAAGAGGGAAGGACTTTGTTTCAACTGTCTAGGAAACCACAAGTCTACCGCTTGCCAGTCAAAGTATCGTTGTCACAAATGTAGAGGAAAACATCATACAAGCCTCTGTCCAGGTGAACAAATGTCAGGGGGGACCCCTACTAACCCTACAGCCTCCACCAGTCCCCCTCAAGGCACAAGTCAACAGCCAACATCATCTGTTCATGCTACCCTTGCACCGATCACAGATCCCTCATCTTCATCTCATGTCCCAACCAGTGGTGGTCGCACTTCACTTTTGAAAACAGCTATAGCAACTGTCAGCAAAGATCATGTTTATTGTGAAGCAAACATTCTTCTTGATGAAGGAGCGCAACGCTCATTTATTACTCAAACGCTAGCCAATCAACTTGGCCTTCCACTAACAGAAACTGAATCAATTTCCTTATCAGCCTTTGGAGCCCAACCATCAGCAAGCAGATATTTACCAGTTGCCACTATCAATGTTGTAACCACTCATGGAGAGAAAATTCCATTACGTGTGCTTGTGGTGGAGAAAATTGCAACGCCCCTTCAAAATCATCTCTGCCGAGAGATCCAAGACATGCCACACCTTCGGGGATTGAGACTTGCCCATCCCATCACCTCAGATGAACACTTTGCCATTTCTCTCCTGATTGGAGCAGACCATTACTGGGACATAGTTGATGACACAGTTATCCGTGGACAGGGACCCACTGCTGTTGCCTCAAAGCTTGGTTACCTGTTATCTGGACCACTGCAAACCTCCCTTACCAAACCCTCTGAAACTTGTGTCAATTTGCTGCACACGCTATCATCTACCAAGAAAGAAGAGTTTGACTTGGAACAGTTCTGGTCCTTGGAAGCTATTGGAATCTCTCCACAATCAGAGAAGAATGATCATGAAACTTTCCTGGATAACTACATCAACACTTCAATCACGAGGAATCCTGACGGCAGTTTCAATGCCAAATTCCCCTGGAAGGAAGACTGCCCGATACTTCCAACCAATTACATCACATGTGAAAGGCGCACCCGCTCTATGGTTCGTCGTCTTGCTGCCACACCCCAACTCTTGACTACCTATGGGAACATTATAGCTGAGCAAGAAACACGCGGTTTCATTGAGAGAGTTGATGATGCACAGCCTTCAGACTATGCACACTATATCCCTCACCACCCAGTAAAGAAAGACTCAGCTACAACACCAATCAGAATCGTTTATGACTGCAGCTTCCACTCTTCAATCAACAACCCCAGCCTGAATGACTGCCTTCATGCTGGCCCACCATTCCTCAATGACATGTGTTCGATTCTTCTGCGATTCCGCACCTTCACCTATGGCTTGTCGACAGACATCGAGAAGGCGTTTCTCCATGTTGGCCTTGACGAAAGTGATAGAGACTTCACCAGATTTTTCTGGTTATCTAACCCTGAGGATCCAGAAGGCAAGTTCCAAGTGTACCGCTTCAAGACCGTCCTGTTTGGTTCCACCAGCTCCCCGTTCATGTTAAATGCAACACTTCACCATCACCTAGCCAACTACAACACACCTGTGGCTGAGGACATGAAGGAGAATATCTATGTTGATAATATCATCTCGGGTTGCAATGAGGAACAGGACACTGTTGGCTACTATGAGGAAGCGCGTTCGATCATGAATGAAGCGCACTTCAACCTCCGTTCCTGGTCTTCAAACAGCCCGTCGCTTAGAGAGCAAGCTGCAAAGGATAATACCGCGGATGCAAATGAAATCGTGAACATCCTTGGTCTGAAATGGAACACATCCTCAGATACCCTCAGTCTGGCACCCCAAAAAATCTTCCAGCCTTCGGACCAGCCTATCACCAAACGTTGTGTGCTACAAATCTCGTCGAAGACTTATGATCCACTTGGACTTTTGTCCCCTGTAACCATCAGGGCCAAACTTCTTATCCAAGAACTATGGCAACAAAAACTTGAATGGGATGAACCGCTTCCACTAACACTCAAAACCAAATGGCACAGTATTGCAGAAGATATTCAAGAGGCCAGCAAGAATACCCTACCAAGATGTTTCTTCTCGGAATATGTGTCACCAACCTCCACAACCTACTTACACGTATTTGCTGATAGTAGCCTCAAAGCATACGGAGCCGTCGCCTATGTTTCTCATGGTCATCAGTCCTCTCTAGTCATGGCAAAGTCTCGTGTTGCCCCCTTGAAAGAGTTAACCTTACCGCAGTTGGAGCTCATGGCAGCATTGATTGGCGCAAGACTAGCCAGCTTCGTCTCCCGCGCGCTCAAGCCAAGGTACCCCAATCTTAAAGTCAAACTGTGGTCTGATAGTGAAATAGTCCTTCACTGGCTTCACAGTAACAAACAGTTAAAACCATTCATTGGAAATCGCACTAGAGAGATCAAGAGTCTATTTCCAGTATCACTTTGGAGCCATTGCCCAACAAATGACAACCCTGCCGACTTACTCACTCGAGGAATCAGCGCCACAGAGTTACACGCTTCAACCCTATGGAAGCATGGTCCACATTGGTTGCCATCTGAGTCGCAGTGGCCATCTTGGAATTCCTCTCAAGTCTTACACATACAAGCTCCTGAAGCAATCGCTGCCGAAGACACCACAGATGAATCCACTCAAACAGAACCACCAGAAGAGACAGCAGGTATTCACTGTATTATGGATGTATCCCGATACAGTACCCTAACGAAGTTGCTCGCTGTCACAGCCTATGTCTTACGATTCGTGAAGAACCTGCAGAACCGAGAGAACAGACAGTTAGGACCATTATCTGCTAAGGAACAACAACAGGCTCGCAACAAGTGGATCCAGAACTGTCAAGGATTGACCTACACTGCAGAAATTGCTAACCTCCTATCCCGCTCCAGTACTCGCCTAACCTTGGTGAGGCAGCTTCGCCTATTTCTTGATTGTGATGGTTTCATTCGTTGTGGGGGGAGGCTCCACAATGCTCCACTCAGTAACTCAGCCAAGTTCCCATACCTACTGCCACCAAGCCATCCACTCACAAAGCTGATTGTCTATGACGCTCATAGAAAGCAACTACACTCTGGTGTCAATTCAACGGTGACTGCACTCCGCCAAGACTGCTGGATAACCTCCATACGCCAGTACGTCAGAAAACTACTCCGGACATGCGTGACCTGTCGGAAGCTAGAGGGAGTAGCCTTCAGAGCTCCAGATCCTGCTCCCTTACCCAAACTGAGAGTCCAAGAAACAGCACCCTTTGCAGTAACTGGAGTGGATTTCACTGGATCGTTATATGTACGCTCAGAGAACAGTGAGACCAAGTGCTACATCTGTCTATTCACCTGCGCTGTAACAAGAGCAGTTCACTTGGAAGTTGTTTCCGACTTGACAGAGAGAAGCTTTCTGCAAGCATTTCGTCGCTTCGCAAGCCACAAGTCCCTACCTTACAACATGATATCTGACAATGCTTCTACCTATCTGGCTGCCGCTGACGAACTGAAGCAACTCTTCCAATCACCCTCTCTAAAGGAATCCCTCAGCAGACGGGGTGTTGAATGGCAGTTAATTCCCAAGAGAGCACCATGGTACGGGGGATTTTGGGAGCGTCTCATTGGACTAACCAAGAAGGCTATCAAGAAAACACTAGGAAGAGCAATGATTACCCTGACTGAGCTCCAGACACTTGCAGCTGAAGTTGAGGCCATCCTCAATGACCGTCCCATCACACATGTATCAAGTGATGTGAGTGATGAAGAGCCGTTGACACCTTCACATCTCCTGTATGGACGAAGAATCACCCGTTTACCTTATCCTGAAATTGAAGATGAAGTATCAGATCTAACCTTTGGTGATGACTCTCCCCTGAGACAAAGAGCTAACAAGCAAGCACTGACCTTACAACAGTTTTGGTACCGATGGAAACACGAGTATCTGACTTCCCTGCGCGAATTCCATAGGAGTACTGGAACCAATAAGCAGTCCATTAAGAAAGGAGAGGTGGTGTTAGTCCATGATGAGAAACCTAGATCAACCTGGAAACTTGCTGTTGTAGAAAGTTTGATTGAGGGTGGCGACGGATTGATTCGAGCTGCTATCACTAAGCTCTATCCACTGGAGGTATGTGCAAATGAGGCGATGCCCCCGACAGAAGATGACACCAGCGAACAAGCCATTATGGTTCCTACCCCAAGTCAGAAAAGACCTCGTAGAGCCAAGGCTCTGGAAGCAATGCAGAAAATAGCTGAATGGGCAAGGGACATTCGTGCCCTCCCCGGAGGATGTCGAGTAGACTTCACTCAAGAACTATTATGAACAGACTTTATTCATTGGATTTGTTTTCACTGTAAATATGTAGTTGCGAACATTGCGGTCAGCGGTTATGACTTTTAAGATAGAACCCGTATGCAAGGCACATGGTTTAGGTTTTCGTTCTTGTTAGGTTTAGGCCGCCATTACTACAGTTGTTGTTCTTATTTGATGTGATTTCTACGGCTTGAAGCAATACAATGCTATTCTGATCATCTCTGCCTACACTCTTTGATTACTACTCGTGTTTACGCGACAGGGGGAAGGGGGTCTTAAAAGCCAAAATTTTACAAGCAAAGTATGAAGCTAAGCTGGAATCTCTTGAGGGGGGGTGCATAACAGAAAAACCTTCTGGGAGAAAAGATATTTTCTGATACTACACATTATACATGTAATGAGTATTCAAAGTATAGGGAGAGATGTTGGTCATCATCCATATACATGTAGTTGACCATAATGACGTAACCATGCAGAAACCAGTTTGGACTGAAGAGTTTAGTTGTTAGCCACTGACAGCAACATGTTACTGACAAGATATTGTCTGTTATTAATTAATTACATGTATTTGTAATTCCCAGGAAAGATATGTATACAGTGGGAATGGAGCTGCCCTTAATTGTTAGTCTTGATAATCTGTCAGGCAAATCTGTTGGTGAAAAATATTCATGACCTTTGTGACCAGGCTGAGGTTACTGGTTCATTCCTTGATTTATAAATCTTCTGTCCACAACCACAGTGTCAGTGCATGATCGGACTGTGCGATGAATAAGCTGACGGCATATTGACTTCAGGCAACATCTGGCTCCAATTAAAGACAGCTTTTGTGTAGCAGTTTAATTATGAAATTACCAAGCTATTTACACCAGTAGTGTGCACAATTAAGTAATCAAAATGTATAATAATACTTAATAGAACAATGATAATAAAGCGTTATCGTTTGTCTTACGATGGGGTCATTTGTGATGTAGATCAATTATATATTGAGAATATAATAATACAGGAAAAAGAAAAGAAAACAGATAAAGGGAAGTCTAGGCGGTCAACAGCGACAAAGCACCACATGTTTGTTATATCAGATTCTGTGTGGTGAACAGTCTCTCCAAAAAACAAAGAGTGTTAATGGGGTTCCCACTCGTTAGAAACGCCGTCATTGCCATGTTCTGTTAAAAGGAGTCTTTTTCTGCAACATAGGCTTTTTAAATAAAGAATCACTCACCTTGAAGTCATCATTTTGACTGATTTTCCGAATCCTGTGAAATTCGAGGGAGAGAAAGCCGACATTTTTCATACAAAAGAACGCTCCAAAACAACGCAGTTTATAAACCTTTATTTAGAATGTTTTCTTAACTAATAACATGGAAGGAAAGAGTACATATTTCATTTCATTGTCACGAAAAAATAACCGAAAAATTTATCGCCGATGAAAAAATATGGCCATTTTTCTCACCGACTGAACGAAACTGTGGCCGTCAATTTTGATTTTCCCGCCCGCGGGAGAAAAAGGCTGTTTTCGGACCGGATGTGACGTCAAATTTCGGTGGATCATCAGACCACAAAAAAAGTCCCAGGCGCAGTCAAGTGTTCTCCCCCGCCCCTGAATGGGCCCTTGATCAAGGCCCTTGAAGCTGTCAGCTTTGTGCCCGCGCTAATTCACGTCAGCAGTGCAAATCGTAGAGCGCGCGCAAACTGTGTTCAGACACCTTAAGCTCCCCAATAGACCATTTCATTATGACGTCACACGCGCTAAGGTTTCTGGTAGTTGTAGTAAAGATCGCGCCCAGTGTCGCACGATCGCGGAAAAGTGTCAAAACATCAGCAGGTGTTTCACAAAGTTATGTGCTTGATTGCTATACAAATACAAAGAAATTCAGCGGGGAGTTTTTTTTTTTTCGATAAACGAGGAATTGCGATGAGTGTTGTTAACGAACATTTTAATGGAAAACGTTTTTTCTAAATTCTGGACGAGTGTGTAGCAGGAAAACGTGTTCTAACAATGTGCCAATATAGTCCCTCATGAGAAAAAGAATCGAAGGGGAGGAGGAAGTTTCTGAGATAGGAGATACAGAACAATAAGAACCGTGACAGTTTTTAAATAACAGAACCAAATGGAGATCGAAGCAATAAAAATTTTATATCTAGCATAGTGCAAAACAAAACGAGGAATCCATTAAAATGCTTTGAGCGACTCGCTCTGAGATTTAATAAAAACAAAACAAAGCATCAATATTTCGCTTTTAGTGAATCGGCAGTTCTAAGTTAAATCATTAAAATGGAAGAGAAATACCATTCACTACTACAAGTTAACGCAAAACATGTAAAGATGATTGAAATATTCCGTCAACTGAAAAAGCAAGCAATGTTATTCGCACTAAGACGGCCGAACGATTTTTTACGTCCAAACAATTGCAACCCACATTGACCCAATGTGCAGTACCAAAGGAAAGCAAACTGGCTTGAGAAACAACACTAACTCGATCTAGAATAGTTTCTATTACTATTTTTTTGAATTATTTTCACCATTTTGCGAAATAAGACAAGCGTAATAAACAAAACCTACAAAGACAAAATCTTGAAAGTTTATACGCACAACATTTTCTCTCCAAGATTAACTGTAATAAATGCAATTGCAATACCAGATCGCTTATTTTACTTTTAATAGGAAATTCCATGAAAAGACAAACAGAGAAAAAGGGAAAACAAGCCTTTAGGTATGAAAAAATATTCAGAATAGCACTTGCCGTCCTGGGAAATTAAAATGCCCCGAGTACAATTCCGCTTATTAAGTTTAAATTGGACACTGTTTTGTACCAAATTTCTGCAAGTTTTTTAAACATCTCAAGAAACCTATTGTAAATGTGGATTCGCTCAGTTAAAAAATTCTTACGAAGTCAATCCACAGTCAAATATGTAATTTACCAACGGTTGTGAAGTGGAAGAAATACTTAAAAATCGATCGTTGTCCTTGAAAATAAAAACGACACTGACAATACAGTCTGTTCTCGAACAAGGATTTCTTTGCTCTAACCTCTCCAATTTCTTGTAAAACCGCCGTCGAGTATTCTTCAGGTCTGTTCCTTGTAGCAGCAAGCTTTTAAAAGAAATGTCTTCAAAAGACTTCATCCTAAGGATGCATGTAAAATTACCGGGCTGAAAATCGAGCGTACAAGAAGCCATCCGCAAAAACGTTTTGTAACGCACCGAGTGCGAAACGATTAAAAAAAAATCGAAAATCTTGCAAAATAAAGCTTCCTTACTTTTACATTGTTGTCTCTTGATGTGTCCTGGTGGGGTAAAAGCAGGTTTGTCGCTTATGTCACTCGAGGTCCTCTCAATTATGCGCGTTAACATTATAGACGTGACATGATCGACCAACTCGGCCGCCATTGCATTGCATGTGTTTTTGTGGATTATTTTGAATTTTCCCGCGATTGAGGGGGCAATCTTTACTACAACTGCCAGAAACCTTTGCGTGTATGACGTCATAATTAAAATGGTCTATTAATTGTGGTTGGGACAGAAAACGGCTGCGAGAGCCTGAAACTGGTATCAAAGATTAGGTTTGAACGAATGGTACACGAATTTCCGTTTGGAACATTCCGTCCGGAAAAACAGGACTACCTTTTCAGACGTTCCGTTGCTCCCGGAAATTTTCCTCTGGAACGACACGAAAAGTCGTGTACCATTTACTTTCCAACCGGAATTTCCGGAAAGTTGTTGTAAACGGTAAACAACCCGAAATTCTTTTACTCCTACCAAATTAAACGCCCAAATAACCGGGATAAAGCTCTACTTAGTAAAAACACTAAAAAGGTAAGACAGTGAAGGCAAGCGCAGTCAAAAGTTACGCCATTCTAGTCCCCAGAGCCCGCCTGGCCCTCTAGGCCGCCGGCGCCTGGGCACAAGGACCATCCTCGCGCCCAGACGCCGTCGGCTAAGAGGGCCAGGCTGCTCTGGGGACGAGAATGAAGCTACGCCGCAGTGATACGCCATTGGGGGGGGGGGGGGGAGGGGGACTGTCACGCTTAGAGTGCTTGTCACGCTCACGATTTTCCTTCTTTGTTAGCGTACGGTGTCAAGCTTTCTCCCATGTAACAGCTTAATGTCAATGTCACGTTGTCAGAATCAGTGTCTCTTTCTAAGGTAATGTGGCTTTTTCAGAGCAGAATTACAAGGAAAAGCCTGGCTTATCAAAAATCATCAGTTGTAAATCTTAATCCAATTAACACGGAGCAATTAAAAAATGCGGGAGTTGAAGAGATGTTTAGTCACGCGCGTTCGCGGTTAATTTGCAAAGGTGGAAAGTTTCAGCGCAAAAATTATAAGCGTAATTGTAAGCCAACGTTGTTAGTATAGTTTTTGAGATGTCCAGTTAACGTTGACAGTTTTGAGGATCGATATCTATAAATCTTAAAGGTTCTGGCATTCTGAGGTAAGCTCTAGTTTAAATTTTTGTTCTCTGGCTCTTTGTGCCCGACGGATCTTGGCCGCTTCGAGTGCTTAACATATTAAATCTGAAAACATTGTCTGTAATTTTTAAGCGAGTTGTGTCGATATATTACAATTTTAATGTTCGCTATCGTAGAAATGTGTTGTGGAGATTTGGAAATAAGCTCCAAAACCCACCAGTTCACGTTTGTAACATAACAGGCTTATGGAAAGCAGTTTGAATTGAGCTGGAGCCACAGCCTTTCAAGGTGGGTGGGGAAGAGAAAGGGACTTGCGTGTAACGGAGGGTTCACAAGGTTATTGTATTTTGTTAACCTGTTAATGTTAGGGTTACATATCTGTTTAAAGCCGGCTACGTTTTCGTTGGTGTTGCTGTAGTGGTTGCTCAGAGTCCCTATCATTTCAACACAGGAAAAAATGTTTGATTATGCTACATTGTTTTATTGGTATTATGCGTGACAGTTATAGGATGGGGACTGGATCTTATGATCCGGAGTGACAGAAAATACCCACAACTCCAAACGAAAGCATTGGAAGAGAGTAATCCTCCAAGTTTTTTTCCTTCTAGTACATCTTTATTCCACATGATAACGTGGCTGGGTTCCAGCTGAACAAATTTCCGTTGTAACGAGAATAATAAAGAATTAAAGATATACAACACAGGACCTAATCAATGTGTTCCTAAACAAACAACATGTCAAGTTCAAAGAAGGTGTTCAAGCAAGGGTTACACGACGGGTGAGAGTCGAAACAGAAACCGATCTCCATATATTAATATTCCCGCTCGCAGCTTTTTAATTTGCTGAATTTTAAATTGTTAGATCATAGCGAACTCCAAGAATCAGAAAGTAGTGTTGGGACTTGGGTGCGCTGCTCTGTTCCCAAATGTCGTGCAAGTTGTCAAACCGGACATCAAGTACAATGCATCTGCTGCTGGTGAGTTTTTACTGTGCAAAACACTCGCTTTTTTTCCTTAAATCTCGCCGGAAGTAGATGCAAACCGGGAAAATCGCTAATACTCGCCTGGTGCGAAGTGTAGAAAGCGGGACAGAAAGCGTGGATGCTTGCGCACAAACGGTGAAACAAAAATAGCCGGCGGTGATTTCTCGTTTTATCAAAATGCTGATTTTGTTCGAAATAAATGTTAATTTTTGTTTTCCTTTTCAGGAGCTGTTCCTGTACTGCCAAGGCTACCTAACTCAAGTTTTGGACCACGAATGACGGACAGGTTTGTACAGTTCACGTTGCAGTTCTTTTTATGTTTGTCCGCGATTTGTTTTGTTTCTTTAGTCTTACTAAAAAAATCAATCGTTTTCTTTCAGGTGTTTTTATTCACCCCAAGTCTGTTAATTTTCAAGTGAATAATTTCCACAGTCCATAGCTTGTTTATCACGAGAAGGTCAAGACTTGTAAGGTAAGATACTCCAGTTGTTGGAGAACTAAAACTCACATGCAACAGCTTATGTCAGCATTTGAATCTCGCAACTCCCCTTCTGCAAGTTGCAAGAAAAATTGCACCGTGTAATTTGGTATTATTTGCATGTAGTTTTAATTTCATTTTTGTCGCTCTTCTATTTGCTGCCTTTATTTAAATACGTTTTTCAACAAAGGACGTTACCCCTTTGGATAGCGAACCACTGCGGCGACACAGACGAAAACATCACTTAGACGGGTGTGCCAAAAAAATCGTCAAGGGGAATCTTCAAGTATTCTAACATGGAGTGTTTTTCTCATGACAGGTTTACATCCGGGACTGTAGTATGGTATCAGTATATTCATTGCTTTTGTTCTGTGGTGATTGCTTGTCCGTAAACTTGGAGAAAGGAGTTTTTGTAATTTCCATTGACGATGGGTGGATTCGGTTTTCAGCATGTTCACGTAAGGTTTGTAAACTATTTTTAAATTTATAAACAAACAAACGTATATAACTGACACATAACTCAGTTTTCTTTTTATTCACTACTTTTTCCTCTTTCAACCAGGGCGCCTAGGGCGCAAATGCTTTTACATATTTTTTATTCATTACAATATAATTTATAACTTGAAAAACCTGACGTGTTCACTCTCTTTATTAAAAATCTAGTTAAAAAACTGTCAATAAATATACTAGCTGAAAAACTTATTCTAATAGTGGAAATTAAAAAAAAAAATGCCAAGAGGCTTTTTAGTTGGCATTTGAAAAAAAGTGGACATGTACTACCTATACTAGAATGCAGGATTTATTCTAGAAGCTGGGTTATGTGGGGCCTCGGCACGCGCTCCCCTTCCCCTGTTGTAAATTGTTAGTGTCTGTAAGTTCCTCCAGTGGTAGAGTACGTACTCTTTGGTGGACCTTTTCCAGGTTTGCGGTGAACAAGTGCAAAATAATTGACAAATTTTCATGCTCGAGAGCTTGAAGAAACAGGAACAAGGGCTTCCTTGGTTTAATTTTGTTGCCACATTTGACAAACTTGCAAATTTTTATGCGCAAATATATTTTAAATTGCAAACATCCCACAATGCTGCACTCTAGAATAAACCCTGCTGACTATGTCTGTTACTGAAGTATCTATCTACATAAGTTACGCCTAATATAAAATGGATACACCTGAAACTATTGCGGAATCATTGCACGCAATTTTAAATTGCATATTGTGTCCTACCCGGAAATTGTTTAAAAGTCTAAATTTCTCACAATGTTGCAAAAATAAAGCGCGAGTTTTCCTCTGCAACAACTTCGTAATCCAGACCTTTCAATAACACTTCAATTTGACCAGAGTTAATAGCTTTTTCTGCTGTCTAAACTCACCCTTGCTCCTCTAATGTCAATACATTATCATGGTTATGGCAGTGCTCTCCTGTGGTGATGTTTATTATGCTGTGAAAAGGGGTTCCTTTTTTGACGCCATGGATGAAATCCTAAAGTATAACCACTCAAATAAAAGCTATTGAGCCGTACTTTCCTGTGGTGCAGTCAGTTGTCCGTTATCTAGAAAACCGAAATTTGGATTTTTGTCAAATTTCAAACTTGGTCACCTTCCATAACTATTACTGTTCTGATTCTTTTTTGTCTTTCCTTGCAGGTTGCTTCTCTGGTGCGAGACCTGAGAACAGAACTTGACCGATTACTAGAAAAGAAAATAGAAAACCCCAGTTTTGATCTCCCGAGCTGTGCACGAGGAAGCAGGGTTATTGACGCTATTGTGCAGTTGATTACTACTCAATAATATATGGCAATTCGCCAATCACAGCGGAGATAAATAACCCAATGAACCAATCAGAATCTGATACAAACATGTAACCAGTGCCAGGCGCAGGAAGACAAACGAAGTTAACCCGAAGAGACCCTAAGACCCCTGCAGGTTCCAAAACTCATCGTGATCTTCTGAGGAGAACCGAAGACTTTAGGATTGCCGAAGTTCAAACGAAGACTTCCGAAAATTGCCGACGTTCAGGCGAAGACTTACGAAGTTTGGTGAAGTAAAGAGGTTTGACTCCGACTTGTTTTTAAATACTTGCTTTAGACTTTTCGGCCAGGGGGGGGAAAGCAACTTCCCATACATTCTCTTAAATGAAATCCAAACGATGTTCTCACAACTTGCAAAGCAATCTGTGAGGTTCTAGTCAGCGGATATGCCTCCTACGCGTGCGCAGATGTTGCATGCTCCAACGGAACTTGAACGCTGAAGGGAAAAAAGTTATGGCGGCCAAAGGCGGCGGATTCGGTTTTGTCCCTTCGTTTAGGTAATTGACGAATTGATCGTATTTTAAACTTTTATCATATTTTCGTGCATTTTGCTTCTTATGAAGGCAAAAGTTTACTCTCGAAGTTTTTTAGTCGCAAAGTAGAACAGTAGCGCTTCGCTCAATCCAGTCTGTGCTGATCGACTGTATAGAATCAGATAGAATTTTCTGAAGCTGGGTTAAAAACTGGGATCGGGTTCAAAGTACTGAACTGTGAAATGATCTTGTTAACACATAACTGGATTATTGATAATAAAGTCCTATTCTGTGCGTAGCTATTGTTTCCATGCATTAGTTAAATAGCTGTTTTGATTGAATTTATTTCCATCGATGTTTTACGGCACATTTCCCGTTGCAATTTATTTAGACCACGCTGGAGGAAAACATGCAAACCGAGTACATGCAGCCATAACTGTCTCATCTCATGCTATCAATTCGTTACAGAATGAGATGTCAAAAGAAACATTGACAGTATTTTTATTTATCACATGCATCAGTTCAGCGATAGACAAAGACCAAAATTACGTTGCGGAGTAAAAGAAATAAAATCCTGAATAGTTCAAGCGCTTTCTCTCGGTGAGAAGTTTATTTACGTTGAATTATCTAATTCTAGCATTCAACTTTGAAACGTTTCTCGCAAACCTGGTCTCCAAGTATAAACAAGCGAAACGTGACTGCCGTACAGCTCGCAGCTGATCCACTCGCCACTGCAACAAACAAGAGAGTGCGAAAACACAAGCGTCTTCATCGATGTCGCTTCCATCGAATATTCTCTTGTACGAAACTGACAGTAAGTTCCATGAGAGATTAGCCGCTCACCGCTTACTTTCCCCCGACAAAATACACAAAACTTTTGCAAACTATTTCGAGTAAGTTTATCGTCGATCAGAAATATTTATTATGACGAACACTGCCGTCCACGTTTTGACTGGACCGCTTTGCAAGTTGTGAGAACATCGTTTCTCGGTCCCAGGCCTCACTTCTATCCCCCCCCCTGCTTTTCGGCTAACGCTTAAGCCTTCATCAGATTGATAAATGATTTAAATGTCTTAAGCAAGTATTTGAAAACAAGTCAGAGTCAAACTTTATACTTCACTATGTCAACTCCTGACTATAATTACTCAACTTCCGAAGTTTGTTGGATGTTTTCAAAGGTTTTGGAAGGTTGTTCTTCCAGGCTTCCAGCTCTGTTAATAAAAACTGTATGACTACTTGTATTGTAAGTAGGTAACAATATAATCCCCTGCAATTTTGAATGAAGAAACATCGCACTCACACCGCACTCTTTGAAAACTTGAAAGTTTTACCTATTCTTGCTTATTCCAGAATCCTTACAAAATTATGTGATTAGCTAGTAAATTCAAATACTATTAAATTATTGCCCTCTAAAGAAAGTTTAATAACTAAATTTAACCTTTGGTAAAGTCAATTTTATAAAGGTATGAAATTCACTGTATGGTGTAAAACAATTAAACCGGGTACCAAGGAAATGTTACTACTTGATCTGACTTAGTAAGTCTGTTAATCTCTAAACACGTAAACTCTAATTGACAAGCTAAAATGTAAACTCGGGGTTTCTATGAAAGTCGTTACAAACCGAGAGCATAACCTATTGACCGAAGTATTCAGCACTGATGGCGAATAACTTTGTTGCTAGTTTTGTTTTAAGATTTCTGTAATAATGCAAGCCCACCCAGGTGATTTATCGAAAATTAGGGCATCGCTGCACAGCCAATAAAATTGCAATTTTCGCCGGCCATTTGTGAGTCACTGGGTCATGCTGAAATTATTTATTGCCAGAAGCATTGCTTTGACCTGCGACCAACTAAAAAGCCCCCTTTCAGCAATTCTTAAAGGCCCATGTAGGAGCTCCTCTGGTTGGTTCTCACGCGCTTGGTTCACTCATGCACTGGGCTTGTTCCATGCGATGTGCTTCTTTCCAGCGCCTGCACTGCCCGCTTGGCAGCGGTTAACTTGGCAATCTTAGAGTTGTTACCCTTACCAACAAACTCTCCCCAGTACACTCGCAGAGTACGTTCGATTTTTCCGTCGGGTAGCGTTTTTGCTTCACTATGAATACAAGAAAACAAAACGAAACTAAATTAGTACGTGCTCTTATGGTATTTTCAAACTGTTCATCCTTCACACTAAGATGATGTTAGGTGTTAGGAAATTTAGGCGGCGTGAACTTTGATGCTGCGTACGTTCAGTGTTTTATTCGAAACCAGGGGTCCTCTATCTCTATTCTCTTTATGGGCGTAATTTTCCTTCTCGTCATGGATAGGAAATCACTTGTTTGGAGTCTGTGGCTTGAACTGATGACGTAAAAAGAGACCATCTGGGAAGTCAACGATCTCATTGCTTAAGGTTCGTTTCGGTAAGAAGGCGTATTAGTTCGATAGTGGGCTCTAATAATGTGTTCTGTGCTGAGACGAGAAAGTCTACTCCATTTTACAACCAGAATACTTACAAAGACAACAGTTGTGGTAATGTCTAGCATCCTGCCCAGGGTGAGTAGTCAACTAGTTCACGGAAGTACTCAAAATAATTAAAGTGAAACTGGAATGACACAGCAATTGCGATATTCACATACCTGAAGTCGCAGTTGCTGTCCAACTCGTGCACATGTCTGATAGGATTGAACGGGATGTTCACAGAATAGTGATCTAAAAGGAAAAAAGTCGTTTTTGTCAGCATACGGTAAATATTTGTCCAAAATGTCTCTTAGATTGTATCATGTTTATCTCATCTAGATGTTCACTCCCTGTTGTTAATTGTATTTTCGAAACATATCCCCATCTCTGGGCCACTTCCCAATTCTACGAGAATAGTCGACAGTGCTATGTAAACGATCATGATGGGGATCGGAAACGTCCGCACGACCCTCAGACAGTCTTCTCTGTACCAAGCTTAATGTCTTTAGCGTTTGCGTTTGTTTCATTTTCGTGATTCCTGCCAATCGTTTAAGGTTCGAGGAAATTAAACTCGTAAAAATGAATCAACAGAACTGAGGAAATGTACAAAAATAAGGTTTTTGCTATGACAAGCATTTATGAACTGGAATTTTTGAACGGGAAGCTTTGCACTTTCCTCTTTATACGTAAGTGACTTATTGAACATCGAGAACATTTGATCATCAAATTCAGATTTTCTCGGCTCTAAACCTCGTGAAAACACGTGAAAGCGAAGAAGGTTTTGTACGTCCTTAGTGCATTGAGTGGTGACTTACCGATGTATGGTTTCATCATGCAGTAGTAAACTCCCCAGACCTTAGTCAAATCCATACCGCTGTCCAAAAATACTGCACCAGCCACGGACTCAAAGATGTCACCCAGGACCTTGGGCGCCTCAATTCCTTCTTCATCTCGTTCAGATACGATAATAAACGGGTCTGCAGTGACCTACAAATCAATGGCAAGTCAAGTCTGCTTTCATAGCATGAAACGACTTCGGTACGAAAATTTGGCTTTGATTCGAGCCATGCGCGTCTATCTTTGGCATCAAAGGAGTTAGAGCACCTTTAGTATTGCCTTTGACGAAATTCAATTCAATTTGATTTTATTTAAACACGGTAAAATTCATCAGGATTACATAACAATAAAGAATAAAATATCCTAGACATCTCAAACATTACAATGCTGACTAAACCTGTTTTCCATGAATGCCGTGTCTCAAAAAATAAAAATGAAGATTAATTAATCGCTTAAATTGACGTAAGCGATTTTGTCTCCCTAAGATTACAGGGCAGGCTGTTCCAGAGAGTTGTGCCGCTATAACTAAAGCTATTTTTCAAGTAATTAGTTCGAGGGAAAGGGACAACTAGTTTCTTTGCAGAGTCCCTTAAGGAATAGGGCGTTCCATCACGACACAAATGCGATACGCACCACAGGTTTTCTTTTACTTTTGGCAACACCACACAAACGTCGACTAAACAACGAAGTCACTCTAGTCGTGCAGAATCCAGATGTTCGAAAACTCCCGTGATGTTCCCAAACAAGGAATAGAGGGCTTTTGGTCACACAAGTCATACAAGCATTTAGCTTACTCTTGTAACACAATTGCGCGTTTAAGTCACGTGAGTCACACTAATGTTTGCATGACTCGCAAAACTGTAAGGTTCTACAGAGAGTGCGTTCAAGTCACGCACGCAGGCAATGCAAAGGTTACCTTCACTCAAGAAATGTTCCTATCTAAAAGTGGAAGCGCGTTTAAGTCAAATAATTGATGCAAATGATTGCGTGACTTGTGTAACTATCCCGCAAGGGTCAAAGATATTTCAAAAAGTCTTTAGCGAGGAAGACACAGGAGTACCACCTACCGGATTAGAGCGATTCTGATTCCGCTCCTCGTTCTCATCCTCCACTCTGGTGATAAAATTCTCGATGGTTTTAAACCACCGCGGTGACATCTGTTTCAAATACTTGTTATACTTGTACTGCACAGCAATAGTTGCAAAGATGTTGTTATTTACCAAGGCCTGGCGGATGTCGGTCAGCTGCCCAGGAGACAATTTGGCGTGACGGAAGTACAAGTGTTGTGTGACCAGAAAATCCAACAAAGCATCTCCAAGGAACTCCAGTCTTTGATAACACGGCGTGACGCGGTTACCCTGATACGAGGCGTGTGTTAGAGCCTCTAGCAGATGCAATTTTGAACGAAAAGTGTAATGAATTGAATTTTTTTCAAAAGTTTCCAAGCCGGAAACCATGCGTGACACCATATCCTCATTACGGCGAGCTCCTGTCGAAGATTCTTGATAAGACCAAAATCGCGCGTAACACCCCGTCTTGCTTTTCTTTCTTTCTTTTTTTATGTCGTCACCTTCCGGAAGAACCTTAAGACCAAGGAACTTCATGAGGCGGAGAGCGCCGACATACCCACAGGATATCAAATACGCTCCTATGAGGGCCTCAATGCTGTCGGCGACAGACTTATCAGCTATCACTTGAGTGTTGCACTTGGCTGTCTTGTCACCAGTACCCTGAGCCCCATCAGCATCTTCGACTTCCATTTGCGTATCTTCAGGACCGGAAGCTACGTTATCGACTTCCATGGCTGTAACATCTGAGCCCGCGATACTTTCCTGCGAGATACCGCTGAATTGGCATCCCGTGGGACACCACGTGTTACGCGCAAGTTGTGTGCTCTGTTGACACCCAGCTAAGGATTTCTTGGCAGCCGCACGGAACAGCGCCAGATTACTGATCTGCTTCACCTTGCGCTGGGTGAGTTTCCCCTCGTCCTTGTCTTTATAGGTGCAGAACAGGTGAAGTGACACTGCCAGCTTCAGGAAAGCATCTCCGAGCATCTCAAGTCTCTCCAGGTTAAAGGCGTCCCCACTGTGGTTGGTGGTCAGGGCTTGAAGAACAAGGGCGGAGTCGGGAAGGCGAGTCTGACCTTGGCCACCACGAAATAGAGACCTCAGATCTGAAAACAGCCCTGGAAACTCCTCACCACCATGATCGTCATCATCATCGACTTCCATGGCCTTTGCAGCAGCACTGCTCTTATCAGCACCAAGCAAACTCTTTTCATCATTGGCATCACCAGTACCAATCGGAGACAACTTGGATTCGTCTGTGTTGTGACGTTCTCCAGCGTCGTCGTCGTCGTCGTGATCGTCGCCGTCGTCATCAACTTCCATGGCCATCTCCGCAGCAGCACCAATCTTATCAGCGCGAAGCAAACTCTTTTCATCATTGGCATCATCAGCACCAATCGGAGGCAAATTGGATTCATCTGTGTTGTCACGTTCTCCAGCGATCATGCCCTTGAGATCACCAACCAGCAGAAGAGCGTTCAGACGATACAGAATAGACGGCAGCAGCAAGGACACACTTAAAAGAGAGGCTTGAACAGGCACCATGTCACAGAACTCCGGAACAAGAAAAATAACATCATGCTTACTTTTGGATGACTGCTTTCTGTCCACCAAGAAATTGACTCTACCGGAAATGTCTTTCACTTCAATGAGAGGCTGATCCTTGAAAGTGACGGACTTTCCATAGTTCTGCCGGAAGTAGCCTTCGTACGTTTTGGCTTTGGATCTGTCAGGGAAGGGGGACAATGGAGTGACATCATGACGTACCTTCACAACAGCAAACCTTTGTCGGGAATCCATGTAATTCTTTGTGACTACCATGTCCTCTCTAATGAGCTCATTTCTGCTAGACTGATCACATGATCGTGCAAGGGAGGCTTCTAATCGCATAGCATCTTCCATGAGTTCACAGTCCACAAGGCGTCCTTCACCTCCCACTAAAACAACAAAATAACCATCCGCACTGCCATCTTCATGCTTGGGCTTTAATTCCACGTGCTCGCGCAGAACGTGGCTGAACAAGAAGCAGTGGAACTTCTGAACAGTGCTCAAGTCGCGTCTGGTGAGCGTGGGATGCAGCGGTGACTTGTGACATTTCATGGATACCGTCACTTCTCCATAGTCGGGATACAGTTTGAATGGTCGCACCTGAAGATTGAACAAGTCAGCAAATAAGCGTTCTTGTTATACAAATAGGCAACACTCGAGGCTGGACTGTCTAATGCTAAAACAGCAGATAAATAACAGCACGTCTCAATAGCTCTCACTGAATGGTCAGATCATCCATAAAAACTGGACCATCAAGCCAAACGGCCTCACAGGAAATCACTGCTCACATAATCGACAGACTCGAACGTTCGAACACCATATCAAACGGTATTCAAGAGTACTGCTCAGTAGCGCTAGCTTTTATATGAATGGTCACACTTCAGGATTTCATCCAGAGACTCAACAGTAAGAACCACCTTGCACAGCATAATAAACAGTACCACGGGAAAGTATTGATAAGTAGCTTCCATTGTAATGGCCACATTTAAGGACTTTATTCACAAACTCAAAAGGTTAAACTACCTTGTACAGTACGATAAACAGCACCACAGGAAAGTACAGCTTTTATTTTAAAGGTCACACTATAGGATTTCATCCACAGACTCCAAAGGTTGAACCACCTTGTACAGCACAATAAAGAACACTACAAGAAAGTACTACTCAGTAGCTTTCATTTCAATGGCCGCACTTTAGGATTTCGTCTACAGACTCAAAAGTTAGAACCACCTTGTACAGCACAATAAACAGCATCTTAGCCACATTTTACCCCCAAAGGGCTCAGTGAACAATCAAGTACTAACCGCTGGAATTGGGGCATTTGTCAACAAGCCAAACATGTGACAGGCACCGTCTGTGAAGAATGGCGCGCTAATACCAACATCCTGCCGGCTGGTGAGTTTGGTGATGCGTATGCTGATAGCCGTGAGGTACTGGGGCTGTCTATACTGCACCAAGCTGCCTATGAATGCCTCGGGGACCTACGAACGAATAGAGTATATTAACAAACAATCTCTGTTTAGAGAGGTTTGTAATAAAAAGGCAAAAAAAGGCACCTCCCTCCCTCCCTCGTCCCTAAGGCCCCTCCCCTCCCCTCCCCTCAGAAAATTACACTTCTCGCCAAGCACTACAACCACAAAGCACTAATTAGAAACTGAAGCGAAAACAAGAAGCCAGGGCTACATTCCGTCTGACCCTCTTAGCCGGCGGGGGCCTTCGCACGAGGTCCTCATGCAAAGGCTCCCGCCGGCTCTGGGGACGAGAATGCCGGTGCTAAAGAAGAGAAAACATGAACCTGGTGCCCAGCGAAGAAAAACATGCCACTGGCGCCAAGGGCAAGAAAGCGTGCCAACGGTGCCAAGCTCGGGAAAACAGTCGACCGGTGCCAAACGCGGGAAAACATGGAAACTGGGTGTCTAGCGCCAAAAAACGCATCACTTTACCAGACCAAACACATGAATTTCGCTCTTCTTCGCAAGCGACTCAATGCACCCCTATTTTTGCCTATAGTTTCGCTTCTTTTGCTACGCTTTAGATTTCCACCGGTGAAAATTTTCTCTCATGTTTTGATTGCTTTGGTTAGGCTTCCTAAAATCCCGTCAGTCACTGGTAAAGCAGGTCTATAGGAAATACGAAACTGGTGAATATTGTTTTCTGTGCTCTCTGCTTGGCCAATAACACTCGAAATATCTTTCTTAAATCGCCAACTTACAAGTACTTTCCCTTTTGCACAATGGAGTTTTTCTCCATTGAGTATTCTCTAAAGCAATGACGACCACGTCAGATATGTCAAAGACAATTGCAACGCCCAACAGATTCTGGCAACATGTTATGAAACATCGAAATAGGTGAGTCACGCAGGAGCCGGGTTTTCAGTCGAGGCTGGCTCGTTACCTTCCTCTCATAGACTCTTTTTCGTTTCTTTGTTCCTGCTTTCTTTCTTTTCCCTCCATCGGGTTCAGTTTCATCTTCCTCTGAATCACTTTCTTCATCTGATAAACTGCGAACTGGCAACAAATCATCATCAAGCTCGCCAATCCTGTGAAGCTGTATGCAGGCATCAAGTGCAGCAGCCATCTTGGCGAGATTTTTCCGTGGCATAGGAGGACTCTGTTAAAATACAAGTTTAAGGTAAAAACAAACCCTCAAATTTAAAACTTTACTTAACTACAAAATGCAGAAGAAAACAGAGGTATTGAAAGATTTGGGCCGTGATATTAAAGTCAATCTTAAAATCTACTTATTGATGGTAAGGAAGCGTGCATATTTTATTTACAAACCCTCCACAAACCTTTTGTTTTAAAGTCCTAAACTCGTACATAAAATTGCACTGTTTTCCAATCAGTTCAGTAAGAAATCAGAGCCAAGATCCACACTCGACTAAAGGACGCTTATAAAAAAATAGAGTTTTAACCCTTCAAAGTCTCGGCTTTGTTCTTTACAAGCGTTCTTTAAAAACGTCTTTATTTTCCCTGTAAGCACTCTAAAGTTTCATCAAATAGATTTTTACACAAAGATTAGAGTGGCAAATATCACAGAAAACTAAAACTGTTTCACAAAAGTTATGGTGTTAAGCGACAAACATACCCCAGCAGTCAGAGTAAAATACGTTGCACTCACAAGAACAGTTGTACGTAGTTGACAGTTAATCGGCATTTCCAGTTTACATCTGTAAACATCTCCAATTTCCTCGATCCTGTATACTGGCTTGGGCTGAGTGAACCTGTCCCCAGGCAACTTGGAACAATACCTGTGGACACAGAAACAAGGAGGTTTATGACATGTTTCACAACAATTGCTTTGATAGTAAGGTGAAAAGGCTTGACTCTGACCTTGTTTTTAGTTACTTGCTCAAGACGTTTCGGCTAGCGTAATGGCTCAAACGGATCGCGGATCTTAAGGTGGCTCGAAAGGGTTTTTAAATGTTATAAACCTTTTGAAATGAGGAAAGATTACAAGGAAGTATTTCTGAGCATGTGGGCAATCTATGAATATTTTGACAACTCTTTTGTCGGGCAATACTTTAAGGCTGGTTGTGACGTCATAGCCGTTACCATGACAACTCTAAAGGCCCAGTAAAAGAGCGCCCAAATTTCAGTTTACGCCAATTATCCAAAAAACTAAGTGGGTGACCTACCTTTTTTGATGCATTTTTAGAAAACTCCCTAAATTCTTTAACTTCTCTGACGGTATGGCAAAAATTTATTCAGTAGAACTTAAGTTATATCGAAAAAGCCATTTTTAAATTACAAAAAATTCCCACTGAATAACTTTCTTCCAAAAGCTTCTATCTGAATTGGCACACTTAGTGTTACACGCATGCATAAAATCAGGATGGGTCACCGAGCAAAATTTCGAGATAAAAACAAATGTTTCGTGCAAGTTTTATTTCCGGTTTGCACGATTTTACGCGGCATTTAAGGTGATTCCGTCGAAAAAGAAGTTGTAATGAGAATTTGTTGAAACTTTGAACAGTTATTATTTTAACCTAGTACATTAAAAAAATAAAATAAAAAGGGGGGGTCACCGTGCCTGATTTCACACTACAGGGCTGTAGTATATAGGTACTTTGCTAGCTTTCGACAGCAATATTAAAAAACCTATCCTTGTACCAAAGACACCCAACACTTTAACAAAGTTATTACTAGCAATGAAATATAAGCATTATTCTTATGGTGCAACAACCATATTACAGTAAAATGTCTTAAAATTGCCGTAAAAATGAAGCTAATGAAATTAAATGGGCAAATCGAGCGTCTGCACGGTTCCCGAGTGAAACGCCTAAAATCTGACTGTAACAGTGAATTAACCGGAATATTTCAAAATTGAATAATGAAAAATTCTTGAAATTTGAATATATCATGTAAATTCGTATTTTACTTAAATAGATGGAATAAAAAAGTGGGGTCACCGAGTTCGTTTAGGAGAAAACGACCATTTATTTCGCTGAACAGCTGCGCTTTCATAGAAAACCTATCAAGTTCCAGACGCGCGCGCGCTCGTGTGCGCGTAAATCACTCAAAAAATGATGTGCAGAAAGGATGCGCAATGCAATTGAATGGAATCACCTTAACTTCCGGCAGTTTGCGCGCACGACTTATTGAGGACGGTGCCTCCTATTGTTACTGCGCATCTCGGGATATTCGGGTTTCTTAAGGAATTTGCCCCCTATTACAACAATATTTTGCGCGGTTTATGACTATGTGGAAAAAGCAGATCTTAGCGAGGGCTATCAGAATCCTGAAAGAAAATAGGGGGTAACCACGCATTTTTCAGAGATAATTGAGCTTTAATTTTGAAAGAAATTGCCATACATTCTTTGTATTTTAACGCTTTTTTAGGTTTATGGTTGTTTAATTGTCTCTGAAAAATGCGTGGCTACCAACATTTTTCTTTTTGGATTCCAGCAGGTCTTGCTGAGATCTTCTTTTTCCCCATAGTCATAACCTTTGCAAAAACACATCTATATTAGGAGGCACCGTCCTTAATACAAATTTGGATTCACTCAGCTGACGCATGCATTCTAGCGATGTCGTGTGCAGGCTACGCGCGCGCGGCTAAAAACACTTTTGATCTTTTGAGCCTCCTTAAGCGCGCGCTAGAGATTCGTGGACCTCTGTAATGGCAATGTGGTCGTTCCCAGCGGTCAGGTCTTTTGTTGATATAGAAAACGTCGCGCTTGAAAATTTGCCTCGTGTACAACAACTTTGACGTTACCACAGTCCATGTGATGGCTGTTTTGGTGAATGACATGACCTTTGCAGTTGTGGTCAAACAGAGAGACAACCTTTCTACGTTCTGTAATCTGCGTCTGCAGTTGTCTTTCTGTTTGACCATAGTGTACAAAATCATAATTTGTGCAGCTGAGTTTGTAAACTATTCCTGCTGATGCTGGTCTGCATCCTTTTGCGCTTTCCGACGTGGAAAGAGGGCCAATTCGTTCTGAAATGCCTCGCAAGTAGTAAGCCACGAGAAGTGAGTTTGGATGTCGGTAGGTCTGATAACGATCTCTCGCAGCATAGTTAAGACGACGGATAAATGTTCTCCTGCAGTACCACTTTTGCTCAATTTGTTCCAGAACACAACTACTCAAGTTTTAACAATTGCTTAACGTAGACTCGGAATAGAAGGAATAGAGTATTCGGTGTTTGGTCAAAGATCCTGAATCAGTCTACGTTTTTTGTTGGCCATTATTACCTGGATAAGAGAGAGATACTGCTACTCAATGTGACTCTTGCTCCTCGTCCGTTCTCTGGTTTGTACGGAGGAATCAAATCTGTGTCAGCTGCCTCGTCACATTCTTCTTCAGTAGGTTCAGTGCGATTTTGGCACATGTCCGACAGAAAATCTTCAATTGAGCGCATTATCTGAAGATAGAAAAATAATTCTCTTTAATACGCACTTATTGATTGAGTGGGAGGGCCAGAACGGGAAAATTTTCGGTTCGAGCTCATGGCTTACGGACCGAGTGCCGAGAGAACCATACACTAAGCCCCCAAAAAGTACAGGCTTATACAGGATCCGCGCTTTGCCGTCCTGCTTTTCCGAATTGGTTCTCTTCAACAAACGATCAGGGAAACTGAAGATAGCACCTTGTTATACCTCAAAGACAGGCCAAAAACAGTAGATCGTCACGAACTTTTAGACACTCGAAGGCTACAAGCTTTCCTTTATTTTTGTATTGTGACTTTCTGCCAGCATTGTCATTGTGCAACCCTTTAAGCACTTTGATTTAGCCACTTCCCTTTCAGTTTAAGGTGTATTCAATACAACAACAAATTCCCTATCCTTCCAGGAAGGAGGAAGTAGTAATGCACGGAGTTCCTTAATGCGTATGACACTGGACTTACGCACAAAGGGCTGAATGTGTGGGCTACCTTGTAACTGGGGGGAGGAGGGTAATAATGGTGAGGAGGTGGAAAGACCTTTTTAGGGTTTGAAATTAGTAATTTGGGACATTTTTGGATTGGAAATTTTCTGGTGGACTTTCTTTGGGTCAAACGATTTTACTGATTTTGGCGGGACTTTTTTAGAGTTGATAAAAACGTGCATACCTGAAAGTTCTCAATTTAACAAACAATTGCATCTGTTCAGTTTCATTAACAGAAAGAATTCTGTTTTTCATGCCTGTCAGATACATAAGGAATAATTAAAGGTTGACGTATAAACTCTCTTGGTTTTTCCTTTTTTATGCAGATCAAAAGAACTTCTGTTTAAAGGCTACGTTCTGGGCCATTGGACTTTTTTGGGGTTTGTTCACATCTCCCCATCACTAATATCCCTGAGTACCCAACCCCTCCCCCCTCCCCCCGCCCTGAGCCTTGTAACCAGGGGCTATCATTAAGGGCCGTAACCTGTAAAACCTGTTACAGCTGAGTACGCTTGATGGGACCTCAGCATCACAGGTGAACGTGTCTCTTTTTGATACAAGTTTACTCACAAAGCAACAAGTTTGTTATGGGTCTAAAGATCAAGACAAGAGGTGATTCAAAACTTAATGACAGCCCTGGTAACCACATTCTCATATGACCCCATGTCACTCGCTTGTAAACGAGAGAGACAGTAGGCGACCTTGAGCCAACTCATAATGTGGAGGAGCAACAGGGGGGTGGGAGCCCAGGAGAAAAGGGGGAAGGAGATGTGTGGGAGGTGGCACTAGAGGGGGCGGGAAGCAGGAGAAATAAGGGGATTTAATTATGCAACATTGCACAGTATTTCACGATTGAAAAAATGCAAAGACGCAGGAGGCAACAAAAATAGGGCATACACTGGGATTAAAGGGGGTCTGTCCCCTATTCCCTCTGTTCCCCCTGTCCCCACTCTGATAATCAGACTAACTGCCTTGTAACCTGTGTGCAACTTAACATTTTTTAACCATTATGGTTTCTCCTTCAGTATTGGATATGGTCACAATTATTTTGATTTAGCAGTTGGCAGGAGAATTTGTTATTTTAATGACAGAAAAGTTACCTGTAATTCATGCTCCTTTTCAACCTTCTCCTCTTCGTCTACCAGAATACAATAGCTGGAATCTTTTGCACGGGCTCTGCCCTTTGACTGCACATAGGAGCGAAAGCTCTTTGGGAAATCAAAACGGCAAACCAGGTTACACTTGGGAATATCTAATCCCTCCTCAACAACACAAGTTGCAATCAGCAGGTTGAATTCATGCCTCCTGAACTGCCGCAGAACTTCTTCCTGCTTTTTAAAGTTCATTTCTGTTTCATTGGAGTAGTTAACTTTTCCACCTGTCCCGTGGCCAATCACAAACTTGCTTTTGATGAAGGTAAGTTCATGATCTAGCCTGGCAGCAATGTTGATCTGCTCACTGAGGACTAAAGCTGTGTATCTTCTTTCCACAAATACAATGCCGCAGAGCCTGTTGTCTTGTTCAGAATCTATAGACCAAAAAACACAAATAAAAAGTTAATGCACAAAAAAGCTAAATGTGCCTCTCTTTATGCCAAGCCTTAAACAGGAAATGTAGCTCCACATTTATTCTATTCTTAATCTGAATTTATATTGAGTCAGATGTCAGTTTTGAGGTCACAAATCAAGCAAAACATGAATGATTTATTCATTTTCAGTTTAAATCATCCTCTGGGACATGTAGGGTGAGAGAGAAAGATGAAATGGAGAGGAAGGGGGTGGGGGTATTGGCAAAGAAAAGTTTTCTCCCCAGCTCTTTGGTCAATTTTTGTCCTGCCCATTTTTCTCTAGCTTAGGTTCAATTGTCTGCTCATGGTTCCTAAGGATGTGTTGAACTGGCAAGCAAAGATATTAGCCAAGTACCCTATATGTCTTCCTAAATGTTTTCTCTGTTTACAGTAAGTCTGTTGTAAGCATGGAAATGAGTTCAGAAGTAATACATCAAACACGAGAAAGAGCGTTTCATCAGGATATCCAAACACTGAGTAGTGGGTTGAAAAAATGAGGCACTGACTTCAAGGAGTTTGAATGGATACCTGATGGAACACTCTTTCCATATGATATGCTTTTTAAGATCTGGTATCCAAAACACCATCACAGTTATAGAGTTTTCCTATGTTTTCTGTTGTTAATGACTTGAATTGAATTGTTAATGTCTTTGAAGAGAAAAATAAATAAATGAAACTTTGAGTGTAAAGTCAAGTTGCAGGCAAATGTTTATATCGTTAAACCTGAAATCCAGTATTACAAAATTGAAACCAAAGAAACTTGACCATAGGAGATGCAATCTTCAACATGTAATGAGCGAGGGACAAGGAAATATGAGTTCCCAATGGAGGTTGAAACCAGTGCGACCTTCTGCACACTAGTAAGTCAAGCTCTCACCTTTGAGCCCGGGGGGAGGGGCGGTGGTACTCAATATAGTTTTATACGGGGAGGCCCTGCCTGGAGGTTCAAACCCTTACCCTTTCATATACTAATTGTTACCAAAATGGTACCCCTTTTATGTGGCAATGTCTGTAAGAGCGGTCCACTGCATTTCGGGTCAGAAAAAAGTTTTCCCCCAAACTTTGTCCAGGAAACCATCTTGGGTCACAAGTAAAGGAAACAAGTTTCGTTTTGGGAAATACGCTAAAATATTTTTTTTAGAGCCCACAACAGTAAGAGCGGCAAAAGCCGTAAATTAGCGCCTGGCCAGACACGAAAATTGTATAAGTTGGCGACCTCACTGCTCAGAAACCACAACACGAAGCAAAAAAATGTTATTATTTTTAAGTTAAGAGGTCCTTCAAGGGTGTAAAGCGTATGTTAAATTTAATTTGTGTTGAGGTGGAAGCTCGTGATAATTAATATATTAACACTCATCTGAGCGCTTTCTGAAAACTCGCAAAAGTACCCTGTCTTCGTCGGCCGTTATTTCCCGAATCCAGACCGAGTCGCTCTAAATTCCTATCGAAGTGCGTTAATGAGATGTCAGGGAGTACAGAAATATAAAAATACCTTGCGCTTTTTATGGTCCTTTACCAAAGTGACTTCGAACTTTTGGTGATTTTTGCGAATATGACACACGCATTATGCAAATTAGGTTGTTGAGCAAATTCGGATCGTGTGAACTGAATAGCTTCTAGATTTTAAGATTTCTCCATTTCAAGTCATAAATACAGAAAAGCATACACAAATAGAAGTTTTGAACTGTTCAAATTGATGAAATAAGCGAATTACTGAGTCCTGATCTTTGGATGCCAATCCGGAGAATTATTGCGTGACTCGCATTATGCAAATTAGGTTGTCTGCTAAACTTGGTCCGTTCCGGTAACCGTTGCAAAAAACCTTTTTAACTGTTTGGATCCCACTTTTGTTTTAATTGAATATTAAAGAAATGTTAACACTACATGCACTGTAGGTAGAAAACGTTGACGATGAATTCAGCAATTTACAGTACTGACTTCTATTCATGTGTCATTTGTATAACTCTGTTTGCAATGAAATGGACAGCTTGTTGGATAAAAAGGAATCTCTACTTTTTTGTAGTCAGGTTTTGATTTTTTATGTCTTCGATTTGCTCTTTTGATCTTCCTTTTCCACAGCGCCTTCGAACTTTTGGTGCTTTTGTCCCAGGGGGAGAGACACTTGACGAACTGAGGGTTTGAGGGCCTGACTGTGCAGGACAAAAAAAAGCCCTAAATTACCTACTCTGTTTAGGACAGCACCCTCTATTTTAGGTCCCTGTTTAGAGCAAATGATTATTATACCAACTCCCTTGTTTTACACAATTTTAAGTGTTTCAAAGACCAGCAAACGTCCCCGATCTAGGATACCTAAATACTGTTAAAGCCATATTTAATGACGACAATGGGGTCTGACCATACCCTGTTTACGACGAGTTGATATCCTATTTAGGACAGACTCGGTTAAAATTTTGTATCCTGTTTAGGACAGAGAGGCCAAAAACCATGCCTTGTCCAGCGGCACGTCCCCGTATAGGCAATATGGGGGAGTAACCCCCGCCCTGGGCTTTTGTTCCGGGGCTTTTGTTAAGCGCTTTATTTTGTTTATGCAAACGCTTGAGACAAGCAAGGTTGTTTGCGTGTCAAAGACCGCGGATTATAAGCTGCTGATGTTTGGATGCTTTGGGGCAAAATTATGCCAACTGGATTTTTTGCCAAAATAAGAGACGTGTAACTTTTTGGATCTCTCTTTCATCGATGTTTGATTTGAAACGGCTAAAGCCATGTGTTCATGGGATAGTCACCTGGTCACAGATGCCCGTTTTTAAAACAGTGCTCTGGTTCCTTTTCTTCAGTTCAATCAAAAGAATTGGATATCATTGTATCAGTTTTGATATAAAAAAGCTTCAACAGCGAAAACAAAAAAGTCTAATTCTGCATCATTCTGCATCGCGTGTTTTGATTTCATGTCCAAATTCAATTAAGACCTAACTCTTAAAGAACTGGAGGCTTCTTGGAACCTTGCTGACTTCGAGTGGAAGCGCCTCACAGACGACGGTGAATCGCTTAACTTTCGAGCTACTTTCGCACTCTGGTGAAGGTGTCTTTTGATAAGCCATTTCGGAATTGTCTTAAGCCTCTCTATCAAAGGCAGGCTAGGTGCACACCTTTAATATTTAAAAATATGGTCTTATTTACACGTGAATGAAAACTAATTTTCATATGAAAGGTTGTGCACATAGCCTCGCTTTGAAAGGGAGGCTTAAAGCAATTGTGGTCAACCTAAATGTATTCTACAAGATTTAAAACGTGTCTTGAACTGTTCAGCAAGACTCATTTATTCAACAAGTAAATTTGAACATGTCACACCTTTGCTTTTAAATCTTCACTGGCTTCCTGTTGAACAAAGGATTATTTTCAAGATCGCTCTGGTTGCATTCAAAGCTCTTCATGACGCTGCTCCCAGTTACATCACGGAACTTCTAAGGCCTTACAAGCCTAGCACACAGGACACTGAGATCATCTAGTCATTATCTCCTTGGTTTCCCAGGTTCAACGTGAAAACGTATGGCGGTCGTTCCTTTACAGTTGCCGCTCCGACCATATGGAACAGCCTTCCCTTAGAATTAAGAAAATGTGTATCTCTTTCGACTTTTAAGTCCAAACTTAAGACTTGGCTGTTTAAAGAAGCTTTTGGCTAGGAATTCTGATTTATTTATCGTTATGATCAATTTTAGTTCATTTTTATTTATTGTTTTTTAAGATTATTTGTAGATCAACGTAATGACAACTTTGTAAAGCACCATTGAACCATTGGGAAATGACGCTATAGAAATTTATAATAATAATAATAGTAATAATAATAATAATAATAATAATAATAATAATTATTATTATTATTATTATTATTATTATTATTATTATTATTAGTTGGGAAATGGCCTATTTCACTTCTCGCTCACAGGTCTGATTAAATTCTCGACTTAAACAAAGAATACCCCTAAGTTCCGCATCCTTTGAACAGTTTACTTGAAGGATAAACATTTGTTTTGAATTATTAGACACGACCACGATCTCAGTTTAGCGATCATGTCGTGGGGCGGGGGCGGGGGGAGGGGGAAAGCCTAGCTATGACCTTTGTATTTCCGGGGCTTTTCCCGCCCATAGGGCTTCGCCGAACGAAGAATGGTACTGGCTTTTATACAAACCCTCTTCACTGGCTTGCTGTTGACGTGCCAAGGTGGAAAATTATCTGACAAGCATTTACTAATTTCGATGTTGGACGTTACTATTTAACTGGGAAACAATAGCTTCTAGTAATTTTTGGCCACCTCAGGCCTCAGCCTGAAAATATCATAAAAGCTTATAATTATAACAGCCTGCCTGAGCCTCATTGTTGTTAATTTTCCTGTGATTCTGATATTGTATTCATTCTCTTATGTTTCTCATTATACATTAATTGCAATACTTGTGAATGCAATAAAACTGATTGAGAGAACAAAACGAACCAGAGCACTGTTATATATTATAAAAGGCCATCTAACCAACCCTGGAAAAGGAACCTACCAAGACGTAGCTTTAGCCGTTTCAAATCAAACAAAAACTTTCAAGTTTCTTATAACCTGATGAAACGTTTGGCAGAAAATTTGGTTTGCATAATTCTCGTCACATTTTGCCCCAAAGCATCCAAACATCGGCACTTTATAATTCGCGGTCTTTTAATTGAGTTTGCTCCACTGACGCGAACAACCTAGTTTGACTTGTATAAACAAGATAAAACGCTTGACAAAAGTCCCGGGACAAAAGCACCAAAATTTCGAAGGCGTTGTGGAAAAGGCAGATCAAAGAGCAAATTGTAGGAATAAAAAACCAAACCCGACTACAAAAAAGTAGAGATTCATTAATTGTTACAAGTTGTCCATTTCATTGCAAACAGAGTTATTCAAATGACACGTGAATAGAAGTCAGTGCTTTAACTAGCTGAATTCGTCGTCAACGTTTTCTACCTACAGTGCATGTAGTCTCAACATTTCTTTAATATTCCATTAAAACAAAAGTGGGATCCAAACAGTTTTAAAAAGGTTTTTTGCAACGGTTACCGGAACGGACCGAGTTTAGCAGACAACCTAATTTGCATAATGTGAGTCACGCAATTCTCCGGATTAGCATCCAAAGATCAGGACTCAGTAATTCGCTTATTTCATCAATTTGAACGGTTCAAAACTTCTAGTTGTGTATGCTTTTCTGTATTTATGACTTGAAATGGAGAAATCTTAAAATCTAGAAGCTATTCAGTTCACACGATCCGAATTTGCTCAACAACCTAATTTGCATAATGCGTGTGTCATATTCGCAAAAATCACCAAAAGTTCGAAGTCACTGTGGTAAAGGACGATAATAAGCGCAAGGTATTTTTATATTTCTGTACTCCCTAACATCTCATTAACACACTTCGATAGGAATTTAGAGCGACTCGGTCTGGACTCGGGAAATAAAGGCCGACGAAGACAGGGTACTTTTGCGAGTTTTCAGAAAGCGCTCAGATGAGTGTTAATATATCAATTATCACGAGCTTCCACTTCAACACAAATTAAATTTAACACACGCTTTACACCCTTGAAGGACCTCTTAACTTAAAAATAATAACACTTTTTTGCTGCGTGTTGTGGTTTTTGAGCAGTGAGGTCGCTAACTTATGCAATTTTCGTGTCTGGCCAGGTGCTAATTTACGGCTTTTGCCGCTCTTACTGTTGTGAGCTGTAAAAAAACTATTTTAACGTATTTCCTAAAACGAAACTCGTTTCATTTACTTGTGACCCAAGATGGTTTTCTGGGCAAAGTTTGAGGGAAAACTTTTTTCTGACCCGAAATGCAGTGGACCGCTCTTACAGACATTGCCACTTATATACTTAGAGCAAAATTACATCCCCTTTCTCATACCTCATGGATAAGCCAAAATAATAGAATTTCTTATAATCGCCATGTTTTTCGCGGGCTTTCAGTCATTCTGGTTCAATTGCTTAAAGGGTGCAAGCTTTTTGTGTGTTTTGCATTGTCATTTCTGCAATTTGGCACCCTTTCATATACTTTGCTTTAGCCACCATTTCTTCCACATTGCAGCCAATTTTGTGACCCTTTCACATACTAAAATGGCAATTTTCCCTACCCTTTCGTATACTACGAGCTTAAAAAAGGTACCCCTTTCGGGCGGAGCCTCCCCATATAGCCAGCTATAGGGAGTACCCCCCGCCCCCGGGCCTTTGAGCTACGGGGAGACGTGTAACAAGCTAGGGAATAATTATTATTTTACGAAGGTCATGGTGACAGATGACCTGCATACTTTTAAGTTGATTAGAACTGGTGAGAGCGTACCATCTGGTGATAAATAAAGAAAGATGGTAACTTCTTTGAAGTTAATTCTTACCACTGTATTTTGAATTCCCATATTCCTTTAAAACACTTAAAAGTTTCTGTAACTTGGGCATGATGTGGCACTGTCCACTGTCATCAGGGTCATCACTGCTGGTCGTTGATGTAAAATTGTCATACACACCTTGTAGCTGCCTCAGCTGTGTTGCACTATACTCACAAAACAACCGTCCTTGTTTGCTGTCTTGAAACAAGCATGCCCTGTCTAAAAAAATTGTCACACCAGTTTCACTTTTGGTAGATACCTTGTTTCTGTAGCCCCCAGAGCCTCCATCCCTGGTAGATGTGGGTATGGAGTAAAAATATGCCACACCCAAAGAATCATAATGATTTGGTTTACCCAACAGGGCACTTGCTTTATTTTGAAAACTCAAGGAAGGTTGCTTATTGGAGACAGGGTGCTTAAAACTTTAAGCCCTGATATGAAAATGTAAATTCTCCTTTCTGTTCTCCATACATTTCTTATGGAACTAGTAATGAAAATTTGTCTGAATATCAAGACATCTCATCCTTGGTGATCACTTTCTTTATTCTCATGTCTTGATTGTTGAACAAGTAGTGATGATGTACAGAGAAATTTCATTTTCATCACTGTTAGGGCCTAAAGGCTTCATTCTTTTCATTATCATAAAACATCTGATAGGGTCAAGTACCTTATAAGCAAAATTGCAAAACTGAAACAGAATTATGTCAGAATAGTAATAATACAGGTTCAGAGGGAAGGAATAGAACGGCAAATGTCATCCCCTTTTTAATATAATAGACATTTCTTATTTTTTAATATATTTTTTTTTTACACGCAACCCTAAGCAATACCTGTATGGGTAAAAATATTAACTTCCTGTCCTGAACACCCTAAGTGAGACCAAAATCTGCAATTTACACCCCTTAGTGAGACGACAAGCATCCCCATCACTTTCATATGGAAGTCCCCGCCTCTCCTCCGGGACCCAAAGTGACAGTTACTAAGAATATTAACACACACCATACCTAAGTCCTTAATTAGGTATCCTGCGACCCTGTTTGCTGCCCAGGGACCCAATTCTGATAACGTCTCATAGCACTCCCTCAGGGCAAACTTTGCATACCAATGGGCATTCCACACGAGTGTCTCATCACGTGGCACCCTACAGTCCTGGAGAAACTCCAAGGCAGGACTCAAAACCTCTTGAAGGATTTGAATTAAGATGTTTGATTCCTCATCAATGCTGTTATTTGAAAATGTCATGACCACCTCCATTGGCTTGGCAGCAAACTTCTCGACCTCTTCATCCTGGCTTGTCTCACATGTTGATCTTAAGGTGCACTCCAACTCTTCTATTCCAGTCACTACATCTGTTAAGAATTTGACCTTTTTGTTCACCACAGAGGCCGTTAAGCCCATGATCTTGGGATACTCATCTCTCTTACAGTCATCGAATCTCTGCATAATCTGCCGATATGGGTCATTCTTTTTTGCATGGTGGCATTCGTCAAAGATCAGCAGATTCACTTGTGAAAGTCTGATGTAGCCATGGTTCAGAAGATCAAGAAATATCTGTGCAGTCATGACTAGAACATTGTTGTCATTGAACTCTTTTTCCCAGATGTCTTTGTCCCAGAAGTCAACTCCCATCTCTCCAACATAATGCTTGACCTTCAAATCTGTGTGCTTGTCAATAACTTTGGCTTGCTGACTGGCTAGAGGAACTGAAAACAACAACAAACACAGAAAAAAAAGAATGGTGTGGCTTGAGTATTTATAAGGTTGTGTATGTACATATAAACGTATTGGAAGAAAATGAAAAAAAACAGCATCATCGTCATTTTGCATCGTTCAGGCAGTTTATAGAATGTCCTCTCCTTAGTTGACATTTCAGACTACTATAATTGTTCATGATTCAAGAAGCTTTTGACTTCAGAGAATAAAGCTTCAAGTTTAAATGACCGATCAAACAAGGCAGTTTTGCAAGGTTAAGGCAAGAATATACATATATCAACAGAGTTATTCACAACTGCCGCCATTGCATTTAATGCAAAGGACTCACCCGATGCCCCCTCCCACAAAACCCCTACCCTACCCCGTTGTGTTACAAAAAAAACGTAAACAAAAGAAACTCGAACCTGTATTAACAAGGAAGAAAGATCTTTTTCCGCCATTTTTGTAGGTTTCTCTAACTTCATGAGCGAGTTCCTTTATCAGCATGACACTGATGAATGTCTTCCCCGTTCCTGTTCCGAGACAAACGATTGTATTCCTTTCCTTGGCTCGCTCAAGTAGTTCAACTTGATAGGGACGAGCGCTCATTGTTGCTTCCGGTTCGGCTTGGACTTCGCTTTCGGAGGCTGACGAACTTTTTTCGCTTTCTTTCTTTTCCATGTTCGCAAACTTTAACTTGTTCTAATCTCGAAGAAGACACACTGAATGTCGATCCAACAAGGAGACAGAGCTTGAGACCAGCCAAGACCAGGCAGGCCTCGTCGGGTTTTTTTGTGAAATACCAACTAGTCACCCGTAAAGATCAAGCCATCATCTTCTGTCAAACTTCACTTTCTTTTCTAACGAACAAAAAAATATTTTTTGCCGGGAGAACCGAGTATACTACGGCCCACCGAGTAATTCATTCAAGAAAGGTGCTTCGCTAAGCAAAAATTTGATAAAAATGACCTCATTATTTTTCCGAGAATGTTAATCCACTTGACTTGTTATTCCGAGAAACGCATGCATGAATAGCTTCGAACAATGCATCATGGTAAAAACAAAGGTAAACAGTCTGGCCACGTGCTTTTGTTTGATGTATTTTATCCAATAGGCCTTTTCATAACTTTTCTCATTTGCATTACAATGTCAGTTGAATGCGATTCGGGCAAAAACTACGAAATTGCCCGAAATTGCCTCACATCCACGTTCAAAATCATTTTAATGCAAATGAGAGGAGGTAACAGTGAAAAACGGCTATTGTCGGTTCCACTGCCAGTAACAGGCGGAGGGGGCGGGGGGGGGGGGGTGGGGAAGAAAGGGTGGAAGGAAGTGGAGCAAGTCATTCCGTATGTTTTTTAATTCTCTTACCCCTGCTGAGATACAAATTGCAAATTAAAACTTTCAGATGGCCGGGACAAAGCTCTAAAACGCCGAAAGGGAAAGACAAGTAAAACAAGTGCATTCAAAAGCTGTATAAAGACTCTTTGACAAACATACCCACTCGTGGTATAGTACTTCCTCCTTGGGGAGAGTGGGGTGGGGGGTGACTGTCACGTTTACAGTGCTTGTCACGCTCGCGAACATCATTCCTTGTTACTAAGCAAGTTTTTTCCAGTAGAACCTCTCAACTTCACATTGTCGGAGTCAGTGTCTCTTGCTATGGTAACGAAAAGAATGGTTTATCCAAAATTATCAGCTGTCAATCTTAATCCAATTAACATGGACCAACTAAAAATGCGGAAATTGAAGAAATGTTGAATCAGGTGTGTTCACGTTAATTTGCAAAGGTGGAAGATTTATTAAGGCTAAAATGCCAAGCGTTATCGTCCTTGTTTTTGAGATGGTAAGTTAACGTTGTTCTAGCGGCCGAGGTAAGGCTCCAGTTTAAATTTTGTTGGCCTTTTGTTTTCCCCTTTTTGGAATTTCTACTCTTTGACCCAGGCCGCTAACGTCCTCTCATGTTCTGCAAAAAGTTTTTTTTTACCTTTTAATGGGAGGGGCTTTCAAAGTTTTTAAATATTTAAACGCAATTAAAACATTACCTGTATTTTTTCAAGCCAGTCGTGTAAATCAGTATATGTGGAAATGTTTGTATGTTCGCTATTCTAGAAAAGTGTAGTGAAGAATTGGAAATAAGCTTGAAAACCCACCAATTCACGCTTATAGCTTAACACACCCGTTAACAGGTTTATGGATTTGGCCTTAAGCAAAAAAACTAGAGCAATTAGAGATTCAAGGTCGTAATCTTCTATGGGGTAGGGGAGAGAAGAGCTAATTTTTCCTGGGGAGAGGGTCACTGTTAGGGCTATCATCTAATTTTACTGATACCGCCTTTGTTTTCTTCAACTTCGCACTACGCAGTTTGCAACACTTGAATGATTGTTACCCATCCTAAGCATTATCTCTTTACAGTCTTTAGATTCATTAATTTGGTACAATTGATGACCTTATGGAGTTTCGAACACAATTTAATGAGGTCAAGCACAACAGAATAGTCGCGACGCATTGCATAAGGACTTCCAGCCCTTTAAGGTCTTCTAATGGCAAGACGTGTCTTTTGAAAAAATATGACAATAATAACCACGAACATCAGAGTTCTTTTGGGCAGAGTTCGAGTGTCTGATGTATCTTCGCCAAAAGTCACTCAATAAATAGAAAAATAAAACGACAGGCTTTGTTTGATGCTTGCAATGTCGTAGTAGGTCAATCTACATGAGCAATTAACGAAGTTGAGAAGCTATTTCAGTCCTGTCACTCCAGCCTTAAAATCATGCTCATATAAACAGGTAACAAAAACGCTAGAATCTACACTGGGTTAATTTTGCTGATTCAAAACATTTAGCTGTGAAAACAAGCTTGAAAATCTAAAATGGAAAGATTTGATTTTCATAAGTCTAAGGAATATCAGCTTTCGCGATAAGTTAGTTCATGACGTCACAACTTAGAAGGGGTCACATGATTTACCGAAAACGAAATTTAATAATACGCGTGCCGTTTATCATTAATAATAATAATAATAATAATATTTAACCAGGGAGCCCACTCGCCTTGGCGGTTTTCAGTGGGGCCCTGCAAATTATAATAAAAATAAAAAATTAAAAACTAAGAAAAGAGATAAAAATAGATATTACAATATAAAACTAATTTAAAATACTTTAACAATTAGCATAATTTAAAAAGTTTTAAGTTTTGCCTTAAATGAAGACAATGATTTGCTGTTTTTAATGTCATTATCTAGGTTGTTCCAGTCCTTAGAGGCTTGAAAACCCACCAATTCACGCTTATAGCTTAACACACCCGTTAACAGGTTTATGGAAGACGTAAGGGTTGTAGTAGAATTCAAAAGTATAATTCTAGAAACTACAGTAGGATGTGAAATTTTTCGGGTTTCCATTTTTGCACATTACTCAGTGGCGCTCCTGGTGGCATCCGATATTATCGCTGATCCTCTTTGCCCGGCCTTTTAACGTCTCATTATTTCAGTTCCAGATGTTATGTTCCTATTCCCTCTTCACAAAAGCAATGTTCGATAAAGCAAATCCAAATGTTTTTCCACTGAACTCGATTTTATCTTCAGCTACCAAAGTTATGGAAACGTTTGTTTATAACCTACCGAAATCATTTCCCCCGGATTTCAAATTATTAATAAAGCCATGACGGCATTACCCGACGCTAAGAATAAATGGTACTTTACCCTGACAATAGCCTAGTCACCACTGTTGTCTTCGTTAACTTAGGTCAACTTAGCCGTGGCCGTTGATACAATAATCACAACATTTTATTAGAAAATCTTTTTTTTTTTCAAGGGGGGTACTCAGGTTTATCAGTGACGGGGATGTACGAATAAGGCTAAATTTCTATACACCATAGTTAGTAGAAGGGACTAACTATGTATACAATTTTCTTTATTCATCATGCGTCTTTCATCCTGAGGTACGCAAGCTTTTCAGATCAACCCCAAAAACTGGACCGCCGAATCTTTCTATCCAGATAAGCATACTCTTAGCCGCGCTCGTTTTTTGGGTTTTTCACCCTTCCGAAATCGAGCTTCCGTAAAAAAAAGAAAAAAAAAAATTCTGAGCTCGACTTGTGGGCAAGTCTAGCATATTCCCTGCTTGTGGGCCTTTGTTCCTCGATCCTTTTTTTAACATTAATGATCTTCCATGCTTTGAAAAGTGATTGCAAGCATAAGTGTTATTTCAGCGCTTTTATTTCCTAATAATTGTCGTAGAAACAACCTTCATCTCTGTTCTGGGATTGGCTGAATTCCTTTTTCATGTTTTTGTGTTATTGTTTGCAGGCAAAGTGAGGCAGTTGTCTTAGTCTCTGAGGTAAAGCTTTGATTTTCAACAAAAAATCTGGCTTCAATGTCGATCATCCTATCTGCGAACAGGCTAGAGTCGGTCAAAAGTTCATATAAAACAAGGGAAATTGGGGAACCTAGCTACGCATCGGGTGATACCTACCAACGGTCTCCTCCTAAAATCCTCAAAACTGAAACGCGGACTCTGCCCACAAAGAAATCGGCTAAGCAGCAATCTAATGGATTTCCAACTTTTCACTTGATTTTTTGACTGAACTGAACAAAGTGTCTAATGGGGCTGAAAAATACCCCCGCCCCTCCCTGATTGCGTGCCCGCTAAAGGTCAGTGAAGGTCTCACAACCTCGGAAGAGACCCGGAAGAGAGAGGACCCTGGGGACAAGGTTGAATAGTGAGTTTTCCCTGGTGGAAACTGGGCACTAGTTGATGAGCACAGACAGAAAAATGTTTGTTCTGGGGGATTTTTCTCGATGTGCTGAGCATTTCAGACTCAAAATGGGTTAAAATGGATCAGTATCTCTGTATTTGCTGCTATGGAAGATTATTTGGAAAAGGAGAGGTAAGGAAATCAAGCATTTTGTAAAGATTTTGCCGATTTTTAACCAGACGAAATATCTAAATATTTCATTAGATTACCAAGCTTCCAGCAATTCGCAAAGATTGCATTGTCCTTTGCAGTCCGCCATGATTTCAGTTTCATTCGGTTTAAGGGCGATTTGTTTTCAAATAGTCTTTTCCTTGTTCTTTTCGTACAAAATTTTGCAATGATTTGCAATTTGTAGATCGTATTTGGCCGTCTCGACCGCCTTCAAATGCAGTCACGAAATCGAAGCCAGCTTAATTTAATCTTATAAATTTTGCACATGCTTAACCTTACACGTAAGTTTATTTTAAACACCAGCTAATGATATTTTCACTTGTTTGTTTCTTTTTAATGAGCTTTTAATTTGCCTCAATACAAAGTCTTTAGAAGTAAGGTTTCGAGAAAAAAATCTAGATTCTTTATTCTGTGCGTAGATCTACTAGCGTCAACAATAATAATTTATTAAGCTTATATGAACAGTCTGTAGTTCCTCAATGGGTGCTGCTGTGCAGGATTCATTGAAATTTCCAGGCCCATTTGCCAGACTGTATACTGTGCCTTTCAGTAAGACCTGAACTCTGAAGTTTAACACTCGTTAAAAAAAATTAGCGTCACGCTTCACCACTGTCATTCAGTTTGAGCACAGTGATCAGTGGATTCTAGTCTGCTTCGTCAGTTTCTGTTGATCCATTCTGTCAGTTTCTGTGTAGTTATGCAGAGATTCCAAACCAAAGGCTTGAGCCTCAAGGGGGTCTGGGGGCATGCACCCCCAGGAAATTTTGCAAATTTAGGTTCTCTCGATTGTCATTTCCTGCATTTTGACATCATGGAGAGACTGGGTGAGAGATAATACGAGAAGAAAGTGTAATATGAAATGTTTCACAGTGACAGATTGCAAAAAGTCCTAAAGATCAGCAATTTTTTCCTAGTTTTTAAAATTTTTGTAATGAATCGGGAGAATTTGATAAAAATCGGGAGAGCGGGAGGCAAGACATCAAATCGGGAGACTCGCGATCAAATCGGGAGGGTAATGGAATCTCTGGTTATGATTGAGGACAATATAAAATATTACATCTGAGAAAAAAAGGGCAGGAAGTGTTTGGGAAGTGGGAAAAGTAGGAGTGGGAAGGGAGGTCCTCCAAGGTGGTAAGAAGTAGGAGAAATAGGGAACAATAACGCAGCAGTGTATGATGATTAATAGAGAGGAAAGAGGTAAGAGCCAAGAAAAAGAGCGAACTGGGATTTAAGGGTATGGAACGCATGATATTTGGACTCCCCTTTTACCCCACACATCTACCTTCTCTGTTAAGATGAATGACTGCAAATCGCTCCCCTTAGTAAATTTTAAGGGCACACCCAGGACTTCATGCAGTGGAACCCCTATATTACAAAATGCAAATGACTGGGAAAATGTGTGCATTATAACAGGGGTTCGTTATGTCAGGGTTCTTTTCCATACATTTTACAATTTCTGGGCTGAAAAATATCATTCATTATGCCAGAGTCTTCGTTACATGGGGGTTTATTATATTGGGTTTCACTCTAAAAGGGGGAATGTGAATAACAAGGAACAAAAACCACAGGGTCTTGGAGATAATATTCCCCTCTAAAAGGGGGAATGTGAATAACAAGGAACAAAACCCACAGGGTCTTGGAGATAATATTCCCCTCGAAATTGTTGAATACAAAGATAGAAAAATAACTTTTCCTGGATCAGCCGCTGTCTCTTGGTATATAACCTGGATTGTTTCATTTGTACATTCATAAATTTTAGGAAAAGCAGCTACTGGTTTCTTCGGGAACACTTGCAGCACAAATGGTGGAATCCCTTCAAGCCAGCACAACTGAAACAAAGGTCACGATGAAAGATTCAACAAAAAAGAAACATAGAAAGGGGCCCTCAAGGGATATTAAACTAATCTGGGCAAATAATCGACGTAGGTGCAGCCAGTGAATAATAAATTTATGTCATACCGTGTAATCAATAGGGCACTAAACACCACAAAGGTAGCCTTCAATGCAGGCATCTTCCAGGGGTGTGCAGGTGCCAGAATCTCTGTTACCGTAATTGTAGCCACCATGTTGGATTTGACCTTTGGTTGCACCTTCTACTCCCCCAATCTTCCACTGCTTTTTAAATCCAAGATGGCAGCTATAGCGTTCGCTCACCCAAGAACATAATTATGTCTGCATTGCAGGCTACCACAAAGGTGGATGGAAAATACATTTCTCCAGACCTGTTTTTCCCCAATTAACTGACACCTGTTTCTATCATTGTTTAGGTTTAAGGCGGAAGAAAATTTAACAAACTCTTTTAATTCTACTTATAAAAACTTTCTAATTTCTTCACAGACACTCAAAAATCAGATTAAAGTTACTTTGTAGGTTTGATAAAATGTGAGGAAATGGCTCAATAAATATTGCACTTCACAAGTATAACAAGCATCCCACATACAGCATACATGTCATAATGTTTGTTGTCATCATCTTCATCATCCGGTCAACTTGGTATCAAGATAAATGTTCATTGTAATGCACAATAAAGTTAGGATTAGACCAACGTTTTCTTAGTTATTGAAAATTTCAGTCCTAACACAAACGGTATACATGTATGCAACTGATTAACCATCAATCAATCAATCAATCAATCAATCAATCAATCAATCAATTAATCAATCAGGCAAACAATCAGTCAATCAGTCTGTGAGTCAGTCATTTAGTCAGAATTTATTCAGTGAGGCATTGATTTTGCTTTGCTAGTAGCTAATAAAGAAGTCCTTTATGACCACTTAATTTGAATGTTTTTTCTTCCACTAGAAACAAATGCGGTGTTCAGTAAACTTGGAGCAGAAGACATAGTCAGCCGCTATGACAAACTGCTGCATGAGTGGAAGTTATTAAAAGATGCTGAACAAGATTTTAAGAAGGTCATGGGCTTGGACTATGATCGTCCTCTTGTCAAGTGTTTGGATTCTCTCCCTCCTGGTAACAAATTTATTTTCCTTTTATTTTCATTGTATCTCAAGTTTTGGTCTCCAGGTGGAGAATTCCCTAAATGACATGAACACTGTCTGATGCTTTTCTAATTTTCGCCTTTTAAGAAGCTTAAATATGGGAAGCTTAAGAGTAGGAAAGGATACTTCTCTTACTAGTGAAAAGGGAAATGAAGCACAACATCAACAAACCTGATGATACAAGCATTTTTTAAGTTTATCACTGATACCTTGGGAGATTGCAAATAGTCATTACATATCTATATTTTTTATTGCTAAGTGTGTGTAAATTGTAATTGTAAATCTGTACATAAGGATTAATCCACTGGATTGAATGAATGTCGTAGTTCATAAGCCTGAAGCTTTGGTCCAGATTCTGTGGCATTAAGGGATTAACAGCATACTAGTCTCTCTTGAATAGGATGCTAGTCTATCAAAGGGTTTCTCCCAGGATTCAGTTAGGACTCCTAAATGATTCACTGGCAACCATTGTAATGCCTGTGCAGAGAAAGAGGGATGCGATACATGTGGAGTAAAATTTCATTTCCGTTGGAAAGTTCAATGCAATAACCACTTCACCACTACGCGTCCCCGTAATTTTTTTTATAATTTCCATAAATTTAGGGAACGTTGTGAAACTAGCCCCTTCAAACAGTTTTTATAATTTGTTTTTAGATATGAGAATTGGCTTTAGTCATGGAAGTGTTGATAGTGAGTATGAGTTCCACCTTGACGTCCATCCTTTGGTGTCTGTCGACACCCTCAAAGAACCCGTGGCAGACACGCTGAAGACAGCCATCTTCCTATTCAGTGTCATATCGGAAAGGATGAATTTTGTCAAGATGGAAGGAGCATCTATACAGAGAGATCTGGAGAAGCTGGTTTCTCATTTCAAAGATGACAAGGAAACTAGTGTTAGTATAATGGGTGTGCGGCACAGTGTGGAGCTGCTGAATGTCCAGCAGGTGGAACAAGCTCTGCTTATTGTGAAGGATATCATTGCCTTTACCTTTGCACGTAGTGATGCATTGATGGAGTATATTGTACAACAGGGTGATAAGGTTGATATGCAGGTCTCAAAGGATGACCCCGAGAATCCAAAAGTAATTATTTTTTCAAAGAAATTAGGAAATTCTAAGAAGCAAAAGTTTCAAAACTAAATTAAGGTAATGCATAATCAATTAATTGACTAACAGTTTTGTCATTGTTGTTTTCTTCACGTCCTTGTCAACTTTAAAAAAGCAACTTTTACTGTGCTTTCAATAGTAAGTCAACTTTGAAGTTTAAGACTGAAACCAACAGTCAACTATATTTTACCTTGCTGCAAGTGATATTTTGGATGGCAACCAATATACAGTACCCTGAAAAAAAGAATGCAAAGAAACAAAGAAAGAAACAAAGAAAGAAACAAACAAACAAACAAAGAAAAGCAATCACAAAATGGATTGCAACCACATAATCTATTCAATATGTTTGTTAGTTTTTTCTGGTTTTAATGAAAACTTCACAGTTGACATTTTATTGAAAGGTGCAGGTGGTGGGGTAGGGGTGGGGGTAGGCAATTTTTGTGAGCAAGAATTTTTACCCACTTGTTCAATATTTTCCCCTTGATTCATTTGTATGTTATTTTTGTCTACTTTCCCCCCTTCCCCTTAACAATGGTCCATTTCTAATCTACCCAGTTTGCAACCAAGCATGAAGCAAGCATAATGTTGATGAATGTGGAAGTGTCTTGAGATGACAAATGTGATTTTGTTTTCTCCACAACACACTTCTCCTAGTTAAGTGCCTCAAAATGTGGTATTTGTGTGCAGATACCACGTTTGCCCCCTTTTAGCAATAAAGTGGCTGGCCCACACAAATCTGCTCTGGTAGGGGAGCAAGATGAGTTAAGTACAGTACACTGATATAATTTATTTGTTTTGGCCATATTTTGCACTTATAAAATTTATTCTGACTAATTCTAATATATGCTTTTGATGGTAAAATAGATTATAATAGAGGTTATTGTAGATAATAGTATAATATAGAGGGTGCTTTTCATAGTCAGAGTTTAAAGTTGATGTCTGTTGGATTACATCTTTTGGTGTTGATGTGATTATATGACTGTAATTACCCCTTAGCCCCATGTGAGCAACAAAAACAACAAAAGCCGTGGCTGCCAATGCCGTGGTAAAAACTGCCTTTTCGAGGTAGATGGAGCAAAGTGGCATAGCAACCAGAAGAAAACACAACATTGTTGAAAGACAACTAAGCAGGAGGGGAAATATTGGTAGAAATAGGAAAAATTGCATACAAGTACCCCCCCCCCCCTTTTGGTCCCCCCTTTGATTCACTGGGGGCCAGAAACATTTCTTTTACACTTGGCCAAGCATGAAATAAGTGTCTTAGGTGCCAGTCAGTCAGTCTGTTCACATTGCATGGGGCCTGTTTTGTTCTAACTGCAGGTCTGGCTGTAGACTACAAGCAGTCTCTCTTTCCACTCAAGGATAGTCAAGGGAAACAAACAAGCGAGCATGCGAAAAGATCACCTGCCACATTGAACATACTAGCGGCGCAACATGCCTGTCACATTTCAACATGGCAGATGATTTCGCGCTCTCTCACTTGTTCATTTTCCTCGACTATCCCTGAGCAGAAAGAGAGACTGCTTGTCATCTAGTCTGGGTGGGAGGTTACAAAGAAGTTTCTTCCACGATATATGTGGGTAGCCACTGCTATTGTTGTCAGTTGCTTACTGGTTCAGGGGTAAGTAAAGCATCACAAGTCACAATTGTTGTGAGCTGTGCAGACATTTACATTTTCATTTCTTTATTTTCCTCATATAAATTATTGACAGGTGATTAGATTATTTGATAGTTTTGTAAACATTGCAGTTATGATGTGATTTGTTGGTAAATTATTGCTTTGATAAAAGTAGTGACTAGGTATTTTGTAGACAGATAGGAAATTAATCTCAGAGATTATTTAGTGCCATTGTGGATGAGAAATTGAATAATGCATAAGATTTAATATATTGAAATTTATCAACAAGGATTTATCACATTGATAAAGTAGGGTTGTAGTAATGTTTGAAAAAATTTAACTGAGGTCAATTTATTGATTGAACTTTGTATTTTTCTGTAGATTTGATTATAAACATTTGATGGTTTTTTCATCATTCATGTGTATGTTAGACTCTGGATCTTGTTTCTTGGGGGGGGGGGTGTTGAGGGGGTTACACCACCCTCTCCCTTCCATGAGTAGCAGAAGCCTGGCATAGCAGGAGTAAATGTGGAAGGGGTAGGGGTAGCGATAAAGTGGGACGAAAAAAGGGGGGCTCTGCTTTCCATGCCCCCCCACCTGCCAGGCTCAGAGCCTATCACAAAATGTGTTCTAGTGACGTGAAAGAGAAATGTATGTTGGGAATATTGTCGAAACGTCGGGTATTAAAATTTATTATGTAATCGTGGAACTTACATTTACAAACTTACCTATCAAAATACCCATAAAGACACTGAGCAAGACATTTCTTTACCCTTCTAAAAAATATCTACCCAGTCGACCAGGATTCCAATATTGTGATGCTAGGGTCTCAGCAAACTGGACAGAGAATTTTTCATACAATTGCGATTATCAGAATTGAATCAAAGAAATTTAAAATATAATTTAGCCCTTTGCTCAGAAATGTGCGTGGTCGAGAAGAGGTCTGGAAACGAAACCATTCGATTGCGACACACGTGCGAAAACAACATGGCCGAAGGAGCGAGCGAAATGGCGAGCGAAACGACGGCTGAGGAACCATTTAAAACTGTTCCAACGAAAAGAAAACGGAAAAGAGGGCAATTAGAAGATATGGACACTAGTGAAGAATCACAACGACCAAGTTTTCCTCCTGCTAAAGCCGAAAAATTGATGGTAACCAACATTTTGTTTAGTGCACATAAGCTTCAGGGCATGAATAGAGTCTCTCTGTTTCAGTTTTCAAGTCGTTTGATTGCTTTACTTTGCAGGATGGAAAGGCAGAGTCTAGAAAAATACCTGTACCCCCACACCGATACACGCCTCTTAAAGAAAACTGGATGAAAATCTTCACCCCGATCGTGGAACATTTGAAGCTACAAATTCGTTTTAATTTGAGTGCAAGAAAGGTAGAAATACGGGTAAGTGAAAGAGCCTTAAAATTGACTTTCAGTGTGGTTTTACTCAAACCACTGTAAGCAAGACATTAAACAATATAATAGGTTGGAATTTCCGTTGATATATCCTCCAAAGTTCATCTTAGGAATTAGGATGGTTATTTTGGGGGTGATCAATTTCTTTCTTCTCCTAATCTGCCAGGCTGCATTTTATGAGGACTACGCCGGGGTACGGCGTGGGTTTCAGTTTTTGGCGCACAATTTGTTAGAAGATTATTGTATTTCTCCAGCGTGGCATTGACACGGAATGCACCTAGGCTAATCTGTCTTCAGAACCAAAGTACCGTTGTTTTCATCTAAGCGTGGACACGTGACGGGAAAACATGTTCTAACTGGGTGCAAACAAGACATGTTTGACCGCCAAACATGACATGTTTGACTGCCAAACTTTGAAGTTTGAAGGCTGTTAGAGCAGGTTTCGCTAAAATGGCAGGTGTTCAGGAAATGAAGAAGACCTAGAAAATGCAGATTTTAGATGTTTTTCTTCAAGATTCGGGAATATTAACGGGAATATGAGAAAACATCGACTTTGTCTAATATTTATACAAATTTTGGCATTGAAACCTGATCACGCACGTAGGAATGCAAGTTTAATGGCTGTCAAACTTCAAATGTTTAGCGACCAAACATGCCACGTTTGATATCCAATTAAAACATGTTTTTTCTTCACGTGTCCACGCTTAGATGAAAACAACGGTATTAACGCTGACCAATCACAACAGATGCAAGCAACACAAGGAACCAGTCAGAACTCAAAGTAAATGCAGGCAACAGGCATGCAAAGAATATTGCTTCTAACACTGAATTAATTTTGAAACCTGCTCTAAAAGGCAATTAGAATAAGGCTTTTAAGATCAACAATAAATCAATTAACATCCATTCTTATGAAAAACTGTTTCCCCTGTCCCCGGGGAGCAGAGATGGCATAGTGGTGAGAACACTCGCCTCCCACCAATGTGGCCCGGGTTGGATTCCTGGTTCCGGTGTCATATGTGGGTTGAGTTTGTTGTTGGTTCTTGTCCTTGCTCCGAGGGTTTTTCTCCGGGTTCTCCGGTTTTCCTCCCTCCATAAAAACCAACATTTCCAAATTCCAATTCCACCTGCTTGTAAAGCGCATTTGCTTATATTCATATAGAAAATGCGCTATGTAAGTTCTAAATTATTATTATTATTGTTATTATTACACAAAGAGTGGTAAATAATTGTCTTTGTAAGTTTTTCAACCACAATAATTTACCCTGGGATGGGCAAACCAAAAAGGGCTCAACACTCTTTTTCAAACTACCTTTCATCGGCCCATTTTCCCGCGCTACCCAATGCAGGATTAAGGTAGCTTATTACTAAAAAATATTGTAAGGACTTAGATCAGATTAGTTTTTACATCTTATAAGTTGAAAAACATGTTTGTTGTTAAGGATGCAGTCCCCCATTCAATGCGTTCCCTTGTGGTTTACAAATTTTCATGCGCAGGCTGTGGCGCCTGTTATGTCGGTGAGACCACCACACATTTTTCCACAAGGGTTCGGGAGCATATATTTTCAGATCATAACTCCTGTATTTACAAACATTTGAAGGATTCTGAGTCCTGCAGGAATCTCTGTTCGGAGGCTCGCATTTCCATCTTAGACTCGGCCCCTACAGTTTTTCAACTCAAGATAAAAGAAGCCTTACACATTGAATGGGAGCTGCCCTTGCTGAACAAGCAACTCAAGCATTTAAACTTAACACTTTTGTTGTTAGGTTTCGCTCATTATCGCTGTTAATTTGTATTTATTTTATTTATTTATTTATTTATTTTATTTTTTTTGCATCTTCTGCAATAAGTCTTCATTTACTTTGTAATCAACACTCTTTTGTTATAATTTTGTTACATATATAGTTACAATCGGCTATGTTCTGATTTTTTCAGGCTTTCTTTTCGCAGCTGCATATGTTGCGTTAATAACTGCGAGGATCTTCTTTACATTTAATTCTTCATTCCGCAGTTCAAATATATGAATTTCATATAAATTATTCATAATTTATATTTTATAGCTGGGTGAAATTATGCGATTCACTTCTTAAGGTCGTGGCGTGTACCCTGTCTGTGTGTATGCCACCAGGCAACAGTTTAAAATGTTAATACCAGTGTTCTCCCTAGGTATTTAAGGCCAGGCGGGCCACCTAGCTTGATTCACTGGAAAATCGTTGCCGCCTGGCTTAAAACTGAAGAATTAACCCACGTAAGCTTAATTTAAGATCTGGAACTGGGAATTGCTATCCGTAAGTAAAGAAGAAACCACTCAGTAAAGTTGATGAGACACTGCCTAGTGTTTTTTACTGAGTTTCCTTGCAATTAATGTGGTTATAAAAGTGATTCTTCCATGCATGAATATGTTCAAACCTGTGATGAATTCGTTTCATTGAACAGCTGCCATCTTTTAATCATCCCAGGAACACAAGGGCACTTCAAGGTGTGACTCTTACATGGAATACTAATCGAAATTTTCTGTGTTAGTGGAAGCAATGTCAAAAATGGCGAGCTCAGTCAACGAACAGAAACAAAAACCTGCTTAAAGCAAATTAAGTTCATTTTTTACCCGGAAAAGGGACAGAAAAGTGATAGTAATACGGGGAAAGAAGTTCAGTTGCCCCAAACGACACTGGATCTCTCAACATCAATTAATTTGGGTAGCTCAGGAAAACACGAGAATAACAGTTAACTTGCTAAACCATGTGAAAGTAAGTTGTAAGTTCGGACTTCTTTATAAAGTTTGTATTCAGACCACTTCAGGCTTCCTACACACATAGTTGAAAATCACAGTCAGAATAGCCCCTGGCCTTCCCAAAATCCTAGGGAGGACACTGAATACAAATTTTGCAAGCAAAATGAACATGTTCGGACTCCAAATCACTCCAAGATTAACACAAGACTTCACCGCATGTTCCGACTGCAAATCACTATGTCAATAACACAAGATTCCAACTCTCTCCTTTGGTTAATTTTCTTCAACAGCAACAACAACTTGTGAATTATTTTCTTGTTGCACACATGTTTTGCGATCCCAGAATCTTCTACTTTCCTCAGTTTAGAACATTGCATCACTTACTAATTTCAACACTGTTGTCAAATTAATCTAGAACCTTCGAGCAATATCAACTGTCACGTGGGTTTCTAGAAGTTACCTGCACTTGAACATTTGCACGAACAAGAGAACAAAATACTATAACAAAAATGTTTTACTATCTCAGCTTTTGACAGAACAACCCACATGTGACACAGAGGCATTGCAGAATATGTGTAGTTTTGTTATGTTTTCAAACCAGCCAAGTGAAATGTGCTGGCTTGGGTTGGGACACTTATTAAATAAATTATATTATTCAGCACACAAGTAGCTTTAAGTGTAGCCTTTGATACAGTAATTATCTGTTGATTGAGCTGGGCTGGTGTAGCTTTATGCTTATTATCTTGTTGTAATAATTACCGGTATTGATAGTTTTTATGTATTTAATTCTTATAGACTTCAAAAGGTACAAAGGATATTGGTGCAATTCAAAAAGCAGCAGATTTTGTGCAGGCGTTTATTCTAGGATTTGAAGTCGAGGTGAGTTTGATAGTTTTATTAATGTTTGCTTCTTAGCTCTTTACTGCACTTTTCACTGACACACAAACAATCAAGGTTAAAGCCATGATAACATTTGTATTTTGTATTTGTGTTTTGCCCTGCAGCCTCTCAACATAGGAAAGTTATTTCGAGCCCTTTTCACCCAGTATCCCCTCAGTTTTTGGTATTAGGGCATCCAAATCATGTTTAACCAAAAACCTTTCATCTTAAAGCATTTTTTCCCACTCCACAGGTAATAATGGTAAATTACGGCTTATAGCTACTTACCGTGTAACACTAAATTTTTGCGGGAGTTTAATTTTGCGGATTTGCGATTTTTTGTGTTTTCCGGAAACAAATTTTGCAAATGGGAGAAACTGGTTTTTCTTGCTGGGAATTAATTTTTGCAATTTTCAGGGAGTCGCCTTCTATTTAGAATTCTAACGTTGTCGTTTTTTTGAGTACAAACAATCGAATACGGGTGAACAGCATGTACTAAATCATTCGAATACCTTCAGACGATCCGTTTCCTTAAACATTTTAACTGTCAAGTACATGTACCAACTCAGGAGCTCCTGACCAACTGCAATTTCATCGTTTTATTTCTAACAATGACTGAATGTTTTGCTTCTAATTTTGTTTTGTTTCTGAACGAGAAAGACGGTTTAAGTACATGTAAATGGGCGCCAACATGATTTTACATTATGCGTAAAAGGCAATGTTTGTATATAATTTCGACTGTGAAGTAAATTTTTGCGGAGAAACTTTTTGCTGGAGATATTTTTTTCGCTGGAACTTTTTTTTTGCGGGTCGTGAAAAATCCGCAAAAATTTAGTGCCACACAGTAGTAGCAAATCATGTTGCGTGAGGAAGAAAACAAGCATTTTGTGTTTATTTGTTTTTATGCCAAAAAATAAGACAAATCACATCTCACAAAAATATCCTATACCCCTCAGTTTTGTGCCTCCCACAGCTTCCTGCCCCTTTTCTACCACCCATCCCCCCCCCTTGAGTTTCTCTCTGGTGGTTTGATGATGACTACTGCCATGCTAATTGTGAGAGTCTCATCTCAAGTCTGATGCTCAGCTGGTCATTTTGACAGTGGGCTCATGTCTTGTAGAGACTCTGTGACAGCAATGATGCACTCTGAAAACCACAGTTTTTATAATATTTGTAGTTTTCTAAGGACATTGACATGCGTAAAAAGCTATTATTTCCCATGAAAAATGACAACCCCAAGATTACAACACTTGCTGCTTGCGAAAGCATTCATGTGTCAAGTCAAGCATGTGCCTCTGATGTCGTGGAACAGAAGTCAAAGTGTCGATGCAACAGATTTAAAAAAAACAATTCTTTCACAGTATGCCTTTTGTGAAAGCAATGGTTCAAAAAGATGTTTACTTGAATTTTACTTTTATTTCTGCAGGATGCATTGGCTTTGGTTAGATTAGATGATTTATTTTTGGAGACTTTTGAAATTGCGGATGGTATGTCATTGTAACCTTTATCTTCACTTTTCTAACAAACTCCTAATTCCGTGCAAAAGTAGAGCTAAGACTGGACCAAGAAATGTGAAATTGAGGAGACAACTAGAATGCAACTGTTTAGTCTGTCTTGCAAATAATGAAACATTACTTTTGTAACATTGGATACTTTAGTGATAAATCAAATTTGGATTTTTTCAACAGTTAAGCCATTGAAGGGAGATCATCTGTCAAGAGCCATTGGTCGTATTGCTGGGAAAGGTGGCAGGACAAAATTTACAATTGAAAATGTATCAAAAACCAGAATCATCCTTGCCGACTCGTGAGTCACATATTAAGTTTTCAATAATAGTCCTTGCAGCACAGAATTAAAAAATATTCCTCTTTGTGAGACTGACAGACGTGAAACAGCCACCATACGTACAATCACCTTCCACAAGCAGTCACCCCTCATAAGTGGGCACCTGTCTTGGACAGACAACTCAATCACCTCCCACAAGCAGTCATCCCTCATAAGTGGACTCCTGTCATAGGAAGAAACCTTCCCCTGGCAGACACCTTCCATAAGCCATAGGCAAACACCTCCTACAGCCAGTCACCCCCCATAGGCAGACACTTCCATATTCAAACACCTCCTACAAGCAATCACGCCTCATAGCCAGACACTTCCATAGGCAGACACCTCCTACTAGCGATCACCCCTCACAGGACGACACTTTCATAGGCGGACACCTCATACAAGCAGTCACCCCTCATAGCCAGACACTTCCATAGGCAGACACCTCTTATGGCAGAAACCTCCTACAAACAGCCACCCCCGTGGCCAGACACTTCCGTAGGCAGACACCTCTTATGGCAGAAACCTCCTACAAACAGCCACCCCCGTGGCCAGACACTTCCATAGGCAGACACCTCTTATGGCAGAAACCTCCTACAAACAGCCAGCCCCGTGGCCAGACACTTCCATGGGCAGACATTTCCATAGGCAGACAGCCCTCATAGACAGACACCTCCCACAAGCCATCAACCCTCACAAGAAGACACCTCTGATAGGTAGACACCTCCATAGGCAGACAGGCAGACACCTCTCATAGGCAGGCACCTCCCACAAGCCATCAGTCCTCACACGTAGACACCTGTTATAGACAAATCCCTCATATAAACAGTCGCCCCTCTTAGGCCGACATTCTTAGCCACACACAAACACTTAATCTGGCCCCAATGTTGTTTAAGTGCAAAGGCAGAAATGTAATACTTGTTTTGCCTTGCTTGAATTCATCAGGAAAATCCATATTCTGGGATCTTTTCAGAACATCAAAATTGCCAGGACGGCAATTTGTAGTCTCATTTTAGGTAAGTTGTCGATGCACGGTTCATCATTACTTGAACTGAAGATTCTTATAATTTCTAATCTTTAATCCAGAATTATTTTTCGCTCTTTATAGGAAGTCCACCATCAAAGGTTTATGGAAACATGAGAGCAGTCGCAAGTAGAACAGCGGAGAGATTTTGAATACGGTAGAGATCAAGCAAATGTGGTGTGACATTGGCAATGGGATGTCTGTCGGCGTGGAAGACAAATGGTTGACAAATACGCAGAAACGATGATCGCACCCCATGGAGACCAACCTCAAAGGTTTATTTGTATAAATAACGGCTGTCACGTGGAAGTTGAAAAGAGGACAGAAGTGGAAAGTCAAAAATCCTCGATATTGTTAATCTTGCAAATGGGAGTATTGATATTATCGTTTTGAGGTTAAAGGATAAGTGACTGGAAGTTTGTGGAAGTTTAACAAGAACAACTGTTGAAAAAAATGTCGAATTTGGAATTTGCAATAAATTTGTACATAAAGAGTTATGATAAAGAGGCAGAGCAAGCTGATTGATGTAATAGACTGCAATAAATGCAACCTCAGTGACTTGAATTAATGTTTTAAAATTCATTGAAGCACCCTAGAGATAACAAACAGACCTGATTTTCTTTCCTTGCGGCAAGGGATCTTCATGGGCCTCCCCGTGTTTCTTTTCTCACTTAGTTAAAAGGGAGGAGGAGTGCTTCCTGCAATAACTTTGACCACTTAATATGTCGTTAGTGTGAAGCTAAGAGTCCAAATATTACTCTATTTTTATGAACTCGCGAATATTTCCTGAATAAACTATATCAAATTAAACTAAACCAGATCCAGGGGTCCTCCTGAAAATCATCTGTGATGATCCTGCCTTTAAAACCTGCATTATTATGACAGGGCTTAAGTCACAATATTGGGCGATTAGAACTAGTGAAAAACTTCCAGATTATGGTTTGATACGGTGTTGAGACCCAGGCACACGTTACAACATTGCGCGCAACGAAATAACAGCGTGCGTACTCGGGATTTTAAAATAAACAAATCGAACTTGTTTAACGAGAGTATCCGTGAACAGTCTTCGACTGATAATCCTGTGACTAGTTCGGAATTTGAAGAACCCTGCGAAAAACCCTCGCAGCGATGAAAGGAACCGACTGTAAACTCAACCCAGGGCCACGCTCCAAGAGACGAGGATACTCACCACTTCGCCATCCCTACCCCCCCCCCCCCTCCCCAACACTTCTGCTTGTTCATACGAGGTGCGTAAAGAAATTGCCCGCCATGTTGTGCGGTACACCTCAACAAAACACAGAATTGCCTGTGAGAGAAATTATACATCACTGAAACGGATTGCAAAAAATGAACGTTTTTACTGTCAGACTGACAAATGGCGGGGTCTACGGGGTTTTAACCCTTTCAGCCCTAACAGTGACGAAAATGAGATTTTTCTTCACATTATCAATACTTGTTCAAACATTCAAGTGATGAGAATAAAGAAAGTGTGGATAAGATGACTTGATCTTTAGACAAATTCTCCTTACTAGTTCCATAAGAAATGTATGGAGAAGACCTTATTATAGGAAATTAACGCTTGTGTTAATTAAGGTATTTGAAAGAAACGCGACTTAAAACAACGCAAACTGAAGGGAAACTTACTCCCCCATAAAGGAAATTAACGCGAAAGAGGGTGTAAAATTTCAAAATGAGGAAAATTAACGCGATAAAACACAAACACTTGTTTGTTCAACTGCAACAAATTTATTTCATGACTGAATTTAAAAATCAAGAACAAAACAGATCCACAGGTGTGTGAGGCAATTTCGTTACCAACAATGTGCGTTAAATTCTGCCTAAATGTAGGAAAGCTATTTGTTTTGTAGGTGTCAAGAATGTCTGGACTGGATCCAGAATTTGGGATTCAAATGATGGAAATTAAGGTCGCGGAAATTAACGCTCCACTTAATTAACAACACGGAAATGAACGCTCACAAAAATTTAATTTCATGGAGCGTTAATTTCCTGTAATAAGGTATGCATTTTTATATCAGGGCTTAAAAGGTTAAATGAGAACTTGGCCCTCGTGGCCCAGCCCTTCATCTTAATTATTCCTCACTTTTTTCAGTAGCGTAAGCGCGTAATAACTAAAGGAATTCGTTTATAAATACAATTAAATGCTTTTGTTCACTTTATACAAAATTGAAACGCAAAATGTTTATCACAAAATGTTTTAGAAATACACATCCAAATTGGTCTTTGATAATCACAGCCTCTCGGTCTTTATAAAATAATGTACAAACGCAATGCTTTAAAAAGAGTGAATACGAAACGTATACGTATAAAATTGTCACGCCAGCGTGAAGGCAAAAAATATACATACAATGTTTACAAAATAGAAAATCGAAGGAGAAAATCGAAAAAGATTCTTTTTTTTTAAGTCTACTTAACTTATAACACAGTCTTAACTGTTCTCGATAAAAGATAACTTTATAGCTAGCTGGAGTATGAGCTGTTTTTGTGTCAAACCTAAAAAGAGTAAATTTTAAACTTTGGTTTCTTTTTTCACGCATCTAAATTAACACTCGATAAAAATCTCAGCAGGCAGGTATCACCCTTTTCCATAACGCTAACTAATAATATCCTTAATCTACTTTGCTAAAACACCAATACAGCGATTATAGGGAACAGGATGGAAATAAAATAGTTGTAATACCAAAGACTTTGGTGCTTTGGCGTCATGGAGCGGGGCAAAGGACAATCCAAAACGACTGTTGGTCTTCTGTACTCATGCTTCTCTAACTTGACAAGACTCTGAGCCCTCAGAATGATACTGTTACGACAACTAACTGGTTAACGGACCGTCATATTACAGTAGAGTTCATAATGCATAACGTTCGCTCAGTGTCCTCTCTCTGGAAACGAGGCTGATAGGGATTGCCGGTTAAAGTAGCGTGTGATGTCACTGTGGGTACCCGTTTTACACCTGTTACAGCTTTCTAAACAGCTGCTCAACAAAAACAAGTGCATTGTTCCGTCGATTATATAATGGTTAGCGGAATTTTCGCTAAAACGGAACTGAAACAACCGCAATCGTAAATAAAAGTTGCGTAGGCTCAGGAAGGACAAGAATGCGGCATTTTTTATCTTCGTCTCAGTCTTGTCGAATTCAGCCGCTCTTTGGTGAAGTGAAACACATCTTTAATTGTGGGTCGCAACCTTGGCTCTGGCATTAAACACGAGACAATTAAATTCACAATATCTGGGCTATAAAAATCTGCGTCGGCTAGTCTCGGCGGAGGAACCCCATTAACAATATTATTTAAGGCTTCGAAGACATTGTTCCTCGGTCGCAGTGGAAATGCAGGTTCTAAATACGCTAATTCGTACGCAACGCAACCTAGCGACCAAGAATCATGCTTTGGTGAATATCTTTGCCCCCTAATCCTCTCCGGGGCAACATAGATTCCGTAGAAAGAATGTTCGGCATCTACGCATACGTTCATCTCTGTTTCGCTTGGTGTATAAATTAAAATATTGTGAAGTAAAACATCGCCCGTTTTGGTGAGTGATAATTTCTTGCTTTCAATCTCGGCGTGCACAATCTGTCGTCTCTGTAAATACAATAAGGCATCACAGACTTGATGAATAATTTTCCATAAAAGCCACTCGGACACTTTGACACCTGTTTTACGATAATCTTCAACCAACTCGTATAGGCTCTTTGGAAATGGTTCCAGAACAATTCCCACGGTTTCTTGTTCTTTAAACCACAGTAGAACCCGCATAATATTTTTATGATTTATCTCGGTCCATTTCTCTAAGAGGCGAGAAACGCTCACGGAATTGCGAGACTTGACGTTTACACACTTCAGCAAAACTTTAGAATCATCCAGCAAGCTCCGGCTGGGATACAAGCAGTGAACTTGCATGTCTCTGGACAAGTCAAGGCTCTCTTCCTCGAATTCGTGAAAGCTGAAACCCGAAGTTACAAAATCAATTAAATTTCGCGGCAAAGGTAAATCTTTACGCGCCCTCCGGAGTCTTTGCAATCCCGTACTCTTGATTATCACAGCTCTGCAAAGCTGTTGAAGGGTAGGCGTAGATTTCGGTTTCCAAATTTTCCTTTTCTTCCATTGCAGATCTGATTCAATTCTTGAACTCATGGAGAAATTGTCTGTTAACTTCCCTGGATGGACACCTGAAAATTATCGTTTTTAAATTGCCACTCTGGAATGGGCAGATTTTACTTGTAGTGTCAGCATGACAGAAGTGCCCGTTTTGAACATAATAACAAGTCATTTGCAGTTGATTCTCTCTGACAGAGCAAAAACCCGTGACCAAAATAGCACAAACAGCATTTAAATTCTATCGCGCAATAACTAAACAGGATTAGCATATGATGTCACTTCCTTTGCGGATGGGCTGACAAGTACAGACTTGCACCTTCGAGAAATTTTGTGATTGAAAGACTTTAAAAAGGTCTTATGAAAGTGGTCTAAAATTGTTTCCCTTTGAAATGATAAAGAAGAAGAAAAAAAAGAAATAATTGAGAACAGGAAACTTTTAATGAGTCGAGTTCAATACGGAAACGGGAACGGTCATGCTTCAAAGGAGGGCGTGACCATGTTTGGTCACGCAGGGACAGGAAATTGAAGCGCATGCTAGGAAATCCTTTAAATTCTTAGAAAAATTAAATTGTGATGAAAACATTTTGATTTACAGTTTGTAAACTCCTAACACCAAATGAATGGCAAAAATAATGTTCTCGACTTTAAGATCGCCGGAAACAATATATGATGAGAAGAGAAGGTTTACTTTAACGGAGAAATTTTTTGCCTGCTCTTGTTTTTCAAAAGCCAATAACAAGAATAATAAAATCTTAAAATCAAGGACATACGTGCTTGAATGGGTTTAAAATACAGCAAAAGGATGCGTAAATAATAAATATCACGCAAAACATAAGTATTTTGGAAGAAATGCGAGCAAATGCGAAAAAGGAGTGGGGCCCAGTCATTATCAATCGATATATGATCGGCCATCTTTGTCAGCTCGATGTGCGAACGGAAAGGTTCGTAAGAAGTCTCGTCGCACAGTAATGGCGACAAAAGAGGAATCAAAGATGGCGGAGGTTAACGGCGAAAGTTCGGTAAAGAAATTTATCTTTTACGATGCAGAAACCTAATCAATGCAATGCAGTTCCTCATTTATAACTGAGAATTGTTTCCCCTTTTAGATGGAGGTGGTAGAAGGCTGTAGAATGCCGGTAAAAATGAGTGGTTCTGACGAATGGCGTAAGTGACTTCTTCTCAAAGCGAAAGCGGGCGTTTACATCTAGGGTGAAAGCGTTGTTCCTTTTGTTTATCGGCGATCTTTTTCTTACAGCTTTGGCTGAGATACTGAGCAAGAAAGAACTTCCCAGTGGTGGGACGCAATATTATGTGCATTATATTGACTGTGAGTAGGAATATTTTGTAAAAATTGTTTAGTTTATCATTCTTCGCTAACAACCAATTTTTTGTTTTAAACAAATGAAATGATCTTTTCTTGACAAGAGCTCTATCATATCCCGTTTTTTGTGATTTGTTTTATATATTTTAATTATTTCTTGCTGGCTTCAGTTGCTATAAAGTTATTTTTTTTTGTTCAAAATTCTGTTTTGGGAAATTTTCAAGATGGCGGACCCTTAATTTTCATTCCCATGATGCATCACTTCCCAAAAACTTTTCAAAAAGAATGTTTATAATTTCTCTTAGATAGACATCAATGACATTATTTGTTCTTTTCAGAAAATTTTCAGTTTAGAGAAAATTTACATTCCTTACATTAACCCTTAAATTTGTCACAAAGATTGGATGTGTGTGAAGTGAATCAGTTATATTATTGAATTGCAATACAGTTAACTCTAGCCCCTTCATCAGAGCGCTCTGATGGAGGGCTAACACTTGAAACGTCAGCTTTCAATCTCTTTACGGTGGCCAATTCACCTTATCAACTCAGTTGATAAATCCAAAGTTTTGTGTTTCACTTCCCAACCAACACAGCACCACAGTTTCTTTAGAAACTAACCCTCTTGTTTCTCGTTATAATGGACACCATCAGGACCAAGAGTTTGTGTTCGTTATAGAAAGAGACTATAGTAGTAGAAGTTGTTTTCAGTAATTTCTTATTCTTTGGGACTTCAGCTGCTGTCCGTAATGCTGAGGTGTCCGTCTTAGCAAGGTGTCCACAGCGAGAGTTGACTGTAGATATCTGGTGAATTGACAAAGAAGTTAGTTAAAAGCAGTCAGGTTTAGCAAATACTTCCTTTTCTTTAGAAATCAATGTTTGAGATTGAAATGTTTCAGTGAGAAATATGACAAGTTCTCCTTTTATTGTCCATTTTGAAAGAACCTTATTTGAACTCAGAACTTGGGGTGCCCCTTGGAATAAATAATTAACAAAATCATACTTTTGAGCATCCTACTGTTAAACATCAAAGTGCATTCATTCACTAGTAACTTTCCAAAGGTAAAATAATTATATCAGTAAGGGTTTTTTAAAACAATTGACAATAAAAACTAACGGTAAAAATTCACGACGTTTCGACCGCTCTTCGGTCATTATCAAGCAAAATGTTGAGAATGTGAATTTGCATAGATATATAAAGTGACAAAGGGGCAAAAATGTGTAAGGAAAATGTATGAAGTAAAAATCTGTAAAAGCTAAAAGTATGTGTAAAAAGAATTTGTAAAACAATAAAAGCATGCAAAAAACTGCTATATAAAGACTAATTATTTAAAAACCTTCACACGAATTGAGTCAGGGTTCAAAATAGGAGCCGGCTACCGGCGACAGCCGGTACTTTGGCCACCCTTGCCGGCGATTTTTCATCCAAGAAAAAGAAAAAAAATGACCTCCCATCCCTTGATCGGTAAAATCAACGTCCCTGGAACGTCATAGTAAACGTTTCATATCAGAAAGTAATGCCGAGCCATGAAACACTTGCACACATACAACAACAAATTACGGAACGTAAGCAGTTGTGTCGATTCTTGTAAATCAAGTCTTCGTTCGTTCTATCTCTATTTGCTGGCACTCTTTTTTTTCCGGCGTGGTTTCATACGTCATCAACAACGCGACTTTTGAGGAAATAGGCCAGACACGGGGTAACAGTGCCGCAGCAATTCAGTTCTCTTTTAGTAACCGCCAAATTTTCATTCACGATTTCTTTGTTGCCAATGCGTCTTCGATGCTGTTCCACTTAGCACCTTGTCACTTTTTTCGTGTGCTTTCGAGTTCTCGTCCAATTTAATTTGCTGGAGACCAAAGGAAATATACCGTCGCGCTAAAAATCAGTGTCACTGTTGCGGCATTTATCATTTTCAAAGGCCTGATCTAATTTGCTAAACGCCAGCAAGCGACCCTGCCATTCCGCCGTCGATGAGATTTCCATGCTCAAGAGAAAAATCTAGCCGTCAGAAACGTCGATAGTTAAACTTCAGGCTCACACAGAAATGGGCACATGCGCAAGAGACTTGCCCTTTGTCGCAAAAGCAAGCATCACACCTGACGAGGAGTTTAAGACAGAAATAAACTCCATAAAGAGAGAGGTCGTGCGGAAATTCATAAGCGCACTGACTAAGTTTCATTATCGCCGCGTTGAGCGCAACAATGATAAGTTGCGAAGAGCTAAATCTGCTGGTTAATTGTAGGTCAAAGAGAGAGACTGATCGGGCTTAGCATAACGCCACATGCATGCTCAGTCAAACAGTAGTACAAATTTTCTACACTCTTCTACCACTCGAATGGAAAAGATACATCGATGACATATTCTCGCCGTGGAATGTTGATAAAAAGGAGATGGAAGAGTTTATTGTCGTAGCAAACAGTCGCCACCCGATCCAATTAAATTTACTGCTGAAATCTCAGACAAAGAAATAAACTTTCTGGATTCCATTCTTCTCAAAGGCGAAAGATGTAGGAACTTTCCAGTACACTCACTTCTTTTCCTGCCACCCACCAGGGGTTAGAAAAGGTTTTATCAAAGGTGAAGCCCTACGTCTTCTTAAAAACTCTTCAGCGAAATCTTTCGTTGAGAATATAACCCAATTCAAAACACGCCTGCGTGCGAGAGACTACCCGAACAGTCTAGTAGAAAGAATAACGTCTGAATTCAAATTCAGTGAAAGGAAGTCGGCACTTCAACAAAGAAAGACAGTGCGGAAAAAATTCTTCCTTTCGTAACAACGTACCACTCAGCTGTGCCTGATTTTAAGAACAACCTTATTAGCAAATGGCACGTAATTAAAATCAACCATTGCTAAGAGAAATATACAAACACATTAGCAGGAGCATATGAGCCGCGTCTGGCCTGTAAACATTTTATTCCATACTTGGGATAGGTGCTTGTTCATTCATGTTGACAGCCGGCTAAAAATCAACCGTGAGAAAAAAAAGCCGTCAAATTCAGGCTGAAAGCTCTGATTTTATTTTGAACCCTGTGAGTCGGTCTGTACATTGAGACTTGGTCTCAGTTCATGGATAGAAAACATTTCGTAAATGAGGCAGTCAAATTTGTCTTTACATTTCTTTAGAATTTTAAAATTCTTGTTAAGATCCTTAGGGGCCAGAGAATGTTCTGAGCAAAAATGCTTGCCAATAGACGACAACACGTTCTTGTGCTCCTCGACGCGTTGATGCAAGTGCCGGCACGTAAAACCAACATAACCTGCTGGATCGTGCGTTTCGACTTTCTTCTAACTGGGCCTACTTCTCTGAAGAATGCGATCATCTCAAGTTGTTGTTCTCCCGTCTTAAATACCCAGATAAGCAAATAAATTCCACCATTACACGCTTTATTGCCATCAAAGCCACTGAACAACCCGTTCCCTCACCAACGGAGAACAATAGTTCAGAGCCCGTTCGTGTTGTTCTACCGTTCAAAGACCAAGCCTCAGCTGATATTCTTCGCACCCAACTGAAAGACCTTAGCCAGAAAATTAACACCACCATCCAACCCCTTTTTCGTCAGCCACAAAATTGAGCGAGACCTGAAATTATGTGAAGTCAAGCCGCCGGTCGTAAACCAACAGTGCCTAAGGTTTACCTTTTTAAATGTGACCTGTGCGATGCAGGTTATGTTGGTTTTACTTGCCGGCACTTGCATCAACGCGTCGAGGAGCACAAGAACATGTCATCGTCTATTGGCAAGCATTTTCGCTCAGAACATTCTCTGGCCCCTAAGGATCTTAACAAGAATTTTAAAATTCTAAAGAAATGTAAAAACAAATTTGACTGCCTGGTTTACGAAATGTTTTTTATCCATGAACTGAGACCAAGTCTCAATGTACAGACCGACTCAATTCGTGCGAAGGTTTTTAAATAATATTATTAGTCTTTATATAGTAGTTTTTTTGCATGTTTTTATTGTTTTACAAATTCTTTTTACACATACTTTTAGCTACTTTTACATATTTTTACTTCATACATTTTCCTTACATATTTTTGCCCCTTTGTCACTTTATATATCTATGCAAATTCATATTCTCAACATTTCGCTTGATTATGACCGAAGAGCGGTCGAAACGTCATGAATTTTTACCGTTAGTTTTTATTGTCAAAATAATTATGGTACAGTCGAACCTCGATTATCCGGACATCGATTATCCGGACTTTTTGATTATCCGGACTTTTTCTCTGGTCCCGTTTTTTTCATGAATATTAATGACCTTAGATGTTAAAAACTTTAGGAGGTAAAAAAATTCAGAAAACGGACGAAACTGGACTGTTGTGGAAATGTTTACCGCAAAGAACTCTCGTCTCATGTGGCAAGAAATCCGCTCCTGGATTCAAAAAAGCCAAAGATCGTTTAACTGTTCTAGGTTGCACGAATGCTACAGGAACTCATAAACTAAAACCTGTTCTGATTGGGAAATCTGCGAAGCCAGACCCTGTTCAAGTTATGCAACTTCGCCGTATGATGGACTTCGCCATGCGATCTCGTTATAAGACTTTAAAGCAAACTAGTATGTTTCAGTTTTTTAGAAGCGATGAATAGGTTCTCATTTATAAACACTGAACGTGATAGACCTTCACACATGTATTTGCAGTCATTGAAGCAAAATTTTAGAATTAAAAATGTGTTATCTTTATTTCTTTTGTTTACATTGACTCATTAATATTCATATTTTCGATTATCCGGACTCTCGATTATCCGGACTATTTACCCTAGTCCCACCGAGTCCGGATAATCAAGGTTTGACTGTAATGATGATGATGATAATAATAATAATAATAATAATAATAATAATAATAATAATAATAATAAATATAGGCTACCAGCTCAGATACACAAAATAGCCTTTCTTAGGGGTTGTTTATACAGTAAAACCTGTATTTAATGGACCACATATTAAGCGGACACCCTTAATTAAGGGGACACCTGCTGAAGTCCTTAAATTTCTTTCCCATGGTTACATTAAAAGAAACCTGTATCCAGTGGACACCTCTGTTAAGTGAAAGCAGACACCAAAATCAAGCCAAAATTAAGCCATGTTATGAGAATCCTGCATTGAGCGGATACTTAAAGCGTTTTCAGAAAGTGTTTTTATGACATTATGGCATCGCTATCTGCTTTGAAGGGCGTGTTTTCCAGGTAGTTTAGTAATTCTATCTGGAACAGCCAGTTGCGTAAGGTTTGCAATAATTTAAAGCATTCACAGTATGCAGGCAAATAAAGGTGGGAATAAAAGAAGTCAATAATTAACTATTGTTTTCCAATTTATCAGAACCTGCATTAAAAGGACACCCTGTATAAGCAGACAAGAGGGCGGGTCCCAAGGGTGTCCGCTTAATGCAGGTTTCACTGTACGATACTCAAGTCCCATCAGTATCACATACCATTTTACAGCAGTGGGGGTCATTCAGAAACAAAATGATGAAAACTGAAAATAAATGATCAGTCACACTGCATTTTCATCTCACCTGCATGAGATGAATATAGATCTTGATCTGGTATAGCTGCTGGAATGAACTGGCACTTGAGTGAATATTTGTAGTTATGTGAGATTTTGAATTGGTATCATGTAAATGAATGCAGAGTCACAACATGTACAGGGAACTGGAATGAACCCATGATGATGTGAAAGGTGTGCGGTTATCATGTAAACACCCTGTTATGTTTGTTTTTAGTCAACAAGAGGCTGGATGAGTGGGTTAATGAAGAAAGGCTAGATCTTTCCAAGCTTCAGTTGCCAAAAAAAGAAGACACCAAGAAAACCAACAAGGGCAAAGGTGCTGGCTCCAGGCCGTGCTCACCTGACAGAGAGCTTGTGAATGGTGTAGGGTCTGGACGGCCAAAAGCCATTGTCGGCAGGAAGAGGAAAGCTAATGCTATGGATAAGTCTGGTGACGAGGTACAAGCCACATTGTGTTTAGTGAATTCCAGCCAGACCAAGGTATATATAATAATAATACTTTCTGTATATAGCGCTATTTCTATCGCTATCCAATGGCGCTTAACAAGTTGTTTAAAATTACACATCTATATAAAAACGTTACAATATGTATATAATAAAAGATAAAAGATCAATAAAGGAGTAAAACACTAAAAATGACTTAAAAAGAATAAAAAGACTAGCTAATTTACGTAGTATATTAGGTAATTCTAAAAGAAAACACTAAATTATAAAAATACTTAACTAAGAGCTTTCATAAAAAGATATGTCTTTAGCTTGTGCTTAGACTCTGATATATCTGCAAATTTGACATAAAACAAACATTTTCAAAGAATTTAAGCGTGAAAATCTGTTCCCCTCCTTCCTTCTGTTGTAAAGGACCCTTCTTGTAGCAAGCTCTCATTTTAGAACTAGGGTGGGAAGCAGGGTTTGGACTGAAAAGTTTTTAAATGGAGTGGTCCTGATCCCTTCAGGACCTCTGCTGAACATAGCAATGTAAGTTTCTTTGCTAGAACATGGGTGAATAGGATACACTGGATACCGGTCGATCACAAGTTGCTTGAAAAATACTAAAATTGCAGCTAGGAATCATGATAAAAATTGTAAAAATGGTTTGACTTTGGCTAAAAACTTTAATTTTAACATTTGTTTTTTAACGTTTTTTAACCAGCGTCAAACCATTTTTTACAATTTTTTTCACAAGTTGCTCACCAGTATGACTTGTACATCATGTTCCTCTCCAGTGTTATTGCATCATGTCAGGGCTTGCCAGTGAATTGTTTATTGGTAACCTTCACAACAAAGTTTTTAGTTAGTGTTTGACAACTTTTTGACTTGTTTTTGACAATTTTTTTTGTGTCAACTGGCTAGCTAAAATGATAGAACTGTAAGAGCCTGGCAGGGTTGTCAAGTTTCATGCTTGTGTTTTCTTCTCCTTTTATAATAATATTCTTGGATCTGATTTTTCTGTGCCACAAACAGAAGCCATTAAAAATGTTGTCCAAAAGATGTCAAAAACTTATCAAAAGCCAATCAAAAACTTTGTCCAAGTGGCAATGGCTCAGTGCTTTCTTCTCCTTTTATAATTCTTGGATCCGATTTTTCTGTGCCACAAACAGAAGCCATTAAAAATGTTGTCCAAAAGATGTCAAAAACTGGTCAAAGCCAATCAAAAACTTTGTCTAAGTGGCAATGGCTCAGTGCTTTCTTCTCCTTTTATAATTCTTGGATCTGATTTTTCTGTGCCACAAACAGAAGCCATTAAAAATGTTGTCCAAAAGATGTCAAAAACTTGTCAAAAGCCAATCAAAAACTTTGTCTAAGTGGCAACGGCTCAGTGCTTTCTTCTCGGGATCCGATTTTCTGTGCCACAAACAGAAGCCATTAAAAATGTTGTCCAAAAGATGTCAAAAACTTGTCAAAAGCCAATCAAAAACTTTGTCCAACTTTGGCAACAGCTCAGTGCATAGAGCTGTAATATAGGCTATAGTGTCTTAACCCTGTAAACCCTAACAGTGACGAAAATGAAATGTATGTACGATCACTGCTTGTTTAAGGTGGCTCCCTAGAGTTTCTACAAAAGTGACTATACGAACTGGCAAGACTTGCAAAAGAAGCCCTAGTTCCGTTGTCTTGCAATCTTTGTTCCTGAATTTTACCACTAAGTTTACCAACGTAATTAGCCTTATTTTCCAGTTTTTGCTTCTTAGGCGTAGGCCGTTGTCTTGGCAATGAAGCATCTAAAGAATGACAGATATTTGCCATTAATTCGCCATTTTCCTTAAATATTTTGAATTCCCTCGGTGAAATTTTTTTACACTTTCCTATTTTGTGAAAATGATTTTGACTAACATTTTGCGGGGGGAAAGATATGGGGTCGTTCAGACGGATTCACCGATATCACGTGATGTCTTATTTTTAACCATTAAACTGAATTGCTCTGACAGAATTTTTCCAAAACATAATATGTGAAAGGTAGCGTTAATATCTCAAAATGTGTAAAATTTAAAAAAATATTCATCAGAGGAAACAGGAGAAAATACACTGTTTACTTTGCTTTTTTTGGCTATGCTGACATCATAAAATATCAGGAAGAACCTACTATTTCATGTGAGCGCGCGCAGATTACAACAGTTCGCATCATCAGCACGCACGCGGTCATAAAACTATAGGGAGCCACCTTAAACATTCAAGTGATTAGAATAATGTAAACAATCACCAACTATATATAAGATGTCTTGATATTTAGACAAGTTCTCCTTACCAGTTCCATATAAATATATAGGGAACAGTAAGAAGAATATGAATTTTCATATCAGGGCTTAAAGGGTTCATCATCATTTTTTGGGTTCCTTCCTCATTTTACAGGGTTTTTTTCTTCTCAGATTGATTCTCAAGATAGCCCCAAAGAGGTACCTAGCACTCCACCCAAGACAGGCAGCATGCGGCAAACAGGCAGTATGGTTCATGATCGAAGTCATGATGACATTGTAACACGAATGAAAAACATCAAGATGGTTCAGCTGGGGAAATTCAGAATTAAGCCTTGGTATTTCTCACCCTACCCACAGGAACTGACTCTGGAACCTGTAGTTTACTTGTGTGAATTTTGTCTTAAGTACGTCAAGAGCTTCCACTGCCTTAAAAGACATAAGGTACTAAATGAATGAACGAATGAATAAACGAGTAAATGAATGATTGAATGAACAAATGAACGAAGGAACAAACTATTGTTGATGCACTATTATGTAATTTACAATTTGAACTCATCAAAAAAAATTAAGTTGTTTCTTAATTTTCACATGAATCTGCACATGGTATATCACTTTGAAAAGGAATAATTTGAGGTTAATTTCTGTACTCATGGCAGACACAAGAATCTAAATTTAACTAGAGGATCATTTGAGGTCTGAATTTGATACCAAGAACTCCAGAAAGTGGTTATTTTTTTATAAACCAGCCCACTTAATTGTTATGCAGATTTGCAGGCACTCTAATTAAGTGAGAAAGAATGTATTCTTAAGCTTTGTTTAGGAATGCAATACTTAAGCGGGGCAGTCAATTTGACTTAACAAACTACATTTTTGCTTTGTTTAATTTTACAGGAAAAATGCAAGCTGCGTCACCCACCAGGAAATGAAATTTACAGAAAAGGGACAGTTTCATTTTTTGAAATTGATGGTAGGAAAAATAAGGTGTGAACAATTGCTTTTATTTCTTCTTGATAAATAAGTTAGATGCCAACAAAGTAAAGAGAAAGTGCCCTGGACCTGGAACTACAAAATATAAAATTTGTAATCTGATGTACTTTGAATAGTTTGAAGCAGACCTTGAAGATTTTTTTAGTAGAATTTTAACAGTTGTCTGTTTTATGTTAGATGTATGCCCAGAACCTGTGCCTCTTAGCCAAGATGTTTCTAGATCACAAGACGCTGTATTACGACACTGATCCTTTTCTGTTTTATGTCATGACTGAATATGACTCAGTTGGATTTCACATTGTGGGATACTTCTCCAAGGTGAGACATTATTTTTTTCCTTTTCATTTATAATAATTAAGATTTATTCAGGTGTTTCACTTAACAGACACAATATTTTTTGCCAGAGGTCACAGGTTGAAATGCAGTCAAAATCAATATTATTTTTTATTTAGTGTGTTCACTTGATTGTTACAATCAATCAATCAATCAATCAATCAATGTGTTAATTTAAGTGTCAGTAAAAGTCTAGCTGAGGGTAGAACCCTCTGCTAAATGGAGACACTCAAAATAAAAATAATTTTAAAAATATACATCAATTATGTTTAACACCCTATCTATTATGGGAAACACCCCAGATCATTATATAGACGAAGAAAACTAAATTGGATAAATAATTGAATAAAATGATGCTCAGCAGTTATTTACAATAATTTTCGCCGACAAAGTTTGGAGGTCAAGTGTGACATAGGACACATTTCTGACATTTGAGTTCTATCTTGGACAAAAGATTGACTGAACAGATTGTCGGTATGTTTCTTAGGTTAGCTGAGATTTTAGCGAGTGTTTCTCATAGGTGAATAGACATCTTCTCAGGTACAAATTTCTCTTTATACAAATTCTCCTTACTGGTCTCCATATATTTTGTTGAGTACTAGTTGGGAGAACTTGTTTAAAAATGAAGACAATTCATCTTCAGTGATCAATTCCTAAATTCTCATGACTTGTGTGTGTTGTAATGCACTGATATGATGAGGAGAAATTTGATGCTGATCTTTATTGGGGCTTAAAGGGTTAAAATATCAGACAGACTCTACTGTTGTCTTTTTGTAGGCTATCCCTCACCTGGATGATCCTACTAGATAATGAAACTAAATGCGGGGCTGGGCCCTGATTGCTAACATCAAACGTTGAAATTAGTGTTATTGACTGGACTGAATGTCTGTTATTAGTACTTAGGCCTGGTTTTTACAGACTTTGCATGGGCTCAAATTATATGAAATGAAAATCTAACTATGTTATGTAGGCCTTCTAGTTTACATACAGGGTGTAGTTATTACACATCTGACATAAAATTGTATCACATAATACCTCAGGAAAAGGAATCCTCAGAAGATTACAATGTAGCGTGCATTCTAACTTTACCCCAATACCAGAGGAAGGGATATGGCAAACTTCTCATAGAATTTAGTGAGTATGAAACCTTTGTGTCTTATTTGTATTTATCATAAAAACAGATAAAATACAAGTCATATGACCACCATCTACGGTTATATAAGTACTAACAAACCAACTATGATTGTTGAGATCAATTTGGGTTTTAAAGTATCAAGCTTGAGTTGCCATTTTCCCCTTCTATTGAAAATTCCTGGGTCCTCCCCTGTAACTAAGCAACTTACTCCCTTGCCCTCCAAAACAAGAAATATACTTTAATTTCAGGAAAAGTTTGACATTGAAAACATGTGAGGTGTTCAAAAATGAATATTTATCCTCAAGTAAGTGGGGGAGCAGTGGTGTAGTGGTTAGCACATTGGACTTCAGATCTGAAGGTCGGTGGTTTGAGGCCCAGTCCCTGCCATTGTGTTGTTTCCTAAGAAGAGAAAAAATTTAAATCCGCATTGTGTCTCTCCACCCAGGTGTATAAAATGGGCTCCAGTGACATACTGCTGGGGGTAACACTGCGATGGACTAGCATCCCATCCAGCTTCATGCTACAGAAGCTGGGATAAGCTCTGGCCATGTGGGCCTCCCTGGCTTGTGTGTCACTTAACCTTCCTTAGTCCTTTGTGTTTTGTGTGGCCAAGGGTGTATGAACCTGCTAAGAGTGAACTAATAGTTTGATTATTGCTGTAGGTTATGAGCTTTCAAAGTTTGAAGGAAAGACAGGAACACCGGAGAAGCCTCTGTCGGATTTAGGACTACTGTCTTACCGCAGTTACTGGTCACAGACCATTCTGGAAATTCTTGTATCTCTTAAGGGTGGAGAAGATGGAAGTCCACCTGCAATCACCATCAAGTAAGGGAACCTTGACTTTTATGTGTGCACTTTTCAGGCTAGAAGCAGACATACCAAGTCCCACGCTCATGGCGTGAGACTCACACCTTTTTGCTTTATTTTTCTCTTGCTTTTTCTCTTTTTTTTTTCTTTTCTTTTCTTTTTCTTGCCATACGAGCCAAAAAGCTTGGCATCTATGTAGAAATGAATGTAGTCCTGAGAAAGACTGTTTGTGGTGTCATTGACTGACGTACATTGCGACAGCCTGAGCAGAAGTCATCATCAGAGTCAAGTGAATTGTGAATCATCAGTAGATGTTTAGTCTCTGCGTTATCCTGATTGGTTACAAACTCGCAATTGTTCATGATGTTATTGACTGTGAAGACTAAAACATGATTGGTGTGTTTCAATCTATCTTTTGTTAGTCAAATGTCCTTTGGTTTATTGCTAGTAAAATTAGTTGGTTTGTTTATTGTTTGTATGTCTTGTTGTTGTCGTCAATTAGTCATTTATAAGGTGCAGGTAGTTGTTGGTAATGGTTCAGTGGTGTTTATTCTAAGTTCGTAAACCAGCTTTCCAGAGTGATTTGCTTATAGTAGTCCATACTGTAGGTAACGCATTTAGCAGAGTCCCAGTCGATTCTATGGTTTGTTTGTAAATAGTTTTCAGCAATGTAACTGTTGACATCACCATTTCTAGTCGCTCATTTGTGTTCTGTCAATCATAAGGTCAAAGTCACAGCATTTGATCTTATAAACTGCTCCCTGTCTGTCGCTTGGTTTGTCTCTGTCCTTAATGTTAGTCAGTAGTTGTCGCAAAGTAGTGATAGGTTTGTGAACAACACGAATGTTGCAGGGTCGTAGGATCTGTGGGACAGTTTGAGAAGTTCTATACCTGCAGCGTTTTTTGACCAAATTTTTCCGTGGAGTTTTTGGTCGATCGACCAGCTCGACCGTCTATTTCATATCTGTCTGGAGTTTTGTCATGTTGTGCCGGTTGTGTTGCGTTGTGCTGTGTTGCGATTAGCTGTGTGTTGTGTCGTCCGGTTGTGTTGCATCGCGTTGCGTTGCGTTGTGTTGCAATCTGCTGTGTGTTGTGTGGACCGGTTGTGTTGTGTTGCGTTGCGTTGTGCTGTTGTCATGCATTGTATCTGTTTTGTTTTGATGTCGTTTTTAGTTCTCTTTCGTTGCGTTGTGTTTTCCCTGTTGTGTTGCGTTTTCTTTCTTGTCTTTTGTTGTTGCTTCGCCTTGCTTTGTGTTGTTCTTGCCTTGTGTTTGGGATGGTATTGCTTGCGTTGTTTTGCCTTTTTACCGGCTGTGTTGTCTTGTGTTGCGTTGCGTTGCGTTGCGTTGTGCTCTGTTGGTATTTTTTGTCGTCGTTGTGTTGCGTTGCGTTGCGTTTTGTTTTGTGATGTTGTGTGTCGTTGCGTTGTGTTCGGTTGTTGCGTTGCGTTCGGTTGTGTATTGTTTGTTGCGTTGCGTTGCGTTGCGTTGCGTTGCGGTGTTGTGTTGTGTTGTGTTGTTGACAAGTCATGTCTAATAACCCTTGTTATGTTTTAGTAACACCTCGACACAACCCGACAAACTATACCAACTCAACTAACCTCACTCACTGCCAGACAACATCTCGACAGCTCGACGCGACTCGACCAACGCAACAACCGGCTAATTTATCAAGTAGATCAACCCAACTTACCCAACTCACTGCCAGACAACATCTCGACAGCTCGACGCGACTCGACCAACGCAACAACCGGCTTATTTATCAAGTAGATCAACCCAACTTACCCAACTCACTGCCAGACAACATCTCGACAGCTCGACGCGACTCGACCAACGCAACAGCCAGCTTATTTATCAAGTAGATCAACCCAACTAACCTCACTCACTGCCAGACAACATCTCGACAGCTCGACGCGACTCGACCAACGCAACAACCGGCTTATTTATCAAGTAGATCAACCCAACTAACCTCATTCACTGCCAGACAACATCTCGACAGCTCGACGCGACTCGACCAACGCAACAACCGGCTTATTTATCAAGTAGATCAACCCAACTAACCTCACTCACTGCCACACAACATCTCGACAGCTCGACGCGACTCGACCAACTCAACAACCGGCTTATTTATGAAGTAGATCATCCCAAATGTGTCGCAAAATCGGATGTACTTCAAACCGTATAGCACAGAACGTACCGCGGTACGCTACTACTTTTGCCTTATACATACTTATCACCCAAACATGCAATGATTTCTGTAACTTTTCCCCGCTCAGTTACCATGGTAACATAACTTATAATAAAAGTGTTCGCTATAAATTGAATGAAACTTCTGAGAAAACGTGGGGAAGGTATCACTAACACCTTGCCAACGTATACTAATGTTTGGATAACCTGTGTACATTGAAACTATTACGCTACAAACATGAAATGTACTGAGGTATAGAAGAGGAAACTGGTCATTATACAAATCAAAACTACGCTCAATGAAGAAAAATTAAACTAGCCGTGGAATCTTGTGCCTTTCGTAACTTTAACAGGTGAAAATAAATAATAAATACAAGTAAAATTAATCGCCGGATTGTGCTCTCTTGTTCGCACGTTACGGTACGATGCTTAAAGTGAGAAAAAAACTATGAGACAAAAGGATGTAATGCTCGCCTAGTTTGCTAGGATGCCAGTGGAGAAACATAGGACATGTCGTTCAATATTTGTCGATGTAGTCGTTTGTACGCTCTGTACCGTGCGGGGTTACGGGGCTACCACGGTTACGCGGCTATAACTTGTCGCTCTTACTGTGTGGTGGTACGGCGCTACCACGCTACGCTGCCATTATTTCCTACGTCACTGCATAAGTCGATCGTTCCTTGTGGGGGCACGGGGCTACGACGGTACGCTGTTTTTCATTACTTAATTGATTGTAAATACTTTGTCATAAATTCTTAAAGTGGTTTTTAGAGATGTTCTGGAAAAAATCGCAATACTAAAGCTACTATAACCGTACGAGACAGATTACGTTCACGCAGTGCTGCTTTAGCGGCTATCAATGCCTGCAGTGAGCACAACGGAAAGATTGCACGAACACTGTTTTCATTGCGCTGCAGCAGTGACAAAAAATGACTGCATGAGTGCTGCAGAGGCGACATTGGGGGCTGCTGGAACGCTGCAAGAGAGCTACTGCAAAATAGCAACATGAAGCTTTATGGTAGATTAGCAGCGCATCACTATAACGTACAAAGAAACGTTGAGAAGATAAGACAAATACTGCACAAACGAACTAACGTACAGAGAAACGTTGAGAAGATAAGACAAATACTGCACAAACGAACTAACATACGGAGAAACGCTGAGAAGATAAGACAAATACTGTAGAAACAAACTAACGTATGGAGAAACGTCGAGAAGATAGGACAAATACTGTACAAATTAAACGAACTAACGTACGGAGAAACGCTGAGAAGATAAGACAAATACTGTACAAACGAACCAACCTACGGAGAAACGTGAAAAAGACAAGACTAATAGTTCTGTACAGACAAACTGAAGTACGGAGAAACGTTGAGAAGGTTAGACTAATACTGTACAAACGAACAGCTAACGAACTAACGCACCGAGAACGATTAATGTGACGTCAGTAATATCGTGTGAACGTACTACGATATGAAGAAACATGAGACGAAACTAATATACCATACGAACGGACTAACGTACGAACGGACTGAAGTACGGAGAAACGTTGAGAAGGTAAGACTAATACTGTACAAACGACCTAACAGTCATTTCCAGCAGTGCCCATCCCCCCCCCCCGGGCCGACCCCCGGGCATTAGCATTTTTTGAAAACAAACCGGCAAATGCCCCACGGCAGGGACAAACAAGCTGTTCAAATGCCCCTCGGTACAGGTAAAAAAATAAGTTGATTTCTTAGTTTTCGAGCTTGTCTCCATTCTAATCAAAGCTAAATCAGGCCAAACTAAGCCTGAAATAGGTCTTATTTCTGTGTATTGCTTCAATGATCATTAGTTTTGTGGATCTACCGTCTCATTTTGTCCTCTTTAGACAAAGTTAATCACCAATTTATCGTCCTTGCCCGATAAACTTATCACTGAAAGGAAGTGACAGTACTGTGACGTGAAAATCACAAGACTGTCAAATGCCCCGGGGTAGACTAATGCCCGGCCCCCGGGACGGACAATGAGGAAAAATGCTCCACTAATGCCTGGGGGGGATGGGCACCGGTGGAATTGACTGATGCATAACGCACCGAGAACAATTAATGTGACGACAGTAACATCGTGCGAACGTACTACGATATGGAGAAACATGAGACGAGACTAATATACCATACGAACGGACTAACGTACGACAACACTAGTAGTGTACGAACTAACGTTCAGAATTAGAGAAACTTTGAGAGAGTGCAGCTGTTAGGCAACGAAATTATCAGTAACTGGGAGAATTCCACGAGCTAAAACTGAAAATTCACGAGTATTTGGCTAGTTGACCACCGCCAAGTTCGAGAGCTGGTTGAATTTTTAAAATTTTTTATGTTGAAACCCAGTCTGTGGGTATACACGCAATTCTAACACTGCTTAGCTTCACAATGCATCACTGGGCGATTGTCAAAGCACACTTGCACATCCGTTTTCAATTCTATCGGAACAGTTTGTCTGAGCTATGTATATGTGGAGTGTATTGCAGCTAAACAAAACATGTCGAGCTGTATCAGTTGTCATTTGAATATGGTTCGAAGCAAATCGAATTGCTGAACGAGACCTTCAAGGGAAAAAGCTACGACGTTTTTCGTGTTCGGTCACGTCAGACCATATGACAAAATTGGTCGGAAAATTTCGAAATTTGGTGGGACAATGTCTGATCACCGACTGTTACTTCCAGCACTGCTGCAGGATGGTACATTAATCAGTATTCATACTTTTAAGTGGCCTACTGTTTTCATAAAGGACAGGTTTTTTTTTTTCAGAACCCGGTCTTTTGCTTAAAAAAAATTGAAGTACGCCGTTTCAGGACCATAATTTTTTTATGGCCCTGTCACTCTTTACCCGACCCGGTCATCCCCACAAATAATGAACCGTCCCTAACGTGCCCCAGACTCTGACGATCTGCTCGAGTTCGTGTTTATCAAACATCTACTGCTATGCTCGCTGTTTGTATTCACGGTCTAGGAAAAACAGTAAATATTTCGTCGTCTCTGTGAAAGCATTCTCAGTTGTGGGCGAATATATACCGACATGCAACGTTTGAGTTGAATTTGCATCTTCAGCAGAATAAATAAAAGCGATAAGAAAGATAAGCTGAGTCATCAGAGTTTAAACATTACGTCATCCAGTAACGCTATAGTCAAAACATTGTGTCACACAGTCACACTTTTTGTCACGCCGGTTGGTATAAATACGGGATCCCGCTAACATTTGTTAAACCTGGGGGGTGGGGTGGGTCAGAACGGCCGGTGAAAATGCCCATTGGGCTGTCTCTTTCGTTTCTGAAAAACCAAGTGCCTTCAATTCTTTCTTCGATGGAAGCTTCGCGCAAGCGATTTCGCTCCATGTGCAAGTTGTTTTGAAGAGCACACTTACTGATGCAACTGAGTATGTTTTTCAAAACTTTTACGAAAACTGTAAGGAATACGAAGAATCCCTCAATTTATTAAGCTTAAAAAGCTATTTTGGTGCAAATTTACAATAACACGTGTAATTTACTCCACCGTAGACTCGTAGAAGTGCTAGAGCATTTCCCAGAAAGTCCGCAGCTCGAACAGTCTTTGGAGATGGAAGATGGAAGATGTTTTCTTCGTTCTGAAAGCTCTAAATTCCATCGCTTAACTTGTCGAGTGTTTGTTAGAGCTTCTTCTTTCGTTTTTTTTAGTTTTAAGAGGTAATCCTTCGTTCCGAGAGTGAGCTATTGCCATTTTGAAAATTCACGCGTAAAGAACACGGCAGCCATTTTGAATGAAATGTGATCTTCTCGGAGAGTGACAAGAAGTCTTTCCTTCTAGCCTTCAAATATATGCGCAGTAGGTGAATTCTGATTGGTTGAACGTTCCTCAAAACAACTAGGACAAAAGGGGACTAAAGAAGCCTTTCTAGGGGAGGCTAGGGCCAAAGCTCATTCAAGCGAACAGCCAATAATCCGACGAGATTGACAAGCCTTGACAGTTAAATGACAGGACATGGAAACATTGCAAAACCAAATATGTGCACAGGTTGAAGCCCGAAAAAAAAAAACAAATAAATAAAGCTGTGCTCTGGAATGACCTTTCCAGCTCGGATTCACAGAACAGATCCCCAAATTTAGTTTCAGTGTAAAAAATAGTGCAGTATTCAAAAATTTCAGAAGTGGCCTTGTTACTTCAAAGAATAGCTTCTACAACAAATAACATTGTATTTTTAGTTAAATCATATACTCGAGATTAACAGCTGGAAAAAATGAGATATGTTGCCGTGTGCTGCTCACTAGTTTTTCTTTAAAAATAAAAAAAAATATGTTTTCGTCGGTTTTCAGTCGTTTCAGTGCATGTCGTTCAGCTTTAGTCAAGTTACTGTCAGGTAGAGAGGCTGATTGTATAGCAGAAGCTACCCTACTTCTGATGTTATCCTTGGTCGATTCTGATAGTTCCTCTGATCAAAATCCAGTATTTAGGGTACAGCGTCAAATGTTGTTCTGCCTTTGACATAAGCATACTGGTCGCCGTCTATAATCTTTGGTGACTTTTTTTCTGAGCGCAAGACAAGGGCTTTCGAGGCAATCTTCAGTACAGAGAAGCCGACTCCAAACGCGGCCGTTACCCCATCATTTAGCGGCCTCGTTTCGTTCGAAATAGAGAAGAGCTCCAAACGTGGCCGTTATCCCATGACTTACGGGCTCGTTTCACTCGGCATAGAGAAAAACTCCAGACGCGGCCGTTATCCCATGAAGTCTTGGGATAACGGCCGCGTTTGGCTCGGTATATATCACTATATACCGACCGAAACGAGGCCATTAAGTCAAGGGATAACGGCCGCGTTTGGCTCGGTATATATCACTATATACAGACCGAAATGAGGCCATTAAGTCAAGGGATAACGGCCGCGTTTGGCTCGGTATATATCACTATATGCCGACCAAAACGAGGCCGTTAAGTCATGGGATAACGGCCGCGTTTGGCTCGGTATATATCACTATATACCATGCGAAACAAGGCCGTTAAGTCAAGGGATAACGGCCGCGTTTGGCTCGGTATATATCACTATATACCGACCGAAACGAGGCCGTTAAGTCATGGGATAACGGCCGCGTTTGGCCCCGTATATATCACTTTATTATTCAACAAATTGTCACTATGCCCATATATGGTAAGGAAGCCCTCAATATCTGTCATCCTACATGACAGATATCCTGCGATATACGTAAATGACCATATTTGGAAGTGCACTGCAGATTTTCTTTCATTGCTTGTTTGGCGGCCATTTTGAAAAGCGAGGCAGTTTTAGCAGTGTTCTCCGTAAATTTTAACTCTCTGGAAGAAACTTTCCACGATTAAATGCTCTCAAAAAGTCAACAAGTATTTGCTTCAGCTCACAAAGATATCCAGAGGTTGACTTGGAATTTTCATAGTGAGAACTCAACCAAGAAAATGCTATTGCGAACGAAGCAGCACACTTGCCGGCACGGAAAGTTGTAAAGACTAAAGTTGAAAAGATTTTAATTCACAGAAAGAGGACATATTCTCGGTAAGGTAGCAATATTTTTTCCTTTGTCTTGTCATTTCCAAACATGAGTTTGTAAATAAGTCTTTTTAAGTGAACGGTAGTAAACTTCGATTTCTTGAAGTTCTGTTTTGATTTTATTAAGCTTATGTGTTGCTAGCTTTTAGCGTTTTTATCATAGAGCCGTAGTTTTTCTCGTTCTGAAAATGGTAGACGATGGGAATTTGTTGAATAATAAAACAATTATCCTGCTCAATCTTGCGGAATATCCCCTGATTTAGCCAACTCGGCCTACGGCCTCGTCGGCTAAGTATCAGGTGATATTCCGCGCGGTTTCGCAGGATAATTGTTAAGGTGTTTCGATACAGTTTTTTTGGGACCATACCTAACTTTTTGAATCGGCTCTTAGACAGTCTTCTCCTTGTCAGATCAACGCGAAATTTGCAATACTTGTTGGTTTTGGATTGAACTTTAGCGTGGTTTACATTTTGTAAAAATCGATATTTCCATGACAACGATAAACAAAAATCCTCGAAAACAGTAAAATTGAAAGTTTGCACGATCCAGATTTCGCTTCGAAAAGCAAATACCAGCATCTTAAACTGTAAAATAAAATAGTAAGTAAAAGACACATTTTAACAGTATTTACTAGCCATTTCATCAAAGCGTTGATTATTTTTCGGTGCATTTACTATTACTAGGCAAAAACTAAGGTTTAAAATGTTTTTGCGATTTACTTCAAAACAAACATACAGAATTTTTTTGTTCTTGTATATTTTGTTTGCCATACACCACGGTTTAAGACGCTGGTATTTGCTTTTCGAAGCGAAATCTGGATCGTGCTAAATTTCAATTTTACTGTTTTCGAGGATTTTTATTCATCGTTGTCATGGAAATATCGATTTTTACAAAATGTAAACCAAGCTAAAGTTCAACCCAAAACCAACAAGTATTGCAAATTTCACGTCGATCTGACAAGGAAAAGACTGTCTAAGAGCCGATTCAAAAAGTTAGGTATGGTCCCAAAAAAACTGTATCGAAACACCTTAAATATACCAAGCGAGACAAGGCCGTTAAGTAATGGGATAACGGCCGCGTTTGGCTCGGTATATATCACTACATACCGAGCGAAACAAGGCCGTGAAGTAATGGGATAACGGCCGCGTTTGGCTCGGTATAGATAATGATGTTGAAATACGGACGAAGATAACGGCCTCAAAATCGGTCGTATATCTGACAGACCAAGATTGTGGCCTCTTTCGTGATTATCAAAACACACGTTCGTTTGTACAATATTTGTCTTATCTTCTCGACGTTTCTCCGTACGTTAGTTCGTTTGTACAGTATTTGTCTTATCTTCTCAACGTTTCTCCGTACATTAGTTCGTTTGCACAGTATTTGTCTTATCTTCTCAACGTTTCTCCGTACATTAGTTCGTTTGTACAGTATTTATCTTATCTTCTCAACGTTTCTCTGTACGTTAGTTCGTTTGAACAGTATTTGTCTTCTCAGCGTTTCTCCGTAAGTTCGTTTGTTTGTACAGTATTTGTCTTATCTTCTCAACGTTTCTCTGTACGTTAGTTCGTTTGTACAGTATTTATCTTATCTTCTCAACGTTTCTCCGTACGTTAGTTCGTTTGTACAGTATTTGAGTTATTTTCTCAGCGTTTCTCCGTACGTTTGTTTTTACAGTATTTGTCTTATCTTCTCAACGCTTCTCCGTACGTTAGTTCGTTTACACAGTATTTATCTTATCTTCTCAACGTTTCTCCGTACGTTAGTTCGTTTGTACAGTATTTGTCTTATTTTCTCAGCGTTTCTCTGTACGTTTGTCCGTTTGTACAGTATTTGTCTTCAGTATTTGTCTTATCTTCTCAACGTTTCTCTGTGCGTTCTAGCGATACGCTGCTAATCTACCATAAAGCTTCATGTTGCTATTTTGCAGTAGCTCTCTTGCAGCATTCCAGCAGCTCCCAATGTCGCCTCTGCAGCACTCATGCAGTCATTTTTTGTCACTGCTGTAGGGCAATGAAAACAGCGTTCGTGCAATCTTTCCGTTGTGCTCACTGCAGGCATTGATAGCCGCTAAAGCAGCACTGCGTGAACGTAATCTGTTTCGTACGGGTATAGTAGCTTTAGTATTGCGATTTCATCCAGAACATCTGTAAAAACCACTTTAAGAATTTATGACAAAGTATTCACAATCAATTAAGTAATGAAGGAACAGCGTACCGTCGTAGCCCCGTACCCCCACAAGGAATGATCGACTTATGCAGAGTGACGTAGGAAATAGTAGTAACGTAGCGTGGTAGCGCCGTACCCCACACAGTAAGAGCGACAAGTTATAGCAGCGTACCGTGGTAGCCCCGTAACCCCGCACGGTACAGAGCGACTACATCGACAAATATTGAACGACATGTCCTATGTTTCTCCGCTAGCATCATAGCAAAGTAGGCGAGCATTACATCCTTCTTTTATCTTATAGTTGTTTCTCATTAGCATCGTACCGTATCGTGCGAACAAGAGAGTAGAATCCGGCGATTAATTTTACTTGCATTTATTATTTATTTTCACCTGTTAAAGTTACGAAAGGCACAAGATTTCACGGCTAGTTTAATTTTTCTTCATTGAGCATGTTTGTAACGTAATAGTTTTTGATTTTTACAATGACCAGTTTCCTCTTCTATACCTCAGTACATCTCCGTACACTGATCATGTTTGTATCGTAATAGTTTCACTGTGCACAGGTTATCCAAACGTTAGTATACATTGGCAAGGTGTTAGTGTTACCTTCCCCGCGTTTTCTCAGAAGTTTCATTCAATTTATAGGGAACACTTTTATTATAAGTTATGTTACCATGGTAACTGAGTGACGAAAAGCTATAGAAATCATTGCATGCTTGGGTGATAAGTATGTATAAGGCAAGAGTAGCAGCGTACCGCAGTACGGAAGTGCATCCGATTTTGCGACAGCTATAGATCATCCCAACTAACCTCACCCACTGCCAGACAACATCTCTACAGCTCGACGCGACTTGACCAACGCAACAACCCTCGATGATGTATAACTAGTGTATGTAGTTGATACACACTAATTATAACAGGGATCTCTTCTTCTATAACATTAACATAAAGGAGGCCAATTGATTTTCTTTAAGGGAGAACAAAACGTTGTCAGTTTTTCTGGGTCATTTTTTTTTTTTACGAATAAGTGAATTTTCAAACATTAGTCCCAGTTTTTCAGGGTCATTTTTTGCAATAAAGTAAGGACAAGTGAATTTTCACACATTAGTCTATTTTCTTCTAGCTTCTTATATCAAGCCCCGAAATTTCTCACATTGTTCTTTAAGAAGTTAGGCTTTTGTTAGCATATCGAAATGTTAAAGACATGATCTTTTAGCCAACTTCAGTTCCAACTTAAGGTACATGAAAAAAGGGTGGCGACTAAAGTTGTTCCCATTTTGGTGTACGAAAGTATGATATGTTTGTCTGCCAGTACAGGAAGTGCTTCCCAAATGCCAGGAAATTATTTTGAGGTTTTGAATAACAAAATACATGTGCATAGAAAAACGCAAGTGATAAACTGAAAAAAGCACGGCAAATACGCATAGAAAACGCTCCTGCGTTCAACAAAGTAAAGAAAACATCGGTGCTAATCAACAAGAGGCACTTGTGGCAGAAATGAAAATCTCACTTGTTAGAAAAATCGTTACTAGACCTTCTTAAAATACACAACTTCACTTAGGGTCGAAAATGCAATAACCAGATTGGCTAATTTGAACTAGCGAATAGAAATCCTTCATTTTCGATCCGCTCCACGAGTACTTAAACGGTTGCACACCTCATTTTCAACGAAATGAGAACAGCTTCCACTACCATTCCTCAAACCTTAACATAGTAGCAACTGAAGAGATTCACTGAAAGAATCGAAACTGCAGTCTTGCTTGAGACAAACCATGGAGGAAAAAAGCATCTTAAATCAAGACGGATCAATTTGCCTGTCCATATTGGCATACACAAACACGCGGTCGCACTTGCTAAGAACAGGAGGAAAGATATAAAGCTCCTAGATACGAAACTCTCAGTTTCAAGACGGCCTTACTCACACATGTTTGACTGAAGCAGAGTTCAGCCACCTACTACATGTTGCATAGCTAGAAAGAAGCTACAACTTCAGATTCATGACGAAAAGGGTCTATAGATCACACTCCGTGATGCGAAAAACAACATCCTGCAACATAATTATACAAATAAGCCGGGCCCAGCGTTGCAAACATCAGCAGGGAAATTAACTGATCGCGTTGAAGATAATATTTCAGATCCTTTATTGTCACAAATACAAAGATGAGAGGCTGAAAAACTCTATCAAGTTCCTAAACGAGCCAGATTCAACGTACCTAATATGCCGAAAGCGGCATAGAAACCACATTTAGTCGCTTAACAAACGATCAGAGGTCAAATTTAACTGAGAATAACAAACAGTGCGCTTGAGCCACAAGAATCCACCGGTTATTAGAAAATTGATCAGATATGACCTAGAGATCAAAGTTTTAAAAAAATGCGACGCCTAAGTTGTAACGGCTCAATTCAGTCACCACAGAAAAATCCTCCAAACTAAACCCACTACAAAAACACAAGAAGCAAAATTGGTCAAAAGACCGAGATAATTTAAAGCCGTACTCGTTAGGGCAAAGCTTTGAAGGTGAACGTTTTATCGATCTTGACCAACAGGAGTCGTGTTTGGCCTGTCAAGTTTTTGTAACATCAAGGGGAAGCGAGCTGGTTCATTACTGGGGAAGAGTAGGTGAGGGGGTTCATTACTGGGGAGGAGTAGGTGAGGGGGAGTTTTGTCAAAGATGGCGGATAGTCAGATCCAACAAACAGGGAGAGATTTATAATACAGTCGGCATTGCGAAAACTAAACAGAAAAATAAGGTGTTTGGATGTGGAGAACACACGATGGAAGTCGTGCTTAAAGTTGTGGCGTTGGTCGACCTCGTCGCGCTGGTGAAGCCGTTGTCTGTCGGTCGAGTTGTTCCATCCTGTGGTCGAACGAAGGTAAATGATAATAGAAAAAATGTCAAGCGGATACAGTAGCAAATCGCAACACAACACAACGCAACACAACAGGGAAAAGACAAGAACAATACACACAGCAAATCGCAACACAACACAACGCAACACAACAGGGAAAAGACAAGAACACAACATGAATCGCAACACAACACAACGCAACACAACTGGAAGAACACAACATGACAAAACTCAAGACAGATATGCAAAGGACCGTCGAGCTGGTCGATCGACCAAAAACTCCACGGAAAAATTTGGTCAAAAAACGCTGCACATTTGAGAAGTTCGTTTGATGTAAGGTGTGGTTGCAGTAGTAACAGGTGTTAAGTTAGTGTTTGTTAAGTTAGGTTCAGAGTTCCTGTAAGTGTTGTGTTCAAGTTTACACTGCAGAGTTGATAAATAAATTCTCAGATTCCCTAGTTGTATAATTGGTGCTGCATGGCACGACATTTCATGTACCCTTGATGCTCTAACCATTGAGATACAGCAAGATGTGGCAAGCTAGACCATTTTACTAGGCTTGTATAATTTCATTACACAAATCATGCATACAGCAGGGGCACCCAATGGTTCGTTTTGGGGAATATCTGTTCGGTGAGGCCTAAATCGCTTGAGATATTCTGATTTATTTCTTTGACGAAACATCACCTCAGACTTTCGTAGCAAGGGGACTGATTAGTTCCTATTGTTTTCAGAGGGACAAATGTGTCGTTTAGAGTATAAAGTAAGGTTTGCTAGCATTCTCCGAGAGCTGTCAGCAACTTGGAAATCCGGCGGATAGGAATCTCTTTCCTAAAATTTTCTGCGTCCTAAATTTTCAGCTAAAAACTTCGAACAGTTCAATCTGAGTTAGTTGAAACAAATATCCTTTAAAAAGTTCTGAAATAATCTAAGAAGTAGAAAATGGTAAAATGCTAAAAGAAATAGAAAATGCTAAAATTTTCTTGTTGGGTGCCCTTGATACAGCTAACATCAGTAAAGTCAGAAGTGTTTTGTGCAGTGATAAATAGAAAAGTGGTGAATTTACATCCCAGTTATGTGACCAGTTATTCCCAGTTTTTCAGCTTGTGAGCGGTAAATGTGGGACTGTAAAGACTCGTGATGCACTGCAGATCATTCACTGGGTTTCTTCTGTTTTGTTTTCTTTTTCTTGCCAGTGATATCTGTGAGATGACCAGTATAAGAAAGGAAGATGTTGTTTCAACTCTCCAACACCTTGGAATCATTCACTACTACAAAGGACAATACATATTAAATCTCTCAAAAGAAATTTTAGATGGCCACAGAAGAGGCATGACAAAAAGAAAGGTGCGCATTGACTCAACATGTCTGCACTGGACTCCTAAAGACTGGGCAAAGAGAGGCAAATGGTGACCAAAGGGACACACAGGTTCTTCAGTGCCTTCTGAAAACAGATGCTCTTTCATGGTGTGAACTAATGTTATGAATGTCTGCAGTACCTTATGTCTTTTTATCAAGGAACTGGCCAGTCAGGTAGCTTGCAGAATATGAGCTAATTTTTGTTATACCCACTGTGATGTATTTCGGCCAAGGCTAGTTTTCACTAGCAACGGAGTCGGAGTCAGAAGAGCACTTATGACCTAGTGAATGTCAAAAAACTCAAAAGTTGGAGTGGTAAGCAGAGTCATAACCTCGACCGAATATTTTCTTCTGACTCCGCTTATGATTCCGTCTCTTATGATCTAGTGAAAACCAGATTGCTGGAGTCAGAAGAAGAAGCGGAAGGATAAACCAGTCACAGTGCTCGTTCCCACGCATTGTGATTGGTTTAGTTCTTCTGCTTCTGCTTCTGCTTCCGACTCCAGCAACCTAGTTTTCACTAGATCGTAAGCGACAGATTCGTAAGCAGAATCAGAACGTTGTTTTGACTAGATCAAAACGCTCTGCACTTCTGATTACGACTCCGACTCCGACTCCCGCTAGTGAAAACCAGCCTTTATCTGCCATGTTTGAATCACATTGTTCTGTGTATGTGACTTCAGGTAGTTATGCTTCCTGGCTGGTAAGGTCAGACAGGCTGCCTTGAAATCTAGCTCATCCGATACTGCCGTCAAGCCCCAGCCTTGTCTTATACTTGTTCACTTGTTCATCTTTGTTATTGATGACCTCATCAGGGGAAAAATTTATTAGATTACTGCAGCTGGAACACATTGTGTGCCCACAAAAAACTGAGTTTTTTTCGGTGGAGGAAGAGGGGCCGGGGCAGCCTAAATGGGAAGGACTTTATAGGTGCTCAGAAATAGAATTTGAGGTTCTCGACACTTGTCATGGATAACCTTTGCTATGCTTGTAAGATGCTATCGCTTGTAGTGACTGAAAGTTAAAAAAGAAAAATGGCTTCCCAGAGAAGTACTTATTACTGGCAAGTTATTTTGTAAATAGTGTGAGGATTGTTTTCAGGATTTTGTTTTGCTTCAACATAGAGCTAAGAAAACATTCAAAAAATCATGTAATTATAAATCATTGAATTATTTATATTTCGTACGTATCAATTTTGGAGAATGAGCTTGTGCTTCTAAGTATTACGTCATCATCCTCATAATCTATTATGTGTGTGTTTATCTGGTAACCCATTGCAAATGTACTTCAAGCTTATTAGCTAAACAAATAATCATTGCACGTTTCTGGGAAACTCCCCACCTACCCCTTCCCTAACCCAACATTTTTTTCCTCATTATCACTTAGAGCAAAATGTTGGGTTTGGGGAGGGGTAGGTGGGGAGTTTCCCAGAAACGTGTAATGATCCAACAAATATTGTAAACCAATAGAGTGGTGTCACTTGATAGCCCTTTAAGCCCCAGCAGTGACAAACATCTAATTTCTCCATACAGTATCACTGTTAAACAAACATACAGATCATAAGAATAAGTGAAATGATCACCAAAGGAGAAAAGTCTTGATTTTTAATCTAATTCTCCCAGCTAGTGCCATACGAAATGTATGGAATAAAGTTAGGAGAACATTTGTGCTGATATTGGGGCTTAAAGGCCAGGTTAACCCGTCAAACAAAAATTGCTGTTGCTAAAAAGTCTAAAGTAAACAAAAGAAAACAGTGGAATTAGCCTTAATTGTCTAATTTCTATTTAATGTGTTCACTCCAACTGAAGAGCTAAGTCATGTTGAAATAAAGGTGATGGAGTATTTTTAGTCAGTTTGTTACATTTCTTAAGTGACCATACACTTTAGAACTGGCGTTGTTGTTGAGTGAAGAGCCAAGTTTTTCAATTATGATTCACCGGCTACGATTTGCAGTCATGATGTGACCGAGAATTCGCCATACGCTATAGAGCTGGCGTTATTGTTGTGTGAAGAGCCAAGTTTTTCAATCATAGTTCACCGGCTACGATTTGCGGTCATGATGTGACCGAGAATTCACTAAGCGCTGTACGGGAAAATGGAAATTGTTTTAAGGCACTTTTTCACTGGGCATTTTTTCTTCCAACCTTTTCGGCACTTGTTCATTCCTTTTCGCATTGGAATATAAGAAGGCGATCAATGCGCGCAAAGCCTCTTGGGAAAGAGGGAGAAAAGTGACAATTTTCTTCCGCCCTTCCCTTGATGCACCGCGAACTCATCAAATCCTACCCATAAACCCCAGTGCAGACAAGTGAAACGACTGGGTACGAGTCTGGTAGCGAACGTATTGCGAGTCAATCTGCGGACTATTTCCAGGGCAACTTGCAACGTAATTTTTCTCATGAATAAATCTTGTTGGCAGTTGTAGACAGAGGCGGATCCATGGGCGGGGTTGAGGAGGTTTCATCTCCCCCTTCTCCTTTGACCACTGATATTATTTGATTCACAAGGATAGAAAGGTTTATGACGCCGTGGCCAAACGGAGTCGCAAGTCAACGCAAGTCTGGAAATGCGGACTTGCTTGGACAGAGTTGCGATGGGTGTTAAACGCAAGTTGCAAAAGAGTCATTTCACTTCAGCGTTGCTCGCGCGCCTATACCGAGTCCTGCCCCGTTGACTTGCGTTGGGTGGCCAAACGGTGAAAAACTTGCGTTCACTTGCGTGCAAATTTGAGCTCGATCAAAGTGAACGCCAGTTATCGCAAGCCGTCGCAAGTACACGCAAGTAACCGCCAAACGGAGTCGCAAGTTATTGCAAGTTTTTGGCCAGGGCCGAATAAAACGACAAATAACGATTGTTGTCGCTTTTGCCCCTTCAAATCGTGGATTAAATCTGTTCTTTCAAAACTTAGTGGGAAAATTAACCACCGGAGTCCAGAACCCCCTAGCCCCCCACTCCCCCGGATTTTTGCCTTCCCCCCTAATACTGACAACACCCTCCCCTCCTTTCAGAATATCCTGGATCTTCCCAAAGAAGAGTCGTTTTGGGACGTTGCGAGATCATGCGCAGCATGTGCTATAGTTCTGCAACGTGTCACTGTATCATAATCCTGACAGCGCCTTCATTAGCAACCACCCAATTGATCACAGCACATACTACGGAATTCTGAATTTTAGAAATTTGACTCGTGACTCATTGATAGTTACCCTCGGCGGATAGAGACAAGCTCTATTTCTTACCAAGCATTTTTCAACGTCTCTGCCAACTGTTTTTGCCATATTTAATTATACAGGGAAATTCGCCAACTGTATACGGAGTTACAATCTTTGGTTTATCGCACGGAGACTATTTAAGCCTTATCTGAATTTTGCTGCCACTCGTTATTTTCTGAAACTTTTAAAATCAAATTGTAGGTATCGGAATATTAAAGAGGCTTGTCGTGTTGTTTTGTCTCTTGTGTGAAGGGTGAGTTACAGGCAGATGCCCTGTTTTCGCAACGTTTTAGCCCCTTTTCTTAATTGTCTCCGTGAGATTTCATTTAATACAAAAACACATCACTAAGATCAAGTGCGAGCTCCCATAAATCTGTGAGAATTTTTTCGTGATTTTTAAAATGAACGTGAAGAAAAAAAGGGGTAGGGGAATTGATGAGTCTTAAGAAAATTGTAAATCAGGGTTAAGAATTAAAGGTCAGTTAAAATTAAAATTTAAAGGTAATAATTAATAGATGGACAACAGAACAGACAACAAGCGAGCCCAAGTGCTCCTGCGTGGGGTTGGCCTGTCTGAGGGTGTGTATAAAAATTTTATCCCTCTTTTATTTCCTTCTCAAATCATACCCTCCTTCCTAAAAAATTGACTGTTATCCACGCAGGCGCAAATTCAATCTGGAGCGCGTGCTTCCCTTAAGCAAGCTACGAAACGAATCTGATTGGCTGTTATTTTGCGCGTGCGAATTTTCGTTCGTTTGTTATGCCACAAAGGAAAGTTTTTAAACAAAAAACCGACAGTCACTCGCTTTAGACGTGTTTTTGCAAAGAGAGAAAAGTGCGCTGAAGAAATCAAGATGGGAAGCGCTTTGAGTTCTTTTAAAGAACAAAGAAAAGAGAAAAAGGAACTTAAAAGGTACCTTGATCACCTACTTCTTGTTTAAATAGAATTTACATTGGACAAAAAGGTTGAAAGATGAATAAAATAGACTTTAGTTAGTGTTTTAGCAAAAGATATCTTTGTTTATAACAATGACTTTAGAAGTATGGTAGATTCTCTTGAATGCGTACTCGTTGAAAAACAAATTCTTAATTTATCAACCATGCTACTAGCATAGAATAAAAACTAGCTTTCACTGAGTTGTTTTAGGGCACTTGCACTATTTTTCAAGTCTTTCTGTTCCAAGAGAGATGGTTTTCACTTGTCATGAAAAGACCAGTCCTTCTCTCAATGGTTGTTAAGCGAGGAACCAAACAAACCGGCTCTTATCCAAACGTGAACTAGAGTCTAAGAAAATTGCTGAGAATTCAATCTTTTACTCATTCTGCAAGCAAGCTCACTTGGTTGCGTTTGAGTCTGCTTGCAAGGCCTTGAACAACCGACTTTTGTCAAGGCAGCAAAATAGGTTTTAAACGCAAAAGGGCGGATGGATTAGATTTGTAAACAGGAAACTAAAGCGATCCTCTCCCAGTCTTGGACATATGATAGAACTTAATTACATTTTGCTATTTTAATCTTTAGGGACGCGCTATATTTTGAAACATGCGTATTTAGGAAAATCAAAGGAAAACACGAATCAACCAACCAACCAATCAATCAATCAATCAATCAATCAATCAATCAATCAATCAATCAATCAATCAATCAACCAATTCAAGTTAATTCTTTTAGTCGTGTATTAAAATATAACACGCATATACTGTAACAGCATTCAGCAAGGGCTACTCGATGTTACTACTCGACCAAAAAAAACATCGATACAGTTAAAGTAATTTAACATTTCGGAAGACGGATTTTTGCAACAGGATTGATGTAACTTGTCATGTGGTTTGCGTTAAAAATGAACAACGCACGCGCAAATTCAAACTGTAGCACGCGCGCTTCCATCACGTAAGCTTCCAAACGAATCTGATTGGCTGATTTTTGCGCGCGCGTTTTTCTTGCTTTGTTATGTCACAAAGGAAAGTTTTCAGTCGCAAAACAAAAGTTTCACGTGTCAGAAGTGTTTTTGCAAAAAGAGAAAAATTTGCTAAATAACTCGAGATGGGAAGCGCTTTAAGTTCTTTTAAAGAACAAAGAAAGGAGAAAAAGGAACTTAAAAGGTATCTTGATCACTTGTTTCTTGTTACAGGCCTTATTTTTTGCGTAAAAATATAATTTACGTTGGACGGAAAAGTTCTGTTCACCCGGCACCTTCAGCTGTGTAATAAAAGCTATCTTTTGAGAAACACGGCAGATTCAGTTAAATGTGTTCTCGCTGAAAACAAATCATTTATCTAATACAACCGTGTTACTGGCATAGAACAAGAATGAGGTTTTATATCGTGGATAAAAGTTGTTTGAAATGGTCGCTCGATTGATCGTTTGGTTTACGTTTTAGTCATTTTGATGAGGATCACTATTTAGTCTCGATTTAGTCAATTTGAAGTGGATTGCAATCCACGCAAAGTGACTAAATAGTGAGACAAACGATTAACTATGCTATCAATTAAGCAGTTTGGTTGTCTTAAAGCACTTACCGAATTTTTCAAGTCTGTTTGTTCACCTTCGTTTAACCGCTAATTCTCAAGGGTATTCAGTTACTTTTCTTCTCTTTCGTGTCCTGAAGGGGCCCACAAATTTCCGTAACTTCTCATGCGCCCCTGGCGACTCACGTGAACTCTACTCAAAATTCCGCCTGTTCCATGTTTTTAGGTAGGGAGAGCAAAAACTAGAAAGGGAACGCGGAAATAAGACGTGTCTGAGTGAATGCGCTCGTTCACTCATGCGCTTTTTCTACTTTTGCGGAGCCTGGAGACAAGCGAGACAAGTGTATGAACTTTCAGTGATTCCGAAATTTGACTCCAGGTCCCGCGCGTGTCTCATTTTCGAGGTCCCTTTCTTATTTTTCGCCGTCCTCCTATAGGTTACCAAAGCACGCATGTGCAATACTTCTAACTTTGTTTTAGTCTGTGCGTTGACGCCTGATCAGTCAGGAAAACAAATACCGACAAATGCATGTAGACGGGGAGGGGTAGCCTAGTACGCAGGCGTTCTCTTTTCGACTTGGCGCAAAAATCGCGACATCACCGAATGGCATACCGGCCGAGTCATTTGGTCACGCCAAGACATTTCGCGTCGAGTCCAGTGAACGGAACGAGAACGTCTTAGTGCTAGGCTTGTAGGGAGTAGGGAGGGGTGGGGAGTGGAAAGAGAAAGAGGGAGGAACATTGTAGCCTGTGTACAGCCACCCGCCCTCGGGACAAGTAGCAACCTTACTAAAACAAACTGTTTTTGTGTTCTTATCGTCAACAGGAAGCGAAAGCTTCGTAGTTCCTTGTCTGCGTCCGAAAGGGCGGAACTAATAAAAATGAAAGCTCAAATGGAGCAAGAAATCCAAGCTCTGAGGGAACAAATATACCTCGAAGAAAGAGCACTGATTGCCAGAAGTAGCAAACCCCAGCATCTGGCCAAGACTGTCTGGTAAGAGAACATTTATGTTTAAAAAATATAAAAAAGTACTCAATGCATTGCTTGAAACTATTAAAATCTTCTGACAGATCAAGATAATATCGTCATCAAACTTAGCTCATAACTTTCTGACGCTCAATGAGAATTTTACAAGGGATTCAAAGTGTTGAATGGTCTTAAAACTTTTAGATAACTAATGCATTTCCGAGCGATCTAGACAAATAATAAACTGTGTCACGGTGTGAACTCACAAGCGCGGAGACCCACTCTATCAGGCCGCCCAAGGCTAATTCGTGCAGGATGTGGGGTAACGCTCAGAGTTGGAAACCTCGAAGAGAAACATCTCCACCTTGAGAGATAAGAGTGTGTGTGTGTGGGGGGGGGGGGGGGGCAGTGGTCGGAGGTCGGAGATTCGGAGATAGGTTTAGAGGGAAGGAGGGAAGGGGCTGGAAGAGAGGGGGAGGGATGAACCCGAGAAAACGATAGAAAAGGGGGTAGGAATAGAGGGGAGGGAAAGCGGCATTCTTACGTGTCGGGAAGCTGACGAAATGGCAAAAAGAATGTCAACATTGTAAAATGTCTTGGAATTGCCAAAAAAGTAAAAAGGGCGGGAAACCCCAAGGAAAGGGCGGAAATCAGAAGCAACGGTTACGGGAAAGGGAATAAAAGGTTGAGATCCCTTTACCCCCTTACACCCCCACCCCACCCATAAAATTATCCTCTGAATTTTTTTCTGACATTCTCCCCCTCTTTCATCTCCAGGTCTCTTCAAACGGAAGAACCGACAGCAAAACAACAATTAGAGGCATCAGACCTCCAACATGGCCAGTTTAAACTGTTTGAACAACAGAGTCTAATGCGTGAAGCTTGTCATTTCGCGCAGTTTCAACGAGAGCATCCGCTTGAAAAGTGGACTGTGGGCTCGCTTCCTAACTTGTTTTGAGAAATGTATGCCGAGGTACTGCGAATTGTGAAATGTGTGTAATGAACTTGCAAATATCAACGAACTGTCTACAGCTGCAAAACATTTGTAAAACACTCGTATTATAAACGAAATCTCTCTGGAAAAGTGTGAAATAATCAATGTCTTCTTTCAGTCAAGGAACTGGGAAATGTAAAATGTGTGTAAAATACTGCCATGTAAATTATCAACGAACTGTCTCTTGGGAACTGTGAAACATTTTCTACTGTGGAAAAAATCTCTCTGAAATGACTGCTCTTTGAAGAAGTGATCTAAATATCACCTGTCTTGTAATAGATATAAGATTGTCTGCAAAAGGCTTTGTAAATGATTCACGGTGTAAAAAATTTATTGAAAGTAGGATTAAAACAGAAGTAGGGTCATTTGCTTCTGGTGGAGAATCCAGAATATTGTAAGTAGGAAGATGTAATTAAATGATTTATTTTGTATCTGTGGGCTACTACTTGTGTCACTATAGTCAACTCACTGCTAATGGGGGCTTAGCCCGTTAACAGGTTGCTCAGGAAGTTAGAACTTGGTCAAACGTCAAACTTTACATGTGCCGAACATAATACAAATTAGCAAAAGCAATATAGCTTTTGTTCATTTTCATTAGGTTTGGCACATGTAAAGTTTGACGTTTGACCTTGGCCGTGGAGTGCCAAAAAAGAGAGGAGAGTGGGGTGCCAGGTTCCCTTCCCTAGTCCCCTCTCCTCGCTAAGGCACCTGGGCCCCGTTTCTCGAAACTCCCTATGACCTACCGAGCCCGAAAACTATTTTATGTGCACAATATTCTCCAATAGTTATACCATTTTCATTGATTTTGAAAGCTTAATTTTGATCTTTATAATTTCATGAAGTATATCACTTTGTTTGTGCCAATAATTACCATTAGTTGATAAATAAATGAGCCCGAAAAAATACTTACCGGGCCAAGGAAGTTATCGGGAGTTTCGAGAAACAGGCCCCTGTTCACAGGAAAAGAAGTTCAACGGGCAGCCCAACATCTTAATTATTGCATTTAATAGAACGACACACAGTTCAGTTTGGGAAGTAATATCGAGGGCTGTCAAATTGGATAAGCCCGTAATGGGAATGGGATCTTAGGCTAGCAATATAATTAGGTCGTCAATGAAGGGAGATCCCTTGTTTTATGAGTCAATGAGTCATGAATCAATGAGTCAAATTTCCAAATATTCAAAATTTGGTAATGAATATAACGAAGAGCTAGGAAATATCGTTGCAGGGTATGGTTTCTTTTGCATTTTCAACTAGATGATGGTGAAAGCGCCTATTAATTTGCTCGAAACGCCAACATGTCTTTATCTACTAAAATTAAAAAAGCTCCAAATTAGCATCGTCAGTTAATGACAAGTCGGAAAAGATTTTAATGCCCTTGAGTTTTATGGGGAGGAAATATGTTTATTCAATTCAGTTAGATTTTTGATAAATTTAAGTGTAACACCCCTCAAACAAACTCAGTTTGTAACGGAAATAAAGCCTGGTTCTCATATGCCGCCGAACTACCTGCGACTTAGCCGCTGGTACTGCCTGGGATACTGTTCCGTTCTGAGAACATACGCCGCCGGCAACAACAACCATTACAAGCCTTTACGCAGGCAAGCCTGCGTAGTTGACTTGAGTTCAACTTCGCGGGCTCGTCGGCGGTAAAGGCCTGCGATGGTTGTTGTTGCCGGCGGCGTATGTTCTCATATGTAGGAACAGTACAGCACTGACAGTATCCCAGGCAGTACCGGCGGCTATGTCGCAGGTCGGTTCGGCAGCATATGAGAACCAGGCTTAACAAAGGTGTTTAGTAAAGTAAATACGGTCCCCGGTGGTGAATCTAGGCTGGGGCAATACGGTTACCAGGGGAGGGGGGTAAGGTGGAATTCTGTCATACAGGCCTAAAAAGAAGGCATTGTGTGGATACGACTTTCTTACATTGTGACCTAACAAAATCATTACTTTGCACTCTCATGTCTTAGAATTGCATCCTGTTAGCGTTGTTTGATTACAACATAAAGCCAAATCCCTGAGGGCAACATACGAACGTAGGCAGAGAGCACATGCCATGACAAACTTGCATATTCAGAACGTGCACATATACTTACCCATTACAATTTTTCTTTGCCAATTTTTCGAATATGGTGCTGGGTTTTTAATCAGCCCGTGTGGAGATCCTACTGTTAAAGTTTTGCGACAAGCATCACTCAGGCCTTGCTCATGAAAAAGTACCTTTTTATGGCAACTAGGATTCTTTCTTTTCTTAGTTTTATTTTTAGTCACACAAAATAAGCACTGATCCTGAAAAAGTAGCTGATTGCATTTTATTGTCTTTAAGCAGGTGCTTCTGCTAGCCTCTAGTTCAAGACTTAAAGGTCACAAGAGCTTGTGACTGTTTCCTAGCAAGCACATAGCCCAAACTTGATATAATATTTAAAGGGACTGTGTCACGGATTTTGGCCAAATTTAGGCATAGGAAATGGTCATCAAATTCGGTGAAATATTGAAAATAACCGCTTAAAACTGTAAAGAAACATGTCAATAACACAGCAAATACAAAAGGAGGTACAGATGGCCAAAAGTGACGAAGATTGAAGCAGATTGCGATATGCGTTTTTGAAATACTGTTGGGCTGAACAGTTTTCAAAGTTAATCTTGTTTGCTTGTATTTTTAAATTATAACGCCCGGGAGACACATTTGGTTGTAATGAAGCTGTGGTTTTGTCATTTAGATCCATAGAAGTAATTTCTGTGCAAACATTATGTTTCATGCCGAGTTTTTGGCAAAACGTAATAAAATAAATTTAACTCAGCCGTGACACAGTCCCTTTAACTTACGCTACTTTTACTACCGGATTTTAAATTTTAGAAAGTTGATTCATTGACTCATGACTCATTGACTCATTGATCATTGATACTTTACTCTCATATCGTCCAAACCAAAGCAAGTCATTACTCGCGTCATGTTTTCCTCATAATGTCACATTTTGTCCATCAGAAAGATTCTATCAAGAGAAAGGTTCCTCCTAATTTTGCATAGAGAGTGATACATTATTATCCAGCTGTATTAGTTATTGTACAGAAAGAGCGCGAAACGATTACAAATACCCCACGATATGTACAGTTGGTTATTGTACAGTACCGTGCGCGCGCTCATCCTGTTACACTTGTAGTTTTCTTGCAAGTTACTGAAAAAGGTTGGAAAAGGTTAAGTTGGGTAATAAATCTCTTTTTAGATGTTTCGGTGTGAAGTATCGCCGTATATTTTTACTCGTTGTTTGTAGTTGTTTGTAAATACAGCACAACTCGTAAAAGTATACGGCGATAATTCACACCGAAATATATTATAAGATATATTTATCGTCAGGGTGAGTGTAATCCTGAAAAAGACTGTTGTCGACAGTGACTGGCAGTTCAACAAGTTCTGCGGAAGTCGCAACAGAGTCAAAGAGATGATGTCTTCTGCGTACAGGTTGTAACCGGTTAGTCACTGTAAAGGTCTGCCCATAATGCTTTGCGACCAACTGTTACCACCGATCGTTGCTCGCGTGATCTCACATTATGTGAAATGCCAAGCTTGTGTATCAGCGCTGTGTCGAAGTTAAACAAGAAAATACTATGTTCTAGTCTTCCGTGCCTTGTAATAAGTCCCAACGCTCCTGTCAAACCTACCTCACCCGGACGATCATTCATAGCCTACTTGTGAAATAACAGCTTTTGACAGCTGGCTTTTCACCAGATACGAAGGTTCAGAAATGATAAACAAAATAAAATTAAACCTGTAAACATGATGTAACTGCACCCCTGAACAAGCCTAATTTTTTTTACGCCCACTTTAGGATGGCGATATTTGAATTCCTTCATTTAATATCTTGATCAACCTATTACGTTTTTAAGTTCACAAAGCGTCAAACATTTAAAGTTAAGCACTGTTTTATTGTTTTGGCTTCAACAATAGGTCACAATTTATGTTTAGAAGAATATTTGGTCCGACTGTGTTCGCATGAATGCAAGTCCCGGGGAGTACTCCTCGAAATTCTTGGTGGGGGTGTGCCGCCCGGTTCTCTAAATCCTGACCCCATTTCCCTGCTCTTTTTCAGACAAAAACATGCTATTTTCCCCACCCATTTTCAGACCTGGCTTCTTAAGCTTGGCATCAGTGCCGAAGTCAATGGAAGTGAACGCCAACAAAAGAATTGGTAAAATTCAGCTCGAATGATATATTTTGGTTACTTCTCTTTCTCTCTGATTCATGTTGGAGTTTACACAATCTTGTGGTTCGGCCATTGAAAACCATACCCGAGTTCAGCAGCCATGTGCAGCAGTATGTACAAAATCTATACCCGTTTTCAGACCAAAACAGCTCAAAAAGCATTACCCTTTGGTGTGGCACATACCTAGATAGCTTTTATAGGGGAGTACTCTACCCACCCCCCCCCCCTCCTCCCACCCCCTAGCCCCCGGAAAAGGCCTGTTCGGAAAAAGTATCATTACGGTAGTGTGAATTCGATCTGAGAATTGTTTTGAATCCAACAAAGTTTTGAAATGTTTAAACAGTTTTTTTTCTTTTATTCCTGCTAAAAACGTTTATGGGCCGCCATCTTGAAGTGGGCGTAAAAAATTAGCCCTCAACTGTCCCTTCAAGTCACCTTCCGGTGTGTGCAGAACGCAGCGTTTCGCTCCAACGGAGGTGCGCGCTCCACATGGCTGCTCGGTTACCAAGCTTCAAGCTTCAACATCGCGTGGTTGCTCACAACGGAAAAATTCCAACATGGCGGTCGCCGATGTTGTGATCAAGCAAGAAGCTGTAGATGCAGTTGATTTGGAAGAAAGGGTTGTACAGCTTTGTAAAGAGAATCCAAAAGGAATAACAGACCAGCTGATATCACAGGATATGCCAAATATTCCACCGCAACAAAGAGTTACCGCTATTAACAGACTTCTTTCAATGGTGGGTAAAAGCGGTAAAAGTCTGCGCAGTTGAGCTTTAAAAATCAGCTAAAAATTAATGCTGTATGTCCCGTACTTAAAACGTCAGTTCTCTTTACTGACTGTCATTCAGTTTTAATGTCAGTTATGAGAATTTTGTGGCTTTTCACGTGAAAAACCTCCCAGTTGCAGTGTTTATTGACTTCACCTGTTCAACTTGCAAGTTTGTCTTGGAAAATGCTTATAAATACGAGTGTTCGCTTTGTGTATTCCAGGGTAGGATTGAGCTTCTAAAAAGTGGCACTCAACTTCTGTATAGATACAAGGATGCACAGGCTGCAGCGTAAGTTTGAGCCATGATGAGTGGCAAGGACCCTTATTAATTATACACTGGGGAGAGGACATATCCCCTACAATGTTTCCCCCCCCTTTTTTTTTAAAAAGAAAGGAGACAAAGAAAAATTCTTGGTCCCCAGTGGAACAAACCTATGATTTTCTGGACAGTAGTTTAGTACTCCTGAGATGTCAGAAACAATAACTTGAAAAGGGTCCTATATGGTGATAATAGTGATGTAACTTTTTTTTTTCAAACTTTTGTTTTCAATTTGTTTGTAAATAATAAGGTGACTTGTTTTTAATAGTAATAAAAAAAGATGGTAAACATGGAATTTGGTCGTGTAATAAGTAAACTTAGAATTTTTCAGCAAGTTTTGAAACTGATCACTGCATTATAGGCAGTTAAGCATTTGGCCGATTTGCCACTCAAAGGACTTTTTCTAACCATCAATTGAATGGGTGCATAGAATAACACCTTAAGTCACTCCTTATCTAATTTCAAATTCTCCCTTTGATTCACAAGCACATGCGAGGCAAGTTGGAAGGAGAATTTGGCAGTTAATCAGAGGTCACTTGGGGGTTTATTCCAGGCACACCTTCAATTGCTGTCTTCTTCCTCATTATCATCATCATCATCATCATCATCATCATCCTCATGGTCATCGTCATTATCATCAACATCGTCATCATTATCAACAACACCCTGAGTCATCTCTCCAACTTAGTGTAATCTAATTACATTGAATCATTTCTTGTTTCAACAGAAAAACAAAAGGATTTGATCTACAAGAAAAACTGGTTTATCAAATAATAGAAGAAGCAGGAAACAAGGGTAATGGACCAACTAAATTTATTTCATATTTTATATATATATGAGGCTTACCAATTTATAGTGCAATTTGGTCCCTATATTCAGTGACACATGCATGCTGGACTTTGCAGGTATCTGGATTAGGGACATAAGATTCAAAAGCAACATACAAATGACACAAGTTAATAAGATTCTCAAGAATTTAGAGAGCAAGAAACTCATCAAAGCTGTCAAATCCGTGGCTGTAAGTATGAGAACAAACCCAGCCTGTGCCTGCCAACTCTTTCACATTATCTTAAAGGGGCAAAGTCATGCTATTTTAGTTCACTTTAAAAATAAAAAAATATGTCCTCATATAAATGAACGCCCACAAATAACACTCTAGTTTTGTTACCGAAGACTATATTACTTCACTGAAACTATTTTCTGTCGTCTGTTGCTACAAATGGCACGGATGGAAACGGATTGCAACTTGAAAAAATTTGGCTTAACTTTTAAAATAATATTCTTTCAATGTGTTGACATTAAATCGATATTAAATAGTCATGGTTTGTTTTCTCTTAATGAAATTAAGTTAATATGTTCCTTTAAATGTTCGAACACAATGTTGGGCATGGATAAAATTAGCTACCGATAATTTTAGCACAGTTGTGGCCAAAAATCTGCGAAATCCCCGTGACTATGCCCCTTTAGGCTTGCTAGTCTGAAACACTGATCTTGCACATATGCACTTTTTTGTCACTTCTTACTTCACTTGTGGGCTGGACGACCAACCTTTGAGCAATTTTCATATGAATTTCCTTTTAGCTCCTTCATCAAAGCAAGGTCTGGTATGCAACTTTTCATCTTAAAATGAATTTCATTTGCATGTGGATACAAATTCATTTTCAGTACAGAGAGGTTGTGCTACAGGCCTCACTTTAAAATAGAGGGAAAAGGTATTTTGGACATGGCCCATCCGGGTTAAGGAAAAAATATTCATGCAAATCACACTGGCCATGCTCGGAGAACTCCCAATTATTTGTCTTGTTACAAAACTGACTTTTAAGAATTTTTTTGCTTTGTCTTATCGTAGTCTTCTGAGATCTTCATAACTCACTGGATCATCTTTATTTTAAATCCTGCATTGTTGAAAAGTGCAATATCAAGCTAGTGTACATAAACTTGGAAAAAATGGTTGCTTAGTAGCGAAGGTGCAAGTAATACAGTTTTGTCATTCATCTCTGTAGGCCTCCAGAAAGAAGGTTTACATGCTATTTAATTTGGAGCCTGATATAACAGTAACTGGAGGAGCATGGTACAGTGATCAGGATTTTGAGTCAGAGTTTGTGGAAGTACTTAATCAACAGTGTTACAAGTATCTTGAACAAAAGGTCAGATATATTTACTTTTTATTACCTACTTAAGACTGGTTTTATTAGAATATGGTTTCAAAATGGAAGTGTGTTATGACATAAGAAGGTTGAATGTGAATTAAGGACAGTTGTCGTTGACACAAACCAACACCCTAAATAGCTGTACAGGAGTTATACTAGAGTCAAAGACAGATAGATTATGGTCTTCCTTTCTGAGTGATAAACTGTCTACATGTATAAAGCAATCACTGGACTAAGTCCAGGATACAAAGTGTTCTCAATCAAATTGCTGTAGTTGAAACATTTCATGAGCAACCACCCCTGTAGTTGCTGCCCATTTTCTGTTTTGATCTTATAAGTTTAATTTACTTTAATTACCTTGAATTTTCTCTTACATAGTGATTTGTGCTTTTTGCAGGCTGCACAAGCTGACAGAATGAACATTGATCCTCTAGCTAAAAGAAATGCTTCATATGCATCATGTTATGATGTGTGCAAGTATATTTCTGAATTAGGAATTAGCAAGGTAAACAATCAATGAATTTCAACAGTAACTGTTTGCTATTAACTGGAACTAACATTATTTTGCATATATTTCTACCCTAGGTCCAACTGTCAGAGGGTGACATTGAAACCATTTTAAATACTCTGGTCTTTGATGGCAAAGCAGAAATGTCACTAGTGGCTGACAGCAGCTCCAGCAGATCATCGTCAAGTGGACAGAGGAAACTTTTCAGGGCTCTTGTTCCTTTGATGCCTGTCACGGGACTCATGAGAGCACCCTGTGGTGTTTGTCCAGTGAGTGCAAGAAAAAAAATTTTAACTTGTGGCATATGATTAGACTGCTAGCTGCCCTTTTTTAGTCAGTCGAGCGGGCGGGCGAAAAGCAAGCAAATGAGTGAAGGAGCCAAGAGAGAACTGGCTCGCATTAACTTTGCCTCGCTCGCCCGATCTCTGCGTCGCATATTGCTTGCCACTTGACTATCCAGAGAGGGACTGCTAGAAGTCTAGGGTACATAAGGACATTACAGGAGACTATGTTTATTTGTTGGGTAACCCTGACATGTATCATACATTTAGCTTTCAAGGTTGGCTAGTGGTTTAGACTTAAATTCAAGGTGTGGAGGTGCAGTAGTGTAGTGGCCATTGCGTGGGACTTTCGATCAGATGCTTGCAAAGGGTTGGTAGTTTGAGGCCAAGGCTTGGTCTCTGCATTGTATCGTGTTGTTTCCTTTGGCAAGAAACTTTACTCCACGTTGTCTCTCTCTACCCAGGTGTATAAATGGGTACCAGCTAGCTGTTAGGGAATCCTAACAGGAAAGTTGGGGGCTAACCCTGCAATGGACTAGCGTCCCATCCAGGGGGAGTAGTGATACTCCTGGTCACTTTATGCTGGGTATCCTGTGATGGACTAGCATCCCATCCAGGGTGGTGTAGTAATACTCCTAGTCACTTATGTTGGGTATCCTGTGATGGACTAGCATCCCATCCAGGGGGGAGTAGTGATGCTCCTAGGCGCTTTATGCTGGGTATCCTGTGACGGACTAGCATCCCATCTGGGGGGGGGGGGGGTTAGTGATGCTCCTAGTCGCTTCGTGCTACAGAATCCGAAGTTAAGCACCAGCTTGATGAGCTTCATGGCTTGTTCAATCAAGTGGATTGGAAATGACTTTACCTTTTGCATACCCAAGCCTGATGCCGATGAAAAAATCCAAAGAAGGGGCTCAAAATATAGAGTGTAAGAGTCCAAGCTGTGTTCAAAATGTTACGTGCTCCAACCAAAAACTAGACACCCATCTCAGTTCCTTTGGTGCCTTGGGCTACTGGCAAGCTCTTGTTAGTTAAAAGCCTTGATACAGTATTGTGACATGAAAAATTGGTTTGATTGGCATACTGGTTGTCATTGATAGGAAACTTAAAACATGTAAGGTGTAAAGCTTTGACATCTTGAGACTGTAGCCTGTAAATACAGCCATTGCTCATCACTCCCAGCTGTTAAGGGGTTGGGTTCAGCTACCAGCAATGAGGTATTTTATTACTAAGAGGCTGCTGTGTTTGCAGGCCACCGAGACTGCCGAAACAGAACCTCTGCATCTGGGGCATTTCCACAAGTTGTCCGTTACTGCTGGAACAAATATTAATCAATAATTATGGGCAAAGTACTAATTCAAAAACATTACTCATCAGTATTCTTTAGCATCCACTTTTCGTCAATATTATAGCATATGCTTAACCAATCAGAGCATATGCTTTACCAACGTAATGTCATTTTTATTTCAGGTATCTGATCGATGTCGAGATGGGGGACCTATATCACCTAGCAAGTGTGTCTACATGAAAGAATGGCTCTCAGAACTGTAGTAATTAAATAATAGTTATTAAATAAATTTTAATAGTAATTAATGATTCATGTCTAGTGCATAGACTGATTGAATTATTTTTTTATTGAATGATTACTGCTAAGCAGTGGAAGATATCCATGTATTCTGTGCAATTAGCATTTGCCACTATTTATTAAGAAAATACAGTTGTAACATGGTTAATAAAAAAGTTTTGCTGATGAAGTGTTAGAGGTTCTTTTCTCAAGCCTGCAAATCTGCTGATAAAAGAACACAAGAGGCTTCATTGGCAAACAAAACATGCATGATTCTGAAGGGTTTGTCCTCTCTGGTGAGCTGGTCACTTTTTTTTTTACCAGAATGCAATGCAAGCAAGAAAACTACAAAAAAATCATTAGCAAACATAGAGAAAGATGCCCTATAAATGATGATGATGATGATGGTGGTGGTGGTGGTGGTGGTGGTGGTGATGATGATGATGATGATAACTCTATCTCTGCACTGGCTTGCTTTGCACACCAGCTTATTCCAGTAATTTTTGTCAGTACTGTTGCATTGGATTTTCAACTTCAAACAGCTGCATGAGGATAAGGTCAATCCTCCCATAAGTGGCCATCCCCAGGGCATGGGAAAGGGTGGGGGGAGACTCAGCTCAGGTTGTTAGAATCTAAATAGATCACTGTTAGAGTTATCCCTGTATCTTTTAGTGTACTGAGCCAGAAAATATATGACAGAAATTTTTGTCAAATTCAGTTGAACCCCTATTAAGTAACTACCCTCGGGGAAGTGGATAGTGGCTGTTTAATAGGGTTGGCCACTTAAAATGGAGGTAAAAAACAATAGAAGAACCCTCATTGTGACTTTGACAACTGGCCACCTAATAGGGGGGAGCTGCTAATGAAGTTTCAACTGTGTAAGTTTAATGTGGTGATTTCTAGCCATGACTACAAAATGAGATTGTGGTGTCTTTTTGGGAGTCCTCTTCAAGATTTTCCAACAATCATCCCCCCCCCTTGCCACTGAGAGTCCTCCCCCCCTTCCACCCATGACCCAGGGCCCACATTCAAGTTTCTGCTAAGGAGGGTCTGATTATGAAAGGTAGTGTTTGCACAGCACACCACCACTGTCTTGAACACTCTATGGAAATAAAGAATAATTATTGTGCAAAAAAGTAGGAGTTTGATAGAGCCAGTAGTGAATAATGAGTGAAACATCAACTACGGGCCGAATTACACGATACGCTTTTTGCTTACGACTGTCGTATGCTACTGTTGTAGCACGCACTGCTTGCATCAGGCAAAGATAGTAAACAACTCGTCATTCTAACATTTTGATTGTGGCTACGACTGTCGAAGGGTTTTAAAACATGTTTCAAAATCCTACAACAATTTTCATGTTGTGTGTGACTGTCATGATGTTGTATGTCTGATTTAGATAACACTTTTTTCGTGTTGTGGACATGATGTGAGAAGGCGCATACTACAGTCATACAGAAAAATGTTACCGTCTAAATCAGCCCTAAGGGACGTGTTTCAGTTCAGACAGCAGGGATTCAAGATATCCGGGCTTTGAGACAGTGTGAGTCTCCGGTCTGGTTAGGGAAGGTGTCCCTCTGTGGAAGGTGTCTGTTAGCAGCAGAGATTCAACTACAATAGATCCTTCCAGTAATTCTCCACACTTTACAGTGTTCAAGATAAAGGCAGAGGGTCAATAAGGAATTTTGAGGGGTCAATAGATGTGGATCTCTTGAAATCTTCTCAAGTTGACCATTTATTTTGTCAGGTCATGTTGCCAGCTTTGTCGGGTTTTTGACCCGAGACCCCTCTCTTATCTGGGACACTGCACACTTTACCTCCTTTTCATAATAGTAAGGTGTCCACAAGTAAGTTACTGAGCAGTTTGTAAGTCTAGGTCTGTAAGTAAGTCACTGAGCAGTCCTTTCATAGTCTTGTTTACTCAAGTGGACAACTTCCAAAAATTCCTTTAATATATATTTGTTTAAGGTAAAAGCAAGCCAGATTGATATACACAAATGATTTTTGGGGGTGGGAATACATTTGACAAGTGAAAGTAGGAACCATGGGAAATGTTTTCTACATATTTATTAGCGACCTTTAGATTTGGGTATGTTTAGAGATTGAGTGCCAGTACATAGATTATTGTGTACAGCCTGCTTTTCTACTGGTCAGTGGAATGGAGGAGTGAGAGCTCTAGATACGTGAAATTTGAAAGCTAAATCCCCTGCTTGCATTCTAATCTAGACGTCTCTATAGTCAGCTCAGTAGAATTTTAAACACTATTTAAAAAAATGTACAAATTAAGTTCTTCAATATAAATTGCAAGCTTAGAATGATAGCGCAGATAATAAAATAATACTTTCATAAACATACATTTCGTGAATTATGAAGTTATGAAATTATAAAACAACATCCAAATTGGTAAGGTGCAACACTGTCATTGTCCAAATAATATTCATGTTTTAGTCTTCAAAACCTATTAATCAGAATCAGATTTTGGGCACCTGTGGGTGCCATATGTACCTTTTGGGTACATATAAAATTTCCTGGGAACATGTCGAGATAATCGATTTTAATGTTACAAAGTTTCCACACAAAGTCTCAAATTCTATTGGTTAATTACATAATGAGCCAAGGAAAAATGAGAGATTTGTGTGGGAGTGGTCTATTAAACCTTTGACAACAGGTATGTCAGTGGCTTTTTTCATTGTATTGAGCCCAACTTTTATGTAGGCATATATTTTGACTAGTAGCTTTTGAGACATTACTGTAAGGAAGACATTTGTGAGAAAAATGTGACATCACTTTACTATCTCTACTTGAACAAAGTATGTGATTGTCAGACTCTGACCAACAGAATTACAAGCTCTAAGGTCTGGGATTGCAGAAAAACGCCTCACACTCATTTGTATCTCATTGAATGACAAAAGAATAACAAAACAGCACATTTGTTATATGCCTCGTTCTTTTAAACTCTGAGTTAATTTTCCGCAATCCTGCACCTCACTCATTACAAGGCACAATTCTACTCATTTCTGTATAATAATTATTATTAAAGTTTTAATACAAAATGTAACAATAAATATTACATTGTTCTTGTAGCGACTATGCTCAAATAAATGCCTGTTGGCTGGAGAGACTGTCCATAAATGGTTTGACAAGTTCTTGAGTGGCAAAGTTGAAAATGAGTCCAAATGTGATGGATATGGGCAATGCAGGTAAAGCCTTCTTGTAGATCGCTAACAGAAGAAGGGTTAGGCACAGACCCTAAAGAGGTAAAACAAAGCCATGAGCAATGAGCTTACAGAGCTGTAAGTTGGTAACTTCTTAATAGAGCTTTTTATGAGTCGGATCTTTGATTTTCATGGGGGCAAGGTTTCGGTCAGAGATTAGGTTATTTCAGGCAATCCCACTCAGAATGTGAAGATTGTGGTAAGTAAAAGAAAGACATACACGCAGAAAAAATATTGCCAGTAGCCGAAGCCCTCCTTTCTGCTTGCAACAGTTTTGCGTGTGTGTGCCACCTTTCTTTTAGGATGCCTAAATATACAAGTGCCTGGGACAGGCCAGTCAGAAGGATGTCTGGGTGACCTTTGAATCTTCAGTTTTTGGAAAGACTCAATTTTATGCAGGGTTGCCACTCATCAGAAACTAAAAAATTCCCTGACTTTTCACCGACCTCTACACAATTTTTACTGACCTTGCATTAGGTGAATAATAATAAAAAAAACATGTCCACATTTACATTTGCTTCAGCTTCTTTTGTATTCTTTTGTAGGGCATCAAAATTCTTCTCTTCATTTTTGACCTCTTTACGCTTTTCATGGGATTTTGTGACCCGGAAAATAAAATTCCCTGACTTTTCACTGACTTTGACAACAACTAAGATTTTCCCTGACCTTTCACACAATTCCCTGACTTTTCCCTGACCTTGAAAAATTACTGTTTTTCCCTGACCATGGCAACCCTATTATGCACCAGGACTGCCAATATCCATTCCAGGCTAAATGGGTGAATGGGGGAGGAACAAAGTCACATACATTTAATATCAAATGTTTATTTCTCATGCCTCCCACTCTTGGCCTCTCAGATCTTGATATATTTACACCAAGGACAACTGGCATCACAGTGAACTTAGGCCCTGTTCTATTGGGATCAACCGTTTTTGGTTGGTTTGGGTGGTTGAGTTTTTCGTGTTCTATTGGGAGAAAACCGTTTTCAGTTGGTATGGTTGATCAACTTTTTCAACCAGCTCAGAGCTTGGTTGAAACGGTTGAAAACAATGGGTAGCGTCCGCTGACTTGTTAGCAAGCATCAGTTTTCATGCTTTGCATCATTGTTTTTGGGTGTAAACTTGGCGTAAACTGCTCAAGTGTGCTTGTTGTCACGGTGAAATTGTCAACAAACAATGATGACACTCTTTTTAAACGACGATTTTCAGAACCTTGATATGAGAGAGGTTTCTCGCTTGATGCAGTCACAAACATGACCAAAACATGTTGCTAAATATTCTGATTCATCGACCGATTCACAATGTGGCACAACCAATTCTTCTAACAGTTCTGAAGCAACAAGTTGGCCTTTCGCCATCTTGATAACCTTGGCAGAAGAAGTTGAGGAAGTCTGGAAATGACTATGTTCAGTCACAACCGCATGTCAACCAAAAATGGTTGAAAAAGTGTTCTATTCGGGAACCTTAACTGTTTCAACTGAATCCGGTTTTGGTTGAAATGGTTGATCCCAATAGAACATGACCTTAACTTGAAAATCAAATCAAACAGTCACGAAGACTGTCCATATAATCCCCTTTTTTACACGTGTCTTGGAAAACCCATGAGTATACCTTCTGAAATTCATTCGTAATTCAAAAAGAGAAAACCAAGGAAATCACTATCATGACATTGGTTTGGATACTGCATCTTAATTGGCATCAAATTTTGTGAACTTTTGCTTTAAGGACGTTCACACTAATTGTTTCTGCACATCCTTACTGCGCACGCAATTCACTTCGTGATGTCATGCCACGTCATGCATTTAGCGCGTGCGCTGTTGAAGAAATGTGGAGATATATAGCGCTAGTGGGCACTTCAGTATCTATGCACGCTCTAACTCTCTTAAATGTTCGGTGACCCCATATTTTCTTTTGATAGATCCCTTTCTTTGTCGATTATCTACGTTTTGTGAAAAATTAAAGAAAATCTGTGTTGTGGAAGTTCGATTTTTTTCAACTTTACCGCCCTCGCTTCATCAAATTCTGCTATTATTGTAGCTGCAAGGTGTTGGCAAAAGTCCGGTTCAAATTATGTACCTGACAGACCCACTTAAATAAGAAAGTGGGTCTACAGCGAATTATTTTTAATATTTTTCAACTAACAAGCACTGAGGCCATGTCAAACTACGAGGACCGATCAGAGCTCGAGACTAACTTTTCAGCTTAGTAGCCCAGTGGCTAGTGAGAGGTTTGATTTCACTAGCCAGACTTTTTTTTTTTTTGCAAAATCTCGCACTGTGTTCAAGATGTGTAATTTTTAGCCGAGATAAGTACTGTAAGTATGCCTCCCTGTAATCTAAGGAGTGAAGAACATGAATGTTGACCATTTATCCAATGGTTAAAGTTCCTTACACGAATACAAAGTATTCGTGCGTTCGGGGGAAATTAGCAGGCACGATGTTATTCACGCCTCTCTTTTCCGTTGCGGTTATCATGACCAATATCTAGAAAAGTTAACCTTATATGAGCTTGTCATCGTACGGAGAAACGTTGGGAAGAAGAGACTAACATCGTACGAACGTTGTAAAGTACGGAGAAAGACAAGACTGACACAGCACTCAATTCACGTACGGAAAAATGTCTGCAAGAGAGGACTAGTAACTTTTGAGCGTATTTAAGTACGGACACTGAGGTTAATAAAATACGCACCTACCAACTTACGGAGAAACGTCATTAGACAAAACTAACTCCGTAAGAACGGAGAAGAATGCCGACCGGACAAGACTATTACGGTACGACAATAAATTACGGAGAAACTTAGGGAAGACAACTAATAATGCACGAACGTACGGATAAACGTTGAGAAGACAAGACTAATACCGTATGAACATACTAACGTACAGAGAAACGCTGAGAAGTGTGGACGTATCGTATGAATGAACTAACACTCTGAAAGCCTTAGGAAACCAAGACTAGTAAAGTGCGAACATGCTAACGTACAGAGAAACGCTGAGAAGTGAGAAGACGTATGGTACGAATCCACTAACACACTGAAAGCCTCAGGAAAACAAGACCAGTTAAGTGCGAACGTGATAACAGCGTACGGAGAAACGTTGGGAACGGAAGACTAATAAATCGACAAACGTACTTCCGTACGGAGAAACGTTGTGAAGACAAGACTAATATCATACGAACGACGTTACGTAGAGAGAGACGCTGCAAAGGAAGAGAAAATAATATTGTACGAACACAGTAGTGATTGGATATAAGTCGATGAAAGAAGACTTATAAGAATTGTGTAAACCCACTAACGTATGAAACTAGACTAACTTCGTATGAACGTATGGTGAAACGTTCTTAAGACGACTAATTTCGTTGGAACGTACCAATGACAGAGAAACGTTGCCAACTGAGACAACATTTAGTAGGAAGAAACGTTAAGACGACAGAACAAGTACCATACGAACATGGTGATATCCTTTTACGGAATAAGTTTTAGTTACTGTTCACTCGATCTGCTTTTGGAATCCGATCATCAGAAGCAATATTTAGTTTGGCTTCCATCTGGCACTTTAGTGCTTTGAAAATTTCACTAACCAAAATGGCTAGTGAAAGCGCAAAACCTACTAGCCAAAACGGATTTTTTACTAGTCTGTGACTAGTTGGCTACCGTTAGTCTCGAGCCCTGCGCGATGTCTCAAAATTGGGGTAGTTTTCCACGCGCTTTATTTCGAAAACGAAGTCGGTGACCCCCCAATTTTTTTGCATTTCTGACATAGGTAACTCATTATCTGATTGTAGCCAAACTATGAAAAAATCTGTGTTGTAGAAGTTTTTTGTGCGAACGTCCTTAAATTTATTCAAGAATAATGAATAGTTTGCGAAGCCTTTCAAAAACTTGAAAAAGTGTTTCATCAGGTATCCAAACACCATGAAGTTGGTTAAAAAAACTTGGCTGTGCCACTTCTCGGTGTTTGGATATCCTATTGAAACACTCTTTCTTGTGTTTGATATATTACATGTTAATCCTGCTCAAGAGGTTGAATTTCAAGGACCATGAGCTTTGAGGAGGAAAATCAAGGAACCAGAACCAAGAAAAAACTAAAACCTATTTATATTTTATGAATTGATGAATTGTACTTACAATAAGAATGGCCACAAAGCAAGCGATGGTAGTGTTCCAGTCCTTGTAGGAGGAGGCTTTACCAACAAGAACACTGTAGAATATGAAGTCTCCAAGACCAAGCTTTACACCCTCTGTTGGTACAATCCACAAATAACTTATTAATTATGTGTCACAACATGCAAGCCAACTGTCTGGTTTGCACATAGCCATTTTAGATAAGGCTATAGATGTACACACAGGTTTGTAACCATTGATGGAGTTAGACACAGTTTGAAAGTACTATACTGAATAAGTAAACTCTTTGACTATGGCTGGGGTCCACACATTTGAAACATTTAATTCTTCCAAACTCCTTCTCAGATAACGTAAGCAGACAAGTCTCTCAGAAGCATACTGTAGTGGTAAGAGTGTCTGACTGGTGTATGGAAGGTCATGGGTTCAATTCCTGACAGGAACTCAGATCTTTTCCTTGTTTTTATGCTTGTGTTCATGACATGTAAAATATTACATATTTCTTACCATTTTTCTAATTCTTAAATACAATTTAATGTGGCTAATTTTGTAAACAACAGTAATGGATTCCTTACTCTCTTCTTCTTCACCGCCCTCTTGGGGCCCATTTTCTGCATTGCGCTCCTCATCATGATTGCCCAACGCCCTTATGGCATTTTCTGCTGCCTCATTTGTTGGTCCAACACCTTCTGTTGACCCCATCAAATCATCCTCGTCATCTGTCTGTGCATTGACATTACCACTGGATGCTGGAGCTGCTCTTGTGTCATTGGAGTTGTCCCTATCAGCCATTCCAATTGTCCACATCATTGTAGCTAAAAAAAAAAACAAGGACATCTTAGAAGAAGAAAAGGTCTGACAAAGTTGTGAAACTATCAGCCATTCCGACTGTCCACATCATTTAGCTTTAAAACAACAAGAACATCTTTGAAGAACAAAAGATCTAGATACGTCAAAGTTGCGAATTCAAATATTATTTGACAAAGGCATCAAATGTGTTAGTTAAGGACAGTGTCTCCTCAAGTCTGGTCCAAGATATTCAAGTTTCTTAAGGAATAAATTTGCCCACTAATACAAAGGTATTTTTGCGCAGTTTAGGACTATGTGAAAAAAGCAGATCTTAGCAAGGGCTTTCAGAATCCAAAAAGAAAATTGGGGGTAACCACACATTTTTCAAAGATAATTGAGCTTAAATTTGGAAAGAAATTGCCATACGTTCTTTGTATTTTAGCACTTTTTTAAAATTATAATATCTTAGTTACCTCTGGAAAATGCCTGGTTACCCACATTTTTCTTTTTAGATTCCAATAGCCCTTGCTAAGATCTGCTTTTTCCCCATACTCCTAACCTTTGCAAAAATACCTCTGTATTAGGAGGCACTGTCCTAAGAGCACTTTTGATACTTTGATACGTCTTTGATGCACACTCTCGTGACTTGGAATTGCATCAAAAGTACCTTTGTACATGTTAAAGCTGTTAAAGGAGAAGGTCACTCCAGAAACAGTGTATTTTTTGAAATCACCAATAAAAAGATAACACTAAGTTGGGTTACTGACCGTGGTTTTAGCTTCTAAAGTGCATTGATTCCGATCCCACTGAAATTCCTCTCCAAAGAGGGCCAAAATTACACACTGCGTGCCGCAGTTCTTAGTGGCCAGGCTGCCAAGAACGATTCAAAATGGCAGCACACAGTGTTGAATTTTGGCCCTCTTTGGAGAGGAATTTCAGTGGGATGGGACGCACTTAAGAAGCTAAAACCATGGTCAGTAACTCAACTTACATGTAGTGTTATCTTTTTGTTAACGATTTCAAAAAATACACTGTTTCTGGAGTGACCTTCTCCTTTAAGATTAAAAGAACACTACATGTAACTTTGACTAAAATAAAGAGTTAAACCTTTACATTCCCTTTATCATTGATATAGCTCTGGCAAAGGTGGTCTGTGCAAGTCAAAAGTCTGATATTAATATCACAAATTATGCAACTAAAACCGAAAACATGAAAACAGCATGTTACAGCTTATACCATTTGGGTGTCAGACCTGAAAACAGCGTAGAATACTATTGCATTCATACTTTATTAATATGCCACTTTTACTGTCAGACCCCAAAACAGTATGTTGTGTTTATGTTTTATTAACATGCCACTGGTATTGTCTGACCCAATAAGTATGTAAGTTGTGTTTACATTTCATCATGCCACACAAGGAAAGATTTGCACAGAATGCATGGCACTGTAATACCAAGAGCCAGGCTTTAATAATTAGAAGTACTTACAGGAGTAAATTAATGATGGAAATAATGGCTCATCTCGTTCTTGAGCGGTTTGTACGAGGATCTTCAAGGGACCTTTTGGGCACAGAACGGCACACAAATCTAAAACAAAAGAATCAAACATCAAAATCGTTACATTATCGTACCCATGTTCAATAAGAGATGACAAAGTTGTGTCTCTGTTAACACTCACCATAAAGTGAAATAGCTGCTAATATTGCCCATGTAGTCCAATCTGGTAAAAACTTGATAAACACCAGAGCCTTTAATGAAAAGAAAGGTAACAAATGGCTCGTACAAATTAACACACAAAGCTTTGTTTACATGTTAAATAATGGATAAATAGGAAAGTCTAACTATGGGGAGGAATTTGTTAACAGTGATCAGTTAGGCAAGCCACTGTACAGTAAATACCGATAGAAATTGATTATTAACTTTAATTAGTTATAATGAAGATAAATGATCTTGCAAATTGGACAGCATGCTTTTAACACATGAAGTGTGTTCACAGAGAGATCAAACAACATTCCATTAAAAAGACATCTTTTTCTTCCAGGCATACTACTACACTGTATGAGAAACCCAAGAGCTGTGAAATGAATTTGTATAATATATCTTGTGTCTAAAATTCAATTTATATTATTTAATGGACCATCCTCAGAGCAACCAAGAAAAACAAACATTCAGAGACAAGTACAACTTACTAAATAAAAATGAATTTTAGGCAAGGGTTAACAAAACCGTGGCTACAATCTGAACGTCAACTTAGTAAGAAATATTGTCATTTACCAGGAACGACATTAAGAAGGCACGTAACACTGACTAAAAAGCCAACTGACAGCTTGTGAGCAATAATTATGTGAACTACTTTGCCATCAAAGTTTACTTAGTTTACGACATTCAAGCTCCCACAAAAAGGAAAGTAAAATATGTGACTTGAGTGCCATCTTCTGATTGCTCATTGTCCTCTGTCATTAATATTGACAATTTAATGAATCAATATTAATGATTTCATGATATATTTTATTGTACTCACCATCAAAGCACTAACTAAAATAAGATATGCTTGCTGTAGCCTAAGGGGACCTTTCCAGTGTATACAGATCATCCCTACTACGCCAAAATTCCAAATTATCAGCGACAAAGTGAAGTAATCCATAGGAACATTGTACACCTTCAAAACTTCCCTGTGGAGTAGACATACAAAGATTGCAACAGTGCTGGCAAACGTTTGTTTAACTATTAGTTAAGGTTCCTATTGACAGGGATCTGAACTTTTGCCAACCTCAGGTTATTCTAATAGCGAATAAAAGTTTTACTCTATAATATATAATTATATTTATTTAATAATGTATCACAAGTGCAAGAATTACGGTTTCCATTTAACCCTTTAAGCCCTAAGCCCCGATGAAAATGAAATTTCTCCTTACATGATCACTGCTTGTTTGAATATTCAAGTGACAAGAATAAAGGAAGTGATTGCTGACAATAGGATGTCTTGATATTTAGACAAATTCTCCTTACTAGTTTCATGAGAAATGTATGGAGATCAGTAATGAGAAAGGCATTTTTATATCAGGGCTTAAAGGGTTAAAGATGTTTTGAATTATTATAATTGAACTTTTCAATTACATGTAAACTCTGAACTCTATATTTTACTCCCACGAATCACAACTACATTGAAAAACAATGAACAGAAACCCACAAAGTTGATTGAAATCCACCAATCATAGTGCATGAGCTTGACCTTTTGACCCCATTGAGGTAAACTTCACCCACTTAACAAAGACTAACGGCAGTGGCAAATGATAGCACATGAACATTTTGATTTAACTTTGACATGCTAATTATGCTGCATCTAATCAGACAGAAAAACAAACCACAATAACAGCCAAGCCTGCAGTTTATTGATCTGGAATCTAATTGGCCTTCGTTGAACAAAAATCAGACTAAGTTCTTGTTTTAAGGGCCCATTAAAGTATCTCGTTGCTATGATACGCGGTTGCCATGCACGTGCAATTTTACTTCCGGTCGACCGAAAATTTTTCGCGCACTTTCTGGCCTCCCGGCTCCGGCCCCTTGCCAGTTCAAGTAGCCGATAATTTTTTTTATTTCGTTGCAACAAACACAATATATAGGTTTTCTGTTTACTTTTTTATTATTATTATTATTTTTAATTTTCTGCTTTACGTTTACAACATGTGAGTTCTGCCTTTATTTCTTAAACTGAGTGTTTTAGTTGAAAATGAGATCGAAGCTCTCCACGTACGCACATAAACGGAAAGCCACAGAGATGGCTAGAAGTTGATGGGAAACTGCAGATCGCGAAAAGCCGACATTCAAAGATTTTCAGTGTCAGGTCAGGGATAAAAATGTCAATGATGTGGAGGCAAACCGAAATAAGTATGGTGCCATCATCCCACACCCATAAAGAAATCCCTGTGTCTGTAGCCGTGACTTCGACTGCTCCCAAACTACCTGAAGTCGCTTGTGAGAAAACTGTGATCGATGTGCGAACCTGTGAAATGTCCTTCCGAACCTGAGCAACTCTGGTGTTTACACAACTCTTCAACAAACGAAGCTCTCAAGGCCACTGACTTGCAGCCACTATTGCCAGACAATGTGGAGCAGCATACAGCAAAAAAGGAGGCTTTTAAATTGTCCTTGAAAGCAGCTCTGTCGTCCAAATTTCTGGCCCATATTGACAAAGCTAAGCACACGATAGAAAACCTGACAAATAATGGTGAGCTCGACACATCTGATAGGCAACTTTTGCTAACAACATCAACCTCACTTGAACAATTAGCAAAAAGTAATTTAAGTGATCTAAAAGACTGTGACTGCGAAAAGGAGAAATACGAATTTTGTTCGGTAAAACAAAACACAGTTGAAGTTCAAGTTCAAGTGTCATCGATGTAGACAAAATGTCAGCTTGAAGAGCGGTACCTCTGTTGTGAAAGCCACGCTCGTTTAAGGTCTGCAATACGTAATTTTGTTGCTCTATCATTCCTTGTCAGTGGGCAATATTTCAAAGATTATTATAAAATTCTCACTACTCTCGGTCTGGACCACATCAGTTTGACTCAGTGGATCCACATTGCTGAATGGATTGCGCCATTTGTAAAACAGATCACCGACTGGAGGGTGAAAGAAGCGAGAACTGAAGCAATCCAATGTGGAGACCAATCATCATTTCACATCCAGTTCAACGGCTTTTATCTGACTCGTGGCCATTATTCCAACAACAGTTCAGCTACCGCCCATGATGGGAAAATTATTGCCTTGGTAACCTGGCCATTCAACGCTTAGGCACCTGGCCATTGAAAAGTCGAGTGTCACTTCCAGTGCAGCGAAAAATGAACCTTTCTCGTCGAGAAGTAAACTTAGCTACGGTATTTTAAAATAATTTGAAAGAACATCTTTTTTTCTCGAAATTTAAGCATGCTTTTTGCAAAAAAAAAACAAAAAAATTATCACTAAAAGTGTGGTCAAAGAAGCACATTTTTCTTTGTAATTTGTTTATTTTTCTTCGTAAGCCAAAACGTGTGCTTAAATTTCTTCAAAATGGCTTATGAAATGGTATGGTACAAAAAATTGTGGACAAAAGTCTTTCAGTAAAAACGCATTTTTCTATTTCTGATCATGTGACATTGGACGTGGTCCGATGACGTCATGAACTGAACCATACTTCCTCTAGATGAATATTGTCCAAATTTGGTCCAGTGTAAGCCTGCATATGTTGAGTTACAGCAAACTCATTTTTCCCTAGCAATGGTCTCAAAAGATACTGTAATGGGCCCTTAACACTCTCCTGGATTGGAACTTTAACTAATGGTAAAAACAAACATGTATTAACACATTGACCCCTGAACCGCCCGTAACCGCCCTCCTTTAACCACGTCCCTTGTACCACTTGTGACGTCATCAGTTTTACCGGTCCTAGACAACTTTGACAACTACCTTGTGCAGGGAGATGAGATCTTTCAAGCCACACCCAAATGAGCGCGATTCAGTCAAACAGACCAGAGAAAGATGCAAAAAACCGTGTAACTTTGACCAGAAATTTCCAATGAAAATCTTGTCCCACTACCCACTGGTACTTCCTTCAAAAAAAATTCACGATCCTCGAACGTTTTGCAAAATCTTTTCCCACCAAAAGGAAGCCTAGTAAATGCTCCACAAAAAAAGGGGGGGAAAGACAAGCAAAAGAAGCGGGGAGGAGAGAAAGCAAAAGGTAAAAGACGAAAGGGCAGCGAAACTTTCTCGAAAAAAGCTATCTGGAAATTTTGCTTTCTGTGCATGCCCGAACTTTGAAAGCTGCACTTTGGCATCAGGAACAAAAGCTAGTCCAGTGCTCGACTTGTAAACAACGTTTTGGACAGTTTGGATTCTTTTTGGCTAGACAGCGACCTAAAAATGGCTTGACTCGCTTCAAAAGGCATTTTTTGGCAAAATGTCCAGGAGTCAATGGGTTAAGATACAAATATGCACAGCAAAGCAATAGCCACAGAGCGGTCAAACGCAGAAAACAACGTCACTTCCAGTTTTTCAGAGCCTTGAAGTTTGAGTCAGTCCAGGCTTTTACAAGTGCGAAGTTTGCAAGAAAACAATGCACAAAATGTCCCGATAAGGCAAATTTTGCGCCGATAAAACTGGTGGATGCCAGTTACTTCACTCCAAACACATACTCAAAGTGACAATCTTAAGTTTTTTCAAACGGCGTTAAGTTTTGCGGTTTAAGTGAAACTTTCGACAGTTGCCTGTATTTCTTTTGTCAAATTATGGTGGGAACTGCGTCGTACGTTTGACCGCTGTGAAAGCAATAGCACAATGGACAAACACTTACTGGAAGTAAATGTATCCAAAGAAGAATAGTAACATGAGTGAAGATAACACCAGCCACCCAGATATCACCTACAGATCAAAGTAAGACAGGACGGTTAAATTATGATGCTCTCTTTCCCTCATTTGAACCTGTGTTTATAAAGCTCCACTCAGGATACAAAGCCATCCCATGATACATGAAACAGTCCAGTGTGAAATGCAGACAAAAAAAACCAACAACAAAAAATGAATTTAGGCACAAAATAATGTATGCTAGTTTGTAGACTGCTTCATATGTCATGATCAATATGTAATGGTACTGGTTCATGATGAGTAATTTACTGGCAAGGAACCAGTTTTAAAGTTGCAATCCGGGCAACATTTATTTACAGTGCGACTACTCGGACCGGGCTACTTGGAAGAAAATTGACCAATCACAGCCTTAATTGAGAACAAAAGAAGCCAACATTTTTTCATAAGCTGACCAATAACGTTGAAGGTTCTAGACAATACATCTCCAAATAAATTTGAAACCATCTAATTCTGCGGACCTCTCGGGAAATAGTCAAATTTTTTCATTGGTTAGCTTCTACGGTGATTTTTGAACAATTTCAAACCGTGCCGTGTTGACTCGATGTGATTGAAAATATCTCGCGGATTGTTTGTACGCCCTATGTAAGCTACAAGCTTACGGTAAATGTAAATGTTTCCAAAATGGCTTTTGCCCAGAAAATACAAGTAAGACTAAATCGAGAGGGCAGCACATACAGCAACAGTCAGCATCATTCCTAGCTATTACGAGATTACATTTCAGACTTTTCCACACTGAAATGGAACTACAAGCTCCCATAAGGGACTTGGATTTCCTTGCAGTATTGAATTGGCTGTGAATTGAAAGGGTTGCAGAAGGCAGAATCAATACATCAACAATAAGCACCTCTGTTGATTCAATTGAGCAAGTTTGTTGTGTTACCAAATTTCTTTTTGGAAAAGGTGTCTTCTACAAACATCCTCAGATACTAGCTGTACTGCTGAAGCGAAAAGTATTGTTTAAGGTTTGTTTATGGGCAAACATTTTGCTATCAATTGCGAATTTGACCTGCTCAAAATTTAGGATCGAAAAGTAACCAATTGTACACGTGGCAGTTTTGGGAGAGGTCATGATCAGAGGTCATGGTTTCAAATTTTTTTGAACATGTATTGTCTGGATGCTTCAACGTTAATGGTTGTTTACGAAAATACTTTGCTATCTTTTGTTCTCAATTAGCGTTGTGATTGGTCAATTTTCTTCCAGGTGGCCCGGTCCAAGTAGTCGCACTGTAATTAGCCAGCTTAAATGTCCAAGTTGGAGCTTGCCAGCAAGGCATCACTTGTACTTTAAAGAGTATGAATTTTGCTCCAGAAGTAGGTTGTTCAGAAACTGAAGTAGCCAGGTTTCTCTGTACCTTAAAATTTCCTCTGTGCTTACCCTAAAACTTATTGTTACAGCCCAGTGCCAGTAACAGACTTTTTTCTTAGAGAATTTTCATTTCATTTGGCTACAGGCTTTTTAATCTCACATTTTTCGTGAAATTGGCCATTCACTTCAGGCAGCAACACCACATCCTGCGAGAAACAACTTACTTACTTACACATAAAGAACTCCCTGACATGTATTAACTGTTTATACCCCTAGTTACCTAATAGAGCGCTTTTCAAATGAGTGTTGTAAAACCAAAACCAAAGTAATTATCCCAGCCAATCACAACAAACACAAATTATCCAATGAACCAATCAGAACTCGAAGCAAAAGCGCCAAGCGCGGGAAAACGCATGCGAGCAAGTCGCAATTGGTTTGAGTTTTACTTCTGATTGGTCGAGAAAGTGGCGCGAGATGTTTTAACCAATCACAGAGCGAAGTAAAGCAAAACCAAAGCAAAACGCGAATTACTTTCGACACTCAATTGAAAACCGCTCTAAAGGGTAACACTGTAAATGGTTTGAACCCAGGAGTCATATCATATGTCAGTAAAGTATGACTGTCTGGGTGAATGTAGTCCTGAGAGGGACTGTTTGTGGTGACACTGACTGACATTTCGACAACCTGAGAGGAAGTCATCGTCAGAGTCAATGTTACAATCTATCCAGAGACTATTAATGTCAGTCAATGTCACCACAAGCAGTCCTACTCAGGACTACACTCACCCAGATGATCATACTTCACTGACTTATGGCATAAAGGTTAGTATACTCACACAATAGCATCTAAACTTGTACAGTAGCACTAGGATGATTGTCAACACTAAGACCACACCAATCACTATAAAGGCATTAGCTATTGCCTCTCCAGCCTTTCTCCCTGCACTGATATTTCCCTCCTCATGAAATGGAGTGTAAACACTGAGTAAACAAGAATTAGAAAGATGCACAAGTTAGAAATAGTATTAATGAAAATGTATTCATTCTTTTAACAATTTTTTCAAAAATTTAGTAAACAAGGAATCGAATATACAGTACTTACATCTGTTGTTGTTCTAACCAACAAAATATTTGCGTTCTCACTTTTTTTGTCAACATTAGCCGTCTCAAAATGTACTAGCTGACTACAGCCATATTGTAGTATATGTTGAAGTTTAATTTTAGCCTTGGTTCAATTTTTATTTTCTTTTGTTTCATATTCATTATCATATATTAACATAAAAAGAACAAAGGAAAGTAAAACTTAAACCAAGGATAAAATTGAACTGCAACATATACATTTGACTTTGCCAGAAACCCTCTAGCATGGGTTTGGCCCTTGCTGCCTCCTAATAACATCTAGAAAATCTGCCAACATTTCCTTTTTGTTTTGTGTTCACAAATGATATTAATTTATTAGGTAAGTAGAGATAATGAGTCTTGAAATTGCAGTTAATTATCATTCCTCAATATTGGGATCTGTATAATAATTTATATTAGGGGAGCAGGCACTCTGCACAATTAAATGTGAAGTGCCTGTGCATAGAACGCACTGTCTTAAAGAGAAAAGTGTTGGATGTGACTTACACATGGGTATTTGTAAGCATCTAGATAACGGTCAGACAACAAATCAATAAAAAAATTTGATTGAAGTGAATCCTATACCGGTTGGAGCATCTACAGTACTGTACTAGTATTTGGTCATTAAGATAAACAACTCACAGGTATGTTCCTTCCTTGCGAGTGTAGTATGTGACTGATGCTATGGTTGCCACAACAACCAACATACAGGTTGATACAGGGACAATCAACATCATAACACTCTTGGCTCCATATTTGAGCATCTCCTCCTCGTCCATCTCGCTATCATGTGGTGACACATCCCGCACCCTTGGCTGTCTAGGATCTCTGTCACGTCCTCTGGAAACTCTTGCACCATCGCCTTCATCAGATTCTTCCTGTCTGTTATCCTATCAAAATAAAAAAGCATTAAGAATAAAAAACTTACAAGTTCTTGAGCGAAAATCCATGACTCTGATACATTCATTGATTGTACTACTTATGTGGGCAATAACTGCTTAGAAATCAGCTTATCTTAGTGAGAAGCCCAATTATCTCAAAAGGAGATTCAGATAGCGCAGCGGTGACTGATACATTGTGATCATTTTATGCTTACAGAGGTGTCCCTCTCTGAAGAAGGTCAAGTGAATCTGACTGACACTGTACATCTATTTTTAATAGTCTACGTGTCCATCGAAGACGTGTGTCTGCAAGGAAGCCAAAATGCCAGGACTTGCTACTGGTTAACATCTTGTAGAAAAAAATTGGCTGGAGGATTGATGCATTCTTTTTTTCTCCATCAGCAAGCTTATTCGTGAAGACAAGTATAGCGTGATATGTTTCACTTCCAGATACACCTCTCTGGAAAAGGCTGGTTGAAAATTTACTTTAATTGACTGGCAGAGGATGACCTCTGGACATGCTAACTTGACTACACAGACTTGTGATGTGGCCAAACAGACTCCCAAGTACTCATAAGTTAAGGTATCTTTACATGAGCCCAGGCTGGAGACTACCCCGGGTCAGGTCACCACTGTAAATTTTGTTTACACGAGGTAACCTAGCACATAAAGTCAGTTAATCAGACCCAGAGCTGACCCAGGTCAGCTCTCCCTTTTCTCCCGACAGAGAACTGGTATCTACCAACCCTGAGTTGTTCAAAAGTTGAATAGCACTATCCACTGGATAAATCTCTATCCAGTGGATAAATGCAATTGGTTTCCCTAACACTTATCCCCTGGATAGTGATTTATCCGGTGGATAGCACTATCCAACTTCTTTATCCAGGAATCTACAGTACGTGCTCCAAAGAAAATGGAGGAAAGCACTCAAAGTGATGTGCCATGTGGTTACGAAGTTCTGTATTTAGTGCCACAACTATTACATTGAAATATACATTTTTATATTCCATTTTTTTTCTTGTACTCTTGTAGGCAGTACATAGCTTCCTAACCATGCTATTGGACCACTGAAACTAACTAGACTGCTCGGACTTCTCCAAAACAGCTTCCTTTGAAGAGCATTTTCGTCCTGGGAGCTGCTCTTTTATTGTCTACATCAAGACTGCACATGTCCTTTTCTTGCCAGTGGCGAAAATCGTCACTGGATGATCAATAATTATAATATGTAACCCCTTCACATGAACTTGGGAGGACTGAGCAATTGTTTACACGAGAAAACTATGGCAATTTTTAACCTCTTAACCCGGGTCAACCCGGGTCTTTAGAAGAGTTACCCAGCAAGACTGGTTGACCCAGGCTGGAGGGTTATCTCATGTGAACTGTTGGAGTTTATTGAATGAAGAAGGGTGGACCCCTGGCAGTGACCTGATCCGGTGTAGTCTCCAGCCCAGGCTCATGTAAAGGCCCCCTTATAAACAAGTTGAAAACAAGAGGCTATTTGTAGCCTTCACTCAGGCTGTAAACAGCTTGAAAACACGAGAAACCCCAAAACAAGGGCAAATTTGCACCAAAAGGCACAAAAACATTAAGCTCCAGGACACTCACACCCTCGCAAAAGGTTCACAAAAGGGTGTTCACATGATGATGCAATTGCCAAACGATTACATATCGTGTGGTTCCAGAAAACATCCATACCCACCCCATGGATGGTTGTTGGAAATCCCAAGGGGGTGGGGGGTGGGGGGTCTCAAAGGACAAAAGTTTTTAACTGACGAAGTCAAGTTATAGCAGTCGTGACAAGACCGTGGACTGGTTTGGCCGGTCAAAATACGTCGTGTAAGGCTCACAAGGTGTGTATTTCGCTATGGCCCACAGGATGGGATCATCCCACCTGGGATGGGAAGACGTGAGAGCAAGAGCGGACGAGTCGCCATTTTAAATTGGCGGGTCAGAAAGGTGACGGAGGCTTGGTGGAAGATTTGCTTCGACTGTGTTGTGGTATAATTTTGTGCTCACCTCTGAACATATAGAGAAGAAGTTGAACACAGACATCGATTAGTACACACATGCACGTACGATAGGACAAGGGTCTACATAAAAAGTATCGTAGGTGTAGAAGGACACGTCTGCCGAGCAGTGTTGGCTTTGGCCGGACTGAAATATCTGTGCAACACTAGTGAAAGAAAGCAAGGAGGACTGATCATAACAGGAGGCGAAGTCCAGTGGCACTGTTGCTGCTGGTGGGACCAAAGTGTTGCTGAGACATCGTAAGGATAGAGTCGTTCTCAGTAAATGTTATGAGAGGAAAATTCTGGTGTATGTTGTTGTGGTTATGTTTAGTACTTGGAAAGTATCTAGCTGCCAACATTAAGAAAGGTTATTAGCAGGTGGGAAATGAATTACTACACCAGGCTGGATCTTCTTGGATGGTATAAGCGGCACAGAAGGATATACCAGTTAGTCTTTTTAATTTTTCTGCTTTACTTTTGATTTTGAACCGACTTGTTCGATTTTAGAGTTCGAGACACTGACTTGCTGACTCCGGAAGAGCAAACCGGATTTAACGATTATGTCATAAGACATGCCTTAACGTGTTTGAGATAAAGCGACGACTTCGCTTTTTTACTAATTTCTCCAGATTCTGACGGTGTGTTAGTCGTAATCGATAATCTGTTTTTATAGTACCACATTCACAACAGTATATAAATACTTGCTCACAACTCTCGGTAACGGCATGTTCAGTTGTGGACAAAATTTATCTTTAAATTTTAATTTTAATTCAACAAAATATTCAAAGCGATAAGACAGATGAGCTGAGTCGTCAGATTTTAAACATTACGTCATTCGGTAACGCAAAAGACAAAATAATACTGTCACAATTTTTGTCATGCCGGTTAGCACGTTGAGATTCTGACGATGTGTTTGTCTTTAACGATAATCATGTTTTTATAGTGCCCTATTCACAACAGTATATAAATACATCGCTCACAACTCTCGGTAAAAGCATGTTCAGTTGTGGACAAATTTACATTGACATTCAATTTTTTAGTTTAATTCAACAAAATTAAATATTCAAAGCGATAAGACAGATGACCTGAGTCATCAGATTTTAAACATTACGTCATTCGGTAATGCATAGGGCAAAATACTGTCACAATTTTCGTTATGCCAATTTAATAGCACAGCACGTTGAGCCAAGTAAAAACATTTATCGAGGGTTGAGTGGGACAAAACAACTGGTGAATGCCTATAATGCGCTTTCTTGTAACCTGTATGATAGAGCATAGCAATGATTTATTTCGTATTTGCATTCACAATTTGGCTTAAGGAGCCCTTGGCATGATTAAAGGAAACTGCACAAAGTGTGGTTCCCAGGCATGGGGAAAAGTTCAATTCTTTTGGGCTGTTATGGTGCCCATGCTGATCAATCGTAAAGATGTGGTTACTTTTATATTGGGAAATTTAGTGCCCATTTTTTGAAATGCGTCTGTTTTGAGAATTGTGATGGCTTTTTTGCTCAGGGTTTTGAGGAAGACCGACCAAAAGACAGCAAAAAATGATCTTGAGTGAAGAATGCACGAGGTCATGGGCGTAGTCTGTGGGGCTGATGTTTGGTGAGGAGAGGGTGAATAATTCGGTTGACCTCCTTTCCAGGGTATCAGTTGCCTTTTCAGTTGGTCAAATTTCAGCGTTAGTTACAGTTGCGCACTTTTACTGCAACTTGCTGTTACAGATGCTTGAATGTTATTGAACCTGCAGTCATGCATGCCTCGCTTGCTTTCTTTTCGAGACGAACCAACACTTCGTCGGTTCTGCATGCATTGCGGGCCTATATTTAAGTAAAGTATGAAGCTCAACTGGAAGTTCTGGAGGGGTGAGAGCTTCAAAGTAAAAACCATCCATGGGGGAGGTGTGGATATTTTCTGGAATCACACATTGTCGTTACCTTACAATCACGACACAAACAAAAAGAATGCATGGCAAAACTTGACTTGTGGTCTCCGGTCCGAGTAAAAAGGCTATTTCAGTGCAGCCTTGCATGCACCTGACTAGGGAAACCAATACTAAAACCAACTCTCGTTAGCTTGCATTGGGTGGCCAGACAGACCAGACAGTGAAAAACTTGCATTCACTTGCATTCAAATTTGAGCTCGATCAAAGTGAATTCAAGGCATTGCAAGCCATTACAAGTACATGCCAGTCGTGGCTAAACTGAACTGCAAGCTTGCGACTCTGTCTGGCCAGGGCTTTAATCAATCACTAAAGCTAAGTCAATCAATTATTCAATCAGAAAGACTTCATCTGATTATGCAAGGAACAAGTAGAGATACAACCCCGAAAGTAGACAATACTTGAGCAGTTTACAAACGAGTAATACATATTCCTTACCGAAAACCTCGCATGCTAAGTTTGGCTACGGCGCCTTAAAGGACAGGAAACTTGTAGCTAACGTTTAATATCAAACTTGTGTAATGAGCATGAATATTTAAGATTAAGCTTATATACAGATACTTGCGAATTCGAATGCCCCCACAAACCGTATCAGTGGTAAAATATATAATTCCAATGCCGTCAGGCTAATCTCATGTTTTCTAAATCCTTACCTCGTCTAAATTTTCGTCGTTTTCTCTTTGTTGGCGATGACGGCGGTCACGAGAGGGTCTGTCCTCATCGTAACTTTGTAATACGTCCGCCATCAGTCTTGTTGTTTCATCGGTGTCTTCCTCGTTCATGTATCTTTGATGCCACACATCGGCACTGCTTCTTTACTTAACAAACGTCGCACCAAACCGGTGAAATCTCCCTTTTTGTGCACGAGGCTTAGGAATTCATTGTAAAACCATCATGGCGGAAAAACAGACAGTGACGTCATTCCCCATCCGTCCTTAGAGAAAGGGGGGCTGGTAACTAAACCTGAGCAACGCAAGAGGGGATTGGGTCGAGAAAATGAGCCGTGGTAGGAGCCTGGGGGCAGCAAGAGGGGCGGGGTTTTAAGGCGGGGTTAGGCGACAAAACAAGGGAGCGCAAAAAGTCCAAACGAGCATGAAAATAACTAGACCATTTGTTCCAATCTTTTCCGTTTCGTGTCTTGACACGAACCCGTGGAAGTGCGCACTTTTTTATCCATGCATATATGGGAGGCCCATCCTAGCTTAACAGTTTTCTTATTCTCTTTTTCACAGAGACAGAGATGATGAGTTTTTTTTATCGAAGTGAACTGTCTCTATTTCATAATAAGGAGGTGTACCTACTACAAAGGTAACCATAAAAAGATGGTCAACGGGACCGTCACAAGCCCTTTGTCCTTAAAATATATTAGGAAAGAATTTGAAAAGCTGTAGCAGTCTTCGTTCATCCTGGGGTCAATTCAATAAAACGTTTACACTTGTAGTTTACAAGCTGGACGCTTGTTTTACAAGCGCACGCAAAAATGAGTTCAATAAACATCGTTATAAGTCCTTGTTACAAGTATCCGACTTGTAATTACAGGTGTAGCGCTACACTTGTGGAATTTGGTACTTATCCAATTCAATAAAACTTTTACAGCAGTCCGACTTGTATTTTTACAAACGCCCAACTTGTAAACTACAAGTGCAAACTACAAGTGGCAAGTCACTTGTCAGCTTAACATACGACTTGTAGAAAGAGTATTTCAAAACTTCAATTATGTCCTCGTCTAGCGAAGAACTTAAAGAACTATTAAGACACGGATTTATTCGAACTCGGCGGCCTAGAAATTTTGAGGAAAGACGGTTGTTTGACAGGGAAAATCCAAGGGAATTTCGGGAGAAGTTTCGTCTGTCTGTGGACGCTTTTGCTCATTTTCTGGAATTGATAAACCTGTGATCAGAGAATACATTAGCATACTTAGATTAAAGCACTGAGATTTGATTGCACACTTGTAACCTACAAGTGCATTCCAGCGGAGTTTACAATTGTAAGGCTACAATTGTTATTTACTCTTGTATCTGACTCGTGCTAGACGTGTAAGTTCCTGAGTAGAAAACTCTTTTATTGAATTCTTGTATTTACAAGCTGGACTTTCCAGGCGTAAATTACATGTGTAAAAACTACAAGTGTAGTTTCTTTATTGAATTGACCCCGGGATTATACTTTATGTGGAAAGTAATGCTATATCCTGATACATCAATAAAACAAGAGCATTTTATTTTACAGTTGCGACAATCTTATAACAGTTTAATCAATCATGAACGGACAGCATAACTAATCAAAGACATCAATCAATAACACCAGGTGATACGGAGTATTTCCATGATTCTGGTACGACTTATACAAATCCAGATTTTCACATAACCCTTTAAGCACCGTTATCAACATGTATGTTCTTCTCACTGTTCTTTATATATTTCTTACGGAATTAGTTGAGAGAAGTTCCTTACGGATCAAAACATCTTATCTTTAAGTGATCAGTTCCTTAATTCTCATGACCTGTATGTTTGATCAAGTAATGATGTTGTAAGGAGAAAGTAGATGCTTGTTACTATTGGGTCTCAAAGGGTTAATAACCCTTTAAGCCCTGACATGAAAATGAATATTCTCCTTACTGTTCTCCAAACATTTCCTCTGGAACTAGTAAGGAGAATTTGTCTAAATATCAAGACGTCTTATCCTTGGTGATCACTTCCTTTATTCTTATCTCTTGAATGTTTGAACAAGTAGTGATAATGTAAAGAGAAATTTCATTTTCGTCACTGTTAGGGCTGAAGGGGATAAATATGAGTCGCACTGGTAAAGTGTATTCTGGCAGTGGTACCAGATCAAGATTCTGATCTCATTCCAAATTAATTTGCGAGAAATTTGCCTCTATCACGTAAAATAAGGCAGTATGGCTGTCCTCTTTACACCCCATTTAGAGCTGCCCGTAACCACTCAACTTCAGAATGAAACTGATATAAACAAGTTAGTTTTTCATGTTTTAAAACATATTAATTTACTTTATTCTACTCCTCTATTTGACTCGTAAAATGGCAGCCTAAAATTTTTCACAAAAAACAGAAGGACCTTTGAAAATATTGCAACACACCCGGTTTTGAATTAGTAACATTCCTGCTTGCAAGAGTCTCCTTTTCCTTTACATTCGCTGGCCTGACCCATAATGTTTGATTTAACGGCTGTTAAAAATCATGGAAGATACAGCCAAACTGTACTACTAATTTAACACAGATTTCTTACACAGTACTCACATTAACTCAGCTATAATTATTATAGTCTGAATGTTGTCACACTATACAGCTTAAAAATACTGTATTTCCTCTATTAAACGCCAGGCCATAAATAAATGCAGTGTTCAAATAAACACTGGGTCAACATGGTCAAATTTTAAATACTGTAAAGTGCTATTAAACCCCCCCCCCCCTCTCATTAAAGAGGTTTGAAAAATATTATTTTAACATAACATGTCTATAAAAAGATTTGAAATAAGCTCCCCCCTCCCCCCACCCACCTCTATTCTCAATTTCTTTCGATCATTCCAACTAAAGGAGGTTGGGGTAATACACTCTACACTCTACTGAGCACTCAATTTTCCCATCTTGTTTTGCACTTTATCAACTACAGAAGAAATTGGTGACATTTTATTCCAGCCTGTTTTACTTATGTTGCACTATGTTTTGCTGTTATTTTGGTTGAGCTCAAGTATTAAGGACCAAAAAACTTCCCTGCTACCAGAGGTTGATCTCTCTCTCCTTCCTTCATTTTTCTCTCACCGTGAGAGACCTATGCTAGCAGGGAACCAAAAAACTAAACCTATCAAAAATGAAAATTACACAATAATAAACACCGGGCCCCGAATAAACACTGGGCTCAAAATAATAAACGCTGGGTCTACAAGGTCTAGTTTTTGATGATTGAGAAAATACTATTACTCTGAATCCAATCAGATTTACGTTCCTGACTGAGTCAGCCCTGACCAAGTTTACACAAGATTTGTCTCACTTTGTGATTCAATTTTTAAAAACAGAGGTTCAAGACAGTCCCTAAAACTTGCAAGCCCCAACAACTGTTTGAAAATGGCAAAATTTCAAAACTCAGTGAAAATTTGCCAAGACTGGTTGTTTCAGATGGAGCATTCTATACAGTTTCACCAATCTGTGAATAACAATACTCCCCTTACTTAAACACTTACACCTGTTTTCTGGGTGCCATCCACAGTGGGTTTAGCTTGTTTAGGGGTATTGTCCACAGGGTTATGAGCGTAAAGAACTACTGCATATGACACAATAGCTATGGCAATGAAAGTGAAAATATCAACTGGGATTCCAAAGATCATCCAGCACAAAACAGCTGTGAACATGATCTCTAGAGCACTTGCAAAAGTCTTCAGAATAGAGTTCAGCTGCCGCAAGAACAGTGCTGTGGTTATTCCAATGGCAGCATTATTGAATACTATGGCTAAAACTTTACCCTGAGAGATTGAACTGATGCTTTCCTTAGTAAAGGCATCTGACAATGTGCCATTGTACCATAGGAGAACAAAGTTACAAAAAATGGAATCGAAATACATGAAAAAATTCTGAACCATGAAAGGGACTTCGCCACCTTTGCCCTTTAGAAGATACTCATTATAAACACCAGCAAAACAGGAACAGAATACTTGAACAAGGATTAGAAACAAATGCACATCAAAGTGCAGAGAAATGGAACTGCCTGATGTGGTGAGGTTCTCGAATTTGATTTGCTTTACAATGCAGCCACACGTTAGTAATAGAAGAGAGAACCATTGCTGTCCACTCAACTGCTTATTAAACAGTATCTGCAACAAACAAAAATGAAAGAATCTAGATCAGCATGCAACTTCTCCCTACAGTGTCGGGTAATAAGAGTAAACATATGACCAACAAGGGGAAACGAAGGGCTATTAAAGAGCATAACAGCAAGTGGTTTTATCTTAATTTGTTCCAAACTGCCTAATTTTTTGCATGGGACCTTCAGTTTTTTGTTGGGGTGCAGTGGCCTGCGAGCAGGCTTTGTTTCAGTGGTGTAGTGGTTGGTGCATTGGACTTCACATCTGAAGGTCGGTAGTTCAAGGCCCAGTCCCTGCCACTGTGTTGTTACCTTAGACAAGAAACTTTACCCACATTGTCTCTCCACCCAGGTGTATAAATGGGTACTGGCAAAATACTGCTGGGGGCAACCCTGCGATGGACTAGCATCCCATCCAGGGGGAGTAGCAATACTCTCAGTTGCTTCATGCTACAGCAACGAGGATTAGCTCTGGCTCGTGAGGGCCCTCTTGGCTTGTGGGCAACTTTACCTTTTCAGTTCATTATACTTGCCTTGCAATTTGCAAACTAAATGCAAGAATATCATTTTACAATTTACCTTATTACAGGACAAATCGATCACAAAAATATTAACTTTGATTTTATAAAAAAAATCACTATAAATTTGTCAAATGGAAGTGGCAAAAATTAAGTTTACAAAATTTCTTTTGCACAATGTATCACTATTTTATTAATATCTAGAAACTAATTTTTGTTTTTTTCTGAGCAAATTTCACAAAGTATCAAGAACCTTCTTAAAAATGGCAAGAAAATTTAGTAATAAAATTGTGAGGAAAATTCAATCCTGAGTATTTTTTTCGTTTAAGCTTTCACCATATACACATTTGATTTATTCATAAGCTGATAATAATTCAAGATTAGGGCAGTGTTACCAGGAGATATTATATTAACATACATTTTACTGATGTTTAAACAAGATGTTTTAACAGATTTTTTATGCTTACATAAATGATTAATTACTCTAAGGATGTAGTAAAATGAAATCTCTCTCTTAACTGCTTCTAACAGACACAGAAAATATAAATAATAACTCAAGTTTTGAACTCCCCAATAAAAATACATGAGTTTTAAGCTTGCAGCTTGTAGGACTCGATCCCCATGCAAAATTCAAACTGCATTGACAAATACGATTTACATTTCATCAGCCTCTTAAAAAGAACATCAAATAAACAGGTGTTCATGCCATAATTTGAAGTATCTGCTGGAGAAATTTGTCATAAGTTAACCCTTAATTTAAAACAGTTATGCAGGTAAAGCTTTTCACTGAGTGTTTGAATAAAATCCGCGAAGAGTGACCATTTGTATGAAAGTTGATGGTGCTGTTTATATCTGTAGCAACATCTCTGAAATAAAAAATTGGGGGAAATGTTGCCCATTTTCTTGAGAGTGAAATGTTTAACCTAATAACAATTATGTTTAACCTAGTAGTTCCTACAATTATGTCACAGACAAAAGCAGTAAGAACAGCACAACAGTTTAAGTTTACACACTCAGTAAAAGTTCTGTGAAATTAAAGCTAAGTAACTAAAAGATCACTTTGTTTTAGGAAATAGCAAACTTAACGTCAAACACAAAAAGGATTGGCATGGCAATTTACGTGCGACAAAAGAATTTTGTTCAAATGTAAATTAAATATGCTGAACATCTGATCAAAATGTCTTTTAACTGTAAACAAAGTACAACTTCCTATTCTCAGTAAAAATATGTTTCATCTTAGTATAACTTTTTAGTTTTATTTTTTATTATTTTCTGAGCACCACAAGTTCCCTTGTTTTTACTTTGGCAAGATCACCCTCTTTTAAAAAACGTACTTAAAATTTACTTAAATTTGAGTTATTGTTAGGTGTATCTTTTAAATACATGTTTAAATTGAAAAATTACTTAAAAAGAGAAAACTGACAGTAAACAATACATTTCTCACATTTTTGTGAACATTTTCTCACAATTTACTTTCAAGAGACCAGCATTCCCGGGAACATTCAAAGCATTGCAATATTATTTATAGGTGTCACACTTCAAAGGAAACTCCCTGAGCAATACTTTTTGTTTGTATTTGAAAATAACAATAACAAATTAAAATAATTTTAATATTTTCCCCAATTTTTATCATGGATTCAGAGTAATGGTTAATTACTGCAGTTATGATAATCATCTCCTTACCTGAAATATAATTCCAGTTACGACAACTCTGAACTGTAGCAAAAGGTAGTAGGTGGTTGGATCATAGTTTGCAAGATTCACAAATGCCAAGTTGTTATAAAGGCAGTACATGAATGCTGGGACAATGTAGAGCAAGAGTACTGAAGAGCAAAATAATATCATCAGTATACCTTGGTGGCTGAAGGCAACTTTTGAAGCCAAAACACTGTCTGAAAAGTCAGTGTTTTAGAATTTATTCATCAAAAAATGTATCTAGGATTTTCAATTTTTATTATAATTTTTTTATATTATTATAATTTTTTTATACAATATATTATATTGTTTAATATTTTTATACAGTGGAACCTCAATGCAATGAAGGGCCAAGGGGTTGCTAAAATGTGTTCATTATAACAGGGGTTCATCATATCAAGGCACTTTTTCATACACCAGATTTTCTATTACTGGACTGAAAAATATGGTTCATTACACCAGGGTCTTCTATTGAGGATCGTCATATTGGGGTTTTCCTGTATTGTGTGTCAGTTTTCAGCAAAGCAAGTGGGAAGAGCATTTCTAAATTAAAGGTTACAAGCATCTACCTGGAAGGCTCTATATATCAAGTTGTTTATTCCCCTCATGTGTTCACCGTCCAGAGGCAACACCCCAAAAATCTTCAACTCCACAAACCCCTTGCACCAAATGCCCAATACTCCATGGGGTGAAGAATTACTTGGAAACTCATTTCACAGTTGCTTTCCCAAGTCTGCCCAAATAGAACTGCATCTTACCTGAAGGCAGCTACCCAATTATTTTATAAAGCTTACCTTTGGTGTCAGCTTACCTTTGGCGTTAAACTTACCTTTGGTGTTAGCGCGAACCTGCTCAATGAATTCATCCACTGTGGAACTGAACACAACATACACAAATTAAACTAACAAAATCACTAACTTCACCGTCTTTTCATACAAAAATATTGAAAAAGAAGACCCTTAGTGCCAAGGCTTCTTGAGAAGTAAAAATTAAGCTTTCATTTTAACCATAACCTTACGTTCTGAGTTGTAGTCCAACAGCAACAAGTAGTTTGACAAACTCGGATAAAAGAACAACGGTTGTCGTGTTGTAAGAGTAGTGATTTTCTTTGTCCTTTGTCGCCGTCACTAGGATCCCTGAAGGATAAAAGTGTGGCCAATACTGAATACATGAATTTAAAATATTGAAACTGTACAGCTACCTGAGTGCGAGCCTTTGAAAATATGTAAATTTAAACCAGCTGAAATATGAGCGCGTGCTATGAAATACATTAACATACTAGGAAGTACTACGGTTGACTCTCGATAACTCGAACCTCCAAGGGAAATAAAAATGGTGAACGAGTTATCAAGGGGAGAATTATAAAGAAAATTACCTGAGGGGAAAAAATTAATTACTCGATTCGAGTTAACGGGGAAATTCGAGTTACTGAGGGTTCGAGTTACCCGGAATCAACTGTAGTTGCTGCAATTTTATTGCTTCTATACCTTGATTTATAAATAATGCCATGTACCCTATAAAAATAAAGAAGTGTTTTGCTGTGGGGAACAGGTTTTTAAGGTCAGAAAGAGCGCCAGTTCTTCCCACAGACGGCATTTTTTCTCCTTCTGACGTCGAAGCCATTGACTACGCACTTGAACGGGAAGCAAAAGAAATATAGGAGCGCGAGGGGCATGGGGAGATTCCTGCCCTCATTGAATCATGGGCTAGCTCTCCCCAGTCTACTCGTTTTATCGCTATAGCAACAAAGTGACAGAGAAAAAGCAAAGGGAGCAAAAATGGCGGATTTGCTGAGCGCTGGTGAAGATAATCCGAAAAGAAAGCGGGTTTTCGTTAATCATGTGGATTTATATACTGGCAAGAATATAAGCAAGGTAGGGAAGATGGAGATATATGTCAGTGTAGTGACATCTAGTCGTTAACGTGGATGTTTCATGCTCTCTTCCCGGGCCTCTTGATGGTCCATCCAAGTCAAAGTCTTGTGTCTGACAGTTGTTTACATGCTCATAGTCTGATAGCTCATCATACTTTTAAAATACAACACGTGACGCTGTCACTTCTCTCTTTATATAACAAAGAGACCTTGTACAGTGGAGCAAATACCAAAGCACCTCTCACTATATGTTATATGACATGTAAGTTTAGGGACTGTTCGTTATTTATGCCTAAGGGGGGGGGGGGCGGTGTTTAGAGTGGGTGGGGGGTAAAATTTTCAAAATCAATGAAAAAGGGTTTTTTTTAATACAGTAGAAATAAGGGGGGTAAACTTTTAGAAACTGTTGTTTCAACACTTGTGTAGCCGTTTTGCAGACATATTTAAAAAGTTGATCTCTGTTTCGAGAATTCTATTTCCAAAGAACCTGGTCTTTATAGTTTGAAAAGCCAAGAAAACGTGACATGGAATAGCATTATTTAAAGGTTCCAATATATAACTTTTTAAATCCCTTTAAAATACATGCAATCTGATATTTAATATTAGCAAAACCCACACGTGTCATTTGCCGGGGCCAGTTGTAGTTTACAGTACTGTAGTGCGTAGGTATATAGCCATCCTCAAACAGCAAAACTGGTTCAAGCCTTGCAATGAACTTCTTGCAAACTTTCCTACCGTTGATTTCTCTCTCGAATTGGATCTTCTCTGAGCGCACGTTAATACCAGCGCTGCAAATTTACTTTCCTTGCTGAGTGCTTCCATACTGTACGATCACAAATGACCTTACACTTGATTTTGGTTTATCGGCACGCGGCCAGAAGACATGTTGTACGCAATTTTGCAATTGTAAGCACGTCGTGTCCTGAGGGTAGGGGAGGGGGGGGTATAATTTTGAACCTGTCACATAAATGGGGGGTAATTTTTTAAAATACCCACTTTCGGGGAGGGGTAAATTTTTCATATGCCTGAATTGGTTGAAAATCACCGACCCCCCCCCTTAGCCATAAATAACGAACAGTCCCTTATAAGATTGACGTAGTTTTGATTCCTTTCTAAGGTGTTGGCATCATCTGTTGTTGGTGCTACAGCTGAGGAAGATGAAGGAAATGATGACGAATCTCAAGCTAGTGGACAGCCTCAGGTTCCAAAGGAGAGTTGTTATGAAGTAGTTGGTACATTACAAGATCCTACACAATACAGACCTGAATGGGTTGATAAAGTGTTTGAGGTGTGTGCTTTGATCTTTGAGGTTTAAGTGCTCAAATCGTGACAGTAGAAATACTTTCATTAGCTTCAAGTCACAGAAACCAGCTTAAGCTCCAGCGACCTTGGTCTTTTGTCTCGCGTGCAACTAGTATTTTCCTGTACCTTACATTTGTATAGAAACAAGGTGGTCTGATAGTTACTGGGACTGGGGATTGAATTGACTGTCTGTCTGGGTTCCTAGGCCTCCTTATTTGCCACAGTTGACCTTTTTTGGGTCATGTGGTCCAGCTGTTAGTCTCGGATAGGTCACCCAAATGGATTGATGGGGGAAGGCCTGGGACTCCTATATATTACCTATATAGGTATGTGCTGCTGTGAAGGGTATGGTTTTCAAGCAGTTTGGTCTGGGATAGGGTATAGAAATCAGGGAGTTTTGGTCTAGAATAGGGTATCAATTACCAGGAAACTGGTTAGTGATGTAACAAATTTAGACCAAAATAGGGTTTGAAAAATTTGGAAGTAAATGTAAATTCAATCAGGGCAACTTTGTTGATCGACGGATGGTTTTCAATTGAGAACACTGTGTGGTTATATGGGAGGGACGATTTCTGGAAGATAGCTAGTCTGGGATAGGATAGGGGTATTTGGCGTCTAGTCTAGAATAGGGTTGCAAAATGGAGCTGAAAGTGGTCTGGTACAGGATGAGGGTTTCAGAGTCCCAGTGGCAAGCACCCACCAAAAATTGTCCGAGTACCCCCTCCCCCGCTCCCCGGGACAGGAACTAGACAATTTTAAAGAAACTCTACTCCGCATTGTCTTTCTCACCCAGGTGTATAATGGTATCAGCATACTGTTGACATGATTTACATGCAGTTTGCAGCCTGAAGCTACATGTATTAGATATGACCTTGGTACACAAATTATGGATTCTCGTGTTGCAGTAATTAAAAGCACGTCCGGTTTTTGCAATATAAAAATTGGTTGCACATGGCATTGGTAAATCACATGCAACATCAAGCTGCAACTTGCAACACAGCATTTGTTACATGATCAGTTGTTTGAAAATCTTGTTTACATAACTCAAGATTTAGGAAACTTGTTGGAAAAAAGACACTATTTTCATCATAGTTTTTCTAAAGTCAAGCACTAACCTGTGGGTTCACTTTTGTAATCACAGTTTAGTAGCTTGTAACATTATTTCCTTCTGTCCTGAAGCTGTGCAATTAAAGAAAGGAAACTGAAAGCTACCATATTCACTATAACTATGGCAAAAACAGCCTATGAAAATTACCAGTAACAGGTTTAATATTAAATCATTGTTCGCTGTTTTATTTTGTAGTATAACAGCAAAGAAGATCTGCTGCCTCATTTACTGGAGTGTGATATTATTGTGTATGATATCACTGGAAGTCCAGATCAGGTGGATGAAGCTACATGGGCAGTTTCAGGTATTTTTCTATACCTTTAATTAAGAGTTAAATCAGTGTTCAGATGTGAATTCTCCTTACTGGATCCCTTATTTGTATTGTAATGATAATTCTGAGAAGGTGACTGTTGATCAAAACAAAACAGGTTCAGGTGTTGTGATTTGTTTCAATTTTGTACCCTATATTTATTTATTTATTTATTTATTTATCTTTTGATAATGCACTGGCATTGTAAGCAGCAGAAATTAAACTAATATTGATTGTTTGCTCTGCCCATCATCCAACTATATTATTGTCCCTAGTCTCTAATACAGTTCACAATGAAATGAGTCAAATCACCTTAGTTCTCCTGTGTAATCAAATCAAGAGAATAGAAGGTCAGGAATGTTTGTTGGTTTAAAAAATTAATTAATTAGTTACTTAATGTATTTAATTATTTTGTCATCAGCCCTTCATGCAGAGCTGGAAAATTTTGACACAATGAAAGTATTTATTTGTCTGTCTACGGTGATGACATGGGCAAGAAGCAAACCACTTGATCCAGTAAGTTAGCCCAACAACATAAACAATAAAAATATTCACATTTAGTGGTCATTATAAGTTAAGTTCCATGTAAGATTCCTGAGTAGTAAATTAGAGCGAGGGTTCTTAGTTTCGGTATAAGTTTGTAATATCAATGTTTCTCCATAATTCTATCTAGCTTGAGTTTCTGAGACTCTTAGAGGTTTAATCCTTAATTTAAGCCCTAATATCAGAATGTACTTCTTATAGTACAAATTGGGAGAGTTTTCTTAATTCCTCTGACCTGAACATTTGATCAAGTGGTGATACTGTAAGGAGAAATTACTTGCTGCTCACAAGTGAAACTTGAAGGGTTCAACACCAAGATTTTGAGGCTCATAATAAATTTCCTTAAGACCCATCAGTTTTGATAGGACATCACATCCTATGCCCCTTCTATGACAGCTGGAAGTAAAAAGGAAAGTACAGTATCTTTTTATCCACAAGACAATGAAAAGAAATATAATCCAATGTAAATAATTTTCAAATTAATTTTAATTCAGGATGACCCAGAGATTTCTTTCACTGAAGATGACTACCGCCGCAGAAGAGCTCACCCCAACTTTAAATCACACATCAGTGCTGAAAAGCTGGTTATCAAGCATGGGAAAACAAACAAGGCAAAGTTCATCACTTATGTTGTTGCTTCAGGATTAACCTATGGATCAGGGGAAGAGATATTCCACTTCCTTTTTAAGACGGCTTGGCATGGCCAGGCACCAGCTTTACAGTGTTTTGGAAATGGCCAGAATATTGTGCCGACCATTCACATCAAGGATCTTGCTGCAGTGATTGTGAACATCTGTGATCAGAATCCTAAAGTGCGCTATTTAGTGGCAGTAGATGATTCTAAGAATACTCTTGAAGAAATTGTCAAGGTTTGTGGTTTATCTAATAGACACACTGCATTAGAGTAGTTTTTTGGCTTATAAGTTAGAGCATTTATTATATGGCTAAACTGGTCCACACTGAAAAGGAGCTTTCTGATTGGTTCTGTGAGCGGTCAGAATTTTCCCATACAGACCACTAAGATGGACAGTTTTGTATGAAGTCGAAACCTTGCTCTTGCTTTCTTGCCTATAATTTTGGCAAAAACCTCTGCGAAAATGACATTATGAAAATCGTTTCTTCCCTTCTTTCTTGTTTGTAGTGCATGCTTACTAATAGAACTACACTTTGCTGTTTGCAAATTTGTAAAGAGCGATAACAATAAATCCTTTGTTGAACTAGTTTGTTCTGTCCGTATTGGGCAAATATTGGTCTCGTTCTTTTTTTGGAAGTTTTGGAAGTAAACTTCCACAAAAGGAACTCGACCAATATTTTCCCAATACAGACCTGACACTAGTTCAATAACATATATAAATTGAAGTGTTGTGTTGTGGTTGGACCTTCTTGCTAACTTGTTGTTTGCCTTGGTGTTTTCTTTTAGGTTGTAAGCTTACATTTAGGAAATGGAAAAGTCAAAAACATTACCAAAGAAGAAGCTCTGCTAATTAAAGAGCTTGAGGTACAGTAACATATTTGTTTATCACAGCACTGTTTGATTGTCACGCATTTTTTTTTTATTTGGGTATCAACTAATCTGATGGCAGTGTACTCATGTCTGTTTTGGTCAATTTCTTTGCAGCAAGCTGACTTTGATATGCTATTGGTCAACCTGAGAATGGATGCAACTTACATCAAGGAAGGAATGAACCTCACCTGGGTATCAGAGGTACAAGCTGCACTCATCTTTTACCTTTTCAAATATTGTTTTAAATTTACTTTATCCTCCTCTGAATTATCACTGTTGTCACTGCTGTGAACATCATCATCATCATCATCATCATCATCATCATCATCATCATCGTCATCATCATCATTGTCATCATTTTAATCATTACCATTATCATAATTGTAACCATCATCGTTATTATCATCATCACTAGAGCAGTAGCCATAACCATCATGACTATAATTATCATATTGTCATCATCATTGTTGTCATCACCAATTGTCATTGTAATCATCATTATTGTTATCATTATCATCATCATAATTTCTTCATCATCATCATCTTTGCCCAATAAACGTTTTTTCTTCTTTTCTTTATTCAATTATGTATTTTAACATTTTTACTTCTAATCAGTGACTTGATGATGTAACTATGTGGGAAAATGAAATCTTCCTTTCCTTCTCCAGACTGGACTTACAGAAAACATAGATGAGGTCATAAAAGAGTACAAAGAAACACGTGGCCTACTGGTAAGTAAAATAGTTTACACATAATTTTTGTCCTTGTCTTTAGGAAATCAATCTAAGGGTCCCTTGTTTTTTTGAAACTGTCCAATCTTGTATCATTCAAACATTGCTTTCAAGCTGATGGTTATCTTCATTTTCTGCAGCCATTAAGAGCATGCATCCTGGGTCCACCTGCATCAGGGAAAACACTTGTGGTCAAGCAACTCTGTGAACACTACAAACTTCATCACATCAAAATCCAAGATGTCATTGACGAAGCTATTGAAAAACTAGTAAGTATGCCTTAAACGTACCACAAAATTCTAAAAGTAAAAGCAAGGTACCAAAAGGTGCAATTTAAAAAGGTACAAAATTTTGTTTCAACACATCTTTTCGACATTGAGCTAACCAGTTATAAATTTCCAAAATTTCCTGTACATTTTTAGCACTTGTTTTTCGATCAAAGTTAAGTATACATGTACCTGCAGTGTTTTTTGGCCAAGTTTTTCCGTGGAGTTTTTGGTAGAGCTTGACATTAGCTCGGATGTGGTTTGTTTAGTATAGCTGTGTGGTTTTGTTGTGTTGTGTTTGGTGTGTTGTGTTGCGATGTGTTGTGTCGTGTTGCGATCTGATGGGTGTTGTGATCATAAGAATAAAGGAAATGAACACCAAACATGAAATGTTTTGATGTCTGTGCAAATACCACAAGAAATATAATTTTTTTTGGAGAACACTAATTGGAGTATGCATAGTTAAGAGACATTTGTATCTAAATTGGGTGGGCCTAGGGTCGGGGAGAAGAATAACATTATGGTGCACTCGTCTGATAAAGGAGCTAGAACCATAAAGATCACATATTTTAGAAACATATCCTTTTTAGCAACGCAGTGCTGCTCGTGCAGAAGCCGAGGGTGATGATGAAGATGACATGAAAGCACAAGAAGATCAAGAATTTTTGGAGACCCTTCAGGAGAGCAAGGATAGAAACAGCGGTAAATAAAGTGACCAGCATCATATTTCTGCTTGCAAAGTCAAATAAGAATCAAAGCATAATTTAGGACACAGGGGCCGCGCGGCTTATTTTAAAGTGGGGGGGGGGGGTGACTCGATCGCTAGCTCAAGTGTGAGGGAGGGGGTGGAATGTCAGCCTAACGCAAAGTTGTTGTCCTCTTTAGTGACTATCAATGCATCTAGGGCGGCCAAAAGTGTTAAAAGTTGTCAGGTTTTACCAATCATATACAGCGGCATAAGTGACGAATTAAAGCTATCCTAAAGAGTATCAAAGACACCAAACTATTCGACCTACCGGTGATTAATAATGTCGATACTTAGGGCACGTTTTGGTGGCCTAATCCGGAATAGAAGACAATATACTATTACAGTTTTCTCAGTTTAAAGATGATCATTCCTTTCGATGAGTAATGTACCCACGATAACAAAATGAACGGAATACGGTCGCAACGTTTTGGTTTACTCAGAATAGAAAAACTTGCGTTCTTTTAGGGAGTTGGTATTCTGGATATTCCTAAACCGGAATAGGAGTAGCCAGGATAGTCCTAAAAGTCATGTGCCTGAGCCTCTTCTTTCATCTCCGCACACATTTTAAAACCAGCAAGGTGCAAACCTTGACGTATTCGCATTTAAGATCTCAAACTCAAAATGTTTTTGTTGAAACTTGTGTAAGCAAACTTGTTGTCATTACCGAATAATGCAAACTGAGAAAACTGAGCTGAGTATCATGAAATATATAGTTCACCAAATTCAGTCTGTCGGTATGTCCTGACTGCAGAATGCCTTATTTGTCATCGTTAGGAGCGAAAAAGATCTTTCAGCAACTATTCTAGCTGCAAAGTTTACATGCACAGAGAGGCTTGAAAAAAGTCACGTTGATTTTCAGGAAATATCTAAGCACGTTGTTGCCGATAATCCTATCTGGAGACAAACTGTAGTTCGCATTGCCCGCGCCAGGCAAGAACGAGAGTCAACAAAGGTCAAACTCTTTAAGAGCATAAGAGAGTCAATGAGAGTTCACGAATTAGAGGCCATACGACAGCGATAGTTTCAACGTCCGTCGATTTTAATTAAAATCTGCGCAGGTTCAAACTCTTCAAGATAGACTTCCCTAGAGCGCACGTGAGTTTCAACTAATCCGAAGCCAAATGATAGCAAGGCAATTGGAACTCTTGAAAAGTACATTAATGTACTCCGTTTTTGTTTGGTCCATATGAAAATTAAATCTGAAACCACGGGAAAACCACGGTACTGGTTAACCTGTCTAATGAATTTTCCAAGTTCATCATTATTTTTTAATGATACCAAAAAGTGGGGGGGCTAAAGCCCCCTCAGCCCACCCCTCGCGCGGTCCCTGGGACAGCAAGGATAGAAACAGCGGTAAATGAAGTGACCAGCATCATATTTCGGCTTACAATATCAAATAAGAATCAAAACATAATTTAGATTGTATTGGGTTTAGCTTTTTTTTTTTCATCCGATTAGGTAGACTGTTTGAAGTAACTGTTGTAAAATGAAACATTTTCTAATTCAATCGGAGCACAATGTCCCTTGCCATTTTGCAGCCATTTATCTTATTTTCCAGATCTTGACACATTTTACTGATGAACTTTTAAACCCTTAAGCCCTAATAGTGACGACAATGAAATTCTCTTTACGTTTTTACTACTTGTTCAAACATTCAAGTGATGAGAATAAAGGAGGTGATCACCAAACACAAGATGTCTTAAAATTTAGACAAATTCTCCTCAATAGTTCCATAAGAGATGTATGGAGAACAGTAAGGAGAATATTTATTTTTATATCAGGGCTTAACGAAACGAACCAATGAGACCAGCGAGTCGAAGTATCATTCAGTTTCTGACATCGAATGGTGTTTTGTTACTGTTTCTGTTGCTTTTTCCCTCATAAAGCAAAATAACACGAACTCTAAATCATGCAAAAACGAAGAATGTGCTTAAAATGTTTCTTGATTTTTGGCAGGTCGTTTTGAAGACCAGTACATCATCAGATTCTACAAGGACAAGTTACATTCCATGCCTTGCCAAAACCAGGTGAAATAATTTATAATTGATTTGCCATTCTTCGTTCGTGACCAAACCAGGTGAAATAATTTATAATTGATTTGTCCATTCTTCGTTCGTTCGTCCATTCGGTTATTTATTTATTATCTTGCAACAGTATTGTATAAGTTAGTACCCCAGTTACATAACCAAGTAATAACGAAGTCTTGCAGAGTAGTATTTTCAATTACTGAAATCATTGCAACAAGCATTTCAATGACTCACTTTTGTCTTTGTTCCTCTTATTTCATCAGGGATTTATTCTAGATGGCTATCCAAAAACCTATGAACAGGCCAAAGAATTGTTTGCAGGTACAGTGCCTAAACCCGATCATTAGAGGGTTCTAGTAAAAATTTAACAAATAGGGCACTAAATGTAAGTTTTATTTTCTAGGAAGTGAATAAAAGCGTTAAACGAAGAAATTGCTAACTTAAATTATTGCTAAATCCTGTTTAGGACACACTAAAATGAAGAATCCTTACAGTAGATGAGTTTTGACAAAAACTAAATCACAAGACAGCTGACAGCTTGTCGTTCAAACTGCTTGCTTATGTGGAACGAGTTTTCTTTTATTGACCAATTTTTTATTGGCTCGTGCTTATTGTCAATGAGAGCGTAGATCGTTAGGCAACGCAACGCGAGGAGAAGTTTGTGATTTTTCCCTCACAACTAAACTGTTCTAATTTCTCAAAGAGAATGTAGTCGAAGAACTGCCAAGTTTCAAATTTGGACATTACTGATTTGGAAAGACGTTTGAAACGACGAACTGGTTTAACACGTCAAGTGAACATTTTAGGACGTCCGTTTTATGGTCCATGCACATACATAGACTGTACACATTGAAAAAAATAGAGTTGATCTATTAAACAGCGTTGGCCAGGATCCCTAAAAGGCAATCCTTTCAGGATTGAATTTATTACCTTGTTGTAAATCGCAGCCTTATTTAATGTGTTTTTCTTTCAGTTGAAGAAGGGGAGGAGGGTGAAGAAGATTCGCCGTTAAGTTATGACAAACTGATAATGCCAGGTAAAATGAATATATCCCAATAAATGTCAATAAATCTCAGCTATTCGTTTTGTTCCTTTTACCTTCACTTTACTCGGAATGCTTTGTAGATATTTTTTAAAAGTCTCGCAGTCCTCTTGTTTCGGGGGCACTAATGTTAGGCTTCTGTGGCATGAAGCCGCAAACAGACTCCCCCCCTCCCCCCCTCTCCTTGGGGGTTTACATCTTAGCGAATTGGGGGACAATTGTGAAATCAAGCTGAAATTTTGAGATTTGTAAATAATTATGGAAGAGATTTTTTTTTGAAAGTGTGTTTTATGTTATTAGATGTACAGAGCTGCAAATAACTGTCGGTCATCGGACAATGTCCGACTAAAATCGGCCCATGTCCGACGAAATCTTAACTTCGGTCGGACATTATGTCCGGACAAATTTTTTTACCAAATAATAAGTAAATATTGATAAGAAATAATTATTTCAAAAAGACTTCCACTTAAAAGTTATAATTAAAGAAAACGTCCGACCACATTTCTGTTTTGTCCGATCAAAATGGAGACTTGGTCGGACATATGTCCTTTCGAGAAAGAAAAATTATTTGCAGCCCTGAGATGTACGTGGTTTTGGGTGTGTAGTATTTTTTTTTTCTTTGTGCTGTACGAATAACTGCCAAACCGGTGTTTTACCGTACAAATAACTAACTGTGCGGATATCGCGGCATATCTTTACCCGTTTAGCACGTTATTCTGATTGTTCGAACGGTACTTAGTGAAGATGGATCATTAAAGGGTTTAATTTCTGCTATTCCAGTCGAGAGTCTCTAAGAGCTTAGTTACGTGTATTTCTATATCTTCCCGGTGTCCTAGTGGATTTGGACCCCCCGAGAATGGACCCCGGTCCAAATCCGCTTGCGAATATGGACCCCCGTGGGTCCACTTTCGTTAGCGGATTTGTGCCCCCCCCCCCCACCCCCCACCCCGTATAGTAACTTCAACAGTAAATTTGGCTATTTGTATATAAACCACCGAAACGACTCTTTCGCTCTTCAGCCTTGTTAGCAAACCATTTCTTTTGGGTTTTAAACGTAGAAGCGTAAAAGCTAATTTATTAAAAAGCTGCCGCCCTTGAAACCAAAAATAAGAAGTATATTCCTCGTTCTAAAACTGTACCGGGAGACTGAAGACCTTCTTCTTAAAACTTGCCGTTTCAAAAAGAAACTAGTGCCCTATTGAAGGGGGTTCAAATCCGCGAGAGGGGGTCCAAATCCACTGCAATATATTTTGTTAGGTTTCCCACTAAATTTTGGTAGGTTTCACAACCAATTCGCCGCAGTGCCAATTTTTGCACTTGGGCGGTGACTCAACAGTGAAGAGAAGTGAAGTGTCTTTAAGAACAGAGCACCAAGCCTGACTTGCAACCACTGCGTTTATATCATCGGCCTTGCTCTTTATTCACATAATTTATCTTTGTGATTACAGAGGTCGTGGTATCGCTAGAGGCCGCAGACGAATTCCTGAAAAACAGAGTCATGAATTTGCCAGAGAGTGTTGTTGCTGGCACGCACAACACTGAGGAAGGTGCGTCTTTTTCTTTTCTTCTTTTACAACTAGTTCCCAAAAAATTTCCCGCAAATTTCAATGTTGATTGCACGGGTTGACTATGTGGGTTTGTGTGTTGTACAGGTTTGATGCGGCGTCTAGCTGAATTCCGAGCTATTAACACAGAGGATGAAACGGTCTTGAATTATTTTGATGAACTGGAGATTCACCCCGATCACATCGGTAAGTATGGGAAGTAAATAGAGAGATCAAGCATCGCGTTTACGGCAAACGTCAACCTGCCGTCTGCCGTCTGCCGTTTTAAAATGTACCATTTCTTCTTAAGCTTCGCGTAAACTCATTAAAAGCTTGGATACACAATAAAGCAGCTTTCTAGCCTTTAACTAAAAACCGGTTCAATGTTGAATGTGGTTACCTTGCGATGATTTGACGTACTGCATAGTTTTAGTGCCTTTTTCATGAAATAGTTGATAGCCTTTGCGAAGTTGACAACCAAACACCACCTCGCTTTCTCGCACTTTCTTCTCCCCACTTTTTTCTACGGAAACCGGTCAGTTTCCGTAGAAAAATAAATAAAACATCACTGGGCTTAAGCACGGGCTGGTAATTGTAGCAGAACGAATAAAAAACTTCAAAGGAATACTTGCTCGGTAGAGAATCGAAGTGGGTTGAAAAAACGAGCCGACTTTTTAACCGACTTCGAGGTGTTTGGATACCTGATGAAACACTCTTTCGATTTTTTGATATGGCTTCGCAAACCATTTATGATTCTTGGAGAAATTCAAAGCAAAAGTTCGCAAACTTTTATGCTAATTAAGATCCGGTTTCCAAACCACCGTCACAGTTATAGTGTTTTCCTTTGTTTTCTCTTTATGAATTGAAATTATGAATATATGAAGTTCATATACTTGAACTGCGGAATGAAGAAAAAAATCAGGCTTGCCGGGATTCGAACCCTGACCTCTGCGGTCAGGGCAAGCCGGATTTTTTCAGGCTTTCTTTTCGCAACTGCATAAGTTGCGTTAATAACTGCGAGGATCTTCTTTACATTTATTTCTTCATTCCGCAGTTCAAGTATATGAACTTCATATATTGATAATTTCATCTTCATCTTTCCCGGGTATATTACGAACCAATTTAATGACCAGCTCCCAGTTGGCTTGTTAGCTCAATTGGTTAGAGCGCTGCACCGGTATCGCAGAGGTCAGGGTTCGAATCCCGACAAGCCTGATTTTTTCAGGCTTTCTTTTCGCAACTGCATAAGTTGCGTTAATAACTGCGAGGATCTTCTTTACATTTATTTCTTTATGAATTATTAATGAGTTTGAGAAAAGAATAGTAATAAATGTCTTTATTCGTTCAATGAATATAAGATCTACATATCAAAGGCTACAATCGATACCATAAAAATAACAACCCTTTCAGCCCCAATAGTGATCAGCATCAAATTTCTCCTCATCACATCGGTGCATTTTAACACGTAAAGGTCATGAGAATTGGGGAAAAGATCACCAAAGATGAATTGTCTTGATGTTTTAACAAGTTCTCCCAATAAGCACTCAACGAAATGTATGGAGACCAGTAAGGAGAATTTGAATAATGATGATGGGGCTTAAAGGGTTAAAAAATCTGACCAACTTGAGCTGTACATGTCTATATTGCTTACTGATGTCTAATATTCTTCATATAAAACGAAATTGGTTCTGTTTTGACACACTACGCAACGGTTAGGAAAATAGAAAAGAGAGAGAGGAAAGTGGAGCCACCTGACCAGAGAATTTTTTTGCAAACAACTTTAAACTTGTGGAAATTAAAAGCTTAATAACAATAATAATAATAATAATAATAATAATAATAATAATTTTTTTTTTTAAATAAGAATAATAATAATAATAATAATAATAATAACAATAATAATAATAATAATTTATTACTATTATTATTTTAATGAAACAAATTTTATTATTACACAATTGCTAACTAGTAACATAATCTAATGAAAAACCTTAAGTATATTTAGTATTAAAAATGGTATAACGTTAAAAAAATTCTCAACTGAAAAGTTACTCATATTTAAAAATTTAAAGACATAATAATAATAATAATAATAACAATAATAATAATAATAATTTAATAATAATTTATTACTATTATTATTTTAATGAAACAAATTTTATTACACAATTGCTAACTAGTAACATAATCTAATGAAAAACCTTAAGTATATTTAGTATTAAAAATGGTATAACGTTAAAAAAATTCTCAACTTAAAAGTTACTCATATTTAAAAATTTAAAGACATAATAATAATAATAATAATAATAATAGTAATAATAATAATAATAATAATAATAATAATAATAATAATAATAATAATAATAATAATAATAATAATAATGTCCTTATTTACCCTGATAAAAAAAACGATCAGCTGAACACAGAGGAACAGCTGGTAAGAACCGGTGATCAGCAAATATAAATACTCAAAATACATATAAAAGTAACAAAGGTATAAAACATGGTAAAAGTTAATTAAACATAAAAAATTCTATAATATATAGATCGATATGAGCTTCTCAAACGTTTTGACATCATAATCCAGTGGTCTCTAGGTGTAAACTTTATGTTTACTTCTAATGATCATTTTGATGTTTTAGATATAACGCAAGATAAAACAAGAAAAATGACACACACAGTGGAGCAAATCAAAAAGCTCATGGGATCGCCCAGAAATTACGGTAAGTGTAAAAAAATGTCCATGGTCATAAAAGATGGATGGACAATCAAGCCGTCTTTTGATGCGTCATTCGCGAGGAGAATCAGAAACTCCCACTTTCTTTTTAGCCTTTACACGCATAATAATCTTTTTTAGCCATGTAAATAGTTTTATAATGATTCTTTTGTTTTCTTTGAGCTAATTTTGTATGTTTTTTTTTTTTAATTTTATTTTTCAAAAGTCGACGCATTAGCTACTTAACCTAGGGGCCTGGCAAGCGCCAGGTTTCGAGTATAAATAAAGTATGATGATGATGATGATGATGATAACGACGACGACGACGACGACGACGACGACGACGAAGACGATGATCAGGGGCACCCAACAATTCGTTTCGGGGAATATCTGTTCGGCAGGCCTAAAATCACCTGATATTTTCGGATTAAGTTGCAGTGAAAACTAGAGATTTCTTCGGCGAAACATCACGTCGGACTTTCGTAACAAGAGGACTTATTAGCTCCTATTGTTTTCGGAGGGACAAATATGTCGTTTAGAGTGCAAAATAAGGTCAGCTAGCATTTTCGGAGAGCTATCAGCAGCTCGGAAGTTCGGCGGATAGGATTCTGTTTCCTAAAATTCTCTCAGGCCAAACTTTTCAGCTAAAACGTCCGAACAGATCAATCTGTATTAGCTTACACAAATATGCTTTTAAAAAGCTCTGAAACAATCTAAGAAAGCCGAAAAAGAGATTTCAAGTCTTGTGCTAAAATGTTCTCGTTGGGTGCCCCTGGATGATGATGGTCCTTTTTCCTTTTATTACTTATGCAGTACACATCCATTTTATGACAATATGCATTTTTGACGCGTATTACCTTTCCTACCTTTCACCAACTGATGTCCCCATTTTTCAGCTTCTCTCCTCCTCTCCATGTAAACGGCTAGCGATATGAAACAAATGTTGGCCTGAAAATACGTATGTACGACTATGTGTTAGTTTGACTGATGTTACGAGTTTTTCCAATTTGTTTTTCATCAGGTCCCACGCCAGAAGAGTTGGCAGAAATGGAGAGAATTGAAACAGAAAAGCGCGTATGTAGTCATTATTTTTAAAAACTTTAAATGTGTAAACAACGGACTACTACATTTTGAATTGCGATGTAAAGGTTAGCCGCTCAAACTTTAAGTTTTTGCTTAAATCCTAGTTTAATGGGAATTCTTGCCAAAACCTTCCCCCAGGCTCTGTTGTTAAAACTAAACATCACATAACGATGATTGACAAACATTCACACATCAAAGGAGTTCGTCACACAAGGAAGTTGAATCAAATAGTCAGCAAGAGTAGAGACTATTTCTATTTCTCGCCAACTTTTTGCCAACATGTTCGGCAACCCTTGTTTCGTTTGCACAAACCACCTTGTATTTGTCACCACAAGTTTGCCGTGTGAAGGCGCCACCTTTTCCATAAATCTGTCTGCTAATCGCAAAAAGAAACAACGCACTGTTGCAAGCGCTTAGCATAGGTGCACGTTTTTCCCCTTCGAGTTCTGATTGGTTCGTCACGTAAGCTGTGTAGATTTTTCCCGCGTTTGCCACGGGTTGCACGCCTCCGCGGCGATTTTTGATTGGCTTGGTGTATTTGTTATGTTTGTTGTGATTGGCTGTTTAGTAATCTTATTTTCTTTGTTGGCACAGCTTGAAAACGAGCGGAAAGCAAGAGAAGAACAAGAGAAACGAGACGCTGAAGAAGCCGCCGAGAGACAACGAAGAGAAGAAGAGTGGGTAAGAAAGAGATTCTTTATAATTACAACGCCAATACTTCGTATCCTTTAAACAAAATTAAGCCTATAGCTATGTTCTTCCTAGTGAGTCGTTTTATTCATTTCACATTTAAATGGCTTTCCTTTTTTATTTTTCAGCGTGTCCGCCTTTCCGAGGTGAAGCGACAGGAACAAGAGTTGTTAGAAAATCAGTCCATTCCACTGAGGAACTACCTCATGAAGCACGTTATGCCGACCCTTGCCCAAGGCCTTATAGAGTGCTGCAAGACGCGCCCTGATGATCCTGTGGACTTTGTGGTGAGCTAAGAACACTTCAGTTTAAATTTTTTATGATGCGTAAAATATTGTCCCCTTTTAGGCCAAAATGGCGAAAATCAACACTCTTTTTATCCTCATTTGCACCGAAATCTCAAAAGACGTAGGTTCAAATCCCACTGAAATGAATATTCGCAGGCTGTACTACTCCATACCTGTTAAGGTCGGTTTACACATGCCATTTTTGGTGCAACTTTTGTCGCACTTTTCAGTGCAGTTTTTGCCGCGCTCAAGCCCGCGATAAAAATCAGAAGTGAAAAGCCCCCTGCACACGAGCAGATTTTCTTTGACAAATTTTCTATGACAAATGTTATTCGCTCGTGTAGATAAGAAAATTTGTCAAATTTTCTTATGACACAAACTGGCATGAAAAACTGGCTCGCCAAATTAAAACTGGCACGCCAGTTTCCATTTGTCAAAGAAAATTTGTCAAATGTGAAATTTGGTCGTGCAGATGGATCGTCAAAGAAAATTTGTCAAAGATTTCCGGAAAATTACTTCCCAAATCCTTTTCGCGCGCGTTTTTCACAGCTTTTATCGAGCCTAACCAAGTGATTTAGCAGTTTCAGGAAATTTCTCTGCTTTTAGAAGCATTTTACACCACTAGCCTCCATTCTGCATGGTCCATCCGAACTCACCTGCATGTCCAATAAACGTACTGCTAACGAGACACACGATATAATTTAACTTGCCTTTACTTGAAAAACGAGCTTTGTTTTGGGTAACGATTTTCGCTTTGTGCAACTTGCCGGCTTTCCCTCCTTGAGCGCTTGCCTTTCCGCTGTCCGAAAGCCATTGTCGGCACACAAACAAGGACATTTGTCAAAAAAAAATTGCTCACCCTTTTACACGGTCAAATCATTTGTCACAGAAAATTTGTCATACAAAATTTACTCGTATGCTTAGGGCGGCGATTTGAGTGCGCCGCGATATCGCGTACGTTTCAAACATGTTTGAAACTTAAATTAATGGCGATTTTGGGAAAATTGCAGCAAACATCGCCCTCAAATGACAGAGAAATCGAAATGAAATCGGCGCTAGTTTACACGTGCGACAAAAGTTGCATTGGATAGCGCGTCAACGTTCGCATCAAAAATCATGTGTATATAAATAGCACTTTATGGACTGTATTCCGCCTTGCCAGAGGTTGAGAGGACGCGTGAGTTTATGAGGAAATGACCGCATACATGTAACTATCTTCAATTCTTGCACTTCTCTATCAACTAACGAAAAAAAAAACTTTGTCAACAGGTTGATATTCGGTGGGAGCAACCAAAAGATGTGAACGTATAACGGTTGGCGGTGAAACAAGAGCGAGGATTTGAAATACAGTCGAAAGCTCTCGCTCTCTCTTGAAACCTACAGACCCAGAATAAAAGCGCTTTACTAGTCTTGCAGTTGTCTCACTTTGTGAAAATAGATTTATCGGAAACATGTTTGTCATATCTATATTTTTCTTTTCCAGGCTGAATACCTTTTCAAGAATAACCCACAGATTGATTAAGCGACTCGAGGAACCAAGAATTGTACAGTGGGCGGCGACCGAAGCAACATTTCAGCTTTTGGATGTTTTATAAATATACCACGCAGCCTTTACTTTGGCCGTGTAAAAGTAACTGTGGGAAATTTAATGAACATTCACTTAGCTTTATGCTTTCTATCTCTGTAAATAACATGGAATTAAAGTTCAAAGTTTTGATTTGGCTTGTCTGTGTGTGCAATAAAACAGCGGAGTGTAACCAAAGCTAATGCTGAAAATCCAATGAAGTATACATTAAACAAAAAAAATTGTTTCTTTATCAAAACTCGAAGATTTTCTGAACACTGAAGAATCTAGTTAAGACTCGGGTCTAGTCGGGTCTTGAGTCTAGTCGAAACTCGCAATGCAATGGTACGCTCAGAAATTCCGAAGTACAAGTGAAGAAGTACAATCCGCAATTTGACCGAGCGCGCGCAATTCAAGATTGCATGAGCAGTTCGATCCGGCTACTGATAAGGGACAGAAAAATTAAGTGGTACGTTTGCTTGGCGTTTTGCTTTGGCGGATCCCTACTTTAGTCTGAATTAAAAACAGAAGAACCCGGAGTCTCCCTAAATGCGCCACTGCTGTTTACCGGACGGCAATGCAAAAATTTAGAACGAATTTTCTCCTGCCCAATGGGTATTTTCTAGCGTGGTTGATACCAACTAGTGTCAACCTCGTCCCAGAAAAAAATCGTGCAAGTTTCCTCTTTGAAGTGACTTGGCTTGTGCTCGGGACACACGAGAAGGAGAGTTGACAGGAGTTCTAATCTCGCACCCAGATTACAGGAGTTCAAAGGCCTTGAAATCGCATGCGCTATGAGGGCGCATGAGAGTTAAAGGTACATGAGAGCGAGGTGATAATTTAAACTTTAATCAACTGTAATAACAATTTTAGGCAATCCATGCGACACTCTCTTCTCATCATGATCAACTCCAGTTCTCGGCCCAATGCTTAACTATTCTTTAAGCTAGCCCCAATAGTGACAAGCATCTAATTTCTCCTTACAATATCACAACTTGATCAAACCTACAGCTAATGTGAATAGAGGAAATGATCACCAAAGATGAAATGTGTTAAATGAAATTCTTCCAATTGGTAACATAAAAAATAAAGAGAAAACAGTGAGGAGAATATGCATTTTAGTATTGGGGCTTGCTTGACACTTGGGAACGGCCGGCGTACCTTATTACGCTTAGGAGCAGTTATATGTTTCCCACGCTTGGAACTGTTTGCATTCTTTTTCCCACCCTTAGTAGCGATTGCATGTTTTCCCAACCTTGTCATCGATTGCATGTTTTCCTGCACTCTGCACCGATTGCATGTTTTCCCACCCTTCACTTCAGTTACATTTTCCCGTCCTTAGCACCGTTTGCAATTACCTTGGCTTTGGTTTTGCCCTTGCAGCTGCCACAGTTTCAAACGTTTAAGCCTCAGGCGAAGAGACCAGTATCTTTAGTAGGCTTCTCGGAATACGATTCTACGTTCTGAAAGACTTAACCGAAGAAGATTTATCCCTATGGCAACACCAGTTGTGACGTTACAGCTTATTCAAAATTCTCGCGCGCGCGCGCGCGCAATATAGCTAGAACCTGGATGAAAAGCGCGCTATAGTAGAGAAAGCGCATAAACGTTTACGGTCCAAAAGAGTGATAATCAGAACTATTCAACAAATCTGATGAAGAAATTGTTCTAGTTCAAAGCTGAGAACTCTCTGGGCATTTCTTTCGCTTCAAGATTTGTAACCTGAGTATCAGGCTTTTCTAAAGGGGTAGGGAGAAAAGGAAGAAGCGCGAACGAGGAGCGCGAACGGGAAGAAAAGCCTGACACAAACGCTTTGATTGCAGTCTTCCACCCCCTCACAGCATGATAAGCGTCACTGAACGAATCAACCAATCAAATTCATTTCCGGTTGTTACTTGAACTTCCATGTATCAAAGAGCGCGCCAATATTTACCGCAACGGCGGGAAGTCAGGCAAATAATCTTTGCAAATGGAATCTGGGAGTTTTTGCAGAATTTGTCGCGAAAATTTGCACACAAAATACGGCACTTGTGTCGCTACAGTCCCACTGTTTGTTGAAACTTCGAACAAAGAGTTTTGCAACGTTTTGTGTGGAAAGCCAGTAATTCTTGCCCAAATACTACTCGATTTGAAGATTATTGTCTCGCACGATGGCAGCAGCTCAGTTTGCAAGAAATGTGCGAGGAAGATTCTCAATTGCTACAAACTGTTCGCGGAGTTAGAAAAGGCGTTTGCGGTTGTTTCTGCGGTAGAAGAGGCAAAGGAAAGCGCTCCACGAACTCCTACGAGAGAAAGGTATTCAGCTCGACCAAGCCAGCGATCGCCAACTGGAGTCACTCCGAAGGCCAAGCGTCTAAAGGAAAGCACAGATACAGCTCAAGAACATGAACGCTTACCTCTGTCTAAGCGATCACTTTGTTTCGACAAATACTCTGTAGTCGAAGATGAAATTAGCAGCCTGATGAATATCCCGACAGAGACCTATTTACCACCCATCTCGAAGGTGAGTGCCAACTCAAATATCACTTCTAAATTTTGTATTTTCCTGGATTAGATTAACTGGATTTTAAATGAAGACGGTTTTCTCTTTGTAACAGATTTTCGTCGGTTATCCTTCGTCTTCTCGCGTCTTTGATCGGAGCTGTGAGGATAAGTGGGAAGGCGCGATGGTTAAAAACCTCTGTAAAGAGAATTACCAGGCCGCTGCTAACGCTGCACTCCAATTTCCACCTTTTCGCCGAGAGCTTGTAAAAGCCGTCGCTCAACAAGTCAAGAAGGAGGTTCGTGACTACAGCAAGGGGAAATCAATGGCGAAATATGAAGGCGACCCGCTAAAGTTGAAAAATTTCAACGGCGAGGAGTTTTTGGAAGAAGCGAGCGAGCGAATGCCCATTACGCATTCCATCGTAACCACGACGAGCAAAGATGGAGTAAAGTTTCTTGTAAACAAACAAGTCCTGGCGCTATCGGCGATTTTGAACACATGGTTGCCTCGTTCGAATTTTATTTACAGAATGAACACTCTCTTGACTACAGGATGCTGTAAGACTGAAGTAATGGATTTGTTTCATCGACTAGGCTTGTCCAGCCACCCAAACACCATTCGTGCACAGCTTCAATCCTCTGCAAATCATTTTAACGAAGAAATTCTGGTTTGGAAGAGTCAAATAGAAACCAACCGGAAGCAACTGAATCTCTTGGAAGAGGTGGTCACGACGCAGACTGGTAACTCGGGGGAAAGAGACTCTATGAACTTGTGCTCCATAGATTTCTCCCGCGAAACAGCACAGAAATGCAAACACTTCGATGAAGACACGTATCAATTGTGCAAGGATCGTCTGCCTGGTGTTGATGTTTTAGAGGACACAGACCTCTTAAATGCCGCTGAAAATTTGAAGAAGGAGAAGCTTCCTTTGTACAGGTTAGTAACATGTTACTATCGAATTTTAATACCTTCACCTCCTCCCAGGTTTCTCTGTTTATTTTTTCCTTTGAAACTGGTTGTTTTTAGCGGTAAGGCACCTGTCTGGCTAGTTAGTTTTTTTTATTGTTGGTATTGATTTATAGAGCTTTTTAAGATTAAAAAGCTTTCCCTCAATTTTTCCCCGACCCCCTTAGAAAAGCCTTACACCTAGGCTAGCTCGATCTGGGAGCACCCTAAGCAAACTTTTTTCCGGGGAAAATGCATAATCATATACTGCCAGCCTGATTATGTCTCGTTATGGAGGTGCCACTGTTTAAAATCAAAACATATAGTTAGAAGGGGTCTTAAATATAATGCCCCATATACAAAATCACTTTATGTATGTAAATTTATTTAGAATCGTAGGAGACAATATTGACCTGGAACAGACAGCCAGGATTCAAAGTCAGAAGAAAACAAACAAATCCCTGCACTGGTTCCAGATCTATGCAGTGAAAGACAGAGTAGATTGCAATGAATCACTTTCTGATCAGCCACAAAAGAGCTTAGCTGACCTGGAGATGAATGAATTCCTTCCAACAACTGATGTGCATTCTGCCTTAATTAATGACCTTTCAATCCTGATTCCAAGGACACTTATCCAGTACCTACCAGCATATAAGCCATTTGCAAAAGTTGTTAAATTCCACATCCCACATGCGCATTCCACAGAAATGGCTAAAAAATCTGAGGTGGTATGTTAAAATCTTACTCAGTTTAATGTTTTGTTAATCAAACAGTCAAAATGGGACAATTTGTGTTATAGAATTATTTCTTTATTTGAACAATTTTGTCTGTCCTCCCTGGGGTGTATGCAAGGGTTTGTGTTTTTGAACCATACTCACAAGTTCGAAAATCCATAACATTTTTTTTTTTTTTTTTTGACGGTTTTATTTTCAATGCTTTTACAAATATTGTGTAATCCCTATCCTACTATTACATTTTCAATATTACATCAATACCAGTTCTAATACAGTTTACAGTCTTATATGTGTTACAGGTATATCATAATTAATAATTGTTAAAAGTAAATTACAGATTCTGATTGCAAGCAACAATATTTTTTTTTTTTTTTTTTGCAAACAACTAAAAAATTACCAAAAGCGAAAACCGTCACACGAAAACACACACAAACACAATAGACACAAATATGCATTTATCTTTCTATATAAAGAGAACAAGGCTAAACAATACCAATATCTATAGAAATTTAACAAGAATTGCTTCCCATCTTTTCCTGAAACTTGCAAACGTCCCATTTTTGTTTGCTATATACTTCTCGGTTTCAAACTTATTTTTAACTTTTTTAAGAAAAATATTAAAGTCAGGATATATGCCAGCTTTTCTACATTCCCAAATACACAGTTTTCCGAGAATTAGAAGATAGTTTATAATATCGGTCCTATTTGTAAGCCCAAGTATAATATCTTTTAAAGTCAAAGTAATGTTTTCCTTAACAAGTTCAAACCACCAAGAGGAGAATGTTTTCCAAAAGATTTGCACATGGGAGCATTCAAAAAAGAGGTGATGCAGCTCTTCTTTTGAAGAGTCACAGAAAGTGAACCTTTCTATTAAAATGCAATTATGAATTCAAGGATCTGACCACTTCACTAAACGGTTTTTATTCAGACTTGCTTCTTTGGTGGGAGGAGTTTAGAAATACATTTTCCGATAATAATTATGCACAAAGAATTGTTTGGAACAATAAAGACATTAAAATAGACAACAGATCAGTCTTTTATAAATCGTATTATGACAAAGGGATTGTTTTCGTACGTGACTTGATGTTTGAATCCGATAATAAGCAGTCTCATGATTTTTATAAACAAAAGGGTCTTAAAACGGATTTCCTGAAAATCCATAACATGCATTTCTAGGGAGTAGTAGAGGGTTATAAGTTGCAAATTGGAAAGCCATTACAAAAGCCAAGGGAAGTATGAACCAACAGGGAAAATTAACCAGGCACTGGGGACTATTTTATATACAGGGGCGAATCCAGGGTTTTTCTTAGGAGGAGGAGGAGGTGTACATAGTTTTTTTGTTGCAGAAACCAAGTTGTATTAGAAAGCTGCCTGGTCATCTCGGGGGTGGGCTGCACACCCTCTGCACCCTCCCCCTAGATCCGCCCCTGATATACCTTCTTTATATGGGAGTGAAGGATAAACATTCATACATATTCTACTTAATTTTCACCCCCTTGATTTGAAAATGTAATGTAATTGGACATGTGGTTTTGTTCTTTTTTGGGTGATAGTGCTCCCTGGGACTGGAATTCAAAAACTCCAACAAAGCAGCAGAAATGGCAGATATTCTAAAGAACATACAAAGTAACTTTGTACCATCAGCAGAAGTTTCCAACCAAAATGAAGTGTTACAGCGAGTATTCTTGGATGGTGACCAGCTCACTGAAGAAAGGGCCAGAAATGCTCAGCTTGCCAACACCCTTGCTGATACAACGTATGAACGCTTAGGAGGTCTCGAGACTGCTTTTGCTGATTGGCATCTGGGGAAGAACCTACTGGAGGTATGTTCATTGTTTGTATTTTGCATTTTTGGAATATATAGGTCATTAGTAATCAGGTTATCTCATTTTCATATATCTTTTGTTTCAAGTTATTTTTCAAGTTCTTTGTCAAAGAAGACTCTGCAGCTGAAGTGGGAACCAGCTATGCTTCAATGAACCGAAATGGTAAAACTAATGCAAAGAAAGGGCCAGATAAGGACTACAATGCGTACAAAGAATTCTTTGACCGTGAGACAGAAGCTCATGTCCTTGCAAAATGGATGGACTTTGCTGGAATGCAGAATTTGGAAGGTTCATGTTACCTTAATTTGTACTTTTTACTTATTTTTATTATTCATGTAAATTGAGATGGAGACTCAAACTTAGGTAGTGATATTTGAATACAACTGTTCTTAAAATTTATAGAAATAATATTCATTTACTTCAGACAGGCCCAGCACAAGACAAATACCCCTAGAAGCTGAAAGCTGGTCTGTGTCTGACAAGTCAAAGTGGCTTAATGAAGAAGTGAAAATGTTTCTAAATGGAATTTTTTTAAGACCCAATGACCTATCAGAAAGAGTTGAAGAGTTGGATGCTGCACATAGAGAAGGCTTCCATTGCCGCAGTCAAGGATGTCCAGCAGTGTTTCCTTTACATTCTAGTAGGGTGAGGTAAGTCGAATTTTCACAATAAGAAACTATAGTACAAGGATTAATTAGATTGTGTATTTTACTAAATTAGATGATTTTAAAAGACCGTAATTTCCAATTTGCTAAAAACCTGTAATAGCTGTTATCAAGGTTGAGCAGGTGCTTAGGCATTCTTTTGTTAATGAATTGTGCAAATCGGTTACAGCAATGGCAGTCTCATGTCAAACCTGTGAAAACTGTTAAAGCAGCTATTATCAGGGGTACTCGTTTTTAACTTAAAAACCAAAATAAAACTTGTTTTACAAAAATGTTTTACAATGTATTTCAAAAAATGTATTACTATGCAAGATTTCGTATAATCCCGTTAAACTTAAACGAATCAATGTATTAATTCCCTTTCCACAGGCATGAAGTTTCACAGCATCCTGGAATAGACATTGTGAGTGACGGTGACCAGGATAGAGACAGCTTGGGATACTACAAGTGCAGGAACCATGATTGTCCCCATGTCTTCACCACTAATGCAACAAGAAATAGGTATGGATGCTATGTTACAGTGAAAATAGCTTCAGAATTCCTTCTCAAATGAATGATTAGTGCATTATTTCTAAATATTAATTTAAAATTTACTGGAAAGTCTTAGAGCAATAGAGACATGTGTCTGATAAATCAGTTTAAAAATTCCAGACCATCATTGAGGTAGGTTTTAGAATTTTTTTTTCCTCCAACTTGACAGTGATATATATGAAGACCTTAAACCCTATTTTTTCTTTGAATGTTGGTTATAATGACTGGCACAAATATACATTGTTTGTCAACCCTAACTTTAGATCTTTTTGTTGCAGACATGAGAGAGTACAGCATGAACAGGACTACCAAACAACACAAGCTGATGAAACAGGGACCTCTGCTACAAACAATGATAAAGATGCCAAAGCAGATAGCATTTTTAACTATCACAATGCTAGAATTCAGTGTGGTCTCCTTTTTTTAAATATAATAGATGCAATTAAGGAGGGAGATGGCAATAGGCTTATGCGATGCTATAAGGTAGTTCTACTTTTTATGTACAAATTCAAGCACATAAAGTATGCTTACATACTTCTCCTTTTGTTTGCGAAACTTTATGCACTGTTGCCTGAAAAGGAAGCAGAATCATTGATCCACAATCGCTTTGTGAACAAGAAAGGGAAAAAGGGGGGAAATATTCCTCTTGATCTTCACATGGAGTATTTTAACTTATTTTTGAAAACCCTTCTTCAAGCTATGGGTGGTAAAATAACTGAAGCAGCTGCACAAAGATGTGCTAGAAGCATGACTGTCTTGAATGAAGTAAGGGATGCATTTTACAGTGACAAAGTACATCGAAGTGGTTACCATGGAAGCAAGAACACCGAAGAAACAGTAAAGTCTATGGCAAATGATTTATTACAAGGAAATGTGTTCCAATGTATTCCTGGAAGGGAGAGCTACCAGTCATTTAAAAAATTTAAAAGCAACATTCTTGACATTGACTACAGAGATTTTTTTACCTGGGTAAATAATCACCTAAAACAGTGGAAAGGTGTCTATGAAACACCCCGTAACCAATGAACAGCTGATAGTTTAAGGTCAAATGTCTCAAACACAAAACAGCAAACAGTACAAAGTTGTAAATTGCTGGGTCAAGTTATGAAGGTGGTAAAGGGGGGGTATAGATCATGTTCCACAGAAAATACAACAGCCCTTTCTCAAGTCATGAATAATATGACTTTGGCATTTCACGCCTCACAGAAAATAAAAAAAAAACCTTATGGAAAATCATGGTTCACGGTGACTATGACGAATCACAAGAAAAAAAAGCATATTTTCACATTTCGCAGGAAATAAAAAGGGCTGTTCAAGGGTGACAAAAATACCCTTTACCACCCTCAGTAATCAATAAGTGAATTATCCATGCAAGGTTAAGTCCCATTCTGATCAGTTTTCTTATGAAATAATATAATATGTAAAATAAATAAAGTGAATTAAAATCCATATCTTTGGAATGAAAGGGTTAAAACTAGGTACTACTTAAGACTTTCAAATGTGGGTCGATACACCATTCGTTGAAAATAGCTGTTATAAAGCTTACATTTAGTATCTTAGATCTCAAGGTATTACACTATAATAAAAACATTTATACAATATTATTATACAATAAAATGAATTACCATTTTTGCAAATTTGGCTGGTTGAATTGAGGCTGTTGTAACAATAACTTGCCTTTTCTGCTAACAGTCACTGTCAGAAGATGATTCACTCTCCATATCATGATCACTACATACTGAAGCAGCATCAAGGACTGTCTTATATACAGGCTTGGAAATTACAGAAAGTTCATACAGGCTGCTGTCAATAACAATGTCCTCAAATACTTCATTAAGAACTTCAAGAACAGTAACTGCAATGTGGAGGGAAGAAATAAACCCATATTGCATTAGGTCATTTACATTGTGTATCTTTCCACAATTGTCCACAATAGAGTCAATCACATTGTCTGAAAATCCATGCGTAATCATGCCAGATGCATCGAATAATGTCAAACCAGAGCGCAAATCTAAGGAAAGTTTGACTTCGTGCAAAGCTTCTTTCAAGCACTCTCTGTCTTCAGGTGACACTTCCCTTTCATCTTGAGTTGCTTCCTGAGTTACTTCCTGAGTTTGGTCAAAGTCAAAGTGTAACACAGAACAATCTTCTCCTGCACACTTGCAAACAGCATGGCATCTGTTGCAACAATCATGCTGGACAGAAAGCGATACATCTTCGTCAGTGAAATTGTGCAGGAGGAGTTTGCGGACACACTCTTTACTCCTGATCACTTCTTTAACTGAACGCTCACACTGGCCTAAATGTTTCCCTTGATGAAGAATAATATTGAATGCTTGCTTGGAATCTCTCCCAGCCCTTCCAGCCTGTTGTAAATGGTCAGTCAGTGTTCTCCCTGGGCCAAAATGGATAACATACCTCACATGGGGAAAATCAACACCCATACTGAGGGAGGTGGAAGCAATGACCACTCTGGCCTTCCCACTGCCAGAGAAGGAGCTGCATATTCTCTCTTTGGCAGAGTCAGGTGTTGCTGAATAATAAACACCCAGAAGGCATCTTTCAGGAGGTAGCTCTGTTCCATGAAGGTAAGCATCATTTCCAAGCTTCATAAGCAATGTGCTTAGAATGAGAACAACATCACTGACTGTATGACAAAATATTATGCAAAATGGAGACTGTTCTCTCTTTGACTTCAGGAGTGAAACCAGCCAATCCAAGCAGTAAAGGTTTCTGTCTGCTTCTGTTACAGTAAATCGGATATTTTCTTTGTTGGGGCTTATCAAGACTTCTTTGAAATCTTTAAAACCCAAAAGTTTGCATAGCCGCTGCCTCATATCTTTATCTGCTGTTGCAGTGAGGGCCAACAGAGGTTTTTTACCTAGGAACGAACGCAAGTCCTTAACTTGGCCAAAGGCTTGTCGGAATGCGGCTTTTCCTTTCTTTCCAGTGCCCCTGAAATTTTAAGCCGAAATTTCCATTGTTAGCATTTTTAGATAGTACCTGTGTTGTTATTTTGGCCTTGGGAGAACCCCAAGCAAGAGGACTTGGTATAAAGAACACTCACAGTCTAGATCTTTACTTTTATAATGTGAATCTTAACAACATGGACAGAAGAAATAAAGTGGATTGACCAGATAATAATACTTTCCCTAGATAACTATTTAACATTACAATTTTAAGACAAGTTCAAACGACCTATCTCTCTGTAAAAAACAGTGGTGGCCAGCCTGAGTAATACAGGAAAACTGCTGTTGAAATCCTACTGAAATTGCAAGACCTCAAAATGAAGCTTTTGTAAAGCTTCGTTAATAATCAATTTCAATTTAAAAGGTAAAGTACGAGTAGGATTTAAGAAATAAAGCGACCTCAAAGGGAACAATAGCTTAAGCTTTATTGACGAAGACAAAAGGAGTAGCTAAAAGTTAAATTCATACCATGTTTCTACAGTATGCACTTCATCGACTATCAAAAATTCTGCTCGTTTGAAACTTCCAGCTTTCAAAGATTCTCTCCACTTTTCAGATAGCCACTGCTCGGCGCTTCCAAACACTATTTCTACCTCCTCGTGGTCGAGATCTTCACACGTCAAAGTCGACAAATCTTCAAGTAAAGCTGCTTTTACGCCACTTGCATTTAGTCTTTCGACTTGCTGTTTTCTGATCAACTCAAGCGGACTGACAACCAACACTGAATACGTTCTTCTTGTTCCATTTTTGTTAAACCAATACTGGGATAACACTTTAGGAAGAAGCTGGTAAATGAGACTCTTCCCGTAGCCAGTCGGCAAAACACCAAGGACGTCTTTCCGTTTGACAAGCAGGCTTTCGAGGCATAATTCCTGTTCTCTCTTAAGTTTAATTCCAGGAAAGAACTGTAGAGCGCCTTCAAGAGCCGTTTTGAAGTCGTCGTCTTCCATGATCGCACAGAAATAAATATCAAGCGAAGTTTTCGTTCTCGTGGTCATCAGTTCATAGGAGACGCCATTTTGAAATTTTTATTTCCGGTGGTGTGACGTCAGGGCCCATTGTAAATTACCCAATCAGCGCCACATCCAGAATCTGGATGTTCGACATGACCCAATCAAAGCGTTTGTGTCAGGCCTTCCTCTACCCCCCTCCCCTCAGGAAGGCACCCCCCTCCCCTCAGGAAGGCACCCCCCTCCCCTCAGGAAGGCCTGATACTCAGGTTACAAGATTTGCTGCCTATGGAAGCCGAAAAGGGACAATCCAAAAATATTTTGCAAATCCCAAAAAATATTTCAAATCACAATGTGTTTTCAAAAATCACTGTCGAAGGGTTTGCCAAATCCAAAAAACTATTACAAATCCTAAGAAAATTAGTGGATCCACAAATAACTCTTTTAACAATTCAAAAATATTTTGCAAATCCATAAAAACTATTTCAATCCTAGGTTGTTCTTAGCTTCAGTGTTCCACATTCCACGATATTCAAGAAGCGAAGTTCGGATTATTTCCCGAACAGAGTGTTCGGAATGAACGTGGTTTCTTCTTCGTAACCCATACTGACTTAGCCTTCTCTTCAAAGTCCTCACGTTCATTAAAATCCCATGGTATTCTGCCAGAAAGTGAACAATGGTCTCATAACGAAATCCCCTTTTAAAGTAACGTTCTATAGCCAATCTCTCGTCTCCCGAGCTGGTCAACACACTTTCCTGTTCACGTCCCTTTAGTGTTCCACACCGACGGCAGAATATTTCATTGTTCCCAAATTCTCTTCCACATTTATGGCAAAACATCGTACTTTAGGCTCTAACCTCTTTTCTTCACCATTTTGGATACGGAAGATGGCGGGAAAACGTCTTTCGCTGGCTGACTGCTGGCGCAAGCAGCACGCGACAAAACATATTTTCCGATTTTAAAAATGGATTGTAAACTATTTTCGAATTTTTGAAACTGAGTTATTTGTGGATCCTATAAGTTTCTTAGGAATTGCAATATTTTTTTACATTTGACAGACTCTTCAATAATGATTTCTACAAAAATTGCGATTTGAAAATAGTTTTTATGGATTTGCAAAGTATTTTCGGATTGTTAAAAGAGTTATTTGTGGATCCTATAATTTTCTTAAGATTGGTAATAGTTTTTTGGATTTGGCAAACCCTTCGACAGTGATTTTTGAAAAAAACATTGCGATTTGAAATATTTTTGGGATTTGCAAAATATTTTTGGATTGTCCCTTTTCGGCTTCCGTAGTACGGTTGCCCGTTGGTACAGAATGCTTCAAAGTGTCCGTTTTCACTCTTCAATTTGGAGAAAAAATGGAAAACCAACAACTATGCGCGGATTCTTATTGGCTAGATTGCAAACATAGGTCCGCAATAGTCTAAAGCCACTTTCTTTATGCTTCCACCCGGAGACAGTTTTATGTAAACTGAGTGAAGGTTTCTCTCCTCGATCATTGACTTTTCTGTTGAAGTTGATAGAGGATTAAAATGAGCTGAAAACTGCATCTAGAAGGTTTCCCAGTCGAAAATAAATCCATCTGTAGCGGTGATTAAAAGGTGGTCATCTGGCCGAAAATAAGTCAGCTTAGCCTGCGAGCAGGCTCACTAAGTCAGTGTTATTATTCGCGCAAGTATCTTGGCTCCGGAAGTCGGCGAGCGAAGCAAGCCGGCAAGAGGAATGGGGCAAGGCCCCAGTCTTCTCTTCCGCCACCAAGTCACTCGCTCAAATAAATGGACGAATAAGTAAGTGAGCCTGCTCGCAGGCTAAAGTCAGCTGTAAAATATACCAAGCGGGGTCCTGACACGATTTGTCTCTGTTCGTATGAATCTGAATTTTGCATGCTGCACGTTTCTTGAACTTGCCGAACTTTCCTTCCCCCCCCCCCCTTTTTTTTTAGTTTTCTATTTATTGTCTGGATTAAAGGATCGAACCCACATAAGTTCTTATTTTTGTCTGGCCAAAAGCTTTCCTTTCCTCAAGTGTTTCTCCTTAGGTTCCTAGTCCAAAAGTCCGAAAAAGTCCCAAACTCCCTCACAAAATCGCGAGAAAAAAGACAACACAACCACAAGTTTTTCTTTCGGACTGTCAAAATGTCAACAACATCAATCAACTCGCGCGCGAAACTTATGACTTCCGGTGAAATAGATTTCCGATGCGATCTAACAACAAACTCTTTCTTTACTAAATGGGGATTGGAAAATAATCCTGAACATCGAGTAAACATTATTTGATCTTCTTTTGGTTTATGAGGATGTTCGTTCAAAAATAATCACTGAACTGAGAAAAAGGAAAAGAAAACAAAACAAAAACAAACAAACAAGTAAGCAAACAAAAGAAAGCAAAGCAGACAATTTTAAAAAGGAAGTCACCGACACCAAACAAAATGGAAAAAAATAATTGATAAAATCAGGAGCTCCTGTAAAATAAAGAAGAAACAGGACACCAAGACCCCGACCGGCGATCTCGGCCCTCAGTACCTAGACCCGGTCGGCGTTTTACTGACTTCCCATTACTTTTGTTTTAACATTAAATTAATGGTTAGTGATGCATAACCTCCAATATTGTTGTCAAGGGGATACGGACACAAACGTAAATATAAAGCAAAAGAAATAAAACCTTTTGAATTACAAAGGGCGCAAAATAACAAGCGTCCATTAGCAATTAATGGTCGGCGCTTTCAGCTGGAGAAACGGAACTTCAAAACTCAAGGATGAAAACCACAGAAATGTTGCTGTTGTGCCCATCTCTGTAACGAGTGAAATGCGGAAAAAATCGACATTGAAACATCACGATGACCACGCTTGAAACGATCGAAAAGCGAAAAGCATCTTGCAATTGAAGCATCTTCTCAGCCTGAAGCAAAACATTCATTGTAACGCTATGGAGATTGACTTCAAGTCGCTTGCCACGGTAGAAGGAGCCGAAAATTATCAAGAAGCGGCCATCATTCTTGAAGGCCCTCCGATTGAAATTTTCGCGCAGCGAGCTGCTCCTACAGTCACGCTAAGACCGTTGCGGCAAACACAGGGAAAGTTTTATTTCGAGTGTAAAACCAACACAGGTGGATATATGCAGCTAGGCTGGGCGGACGAAAGCTTCAATGCTATCGCTGACGAAGGAAAAGGATGCGGTGACGATGAGCATTCGTGGGCGTACGATGGTATGAGGTGCCTAAAATGGCACAACAACCACAAGGAGCAATATGGACGACAGTGGAAAGCCGGTGATGTGATTTGCATTGCTGTGAACTTGGTAGACAAAGAAGTAAGCTTTGGTTTAAATGGTGACTGGGAAGGAGAAATGGGATCCGCTTTCTCGGGGGCTACATTCCATGGAGCTGTTTACCCATGCTTGTCCCTCATGAGGGGTCAAAGAGTGCAACTAAATTTAGGTACTGAAAACAACCCCTTTGCTTACCCCCCTCCAGAAGGGTTCTTGCCTCTGACAGTCACCCACCCAGTCGAGAATTCAGAGTCTGAGTACAGTAGATTCTCCAGCTTTGCTCACGTCATTCAAATGGGTCTTTCAGAAAACAGTTTCGCTGTGTCCTTTCCCGGTGAGGTAATAGTGAAAATGATGGGACGAGGGCTCGAATATGAAGGCAAAAAGAACGCGCTCATTCACGCTGGCTACGAAGAAACGTTGAAGAAATGGCAAGAGAAAAAGGAGTCAATTCAAGCTCACTTAGGCCGCGCTGGCTTAACAAATGATGAAATTTTCGCCATCATTTGTTATACTCTCGAAAAGCCTCCAGTGTATCGGCATTTTAATGGCGACACAAGAAAAGGCTACACCGGTGATGGAATGGACTTTCCAATTTTATCCTACCTTTTACGCGAGGCCTGCAGAAAAATCCTTGCTGCCACACCCAGAGAAAATCGCACCAGAATCGTTTACAGAGGCGTCTCTATACAGTTCAGCGCCGAACCTGGTCAAATAGTTCGGTTCGGTTCTTACACTTCAACAACAGGGAGCATAGCAGTGGCTGAAGATTTTCAGAAAAATTCAACTGGAACTCAGTTCGTTATTGTCACTAAAATTGGGGCATCCATTAAAATGTTATCAGCTTTCCCTGAAGAAGACGAAGTTCTGATTCCGCCTTATGAAGTGTTCAGAGTCCACAGGATAGAGGAGGAACCTTCTAGAATTTTTTTAACGAGTTGCTTTGATGATGCGTTTGTCGATAGATACACTGTCGACGGCAGTGCTGTTAACGAGGCGGTGGCGTTGGCGAAGAAGTTTACAGAGTAGCCAATGGTGTCCAAGCTGTTTTTAGTTAGCCAATTTGATTCAGCTAATCTGACTTTTTTGGCTCCGCGTTTTGTTGCGTGCCTGCCGATTATAATCATATATATAAGCTCCCAGTCGCTCTGATTCGTTTAGTAATTCATGGAATACAGATCGGGTAGAACCCAGGACTCTTAAGTCTAATTTACACGTACCGATTTTCGGCCCGATTAGTTGGCTTATTCGTATAGGCCAATTTACACTTTTTACAATTTGAGGCCTAGTTCTTTTTATATTGGCATAACGAGGGGGTGACTCTCTCTCCGCAGAGGCTCCTGTTAGTAAACAACAGTGAAAGAGTAAACGGGAGCGCAATGAACAGAGCGAGGGGGAGAGAAACGGGAGCGCGGGGAACGATGGCAAGAGGAAAAAAAACGTTCCCCACCCAGCCTCCGCTCTTTTTAACCGACGTGCGCAGTCAAGGCGCGAAAGTGAGAGGCCTCTGCGGGAACGAGAGAGGGCCTGAAAATAGGGCGGATCAGTTAAAACCTGTTGTATTGCGACAGATTTCTAAAAATTTATAAATGGGGCTGATTTTGGTCCGGTCACTCATTTTCCTAATCAAATCAGCCCATATAGGCTTTACTGTACCTCCTAAAATTCCACATGCGCTTTTGAGCCCCAATAACTCCGCAACAAAATTTATCTTAACCAATAAGAGCTTGCATGCTAATGAAGGCTAAAAATCCCAGGTTATGCACTTCCTTTATAAGTACAACTAAAACTAACACTATCCACTTGACTTGAATGCTTTCAGTTCCGCTTGCTGACCCTGACTTGCCACAGATTTGACGTTATAAGGTTTCTCCTTCGAAGTCTTATTGATAATGGCAAGATCTGCACTAGACTACCTCCTAGTTGCTCATTTCCTTCTTGCAGACAAAAGAGATTTTAAAAAAATGACTGCAAAACGTACGCTGCAGATGTAAATGTGTCATGCGAAACAAATGTCCGGTTCACGCGCGTGGAGCGCGCGCGTCCTGCATAATCAGAACGAGTGACTTGGGCCAAGTCTAGTTTTACATTTGCCTTGTTAGGATGGAATGTGCACAGCAGATATATTTTCCTTGGTAAAGCTAGCTTTTAGTTTACACTAATTTTTGTACAAACGTCAAACTATGAATCGCTGCATTCGTCACTTCCGGACACATCCTACTTTCCTTCCCGTTAGCAGCACAGGAAGGAAACAGGAAAACACTTCTACACACTTGCTATCATTTATCTATTTTAACTTGCTTTTAAGTTCAGGATCACAGTTATCACGGAGCCTTGCGATGTCATGGTCTTGAAAAAGCATTTAATTGAATCATAGAATTACTTCGTGCTTCAGAACTAACTTACTTGATCAGTGTAACGACGAGAGGCTCAGCCAGATATTAAACGATGTGTACCAGATACCTTGTGTAGTGGACGAGTATGCATATGTTATAAAATTAACATTCCCAGTCTCCCCTCGTTTTTTTCCCGCTCTTTCGCTCGCTCTATTTTTCCCTCGCGCTCCACTCTCTGAACGCCTGGAACAGACTACCATAAACAAAGCACGCGCACTCGGTCGCGAATCCCGCCAGCTACGCAGGCTAATTACGTTATTGACGATCATTTTTCAGAAACTTGTTCTTGTAAATGGGAGAACGGAAAGGAAGGGAAAATGATTGCTCCGTCATTACACGTTTTCTTTTCTTTGTTTTTTTTTTTTAACGTTTTCAACACTAATAAAGGGTCGATTTCCTGACCAACACGTAAGGGAAAACTTTTTTTTTTACTTTTTAGTTGCTTTTTACAAAGCGCGGTGCTCACTAATAGAAGTATTTTTGAAAAGGTCGATAAAATGAAAATTATCGATATGCTAGTCAGTCACGTTCTGGGAGTCGACTTGAATAATGGAAATGAAAAGATCTATGATATTGCGACTAGTTGTTGAGATGCGAATTTCCAGTGCAGTGAGGTACTAATTATAAACCGATTATAACGACCTTTTGTAAGAAAATGTGACACAAAAAATCGAATCAGTTATTTTTATTTACTCTTTTTTTTTCTATTCACCTTGTTTTTAAAGAAGTAATTTTTGTCATTGCTTAATGCCATAATCAACAAATTATCACAGTCACTATTTAGCCGTGTGTATTCAAGACAGTCAAATTTGCCGACGTGTTCACGAACAGCACTTCGTCGGAAGTCACGAGATCCGAAGTCCACTTTGCCACGTCTTCCCCTTATACATGACGTCATGGTGTGGAGCAATTGCCTCTATCCCCCTCCAAGGATTATTGTTAGCACCACGCCAAGCTTGAGCTGAGTGGCTCGCTTCCTCTTTCACCGAAAAAGCAAGATATTTGCCGGTATTTGTCCATCAATTCATTGGAAATTTAGCTTGGCACACAGCTAAATCTACGAGCAATTCATTTGGGAGCGAGACAGCCTATCATGTCCACTATGAATCCCGAATAGTAGGTTTAGATTATGCTGTCCTCAATGTTTCTTCCCCTCTGGCAGGGTTTCGAGTTAAACCAGAGATGATTCTACGTGTCATTCGGAATTTTTCTCTTACGGAACGTATTTCTACTCTATTTTGTTTACAGTGATTACCTGTTCAAGCTTCTACTTATCGGAGACTCTGGCGTTGGGAAATCATGCTTGTTACTTCGGTTCGCGGTTGGTATTCGCATTTTCCTGTTCTTTTGACGAGTATTGCCTAATACATTGGATTTCGATCGACAGTGTCCTGTCTGACTAGCTACCGGCTCATGCTTTTATTTCAATCAGTGTTAACCTTCGCTGTTTTTCTCCAACATTTTAGGATGACACTTATACGGAGAGCTACATCAGCACAATCGGGGTCGACTTTGTAAGTTAAGCTTATAAATATTCTCCTTCTCTCTTGCTCTGTGGACAAGCTAAGCTGGCACTTGGCGGCAAAGACGGATACGTAATGTTAATTCGTTGATTTTCTTGATTTTCCCCGTAGAAAATACGAACCATAGAATTGGACGGCAAGACGATAAAGCTACAAATTGTAAGTACCGTTAAGAAGTTCGTTAATATCTTTGGAATTAATACATTACAATTTGTAAAAATGCAAGTTAAATTGATAAGAGAGAAACATCAAAGTCACCATTACGTCGTTGAATCACAATGCACTTTGTCCGAGTGTAAATTACGATATTACAATAAATCTGAGTTGATAATCATTGTTTTTGTTTTTCCAGTGGGACACGGCAGGCCAAGAGCGTTTTCGAACTATCACATCTAGCTACTATCGAGGAGCTCATGGTATTATAGTCGTTTACGATGTTACGGACCAGGTATATCTAAATTCTGATTTTATATCTGTACTATGACGTACTTTAAATTATTATGAGTTTGCAAGTTGTCTTTTTCGCAATCATGTTTTGTTGTGCCTGTATCTATAGGATTGTCCAGTTACTTGTAGCAACACAACTGAACTTTGGTTTGCTTGAATTGCTTGTTGACCTGTTGAAGTGACGAAATGTCGTTGAAGGAAAATGTTTATAATACACAGGCATTTCAACGACATGGACAGGATTTTGCATATTCTTGTAAACAAAAGTTCAGTGTAAAGTCCTCAATAAATTGTCCCTCCTACTTTTATGTGGATGTATCAATTTATAAGTACTATACCCCCAGGCTCAAGATGCACTGAAAGCATTTCAAATTTCAGTGGTTTGTTAAGTCATCAAATTTTGGCAAGCTTGTCAGAGGTTTGGGAACTAATGATTTCCAACATCAGACCACTTTATGCAAACAATATCTTTTTGGCATATTGCCTCTTGAAGTGCTAGAATATAGATAGCAAACAATAAATTAAATTTTTAAGCCTTATTTAATATCATTTGACTTTTTTAATATCACTTGCGAACTGTCCTAATAAGGATTTTGCAAGTTATACATGTAGATGTAGATGTTTTAGTGGAGTTGCCAGAGGAGAGAAGATGAGAAGATACAATCGTGGAAGTTTTCGTTGCTTGTAGTAGTCAGAAATAAGTATAGAACAGCTCCTTGTATGAGCTCTTCAGTTTGTGGTTTCTATTTTTGGTGTTGGAGACCGGAGACCTGTACTAGGTTATTGAGCATGTCCTGCTTTCAGTGCAATAGTTGTTGTAGCTCAGAGAAAGTGAATTATGGGCTGGCAAACCTGCTATGGGCTTACCAAGCTCACATCACTTTTTCTGGGCCTTGCAGAGCTCCAGTCACTCACACTTTCTTTAGTAGCAAATGAATTTCATGATACAAATTTATGATTTCCTTCAATCACATACCCTCCTGGGTCACCCATTTTAAATTCTAAGCAATTAAAATACACACAATTAAATGTCAGTTTACCATGTTATTCATCAGAAATAAGTATAGAACAGTTACTAATATGAGCTCTTCAAGTATCTTCCTAGAGTTTGTGGTTTCTATTTTTGGTATTGGAGGCCTTTACTGGCTTATTGAGCATGTAGCACTTTTAGTGTGATAGTTGTTGTAGCCGAGAGAAAGTGACTTATGGGCTGGCAAACCTGCTGTGGGCTTACCAAAAGTCACTTTGGACCTTGCAGAGCTCCAGTCACTCACACTTTCCTTAGAATCAAATGGATTCCATAATACAATTGTTTTAGTTTCTTTAATCACGTATCTCCTCTGGGTCACCCATTCAAAATTCTATGTAATTAAATACACAGAATTAAATGTTAGTTTACTGTGTTACTCTTTACAGGAGTCTTTTAACAATGTCAAGCAGTGGTTACAAGAAATCGACCGATATGCGTGTGAAAATGTCAATAAACTTCTTGTTGGAAACAAGTGTGATCTTACAACAAAGAAAGTAGTGGACTTCACAACAGCAAAGGTGAGTCATTATTGTATTTGTGGCATCAGACAGGGAATTTAACAAGGTTGAGTTGTCTTCATGTTCAGGGTTGTGATGTCTGTTCTCAGACATTATTTTGTTGTACTGTTAAGTACAAAAGAATTAATGCAGAAGCTGCATTTATCATTCTGTACAGCTCTCCTCTCCGTGTTTGTGTTTTGAGTGAATGTTACAAAGGATAGTGTAACATATAGAAGCTTAACTTCCAGCATTGAAAGTTAACTTCTGCCACCTTTAACTTCCATACCATTTGTATCCATTCTTTGACTCTAAGGAGAGAAGGTGGAATCGTGGAGATCTTTGTTATGTGTATTACTAAGAAATAGGTAGAGAACAGCTCCCAGTATGCGCCCTTCAAGCGTCAGGTTATCACATTCCCTAGTAAACTATTCTGTGATGCCTTTGGTCAAATTGTAATGCTTAGTTGTACACGCAATACTGTATGCAATGACCATGGTTTTTTCAAATCAACTTTTTTGTCTTCAGGAATATGCAGACTCACTGGGAATACCATTCTTGGAAACAAGCGCAAAGAATGCCACAAATGTGGAGCAAGCTTTTATGACAATGGCTGCAGAAATAAAGAATCGCATGGGACCAGCCCCAGCCCAACCAGGAACTAGTAATGTCAAAATCAATTCTAGTACGCCAGTAAAGTCAGGAGGCGGTGGATGCTGTTAGTAGCAAATCAAAGACATTGGACTACAAACCGTTTGGTTTGAGTTACTTAATACACCTACAGAAAATGATAACAGATCCCCATTTTATACGTCTTTCCACATTTCGAATATATCACAGACTTTTTTCTTGGAAAGGGGTATAATTGGGAGTACCAAAGATTAAAGCATTGATGGTCATTGTTCTCCTCCATGTTGATAAAATGGTGCGGCATAATTTAGACAGCAAATTGTAGAGCTTTCTTTCTCTTTCTAATTTCTTCACTGAAATCCACTTTTCCCTTTTTAAATTTGAATGTAGAGGTTGGATTTTTGAAAAAAGTCAAGTAAACTAGTACCAAAATATTGTATGTTAACAAACACTGTTTAGAGTGTACTATAGAATTTGCTGTATCACAAAGTAAAATAAAAAGTATTGTTGAATTGAGAGGCTGTTGATTAAAATCACACTTTGTGAAAAGACACAAATTTAATCTTGCCTTTATTTATATTCTTGAATTAAAAAGCGTGTAGTTGATAATGAGCAGTGAACGATAAGTCCGACTGGACTACTGAATTGTTTTGGAAGGTTCTAAGAGAATAGTTTTATAAGGATTTCACTAAATTCTAAATCAGTAGTTCATTCAGAGCATTTTGTAATTCTTATGACCCGCTCTCTCACATAAAGCATCTTAAAGTTCATATAATTATATAGTCGTGAGACTGGTATTGCACAAGTTTAGTTCAAGAAAAAATTATCTTCAGTAGACCCTGCTATCTCAAAACGCCCAGCAACCTTGAACGTGAACTAGTTTACTATTGGCTGTAGCAAACATTCGTTATCTTTAACTATTTTTGGTTTCCATTTGCATGTTTGAGGTTGCAGAAGTCTGCTGTTTTTAGTTTTGGTAAATGGGTTTTGCACTAGCACATCACTGTGGAATTTTCATTTTGAAAACAAGCTACTACTATATCATGAAAATAATCATTAACCACTCAAGAAGCTGCAAATTTGGGACTATTGAAACCCCAAGATTTTAAACATTACACTGGACTGTCCAGTTGAGTAGTCATTGAGTTCTGCATGTCATTTGGAGAAGGGATTGCTGCTTGTGCCAAGGAGCCTCCTTGGCAAAACTTTTGGCACTCTTATTTAAGTTGCAGAATTCTTAACTGAATAGACTTCTGGGAGGTGCAAAGAAAGCTGTTTTTCATTGTCTTGATAAAGCACTGAAAGTGGTCTTGCTCATGTTTTTCAAAGTTGAGCATTAGCAGATACTAAGAAAGGAAACTTGAATTTTGTCATTATCATTTCCTCCCAAAGTGACCATTGCAGTTCACTTAGCATTTCCCAAGATGACTATTTCTGGATAGGATTCTATTTACTGTTAAGTTTTCAAAGTCACACGATCACGTAATTATGCAAGCAGGGTAGTCTCTTTTTGTTGTAATTATAAAGCTATATTCAATAAAAAATGTGTGAGCACATCACTGTTACGAGGTTAACTATATTCTTTTTTTTCTCAGAATCTTTCTCACCTAAGGTATTCAACAATCTGCTAGAAACTGACAATCAGGATATTTAATATGTATACTTTTATACCCAAGTTCCTTACTAATTGTATAATTCAATTAGCTTTTTCGTGATCTTTGCCGGCCTATGGGACATCTTTGTGTTGTTGTAAGCTGGGAATGTCTGAAGTGGTCTGGAAACAAAATCTCTAAATATCTTGCTGTTTCCCCAGCCTATGAAATTGAAGAAGGGCATAGGCCTGGCAACATAGCTGGGAATCCGAGATAAACCAAGGGGAGGAAGTGTTTAGGAAGCAGGAAAAAGAGAAAGAGGGAAAAGTTTTCGTAGTAGAATTTCCACATTTTGTAACACAATTTGGAGAAAATTGTTGAGAATTGCACAAATTGATACTTGCGGGGAAAAAAGTGCGAGAGTGAACTGCAAAATATAATACCATATGTGAGAAAACAATTCATTAATTTTAGAGGTTGTGAGTCATGGGCTTGTTGGTAATTGCTCTAAATTAAAATTTTCTTTTCTAATGTTTGACAACTTTTTTTTCCAGTGTTGTTTTCGACTGCACTCTTCCTCCAACTAGCTGTTAAATACTGGGCATTGTAATCTCTTTTTTTTTACCTTCCAAATTTAATTTTCTTATACTGTGTAGATAATTTGTGTGGGAAAGGAGCCCTGAGATCAGGGTTTGCTGGACTAAAACAAAACCGCGAAATTAAATGCACTTTTTGTTCACTTTTTGTCCGGAATCGTGAAAATTAATACTCGTAAAATACAGCTGTCAAATTTCCCTGAAATTAAGCAACTGCAAAAATTAGAAAGAATTCGGTAATGTTTATACCTTTGAGAACTTAGAGGTACTTAGAGGAACTTAGATTTATTATTATCATTATTATTATTATTATCATTACCATTGTCATTGTTATCATTAACAGTTTTTAGTCTCCTATGCACCAGTTGTTAGTGGTTGTTGGGCAACGTTCCTCCCCTCTTAACAAGGGCTGCATAGGAAACTAGTGTCTATACTGCTCAGACCTTTAATTAGGTCTATAAGCTTTGAACTGTTAGCAAAAACAAAGAAATTCATTTACTAGTACACAGTCCTGATGAGAAGACATCAGACAATTAGAAATGGAGAATTATTCACATTTTTAGCAGGGGGCAGAAAGAGAGAAGAGACAAGATGGCAAGACAGCATTTTATTTTCATGTGCAATAAAATTCCAACAATGATCCTTCAGCAAAATAGCAATACTATTGTGAGCATGGCAACAGTATTTTCAAATAATTATTTCAATGACATTGTTTTGAAATACCATGCTATTAGAACAAGTCATTGAAACATCTTAAAGAATTAAACAACACAACTCGCAACTTTTCCAAATAATTTCACTTTTGTCATATATTACACTGTTGTACACAAAAATTGTAAGAAAATGGAAGAGATGAAAACCAAAGATAAAAGCAAGGAAGAAAATGTGCATGGGAGAATTAAGTACAAAATACTTTAACTCATATCACAGGGCTCAAAAAACAAGAGCATATAAAATTCATTCCTAATGAACCCTTTCACTGCCAGGATATTCCAACAAAGACCAAAATTTCATTCTGTAATATGCTGAAAACAAACAGCACCATTTGGAGGTACTGCTAAAGAGCTTTGAATAGAATTTGATGAAACCATGGGATTTCATCCACAGACTCAAACGTTAGAGCCACCTTATACAGCATAATAAACAGTACCACTGGAAAGTGCTGCTCAGTAGTTTTCATTTGAATGGTCACACTTTAGGATTTCATCCACAGAATCAAAAGTTAGAACCACCTTGTACAGCATAATAAACAGCACCACAGGAAAGTGCTGCTTAGTAGCTTTAATTTGAATGGTCACACTTTAGGATTTCATCTGTGGACTCTGAAAGTTAAACCACAGTACACAATTTAGGTATAATGTGCATTAACTTGTATATATTTGCATAGATTTGCATAATACATTTGCATAAATTAATTGTTTGGAAAAAAGGACAGGGAGCTTTGTCCGGTTGTTTTAATAATTCCTGTAAATTATTTTTGTTCTGCAATTTGGCTTTTGATCCCTTCAAACTGTCACCTAAATTAGGTGTCAGTGGAGACTCTCTTAAGCACGTCAGAAAAAGAGAAACCTTGGTCAACTTTCAATGTGCGGTTTGCGAAAGTTATGAGCTTTCAAACAACTGGACCCAGTCATTGGTGTGATAATAAAACTAACCTTTTTGAAAACCTGTTCCCCAAACAACAAAATTTAGTCTGCAATGGCCAATTAATTGTAATCATTGCACCAGCTATCAATAACCATGAACTCTGAACCTCAAAATCCAACTTAAGACTGTGTTTTTCATTGCTGTCAGTCAATAACAATAATATTGTTATTACCTTGACAAATACAGTAAGAGACTGTTAAAAAAAAGTATCAAAATACAGGGCGTAAGTGATGATTTGAGGTTAAAATTGAAATTGCTCCTATTTAGCTGAACATTGGCACACAGGCTGGTTTTCATGTGAGGAACGCTGTTGCGCACTTATTTCTTGACCTGTGATCTAAAATTTGAAGAATTAGTGTATTACTTTTGCGTGAAAAGTTTTGTTGAACTGAACTCGCTCAAGTGATGCGTGAAAGATTTCTTTTGTTCTCTGCCTGAACTAAAACAAAGGAATTCAACCTGGAATCTGCGGTCCTGTTGTTTTCTTTGTGTCAGTTTTAAGCAAAAGTAATACGCTAATTCTTCAAATTGAAGCTCTCAGGTCAAGAAATAACTGCACAACAATGTTCCTTACAGGAAAACCAGCCTGTGTGCCAACGTTCAGCTAAATAGCAGCAATTAAGATTTTCAACCTGCAATCATCACTTACGCCCTTTTTCCACCGGGCCCTTCAATTGAATTTCCAAACGAACCACGACAATGATCGACAGCAGTGAAAAACACAACCGTTGGTTGTGCCTTAGACGTCAGAGTTCTTGTGTGATTGAACGGTGCAGTAAACAAAAGTATCCCAGCACACAGAAAACTTGAAAGCTATTTACAAAGAAAGCAGAGGCCTGTCCGATAAACATCATTATGGTTTTGAAAACAGCACGCCTGCAGCATAGCTCACAGAACTGTCATCCTCATGATCACAGGCATTAGACTGTGAATAGTGAATAAATTTTAATGTCCATGGATGAGTTACACCATTCATTTGCCGTAACACTTCCACTGCCTGTAAAAAGAACAGTTACCTTGCAGTTAGTACTGACAGTAAACAGTGTTACTAAATAATAATATTGTAAACCATTTAAAAAGAAATGGTCACACAACACAACTCCACGGTATAATGGCCTTACACATGCGCACAGCCATAATTATCACCTGGGCAGTGGCAGCCATGCACAGTTGTTTTGTCCTTGTTAGGACTAATCAGCATGGCATAGCCCCAGGCACAGAGCTGTACAAAGTCACAGCATATCCAAGAAAGAAAGAGCTGTCCATGGTTGTGTTGTAGGTGAAAATGAATTTCAGGTCAAATGATTTCAAACTAGTTTGATTTGTATTTTCCTTTGTTTCAGTTTGATGATAATGACTATGAAACTGTAAAGGAAAATACAAATCAAACTAGTTTGAAATCATTTGGACCTGAAATTCATTTTAACCTACAACAGCTGCAATGCCCAGGTGATATGGCTGTGTGCACGTGTAAGGTACTGAAATAACAGGGAGATGCATTGTGTGACCATTGCTTTCAAATGGTTTATTTTAAGTGTTACTAAATTAATCCATCACCTGTGGAGATGTTTATTATCTTTATACCCAGAAGGAATGCAGTACTCTGTAAATAATTGGGTGAGGGTGTGCCGCTGGTACTTTAAATTTGAGACCCTTACGTTATTCCAGACCATCTTCAGCTGCAATTTGAAACCCTATTCCAGACAAGACACCAAAAATCTCTTCCCTATCCCAGACTTGCTAAGTGTCAATCCCTAGGGAAGATGAACGTTTATTTGTTTGTCTCACGATGGAATCGCTTTGAGTTGTTGATCGCGATGTTTCGACTGCAATACTGCTAGTCTTCATCAGGCGATGAGGTCGATTGTTAATGTGTCGCTATTTGGAGCATGTTGGTTCGCTGCTATTGGTGCATTTCGATCCTCATTATTATTCCGACTATTAGATGTTGTTCCCTCATAGGTCCGCTTTGTGGTTTATCGGCTGTTAATGTGCTTTTTGTTCGTAGGTATCCAAGCTTCAGGAATTTCGATTCTACTATCTCTATTGATGTTATTAGCAAGGATGAAGTCTTATATGGATAGCCTCTTTGACCCTACGTGTGTACCAGTGACGGTCACAATCAATAATTAAAACTTAACTTCTTTCCAAATAGGAAGATGCCCTGTTTCATTAGCGTGCTCCAAAACTGCGGAGGTTTGCATATGAGCAAGCTGTATATCTCTATCATGTTCTTTTAGCCTTTCTTGCATCGCTCTCCCCTGTTTCCCCGATGTATACTTTTGCCGCACTCACGTGGAATCTTGTGGATGACACCATCTTGTTTAGTTGGTTTGAGGGCGTCTTTCAGTTGCACTAAGTGAGACCTAAGAGTTGTCTCCGATTTGAAGATGGTGCATGTGCCTTGTTATTGTAGGCAGCGGCAAAGAACCTCAGTCTGATACACCTTTTATGTAGGGTACCAGTGATAAACGTTTCTTTTCTTCAGAGAAAACTGATGGTTTTGTTGTGAGGTGTTTGGCTCGGTCATATAGACACTAAACAATACCACGTTTCACTGACTGAGGGTGGTGTAATTCATAGGCTAGGTATTGGTCAGTGTGGGTGGGCTTTCTGTAAACACTGGTGGTGAGAAGACCGTCTGAATCCCTTGAAACTGAAGTGTCGAGAAAGGGAATAGTGTTATCTTTCTCGATTTCCAAGAGGCTGTTGACTGTTTAGATGTTGTAAAAAGCCATCTATATAGTCTTTACCTAAGATTGTGAAAGTGTTATCTACATATTGCTTCCAGATCGTGCTACAAATAGCAACACGTAAACAATTGACCTCATCGCCTGATGAAGACTAGCAGTATTGCAACTTCGAAATGTCATGGTCAACAACTCAAAGCAATTCCATCGTGAGACAAACTAATAAACGTTCATCTTTCCTATCTTACACCACGATGAACAATAAACACATCTTTAATGTCATTCCCTAGTTTCCCGATAAAAGATACCCTACCAGGAAACCATAACCTGGAGCGTGCAACTGCCATATATTCATGTCATGGTGTTTTTACAGACCAATTTATTTTTAGATTGAATTTCCCAGGAATCCACACTCCCAAAGGAGCCTCACTAGCCAATCTCAAGCTTTGCAAATGACTTATCAGCCTTGCATTACGAATTGGACATTTTTGATAGAGACAAAACAATCTAACATCCCCATTTTTGGAGGGGTGTGGACTTATGTGGCTCGAAACTTAAACTATCATGGGAAATAGCAACCTAAAAATAACCCATCTAAAATGCCGTGGTATAGCCTTAGTATGGGAGTTGCACATTCCCGGTTATGGGTTCCTGACCCTACTCAAGACCAAAACTTTCTGATTTCTATATCCTATACCAGACTAAACTAGTTGTATTCTGAGTATGTATGAGAGTTCCCCCCTCCCCCCTACCCCCTCCCCCCCCCACCTCCCAGGGCTTTACAAAATACAAGCTGCACTTGCTCTGGTTGTGTTGTTTTTAAAAAAACAAGGGGTTAGTAAACAAGTAGTACAAAACATATTCGTTTTCAAAGCTAGCGCATTTCTCCCTTTGAAGAACAATCTCAAGACAGATGTGAAGTACATATTAAGATCCTCTGAGTAATACTCTGGTCCACTACTTGTTAATCTCTTGCTAAGGTGGTGCCTCCCTTAACAGAAGGTAGGTTTCCCCAATGGTTTGCCTCAACCAGGGGGAGGAACTCAGATATGTTAATGTCCAATGGGGGGGAGGGGGTCAAATGAGGCCAAATTCCCCCCCCCGCCCCCAAAAAAAGAAAAATCCATTAGGCTAAAGCTGGAACCAAAGTGCAAAGGGATTGCAGTGAGCTCTCATAATAAAATTTCTAGAAATCAATGCACCTTGCTGTGTTGGAGATGTTTGTCCTTCGAAAAATACAAAATGTTACATTGTTACAATCTAAACTGAGGTAAAATTATTAAAATATACTTACATTGAGTAGAACACCTATGGGATGCCTACCACATATTGTGTTTTTGTATTTCTTTAAATAATCACTAAATCCTCTGGGGTCTAGCTTTTCTATAGCATCCATTCCCTAGAAATTAATTGAATGTAGGGTGAGATGTGAAGTAGGAATTTTACATTTTTAAAACAATAACTGTGTTACCATGTTAGCATGCACAAATTTTAATAATTTTCATCTGACAACTCAGAGTCTAAAAGTGGTTAAGGTTCCAGAGGTTTGCGTTATGATGCAGGGCAAATTTTTCAAAAGTTAATTAATGCTAACTCTGAATAAAAAGTTGACCAAGGTCTCTGTCTGTAATTTAAACGTGTTTCAACTGCTACATTTTAAGTGGGAGTACAAAGTCAGCTTTCAATCATTTAGCTATAAAACTGATTTTAAAAAGTGGCACTAAGTTACCTCAAGTAACCTTAATCTTGCTTTTGACAGCTGGGCCCAGGACTCTCAGGATTTGTGGTCAAAGCAAAAACTACCTTATTATTACAAACTAATGATTGTGTTTGTTAAGGCATGAATGCAACTTGAACAGGAAAATAGTTTATAACAAAAGAATTTCACGTGGAAGAGAAGCTATTATACTTTCAATTTAAGGAAATTAAAAAGAAAAAAAACAATATTAATTAAGCTATCATTCCAAAAGCATTTTTTTCTGAAATATACTGAATTGTCCATTGAGAGAATTCTGAGAATGGACTTACAATTAATCATCGTACACAACACACTAGAAAAAGAAAAGGAGGCTGCCAAAACAGAAAGCTGCTGTTTAACAAATTGTCCATAGCTATTGGGGTCAAAGTTTTAAACGATAGAAATTAATTGTATAAAGCAAAGTAGCATTCCAGGTCCTGGAAAATAACGCTCCTAGAAATAAACAAAACTTAACGTAGTTCACGAATTTTTCAGATTATTTTGCATTAAACTCAAGCAGTGTAAATTTCCTATAATATGGTACCTAATATTTTTTGGATATTCAAACATTAAAAATAAAATTTTACCGTCTATAAATCAGAAGGGCAACAGATTAAAAAACAAGAAATTCTGAAGAATTTACAGGTGGCAGATAGTCTCTCACCACCCCCCCCCCTCTCCCCTTTTCCTAAGGAAAAAAGGTTTCTTTAAAAAAAAAACTTTAGTAGTTCGTGGTTTCTGGTGACCTGTTATGGACAATTTGCACTTCCAGTATGTAAGGAATTAAATGTAACCATATTACCGGTGACAGATGACTATTTGAGATTATCCAGTATTCGACAAATTGGCTGACTGATAAAATCAGTAGCAACTTAAGAACTCTGTTTTGTTTGTTTCTTGGTTGTAATCAGTGACCTCTGTACGAGTTCTAGGGAGACACTTTTCAGAGAGAGAGAAACCCTGTGGCTTTACCTGGAGAAATAAATCGCTCTTACACCGTGATATTGTGAAATATGGCCCCTAGGCATTCACGACAAATGTTTCAGCCTTCAGGCGAGGGCTCCATTTGAATCCTAATGACACGAGTGCTGGCTACTTCCAATCTATTTTTATAACAGTGATGCAGTTGTTGTTCAAAGGTTCATTTTCATTTTGAATATTTATTAATTAGCCCCATCACTGAAGGCAGTGAAATTCAGCTATTCACGTGAATCCAGTGACTTCTTTTGCAAAATCGAGAAAACGGACACTATAATAAAAAGAGAAAATTGTCTTGAAGATTCAAACTAGGAAAACAAGTTGTCATGTGCAGTTGTGTCTGTTGGCCGCGCAGGGCTAAATATAATCTGAATCACGTGCAAGAAATACAAATTGCGTTTATCGGTAATTAACACTATACTACAAACACTATATCAGCAAAGGTCATGTTATTGTTTATTCAGGACGAGAATGTCCGGTATTTATCTGTTTACGTCAGTATGACAGCAAGGCCATTCTTCAGAGGCTGCGCGAACCCAAGAAGACTAAGTGAACTGACGGACGATGACTAGCAACAATGAAAATGAAAAACAAAAAAACGTCCATTTTACAAGTCAGCGCAACGTGCTTGGCGCACGACCGCTGCCTAATAACAGAATTTGTCTACTTATTGAGTTTCATCATCAGTACTTTTAGCCACTCTAATTCAACAAGTAAAATATTCTACATTTCTAACAACAAAAACTAGCAAACTCATTTAAAAAAGGAAAAGACAAGAACAATGGGACTTCAAAAGAGCAAAAGATTGTGCTCTACACTGCCAATCAACAATAATTATTATGACAATGACCTAGTGACTCTGAAAAATACACTTTGTTAATTTTACATCAATGACATGCAATGGAACTAAAATACCAGTAAGAGTTGACTTACTTTCCTATCTAGAGCTTCAATAGATTTATAAATGGGGCCATAACTTCTGTCATAATGTGTGTAGTTGAAACGTTTTCCTGAAATGGGAATATCAGTATACAGAGATTAAGCCAAGCATAACAAATAAATACTATTATAAATTATAAATATATATCTTTGTTAATGACAGGTTGGAGTTTTGAATCAATTTTATAAAATGACACCACTCATCAGCAACTCCACAAACTTCCACATAATCCATCTTCTCCTGATATATTAGTAACCCTTCTGTATCTTACATGTACTACCTGTCTTGGATGTAGGTAATTTATAGTGTATGTGAGAGTGCTATTTACATGAGTGCTAAGTGGATCACCACGTTGTTTCCTATATATCCCTGTTCTGGACAATTTTTAGTGGACATAAGACATTTGTACAGGCTTTTCTTGATTGTTGAAAACTTGACTGTTCTTTGGTGTCTTTCATACAAACTTTCTCAAACTCATTAATAATTCATAAAGGGAAAATAAAGGAAATCACTACCGTGATGGGGATTTGGATACCGGATCTTTATTAGCATAAAATTTTGCAAACTTTTGCTTTGAATTTCTCAAAGAATATTGAATGGTTTGAGAAGCCATACAATCAAAAACTCAAAAGAGAGTTTCATCAGGTATCCAAACACCTCAAAGTCCATTTAAAATACTCAGCCCCACCTCTTTTTTTTCATCCCACTTCTTGGCATTTGGATATCCTGATGAAACACACAAAAGTACTGTGCTCATGACAGAAACTGTGGCACCTAAATTATGCTTCTGTAGTATGAGGTGCCGTTACCGCCAAAATTCAGCCCCTTTATTTTTTAGTAAATAGTGCTTTAATTTTTTATAAATGGTGCCCTTAGTTTTGTAAATGGTGCCCTAATTTTTCTAAATGGTGCCGTTAGTTTTACAAATGGTGCCCTAATTTTTATACATGGTGCCCTTAGTTTTGTAAATGGTGCCCTAATTTTTATAAATGGTGCCCTAATTTTTGTAAATGGTGCCCTAATTTTTGTAAATGGTGCCCTAATTTTTATAAATGGTGCCCTTAGTTTTGTAAAATTAATGGTGCCCTTATAATTTTTGTAAATGGTGACTTTCCTTTCGTGAAATGGTGCCTTTGTTTTCATATATGGTGCCTTTTTTAATATATAATGCAGTCACAATTTTTGTAAATTGTGCTTTTTCTTTGTAAAAATGGTGCGTTGTTTTCATTTTAACAGTGCCCCAATTTCTAATTAAAATGGTGCCTCGTTTTTCGTAAATGGTGCATCTTTTACTTATGTCTGTATCACTGACTTATGGGAGGATTAGGCTGGGCCCAGTCTCAGTCCAAGGGCCTTCTCCTGTTCCCAAGGTATCCAGTCAATGAAATCGATAATAGATGAAAATCGATATCAATCAACATCAATCGATATCATCTAATCAATTGACATTGATAATCGATGACCAATCGATGAAGTAGATCTTTGTGACCTTTTATCGATTGCCATCGATTTCCAATAGCAGTCGATAGCTTAATTGATATCGATTGGTTGCGAATTTTTTCCTATTTCACAATCTACAAGCCGACGGAAAGGCACTTCACGTCACACCTTTTCATGTATGGATTGTCAACAGATTTTATTTTACTGCGCGGAACGTTAACAGGAGAATAAAGACCTTTTTCATTTCGTCGAGTACCTCGTGCAGTGATCTCACCATCATATCATCGGGGCTACCTTCCTTTTGTTTCTCGTGCTCTTCCTTCTTAAGTTGTTCTTCTCGCGCCTTCCTTTCTTTATCCATGTCTTCTAATGCCGGCACCTGCTTTTTAACCTCAGACACATCAACATGTAATGGCCATTTCGCACTACTTTCAATATCGATCTGACACTACACCATTTGAAGTTCTTTGAAGTTGTCTTTTTCTGGAAATCCAGTACAGTGTGTTAGCGCACATAATGATTTTCTCTTTAGCTTTTGTATCCAATCGCCACTCAAATACTGGATAATGGGATTTTAGAGATGGAGAACGGATGATTCTTATAATCTGACCCACGTGCAAGCGTGCGTTTCTGCATTCTCCCTGCTTCTTGCAAGCAGTAAAAAGCTCGTCAGTATTCACTTCAAAACGGCAATGGTGGTAGCCTTTAACGATGCCGCCCATGGAAAGTTGAACTTCTTGCGACTCAGACTTTCTCTGCGTGTCCGCGGTGGCAAGTGGTATTAAATTCGAGTGCGCGTGCCACGTGGTACTTATTCTTCGCGTTAAGAAACTGTGAGCTACTTGTTTTGCCAATCGATGACAATCGATGAACGAGTTTCATAGGATTGTCGATTGGTCATCGATTGGCTGATACCAATCAACTAATTTTATCGATTGATATCGATTGATCGATAAAATTTAATATGGCTAAGTCTGTTGAAGGCCTTTGAAACTGTGCTGTAGCTTACTGACATTATGGAAATTTTAGATGTCCAAGAAGCGCTAGAGACGATTGACCAAATTGAGGCTGTTCATTGTTTAGATCCTAGCTACGACAAGACTGCTGGAGGATGCATAACAAGTCACATAAGCCTGAGGGCAAAATTGCTTATAGTAAGGGAGTGGGCCTCATTTAATATAAAACATTGCCCTTGTGGGACAAAAAATAGACTGAACCCACCAAGGGTTTGCTATATTGACTGTGTTTAGTTGTGATTTATGGTTATTCAGCTGTCATTCTCACAAAGTGCAACTGATTGAGGAAGTAAGCCAGGAGGTTATAATTATAGGCAACTCCATACCCTTATATGGGTGGATGTGGATAACATGAAGTGTCTTTTTATCTGTTTCTCTGAAGTACATACTTCTATTACTACAAGCACATTTAAGTGTACCTCTTTATTAATGCAGTTCACACATACTTAACCTGTTTAGTTAAATCAGTTTATTTTAGCCACTATCATGAATGGTTCAGAAGTAAAATATTCAGGGTACCTGTTTAGTAGTTGTATTCAACAAAAGTTTCCTTAGTTGAAATATAAAGATTTTGCTTTACATACCATGGAAAGTTGAAAATATTACTCTTGACCTGCTATTACTAAACAGCCTGTCAATATAAAAAATACAACCAAAAAGAAACAAAACTTTAGTGCTATAAAACTTGGAATGTGTGTCAATTTATAGTTTTGTTGTTGAAGATGGCAGCGGGGCCATTACAAATTCTCTGACCTTTCCTTAGCTGTGATCTTTGACTACCACATCCTTAAGCATGTCTGTCCTGAAGGCAATCTTTTATAACAGGGGTCTATCTAGTTTTGCAGTGTTTTTTAATTTTTGCAGTACGATTTTTCACGATTATTTATCGGCAAATGCGTTCTTTGTCCCTAATAATCGTGAAAAGAGGTACTTTGTAGTTATTAATCGCGAAACGCGTGAATTGCGATTAATAATCGTGCATCTTACAGTTAATAATCGTAAACCCCACGATTATTAACTACGTCTGACAGATTCTACAGTTAATAATCGTACATTGCGCGATTATTAATCGCAAGTGACGGTCAATGTAGTTATTAATCGCAAGTTGCTGACCTTGGGCGAAAAGACCATTGAAAAACAAATTTGACTTTACCAGCCGCCATTGCGAAAGAAAATTCAAACCCTAGCAGAACTCTTCACGGGGCTTGTTGTAAAATAAAAACAACGAAAGTTGGTTCTTGAAGTGACAAAGTCTCCTCGCGTATTTAGTTTTACTTCGGTAAGTCGTTTAGAAATGGTATTTTCCTTTTCTTTCTCTCTTCGACGAAGCACGACGCGAGCAAGATCGAAGAAGTCATGGATAAGAACAGCGCGTGACAGATGCATGCAGAGTGAGTGATTTAAAATTGTCAACTTCCAAACGACACTGAACTCTTCAATATCTCCAATAAAGGAAATGAAAATAACTATTTCATCAATCGAAAGTTCAATTCATTTTTCACTCGAATATTTTTTTCGATATGACGTTTTTTTAATGCGAACAATCACACGAACAAAACCATCGCGATCCGATGCAAAGCGAGCGATACAAAGAAAAATGATTAACCCTCATGAAACGGCACTCCTTCAACCACCTAAACACACAAGGAAATCAGATAACCATTATACAAAAGATAAATTTATTTGCTTGGACATTTCAACAACTTGACTTTGTTTGTTTTTCTTTTCATGTCAACAATCTGGCAACCATAATTTCAAACGCCGTAAAGCTGAAAGCCGTGCCTGAAATTCACAAATTGATCACGACGTAAACAAACCATTATAATAAGAAAACGCGTCGGAAATTTCACAGTGGAAAGGAGTTTTATTAATCACTTTAGAATCCTTACATATTCTGATTAAACATAAAATAATTTTCCAGCGTAAACATTTCCATTCACGAGCGGAAAAACCGAAAGCCACAAAAAGGTCCAAGGGTTATTAACTACGCTTGTACTTAAGCTTATATAGCTGCAGTGGTTGCATTTTCAGGTTATGAAAAGTATTTTCAGGTTAGCAATGCAATAATTGTATAATAGCTTCGTTCTCCTTCTTTAAGTGACCGTTCACATAACCACAACGGAAAAGAACACAACGGAAAAGAACTATTTATAGCCCTTCGGTATTCCTTTCGCCGCGAGTTGAAATTGAAATATGAGAACATGCCGTCTAATGATGTGATATGCAAATTTCATTGCGAATATTCGCTTAATACGTTTCGCTTTGTGTTTGCAAAAAGCTGGTTTGGTGGAAGAGTGTTAAACTGTCTCCAAGAGAAACGTTTTATAGCATGAACTCCAATCCAAAGGTACATGTAGTCGACGGGAACTCTGGAGTTCATAGCAGTGTCACACAACAGGCGAGGATTAGTCTCAGCCGCTACTGATCTGGTGAGGCTTCAGGAACTGAAAAGAAAGCTTACGTTTTCAAATTTTTCTTCGTAAATATTCCACCGAGCGAAACTGTTTCATGGATGTTCTTTTCAACCACGCACAATATTCAGCGTTCCGTTTTTCGTCTTACGTTTCGAAGCCAATGTCAGCTCTCTTGTCGTTCGTACATCTTACAGTTAATAATCGTAAACCCCACGAATATTAACTACGTTTGACAGATTCTACAGTTAATAATCGTACATTGCGCGATTATTAATCGCCAGTGACGGTAAATGTAGTTATTAATCGCGAGTTGCTGACCGTGGGCAAAAAGAGAATTGAAAAACCAAATTGACTTGACCCGCCGCCACCACGAGAAACAGAACTCTTCATGAGGCTTGTTGTAAAATAAAAACAACGAAAGTTGGTTCTTAAAGTGACAAAGTCTCCTCGCGTGTTTAGTGTTATTTCGGTAAGTTGTTTACACTTAATGGTGGTATTTTCCTTTTCTTTCTCTCTTCGGCGAAGGACGACACGAGCGTGATCTCAGAAGCCATGGATAAGAAAGCGCGATTGATGCAAAGTGGGGGATTAAATTGGCAACCTAAAAACGAAACTGAGCTCTTCAAGTCCTTCAATACAGGAAACTGAGGAAAATAACTACTTCAGCATTCGAAAGTTCGACTCATTTTCACTCGAATATTTATTCTTCTGTTTCGTGGGTTTATTGTTCAAACACGCACTCGTCGAAGCAAATGAACTGCAAACGAGTCAAATATATTTCGTCAAAAATGGCGAAAAGTTTTTTTTGTTCTTTAATAAAACTATACAAACTAACAAAACGTTTTAAACTATCTGTTTTAAGCGGCTAAGACATCGAGAACTCATGCATCATAATTAAAGTCATAACTTTTCAACCACTCTAATCTCCGAGTCAGTGGCGCCAAATTTCGTTTTGCGCGGGAAAAATCAGAACATGGAAAGGCAAGCAAGCTGTATCAAAACGGACAACGCAATGGATTGTTTACAAGCATTACAATCCATTAACCTGGTAATCAGACTAATCCCGCTTATCATAAGGAAAATAGGCTTACCTCTGTTTTTGGCGCCGTTTGCCCGTGTAAACCTACCACACATTTCGGGCCATGTCCAGTACGCAAAACACTCTTCTTAACAAGTCCGGTCCTTTAAATTCGTTCTTCAATTGTCACCAGTGATTTAAATAGCTGTTCAGTGAGTTCATTTGACGTATGTTTTCCAAGCCTCCACTTCTTCCATGTTGCAGAGAACAGTCCTTGACACTCTTTCTGTCTTTGCAAATAGTTTCCGCCGATGGATTCATTTCAGTTTCTATCGATTTCAAGTTGGCCTTTGTCAGAAAAAATTCTTCGTTCGAGTCCAAAACATTCAAACGAGAAGTCCGACACATGGAGCATTTTACTGCCCTATTCTTTAACTGTGTCCTGTAAACAGTTGACTTGCCACAGAGATTTCAACAGCAGTGCACGAAAGCACGTTGAGTCAGGAGATGTTTATACTGAAGTGAATCGGCAGTTCTTTGATCGCATTGAATTCAAGCTGCCGTATTAAACTTTCCCTTTCAAGACAGTCTCATTGGAAATTTAAAATTTCACTAAGCCTTAGGCTTGGTTAATTTCTACCGGCTTAATTACGAGCAAAATAAGCAGCCCTCGTTGTGACCTGATTCTCCAAAGTTCAATGCTTCGAATGTCCACTTTGACAGATCAAGGTAGCTGTCAAAATGTGACCAATCACAGCGCTAGCTGTTTAGCTAGCTGTCAAAGTTGTATTCCAAGGCAAAAAGAACCCATTTAAGTGTTGTCCAAGTCGCTCGGGTCACGAAAAGAAGTTCGAAAAAGGATGCGTCCGCCAGTCAGTGAGTTGACTGGACAACACGCGCGCGGAACAAGTGTGTGTATGTGTGTCTGGTTCATTGTATTGTTTCGGACTACATAGCGGTTTGTTAGACTATCTCGTTGCACGACAGTGCAACCACCAAATTTTGTCCTAACTTGGCTAATATAAACTATACTGTTTAATAAACGTTCTAAACTAAGATGTTTCTCTTGCTTCAATGTATGCTATCACTAGCGGATATGGACCCCCTCTCGCGGATTTGGACCCCCCTGAAAACAAGCGTTCTATTGAGTAAAATTGTTTTTTGGAGCTGTTAAAGACGCCAAATAAAAATATTGAATCAGTTTTTCTTTTCAAATAATCCTTAATACTTAAGGTAAAAGAGAACCTACAACGCTAGTTTGTATCGATAAATTTTAAAAACTAAACTTTCTTGAAGATATCTTACAATATTTTCTACCATAACTGACTTAAAGCGAATTTATAAAGTCGCGCTAAGAAAACAATGGTATTTGACATCAACTTGCCGCGGTAATTGGAGGGGCGGAGTAGCAAGCGTACTTTAAAAATTAGCTTTTTTCTCACCTTTTCCTCACCTCAAATTAAGTTTGTTAGAATAAATATTAACAACAGGAGTAAAAGAAAAAAAATAAGATTTTAAAATCGTATCTTCTGTAAGAAATACCGCAGCGCATGCTTTAACTGCAACGTTTAGAGGTCTGGCTATGTGCCTAAAACCAACGGTCAATTTACTTGATCTAAAGTCTGACTCTACCTGTATTATGAATAGGTTTGCAGTATTTTGAAACCCAAACGAAACGTTTCTTCGCCAAGATTGAAAAGTGAAATTATTTCGGTACTTTATATGCGAATAACAGCGTGGGTTTTTACAATTACATAGGGGGTCCAAATCCGCGAAGGGGGTCCAAATCCGCTAGCGGAAACAATACAATAAATTATTTACGGTCCATTGGAATTCGCACCAGACACACATACACACACTTGTTCCGCGCGCGTGTTGTCCAGTCAACTCACTGACTGGCGGACGCATCCTTTTTCGAACTTCTTTTCGTGACCCGAGCGACTTGGACAACACTTAAATGGGTTCTTTTTGCCTTGGAATACAACTTTGACAGCTAGCTAAACAGCTAGCGCTGTGATTGGTCACATTTTGACAGCTACCTTGATCTGTCAAAGTGGACATTCGAAGCATTGAACTTTGGAGAATCAGGTCACAACGAGGGCTGCTTATTTTGCTCGTAATTAAGCCGGTAGAAATTAACCAAGCCTAAGGCTTAGTGAAATTTTAAATTTCCAATGAGACTGTCTTGAAAGGGAAAGTTTAATACGGCAGCTTGAATTCAATGCGATCAAAGAACTGCCGGTTCACTTCAGTATAAACATCTCCTGACTCAACGTGCTTTCGTGCACTGCTGTTGAAATCTCTGTGGCAAGTCAACTGTTTACAGGACACAGTTTAAAGAATAGGGCAGTAAAATGCTCCATGTGTCGGACTTCTCGTTTGAATGTTTTGGACTCGAACGAAGAATTTTTTCTGACAAAGGCCAACTTGAAATCGATAGAAACTGAAATGAATCCATCGGCGGGAACTATTTGCAAAGACAGAAAGAGTGTCAAGGACTGTTCTCTGCAACATGGAAGAAGTGGAGGCTTGGAAAACATACGTCAAATGAACTCATTAAACAGCTATTTAAATCACTGGTGACAATATGAAGAACGAATTTAAAGGACAGGACTTGTTAAGAAGGGTGTTTTGCGTACTGGACATGGCCCGAAATGTGTGGTAGGTTTACACGGGCAAACGGCGCCAAAAACAGAGGTAAGCCTATTTTCCTTATGATAAGCGGGATTAGTCTGATTACCAGGTTAATGGATTGTAATGCTTGTGAACAATCCATTGCGTTGTCCGTTTTGATACAGCTTGCCTGCCTTTCCATGTTCTGCGGATTTTTCCCGCGCAAAACGAAATTTGGCGCCACTGACTCGGAGATTAGAGTGGTTGAAAAGTTATGACTTATGAATTCTCGATGTCTTAGCCGCTTAAAACAGATAGTTTAAAACGTTTTGTTAGTTTGTATAGTTTTATTAAAGAACAAAAAAAACTTTTCGCCATTTTTGACGAAATAAATTTGACTCGTTTGCAGTTCATTTGCTTCGACGAGTGCGTGTTTGAACAATAAACCCACGAAACAGAAGAATAAATATTCGAGTGAAAATGAGTCGAACTTTCGAATGCTGAAGTAGTTATTTTCCTTTCCTGTATTGAAGGACTTGAAGAGCTCAGTTTCGTTTTTAGGTTGCCAATTTAATCCCCCACTTTGCATCAATCGCGCTTTCTTATCCATGGCTTCTGAGATCACGCTCGTGTCGTCCTTCGCCGAAGAGAGAAAGAAAAAGAAAATACCACCATTAAGTGTAAACAACTTACCGAAATAACACTAAACACGCGAGGAGACTTTGTCACTTTAAGAACCAACTTTCGTTGTTTTTATTTTACAACAAGCCTCATGAAGAGTTCTGTTTCTCGTGGTGGCGGCGGGTCAAGTCATTTTGGTTTTTCAATTCTCTTTTTGCCCACGGTCAGCAACTCGCGATTAATAACTACATTTACCGTCACTGGCGATTAATAATCGCGCAATGTACGATTATTAACTGTAGAATCTGTCAAAGGTAGTTAATATTCGTGGGGTTTACGATTATTAACTGCAAGATGTACGAACGACAAGAGAGCTGACATTGGCTTCGAAACGTAAGACGAAAAACGAAACGCTGAATATTGTGCGTGGTTGAAAAGAACATCCATGAAACAGTTTCGCTCGGTGGAATATTTACGAAGAAAAATTTGAAAACGTAAGCTTTCTTTTCAGTTCCTGAAGCCTCACCAGATCAGTAGCGGCTGAGACTAATCCTCGCCTGTTGTGTGACACTGCTATGAACTCCAGAGTTCCCGTCGACTACATGTACCTTTGGATTGGAGTTCATGCTATAAAACGTTTCTCTTGGAGACAGTTTAACACTCTTCCACCAAACCAGCTTTTTGCAAACACAAAGCGAAACGTATTAAGCGAATATTCTCAATGAAATTTGCATATCACATCATTAGACGGCATGTTCTCATATTTCAATTTCAACTCGCGGCGAAAGGAATACCGAAGGGCTATAAATAGAGTTCTTTTCCGTTGTGTTCTTTTCCGTTGTGGTTATGTGAACGGTCACTTAAAGAAGGAGAACGAAGCTATTATACAATTATTGCATTGCTAACCTGAAAATACTTTTCATAACCTGAAAATGCAACCACTGCAGCTATATAAGCTTAAGTACAAGCGTAGTTAATAACCCTTGGACCTTTTTGTGGCTTTCGGTTTTTCCGCTCGTGAATGGAAATGTTTACGCTGGAAAATTATTTTATGTTTAATCAGAATATGTAAGGATTCAAAAGTGATTAATAAAACTCCTTTCCACTGCGAAATTTCCGACGCGTTTTCTTATTATAATGGTTTGTTTACGTCGTGATCAATTTGTGAATTTCAGGCACGGCTTTCAGCTTTACGGCGTTTGAAATTATGGTTGCCAGATTGTTGACATGAAAAGAAAAACAAACAAAGTCAAGTTGTTGAAATGTCCAAGCAAATAAATTTATCTTTTGTATAATGGTTATCTGATTTCCTTGTGTGTTTAGGTGGTTGAAGGAGTGCCGTTTCATGAGGGTTAATCATTTTTCTTTGTATCGCTCGCTTTGCATCGGATCGCGATGGTTTTGTTCGTGTGATTGTTCGCATTAAAAAAATGTCATATCGAAAAAAGTATTCGAGTGAAAAATGAATTGAACTTTCGATTGATGAAATAGTTATTTTCATTTCCTTTATTGGAGATATTGAAGAGTTCAGTGTCGTTTGGAAGTGGACAATTTTAAATCACTCACTGACTGCATGCATCTGTCACGCGCTGTTCTTATCCATGACTTCTTCGATCTTGTTCGCGTCGTGCTTCGTCGAAGAGAGAAAGAAAAGGAAAATACCATTTCTAAACGACTTACCGAAGTAAAACTAAATACGCGAGGAGACTTTGTCACTTCAAGAACCAACTTTCGTTGTTTTTATTTTACAACAAGCCCCGTGAAGAGTTCTGCTTGGGTTTGAATTTTCTTTCGCAATGGCGGCTGGTAAAGTCAAATTTGTTTTTCAATGGTCTTTTCGCCCAAGGTCAGCAACTTGCGATTAATAACTACATTGACTGTCACTTGCGATTAATAATCGCGCAATGTACGATTATTAACTGTAGAATCTGTCAGACGTAGTTAATAATCGTGGGGTTTACGATTATTAACTGTAAGATGCACGATTATTAATCGCAATTCACGCGTTTCGCGATTAATAACTACAAAGTACCTCTTTTCACGATTATTAGGGACAAAGAACGCATTTGCCGATAAATAATCGTGAAAAATCGTACTGCAAAAATTAAAAAACACTGCAAAACTAGATAGACCCCTGTTTTATGAAGTCTGTCACTAAAAGGTAACACCTAACACTTTCTTATGGGGTAGCTGAGGCTACTCTATAACCACTATCCTCTACAGTTCTGATTAGCGCATTCAGCTGAGTTTGATCCAGAGGGTTACCGTGTGGCACTAAATTTTTGCGGGTTCTAATTTTTGCAGTTTTTGCCTCGATCTGCAAAACTATGTTCCAACAAAATAAAATTACCGCAAATTTTTTCTCCGCAAAAATTTACTCCACTGTAGAAATGATATACAACAATACTGATTTGAAGGAGAAAATGCCATAGATAACTCGGTGGATGATACATCAAGTGGTACCCTAGTTATTTTCGATCCATTGTAACTTGTAATAGTGACATTCCCATGTTGTTTTATTATTTTGTATTTCGATTGCTTTTACTGGGCCTTTACTCAAAAAACGAAACTGTTATCAGTTCCATTTGAACGCGACTTCCACAAAAATCGCAAAAATTAATTCCCAGCGAGAAAAACCAGTCTTTTCAAATCACAAAAATTAGTTCCCACAAATCACAAAAAATCGCCAATCCACAAAATTAAACTCCCGCAACAATTTAGTGCCACACGGTATTTGTGGCTGTTACTTCTATGTCATCATCACATTCACTGTCACTACTAACTGGACCCAATCAATATCATAGTCATCATTGACTCTTGGTTCAAAACTGCGGTTTTCAAACTGACCTTGCACCCACAACTGTGGTGGAGTCAGGTTGTGTTCTGTACTTAGAGGATGCCTTATCTAGGCAGCTACCCACTCATTTTAATAGCTTGTGATTGATGATGTCTAGGAAACAAAAGTGTAGACACCATAAATCACTTTCATTTATCGGGTTAAGAATTCCCAGGTCTTCCATTGACATAACAAGTCTCTTAAAAAGATCGAAAACGTTGGTGAAAACATCTCGCCACAGTCGCTCAATTCGCTGGTTGTGGACACTTCTGCCAACAAGTGCTGAACCTCGATCAGTTCCTCATCTCTCAAGCATGTACCCTACTACATCAACATTCTCACCTCCTCTATTGCAACGAACACGGGAAGGTACTCCCCACTGAGCAACGGCATCTAGAAAGCAACCCAAAACAGTTGATGCTTTGTTATTTGTGCTACAAGCTAGATATAAGGGAATTCCGGTAAATCCATCGACACAAGCAAAAGTCAACCATGAACCACAAAATGCCACCTAATAAGTTTATGATTCCCGTTAAAATGCCATAATGCTAACGGACGAGACACAGACTAAACACGCCGATGAACAGCTCTGCAGCTACGAACAGATACACCAACTGGGTCAACTCTTTGTAAGGACTGTCTCAACCGTTCCCTCGGCACTTTCACATTTCGCGATACCAGGTATCCAGCCAGACTCTTTGAGCCACAGTTGGGATGAAAGGTCTTAATTTCCATGTCTACACTGTCTAACTCCTGGTCTGTTATGGTACTGAATGACCTTCCAGATATGCCGTATTCTGCAAGACGTCGTTCAATTGTCCTCGTCGATACTGAAGTAATTCGGAAATTTGTGGAACAGTAAAACGCAGGTCAATCAGTGATCGTAACTGATCCTCATTAATGTCACAAGAAGGGCGTCCTGGCATGTGGGTAATGATTCGAGGAGTTCTCGCTGAAGTTGAGCTGGCATTCTCAATGATTCTTTTCGCAGAAGAAATGTCTCAGTAAACATCGTCCGGCAACCTCGTTACAGAATCCAAACCATTAATACCATAAACAATTTGATCAATGGTCTCAAGCGCTTCTTGTACGTCTGAAACTGCTGTTAGTAGGGTTTCTTAAGCTGCAGCAGATACTTTCTATTTCTCTTACCACAAGATTTCGAAGGCCTTCAACAGGGTTGGCCATTTTGAATTTGTCCCCGGTGGAGAGAATACAAAAATAAGGGCACCATTAACAAAACTAAGGGCACCATTTACAAAACTAAGGGCACCATTTATAAAAATTAGGGCACCATTTAAAAAAACTAAGAGCGCCACTTATAAAATTTAGGGCACCATTTAAAAAAACTAAGGGTGCCACTTATAAAATTTAGGGCACCATTTAAAAAACACTAAGGGCACCATTTACAAAACTAAGGGCACCATTTATAAAAAATTAAAGCACTATTTACTAAAAAATAAAGGGGCTGAATTTTGGCGGTAACGGCACCTCATACTGTAGCAGTGAGGAGAGGTGAGTTAGGAGTGAGGTTTACACTGAACCAGGCCTGTTGTGATTAACTCTGCTGCCTATTCAAGGTTTTGACTCCCTCATTCTCTCTAATCTTACTTTCACTTCTGCCCAATCTTCATATTATTTGCTGAAAATCACTTACCCCAGTGACAGAAATCTGAGGAGACAACAAAAAAGTTCTCTGGCCGGACAAGATATTTGCTCAGAAGCTTTCCATACTTTGCTTCACTGTCAGAATTTAATGAGCCAACTACAATTGGAACTATCTTAAACTGATCCTTTTTACTGCAACAAGAAAACAAAATTCCACAAATTAATTTGAAGCAATTATGACTTATTAGGTGCAAAATTAATAAGAGAGCCAAACTCCCCACCTAAACCTAGTACGTCGGGAGATTTTTGGCTGAATAATGTTCAAGATACCAATTAGCCAAAAACAATGGCTTCAATCATGACCAAGCAGATTGCAGAAAGTAAAGGCTAGGTCCAGTGGAGTATCTAGGGAAAGGCTCAGAGAGACTGCACCCTTTGCCCTTCATCTCAAAGAAAATACAACCCAGGGAGCCACTTTTATACTCTGCCTAAACCTACTTCCACTTTTCACCCTTTCTGAATGAACTAAGTCTTGATCTGTGTCCAATCCAATCCATTTGAGCTGGCAACTAACTCCAGGACCCAGAGTATATTTTACACCCCCTTCCTTCTAGTGGGGATGCAGTGGTGTAGTGGTTAGCGCTATGGACCTCAGATCTGAAGTTCAGTGGTTCGACGCCCAGTCCCTGCCCCGCGTCCCTGCCATCGTGTTGTTTCCTTAGACAGAAAGTTTACCCCACATTTTCTCTCTCCATCCAGGTGTATAAAATAGGTACCGGCAACATACTGCTGGAGGTAACCCTGTGATGGACCAGCATCCCATCCAGGGGGGAGTAACAATACCCTAAGTTTCTTCATGCTACAGAAACGTGTTGAGCTTGGGCTCGTGAGCGACTTTACCTTAACTTACCCCCCTCTGGATGGGATACTACTACTAACACCATTACAGCGATACCCCATCATTTTGCTTAATTTTTCCCCCCGATGGGATGCCCCCCGAAAAGTAGCATCATATCGCCGGGGGGGGGGGGGGGGAAGTCCACTGTAAGAACAACCACCTTAATAATAATAATAATAATAACAATAATAATAATACTAATAATAATAATAATACCTTCAAGTCAGACGTCTGACAAACTACTCACTAATCACTGGTATAAAGAATACAAGTATCAGTTATCACCTTTCCATTACTTTAGCAATGTATGGTAGATGAAGTTCTATACTGTGTTCAGTTTCATCATCACACCTAGATAGCTTATCAAACTCTCCTGATGCAAACAACTCGTCATTTACTGAAAAAGAGATCAAAAGGAAGTAGCATCAGTGTTTGCCTTCAAGCTTGTAAAGAAACATTAAACAAGTTACCTCAAAGGTACTAATTCCAGTCTTCTATGAATGGATGGATACCAATTTTGACAAGAAGTAACCAATACCTTTCCTGTCAATTTATTTCGAAGTACTGAGATAATTCTAAAGATGGTTATTTGAGATTACAGCATCCCATTAGATACCAACCAGAAAAGATTTCTAACCCTTTAGGTCTATGTAACAAGCACCCTGTCACTTAATAAATCCTTTCACCCAGTTTTCTAAGGGGGCCCAAAATGAGAATTCAAAACAAGTCAAGTAAAATACTGATTCTTTAATTAAATATAAATAGTACTATGTGAAAGTACCACTAAAGAGGTTTCATTTGAATGGTCACACCATATGATTTCGTCCACAGCCTCAAAAGTTAGAACCACTTTAATGTCTCCATAACTGACTCTGGGAGTGAAAGGATTAAATGTCAGTTCCCTCCTCCTAGGAACATTTGATCTGTCAAATATCATTTCAATATAATGTATATTGCAAATGAAGAACACATGCTCACCAGCAGTGTCCACTGATAAATTGTACAGTGGAGTTTGATACTGCGTTAAACTTGTTATAGCACAGCCAGGCAAGTACTTATGATGAGCTGGCCCCAGGACAAATATCCGTTTTCTAAATAAACAAATACATAAATAAATAATTGTAGGCTGTGTATGACTGTTGGGGTGAGTGAAGTCCTGAAAATGACTGTTTGCAAAGATGACTAAAGTTCCGACAACCCGAGTGGAAGGCATCATCAGAGTCAAATTCATGATAACTGGAGTTTCAAAAATTATGCTGCTTTTCATAACTAGAAGGAGAAAACACAATAGGGCCAAACGGAAACCCTTGAGGGAACAACCAGCTGCAAACTCAACCCACAAGCTTCTTGCAGAACACTTTACATGAGAATAAGACGATGTCAGCTGGCATCATTGTTTGGTAAAATGCTAACTGTAGCGACTTTGAAAGGAAAGGATTGAGGATGGTGCCTCCTTTTGTTGCTATACATACACTCTGTGCCTCCTTTTGCTACTATGCATATTATGTTCTGTGCATCTTGGGTCTGGTCCAAGAAATTCAAGTTTCTTAAGGAATTTGCCTAGTAATACAAAGGTACATTGTATTTTGTGCGGTTTATGACAAAAAGGCAGATCTTAGCAAGGGCTATCAGAATCCAAAAAGGAAACTGGGGTAGCCATAAGCTTATAAATTATTTGGAAAGAAATTGCTATTAATACATTCTTTGTATTTTAAATCTTTTTTTTTTTAGAATTGTGGTTGCTCAATTATCTTTGAAAAATGCATGGACTCATATTTATGCTCACATTTTTCTTTTTAGACTCCAATACCCTTGCTAAGGTCTACGTTTTCCCCATAGTCAGAACCTTTGCAAAAATACCTCTGTATTAGGACCCACCATCCTTTAAACATCTTTTAGGGAAGGTACGTTTTTTCTTGGGAGGGGAGGGCTGGGGCCTCAGAGGGGAGGGTCATCAGTGAAAGTGAACACCAAAAGGGGAGGGCCATACCTCATGTGAGCTATTCAAGGGAGGGTCACGCATCTTTTCCAAAATTTTTTAATGAGAATTTTTGTGATGTTGCTTTCCATTTTTCTTACAGATTAAGTTCAGTCTTTTCACCTACTTTGATTTAATTTGGTGTTTTATTATAGGTACTAGGTTACATTTCTACCTGTATATTATGCCATGGCACAGTTTTTCTCGGAGGACTCGTGTTCTTTTCCGTCCGTATAGAGAAGTACTTGACTCAGCTTCTTGCTGTTGGCTATCCGCTGCCTGATCTCCTGAGTCGTTTAGTTCTAAAGAGTTACTAGCTAGTAGATCGAACAATGCGCTCTACCCAGTGTCGGAAATGAAGGAATATTTGTTTTTGAGAGGCAGATTTCACATGCTAAACAAATAAACCTTTCTGTTAGAATAATCAACAGCAATGCCGGCTAGTCGGAGAAAGAAGCGCGTGTATTTTCCCTTAGATATTTTATGTTCAAAACTTTTATAATACTCAAATACTTCCATATCCAAACTTCAGCTATAAAACGTAAATATCCCACACTGATTGTTCGCATTTTCCTTGTTTCAGCGCAGACACATTGAATATCGAGATATATTCATATTCAAACACTTTGTATTCACATGCGAAACGTTCTGAGGTTTCTACAGCATGGAACATACCATGAAGTAGTGAGGGGAGGGTCGCACTTTTGTCAGTCACCTAAAGGTGGGGGGTCAGGAGTTTTTTTATTAAAACGCAAGGGAGGGCCAACACTTTTTTAGGAAAAAAATATCAAAATTCCCCAGCCCTCCCCCCCCAAGAAAAAACGTACCTTCCCTTAGAAAACCTCTTTGGGGACTGGCTTGGGGCAAGGGTAATAGTACTTGCCTCCCACCAATATATCTCAACATGAGAAAGGAATGACTGGGAAAATTAACTTGTTCCATGAAAAATTGCTGTGACTTTTTACTGAATTCTTGTAACCTGAATACTTTATTGGGTACTGGTGTTATGAGGAGAAATTTGATGTTGGTCCTTGTTAGAACTTAACTAACATAATACTGGTACAGGTAAGTGCATGTATGTAGTCTTTTCTATTTACAATTACAAAAGTGAAAAGCCCTATAAGAAGAAAATTAGACAAGAGTAATCCTCTTAACACTATAAGACACCACCCCCTTACAATTTCAAATGAAATCAATGTTTCATGCATTGGCATGAGATACAAATTGTACCTGCTACACATATTGGTAAGAATACTAAATTTTACCAGCAATAAGCAGGTGGATTTACTGAGCATCAGTTGATAAACATAAAACACAAATATTCATCTTTCTCTTGTTAGAAACATGTAAATAAATGAATTAATAATTTATTGAGCTCTCTTGCAGTTCAGACTGAATTAACAAGTCAAATTACATAAAAATTACACACTATAAAATGTACTAGAAGCAAACAACACCATATGGAGCAGAAACATGCACCTAAAACCTGTAAACAATCACAGGCTGTCTATGTGAATTTCCCTGTCAAATGTTCAAACAGTTTACAGAGAAAATCAGGGAAATGGACTTTTTAATGCCTCTGCAATACAATCGGATTTAAAAGATACTTCTTAAAAAGACAGTTTGTGTACAACACCATTGACATAAAGATATTTTTTAAAATGAATTTTTGCAGTACTGCTGTTTTTCAAATAAATCCATGATTAAGGAGTATTGAGAGGAGACAACGTCTAGTAATAGGACTACTATACTCTGCTATAATTTGTACACAAAAGAAAAGAAACCTGTAGCACCCTTTGTTTTCTCAGTTCTTAGAATAATTCCCAGTATTAAAGGTTCAACAATACTAAAAATAACTCATTCCACAGACATGTTATAAGAATAAAGAGATTCATCAATTAGAGGAGCATCTTGATGTATTACGAAATTGTAGTGATGAATGTGTAATTTCTCTTTACAACAAACCATCGAGACACTACTTATCAACCAGACAGCAGGTAGTGAAACAAGGAATTTATCAAAAATGGGATATTGCCTTGATGTGGCAACCAGATTCTCTTAACTTACATTGACCAGTAAGGAGAATTTATATTTTCAGCTTAGGACCAAGAGGAGTGAAAATTAATCATTTTCAAATAAGGACTTGTTCAACCTAGCGATAAAATAGTTGGCAATAAAAAGACTAAAGCTCAAAATTGATGAGATAAAATGAAAAATATTTCTACACAGCTGTTTCCTGTTGATATTTGCTGCTGACGGACATGAATATTTAACAGACTTCCATTCCTTTTTCCCAGATGAAAATAAAGTTTATACTTATTGTACCTGTATGTTTAGGAAAGACGTCAAGCTAATACTTACACTCTACTTGGGTCAACTTGTTTGTAAGCATGAGCTCCACATGATCCACAATACGTGTAGCCAGCGTGCCTTTATAGAAGAAACATACGGAGCTATTTTTCAGGACAAAAGCTTTGTACTTTCCGTCAAATGAAATCTAGTCTAACTTTTACGTGGTAGAATCTGAGATAACATATACTTACGGTGCTATGATAGCCTTGGCTGGTCGGAACGAAGGGCTAGCTTTAGATAACCAACCTTCCAACTTCGAGTTCAGATCCCGAGCTAAATTTTCAGTAAAAAATAAAACAACAACAAAAGGTCTTTTAAAACATTCTAAAACACCGGTATTGTTGCACGTTTACTTTGAAACGGAACTGCATCTTCCTCAAAGTTTTCTCACCATCAGAGGGATACCAGCTTCCTGAATGACTAGCCCGACGCGAAGACATAACGCTAACTCGAAAACTTCAAAAATGCAGAAAAAACTGCTCGAAAATAGAGAAAATTCTGTGCACAAAAGAAAACTCGAGAAAATACAGGGCAAGGTGACGTAACCGGGAGGGAATGGGGTAGCACATGAGCAGATATTAAAAACCGCTGAGCATGGATTGTTGTGACTGCACATTCTCACAAACACGTGACTGAAAAATTCACCTGAAATCGACGCCGGAAAATGAAAGTTTTGGAATTTACAGCAGAATCGTTTCACGAACTGATAGTACTTCGAAGAACAAAGAATTTTACAAGAAATCAAAAGTGGATTGATGGTGGATTTCTGCGAGATACTGACGAGTCAAAGGCAGATTTCAAAAAATACTTTGTACTCTCTGAGGATAAATGTGATTCTGATATAAACGCTGCAGTGAGCATTTTGGAAGTACTATATGTTGAATACTTTCCAAAATCAAACTGTGGATTTGTTAAGTTTTTACGATTGGAAAGTGGCAACCAAGAGGAAGATTACAAATTGAATTGTGAGTGGGGTAAAAGTTTAATTAAAGAAGCAGAGATCGTCCTAAATAAGGTAAGAGAAACACTGACAATATCTCTGTCTACTGACTATTATGTAGGCTTGACATTTTATTTAAAATTTTCTATTTGGACTCAAGATCGTTCTAAAAAGAGCAAGGATGGGGAAGATTCCACTATGATTTTGATTGGATGGGAGATATTTTGCAAATATCACTTTTGAATTCCAACACTAGATTGAAACAAAACTGAAAAAGGTCCAGGAATTTTTGTTTTTAATTGTAAAGATCTAATAATTAAATTTCCCTTACCAGTAAGTATCCCCATATCAAGCAACCCTCTTAAAACTGGATAAAGCAACCTTCGTAATAACATACCAACAATACATAATCAGTAGACTTAAGTTATATTGTTTGCTTTGTTGCATTCATTATAATTATGACATGTTTGTAGGGGTGGGGGGGGGGGGCAGGGGCAGGGGCAGGGGCAGGGGCAGGGAAAAGGAACCAAGAAGAAAAGGCAGTAGGAAGTCTTTGGGAGGTGAGAAACACAAGTCTTAGAAATAAGGAAAATAAATTGCATCAGTTCACGGTCCTTAGAAAAGGTGGGATATTCACTATGTTACTAAGTGTGGAACAAAGAAAAACATTTGATCCCATGACCTTTTGTACACCAGTCAGACATTCTAACCACTGAGCTTCTGGGAAACTCATGGTAAGCTGGGAAGTATTTAAAAATAGGCCCACAATACGTGCAGAACCGACGAAGTGTTGGTTCGTCTCGAAAAGAAAGCAAGCGAGGTGTGCATGTTTGCACGTTCGATAACATTCAAACGTCTGTAACAGCAAGTTGCAGCAAAAGTGCGGTAACTCTGTACGTCCCTTGAAAAGAACAAGTAGTCCTGAGGGCTGCATAACCGTGGCATCTGGCTACCGTGCAGGTGTGGCAGTTGTAAACAAAGTCTTCCTTTAGACTTATAGAAATTGTTACAGCAACCAATGCTGAAATTTGACCGACTGAAAAAGGTAATGAATACCCTGGAAAGGAGGTCAACTGAATTATTCACCCCCTCCTCACCATACATAGCTCCGCAGACTACGCTCATAACCTCATTCTTCACTCAAGATTATTTTTTGCTGTCTTTTGGTCGGTCTTCCTCAAAACCATGAACAAAAAAGCTGTCACAACTCTCAAAACAGATGCATTTCAATAAATGGGCGATAAATTTCCCAGTAAAGTAACCACATCCTCACGATTGATCAGTATGGGTGCCGTAACAGCCCAAAAGAATTTAACTCTTCCACATACCTGGGAACCACGCTTTATGCACAGTTCCCTTCAAGCATGTCAAGGGCTCCTTAAGCCAACTCGTGAATGCAAATACGAAATAAATCATTGCTATGCTCTATAGTACAGGTTACAAGAAAGCGCATTATAGGCACTTACCAGTCGTTTTGACCCACTCCACCCTCGATAAGTATTTTTACTTGGCTCAACGTGCTAACAGGCGTGACGAAAATTGTGACAGTACTTTGCCTTTTGCGTAACCGAATGACATAATGTTTAAAAAATCTGATGATGCAGCTCATCTGTCTTATCGCTTTGAATATTTTGATGAATTAAACTAAAAATTTAAATGTTGATATAAATTTGTCCACAACTGAATATGCTTTTACCAAGAGTTTTGAGCAATGTATTTATATACTGTTGTGAATTTGGCACTATAAAAACATGTTTATCAACACAAAGAAAAACACATCATCAGCATCTGGCGTGACAAAAATTGTGACAGTTTTTTGCCTTTTGCATTACTGAATGACGTAATGTTTAAAAACTGATGACTCAGCTCATTTGTCTTATCACTTTGAATATTTTGTTTAATAAAACTAAAATTTAAATGTTGACATAAATTTGTCCACAACTGAACATGCTTTTACTGAGAGTTGTGTGCAATGTATTTATATAAAGTTGTGAATATGGCACAAAAAAACATGATTATCAATGAAGACAAACACATCGTTAGGAACTGGAGAAATTAGTAAAAAGCAAAGCCGTCGCTTTATCTCAAACAAGTTAAAGCATGTCTTATGACGTAATCATTAAATCCGGTTTGTATTGCTCTTCCAGTGAGCAAGTTGAATTGAACAAATCGGTTCAAAATCAAAAGTAAAGCAAAAAAATTAGAAAGACTAACTGGTATATCCTTCTGTGCCACTTTTACTATCCAAGAAGATCCAGCCTCGTGTAGTTATTCATTTCCCACCAGCGAATAACCTTTCTTGACGTTGGCAGCTAGATACTTTCCAAGTATTAAACATAACCACAACAACATACACCAGGATTTTCCTTTCATAACATTTAGTGAGAACGATTCTTCCTTAGGATGTCTCAGCAACACTTTGGTCCCTCCAGCAACAACAGTGCCACTGGACTTCACCTTTATTATCAGTCCTCTTTCACTAGTATTTGACAGATATTTCAGCCGGTATTTCCTTTCGCGGCGGACGTCTGTGTCTATACCTACGATACTTTCTTGTGGACCCTTGTCCTATCACGCATGCGTGAGTATTAACTTATCGATGTCTGTGTACACAACGCAGTCAAAGCAAATCTTCCACTAAACCTCTTGACCTGCCAAATTATTCAAAATAGCGACTCAGTCCGCTTTTGTTCTCACGTCATCCCATCCCATCGGCCATAGCGAAATACACACCTTTTGAGCCTTACACGACGTACTTTGACCGACCACTCCAATCCACGGTCTTCACGACAGCACTAATCTGACTTCGTCGGTTAAACCGGTTCCTGTAGCAGTTTTTTTACACCCCTTCCCTCCGAGAAATTCCAGGTTAGCTTCGTACTTTGCTTTTAAAATTTTGGCTTTTAAGACACCCCTCCCCCTGGGAATTTCCGATGATCTTCCATGGGGTGGGTATGGATTTTTTCTGGAGCTACACATTATAGGGTAAAGGAAGTGGAAGTTCCGACTCCCTGTCACCACCTATATATGTCATTTTTTAAAGGAAATTGATAATTAAATTCTCTTTAATTAACACCCCTTATGAACTATATATTAAACAAATAAAACAAAACATAAGAAACAAATCAACACCTACTGACATTATATTTTATTATGTCCTGTTAAGGGTAATATGGATGACTGCGATCTGAATTTCAAAACTTGATATGTCACAATTTTTAAGCACTTCTTGTTCATCATCATTTCAATTAAAGTGAAGCTCTTGTCACTGTTTCAAAGCTGTGTCAATTGTCTAAATATTTATTATTTAAGCTTAACAGGGCCTCATTTATTTCTTGATCACTTACTATGGTAAATTGGACTTCTTCTTTTGACAGGTGGCAGAAAAGAATGGATTTGAAGGTGTTTGTGAAATCTTTTGTCATGCCGCTGCCAGTTTTAGTTCAGTGAAAGGATACCATCTCAGTTGTTTACATGATGTGGGATTTAGATTGGTGGAAACAGAAAAATATTTGGAGAATTCTTCACAGAACAGCCACAGTCTGGTTCTTGTTTACAGACCCACTCTGATTCCAGATTTCCAGGCTGATAATGGCACCTTGCCTGGTCATATTGGAAAAGACATTACTGTTACGTTTTTGAATGAATTCATAGCAACAACTGAACACATGAAAAGTGGCCTTTATGCACACAATGTTGAGGAACTGCAAAAGTTGGTTAGAAATCTTGAGACAGATTCAATGAGTGAGATGTTTGTGAGGTCATCATTTCCTTGGCATGGTGGGTAATATTTCTGTCAGATATTGATTGCTATTTTGATGACATTTAAATAGATCTGTCGTAAACAGACCCCCCAGAAAGATGGACACCTTTAATGAAGAGCTGTCTCCCACAAGGGGATACCTCAGGACACTTACCAAACAGGGACTCATTCCCTGAGAGAATATGTCCCATAAAGGGGACAACACATAAGGGGACACACCCCCTAATGGGATATCCCTAGTATGGGGTCTCCTTTCATTATACATGTACACCCCCCCCGATAGGATATCCCCAGTATGGGGTCTCCTTTCATTACACATGTACACCCCCCCTGGTAGGATATCCCCAGTATGGGGTCTCCTTTCATTATACATGTACACCTCCCATAATGGGGGAGGACACTCCCTTTTAGGAGACACCTCCTTACAGTTTTGAGTGATTTTAAGTACATCTGATGTTCGTAGCTGCAGGATTAGGAGGATGTCTGTTAAAACCCTCTGCTCAAGAACTAAAAAGTTTCAATGGCCATATTTTCATTATGGTGCGAAAACCTAGAACGCACTTCCTTGAGAAATAAGATTCATAATTAACTCCTCTGAGATGAAAAGTGCACTTGTGCACCCTTTAAGGCACCAATGATTTTTCATCCTATAAGTAGTTATGTGTATAGTTTGGTAGGATTTTTATTCTTATTATAATTTATTAGTAGTGTTATTATTAACACAACAGCTTCCTGCTTAAATATTTGGTTAACATCTCATAAGGGGACACCTCTGAAAATGGGATATCCCTCATAAGGGGATAACCCCCCTCCCTTAAGGTGGACACACCTCCCATAATATATGGCCTCCTCCCATAAATGGTTTATTTTGTCAGCATCACTTCTTGTAACTCCTCCAAAGTAGGACAGCTTTTCTCTATCTCAAGGCAGAGCTGGTTCTTCTGATAATCAAGTTGCTGTTGTTGGTGGAGGCATGGCTGGTCTGGCTGCTGCGGCATCATTGTCAGAAGCTGGATTTGATGTGGTACTGTTGGAAGCTGCTAATTACTTGGGTGGCAGAGTGAAGCAAGTACAGCCATTCAAAGGTTTCGCACCGATTGATCTTGGTGGAGAATTTATTCACGGATCAGACAGCATCATAAACAGGATTGCTAAGGAAAATGGTTGGCTCGTTCAACCGGTAAGAACATGTCTGGTTTAACTATGAAACTAAGAAAACCATGAACGCTAAGAATTATTTCTGGAATGTTTATTTTGCTGGGAAAGAAAACCAGTCAGATACAAGAGGAATAAACCCAAGCGGTAATTATAATAAAGAACTAACTTTGTAGTTTGCAGTTTTTCTTGTGGTTTGATCTTGCATTTGATTGGTCGCAACACAATGAGCATTCCAAATTAAAATAATTCTTGGTTTGTGACTTCACAGTTTTATTGACAAATCCAAGAGAAATGGGTTTCAGTTCTGGAACTGGAACTGGAACTTAGGCTGGTTTTGATAAGAGCACACTTTTTGTTGGTATCAATGGTTGACAAATTTCCTGTGGCACCCATCAACACAGATGCTTAGATTTATTAGCTCTTTAAGTTGCACAATGTTTGTATTCTACTGCTGACGTCACAAGAACTCGCCATTGTTTTCACCAGAAGTGAACCTTGGACCGAAAATGTCGTTTTTCTGCTTAGGTATTTTGAACTGGGCAAAATGAGTGACAAACTTGTTTTCTCCATCACTTTTTACGTTAAATGAGATAAACTTGTATTTTTGGGTTTACATGCCCTTTAATATTAGGTGGCAGTTGAATGCAATGCTCATTTACCATGTTGTGGTTCCTGGGTTAAAATCATGGTAGGGACAAGTTAACTTGTCCCTGCTCTTGGCTTTTTTAAAATAATGTTTAAATGATAGAGTGAAACTGACAGGATAAGATAAAATGAATTTATTAAACTCACACACTTCTCGTACATCTGTTTTAACATGTAAAGGCTAAACTAATAAGCAGAACAAATAACAAACATGAAATTCTTGGTTATTGAATTTGTAGCCTTATAAGGAAATTGGATGCCATATCAAGTGCCACGGCATTTAAATTTTTTGCCGCAAGGCAAAAACTTTGGTGAAAATGGCCAGAGACACAGGGCGAAAGAGGAACTGAGATGTATGCAGTGTAAATAGTTGAACTTTTGTAAAATGTGTGTTATTGTGCTTTAGTATGTTTTGACTTGTTTGATTTGTCCTGGTCATTCTGTACATAGCTTAAATTCTATTGTTTATGTATCAATTTGTATTAAAACGGCTCTTGTTGTGGTTTTTAAAGAGCTGAATATATATTTTTTAGAGTAATAGCTGAGCTCATTATGCAGTTTTCTCTCCTGGAAAATCAAAGTATACTGTTAGAAAAAGTGGTAGAGCAAACCTGTGAGACCAAAGAAGAAAGAAAACCAGGCCAGGGTAGAATTAAAAGTGATTCTACCAACTTAAACCCACATTGTCTCTCTTTAGCATAGGAAATGAACAGGGCAATATTACGGCGATCTTTGAAGGGATGTCCTGCGGCAGGCCAGTCATCTGACGTTGTGCAGTTAATTTTCTCATATATCCCTTTAAAAGCACAAAGGAAAAAGAAAATACAGGTTAATCATAGTAACTCAATGAATGCTACAACAGGACATGTGGATGAAGAAAAATGGTCACTTTCTAAATACTTTACTTGTCTAAAGGAGCCTTACTGTGTTTTTACTAAAATGTGAAAAGTTATTGTTTAACACTTTCTCAATGAGCCTTAATGTAGTACTTTTGTGTTAGTTTTAGAATGCCTTCCAGAAAGAATAAATTGTTAAATATTTTAGTGAAAATTTGTAACAAGAAAATTCTAAAATGTTATTTTTAAAATGGTATGTTTTGAAAAACTCGCATTGTTTTTGGTAAACGTTCAGTATTCATGGTTACTTTTTGTTTAAGAGCCACACTACATGCCAGTTCAAGCACCCGTGAACAAATTCATCATTTTGCCAATTACAGAAAAGCTGTTAAGTATGAAAGTTGTTTTGTCTTCCAGGTAAACCAGAAATTCAATCTGCAGGCAAAATTTTAAGCATCAAGTTTCTTAGTTTTTGAGGTATACAGTTCACTGGCCTGTTCGTTCTAGGAAAGTTTTTTTCTCTTTTGGAGTCTTACAAAAAATTAAAGCACCTCACAAATGATAATTCCGTCACGCTTGAGACAAATTAGTGGAATAGAAACTGAATAAAAATAAGAGAAGTTAGTACATAGTTTGGAGAACCCTCACACAAGGGAATTATATTTCATAGTTTGAATAGTTATGAGGGACACCAACCTTATTCCCAGGGCACCGCATCAAGAAAGGGCCCCTTGGAATGAGGTTGGGGGGGGGGGCACGCTTTTCAGAACAGAGAGGTTTGCGTTGGATTTTCTGGATGTTTGAAAACTTGTACTCCAGTGAATTTTTATTCAAGTCTTTTTGTAAGTGTGGTCTTTTATGTTAAATTTCTTCGTAATAAATCAATTTCCTCAATGTCATTGATTTGCTCCCAGGCCGCTACTGGTGTTTAAAGTAGCCAGTATACCATTTCTGGATTATTTCGGCTTTGTTTTCAAAATAACATCACTTTCACGTGCCTTGAATTGCTAAAGTAAACACGGAAAACAAAGCAAAACAGCATTGCAGCAATTTCATGAGAATTTATTTTACTTTCATCAGTCTTAAAACCCTAAATTTCGCCTTTAGTTTTGCTAGTTTGATAAACTGATACAATCATTATTAATGCACAGCTCACCACTCAAAGAGAGAATGGTAAACCTGTGGCTCAATTGGAAAGAAGCAAAAGACAGAGGTTGAAAACCGCTCAGCATTTACATATTCGTTTCTTAATTGTAATAATTGAGTTTATGTTTAGATACAACAAAACTAGTGCAGTCAGGAGTCCTTACCAGCACAGTTGCTTGTGATCCTAGCAGCACACACACAGGGAAATATAAACTGATAGAGGGTAAAAACAAGGATCAAACCAAGGAAGACAAATTCAACCGTGTCAGTGTGATACTTGGTCCTTGTACGAAATTCCTCTGAAATGTATATGACAGTCGTAATAACGCCTGCCCCGTAAGTGAACCAGTGCAGTACAAACCACACACTGTAGGCTGATACGGTATTGAAAACCACTGTGCACAAGTCTTCATGAATTCTAATGAGTTGTTCAATGGTCCCGTTTTGAAGGTCCCGGATGAGCCTGAGGGCGTCTTGTGAAAAAGTACCTGGGGTAAATATACATCGTGCTTGTAAGCAAACAGTAAGAATCTTTAATAAGAATTGAAAAAATCACTAAATTGAAATACGACACCCCCTGTGTCCCCACACAGCGGGGTGGGGGAGAGTTGGGTGTTGTGAAAAGGGATCGAAATGCAAAAGGGTAACAGACTTGAATTCATATTCAACAGCTACCAATTCGGGGGGGCAGTTAAGTTACTTTTTTCTTCAAAACCATAATAATAATAATAATAATAATAATAATAATAATAATAAACACTTTATTTCAATAGGGTGCATAATTACAGTCAAACTGCAGTCTCCCTTATGGCCCTACGAAACGTCCAGGTCGAATTGGAATTTGGAAATGGTGGTTTTTACGGAGGGAGGAAAACCGGATTACCCGGAGAAAAACCCTCGGAGCAAGGACGAGAACCAACAACAAACTCAACCCACCTATGACATCGGGACTGGGAATCGAACCCGGGCCACATTGGTGGAAGGCGAGTGCTCTCACCACTGCGCCATCCCTCCTCCCCCTATTCGGTTTTATGGTCATTTTAACCCCTAAAATAAAATGGTACAACGAACACCTGGGGACATTACCGGCAGCCCCCCTCCACTTTATCAAGGTTTTATATTACTAATTAGAATAACTGACTTTTAAAAAAGCTCAACCAGTAAGGCTACGGGACGACGTAGAGGCATTTTACACACACTCAATCGAACGAGCTCTGACAATAACATTTTCTTTTAAAAAAAAATCCCCCTCCAACTTTTGCATGGGAGCAATCGAAATGACTGATGAGATCGTGGTCTCTCTTTTCTTGGGACAAGATTTGTCGCGCCAACTTACCCCGCTTCACCATCTGTGTAGCCTGCGAGCAAGCAAAAATGGAAAAAAAATTTCCCTCCTTCGCGCCCCCACCCCCAAGAGAGCTTGCTTGCAGGCAATATCATACCGGGCTTCCTTACCAATTGATGCAGAACTAACTGCAAAAATCTGACAGGTGTTGATTGAAGACCAGTGCACCAAGAGCTGGGCTGCAGTCCCCGAGACCTCAGCGATGTTAAAGGTCGGGTTTCGTATCTCATTGTTCGACGGTAGATTGTAAAACGATGCTCCCATTCCCAAAAGCGACACAATAATGAAAACAAAAGCGAGAAATAACAACATTACATCGGTTTCGTTGAGGTCTTCCGTCAATATCTCAGAGGGAGCCACTAACGCCGAGTCCATACGTTTGGATACAAAAAAAGAAACAATGAAAACAATATATGAGAGATCAACTGCTACAGAAACTATGGTAAAGACTGCGTTTCCAGTCGACACGTCATCTTTTTGTTGTATCGTACTATTTGATGAATTTTGGACATAGTGGCGGTCAAAGTCTAAACACCCCAAATCGATAAACATCCGGTAAGTGGTTTGATAGATACAAACTGTCATGAATAATATGCGAGGGATGTAGTTCCACGCTTGATGTCCCCATAAACCAAGCGAACAAAAGCAGACTTTAAAAACAGCTAGGGCAAATTTAGTACATATGCTAGTACGCTGTGGCTCTCTGCTAACCCGGAAGTTTAAGTACGTTGCTTCTCCTATTGCTCTGGGACGAAGAAGTGGTTCCGTTTCACTTGCTGCCGGTCCACTAGGACCGATGTCACCCCCTTCATGATCACCGTCTTCTTCATCCATCTTGACTAAAAAACGTCGTCGTTGTCAACTTCTCAATGGCTCTCTACGTATCTTGAAGCAGTGCTCAAAACCTGTTGTTTACCTCTTTATGTCGTTAAATTCTCTAAATTCTCTTCTGTGTAAAACTGCTTTCTCCTTCGAACCGTCTGTTACAGTCCGGTCACGCGCTCTGAACTCGAAGTGATCTCAGTTTCCGAGAAACGAGAAAATTTGTCCCAGACAAAGGGGCACCCAACAGTTCGTTTCGGACATGTCGGAGAATATCTGTTCGGAAGGCCTAAAATCGCCTGAGATTTTTGGATTTAATTGCAGTGAAAGCTAGCGATTTCTTCGGGGAAACATCACTTCGGACTTTCGTAACAAGAGGACTTATTAGTTCCTATTGTTTTCGGAAGGACAAATATGTCGTTTAGAGTGCAAAATAAGGTCTGCTAACATTTTCGGGGAACTATCAGCAGCTCGGAAATTCGGCGGATAGGATTCGGTTTCCTAAAATTTTCTGCAGCCTAAATTTTCAGCTAAAAATCCGAACAGACCAATCTGTATTAGCTTACACAAATATGCCCTCAAAAAACTCTGAAACAATCTAAGAAGGCAGAAAATGATTAAGTATTTTGCTGAAATTTTCTCGTTGGGTGCCCCTGGACAATCTCTTGCTCGATGACCTTTCTTACAACTTTCCGACGAAGGCAGCCCTGTTCGTCGGCTATTAAACAGAGTAAATGTACATGTTTCTTTGAATCGCAAGTCGTTGTAGAAGTGGGATTCAAACAAATTTTAAACTTTTGACCAAGTTTTCGGGGCAGCGGAAGTAATTCATAACTTTTCTGTGAAACGAAGTAGAATGAGATCACAGATTCCCAGCAAAAAAAAAAAAGAAAAAAGAAACCGAAGGGCCGAAACACACATTTCGGACGCTTAAACATTAAAAAGCAATACAAATGACCTTTCTACAGACCTCTTATTTTCTCATGGATCACGTACTCGCTCAATTGTCTTACTACAAAAAAGAAAGATTGATGCTTTCTGGGTTTTTGGCCTGGCCGGTCTTTGTTGTTTATGTCAGAGGTGATAATATGGGAGAGGGTGGAATGTCTGTGGGGTTTGACGCAAGGGTAGGCAAAACTTTTCCCGCAAGAATTACTGTCTAGAATTATTTCTGCGGTTTAATTGTTCGTTTAAATTTGGCTAACTTTCAAAGAAAACGGCGCACTTGTCATCTTACCTTCATAAATAGGTGTCGGTGTGCCGGACGGGTGGAGTTTTGCGAGGAACTGCGGTGACTGAAGCACATTGTCACACTTTTAAATGAGCGTATAGCTACGATTGAGTAACCATTTTCTACATTAGCGACTTTAAATGAATTATATTTATCCTTTTTATTCTGTTTTACAGTGCCACAGATGTGAAGGAATGGAAAGCGAAGATTTGTTTTACCACAATGGCGAGTTGCATCCATTGTTAAGTGAACATCCTGACATAAAGAAAGCATGGAAGGCCTGGGATGAAATTATCTTCTTATGGGAGAAGCAAGTTAACGGTGATGTTCTTCAGTGCCAAAACAATTCAAATTCCGAAAACAAGGGTGGGGAGGATACGATTTTGCCTAAAAACAGTGGAAACCTTGATGCGCATAGTCACCCTAAAACTGATTCTATTTCTGCCAAGGATTCGACAAACTCCAAAACAGCATTAGAGGAAACAGAACAAATGGAAGAACGAGAGAATGTTGGGCGTGATGATATAAGGTGAGGTGCTTAGAGCTGCGAACTTTTCAATCTAAAAGTCGATGACTCAAATTCTTTTCTCTCTCTCATTACAAAGCGGCTCTCCTTCACAGATTTTCTCCTCGCCCATGTGTCGTAAATCGAACGTTCACTCAATCGAATTTGATTAAACCCAATTGAGCCCAATAGTGTTATTGAATGCAAACAAACATTCACCAGAAATCGCAGTAATATAACACAATCAAGCGTTAGATTAGGATGGATTGCATGGTTATTGTAACAGTGGTCAACGTTTTCTATTGAGTGATGTGTTGTACGAACCTGTTGAGGCAGATTGACTGCCTTAAGGAAGATTCGATTGGGTTCATTTGTGATCGAAAAACGGACACAGTCGCACACACACGAAATTTGTGGCTTAAACCAGTGGCCATAGTAGTTACACGGAGCTCTATTTGCGTTGTCTATGGAAGTAAGTGTAATCTCTAGTCTTTCACTACCTCTGTTAGGGGTGGGTTACGGCGAGTTTTTGTATGTACAGGTCGAAGTTCTTTTTTTGTGTGGAGAATGTTCTAACGCCATTTCACGGGTACTTGCCAATGTGACCACTTTTTCAAAGGAAATACCAAAATACGTTATTACCGGAAATAAGGCTCCATTTATTTCAAATACCTTATCAGACACAAAACTTTGGATTTATCAACCTGAGTTTATAAGGTGAATTGGAAACCGGAAAGAGATTGAAGGCTGACGTATCGAGCGTTAGCCCTTCGTCAGAGCGAATCAAGGAATTGTGGGTTGCACTTCATTTATATTGAGAGAGGTGCAGCTACGGATTAGTGTAGGAATATGGCAACGTGAAAAACAACAATAAATTAGTTGAATGAAAAGCGTTCGTTGATACCGTGGGGATTAAGCGTGCTGATTTGAAAAATGAATTTTTGTTTTAGATTTTTACGGCTTTCTGTGTTACCCTGGTGCAGGGTAGCCTGCGTAACAAGCGTTTCCGTCGGGCTTTCCGCAGGTTTGAAGCATTTTTCGCTTTTTGAACGCGCGAAAATTGGGGCGAGCGCAAAAAAGTGCGACTCTCCTCCCCCTCCCCGATCCTTCCATCAGTGTTTCGCTCGCCCCAATTTTTGCGCCGCCAAAAAGCAAAAAATGCCTCGCGGAAATACCTACGGAAACGCTTGCTACGCAGGCTAGGTGTAGGGAAAGGCCGCAGAGCGTCATGTGTTGGGTAGAATGATCAGGGAGATTGAAGTGTTGGGCGACTGGTTTGGATGCGTCCTTGTTATTTCTTTCAACGTCTCGTTGGTGTTTGCGGAAACGGTCGCCTAGTCTCCTCCCTGTTTCGCCATAGACACAAGCGTTAATTTCCTATAATAAGATAAATTTATTACTCACACTGGGTACAAGTCTGAACTCTAGTTATCCTGTAGGGTCCCGCTCACTTTAGATGATGACATGACTATTCTGGAGTGGCTCAAGAGGAAGCAATGTAATGATGATGTGATTGCGGTGTTTGAAACGATGTATTGTCAAACAGTAGCTGCCACGCCTAGTCAGATGGGAGTCTTGGAATCTGCCCGCGAAGAGAACACTTGGGAATACGGTGATGGCAACTTCAGGTAAGTCAGTAAACGAAGACCGATACGTGCTTTCCAAATCGAAACGATGATATGAGTATGATATTTACCGACATTTAGCATTTTTTGCCACACTAATACCGCTAATGTGAGGTCATCACTTAAGACTCATATCGTGATGTCAACACGCAAGCTAGAGTCTACTGACAGGGCCTGAAAGCTACTTTATAGGCACAATTTTCCTTTACAGAGATTCAATTCTTACTGATTTTTAAAGTCATAATTTTATGGAACACATTGGGCAAATTTGCGGTAAAGGTTACCAGTAATTGATGAAAAACGGATTTGGAAAAATACAAGTCCTGTCTGAAAAGTTCGTGATCGGAAGTTTCGAGGAACAGGCCCCAAGCTTAAAGGACGTGATAACACCAAGAGCCCATGGGCTCATGGGAACGTGTAATGGAAGGCTGTGGCTAAAAATGGGACGGGCACGCTGGGACACTTGTTTGGTGACATGGAAGGCGAGGAAGAGTGGGGACGTCATTTCGCGGACACGGATACGTGAGATCGGGGACGCAGGGAAGTTTGATTGGAGTCAGATCGGAGACGTGAGGAAATAATATTGGGCACGTGAGATCGGGGAGGCAAGGTGGCAAGTGAGGATGTGGGATCGGGATGTGTCAGATCTGGGACGCAAGGATGTGAGATCAGGGACGCAGTTTTCGATCGATTTAATTTCGATTTTTTTTTCTGATCGCTGTAGTTTCTTCCGCCTCTATTTACTGTAGAGTACTGATTTTCCTTTCTTCCTTTGGTTTTTAAAACCTTTCATCGTACATAGTATACCGTTACTAGTTCCTACTATAAGGTCATCCCACATTTTCGTGTCAGGACAAACGTACACAAATGATATCATTATCGTGTGAAAAGACTGAATGTTGTGTACAAGGTTACCATTAATGGAGTTTATAAAATCGTACCTCACAACTGCTCGTGTGAGAGCCATGGCCGTAAAAGTATTGTGGAGAACTGTAGCTCTCACACAAACAATTACATAATGACGGACTTTTAGCTAGTTACCGAGAAGTAGGATTGTAGAATGATCTGTTGGGTAACCTGTCGGTTTATTTCGGTTTTCTGTAAATTTTCTGGCGTCCGTAGTTTGTTTTTGTCACCGTTAACCATCAGTCTAGAAAAGGTATTTTACCATCTTCCTCGCTCTCCCTGGTAAGCTCTACGTCAGCGTTTGTCATGAAAATCGTTCTTGTGTAAAGCGGTGAACGTGTCGTCAACGTGGTGTAACCAGAGAGGCAAAGTTCGTACTTATTTTGCGAGGGCTCTCTGTCGATGTTTTGCCTCACAATCAACGTGAGACGGTGAGCCCATAGCTGTTTCATGTAACCGTAGTGTTTGCCGTTGTACTGAACGTAAGGAGAACGAAGTTACAACACAGACTTTGTTAGGCGCAAAACCGAACCTAACCCGAAACCTGTCACCTCAGCGACGACGCTTTATATCAGAGGTACCTCTGAAACTATTGCAGAGATCCTAGAACCGTAAAACATCCATGTTGCTCACAAACTGATCGCCACTTTCCGACAATTACTAACGAACGTTAAGGACAAGGGCAGATTTTAGACGGAATTTTGTATTTAATGTACAGCTGTAAGTGCGTAGTTGCTGCGTCACTGCATGAGTGCATGTTTGTGTGACTGAGAGAGGTATTTCTTTTGTAAAGCCTCAAACGAACATTTACGAGGTACGATTTTGTAAACGCACACATTAAACACGCGGATGAATCCATAAACGTTAACCTTGCGTACTCACACGATAACGACGTGACTTGCGTACATTTATTCAAACAAGAAACAAAAAAGAAGCCCAAACAACACCAACAAAAAAAAGGAGAAGGGAAAATAAGTACATTGCACAAAAAAGAAACTACAGTGATGAAGGAAAACCGATCGCATGTTCCCACGTCCTCAATCCCACGCCCCGCGTACTCGCTCTTACCTCCCCACTACTCCCCGATCTGACCTCCCCACTACTCCCCGATCTGACCTCCCCACTACTCCCCAATCTGACCTCCCCACTACTCCCCGATCTGACCTCCCCACTACTCCCCAATCTGACCTCCCCACTACTCCCCGATCTGACCTCCCCGCTTTCCACTTCCCTAAATACTCGCCCCAGGGTCCCCATCCCCAGTTCCTGTCCAACTTTCTTGGTAATTGCCGGTCCGCTAGTACAAAGTGTTTGGGCGCATTGATTAATTTAAGATTAGCCAGTAACGGTTTTTTCAGCTTGTTAAATTGAGTGTTCGTGCAATGGAAAAAAAAGCAGTTATTGTGGACATTGTGCTTTGCTATACTTATCACTGTAAATCAGTCTAATTTTACTCGAGGAAATATCTTATCGATTTTTGAAATAGCTGATGGTACCTCTCTTTCAATTTTCTCGTGTATGTGTTGTTATTTTAACAGTAATTTCGGTTCCCGTCAATTGTAGCCTTGAAACATTTTTTTTCGTGGCTAAAAAAGATCATTTCGTTTGTTTCGTGATAGCAGAATGAAACAAAACTAGTACATCGCGTTTGGGTGCGTTGGTAAATTTAAGACTAGCCAGTAACGGTTTTTTTCAGCTTGTTATTTTGAGTGTTCATGTAATCGAGAAAAAGCCGTTATTGTGGACATTGTCACTGTAAATCAGTCTAATTTTACTCGGGGAAATTCTTGTCGATTTCTTATTTTTTTTTTTTAGTGAAGGTATCTCTCTTTCAATTTTCTTGTGTATGTGTTGTTATTTTAATAGTTATTTTGGTTCCCGTCAATTGTAGTCTTGAAATATTTTTTCCTGTCTAAAAAAGATCATTTCGTTTCTTTCCTCGTTAGCAGAATGAAATAAAACCGTTGTTTTAAGTTTGAATCTCAGAGTTCGCGTGTTGTATAAAGCATGTAGTGAACATCACCGCCATTTTTGCCTACTCTTTGTTGGCCATTAATTTGACAATAAGCTGAACCTGGAACGTCAAGTGGCTGCTATTTGTAAATCTGCATTTTTTCAAATACGTAATCTTTCTCGTATTAGGAAGTTTGTGTCAGTTGATACCACCAAAATGTTAGTACTTGCCTACGTAACGTGCAGATTAGACAACTGTAACTCTCTCCTATATGGACTTCCGAAATACTTAATCCATAGACTTCAATTAGTTCAGAACTGTGCGGCACGTTTGGTCTTATGTGGTCGTAAATATGAACACATTACTCCTTTACTGAAAGAACTGCAATGGCTTCCTGTGGAGCAGAGGATTGTTTTTAAAATCCCATTGTTGACTTTTAAAGCTTTACATAATTTAAGTCTTACCTATATTCGTGATCTGCGGCGAACCTACAAGCCTGTTAGGAGTCTACGATCATCAACAGTGAACATGTTGGTGATTCCTCGATCTAGGTTAAAATTTTATGGCGATCGTGCTTTTTCTGTTTGTGCTCCTAAACTGTGAAACAATCTTCCAGAGCACATAAAATGTAGCCCAAATCTTCGTACTTTTAAGAGCAGTTTGAAAACTCATCTTTTAAGCGCTATTTTAATCTAAAGTTTTGTTTTATTTTTTACTACTTAGTATTTTAAAACTTTTGTTGTGAAGCGCCTTAGAGCTTTTGGATAAGGCGCTATAAAAATGATGATGATGATGATGATGATGATGATGATGATGATGATGATGATGATGATGATGATGATGATGATGATGATGATGATGATGATGATGATGATGATGATGATGATGGTGATGATGATGATGATGATGATGATGATGATGATGATGATGATGATGATGATGATGATGATGATGATGGTGGTGATGATGATGATGATGATGATGATGATGATGATGATGATGATGATGATGATGATGGTGATGATGATGATGATGATGATGATGATGATGATGATGATGATGATCATTATTAATCTTTTTCCTTTTTGTTTTCCTCTTCTTCTTCAGACTGGTAGATTCGTATTCGCAGTTGGTGAAGTATCTTTTAGACAAATGCAGTCAAGTTGATAAACGCCTTTGTTGGCAAGTAAAGGAAATAGATTGGAAAGGTTACTATTATTAATTTATCTAATATCTTACTGTTGTTTCTTGAATGCTTCCAATGTGCACAGTTATCGTAAAGCCAAAGAGTGAAACTTTCTTTCCTAGAGAAAAAGCTTCTGTGTTGTGGCTCTAATTTCGATTCTTTGGCGGGATTAAAGGGGCTACGTCACCAGAATTTCGCATTTTGGGTGAAATATGTGCTGAAATTTAAATTAAGACGATTTCCGCTCAACGTTCGAGCAGTAAGTGCAAAAATTAAGTTACCAAAAAAAAAAGATACTTATAGCACGGTCAAATTTTGGGAACAGATAAGAAGAACTTATCGATATTTTAGCTCCCAGGCTGATCCCGCAAAAGAAAATTGGATTTGAAGTTATCCATATTTCAATCAAAAAGACGCTTCATGTCAACTCAAAACAAAATGGCGCCCGTTTTTAGCATATTTATACGAGATTTGACATTAATTTTCTCGGAAATGCTTAAGAATTTAATCGCGGGTCACTTGGAGAAGTGAATTAAAGTGAGACTTTTCAAATAGCATGGAAAATGTTACCGTTCTATGGGCAGCTTTTTAGTAAATATTTTTTGCACTTATTGCTCGAACATTGAGCGGAATCCGTCTTAAATACCGTAAAAGCTCTATTAAGCCCCCCTCTGAAAGTCACATTTTTAACGGAAGACGTCATGAAAATGACGTCATCCAGTTGATACTGTAAACCGAAAATAATGGCGCTATACGGTGTCTGTCTTCAAGTGTGTGAGGCGGGGGGGTACTCTGTGAGGTGCCGGGTGGGGGTGTGCCACCGGGACACTGAAACCCTTACCTACAGATCCATACGGGATGGGAATACGTCCCCCGGGCTTTGAAGTGTTGGCATTCGCGATTCTCGATCAACATAATTTTACTTCGCCGGAATACGCCGTTTTGTATAATTGACGTCTGGCAGAGTTTAATTCGCGTTGTAGTCCTGCATTTACTTAGCCGTGGCAAAAATTACCACAGCGACAAACACAGCAGAGATTTTACACAAGACGGACTCGTCAGTTTGAGAACGACTCTTGGCCGCAACAAACCTTCGGCTTCGCGAATTCATGCACATGTAATTTGTTTCTGTCTGTTTTCCTTTTTTTAATTTCCAAGCGGAATTATTAGCTTTCGTACTTCCAGCCAGCCTGACGGAGTCAATTCCAATACGAGACAAACATTTTTAGTTTTCTAGGGGCATTACAGTTTAAAAAGATCAAAGGACAATAATAAGAAACCCGAGCTGGTAAGCAAGTGGTTTTTGCATAAGGTTAATAAAATTTATTTACTCTTGAAGAATTAAGCTGGATATTTCGTTCGTGTTCGAAAGCAAAGCAAAAGAATAAGCACTACAAGCCGAGAACCGTGAGAACATTATTAACTCCTGCATAAACGTGTCTTTGGCATAAACTAAAGTTGGTATATCAAATTTCAACCCGCTTATGCAAATTAGACCGTGTTTACAAAGAATTGCTTTATAGCACTAAAAACACAGAATAAACGAAAGAAAGCTTTTCCAGCCAAAAATGTTATTCCAATAAACAACATATTTTATACTTCTGGGCAGCAAAAGACTTTCGATTTTGTTACGTGCGTGCACACGCAGACACTTCAGGTCTGTTCAGTGGTGACCGGTTAATCAATGTCTTGAATTTTACCTCTCCATCAAAAATACAGATAGATATCTGGAAGCCAAACGGATTTCAAAACTGAAATCCAAAAACATATTGGGTACAAAAAAAGCGAAAAAATCCATCAAGTTCACGTGATCACGTGTTTCAACCGCTTGATCTGTCCACGTGTTAAGATCATGTCCCAAAATGTCACAGCACCAACAAAATAATTCCACCTCACACATGCGTCACCTAGAAACAAAAATAATCCGTGACAATCAAAAGAGCAGCGGCTTTGCGAACAAACTTACAAAAAATTATAGAAATCTGGATCAAACGTTCAGTTAAACAATTTTTAAAAAGCAAATCAACATTTAAAAACAACATTTACCGTACTGTAGCGTTTACCCAGGTCTTGTAAAATCTCTTTGAAGTCCGTGGTTCGGTTTATATTTTAGGGCAAACTTTACAGACGTTAGGTCAGGGTCTCTTGCAAATCGAAAGAATCTCAACGCGAAACGGCTTGTCGTTGCTGTAAAGAGCTCAATGTCTTCTTTTAAGAGGTTGGTTATTCCTCGGCTTGATTTCTTCCTATTTTGACCTCCAAAATAGAAGTACCTTAATTTTAAGAGAAGAAAAATACATCTTGAAAAACTAGGACAGACCCCATGCGGTAGGCCAAAAATCGACCTTTCCCCAACCTCGTCCCCAGAGTCTTCTCGGTTTTGAAAGAGCCTGGTGACGAGGTTGGGCGTTTCCCCTACTCCTTAAAACTCACAAATACCGTCGTTTTCATCTAAGCGTGGACACGTGACGGAAAAACATGTTCTAATTGGGTGCAAACGTGACATGTTTGACCGCCAAACTTTGAAGTTTGAAGGCTGTTAGAGCATGTTTCGCTAACATGGCAGGTGTCAAGAAAACGAAGAAGACTTAGGAAATGTAGATTTTAGATTTTTTTCTTCGAGATTCGGGAATATTAAGCGGCACATAAGAAAACATGTTGACCTTGTCGAATATTTATACAAATTTTGGCATTGAAACCCGATCACGCACGTAGGAATGAAAGTTTAACGGCCGTCAAACTTCGAATGTTTGGCTCCCAAACATGCCACGTTTGATATCCAGTTAAAACATGTTTTTTCTTCACGTGTCCACGCTTAGATGAAAACGACGGTATATGTGCAAAAGAGAGTTTCTGATTGGTTTATATGTCTCCTAAACATGCGTAGTAGGGGAGGTAGGAGATAAAGTGTCCTCCACGCGGAACATGCGTGGAGCACGGCTTGTTTTGGCCGTGCGGCCTAGCTCGAAAACAAGATATAAATAATTCGTCAATTCAATCCAATTCCAATGGCCATAGACCTTTGTCACGCGGCGGCCATGTTGAGTCCCCAGAGAATAAAAAGCTTTGTTTTTGCACGTCTAAACTCGTTTTCAAGTTTTTCACTACGAGGCTAGACGTTCAAAATGTTTTGTTTTTATGCTAAATAGTAGCTGCGTGAAAAAGGTCTATTACAGACCGTCGACACCATCCACCACCCGTTCACTGCAAGCCAAATTCACGAGTTAAAAACGTCATCCGTTCTGCACGCACTGCGTGCCTATGTTTAAAATAAGCCCCCCCTCCCTCTTTGGGGCATCAGATTTTTTAATTTGACAGCTACTGAGCAGTATTTTCATGTGGTACTGTTTAACTGTGCTCTAGGTTTTTCTGACTAATGTGTGCTTAATGGAAAACTTCTGAAAGCTCGTAGTCGTTCGAAGTCTTGCTTGTTTAAGAGGTTACACGCTAACAAATATATTCTTTGCAGGCAACATTGCTCAAACCACAGATGACAAACTGAATGAAATGAACTCTAGCGGACAAATTTCCCTGAAAAATCAACATGGTGAAGTGTTAAAGGCCACGTACGTTGTTATCACTGTACCTCTGACAATTCTCAAAGATGGCGATATCAACTTTATTCCAGCTTTGCCTGCAAACAAGAAAAGAGCGATTGACGCCATTCAGATGACAGGCGCATTGAAAATTGTCTGTCGCTTTAAGTCACAGTTCTGGCCAGATAAATTGAATTTAATTTACAGTGTACGGGGATTTGTTAGCCAAATATGGATGTACACACGTGACTCACCAGACAGTGATGACAAGTGCAACGTGATAGCAGGATTCCAAACTGCTGAGCCCGCAGAAGAAAAAATTGATCTCAGCGGAGAGAATGTTTTGGATGGGTTCCTTCAGCAATTGGACGAAATATTTAGGTTAGTTCATAGTTAAATAGTAAGGAAAAGCCCATAAAATCTTGCGTTGTCATTGGCTTTTATCGAATCTGAACCCTTGTCAACATTAATATACGTTTGATCCCATGTTAGGGAAATATAACTGAGACCAACGTGCTGATAGCGTTTTTGGGATGAGCGTGGATGAGCGTACTTATCCCTTTGTCGTCCTCGCGTTGACAGTTTATATATTAAGATATATATTTATTTGTTTGTTGGGATACGGGTTTCCCCACATTCTTCATGCATGATATACCTAGTCACAAGACGTGCAGAAATGTGCCAGCACACACAAGAAGGTATAAGTTTTGTGATATTGTCCACGCCTGATCGGATCAGGTAATTACATTTGTCGACACGCGGCACGGGTTTACAAAGCGGTGTTCTGGTCACGTTTTCTAAACAACACGTGCTGCAAATGTTCCGAAATGTAATGAAAGTTAAGAAACCATAGTGACACAATCCGCCAGTGCTAACGCAAGACTTTTATCTTTCACATTATTGAACGCCAAAATCAGGCTGTAGTTTGAAGCCACATGCACGTATTCGCCTAAAAAGTCGAAAGTATTTTTGGTTTTGACACTCTGCTACATGAGATACTATTAGTCACGCTAAACGTGAAGACATGTACAAGTCACACAAGACGTGACATGCAATGTTCACGCTCATCCCATGTCCGCACGCATGCGGACCGATTTCTGCGATGGCTCTCATTATGACTGTTTAAATTATAGCCGTAACTTATTTTTCGCTTTTCAGCACTGACTCAAATCCACATCCTGCAACCGATTCATTTATGGACTACGTCTATTACCATTGGTCAAATCACCCGTTTATTCGAGGAGGTTACAGCTCACCCACGGCTCATGCGCATGGCATGCGTCACGTGCTTGCTAACCCTGTGGAAGATCGCTTGTTCTTTGCTGGTGAAGCTACAAGTGTGAAAGCTTGTGCTACCGTTCACACGGCCATAGAAACCGGGTTTAGGGCCGCTAATGAAGTTTGCAACCGTGCTAAAGGCGTTCACACAGAGTTCAGGGCAGGGCATAATCGGTGATTATACCCTGTCAGTTCATAAAGACTGTCACCTCATTAGATCCCCTTTTGTCAATTTTCATTAAACGTCGCTTGAAGAATTGATCTTGGCTGTATTTTCTTTAACGTAGTGGCATAGCCTTGCGCGCTTAACTACTGTGTCACGAGTTTCGTGTAACAAATTGTGTCAACTTTTAGCGACGTTGTTTGACAACTTTTAACGCAACATTTTGTTGCAGCTGCATGTTGCGCATATTTAAAGTTGGTTTGAAACATTGAATGTGTTACGTTGCGGCAACAGATCTAGAAATTTTGCATTAAAAATGCTCAACGACAGCCCACAAAAATATGTTCGTATTTACGAGATAGTCGAATCAGCGGGGTTTTCAAAGAAGAAATGAGTGCACCAACTTCTGTTTCAGGCCGTAAAAAAGTAGCCAAAATGGAAGCTTTTTACCTTGAGTGTGTGTTCAGAATGAAGAATATATTTTGTAACTAGTTTGTTTTAAGGCCTGAACTTATCAGAAGACCTGCACTTTTGGTCGTTGTCCTTAACCTGCGCTTCTTTTGTTCTCAGGGCTAGATGCATTGTTTGTATTTTTTGCCTATTGTTTTTCCAGGCCATTCCTGGAGACCTTTGCAAATGGTGCCTTCGACCGAAGCTTATCATATATTCACATACTAATATCTAGCTGGATTTTTGATAAGGTACTGGAACGACGCTCAAACCAAGGTTTTTTTGACTCCAGCTTCAAAACCACACGAAGAGAAAGGAGAAGGAAAGGAAGAGAGCGGAGGAGAAAAAAAGACTGGTTATGCATAATTTTGAAATCGCCAACTTAGAAGATAGTTTTTAAACGACAAAAAGCCACTTGCAGCGCACGGGTACAGTCGCCTTGACCGAGGAGGGTACTGACTCGTCCCCAGTCGTCTTCATGTTGCGCGACGCGCGCAGCGCGGGAGCGCGAGGTGTGATGGGTAGTGAGAAAGCGGGAGAGGAAGACGACTGGGAAATCTTGTGTCGAAAAGTTGTTTCACGAGTCATCACCCCCTGCCATCACACCTCGCGTTCCCGTGCCGCGCGCGTCGAGCAACATGAAGACGACTGGGGACGGGTCAGAGGTAAGACAAGCTACTGCCGAAAACTTCATGAAACAAAAACAGACGATCGTTCGAGGGCACATGTTAGTCCTGGATACGAACTTAGTATTAGCCAGTTAAATTTGAGGGTGCTTACCTAAATCATGGGCGAATCCAGGAAAAATCGTTACTAGTGTTGACCGTTTTCCTATAACTCTCGGTTTTCACTGTCACGCCATGATTAAAATCGAAACCAGCTAATAGAAGCCAAGAATTTGTAATGTTATGAAAGGTCAACAAATAAACAACTTTGCCAAGTCTCGGATTTCTGCGGTTTTATATTCCGTTGTTGAGTCAAGTTTGCCGAAACGTTCGACTGAGATTTATAGAGCTCAGTATGGAATCCACGTTGGTGTCTCACGGAAGGACGCAAACGTGGTGGCTGGAAATCAATGAAAACGTCTGGAATTCACTTCTGCCCTTCAAGAGATTACTTTTCTCTCGTAAACTACTATACATTCACATTAATTTCCCTCCTAGTACTTTAACTGTCAAAACTGCTTAAAGAAAGGGACAATTTATTTGAAAACTTGTTTTCTTTTCATGAAATTTGACAAACTAACCCAATTCAGTCTGAAATGAGCAAAATTTGGCATGATAGGCGATTCTAGGTATTTTGGTTTAATATCACAAGGAGAGTTCTTTCTTGCATGAGTGAAAGCTTTATCACGGACGCTATGTTTCGGGGGGACCGGGGATGGAAGCGGAATAACTGTGCCTCACTTAAACATTATTCCTTTCGCTTTTTTCTGACTTATTATTCATTTAACATTTTTATGGATATTCCTTTTTCATTATTGCGTCCTGCTGCTATTCAGATTTTGTTGGACAACTTCAGCTGCAATCAGGGGCACCCAACAAGAAAATTTTAGCAAAATACTTGAAATATAATTTTGTGCTTTCTTAGTTTGTTTCAGAGCTTTTTAAAGGTATATTTGTGTAAACTAATGCCAATTGATCTGTTCCGATTTTTAGCTGAAAATTTAGGCCGCAGAAAAATTTTAGGAAACAGAATCCTATCCGCCGAATTTCCGAGCTGCTGAAGGCTGTCCGAAAAAGCTAGCTGACCTTATTTTGCACTCTAAACGACATATTTGTCCCTCCGAAAACAATAAGAACTAATAAGTCCTCTTGTTTCCAAAGTCCGACGTGATGTTTCGCCGAAGAAATCTCACCATCACTATCACTATCGCCGTATCGAACGCAACCAGGACAAGTTGCGCAGAGCCAAATCGTGTAAACCTAAAACAGACAAACACTCAAATCGGGCAAGCTTAACGGCACGCCCCCAGTCTAGCACATGTACGAACAGCCTTCCAAAAAAGTGTCAGTGAAGTTTACAATCTATTGCCGCTAATCTAGTGAAGCGACTACAAGAAGTCAATGTAATGATGAGAAAACTTGAAGAAATGAACAATAAAACTGTTGAAGCTCATCCCTGTCTTCTCTCTGATTGTGTAACTAGCAAGCAAAGGGGATTGACAGCATACTTCAGCCTATAGCTAAGTCACAAAAGTCCCAATTTTCATAAATTTCATAGAAAGGACAACCCTTCCAGAGAGTACATTTCTAGTCTCTCTAGACGTCACCAGCCTGTACACAAATATCCCACAAGAAGAGGTAATAAACACAGTATGCAGAGCATATAAGAATCGGTAGACCTGCACGGTTCCAAACCTCTAATTTCATTGGTCCCTATAACCTGCACCGTCTATTGTTATCAGGGTTAGGGCTATTGTTTCGTTCTTTACCTATTGTTCTCCTCGACCAATCCTAGACCTCGTCTGGAAGCGGTGCGCGTCCTCCCATAAGAATTGCTACGGAGATGACACCTCCATCCCCATCCAATCCCTCACAGAAATTCTGAGGCTTATCCTGCAAGAGAATTCACTTGAATTCAACGATAAGGACCATCTCCGAATACCGGAACCGCAATGGGCACAAGGATGGCAGTCGCTTTCGCGAACATCTTTCTGCCTTCGGTTGAGACGGAAATAATCAGCCTAAGCAACACTAAACCACTTGAGTGGAAGAGATACATTGACGACTACGTATTCCCACTGTGGAATGCTGAGAAGAAGGAGATATGAGATTTCTTTGCCCTTGCAAACAGACATCACCCTACAATTAAATTCACGGCTGAAATATCAAACAAAGAGAGGGGGAGGAACGCGTGACAAAACGCTAAGAGCGTCTGTGTGGGTGGCTAGGAAAAGAGCGAAGAGAAAACGAGGGCGAAAAACGCGCGGGGGCTGGGCTCCCGCGCGGGTACAGTATTTCCGCGTTCCCTTTCTGTTCGCGCCGAACTATCTAAGAGCCTGGAACAGGCTAAGTTCACCGATACGGCAGAAACCGCAAACGCTGCGCTGTGGGAGAAACTACTAAATGAAATGGCAGCGTGACGGATTCAAAGAAGCCCTAAAGGCATAAAATTGTTGATTCTGATCCCATGACTTGAGATCCCAGATCCCGGAATCAACAACAACAACAACAACAATTTATTAGCATTTCCATATATGAATAAATGGCATTGCCGATTGCAAAGTCAGGTAAAGATTAGATAAAGAAAAAAAATAGCAATAATAATGATTAGAATGACAATAAAACTGTAATAATTATAGTACAACGCTAAATTTTGGCATGCGCCCATTGGTCGAAATCGATGTACGTGACGCGGTACTGTCTCTCTTCAGTGGGCGCCTATCAGCGCATAGTGCCCGTTTTTGGCAGTTTTCGCTCAAAACTTAGCGTTGTACAATAAAAACTATAGAGTCCTTCTGTCTCAGGCCTTTGTCTGGTAGGTTCCCTTGGAAATTTGATGTTCAAACTTCATATATTTCTTACGAACATCAAATTTCCTCGGGCAACGCCTTACACGATAGTCTATACGACAGAAGAACTCCATTGTTTTATTACCACCCTGACAAAATGCTGGAAAATTCCTACACAAGTTGCCTAATCTTTGCACTTAGTATAACAACATGCACTATTAATTTCATCGTTGGGCTATCAAACGAGAAGGTAGGATTTCAATAGGATTTGTTTGCGGTTGATTCAAAAGACCTAATGATAACACTAACCAAAAAAAAAAAAACGAAAAAAAACAATATGCACTAATTGCCAGATACCAAGCAGCTCAATCGTTGACAAAATGCAGAGCACTCTTTCTTTTTTTATAAGAATGTTGTTTTTCCGCCCCAGGCTGAATATTCTTATTTTTCTGCCGATTTTAGGCTGAAAATATTCTTGTATTATTCTTAAATTATAGCTTCTGACATTTCCGTTTTAGAATGCTGTTCTGTATACTGCACATATGTATTACACTTACGTTCACCGAACTGTCACTAGCATTGAACATTTGGCTATAGCTAGTGCAGGTTTTTTCGTTTTGTTGGCTAGTTTTGCCGTTAAGGGAAAGGAATAATTTTATACGGTTAGGTTGAAAACATACAATTGCATTGTATTTACAGTTTTTCAACACACAAAATTATATCCTTTCAAAATCTCAGCCTCGGGTTTATTCTTAAAATATTCTTAAAATCTCGGAAATTTCAGCCTCGGTATTCTTATAAAATATATTCTTATATAAAAAAAAGAGTGTAAGTCCGTTCTCGGTATTTATCTCTTCCTACACAGAGTTAATTCTCTGATTTAATTCTCACTCATTTATTAGTCGATTGTTTACAGTAAACTAGACCCCTTCTTTTGACAGGTGGCAGAAGACAATGGGTTCAAAGGTATAAAGGGTTTGCCTCGGTGTAAGAACCTGACAAGATTTTCTTTGTTTGTTAGCTATTGTTATGTTGTGCGCTATTGTTTAAAATGTTTTGTTTCCTTTATTTTAATTTATCCTTGAGTTTCACAGGTTCTTGCACCGTGGCAAAGCGCGGTATATTTGTAATCTTTTATCATGTCAGCTGTCATGTTGCTGGCAATTTCAGTTCCACGATGCAGGGGCACCCAACGAGAAACTTTTAGCAAACTACTTGAGATATCATTTTCTGCTTTCTTAGATTATTTCAGAGCTTTTTAAAGGCATATTTGTGTAAGCTAATACAGATTGGTCTATTCGGCGTTCTTAGCTGAAAATTTAGGCCACAGAAAATTTTAGGAAACAGCATCCTATCCGCCGAATTTCCGAGCTGCTGATGGCTCTCTGAAAATGCTAGCTGACCTTTTTTGCACTCTAAACGACATATTTCTCCCTATGAAAACAACAGGAACTAATAAGTCCTCTTGTTACGAATGTCCGAGGTGATGTTTCGCCAAAGAAAATTCTCTAGCTTTCACCGCAACTGAATCCGAATATCTCAGGCGATTTTAGGCCTTCCGAACAGATATTCCCGAAACGAACCGTTGGGTGCCCCTGACGATGGGATGATTTACATGACCTAGGATTTACATTGGTGGTGGCTGGTGCAAAAGTCAGCAAAACTTTTGGAGAATTCGTCGCAGAACAACTTCAGCCACATTCTTGCTTACCGACGTAGTCGTCCTCTGAGTCCACATTTCCAGATGGAGAATGCAGCTGTTTCTGGTCGTATTCAAAAAGACATTACTGTGAATTTTTTGAATGAATTCCTAACATCAACTGATCGTGTTAAAAGTGGCGTTTATGCAAATGATGTTGAAGAACTGCAAAAGTTGGTTAGAAATCTTGAGACAGATTCAGTGAGTGAGGTGCTTGAAAAGTCATCATTTCCCTGGCATGGTAGGTAAATATTTTAGATATTGCTTTTTTTGTTCACCATTAAGGTGGCTCATCTTAATTTTTCCGAGGCACTCCAACCCATCTTCGAACGGCCAATACTTTACTGTCTGAGCTCGGTGAGGCAAGCTGCTTCACACATTTACTAGAGACTGAATGAACTTGCCAAAAAAGTGGGTTTGATTGACATCGGTGTTACCATAGCAACGCAGCGATGACGTCATGATTTTTGTATATCAGCAATTTTCTTAACATCTAGATCTAAACTTTTAAAACGACCTATTGTCTCTTATAGTCTCGGTGTAGATCTTTAAGACTGCATAGTTTGGAAAAATTCTGTGAGAGCGTTTTCGAAAAAAATCGGGTTGAATATTTTCCAGTAAAAAAAATTACAGATTTACGTTATTTTTCTATTGTTTCATCGGTACCGATGCTTTCCTGACAGATTGAAACAATGTCTTTACCATATGTCATAGCTGTACCATACAACTACTTTTCCTGAAAGGTTTGCTTCACTAGATGTCAAGTGAAGTAATCAAAAGTAATGTCTTAAATATGCTTGTTCTTCGTAGAGAAGTAACGTCTTTGTTCCGGAAGCTTTTAATCAAAAACTAGAGAACACCTCCCATAAGGAGACACCTTTCATGATATTGGCACCTTCCATGTGGGAAACACCTCCCATAAACGGACAACTAAACAAGGGGACATTTCCTATTAGGGAAACCTTTAATAAGTGGACACCTCACATAAGAGAAACCCTCTCATAAGGAGACACCTCATAAAAGGGTGCATCTCCCATAGGGGGACACCTTTCATGACGTGTACACCTTCCATATGGGGGACACCTCCCATAAAGCGACAACTCCTTAAGGGGTCATGTCCCACAAGGGGAACCTTCCATAAGGGAACACCTGTCATAACGGGACATCTCATGCCCATTTCAAAAGACACCTCATACAATGGTTCACCTCTCATAATATATGTCCTCCCTCCATAAATGGTTTATTTTTGTCATCATCACGTCCTGTAACTCCTCCGAAGTCGGACAACTTTTTTCTATCTCAAGGCAGAGCTGGTTCTAGTGATAATCAAGTTGCTGCTGTTGGTGGAGGCGTGGCTGGTCTGGCTGCTGCGGCATCACTGTCAGAAGCTGGATTTGATGTGGTACTGCTGGAAGCTGCTAATTACTTGGGTGGCAGAGTGAAGCAAGTACAGCCATTCAAAGGTTTTGCACCGATTGATCTTGGTGGAGAATTTATTCATGGATCAGACAGCATCATAAACAGGATTGCTTAGGAAAATGGTTGGCTTGTTCAGCCGGTAAGGAGACACCTGGTTCTGTTATGCACTTTAAACAATACCTGCACTCGTAACTTTATGTGCTGATGCTCTTTGAGGTCTTGATATGAATTAAAACTATGTCACATGCTTCGATGGAAACACAAGTAGCTTGTAAACAGTTACACGCTCGGTTTTTGGAGCTGTTTTCTTTTTGTTAATGTCCTGGATGCCTTTCATAACTTTACGTTAAGTTGTTTACCTAGTTTAGACGGTTGAGTTAACTAAGTTGGTAAAGCTGGGTTGGCTGTCAGGGTTTTTCCTAAATATGTTCCCTTAAAAGTCCCAGCGACTCCTCTAACATAAAGTCGAAGTTCCCAGGGGAGGGAACAGGGAACCAAGATTGGTGCCGTTTTAAATTCTATTGAGGAGAACAATTTGTTTCAGCAAAGGGTTCATTGAAAAATGTGATATGCACTAAAAGGAATGCATGATTTCTCAGTTATGTGTTTTTACATGAGCCCTGGGGCCCGTTTCTCGAAACTCCCGATAACTTTCCGGGCCCCAAAACTATTCTAGGTGCACAATATTCTCCAATAGCTATACAATTTTTATTGATTTTGAAAGCTAAATTTTAATCTTTATAATTTCGCGAAGCACATCGCTGAGTTTGCGCCAATAATTACCATTAGCTGATAAATAAATGACCTCAAAAAAATACTTACCGGGCCCGAAAAGTTACCGGGAGTTTCGAGAAACGGGCCCCTGGAGTCAACATGACTCGAGAGATTAAGTGACCACAGCTTCGAGGGCTGCTGTGAAATTTAGAGCACAATCTTTCAACCAAGGGCATTATCCTCCGATATACAACACCAGCTAGCCAGGAGGGAGTTAATTTGTTTTAAAACCATCCGATTAATTTCTACAACACGCACGCTTAATTGTGGTAAAGAGAAAAATTAAGTGAGGATCACAGCGCATTTGCAGCTAAACAAATCCAAGTTGGTTAGTTTACTGGATTTTATGTCCTTCCCTCAATTTGACTGAGCTATGTTTACTGGGCTCTTACAGGCCCTAACACCACAGAAACCGACAGAAACAATCGTGTAGGATAATTTGGCTTTATGCAGAGCAAATAGCCGCTATTTATTTACAACAAACTCAACAGTTAAATTCAACCAGTTCCTAATCCGTTTTAGCCCAGTAAAGGTGAGGGCCAACCCAAATATCGCCAAAACCTCGGGAACAGACCTCAAATTAACACCATGGGCAAGGAGAAATTGGTAAAAGCCAGAGCATCACGGGAGGTAAATGGCCTGACGACAGGAGAAAACACAGCGGGTGCGTCTGGAAAAGCTACACCCACAGCATATGCGACAGTCAGTCTTCACGTACGTCAACTCCGGCAAGGAATAAATACACAAAAATAAGGGAAAGTGGTCCACTAACAGTCGTGAAAAAGAAAAGAAAAAAGGAAAAAACGTGTAGAAGAGAGTGCAGTGCGTTAACCTAGAACATCGAAATCGCTGCCAATATAGCCCCACGATAGGTAGGCCAAAGTTTATATTGGCCCCACGGGTTTAAGTGAACTTCGTCCGCTCGTAACAAGGGATGTTTGGGGCTGTTGAAGCCTCTGTGTTTCGAGCAGAAAACGTAAGGAAGTTCGAGCGTGGTTTCCGTTTAACACTCTGGCCGTCTCGTTGAAAGCCTCGAAGGTCGCATCAGAAGATGGTCCGCGGGGAATAACTTGGCAAACCGCGATAATTTTCACGTAAAAGGCATCAACCAACCGCATAATTAGTTCCTCAATCTTTGAGCCTGCCGTTTCTGGTCTCGATTGGGCTAAATCGTTTGTCCCAGTTTCCAAGACAAGAATGTCTGGAGCCGACCGAGAAATAACTAGAAGGTCGTTTGCAACAAGGGCGTCTGGGGTAAGGCCGCCAACACCAAACAACTCCACATTAGCTGTCCCACGCAAACGAAGATCGGCACGCGTATCAAAACTTGCTTCCAAATCCTTCTTGAGGCGCTTGACGAAGGAATGGCCTAGGATATGCACTTTGTAGGGTTTTTTGGGCCATTGTAATCTGAAAGGGAGAAAATGTGAATGTGCCGCAAGCTCTCGCACAGCGAGATCCGAAAAATTAAAAACTTGAAAAAGTGACTTCCTTCCTTGTTTTTCTCTCCTCAAACAAGAAATTCTGAAGAATTTACAAGCGGCGGATAGTCTCTCACCCCCCTCCCCTCCCCCTTTTCCTAAGGAAAAAAAGTTTCTTTAAAAAAAAAAAAAACTTTGGTAGTTCGTGGTTTCCGGTGACCTGTTATGGACAATTTGCACTTCCGGTATGTAAGAAATAAACATATTACCGGAGAATGTCCGGTATTTGACAGATTGGTTAACTGATAAAATCAATAGCAACTTGAGAACTTTCTTGGTTAGTGACCTCTGTACGAGTTCTAGCGAGACAGTTAAAACCCTGTGGCTTTACCTGGAGAAATAAATCGTTCTTAAACCGTGATTTCGTGAAGTAAGGCCCCTTGGCATTCACGACAAAGGTTTAGCCTTCAGGCAAGGGCTCCATTTGGATCCTAACGACACGAGTGCAGGCTACTTGCAATCTAGAATCTATTGTTTATATAACAGCGATGCAATTGTCGTTCAAAGGTCATTATTTACGTCATTATAACAGCAAGGCCGTTGTTCAGAGGCCGCGTCACCCCAAGAAGACTAAGTGAACTGACGGACGACGACTAGCGACGAAAATGAAAAACAAAAAACGTCCATTTTATGAGTCGGCGCGACGTGCGTATACGCACGGCTGCCGCCTAAAAATTCGGACGATGGGTATCGCGTCATACCCACCGTACCAAGTGATGTGTTTTGTCCAATGAGCGCGGGAGAAAATTAATTGGTGGGTTACAATTAACAATTATTCGCCGAAAAAGCGTAAATATTATTGCTGATAATCTGTCGGCGGTAAACCAATAAGAAAGGTAGAAATAGAATAAGTGAGACTGAGAATTTAATAGTTATCCTTATCCTTTTAATTCTGTTTTACAGTGTTACAGATGTAAGGGAATGGAAAGCGAAGAAATGTTTTACCACAAAGGCGAGTTTCATCCGTTGTTAAGCGACCATCCTGACATAAAGAAGGCATGCAAGGCTTGGGATGAAATTGTCTTGTCACGGGAAAAGCCAGTGAACGGTGATGTTCTTCAGGGCCAAGACAATTCACATAGCAACAACAACAACGTTTTATTTAGGTACCTCTATTTCATTGTATTTCTTTACATTGCATTTCTTATGTAAACATTACAAACGTAAAATACATCGTTTGCGAAAAGTAAGGAAAGAAATCCGGAAAAATATACAGCATATTCTTCTCCTGAAGAAAATAATGCGTCTGCAATTCACACATTCATAAATATATTTATAATAGGATGAATGCTATTAAATGGGAATAAAATGTTTGAATTAGTCACTTACCTGATTAAATAGTCTTAATCGTAAATTGTCAAACAGTTTACAAGAAAATGGAAAATGAAATTCATTTTCATAATTTTAAGATTTCAGGGTCTTCGGTACGGTGTACCTGCCTGCAATGATCTTGTAATCGGACCTAATCTAAAGTTTGACTCTGTTCGATTGCCGGGAATTCTGGTCTAAGTGTAATTGCATTCATTAACAAGGTTGAGTTTTGAACTGGGTGTGGTCGAATTCGATTGAACAATCGTTCAATTAGCCTGCGTAGTAAGCGTTTCCGTGGGTTTCCCGCCCGTTCGAGGCTTTTTTCGCTTTTTGGCGGCACGAAAATTGGGGCGAATGCAACAGGAGGAGCGGGAAGAAGCGCGAAGGGGGAGGAAGGGGAAGGGGAGACGAGAAAAGGAAACGCTTGCAAACCTCCCTTCCCCTTCCCCTCCCCCTTCTCGCGCTTTTTTGCTCGCCCCAATTTTCGCACGATAAAAAAGCGAAAAATGCTTTAAACCTGCGGTAAGTCCTAAGGAAACGCTTGCCACGCGGGCTATCGTTCAATTTGCTTCGATTACGTACAGGGGTACAAGTCTGAACTTTAGTTATCCTGTAGGGGCCCGCTCACTTTAGATGATGACATGACTATTCTGGAGTGGCTCAAGAGTCAGCACTGCAATGAAGATGTGATTGCGGTGTTTGAGACGATGTATTGTCAAACAGAAGCTGCCACGCTTAGTCAGATGGGAGTCTTGGAATCTGCGCGTGAAGAGAACGCTTGGAAATATGGTGATGGCAACTTCAGGTCAGTCAGTAAATGAAGACCGTTGTACCGATACCCATGCCGATACTATATCGTGTTGTCATCACTCAAGCTGGAATCCAGTCTTGAATGACACGAACGCCTTCTGGAATAGATGGCGTAATGAATCTCTGAGAGACATGAATGAGATGTAGTTAATATTATGATGTAGTATTCTTCGCAGCGGTCAAAAACGATGCGTGCGCATTTCCTGCCATAATTTTGCAAAGAAATTTTCAAAAACTATACGGCCAAATATGGAAAGTTTCACTTTAACTCCAAAACTTAACACCTTTTTGTGAAAACTACAGCTTTCTACGTTATAACGTTAAGTGTGACGAGCAAGCAGCTCTCGTAATCAACACTAACGAAATGTTGACAATTCTATTTATTGTTTTCAACGCGCCGTTTTTTTTTTGGGTGGGGGGAGGGGGGTCGATTCCCGTCAGTTGTAACCTTGAATTTTTTTTGGAGGGGGGGGGGGGGTAAAAAAATCAATTGTTTTAATTGCCCTCGCACTACAATGATTTGCGTGTTGTAGAAACACCGGTTTTTGCGTATGCTTTTTTTACCCATTTATCTCTTACCTTTTTTCTTGCAGACTGGTAGGTTCTTATTTGCAGCTGGTGAAGTATCTTTTAGACAAATGCAGTAAAGTTGATAAGCGCTTGTGTTGGCAAGTAAAAGAAATAGATTGGAAAGGTTACTATTTTAAAATTGTCCTTTCTTTTAACTTTTAATATGATGTAGTTATCCCAAAATCAAAGAGTTAAACTTCTTCTGTTCTTTTCTGAAGCCAGACCTTTCATGTTATGCTACTGATCTTGTGACTGGCGGAATTAAACCCTAAAGTGACAGGACTCAAATGAAAGCTACTGCGCAGTACTTTTCTGTAATATTGCCTATTACGCTGTAGAAGGTGGTTCTCACCTTTTAGTTTGTCGATGAAATCCTAAAGTGTGACCATTCAAATGAAAGCTACTGAGCAGTTCTATCCTGTGATACTGTACAAGGTGGTTCTAACTTTTTTCTCTATGGATCAAATCCAAAAGTTGACCATTCTAGTTAAAGCAATTGAGCAGTATTTTCGTGATACTGTTCAATTGTACTGTAGGTTTTTTCTAACTAAAATGTGCTTTCTTGTGGTTCCTCCCATGCAAATTAATCTCTGTTTCCCAAATGGAAATCTTCTAAAAGTTTACAATCGTGATTTAGGGGGTAAGACGCTAACAAACTTATTTGTTGCAAGCAACATTGATAAACTCGATAATAAAGTGAACTCTAGTGGAAAGATTTCATTGAAAAATCAACATGGTGAAGTGTTGACAGTCAAGTACGTAGTTATCACAGTACCACTGACAATTCTCAAAGATGGCGATATCAACTTTATTCCAGCTTTACCTGCAAACAAGAAAAGAGCGATTGACGCGATTCAGATGAGAGGAGCATTGAAAATTGTTTGTCGCTTCAAGTTACAGTTCTGGCCAGATAAATTGAATGTTATTTACGCTGTACGGGGGTTTGTTAGCCAAATATGGACAACACACGTGACTCACCAGACAGTGATGACAGGTGCCACGTGATAGCAGGATTCCAAACTGCTGAGCCCGCAGAAAGGAAAATTGGTCTCAGCGGAGAGGATATTTTGGATAGATTCCTTCACCAATTAGATGAAACCTTTAGGTTAGTTCATAGCTTAAAAAAAAAAAGAAAAAAATCTCCTAAAATCTCGCTGTCATTGGTTTTAATCGAACCTAAACTCTTTTTAGACGGGCCTAGGCCTTTGGGGGCCTGGGCGCTGGCTTTAGTAATGCAAAGGTTTTTTCGATAGTAGGTTATTCAAGGTCACGAGATTCTATGGGGGAGGGAAGCAGAGGGCTTAATATTTTTTCACCTTGGTTTACTTGGGCATTTGAATAGTTTATTGCAATCCATCCACTACGCTTAAATTTGGAGATTTTAGGGGACCCTAGAAAGAGTTTGTCAGTCGACCAAGACTACATGCTACATGCTTTGTTCCCCAGGGAACAATTTTGGGACCTCTTCTGTTTTTGATATATATTAATGACTTACCACACTGTCTGACATATTCGGAACCCAGAATGTACGCAGATGATACTAGCCTAACACTTGCTAGCACTGACATTGAGCATATAAATTATTGCCTTAATCACGACCTGAGAAATGTGTACGAATGGCTGTCTGCTAACAAGCTTACTCTAAATATGACGAAAACTGAGTTTATGCTTATTGCATCAAGGCAGAAGTTATCACAATTTACGGAAAGTCCCTCTCTTACCATAAATGAGAACGCAATAGAACAAGTAACCTCCGCTAAATCCCTCGGAGTTTATGTTGATCAAAATATAAACTGGGAGTGTCATATTGAAAACATTTCTAAGAAGATAGCTTGTGCCATTGGTGCAATTAAACGAATTCGGCATCTCACTCCATTTAATATTTTAATCAAAGTTTATAATAGCCTTATTCAACCACAATTTGATTATTGCAACGTAGTGTGGGGAAGCTGTAACAAGGGCCTTGCTGAAAAACTGCAAAGGCTTCAAAACCGCGCAGCTCGTACCCTAATGTCTGCGAGCTATGATAGTAATTTAGATGATTTGTTCCGGACACTGGGGTGGCGAAGACTCTATTATCAAAGATTGGAACAGAAGTCTATCCTAATGTATAAAACATTACATGGTATGACTCCTGATTATCTGAGATCAAGATTCGTATATCGTGACGATGTTAGTGCTTATCGTTTAAGGAATACCGAAAACAAATTAGTTCTTCCACAACCTCGAACTGATTATCTCAAAAAAAGTTTTTCGTACAGCGGAGTTCAGTTGTGGAACAACTTACCTGTAGACCGAAGACAGGCATCTTCACTGGCCGATTTCAAATCTAAATTAAGTCGGCACAGTTTAAAGTAATATCTAAATTTTACATGTAAGTGAATTTTAGACACGGCCTCCATGAAAAGCAGACTTTTCTTTTGTTATTTTGAATTTGTTATTAAATTTTTGTAGTTAGTTAGATAGGTAGATAGTCCAGTAACTTAATTGACTGATGGAAAAACCGTGTATAAATAAAGTTATCTTATCTTATCTTATCTTATCTATTACTGTACGCAACAATTCTCAAGAGGGATTTGGACATTATAGACATTATATAAATCAAACTACGCTATTGAAAAGCTGAAAATAAATGAGAAAGGTCTAGAAGACTCGATTGTAAACGGACTGGAAAAGGGGAGGGCTCAAGCCAACGAAATAATTCTTAGAGGACAGAATATAGCATTTTCATCAAAGAGAAGGCTTATCCGAAGGTCGGCAACTGAAAAACAAGGCCGTGGAGCCGGGAGCCCAAAGCCTTTCTGTAATTGGAGCCCGGACAAAAATAACAATTCTGGTTAAATGGAGCCCTAGAGTACAACCATGGAGCCCTAGAGCTCCAATTTTTCTGTCTGGGAGCCCTGGAGCCCTAAACCCCTTTGGGACCCTGTGAAATATATCTCAAACAGAACATGCCAGTGAAATCTAGGTCATATATAAAGAGGGAAAAAAAAACGCTAGAATCTAGCTGTTGTTCATGAACAACGAAAAAGTTCCAAGTAAAATTGAGTTCTTAATTGTAGTTCGTGAACCTAGGTGCTGACAACTGTAGGCGTTGAACTCCAGCTTATCAAGAGGGCCTGTCTTTGATAAACCGCAGGTTTTCTTGTCAACCAGCCGTAATATGCGTCTCACCTCACATTATGGAAACTGAAAATTGAGACCAATACGCTTATGGCCTTTGCTGGTGGATTGCATCTTGAGTCTGTTTAGATTATACTTTGAACTTTTTTCTTCGTTTCTTCGGTGGTGTAGTGGTTAGTGCGTTGGACTTCAGATCTGAAGGTCGGGGGTTCGACACCCAGTCCCTGCCGCAGACAGGGCACACGCATTTTCTCTCTTCAACCAAATGTATAAATAGGGACTGGCAACATTCTGCTGGGGGATAACCCTGCGATGGACTAGCATCCCGTCCAGGGGGAGTAGCAATACTCTCAGTTGCTTCATGCTACGGAAACCGGGATAAGCTCCAGCCGTGTGGGCCTCCTTGGCCCGAGTGCGACTTTATCCTTTATCCTATTCATTTTTCAGCACCGACTCAAACCCACATCCTGCAACCGACTCGTTTATGGACTACGTATATTACCATTGGTCAAATCACCCAATTATTCGAGGAGGCTACAGTTCTTCCACTGCTCATACGCAAGGCATGCGTCACGCGCTTGCCAGCCCTGTGGAAGATCGCTTGTTCTTCGCTGGGGAAGCAACGAGTTTAACGACCTGTGCTACCGTTCACACGGCTATGGAAACCGGGTTTAAAGCCGCTTACGAAGTTTGCGACCGTGCTAAGCGCGTCCACAGGAAGTTCAAGGCATAATAATCACCGATTCCTGTCAGTGTATAGAATCTTCTTTTATCAAGTGTCATTAAACGTCGCTTGGAAAACTGATCTCAGCTGCATTTTCTGCCGACTTATAACGTAATAGCATAGCCGGGTGGGCTTAATAATTAAGCCCGCCAGGCTATGCGCACGCGAGCTTCGTGTAACAAATTTCTTACTGTGACAACTTTTAGCGACGTTAATCGACAAATGTTAATGCAACAATTTGTTGCAGCATCATATTGCATTCATTTTACGTTGATTTGAAAGATTCAATGTGTTGCGGCAACCAAAATGTTGCTTAAAAAATCGGCGCTGACGGAACACAGAATAATGGTCGTTTTACCGGGTAGTCGAGTCAACTGCAGCAACTTCTGCTGGTTAAGGCCATATAAAAGCGGCTTTAATATTAAGCTGGTCGCATTAAACGGATGGTTGTGAATTGGAGGCTTCGATATTTCAGTAATTGTCGGTTGTTGATCCACATCGAGCGTTTTACACCCTTTTCAAAACGCAAGAAGTAAATCTGGGGACTAAGACAAACAGAGGTATCCCTGGCCAGCATATCGAATTCCGTCACAATCTGCAAGCGTCAGTCATCTAAACGATGTAGAGTGTAGAGTGTAGAGTCGTTTGTGCCCCGGGTGGGTGGGCGGAGGGGGGAGGCTCCACCCCAAGGTTCAACCCCTTACCCTTAATATATACGTTTTTAATTGAAATGGTACCCTTCCGTTTACCAAGAACACAAATTGCGCCTTTTTTATACCACAAAGATATGCCAAAAAGCGCAGATAATCTTTTAGTCGATCGAAGGCTCCAAGCTTTCCTATATATTTTTGAAATAGTCTGCCAAACGTTAGCTGCCTCTTTTTGTTACTAGGCATACGTTCGCGCATATCTATCTATTTTAGGTGCACAATATTCCCGAAGAGGTATACAATTTTTATTGATTTTGAAAGCTAAATTTAACCTTTATCGTTTCGTGAAGCATATCGCTAAGTTTGCGCCAATAATTACTATTAGCTGACAAATAAATGAGCTCGAAAAAATACTTACCGGGCCCGGAAAGTTTTCGGGAGTTTCGAGAAACGGGCCCCCTGATGCGAGATATGGTTCCTTAGGGAATTTGCATACTAATACAACCGTATGTGGAAAAAAGCAGTTGTTAGCAAGGGCTGTCAGAATCCAAAAAAAATTGGGGTAAACCACGCATTTTTCAGAGATCATTGAGCTTAAATTTGGTAAGAAAATGCCATACTTTCTTTGTGTTTTAAAGCTTTTTTAGAATTATGGTTGCTTAATCATCTCTGAAAAATGCGCGGTTACCCACATTTTTCTTTTTGGATTCTAAGATCTGCTTTTCCCCCATAGTCATTACCTTTGCAAAAATACCTCTGACAACAAATTTCCCTACTACTAAAAGAATAAAACAAAATTAAATACACACTCGGTGAACAAATACTCTGAAACGACAAATTTTTCTCAGTTCTGCAACCGCAATAAAAGGCACCCCTTTCAGGAGGAGCCTCTCCGTGTATAGGAAGTACCCCCTACCTCCGGGCGTTTGCGTTTTCGATTACACCAAAGGAACCTCGACTGTGCACGGAAAAACTCGCCGTAACCGATTCCTAACCGAGGTAGTGAAAGACTAGACTTGCTCCAGGACGACCTCTTCGATTGATATTAATTTGCCCTGTGTATTGTGAGTAAAGCTAGCAAAGCGAGCTTCAATGAGGTCGCAAAGCGACCGAGGGAGCAAACGAGTCGAGAGAGGTCGACTTGTTTCACTTGATTGGTTTTGAATCGCATTTAATATAGATTCTGGTGCGAAAACATGATTGACATGTGGTCCGCTCAAAAGAAACAAAGCTGAATTTTTGAGCTTAGAATTGAGAATCACGCTTTGATTGGCGTTCTCAAAGATTTAAGTTTAAATGATTCTCATGAAAACATTCGATTGTAGTCGTACACTTCCATATTGCTGCATCACATTACTATTCGATAAGCTCGAAATCAAACTCAAAGAATCCTATATTTGGCTTACCATTTTGCAATACAGTGGTTTTCGTCGATAAAAACAGCTTTGATTTTACCTTTCAGTTCTCGAAAGACAGTTTTGTGTGAGTTTAGCAGTGCCTCTGAGCTTCCAAAGACCAGGTTCATTCCCCCGTCATGAATGTTCTTTATATCAGCTGCACTACTTTCTAGGGCGATCATCGCCGCTGCCATACCTCGATTCCTCAACCACGCCAAGACTTTATCCTTCATCTTTGTATGAAACTAAATAAGCCATAAAGAAGGGAACACCTAACTTTTCTAGTTCTACTGGCTTTCTTGGTTTTGTTTTGTTTTCTTCTATAGTTTCTTCTCCTAACCCGCATCATAACAACTTTATTTCACTTAGCTGTGCAGCTAATGGAAGACATAAATGTGAAATGAAAGGAAATAAATAAATCAAACATCATAACATCGCATTTCATTCTGATCTCTTCTCGGCCTTCCCTTTTGATCCATTACGTGAACGTTCAGTTCCCCACCACATAACACAGCACCATCCAACCATAAAGGCATACTGACAGCTCGCGAGGTCCTGAAAGGGGCAGGTGGGTACTTCCCGAATTTTTGGGTGGGGGTGTGCGGCGAGCTTCCGGAAACCCTTACCCTATTTCAGACCAAATCATGTGATTTTCCCTACCCTATTTCAGACCTGACCCAAAATTTGATACCCTATTTCAGAGCAGTTCCTAACCCTAGTTCGTTTGCGTAAACATTTGAGAAGGGTTTCAAATTCCCAACGTTAATCAAACTTAAGTTCTTTGGAGAAGAAAGTTAATAAAAAGATAGGTTCTTGTAAGAACCATGCCAGATCCCATATCGGAGTGCACAAGCCTCACCCTATTTCAGACCAAAATGGTCAAAATCAATACCCTATTTCAGACCATAAAGGCTCAAAAGCCACACCCTTTAGCTCCGCACATACCTATATAGCTTATATAAGGGACTACCCCCCGCCCCCCCCGCCCCCGGGCTGAAAGGACTGCGTTTCTTTTTACCTAATATAAGGAGTACTGAATTCCGAAAGTCTGTAGAACGTAATACGTTATTTAGATTTTCGGAATTCAGTACTCCTTAGGTACGCAAGTACGTGTGGTTTAGCGTTGATATTGCACTTGAACAATCGTGAACTGCTACAATGAACCACACATCAATTTTATGAATCTGTTTTTGACCGTTGTTGCATGTAAAATGTTGTAAACATTGTTTTGCTCTATTTTTATCTCACCTGCGTGATAAAGGCGCTAGCCGGATCATAAATGAGCAAAAGTTGACCGGTCACATTGCATTGACCAAGTCTATTGAAATCATAACACATATCCATATAATATGTGCACACGAAGAATTTGCGCTCCCTTTTCCGTTTTTCTCCTAAGGCCCTTTTAACACATTCACAAAAAAAAACCAAGTTAAGTTCCATAAAGTGCAGCTGCCATGTATATGAAGGGAGCTGCACTAGCTATTACGTATCACGTGTGTCTGGGTGGGAGGGGGTTCCCCGTCTCTCCATTTCAAAATTTAGTTGATAAAAATAATGACACTTCTTGTCTTTACAACTTTCATGTGTTAAAGATGAGATCAATATATACATATGTTGAAAAACTCGGGTCAGTGTGTTAGTCTGAGTTCAGTTTGTCTTGCACTCAGAATGCGGAACCGGAAAGCTGATCTGAGATGTTAACTCAAAAACTGATCTTGCGTGCAGTCCGTTGTCAGTGTTGGATGCTTTGCAGTTCAAGTGTGGCTGAGTGCTTTGATAAGAGACCAGGAGCATGGAGATCGACCCCAACTACAGAGGCAAGACGAACTAAACAGAAACACCGCAACAGAAATACTAGGAAACACTGTGCTTGTAACGGCAGAAGAGCGCCTAAAGAAAATGATGACGAGACCGTGTATTGATGATACAGGTAGGATATTTTGTTGAAAATGTTCTGACGTAAAATATCTTACTGCTTTTAAATGAAATAATCTAAGTCACGGATTTCTTTAGTTCGTTTGGCCTTCGTAATCCGTCTTTCGCCGTTTCAGCGCAAGAACCACCCAATCAATAGTTTATTTTTCTCGTCTAGTTCTTGTTTCTTTGTTCATCTAGGACAAACACCAAACTGATTTCGAAGCAAGTGGAAGAATACTTCTGCGCTCGACAGTTAATTTCGAAAGCCGTCAACGCTAACCCGGGGTAAAAAGCTAACCAAGGTTCCTATTCCTCTTAATAAAAAAGATTCTTCAAAGCTAATTTAACTGACCGTTTGAAAGCAGCTTAAGTCAAAAGAAATGCCCATCGCTTGCTGTAAGACTGGATAAAATTGACTGTAATCCCGGGTTAGCTTAGTTCGAATCCTGCTCTGAGCATACACCGTCTGAATTATAGCGTCAGCGGTAACCTGTCAAGCCAAGAAATTTTGGTAGTGACGTAATAGTCACGTGACCGTCCGTCCGTACGTCCGTACGTCTGTCCGTCCGCACCACAGGGTCACCAATATGAAGTGGCATACACTGGATATAACCCTGTGCTGAATCCCGTGTTTTGGGCGCGAAATCGCATGTTGACCCGCGTTGTAGCAAAACAAGCAAAGACAGCAAAAGTCCAAAACAAATTTGTTAATGGAAAAAAAAGTTCAAAAGAATACTCAGTTGTCTGGTGGAAGGCAAAAAGTTCAATTTAGGCGAAAAAATTTGGCGATAAAGTTCAGGCGAAAAGTTCAAATTTGCCTTGTCGTTTCTGTTGCGAACTCGGTCGGCACACCGCTTGAGTTCGCAGCGTTTCGCAGCGGTTGCGACGCCAAATATAGCAGAGCTAGTCTTTTTGTTATTTCTGTCCACAACCATGGTTTTTACGGCGGTCCGAACACATTTTGCCAGGAAAAACACCAGCATTTTCATGTTTATAGGCAGGTTGTCACGAAGAAAGAAATAAGTAGTAAAATTAACACCTAAAGACAACAAGAAGTGCTCATGGCCTAGTGGCCTAGTGCTCATGGACTATGCGCCGTCTTAGGACTTGCTTGAGCCGGGTTCGGTTCTCAGCGAGGGCGGGAATTTTTTTCTTTTTCTCTTTTTGTTTTTTTGTTTTTTTTTTTTGTAATTTAACGACTTGAATGAGAGTATTTTCACAAATTAATAAGTGTCAGCAAAAAAATAAAAATAAAAAAAATAAAGAACAAAAACAAAAGACAACAAAAGGTGAGGGCTCCGCTTTTAGGCTTGGCTAAAGAACACGGAGGCTAATTTGCACTTAAATGTGGTGTTGATGACGCATTTAGAAATGTTTGTCGTAATTTTGTATAAATCTAGTCTCCCTTGTCGAATTTATAAGCCAAACCTAGCTTTTTGACACCACATTTCAAGGCAGAAAAATTTCGGCCTTGATTCCTCCTCACATCTGAGTATTCTCTCACGAGAAATAAAGCAAGCGTAAAAGATGCTGTGTTAGAGCTTCAGCGTTTTAGGAAAAAGAATTCCTATGCAGGTACGGCTCGTGAACTTTTTTGGCAGCAACTGTTTTAGGCTTTTTGGGTGATTTTATCTGGAGCAATTATAAAACTATCGCTGATGCACTTTCCGGGAAAATGCACTCTTGGCATATATACATGCACAAATTGAGCCATTCTAACAAAGCAAATTGAGCCATTCTAACAAAGACGTACTAAGGGCCGAGCGGAAAATGAAGAATAGAAGAACTTTTTCAATTGCGTTAGTCACGTCACTCTATGCATACACAATTCTGATCATTCTGTGCCAAGAGAGTTACTCTTGCTCTACGCAAGATGTAACATTTATTAGAACGCATTTATAATTAACCTCTCGCTGTTTTTAGCCGCTCAGTTTTTACGCCTCAGGCCGGAAACTAGAATGCGAAGGCTAATTTACACTTGTATGGGGTGGAAGAAATAAAACTCAAACTTTTAAAAATATAAAGGACCTATTTAGAATTCGCTACGGATTGTCTGCAGGCATTTCTCATCATTCAAGAGAGTTACTCCAGTGACTCTTGTACTCTGCGTGCGATGTAATTTATCAGAAGCATACATCCTCTGAATTTTGTTACATATAACCTCTTCGTTTACCATCAGACTCGCGGTTTTAGCCGCTCACGTTTCACGCCCGCAGGGCAAAAACTTCAACACGGAAGCTATTTTACACTTATGAGTTGGAAGTAAACATCAGTTTATTAAGAAATTTGTGTGTCTCGGGTGTTTGTCTTAATTTTATAATCTAGTTTTCCCCCTTTGAATTTATAAGCAAGCCTGGGCAAAAGAATTTCGGTCTTAATCCGTCTTCTTTAATTTCTTTTCTAAAGTCGATTTTGTAAAAAAAGAAACCGAACATAGAAGCCGTAATACATTTAAATTCTTGTCACTTGTTTTCTTCCTTTAATCGCTGCTTGATTCTTTTTCTTTTTTCTTTTTGTTTTCTAAGGATATCTTCGCTTATTAAATTATAGTTACACATCGAGTATTAAAGCCCCGAGGCACGCAGGTGCGCGCGCTTTCGACGCATAAGGGACCGTTCATTTTTTATGGGGTAGCGGGGGGGGGCTGGTGGGATTTGATGGGTAGTACCTGTAAAATATAATGACCCCCCCTCTACATTAGGAATTTTTTACCTGCCCCCCCTTGTAGTCCTAAATATTTGAGATGACCCCCCCCCAAAAAAAAAGAAAGAAAAAGGGATCAAGTAAATCTAAAACTTATCAAGCTGAAAATAAATTTAACAGTCAATTTTAACACTCAAGTCCTGCAGGAGTAAATGTCTTTATTCAGACAAGCACTAAAGGTAATTTTCTGGCAGGGGTTCCAGAGGTATCTTCCCCTGGAAAATGTTGAAAATTTAAAGATGCCCTAATGCAATTTGCTGCATTCTGAAGTACATAAACAGACAATTCATACCGGTTTGAAGCATTATTTTGGACATTGTTATCAGTTGTTCAGTTGTTTAAGAATCAGATTAGCAGAGGGCAAAAAAGAGCTGACATTCCCCTGGCTGTATTTTATAATGAAACAGTTCGTGGGGTAGAGTAGCTGTTGGGTGTATAACGGAGTAGGGGGGTCCGGGGGCATTCTCCCCCGGGAAAATTCGAATTTTCAGAACCTTAGAAACGCTATTTTTGGTCTTCTGGCACTGATGTTTGCATTATTACAGAAGCTGTGACTACTAAACTTACAGGCAATTTTTTTGGTGACCCCCCCTTTACACACCATATTTTTTCGGCTGGCCCCCCCTTTGAAGCCATATTTTTTTACATGGCCCCCCCTCAAATCCCACCAGCCCCCCCTACCTCATAAAAAATGAACGGTCCCTAAATAATTTATCCGTGTCAAAAAACCGGCCAAAACGGATTAATAATAATAATAATAATAATAATGACTTTATTAACGTGTCAAGCAAAAATCTAGCAGAGGGGATTCCCCACTGCTAATAGAGGACACCTAACTTTCTAAAATACAATCTAAAAATACAAAACGAATTAGCAAAAAGTCAAAACGAGAAACTACTAAGAGAGTTAGAATTAAAAAAAGAGTTAGAATTAAAAAACTGATGGAGAATGACCAATTCAATTAGCAGGACTACAGTCAGTTCTCAGTAGTGAAGAAGACAAAACAGAATAAAATCTGACATGGCAAATTCAACAATCAGCGAGCACAGCAAAATATTAAAAAAATACGAAAACAATACCGCCCGATGGCGAGAAATGTGAGACATGTTTTTCCGTGCAGCTTACATTGAAGCCTCTTTAAAATGGCATAAACCGCTGTTAAAAGCGACGATTATATTTCAAAATTGAATGTCGCAGTGGGAGTTAGCAAAGGATATCAAGGAACCGGACATGTAACACTAAAGATTTTGCAAAAATGAGAGAAGAAACTGAAGTTTATAAAGATAATTACCCCACATTAAATCTCTAATTGAACTATGATAGTGAAGTTAAGTTTCTTCGCAGAAGGCATCCACGGACATCTATTTTAAATCTAAGACACTGTATGAATAACTATGTTGTGTTTTGCGGTTTGTATTCAATATTGTCATTCTCTTTGCCGTCTCATGTCAAAATCTAGAACTTTCCAACTTATTTGCACTTGGACGTCACCACGTACCACGTGCGTTCTGCGTGGGAGACCGTTATGATAATTTCCCGTCTTTAAAATCTAATTGGTCAAAATACTGACAACGTCAACAGGGTCAATGTTCTTTATATCTATGAGTTCAGTACATGTTGGCAGAGTCGCTCCTGCAGGTCGCGCGAGGCAGTCTCACTTCAGAGGCACTGCTCCGGCCGGTCTGCGATCAGTTAGTCTTGCTCTAAAGAGAACAGAAAGCTAAAAGATGTTTACTCAATAACTGATCGCCGTGTGTGCTATCATTTTCTGTGTTGTGTGCTTCACGCTCAATCTGTGGACGAGGGCTTTAACAAACCAGGAGGACGGAGTTCGTGTTCCAAGGCGAAGGAAAAGCAAAAAGAAACATCGCCGTGTGTGCTATCATTTTCTGTGTTGTGTGCTTCACGCTCAATCTGTGGATGAGGGCTTTAACAGACCAGGAGGACGGAGTTCGTGTTCCAAGGCGAAGGAAAAGCAAAAAGAAACATCGCAAAAGAAATACATGCAAGGAAACACTGCCAGCCCGCCAACAGAAGAGGGCCTGAAGAAAATGATGAGGGGTTTCTGTGTTGATGATGTAGGTAGGATATTTTGAAGCAAATGTTTGTTTAAAAAACTCTTACTACAAGTCACGGATTGCACATGTAAAGTGTTCTTTTAGGTCGTCCGCAATCACGCGAGCAAGAACTGCAAGAATGCTCTTCGCGCGATGTAGTATCAGTAGCATATAACCCTGAAATTTAAACCTGAATTTCTTTAAATTGTGTTCTGTAAAACGCGTGGTATAATTTTTAGCGGCTACCAGTTCTGCGGATATTCCACCCAGGATACTATCGCCATTTTATTCACTCTGGCGGGTTTGGTTGCTCACAATCGTACTTTCCGTTGTTATCTAATGATATGACACGCATGTGAAGGCGGAAAACATTCAAACGGAGGCAAATTATTTATGTAATTATTTAATGAAAATAGTAGTTTGCAAACACGTCCACGCTCCGGCGTAGCGAACGTTAGTAAATTAGAACTGATTCACTGAAACCACAGAGTTCATTTTCAACGACAAGGACAAAGTTTTTAACTACTACATTGCTCAGTAGCTTGCTCCGTCCGTGATGCAAGGTGGTTTCAATCCATAGATAACTGGTCAAGATGACTGCTCAAGTTTGTATGTATTTCTTGTAGGAAAAATACTCCATTCCTGCCAGAAAGTGACCATGCGTGTTGCATTGGGAGCCAGTCAAGAGTGTGGAGGAAATGGGCACGTAACACCAAAACTCAATTATTTAAGTCTATAATTATACTTACATGAGATATCTTCAGCTGTTGAAGTTGTGTTAAAAGATTTTTCGTAGAAAGTATTGCCGGACATCTATTATGCTAAAACAATGTATAAGTAAACGTCCATTTAGTTACTGTGTTGTGTGTTTCGGGCATTTATTGGTATCTTTCGCTTTTTCGCCTCGGGCCAAGATCTAAAACTTTCGATCTCATTATTTGCAATTCAATGGCTCCAAACCTATTTCAAGAAAAAGCTTTTTTTTCTTAGTCACTCTAGGCCTACACAGTTCTGCTATTCCGATGTCCTGGTAATTTTCTGTTGGCCCTAAGAAAGAATTATAGCGGAGCCAGCGCGCTAGCGCGTCAGCGGAGCTCCATTGCTAAGGAAATTTGGTAACCTGTCAAGCCAAAAAATTTTGGTAGTGACGTAATAGTCACGTGACCGTCCTTCCGTACATCCGTACGTCCGTCCGTCCGCACCACAGGGTTACCAATACACTTCATACACTGGACATAACCCTGTGCTGAATCCCGTGTGTTTTTGGCGCGAAATCGCATGTTGAACCGCGTTGTAGCAAAACAAGCAAAGACAACAAAAGTAAAAAACAAATTTGTTAATGGAAAAAAAAAAGTTCAAGGAACACTCAGTTGTCTTTTTGGTGGAAGGGGAAAAGTTCAATTTAGGCGAAAGAAATTAGGCGATAAAGTTCAGGCAAAAAGTTCAAATTTGTCTCGTCGGTTCTGTTCAAACTCGGTCGGTACACCGCTTGAGTTCGCAGCTTTTCGCAGCGGTTTCGACGCCAAATATAGCAGAGCTAGTGCTTTTTGGTTTTTTTCTGTCCACAACCATGGTTTTTACGGCGTTTCGAACACATTTTGCAGGAAAAACACCAGCATTTTCACGCTGATATGCAGCTTGTCACGAAGAAAGAAATAAGTATTAAAATTAACTCCAAATGATCGTTAAACGCCCATGGCCTAGTGAACTAGTCACCGGCATCTTACGCTGACGAGCCGGGTTCGACACTCAGCGGGAGCAGGTTTTTTTTTTTCTTTGTTTTTTTTTTTAATTTAACGACTTGAATGAGAGTATTTTCACAAATTAATAACTGCCAGCAAAAACAAAACAAAAAACAACAACAACAACAACAACAAAAAAACCAGACAAAACAAAAAGGGGGGCTCCGCTTTTAGGCTTGGCTAAATCTATATATTATACATGATATAGTCAAGTAAGCGCTTAAATTGTAGCGAAGAGCGACAAACAGAGATAGAAGGAGGGTGGCTTAGTCGCAGACTTTTTGAACGCCACGGAATGACATGGAGCGGTATTTTTCATTTGTTGCTAGTTTTGTACCTGCGGTCTGTTGTGATATTATATTAGCGGAAATTAATTTTCAGCTGGGAAACTTTTAAGACAAATCTTTTCAGGGGCACCCAACGAGAAAAGTTAAGCAAAACACTTCAAATACTCTTTCCTGTTTTGTCACTTTGTTGTAAGACGTGTTTAAAAAGGGACATTTGTGTAAGCTAAGATGGGCCAATCTGTTTGGATTTAGGCTCAAGCTGAAAATTTAAGTCAGAAATCTTAGCTGTTTTAGGGGTCAGAATCTCTTATCCCGAGTTTCCGAGCCGCTGTTGGCTTCAGTTCCAAACATGCTAGCTGACATTTTTTTTCCACTCTACACGGCTTATTTGTCCTCTGAGAAAACACAAGCAATTAATCTTACCATGTTACGAAAGTTTCTGATGACATTTCGCCAAACAAAATTCTTAGTTTTATTACAATGAAATCCGAATATCTGAGGTGATCAGGGATCAAGGTCTTTTGAACAGATATTCCAACAGAACAAACCGTTGGGTTCCTCTGTCTTCTCAAAACATTGGAATGACCAGGAAACTTTTTATGTACTATTTCTAGTTATTAATTCTGACGCTATTCTATTCTTCTTATTCTTATGCAAATTATGGCTAAACAGCAGCCAGCATATCAGAATGAAGACAAAATAGAGCGTTAGGTTTTACAAACATGACAGACTAGGTTTTGTGTAAGCAAAACAAAAGCCATTAAAGAAGAAGATACGTTACTCAATCTAGCCAATAATTGACCGACCACCGTGTCTTTCTTCAGATACCCTCCAGGCACGCAAAATTTTACACAAAGTTTCGCTTTGTTCCCTCCTTGCATAATTACGTTAAAAGAAAGAAAATCGTTACGTGTGTATGTCTGGCCCTAATAATAGTGGCTTCCGCTTTTTCAAGGATTGATCACATGAGGGGTTCTACGTTACTGCATTGGCTTCTTGATCCGCTTTTTCAAGGTTTGATGACACGAGGGTTTTATGTTATACTTCAAAAACAAGTGCTTGTTTTAGAAAAAAAAAGTAGCTTGGCTACCGTCTCGTAATTTCATAATTTCCGAAAGGCTGGATCCAGATAAAACACTCGTATTTGTTTGCGAATATGACATAAATGCCGTGCGGTTAAACCATTTGTAAGTTCGCCTATCAAGGAAAGCAAAACGATACCAAACAATGACAACGCCAAGTATGTAAATAAACCATTATTTTGAACTGATAAATGCGCACATTAAAAGTTAAGAGGTCACAGTTAATTCTTTGAATTGCGCGATGAACGCTTTAAAATGTCTCAGTACCAAAATTCAAGCTGAACTGTCGATTTTGCTCGTTTAATGCTTTAGATTGTTAGATATATAGATATGGGTATAAGATTCCTTTCAAAGCCGCCACTTTTCAATCTCTGACGTTTCACAAGCCGAACCGGCAACGTCCTTTAAATCATTTGGTGTCGGGTTAACCCATATATGGTTTATCCCAGGAAAGAAAAATCTAAGAAAAATTTAGTTTAAATTTCTCATCTTAAGATCCAAGCCGATCTCAGCATTTTCTGCAACACAGGTGTTTCTCTAATTCAGCAACTGAAACAAACTGTCTGATTATTGCAAGGTATTCGTGCCTTACGCTAATTTCTTATGAGGTTCTAATTTTTGAGTCTGTGGACGAAATCCTGCGCTGTGACCATTCAAATGAAAGTTACTGAGCAGTAGTTTCCTGTAATGTTAAGTGGGTCTAACTTTTGAGCCTCTGAATGAAATTTTAGAACATTCGAATGAAAGCTTGTAGCAGATCTTTTATACGTTGCTGAAGGTTTTTGAATATCTTACCATATTTTATCGCGCTGTTTCTTTGGGCAAGAAACGTAACTCCAGACTGTTTCTCTCTACCTCAGTGTACAAATTGCTACCAACAGTCGCTAGCATGATGTTGAAATCAGCCGACTTACGTTGATTGTACGGTGTGCGCTTTTAACCAGTTTTTTTATGTGTCTGCCGGAACACAATTGTAGACCGGTTTACACGCTACCATTTATTGGCACGGTTTGCTTAGAAAACAGTGGAAAGGATCCAAATAGGCCCAATTTTACTGCAACGGGTTTTACAAATGTTTAAACCGTTGCGCGTGTTATATAACAGCAAGAGAGGATGAAAACAGATAACTCTGGCCATCATGAGCAACCTCATCCACTAATTGCCGTGCTCTCTATTTAGTGATAAACAGGGCATTAAAAAAAAAGTATAAGTCGATCTATCAAAATCATAACACCTGTTCAGAGAATATGTACACGCAAAGAATTTGCGCCCTCTTTTCCGTTCTTCTCCTCAGGTCTTTTTAAACATTAAAAAAAAACTGAACAAGTTAAGTTACATAAATTGATAAAAGCTTACTGCTTTTAAATGAAGTAATCTAAGTCACGGATTTCTTTAGTTGGTCAGGCCTTCGTTATCCGTCTTTCGCCGTTTCAGCACAAGAAACGCCCAATTAAAAGTTAAGTAGTTTCTTGTCTGCATCTAGGACAAACACCAGACCGTCTGATTTCGAAGCAACTGGTAGTAGTGGGTAGAATACTTCCACGCACGGTAGTTAACCTGGTCCCAAACCGGTTAACGCTAACGTGCAGGGTTTTAGTTAACCAAGGTTCCTATTTCTCTTAATATAAGGAGTCTTCAAGGCTAGTTTTAACTGACCATTTGAAAGCATCCAAAGTCAAAAAGTAGGACAAAAAAGATCTACAGACATGCTCATCGCTTGGCTGTAAAACTGGATAAAGATTGACTCTAATCCTGGGTTAGCTTACTTCGAATCCTGCTTTGAGCGACTGGGCCCAGGATTATACACCGCCTGATTTATATTATTGTGTTTATCATCAAACTCGCGGCTTTTGCTGCTCAGTTTTTACGTCTCAGGCCAAAAACTAGAACACGGAGGCTAATTTGCACTTACATGTGGTAGAAGAAAACGTCAGTTCATTTAATGACACATTTAGAAAGGTTTGTCGTAAATTTGTATAAATCCAGTCTCCCGTGTCGAATTTATAAACCAAATTTAGCTTTTTGACACCACATTTCCAAGGGGAAACATTTCGGCCTGATTCCTGCTCACACCTGAATATTCTCTTGTGAGAACTAAAGCAAACGTAAAAGATGCTGTCTTAGAGCTTCACTGTTTTAGGAAAAAGAATTCCTATTCAGGCACGGCTCATGAACTTTTTTTGGCAGCAACTGTTTTAGGCTTTTTGGGTGATTTTATCTGGGGCGATTATAAAACTACCCTATACCGCTGATACACTAACCATCCGGGAAAATGCACTCTTGGCATATATATAAAAACAAGTAAATTGAACCATTCTAACAAAGACATACTAAGGGCCGAGCGGAAAATGAAGTTACGAGAAATCAAAAACCGGCCTTTCACACAGATTGGATGATTTTTTCGTTTCTTTTTTCACGAATAAGCCAGTGCTTCCTTCCTTGCGCTCTTTCTCCCTTGATCCCTTCCTTTTTGTTCTTAGACAAACCTGCACAAAAAATATATTACCCTTTATCACGCAAGTACTGCGACAGCCAAAACAATGTATAAAAAGGGAAGCAATTAAAGACCCATTGGCACTTTCCATAATGTAACGCGGTCGTAATTGAATTTCGTGGACCAAGAAAATACTCAGCCATCGCCACTGTTTGAAAGATCCAAAGTAAACTGGTTCCATCGCGCAATGTTCCACCAATTTTGCTCACCTGTGAAGTACAAAGAAATGTAGACCATCAATTCTACGTGATATTTCGCGTTGTGATGTGGTAGAAGCCATTTTTGGTCGCGATTGGAACTTTTCCGTGGAGCGATGCCGCCAAAGGTTCGAGCAGAAGGGTGCGATTATAAATGGTTAAATCGGAGAATAGTAAAATACGAGTTTTGATTTACAATTCTTCCGATTCTGCGATTATAGCTACTCTTCAAGACATATACTATTCTCCGATTTTTCCGATTATACGATTTTTCCGATTCTTCCGATTGTCCTCCGATTATACCTATTTGTAGAGAAACGGACACAATCAAAAAACTTAGTTGTAGACCATCCCCCAGACTGTATTTCAAAGACAAATTCAGACTTATACATCAACAACTCAGACAACGTTCAGATTTTCGAAGACTCTCAGTTCAGTTCGTGGGGGGGTGGAAATTCCCAGAAAACACACTCGGGTCCAGTTTTCCACACTATTTTTCCGATTCTCCGATTATAACGACTATCTACACGATTCTCCAATTTTTCCGATTATACGATTCTTACGAATTCTTGTCTTGTCTTCAATCTTGCTTTCGTCAACATACTTTGCAACCAACGACCATCTTAGAGGTATTTTTTCCGGAAAATGCTCTAAAGCGAATAACAATGATTTCAACTACGAAAAACTCACTATCTTATCCTTCATCTTCAGAGATGTTAACGAACTCAACTATCTGCTGTTACACAACGTGCACCTTGTCAATTCAAATTCACTTTTCGTTAACTTAAGACACAAAAGGTAACAAAACTAACCATTAAAATTGTAAGCAATCACAATTCATCAAAAAAATCTGATTTTAATTAAATATTCAATGATCTTCGCGGTAAAGGTAAGGCTGTTTTTTTTCCACGTGGATTTTCATTACGACACAGAAAAACAATACTGAATAGGTGACAAAATTGTCACACGTTCATTAAAAATTTCACAAATATCACTTTCTACAGAAACGGTTGATAAAGGTTAATAGCCGCCGTAGCGAATTTTTAATAGCTGACGCTTCAATCGTTAGCCCTTTGATCATGTTTGATCCTACGAAGGGCCAACGCTATGTACGTCAGCTTTTCTAAATTCGCTTCAGTCGGCAGTTTACATACCTTTATATATTAACTTAAAGTGCCTGTGAACTAAAATTTTTTTTGCACTTTTTGGCAGTTCATTATGTGTTAATGCCGAAATGGCAAGAGAAATTGGATGGCAAGAAACAAAAATCCATTTTTTTTGCCGTTGAAAGCACCCAAATGACCAAAATCGTGTCTCCGAGGACTGGGAACGAGTTGGCCGAGGTAGCTGGCCGTATGACGTCAGAATGTTTGTCTCTTTGGCCTTTGTCAAGTGTCTGAGCGATGAAACTTACATTTTCCTTGCTAATATTGATATACAATGAAAGCTACCGACGACTGAGGAAAACGCATTCTAAATTTTGACCGCTTGTGGATTGCAGCAAGTACAGTCGAATCCCGATTAATAGCGGCGCACAAACATTCTCTTAGTTTTTCACTCCGGATTTGAATTGCAAAATAATACTTTTTGATTGGCTATTCGCGTAATACCATAGCAATACATGCGTTACAAATTGAAAATTCTTACTATTAAGTTCTACTAACCATTTCACTCAGAGTCGCACTTGAGTCACAATGTCTTTCAGTAAGTTAAACTGCGGCCAGTTGCCGTCTTTACTAACTATAGAAAAGGGGATAAGCGACGTTCAAAATGCTCGATTTCAATGAGAATCGGTGTGTTCAAATGGGATGTTAACATTTCTGTATAGTCACGCAAAGTCTATGGGTGTGCCGAAAGAGTTCTTGTTTTTCCCGCTTCTGACAACTGTCGCATCACTTATGGGAACTTCCACCTACATAGAAATCAACAAGAAAAGGAGGGAACCCGCACTGTTGTGGTTTGTGATTGTAGACGCTTCCTTTAATGTCTCCTCTGAGTGACACTTCAGCTGATTATTGACTTTTCGTTGTTCTTTAAATTTTCATATTCGAAAGAGTTATGCTATGCAGTTACTGTTTTTTATTGTAAAATTATTAAGTAGTGATCTTAATGGGAGTAACTGCAGAATACCCTGCCACATTGACCACTGATTAACTGTGTTACTGAAAACAGTGGCTACTCGGTACGCGGTGCAAAGTAAATTCAAGACTGAAAGGTTTCTAGAAGCTGGCTACCCGGTACGCGGTGAGAAATTAATTCAAGTGTCAGAGTTATCTCTGGAGCTGGCTACGCGGTACGCGGTACGCGGTGGATAATAAATTCAAGATGGCAAGGTATCTTAGAAGGTGGCTACGCGGTACGCGGTAGCTTTAAGAACGAGGAATATACATATGCAATTAGTATCTGCGTACCGCGTAGCCAGCTCTGCAGAATGTAGTAAATGTGGCAGGGTATTCTGCAGTTAAGCCTCTTAATGGATGGACAGATGAAATTTTGCATTCTGCAAAACCATTATGTTTTATATGTATTCTGCTTTCAAATAAAAGAAAGTGATTAAAGAGATTATTCGTTCTATTAATTACTCCCAAAAAAGCACACGAATTGATTACCGCAGACTTGACTTTCGCAAAAACCTAAAAAGCCCCTTAGCCCGTGCAAGTGCACCCGCGCTACAGTGAACCAAGACAGTCGGCATATCCCGTAACAATGTACTGGTATATCTCGTGTGCAGAGCAGTGTGCAGAGAAATGACGCATCATAACAATGTATACTGGCCTCGTTCTTAAAGCGTGTGCAGAGAAATGACACATTATAACAACATCATAACAATGTATACCTCGTAGAATCAGAAACTATAATCGTAGAATGGGAAAATCGTAGAATCGGAAGAATAGTAGAATCGGAGATTGATTTCTACCAAGCCTTTAGGTTAAATCCACTAAGCCGCGGTATTGCAGAATATACAGTTTAGATTAACGTCAATTTACAGTGTATATTGTGTATAGTGTCTATTCTCGAAATAACAGTGAGATAATACTTTGTATACACTTTTGACAGTGGACGTCTGAAGTGTATAATTATACATTTTATACACAATAGACAGAATAGACACCGAGATGTTGTGTCAGTTTTGGGAATAGACACTTCATACACTTTTGACTTGAAAAGTATATTAGACGTCTAAAGTGTATTTCGGTGTCTATTCTGTATATTGTGTATAAAGTGTATAATTATACACTTTAGGCGTCTAATATACGTCTAAAGTCAAAAGTGTATAAAGTATCTATTCCCGAACTTGACTCAACATCTCGGTGTCTATTCTATATATTGTGCATAAAGTGTATAATTATACACTTTAGACGTCTAATATACGTCTAAAGTCAAAAGTGTATAAAGTGTGTATTCCCAAACTCAGTCAGACTCAACATCTCGGTCTCTATTCTGTATATTGTGTATAAAGTGTATAATTATACACTTTAGACGTCTAATATACGTCTAAAGTCAAAAGTGTATGCAGTGTCTATTCTCGAACTGACTCAACATATCGGTGTCTTTTCTGTATATTGTGTATAAAGTGTATATTAAGGTGGCCCGATACTATTTATTTGGGTGAGGGGCAACTGTTTTGAAATCAATTTCTTAGCTACTCAGCAGCGTTCGATTGCTGAGATATTTTAGACGCTGAAAAAGGAATGCTTGAAGTTTATCAGAAGCGTACTTTTTTTAGATCGATACGAATATATGAAAATTTTTAGCAAATTTCTTGAACGTGGTTTTCAAAGAAAATGCGTATTATCGGGAAAATGAAAAGACGGGTTTCCTTCATATTACTCTGAACGGGTGCTGGAACCTCAAAGATTTCAGGGACCAAGTTTTAGATAAATCGGCTCCACACAACCTTTCTAACAAACGGTGATTAAAATAGTTATTAGAATATTACGTACACGCATTTAGCCATAATTACTACGAAAAGGATTAAAGCAACAAAGAATCGCACTTACTGGAACAAAGGTAAATATGTCTTGTAACTGTATGTATCAGAGTCAAAGCAATAAGGAACGGTTTTCTCGACATTATACGGTAAAGCGAGAGCACGCCTTGCCGGTAAAAATTATGGCAACCACTTTGTTTTCCAGGTTTCGCTCAATTTTCTGCTCTTTTTGTCTTATTCATAAAACCGTCGTGAGCACCCATAAAACAGTCGATAACAAAGCTCCTGACTAGATTTTGCCGTATTCTGACAATACGCTTTTCAGAAATAAGGCAGCAAATTCGGGTCACTCGCGAGCTGCTCAACCAAACTGCTCTGAAAACCATTTTGTTGAAAAAACAAATCAACATCACATATGCTGCTTTGTAATTCTGCACGCGACGATTTGTCACATCTTCCCCTTGGGAGTCCACCTTGCGGAATAATTTGAATAAAAGGATAAATTTAATTCATCCCTTTATTCAAATTATTCCCCAAGGTGGACTCCCAAGGGGCAGATGTGACAAGTCGTCCCGTGCAGAATTCCAAAACAGCATGTGTGATATTTATTTGTTTTTTCAACAAAATGGTTTTCAGAGCAGTTTGGTTGAGCAGCTCGCGAGTGATCCAAATTTGGTTCCTTATTTCTGAAAAGCGTATTGTCAGAATACGGCTTTGCAAAAATGAGAGAACAAACTGAAGTTTATAATGATAATTACCCCACATTAAATCTCTAATTTAACTATGATAATGAAGTTTCTTCGTAGAAGGCATCCATAGACATCTATTTTAGTCTAAGACATTGTATGAATAACTGACTGTGTTGTGTTTTGCGGTTTGTGTTCACTGATTGTCATACTTATTGATTTGCAATTGGACGTCACCACGTAACACGTGCGTTCTGCGTGGGATCGGGGAGACTATTTCGCGTCTTTATCCTTGGTCAAAATAGTGACAACGTCAATGTTCTTATATATAGCTATGAGTTCAGTATATACTGAAAGAGTCACCGTCTGACTTCTGAGGCGTTGCTCCGGCCGGTCTGCGATCAGTTAGTCTTGCTCCAAAGAGAACAGAAAGCTAAAAGATGCTTACTCAAGAACTGATCGCCGTGTGTGCTATCATTTTCTGTGTTGTGTGCTTCACGCTCAATCTGTGGATGAGGGCTTTAACAGACCAGAAGGACGGAGATCGTGTTCTAAGGCGAAGAAAAAGCAAAAAGAAACATCGCAAAAGAAATACAAGGAAACGCTGCCAGCCCGCCAACAGAAGAGGGCCTGAAGACTGAATGATGAGGGGTTTCCGTGTTGATGATGTAGGTAGGATATTTTGAAGCAAATGTCAGTGCGTTGGTTTAAAAACTTTTTCTGCCAATAAAGGAAATATTTTAAGTTACGGATTGCACATGTAAAGTGTTCTTTTATCTCGTCAGCACCAGAACCGTCCATGAAAAGTTTAGTTTTCTTGTTAATGTATGCTTAAGCGACCAGCCAACCTTCACATAAGCACGGCTACATCACCTCTGTAAACACTACAAACTGATTTGAAAGCAACTGCAAGAATGTTCTTCGTGCGATGTAGTATATCAGTAGCATATAACCCTGAAATGTAAACCTGAATTTTTTAAAATTGTGTTCTGTAAAACGCGTGGTATAATTTTTAGCGGCTAGCAGTTCTGACATTTCACCCAGGATCGGCTGTCGCGATTTTATTCACTCTGGCGGGTTTGGCCGCTCACGATAACCAGCGTTATTTACACCTGAATGAGGTGGAAGAAAGCAGCAGTTTATTTAAACATTTTCGTGCCTCAGGTGTTTGTCGTAACTTTCTAATTTTGTAAGCTAGTTTCTCCCGTCGAATTTATAAACCTAGGCAGAAGAATTTCGGCCTTGATTTTTGCTCCCACCAGAATATCCTCTCATGAAAAATAAGGCGAACTTGTAATAAAGCATTACGTGATTTTAGGAAAAAGAATTCCCATTCAGACGCGGCTCACGCACCTTTTTGCTTGCAATTGTTTCACGCTTTTTGAGCTATTTTAACTGATGCACAAGCGATCCGGGAAATTGAATGCTTGGCACAACAAGCAAAATGAGCCATTCATAACAAAGCGAACACTCCCAGGGGCGAGCGGAGAACATTACACCTCAGGATATTGTAGCGATGTTATTTACTCACTTTGGCTGGTTTGGTGCTCATGATAACAAGCGTTGTTCTTTACATAATATGAAGGAGGAAAGCATTCAAGAAAAAAAATAGGACAGAAAGAATAAAAGCAAACGGAGGCAAATCATTTGTGTAATTATTTAAGGAAAATAATTGTTTGTAAACACGTCCACACTTCGGCGAATCGAAGCTTATAGTAAATTAGAACTGATTCACTGGAACCACAGAGCTCGTTTTCAAGGACAAGGACCACACCTTTTTCAATGTGACGGTAATTCAAACTAATACAATGCTCAGTAGCTTGATTCAGCATGCGAGCGGAGTTTTCAATTCAATGACGGAATCCATAGAAAAGAGAAAAGAAAAAATAGTAGGATTCTTATTTTTTCTAACTGCTTAAGTTTGTATGTTCAACTGTATTTGTTGTAGGGAAAAATACTCCAGCCGGGGCTGCCAGTAGGTGACCTTGCAGGTCGGATCGGTTTGTATTTGTTGGTGTCTACTCTTTCGCTTTTTTCGCCTTGGGCCAAGATGTAAAATTCAAATTGCGATCTCATTTGCACTTCAATGGCTTCAAAACCCATTTTTAGAAGAAGTTCTTAACTGATTCAGTCAGTCACTCTATGCATACACAGTTCTGCTATTCCGACGGCCTGGTAATTTTCTGGCGGCCCTAATAAAGCAATATAGTCAAGTAAGTGTTAGAAATCTAGCCGCTAGATTTCTAACACTTCGATTTCGGCGAAGAGCGACAAACGGAAATAGAAGAGGGCGTCTAAGTCGCGGACGTTTTGAATGTCACCGAATGGCATGGAGTAGTATTTTTAATTTGTTGCTATGCTGGTACTCGGTCTGTTATCATATTATATTAACGAGAATTAATTTTCGCTTAAGGACTTTTTATAAAAAAGGGATGTTTGTGTAAGCTAAGATGGGCGAAACCATCTGTTTGGATTTAGCTTTAGCTTAACATTTAAGTTGCAGAAATTTTAGCTGTTTTCAGAAACATCATACATAAAAAAACGATCAAAATATGTCAAAAATGCTAGAAGGGGAAAACTTTGAAAAGCAGGGCTCTTGAAAAAGGAAGTGAATCGTGGTATCCGTTTGCCTTCGAGAGAAGCATGCAAATCATCACAGGATTCACAGCATACTGCTCTTTTGGCTGTTGTTATCTCGTATCACGGCATGAATACTTACACGACTCACTTGCTGTGTTCGCAACCACAAAAGGTGGGGGTGCCGGGTGGTGGAAGTATGTCTGTCTTCTAATACATACCAAAGCAACGACAATTTTGCCAACAGGCTGACCCTGTTGAATTTTTCGAAAGTCGTTCCTTAAAAGGCAAAGTCCTAGGCAGTGGTAACACAACCCACGGACACCCTCCCCAAACCCTCCAGGGGCTACTTATAAATAATGCCAATTAGCTTTCTATCAGGGCAACCTTAAAAAAAGAGAATAATGCGCCTATGCTGGCTAACACTCTTATTTTTCCTTATAGCTCGATCGAAGGCCAGATTGATTGGCTTACCTACAAACTGCGATTAACACATACAAATTGTTATCTATGTTCCCTAGTTAAATTGTTCTGTGGAAATAAATACAACACAAAACTAACTGGTCATTAAAATATCTTACCTTTTAATAGATCAGTCAAGAAAAGTTCCACTGACTAAATTATACAAGCTGAAGACCTCCGATGGGTCTAATCAACAGTGCGTTAACCCGTGGGTTGAACACTAGGAAGGGTTCAGTGATTTTCTATCAAACTTTCGTTGCGGGTCAATCGACACGTAAGAGGTTCTTAGGATATAGGAGACAAAGCTTGCTTCTAAAATAAAAACATTTTATTGTGCATACTACACAAAGGTTTGTTAGCTAATATTTCATTAGCCTAAGGGGTCTTTATTTTCAAGGCTCTTTTCACGTGCCGCCGCTTTTAAATCAATATGAGGGAGGGTATTTATTGGCACGATTTGGTTTCCGTAACGATTTTGCTTACCGGCACGATTTGCGTACCGATTTGCTTGCCGATTTGCTTACCATAAAAGCAGTGGAAAGAAATCACATCGGTCCGATTTTATTTTTAAACCGTTGCCTGTTATACAGCATATAACTCTTCCCATCACCTCATCCAATAATTGTCGTTCTCTCCATTTTGTGATAAACTGAGGAATTCACAAAAAAACAACAAAATAAGTTACATAAATAGCAGCTGCCATGCATATACAGGGCAGCTGCCCTGACGGATTTTACATATCACGTACATGTCCGGGTAGAAGGGGATTCCCCGTCTCTTCATTTCAAAATGTAATTGGTTAAAACTCTAATGACACGTTATGCCTTTATGACCTTCATGCATTAAGATGAGATCAATATATAAGTTGAAAAACTCGGGTCGGTGTTTTAGTCTGAGTTGTTTGTCTTGCACTGAAGGCGGAACAGAAAGCTAATCTGAGATGTTGACTCAAGAACTGATCTTGTGTGCGGTCACTGTCAGTGTTGGATGCTTTGCAGTTCAATTGTGGCTGAGGGCTTTGATAAGAGACCAGGAGCGCGGAGATCGATCCATTATTTCTTTTAAAAGCAGTAAGGTATTTTACAACGGAACATTTCAATAAAATATCCTACCTGCATGTCTCATCAACACACGGTCTCGTCATCATTCTCCTCAGGCCCTCTTCTGTTACGAGTGCAGTGTTTCCTAGTATTTCTGTTGTGGTGTTTCTTCTTAGTTCGTCTTGCCGCTGTAGTTGGGTATTAAAGTCACGGATTTCTTTGGTTCGTCGGGCCTTCGTAATCCGGTTTACCCCGTCGAATTTATAAACCAAACCTACAGGTTGTAGCTGTTTGATACAACTGGTGGTATAGGCCTTATAAATTGTACCACATTTCCAAGGCAGAACAGAGAATTTCGGCCTTGATTCCTGCTCCCACCTGAATATTCTCTCTTGAGAAATAAAGCAAACGTAAAAGATTAAGCAGCAAAAAGAATTTCCATTAATACTCGGCTCATGAACCCTTTTCTTGCAAATGTTTCACACTTTTTAAGCTATTTTGACTGATACACAAGATATCCGGGAAAATGAACGCTTGGCAAAACAAGCAAAATGAGCCATTCAAGAAAAAAAGTACAAGTACGACAGAAAGAATAAAAGGAAACGGAGGCAAATTATTTATGTAACTATTTTATGGAAATAATAGTTTGGAAACACGTACACACTTCGGCGTTGAGAATTAAGGTTAGTAAATTAGAACTGGTTCACTGAAGTCACAGAGCTCATTTTCGAGGACAATAACAAAATCTTTTTTAATCAAACTAATACGATGCTCAGTAGCTTGATTCAGCATGCACGGCAGTTTCGATTCAATAATGGCATCCATAAAGAAGAACAATTTAGTCTGATGCTTGTTTTTCTAACTACTCAAGATAGTGTGCATTTGTTGTAGGGAAAAATACTCCGATCCAGTCCTGCCATTAAGATGATGACCAAAGATATTAAGGAAATGGGCAAGTCTAAAACTTTCACAAAAATAGGAGGACAAACTTAGCAATTGTTTCAAAAGATTGTTCATAGAAAGCATTACCGGACATCTAATATAATGCCAAAACAATGTATGAATAAACGTCCATTTTGTTACTGTGTTGTGTGTTCCGGTTAACATCTTTGCACAATTGCATCTTTAGCTTTTTCGCCTCGGGCTAAGATCGAGAACTTTCGATCTCATTTGCACTTCAGTGGTTCCAAAACCCATTTGTAGAACTTTTTTTTTTCACTCTATGCATACGCAGTTCTGCTATTCCGACGTCCTGGTAATTTTCTGTTGGTCCTTATAAGGAAATATAGTCATTTTATTGTTAGGAATCAAGCGAAGACTGAGCGACAAACAGAAATGGAACAGAGATAGAAAGGGACGGCTTAGTCTCAGTCTCTTTTAATGTCACAGAAATTTTAGCTGTTTTCAGAAACATCATACATAAAAAACGATCAAAATATGTCAAATATACTAGAAGGGGAAAACTTTGAAAAGCAGGGCTCTTGAAAAAGGAGGTGAATCGCGGTATCCGTTTGCCTTCGAGAGAAGCATACAAATCATCACAGGATTCACAGCATACTGCTCTTTTAGCTGTTGTTATCTCGTATCACGGCATGAATACTTACACGACTCACTTGTGGTGTTCGCAACCACAAAAGGTGGGGGTGCCGGGTGGTGGAAGTATGTCTGTACTTCTAATACACACCAAAGCAACAACAATTTTGCCAACAGGCTGACCCTGTTGAATTTTTCGAAAGTCGTTCCTTAAAAGGCAAAGTCCTAGGCAGTGGTAACACAACCCACGGACACCCTCCCCAACCCCTCCAGTGGCTACTTATAAATAATGCCAATTAGTTTACCATCAGGTGGAGTTGATAAGGTAAATCAATAATTGTTGAAGATTAAACAACAATGCTTAACTTTCTTGATCGCTAGCTATTCGTTAGGGCAACCTTGAAAAAGAGAATAATGCGCCTATACTGGCTACCACTCTTATTTCTCCTTATAGCTCGAAGGCAACATTGATTGGCTTACTTACAAACCCCGATTAACACATACAAATTGTTATTTATGTTCCCTGGTTAAAATGTTCTGTGGAAAGAAAAACAACACAAAACTAACTAATCATTAAAATATCTTACCTTTTTGTAGATCCGTCAAGAAAAGTTCTACTGACTAAATTACTCAAGCTGAAGACCTTCGAGGGGTCTAATCATCCTGAAATCATGATGAAATGGAATCAGTAAGAGAGTGTTAACCCGTGGGTTGAACGCTTGTAGGGATTCAGTGATTTTCTATCGAACTTCCGTTGCGGGTCAATCGACACGTAAGAGCGGGTTCCAGGATTTAGGAGACAAAGCTTGCTTCTACAATAAAAACACTTTATTGTGCATACTACACAAAGGTTTGTTAGCTAATATTTCATTAGCCCACATACATGAGATCTCAAAAAAAGTCTCCTCAGGTATCGGTGCACTTAAGCGAGTCAGGCCATTTGTTTCCATGCACACTACGATTAAAATAAACAAAAGCCTTATGGAACCACACTTTGATTACTGCAGTGTTGTTTGGGATGGCTTGTCGCAACAGCTGAATCATAAACTCCAAAAACTACAAAATCGCGCTGTCAGAGTTATCACTAAATCAAGCATTGATACGAGTTCCAGATATCTTCTTAAGTGGCTTGGTTGGGACAACTTATCGATTAGATGGACTAAACAATAGGCTAACTTAATTTACAAGTGTACTAATAATCTCGCCCCAGCCTATCTCTGTAATTTGTTTTGCCCCGAGAATCTCGAACTATGATCTTCACGACGCCAAGGGTATGAAAGGGTAAATTAATGTTTCAAAACCAAGAACTGACTACCTGAAGCGTAGCTTTAGTTACAGTGGCGCTCTTCTATGGAACAATCTTCCTGTGGAAGTACGTACAGCAAATTCCTTAGATCTCTTTAAGAGAAGTATTCATGGATGGTTTTCTGAACAGTACTCCCACTCGGCAAATATGTAAACCCGTTGTAGAGCGGAATTTTTATGTATTTTCTATGTAAGACTGATATTTTTAACCGTGTTTAAATAAAGTTATCATTCATTCATTCATCCATTCATAGCCTAAGAAGGTCTTTATTTTCAAGTTACTTTTCACGTGCCGCCTCTTTTATTGCAAACAAACAAGCCACCGTTTTCCCATGATCTTCGCGACGCCAAGGGTAAATTAATGCTTCCAAAACCAAGAACTGACTACCTGAAGCGTAGCTTTAGTTACAGTGGCGCTCTTCTATGGAACAATCTTCCTAAGGAAGTACGTACAGCAAATTTCTTACTAGATCTCTTTAAGAGAAGTATTCATGGATGGTTTTCTGAACAGTACTCCCACACGAAAAATATGTAAACCAGTTGTAGAAAAATTTTATGTATGTTCTATGTAAGACTCAGTGATATTTTTAACCGTGTTTAAATAAAGTTATCATTCATTCATTCATTCATTCATTCATTCATTCATTCATTCATTCATTCATTCATTCATTCATTCATAGCCCAGACATAGCCTAAGGGGGTCTTTATTTTCCAAGGTACTTTTCACGTACCTTTTTCCCAGTCAAATATGAGGGAGGGTATTCCCCGTCTCTTCAGTTCAAAATTTAATTGGTTAAAATAATGTCACGTTATGACTTTATGATGTTCATGCATAAAAGATGAGATCAATATATATGTGGAAAACTCGGGTCGGTGTGTTAGTCTGAGTTCAGTTTGTCAGCTTGCACTGAAGGCAGAACAGAAAGCTGATCTGAGATGTTAACTCAAGAACTGATCTTGTGTGCGGTCGTTGTCAGTGTTGGATGCTTTGCAGTTCAATTGTGGCTGAGAGCTTTGATAAGAGACCAGGAGCGCGGAGATCGATCCCCAGCTACAGCGGCAAGACGAAGTAAAAAGAAATACCGCAAGAGAAATACAAGGAAACACTGCACCAGAAGAGGGCCTGAAGAAAATGATGACGAGACCGTATGTTGATGACAAGGGTAGGATATTTTGTTGAAAATGGTCCGTTGTAAAAAATCTTACCGCTTTTTAATAAAATAATCAAAGTCACGGATTTCTTTAGTCGTCAGACCTTCGTCGTTTGCCGTTTCATCACAGGAACCTCCCAATCTGAAAAGTTTAGTTTTCTTGTCTAGTTCTTGTTTAATTTTTTCATAACCGCGTCTAGGACAAACGCCAAACTGACTTCGAAGCAACTGGAAGGAAACCGTTCTGCGCGATAGCTTACCCGAAGCATACCACCTCTAAATTTTATTATACATATAACCTCTGTATTTATCTGTTGTGTTTAACATAAACTGGTGGTTCTTAGAAGCGTTTTGCCTTCAGGCGAAAACTCAGTGAAAACCTGAACAAGGAAACTAATTTACACTTGAATAGGGTGAAAGTAAACATCATTCTATTTAATGACTAATGACGCATTTACTGATTCGTCGTAATTTTGTATTAAATCCATTTTTCTCCGTCGAATTTATAAACCCAAACTATCAATATAGGCCTTATCATACCACATTTCCAAGGCTGCTCCCACCTGAATATTCTCCCATGAGAAAAAAAAGCAAACGTAAAAAATTAAGAAGGAAAAAGAATTTTCATTCAGACTCGGCTCACAAACCTTTCTCTTGCAATTGTTTCACGCTGCCTTTTTAAGCTTTAAGGTGTTTCGATACAGTTTTTTTGGGACCATACCTTACTTTTAAAATCGGTTCTTAGACAGTCTTTATCTTGTCGGATCAACGTGAAATTTGCAGCACTTTTTGGTTTTGGATTGAACTTTAGCGCCGTTTATATTTTGTGAAAATCGATATTTCCATGAGAACGATAAACAAAAAACCTCAAAAACACTAAAATTGAAATTTTGCGCGATCCAGACTTCGCTTGGGAAAGCAAACACCAACATCTTAAACTGTGGTGTATGGCAAACAAAATATACAAGAACAAAAAAAATCTGTATGTTTGTTTCGAAGTAAATCGTAAAAACATTTTCAACCTTAGTTTTTGCATAGTAATAGTAAATGCACCGAAAAATAATCAATGCTTTGATGAAATGGCTCGAAAATACTTTCAAAATGTGTCTTTTACTTCCTATTTTACGCCTAGAAAGTTTTGGTGGAACCAGTGTTCGCGATCTCGAGAACGAATTGTTTTTCTAAGATCATTCGTGTAATAATTTTGTGGCAATTTTTAAATTTGAGCGCTTTTGCAAAAATCTTAAGAACGGCTCGACGGATTTTTTTAAAAAATTAAACACGCGTGCTTGACGATGTGACCAATTTTAGCGTCGAGTCTTATTAACATTGATTCACTGGAACACTTTTAGATTTAACGCTAAAAAGGACATATGAACCGACGGAAAAGGTTGCGTTACAAATTCACAGTTGGCAAGTAAATGCTAATATATTCGAAGTAATGCGTAATTCATTGCTTCGTGATTTTTATCTGGTTTCTTTGTTCTTTGTTGCACTGTAGATTACAACGAAAAGTAAAAACCACGGAGGAATGCTTTGCGCATTACTTTGAATATATTAGCATTTATTTGCCAAATGTGAATATGTGACGCAAGCTTTTCCGTCGGTTCATATGTCCTCTTTAACGTTAAATCTAAAAGTGTTCCAGTGAATCAATGTTAATAAGACTCGATACTAAAATTGGACACATCGTCAAGCACGCGTGTTTAATGTTTTAAAAAAAATCCATCGAGCCGTTCTTAAGATTTTTGCAAAAACGCTCAAATTCAAAAATTACCACAAAATTATTACGCGAATGATCGTAGAAAAACAATTCGTTCTCGAGATCGCGAACACCAGTTTCAACAAAACTTTCTAGGCGTAAAATAGAAAGTGAACGACACATTTTGAAAGTATTTTCGAGCCATTTCATATCAAAGCATTGATTATTTTTCGGTGCATTTACTATTACTATGCAAAAACTATGGTTGGAAATGTTTTTGCGATTTACTTCAAAACAAACACACAGAATTTTTTTGTTCTTGTATATTTTGTGTGCCATACACCACAGTTTAAGATGTTGGTATTTGCTTTTCAAAGTGAAATCTGGATCGCGGAAAATTTCAATTTTAGTGTTTTCGAGGTTTTTTGTTTATCGTTGTCATGGAAATATCGATTTGCACAAAATGTAAACCACCCTAAAGTTCAATCCAAAACCAACAAGTATTGCAAATTTCACTTTGATTTGACAAGGAAAGGACTGTCTAAGAGCCGATTCAAAAAGTTGGGTATGGTTCCAAAAAAACTGTATCGAAACACCTTAACTGTTACACAAGCGATCTGGCAAATTGAATGCTTGGCAAAACAAGCAAAACGAGCCATTCGAGAAAAAAAGTACAAGTACGACGGAAAGAATAAAAGGAAACGGAGACAATTATGTAATTATTTTATTGAAATAATAGTCTGTAAACACGTCCACACTTCGGCGGTTAAGGTTAGTAAATTAGAACTGGTTCACTAAAACCACAGAGCTCATTTTCAAGGACAAGAACAAATTCTCGTTTAATCAAACTAATACGATGTTCAGTAGCTTGATTCAGCATGCACGGCGGTTTCAATTCAATGATGGAATCCATAAAGAAGAAACAATTTAGTCTGACGCTTGTTTTTCTAACTGCTCAAGTTTGTGTGCATTTGTTGTAGGGAAAAATACTCCAGTTCTGCCATTAAGATGATGACCAAAGATATCAAGGAAATGGGCACGTAACACGTCTAAAACTTTCACAAAAACAGGAGGACAAACTTAGCAGTTGTTTTAAAAGATTGTTCATAGAAGGCATTGCCGGACATTTAATGCTAAAACAATGTATGAATAAACGTCCATTTTGTTACTGTGTTGTGTGTTCCTGTTGACATTCTTTGCACAATTGCATCTTTCGCTTTTTCGCCTCAGGCTAAAAACGTTCGATGTCATTTGCACTTCAGTGGCTCCAAAACCCATTTGTAGAACTGTTTTTTTCACTCTATGCATACGCAGTTCTGCTATTCCGACGTCCTGGTTATTTTCTGTTGGCCCTTATAAGGAAATATAGTCATGTAATTGTTAGAAATCTAGCGAAGACTGAGCGACAAACAGAAATGGAATGGAGATAGAAAGGGACGGCATAGTCCCAGCCTCTTTTAGTGTAACCGAATACTGCTTCATGCCATTGAATGGCATGAAGCAGTATTTTTCATTTGTTGCTATTTTTGTACTCGGTCTGTTCTCATATTAAATTAGCGAATAAATACTTCAAATATTGTTTCCTGTTTTCGCGCTTTGTTTAGAATCTCTTACCCCAAATTTCCGAGCCTCTGTTGCCTTTCGGAACATACAAGCTGGTACGACATGTGTGTCTTCTGAGAAAACAAAAGACATCAATCTTGCCATTGTAACGAAAGATTGTGATGACATTTCGCCAAGGCGACCAAGGTCTTTTGAATAGGTTCCACTGAAACAATCCGTTGGGCGCCTCTGTCTTTTCAAATCATTGGAATGATGACTAAATTTTTATGAACAGTTTCCTGTTATTTATTCTGGCGCTATTTGCGGTAAACAATGCTCTTATGCAAACTACGGCCAAACAGCCAGCACATGAGTGAAGGGAAAATAGAGCGTTGTGTTTTACAAACGTGACAAATACAAAATACAAATGAAACTAAGTAACCCGTTTAAGCAGAAGATACCTTACTCAGTCCAGCCAATCCAGTCATGTTTCTTTGGCTGTTTTTTGTTCTTTTTCATTTTATTATTTCTCCTTCTAACCGGCGCATTGGCTCGTTGTAACATTCTGATCCCACCTCGGTCTCGCCTCCTGATCCATTTCTGAGCCAATTTTTGATTTTCCCGATCACCTAACACAGCACTTGTACAAGAAACCTTGCAACAGTGAAGGCAAACACCAAGCTCGCGAGTTCCTGAAAGGACTACATGTGTTTTACGTTCTTAACAATTCCAGAATTTGATGGTTCTGTTTAGGTACGCGCTGAAGTTGTAGCAAGACCACAGATCATAGTTGACCAATCACCCTGTTTATTGAAAGCGTTTCTCGAAAGCCCCGAAAACTATTCGGCTCCAAAAAGCCATTTGTACAAACATGAACCACTCACTCACTTAAGCTCAGAAATACTTGACTTTAAACAAAGTTTCACGCTTAGTAACTTCTTTGTTTCCAAGATACAGTGTAAATTATCGTACCGAAATCGGCCCGAAAAGTTTCGGGGCTTTTGAGAAACGCACGCCAGGCACGCAAAATTGTAAGCAAAGTTTCTCTTTTTTTCCTCCTTGCATAATTACGTTAGAGACAATATTTACGTGTAAAGGATGTTTTGCCCTCCGCTTTTTCAAAGTTTGATGACGTGGGGGTTTTGCGTTATATAAAAAAACAAGTGCTTGTTTTTAATAGCGAAAAAAAGTACTTGGCTACTGTCTAGTAATTACATTATTTCTGAAAGGCTGGATTTGATAAAGCACTCATATTTTTGCGAATATTACACAAATCCCATGCAGGTCAAAACAATGGCGAGTTCGCTGATCAAGGAAAACAGTGCCCACGCTAAGTATGTTAAATTATATTGAACTGATAAATGCCCAAATTGAAAGTTAAGAAGTCACAATGAATTCAGTGAATTGCGCGATGAATTTCTGAGGCGATCAATGTCTTTTGAACAGATTTTCCAACGAAAAAATCCGTTGGGTGCTTCTGTTTTCTCAAAACATTGGAATAAAAGTCAATCAACCGATCACTATGAATTGCACCGTGTGCGTTTTTAACCATTTATTTTGTTAATTGTTGGATGTGTCTGCCGAAGCACAATTGCAGGCCGGTTTACACGTTACCATTTATCGGCACGACTTGCTTACCGTAAAAAACAATGGAAAGAAATCAAATCGGTCCGATTTTACTGCAAGAGGTTTGATAAATTTTTAAACCGTCGCCTGTTATATAACAGATAACTTTGCCATCATGCGAAACCTCATCCAATAATTGTCGTACTTTCCATTTACTGACAAACTGAGGAATTTGCACTCCCTTTTCCGTTCTTCTTCTTAGGCCCTTTTAGCACATTCACAAAAAAAAAACCACAATTTAAGTTACATAAAGTACAGCTGCCATGCATATACAGGGCAGCTGCCCTAGCTTTTACATATCACGTGTGTCCGGGTGGAAGGGGATTCCCCGTCTCTTCATTTCAAAATTTAATTGGTTAAAATGATGCCACGTCATGTCTTTACAACTTTCATACATAAAAGATGAGATCAATACATATATATATATATATATATCAATGTATATGTTAAAAAACTCGGGTCGCTGTGTTAGTCTGAGTTCAGTTTGTCTTGCACTGAAGGCGGAACAGAAAGCTGATCTGAGATATTAACTCAAAAACTGATCTTGTACGCGGTCATTGTCAGTGTTGGATGCTTTGCAGTTCGACTGTAACTAATTGCTTTTATCAGAGACCAGGAGCGCGGAGATCGAACCCCCACTACAGCGTCAAGACGAACTAGGAAGAAAAACTGCAAGAGAAATACTAGAAAACACTGTGCCGTAACAGAAGAGAACCTGAGGAGAATGATGACGAGACCGTGTGTTGATGACACATGCAGGTAGGATATTTTGTTGAAAATGTTCAGTTAAAAAAACTCGTGCTGCTTTTAAAGTCACGGATTGTGCGTGTAAAGTGTTCTTTTAGTTCGTCGGTCCTTCGCAATCGGTCTTTTGCTTCAGTACAAGAAACGCCTATAAAAATTTAGTTTTCGTGTTCATGCCTGTTTAAGCCGACTACATCACCTCTGTAAACACGACAGACTGATTTGAAAGCACTTGGAAGAATTCATACGGGCGATGTAGTATATCGGTTGCATATTACCATGAATTTAGAAATAACGTTCGATAAAATTCGAAGCTTAATTTTAGTGGCTAGCTCTTCTGATATTACACCCCAGGATATTTGTCGCGACGTTATTCGCTTTGGCGGGATTAGTGTTCGTGTGATCGATAACCAGCTTTCCTCTTTATATGATATGAAGGCGGAAAATAATCAAGAAAAAAGTACGACAAAAATAATAAAAGGAATCAGAGGCAAAAAACCTCGTTCCTAGTTGGGCTTTTCCCTTGTTCAGCTTGTTGATAAAGTTTGGGAGGCAAATCAACGATGGAAGTAATTACTTTTTGCAAAGTATGTAAACATGTCCAAAAATGCAAACTTCGCCGTAGCGAAGTTTAAGAAGTTACAACTGATTCACTGAAACCACAGAGCCAAAGACAAAGTCCTTCTCCAATCTGATGTGATACAAGGCAGTAAGCTTGACTCAGCAAGGTGGTTTCAATTCAATAACGGGATCCATAGAAAATAATCAATAGTAGAATTCTTGTTTTTAATAGCTCAAGTTTGTGTGTGTTTGACTGTTTTAGGGGGAAAATGCTCCAGCCCTGCTAGGAAGTGACCTTTGATGTCGTTTTGGGGGCTAGCCAAGCATATGTCACGGAAATAGCGTTTCGCAGCAAAAAGTATTAAGAAAGAGATTAGATTTGACTTGTAATTATACTTATATGACCTGACTTTAGCCGTTGCAGTCGTTTCAAACATCTTTATTGATGACTGAAGATTGTGCATAGAAAGCATTTCTGGACATCTATTAAGCTAAAACAATGTATGAATAAACGTCAATTTTGTGTTCTGTGTTCCAGTTTGCATTTAAAGGCGTTCTTTTGCTTTTTTGCCTCGGGCCAAGATCTAGAACTCGATCTCAATTGCACTTCTTGCGCAGATTATAAAGAATAAGTAACTCTCTTGGCACAGAAAGATCAGAATTCCGTATGCATAGAGTGACTGACGGAATTTAAAAAAGCTCTCATAAAAATGGGTTTTTGGAGCCAATGAGGTGGAAGAAAACATCAGTTTTTTTAAGGAAGTATTGAGAAACCGACCTTTCTTACAGATTGGGTGATTTGCTTGTTTCCTTTTCGAATTAGTGGTTTCTTTTATTAATTTATTCTTATCAAGTCTATTTTTAAGAACAAAATGAACATGAAAGCCGTAATTAAATTAAAATTTTGTGTTTTGTTTTGTCTTTGATGAGCCTATATTTATATTATTGTTACAGGTGCATACTGCCAGACTGTTATTTCCAAGAAGAGTAAAAGGCAAAAAGTAATAAACTAAACACGGCAAGTTTGTTTATCGTCAAGGGCAGCAAAATATTAAAATTTATGAAAATTAACTTGGACAGTTTACTCTTTTTAAAAGAAATATATAAACCCAAGAACATGACGTTTCAGAGTAAATTAAAATTGCCCAGAGTTAGCTTGGTGTTACCTTCTCCAAACAAGAAACACTACTCTTTTAATCAGTTGCCCTAGACAATTTACTCTTCATCTGATACAGGTACATGTATGTTAAAATGAAAGACCCTACTATTTGGCGCTTTTAACACTGTTTAAATCTGTTTTACATCAGCTAATACTTCGTTCCATCTTTTCTTGGACGTCCGCTGTATCAAGTGCATTCTATTTTATCTGTGATTTCTAATAAGGTGCACGTGCCATGTTTTCCACTGCTCAGGGAATTTTCTGTTGGCTAAATAAGAGACTATGATCACATATTTATTTACTTACAGACATAATACGTATTGTAATTCAGCCAAGAGTGACACTAACAACAAAAAAGAGGACTACTTAGTCTTAAACTTTTTTAACGCAAATACCCTTTAAGGTATCTCCACCTATTACAATATCAGCTAGACTAGCTAATATGATAATAATACCCAGGTATGTCTACTAATAATTCATTTTTCCAGAGCGCGAGACTGAATAGCGCGAGGCTTGACGAAATTAGGCGTTGAAGCCGCGAGAAGCGGGGTCGCGCGCCGCGCGACCGCTCGCATGTGTCTACACATCTGCGAAAATTAATTTTCGCCCGGAAAACGTAGAAAAGTAGGACAAATCTCTTCGAACCTTGGAATGATAACTCAACTTTATGTACAATTTCTTGTTATTAATTCCGGCGATTATATATCTGATGGATTGTGGCTGGCTTCTTATTCCCGGTAAATAATACTTGTATGCAAATTGCGACTATGGAGTCTTCCAGGCTGGCCCATGAAAAGAAAGCTAAGAAACACTGAAAATGGAACTTTAAGTTTTACAAACGTATCTAAATAGAGAATACCTCACTGAGTCTAGCCAATCCATTCATGTTCTACGGGCTGTTTTTTGTTTTCTTCTTCTTCCCTTGCCGGCGCATCGGCACGTTGCATTTCATTCTGTTCCTCTCTCGGCCTTGTCTCCTGATCCATCACATGAACGGCGAAATTCTTGATTTTTCCGATCACATAACACAGCACTTTTACAAGAAACCTTCCAAGAACAAAGGCAAACACCAGGCTCGCGAGATCCTGAAAGAACTGCATTTCTTTTGCGTTCTTTAGAATTTCGGAAATCAGTGTTGTTTTAAGTACGCACAATAACTACCGTATTAGTTTCCTGACTCAAAAATTGCCGGTTGAATGATGCTGGCGATGCTTGATTTTGCTATGGTTGAATTGCTAAATAAGCTAGATTGACCAATCAGTGACTATTTACGATGACTATTTACGATGACTATTTACGATGCCCTGAGGGGTTACCTTATATTTCAAAAACAAGACTTTGTGTTGGCCTGGCAAGCACGCGAAAGTTAACCTGCGATTAGGGAGGTGGTCATTAGGCTTTATTCCTTTCGCTTGGTTAACCATTCCCGCGAGAAACGCAAAATGCAAAATACATTTTGGGGAGCGACACACGTAAGAGAATGTGAGGCAACTGCCAAAAGTCCACATGATCACAGGTCAGTCGAAAAGTACTTGGACCCTGATGAAACACTCGCATTTGTGTACGAAATATTACATAATTCACAGGCTGGTAAAACATTTGTGAGTTCGCCGAGCAAGCAAATAACACAACCCGGAACGGTGCCAAGCAATCTACATAAATCCATAAATAAATTATTTTGAATCGCAGAAGTTTAAGAGGTCGTGTTAAATTACGCAGTGTGCTCTTCAGCTTGCGCAGGGCTTTTTTGTATTGTTCAGACTGTCTGCTGAAACGCAATAGTAGGCCGGTTAATCTGCCCAATTTGTTCAGAAAACGGTCGCAATGCAATGATCTCTTTCATTTTGAAATCTTTTAACACACAGCAACAGATTATGAGCAGGTTAACATAATCACTTGTGTGTTGTTTACACATGTGATCATTTATTAAATTCACTTTCACTTTGGCTGATCAATAGGCGTGACGAGACTTAGGTGCTTGAGTTGGGCATCTAATCTAAAGAAGCTTACGGTCTCCTGACTAACGGGACAATGGTTTTGTATCGGTAATTGTTACTGTTATTTCAAGTATCCATATTTCAATCCAGACAGGCGAAACAAAGGCCGTTCCTTGTTCGCTGATCTCGAAAACGGTTCATGAGTTCAAGTTAAGAACACTTAACGTTATTTAACAATAGTTTTTAGCAAGACAAAAGAAAAGTACAAGACACAACTTAATTGTCTCTGACAGTTTGATCTATAGCTGGAATAAGTTAAATGCCTGTCAATCTATGCCAGACTACGTTCGTTCTAAAATGTTGGACTATAAATATGCACGGGAATTTATATACACCGGAAATGATTAGTATATGTAAAATAGCCGTTTCACAACAAGAAAATAAAAAAGAAATAGTGAGTTCCATTATTTAAAAAAAATCCAATATTCAGTTGTCCTGACAGGTTTACTCCATAAAATGCTTTTCATGGAGGTGTTATTAAATTCTGCGATTCCAGCCATGCTTTTTAATTCCTGCCAGAGTTCTGCTCCGTCCTGGAAATATTCTGTTGTTCCTACAAAGGAAAATGTGCTAGTCAGGGGCGAAACCAACCAAGAGTGACTACTGAGACAAAAATCTAGAGGTTTCATCTCAGATCATTGGTGACCTGCGAAGAATTTCAGCTCGCTTCGGCCAGCTTCGGCCACAAAAGGGGCTTTCTAGAGGTGACTGTTTTCCTGGTTAATTATTTTCAAATCCGGGAAGAAATATCCTTTTGGTGAACAACTTTCAAAACTGATGCCCAAAAGTTGTAGCGACTTTTTATTTTGACAAAAACGGTGAAAGTTCGAAAAGCAGCCCAACCGTCGTCGAAGGCTGAAGAATATTCTGTGAATTAGCATATTTTCAACTCGCCAGAAAAAAGTCAAAATAGGGAAAATCGTTTTAAGCTTGGCACAGCTCTTCATTGTTCAAATATATGTGTATTTGCTTGTCCGGAGTCCTCTAACGAGGAAAAGAAAATTCAAATTGTTCCGCCAAGCCTCGACTGTGCATGACCTTTTTTTGTGATTAACAGAAACTTACTCGAGCTCTAGAAGAAAATGAATAAAGAGCATTATGAGGTTCTTAAACGTAAATTTTGTTTGTATTTAAAGAAAATAAACATACTGGCTAAAAAAAGGACACGTACCTTAAATTCAATCGAACCGTTCATCGTGTTCTATGGGTTGTTTTTTCCCGTTCTTCCTTCCTGTTGACCTTGTATTTCTTGTTGTAGCGGCTCGTGGCACATGATTGTCCTCTATCCTCGGTCTTGGCTCCCAACCCATCGCACGAAAAACTAAGTTGCTAATTTTTCTCATCACGTAACACAGCACGTGAAAAACAGCCATTGCAACTGTACACCCAAGCACTAAGTTCATTAGATCCTGGATGAGCAGCATTTTTTTTGGTATTTTCTTCCGACAGTGTGCTCGCGTCTGGATGTAAGCTTAGTGACTGGAACAAGTGATATGGTGTGTGGCACAACAGTTATAGATACACATGATTTGAACGACCAATCAGATATCACTGAAGTTACGTACTTACGGATGATTGCCAAAAGCACGTGCTGGATTTTCATAACAAACAAATATACCCACTATAATATTTACTCAGCACTACAAACGTGACGGCTACAACTGATGAACGATACTGCCCACAAAATTCCCCCAAAGCCGATGTTTGAATCGAAAATTTGAGCGGGTGTTTGAGCGTTCTGCTTCGAAGACGAGTTTCCATTACAAGAATGCGACAAACAAGAAATCTGGTATACATCCACCACAACAGCTTGACATCTGCAGAAATCAAGTGAAATTATCTACATTTATTTACAGATATTAAAAAAAATTGACGGCGTGCATTTTAAAGTGTCAACATTTTAAAAGAAGTCGGACAAAAACATATCTATAGCGCATACATTTACCGGATCAAGAGGCACTTACCAAGCCACATCTAATTCTAGACTGCAGGGAGGAAAAGAAGTATCATCTTGTAAAATATTGGTTTTCTGGTGGTGAGCCTCCATTTCGATAATCAATACTTGAATTCACGTGTGAGGTTTCCGGTATCAAACTTAAAAGTTCTTCTATTTCGCTTAGCACAAGAGCGTACCCAAGTAGACCATGGGGTCGCAAAAATTAACCTATACACATTTTTTTGGTCGGAAATCGTCACGCAAGAGGTGCCAACAATTTCAGTTACAGACTTCAGTGTGGCAGATATCTGTTGTGATTTAAGTTAGATCCGCGGTTCAGTCAGCTTCAATAAAAATTAACCTAATAACCCGGGGGGATCAGGGAGGCTCTGCCTGAAAGGGGTGCCTTTTTTAAGCTCGCAGTATATAAAAGGGCAGGTAAAATTGCCATTTTAGTTAACGAAAGGGTCACAAAATCAATTGTAAAGTGGAAGAAATGGTGGCTAAGGCGAAGTGGCAGAAATGACTACGCAACTGAATCAGAACGACTGAAAACCCGGGAAAAACGTGGCGATTACAGGAAATTCTATTGTTTTGGCTTATCCTTGAGGTATAAGAAAGGGGTGCAGTTTTGGTCTAGGTATATAAAAGGGGTACCATTGTGATAAAAATTAGTATGTTAAAGGGTAAGGGTTTGAACCTCCGGGCGGAACCTCCCCATACAAAACTTTATTGAGTAGCCCCCCCCTCCCCCCCCGAGCCTAATAAACTGAACCAATCTAACTTCAATATACCTTCCAAAACAAAAAGAACAGAATGAAATTGACACAGCAAGTTTATTAATTAACGTGCTCAGCATAATAAAAAACAAATAAGAAACACTACTCTTTTAGATCTCTCAGATTACTCTTTAGCTGAAATATTTTTTTAAAAGAAACACACAAGTACATGTCTGATGAAATGAAAGACCCTGCTTATTTAGCGCTTTTAAAACTGTTTTAATTCTGTTTTACATCAGTTAATAGTTTCTTCCAACTTTTCTTGGATTTCCGCTGCATCATGTACATTCTATTACTGTCTTATAAGGTGTGAATTCCATGTTTTCCATGGTCCAGGCAATAATCTGTTGGCTAAATAAGAAACTATAGTCAATTATTTATTTATTGGTTACTTACGGATACAATATGTGTTGTACGTAATTCAGCTAAGAGTGACACAAACAGAAAGGAAAGAGGACTGCTTTACAGTCGCAACTTTTTTATAAATGCCAATACCCTTAAAGTATCTCCACATATAGACTTGCCCACAAGTCGACCGCGAGAGAGCGCCGGGAAGCGAGCGAGAGCGAGCGACGTAAGCCGCACTTAACCACTTAAACGGCAAAAACCGGAAACGGACTTCGAGAAAGTCTACTCCACATATTGTAACTAGCTTACTATGATAATACCTACTAGCTAAGTGATAATAATAATTTTTTCCATAGGGCGAGAAGATCGCGTGACGTATTAGGAGCTGAAGCTACGAGCAACGGGGCCGCTTGGTGCGCTATCGCACCTCTACATAATAGCAAAAATCAATTTTCGCCAGGAAAACGTAAGAGTAAAACAAATCTCTTCAAACCTTGGAATTATATCTAAACTTTATGTACTATGTCTTGTTATTAATTCTGGCGCTTATTTGGCCGGCTTCTTTTCCCGTCTATTCCCGGTCAACAATACTTGTAGGCGACCGTGAAATTTTCCAAGCTGGCCCATGAAAAGAACAGTGAAAATGGAACGTTAATAAGTTTACAAACGTATTTAAATAGAGAATACCTTACTGAGTCTAGCCACTCCATTCATGTTCTACTGGCCGCTTTTTGTTTTCTTCTATAATCTGTTCTCCCCTAGCCGGCACATCGGCACGTTGCATTTCAGTCTGATCCCTTCTCGGCCTTGCCTCCTAATCCATTACATTATTGGTGAAATTCTTGATTTTTCCGATCACATAACACAGCACTTTTACAAGAAACCTTCCAAGAATAAAGGCAAACAACAAACTCGCGAGATCCTAAAAGAACTGCATTTCTTTTACGTTCTTTAGAATTTCGGAGATCACTGTTTCGAGAACCACCGTGGTTTGTAGTTGTAGCCGGTTGAAGCGAAACTGCGTATTAAAACCTAAATAATATACATCGACCAATCAGCCGGGTCAGGCGTGACTTCAAACAAAAATGTGTCTCATTCTAAAATTTTGGTGAACTGGAAGGGGGGGGGGGGGTTGTTAAGTTATATTTCAAAATCAAGTGCTTGTGTTGTACTTGGCTGCAGCCTCGTAATTTCATTAGTTTTCGAATGCTTTGATCCTGATGAAACTTTCGCATTTGCCTGCGAAATGTTAAATAAAATCCCGTACAGGTCAAAACATTTGTGAGTTCGTCAATCAAGCAAAACAACACGAAACGGAACAGTGCCAAAATGAACCACGTTCAACAGATTGTTAAGAAGTCACATTAAACTAAGGCGGAGTCGTCGCGTATCAGCCCAAACGAATAAAACATTCATTTAAATGAGCGATTTATTGATGGTAACTTTTAGACGTAACCACGATAAAAACAACAGCACGTCAAAACAATGAACGAACACCCAACTTTTAATCATTGTTTAGTCATTCACATTAAAACGACACTGAAACGATGAATAAACACCCAACTAAATCATTGTTTAGTCATTCACATTAAACTGACGCTGAAAGATGAATAAACACCCAACTAAATCATTGTTTAGTCATTCATGCCAAAATGATTGCAGTGTAAATCATTAATTTAAATCAAAAATATTCTAAAAAGTTATTTTGGATCACTAAATAGATTCTAAAAAGATCACAAATTAGTTGAGTGTATGAATTTGTAATTTCATTCGCGTGTTATTAAGTGATGTTCAAAGCCCTTGAGTTTACAAGAGTTTGGATGATTTATTTGCTCGGACGATTAAATCTACGTTCCCTATAGGCTGGTCCGAAATTTGAACGTCCGAAATGTTTGGAAGCTAAAGTAGCTACGAAGCGGTACTTTTTTGTGATACTGTTCGTTTTGTGGAAATGTTTAAAATTTCTTACCTTTTAATTTATTCTTTGGACGTAAAGTGTTTGGGCAGATTATTCAAACGAAGTCTACATCAGACGGCTTGGTTTACTGAGAGCAAAAGAGATCTAAACCATTTGTAAGCAGGTCGGGCTAAGTAGCTGATTGTTTTAAGAGTTTCGTTAAGCGACGAAACTATATTAAAACATTCAGGTCGGCCAGTTTAAACTCGGCTTAGACCACAATTTTTTTGTCTAAACTCTTTCACTCTCTGATTCAAGCCTCCGCTCATGCTGTGAAGTTCTAACTTTTGACGGAGTCTGTGGATGAAATCCTAGAGTGAGACCATTCAAATGAAAGCTACTGAGCAGTACTTTCCTGTGGTGCTGTTTATTATGCTGTACAAGGTGGTTCTAAGATTTGAGTCTGTGGATGAAATCCTTAAGTGTGACCACTCAAATGAAAGTTACTGAGCAGTTCTATTCTGTGACGCTGCTTATTAATTTTTATAAGTTGTGCAAGGTGGTACTAAATTTGAGTCTGTGGCCATTCAAATGAAAGCTACTAAGCAGTACTTTCTTGAGGTACTGTTAATTATGCCATGATTAAAACGTTTAGGTCAGCCGATGAAATCTTTAAGCTTGAACATTCAAATGAAAGCTATTTTAATAGCAGTACTTTCCTGTGGTGCTGTTTATTGTGCCGTACAAGGTGGTTCTAACTTTTGAGTGCGTGGACCAAATCCTAAAGTGTGACCATTCAAATGAAAGCTACTGAGCAGTACTTTACCGTGGGGCTGTTTATTATGATGTACAAGATGGTTATAACCTTTAAGTCCTTAAGTGTGACCATTTAAATGCAAGCTACTATCATGATTCAAATTAAGTTTGGTTTTTGGTTGGCATGACCTTTTGTTTGTGATTAACAGAAACTTACTCGAGCTCTAGAAGAAAATGGATAAGAAAGCACTATTAGGTTCTTTAACGTGAATTTTGTTTGTTTAATTTATAAAACTAAACATACTGGCTAAAAGGGACACATGCCTTAAATTCAATCGAACAGTTCATCGTGTTCTATGGGTTGTTTTTTCCCATTCTTCCTTCCTGTTGTTCTTGCATTTCTTGTTGTAGCGGCTCGTGGCACATGATTGTCCTCCATCCTCGGTCTTGGCTCCCAACCAATCGCACGAAAAACTAAGTTGCTAATTTTTCTCATCACGTAACACAGCACGTGAAAAACAGCCATTGCAACTGTACACCCAAACACTAAGTTCTTTAGATCCTGGATGAGCAGCATTTGTTAGTATTTTCTTCGACAGTGTGCTCGCGTCTGGATGTAAGCTTAGTGACTGGAACAAGTGATATGATATATAGCGTAACAGTTAAAGTTCTGTTAGATATAAACATGAATTGAACGACCAATCAGTTATCACTGAAGTCACGTACTTATAGTCAAGTGCTTGAGTTTTCATAACAATCAAATCTCCCCCGAAATAAAAACTATTAATCGGCCTACAAACATGACGGCTACAATTATCATGATGAACGATACTGCCCACAAAATCCCCGCAAAGCCGATATTTGAGCTGAAAATTTGAGCGGATAATTTGAGCGTTCCGCTTCGAAGAAGAGGTTCCACTACAAGAATGCCACAAATAATAAATTTAGTAAAACGTTCACCAAAACAGCAGCTTGACATCTGCAGAAACCAAGTGAAATTATCATGATTATCTACTTTTATTTATAAAAATTAAAAAAGTGGACCGCGTGCGCTTTAAAGTGTGAATATTTATAAGAAGTCGAACAAAGAGAGATCTGTAGGGGATACATTTACCGGATCAAGAGGCACTGTAGAGTAAGCCACGTCGAATTCCAGACTGCAGTGTTGCTGCAGCCAGAGGAAAATCATCTCTTAAAATATGGTTGTTGTATGGAAACCGTCACACAGTCAAGAGGTGGCAACAATTTCATTGAGGTAGATTTTACCTTAGATCGGGCCAGTTTATCCGGCAGTTTAAATTAAAATTAACCTAATGAACTGACCCGATCTAACTTCATTATACCAGAACAGAGAACAGAATTAAATTGAAGCAGCAAGTTTATTAATCATCGTGTTCAGCAAATAAAATATAACCAAATAAGAAACACTACTCTTATACAAATTAAGAGCAAATCCGTGCAAGAATCAATTCTACTTCGTCATTGGTCAATGTCGCTAAGGAGTCACGTGAGATATGCGCGCGAAACCAGAGCGGTCACTTGCAAGCGAACTTTGGAGTAGTTGCACGTAGAAATTTTCATCATGGCGAAAACGAACAATCCAGAAGATCCCGACGCAATAACGAACGAAAATCCCACTGAGGAAGCCGAAGACGAACTTCTAGAGGATCCTGAGCTCGACAATAGCGACTCGCTATTGAGAGTACTCAGTAAGTTGAACCAAAACATGGATCACATGGCGGGTTCATTGTCCGCCATGGGCGAAGCTTTCGCTTCTTTGTCGAAGCAGCGCCCAGCGAAGCGAGACGCTCGCTCTGGGAACTTAGACCCTTTAAATGGGGAAACAAAGAAACCTAGAATTGATGCCGGTGATGCTGTTGAAACTGGCGGTGACAGCGATGATTCGGACGTAATAGAGCTTCTTGCAACCAACGCTGAGAACGACTCCGAAGGCGCCAAAACGTCAGCCGCCAAAACGCAGGACTCCTGCAACAATGAAGGCGAAGACGATCTTTTAAAGAAATTGGCCCTCGACTTCTCGAAAGATGATAAAGTGAGCAGCCCAATATCTAAGCAACTTGCAGATATCATCAATAAGAGATGGGCTTCGAAACTGAGTGAGAACAAGGTCAAAGAGACGGTCGAGAAATACGATCGCCCTGAAAACTGCGAGAAGCTTGTTGCCCCCAAAGTGAACCCAGAGATTTGGGGAAAATTAACTCATCATGGGAAAAAGCAGGACCTCAGATTGTCCGCTATTCAGAACATGATAGTGAGGGTTGGAGCCATTATTGCACAATCAACCCAGAAGCTCATGGATTTTCGAGGCCAGAGCACGCAAGGTGGCAAGCTCGACACGGGCGCATTAGTCACAGCACAAATTGATGCCATTGCCCTGTTGGGTCACACCAATTAAGCCGCGGCTACACGAGCGATTTTTTGCTTGCGATGGTGATGCGATTTTTTTGAAAGTTGTCGTGTCACCAGCACGCAGAGAAAATCGCATGTGTAGCCACCCTCACACAGGTGATGCGACAGATGAAAAAATCGCAGAAAAAAATCGCGAGAAATTCAATGAGTTGAATTTTTTGCGACTAATCACGGACTTCGTCAGAGGGTGGCTACACAGGCGATTTTCGCCGCGCGCTGACGACGCGACAATTTCAAAAAAATCGCATCACCATCGCAAGCAAAAAATCGCTCGTGTAGCCGCGGCTTTACGAGCTCTCGCTTCGTAGACGGGAAGCTATTAAACCCAACCTTAACAAGGAATACGGCTCGCTGTGCTCTTCGCAAACGCCGGTAACCAACTTGCTATTTGGCGACGAGCTTCAGTCGCAGCTTACGGCAATTCGAGCCTCAAACCGAATTAGTCATACAGCAGTGCACAATAGCACCAACAAATCTTTCACCAAACCTCCTTATCGCCAAAAACAGGACCAGCCTTTTCTAGGCAAGGGCCATTTCCAGTCCAGATGGAAACCCCAGAAAACCTGGAAGAAAAAGGAGGACACCAGCAAGAAATAAATACTGCCGATGACATCATGACAAAGCTCCACACGTTACAGGTAACCCAATTTGAAGGCTTTATTCCTACACTTATAGCTTACCTTGTTACACAAACATGTTGCTTCAAAAGCGGTAGGCTGGCACAATTTGTTCATTGTTGGCAAAGAATCACCTCAGACACTGAGATTCTTCAAATGGTGTCAGGACAATACATTGAATTTGACACTAAGCCTTGCCAAACACGCCCCCCCTGCAGTGAAATGTTTTAGTGCAGAAGAAAATGCTATTATTTCCAAAGAGGTTGCAAACCTGCTTAAGAAGGCAGTTGTTGTTGAAACCAGTCATGAACCAGGGGAATTTATCTCTTCTGTTTTTGTGCGACCCAAAAAAGATGGATCACACAGAATGATCCTGAATCTTAAAACCCTAAATAAACATGTGCAATACAACCACTTTAAAATGGATACACTTCAAAGTGTAATAAGTCTTATTACCCCTAACTGCTATATGGCCTCTGTTGACCTCAAGGATGCTTATTACAGTGTTCCTATTGCGGTTTCAGACCAGAAGTACCTTAAGTTTAAATGGGGTGGTAAATTGTATCAGTTTACCTGTTTTCCTAATGGTTTAGCTTTCTGTCCAAGGAAGTTTACCAAACTAATGAAGCCAGCCTACTCAGTTTTGAGACAACTTGGGCATATAAACTCACCGTATATTGATGACTCATACCTACAAGGTGGAAGTTATGAGGAATGCCTAGCTAATGTATTAGACACTGTGAAAATGTTCCTCTCATTGGGTTTCATTCTTCACCCTCAAAAGTCAGTTTTTATCCCTACACAAAAATTAGTATTTTTGGGGTTTGTCTTGGACTCAGTCCAGATGAAAATTTATTTGACCAATGAAAAAGTTGACAAGCTCAAATCAATTTGTACCAAGCTTATCAAGGCCAAAGAAACCACTATACGGGAGGTTTCAAGGGCCCTTGGGTATATGGTATCTAGTTTCCCAGGTGTCATGTATGGCCCGCTTTATTTCCGTCAGTTAGAGAGGGAGAAAACTCTTGCCTTAAGATATAGCAAGGGTGATTATGATGCTTGTATGGTAGTATCAGACAAAGCTGGTACAGAATTATTGTGGTGGAACACACACCTTGAAGCCAGTTACAATATCATTAGTCATGGGGAGCCTACTGTTGTCATGTCAACCGATGCCTCATCCACTGGCTGGGGCTGTGCCCTACATGATACCAGCACAGGTGGACACTGGACCGCAGAGGAAGCCAGAAACCACATAAACTATTTAGAGCTCCTAGCCATATACTTGGCTCTTAAATCTTTTTCATCTATCATTAATGGGCAGCATGTGAAGGTCATGGTGGATAATATGACTGCCCTGTCTGATGTTAACCATATGGGTACTAGTAGCTCTGAAAAAAGAAATGACCTAGCCAAAGAAATTTGGTTATGGTGTGCCCAAAGAAATATTTGGCTGACAGCTGTCCATATCCCTGGTGTAGAGAATGTGGAAGCTGATAAACAATCAAGACGGTCTCACTCACAACTTGAGTGGACACTAGACAGAACTATTTTTAGGGACTGCATCAATGCAGCAAAGGTTGAGCCCAACATTGACTTATTTGCTTCCAGAATAAACCACCAGCTTCAGCCTTATGTATCCTGGCATCCTGACCCAGGGGCTGTGGCAATTGACGCATTTCATTTATCATGGAAGCAATATGTGCCTTACAGGTTCCCTCCATTTTCTCTTATCTCCAGAGTATTGCGGAAGATCCAACAGGAGAAGGTTCAGGGAATTATCATTGTGCCGAAATGGCCAACACAAACGTGGTGGCCTGTCTTGATGAGAATGCTGGTCGACAATCCAGTACTACTACCCAAAAGAAAGAAACTGCTGTTTCTTCCGAGCAGTCCAGAAAAGATTCACCCTCTATATCCAAAACTGGAGCTGCTGATGTGCCACTTGTCTGGAGATCACTTGAAAGCCAAGGAATTTCGACAGAAGCTTCCAGAATCATTGTGCAGTCCTGGAGATCGGGCACCACAACACAGTACCAAACTTACTACAAGAAGTGGGAATCATTCTGCTGTCGACGGAAAATTAATCCCCTTCAGGCCACTTTACAGGATGGCATAAATTTCCTTGGAGACCTCTTTGCTACTGGTGTAGGATACAGCTGTATTAACACTGCACGTAGTGCCCTGTCATCTATTATTGTGCTTCCAGGGAGTGTTCACTTTGGTAGCCATCCACTCGTTACCAGGTTTGTGAAAGGCGTTTTCGAAAGTAGGCCTTCCCTCCCACGTTACAAAGAAATATGGGATGTAAACTCTGTCCTTAAGGTACTTGCCACCTGGACTCTTGGAGTGGATTTAAGTCTGAGAGATATGTCCTGGAAGCTTACCATGTTGCTTGCCCTCTTGTCTGGCCAGAGAGTACAGACGCTGAAGGCACTAACTCTGACCTCAATGACTTTAACTGCAAACAAATGTGTATTTACCATTGAAACACCACTGAAGACCACTCGACCGGGCAAGCACCTAGGTCGAATTGAGTTTTTGGCATACGAGCCTGACCGGAACTTGTGTGTTGTACAACATCTACAAGCCTATATCGATAGAACATCTCACGTAAGAGGAGAAACTGACCAGTTGCTGATTGGCTATCAGAAGCCTCACAAGCCTGTGTCAACTGACACTATTGCTCGCTGGATCAAGAATGCCATGGGCAAAGCAGGAATTGACACTAGTGTATATAAAGCACATAGCACAAGAGCAGCTGCCACATCAGCTGCAAAGGGGAAACAAGTCCCTATTGACACTATCTTGTCTGCAGCAGGTTGGAGTAGTGAGAGCACCTTTGCTCGGTTTTATGATAAACCTATCCAAGACACTGCCGCAAATTTTGGACATGAACTACTGCATAGTAGCCGTTAAATGCTTTTTACACAGTTGTATCAACCAGAATTGTTTACCATACTGTTACTGTTACTGTTATGTTACTTGAAGAGATATGACATTTTGATGTGGTGTGTACCTTGTTACAGCACCCTGTTGATGTCTAAATTGCATTAAATAGATTGATGTTCATGGTTTTTGCTCATGATCATGACGCTTTAAACTCTCACGTGACTCCTTAGCGACATTGACCAATGACGAAGTAGAATTGTAAAATTAAACGAAACTTACCTAAGTTGAAGTTTGATTGAGATTCTACGAAGTCATTGGTCTGGAGCTAAGGAGTCAGGTGCCCTCCCATCTGGGCTACCCACCCTACTGATTTACAACAGTCCTGATCATTCGCCTTTAAAGTGTGACCGCTCTGGTTTCGCGCGCATATCTCACCTGACTCCTTAGCTCCAGACCAATGACTTCGGAGAATCTCAATCAAACTTCAACTTAGGTAAGTTTCGTTTAATTTTACAAACAAAATCGCAAATGAGCGGCAAAGCTCAAAAAATCAAATTCGCTCTTCTTTTGCATGGTGGTAGCCCTTAGTAAGTTTACGAACACTGTGTAGTTTTTTCCTTGAAATAACTCTTCATTTCTGAGAAAAGCAAATAAATCCGTTTCCAGCTCTATGCTCGATATGATGAGACCAGGAAGGGTTGAAATTCCTTCATGTTCACTTGACTCGTGTATCAAAACTGTTGAACTGGGAAAGGCTGTAATACTACAAAATTTGTTGTATGACTCTTCGTCGCCCAAAGGTCATGATTTCATAAATATTGCGTTTATCTAAGTACTGAAAGGAAGCCAAAAGCAAAAGGCTTTCCTTTGTTCGGCCAATCGATGGATCAAAAAGAACAACAAATTTGACCATGTGCCTTTACTCAGAATGTCCTAAAATTACGTGTTTAAGGACTAAATAAATTGTTCTTTTGAAGCACATGAAGTGTAGTTTGGGCAAACGATTTCGGAATTTTCAGGAAATTTTTGAAAACCGGTGCATAGAAAGCACAAAATCACGCAATCCGGTGACTGCGTGACCAACAGTAATCTGGAATAAAATTCCTTCAGATGGAAATATCAGCGACGTAGACGCATAAAACAGCCTGAGTGTACTAACCTGTACAGAGATATGCTATTCTAAGGGCTCCAAAGTCCTTATTTTTGCCGTTCGCTGCATAGAGATTACTCCATGGAAAATGCGCGCGTACGATTTTTATTCACGAGTTGAGTAGTATCAGAAAACGAACGAGTGAGCGCAGCGAACGAGTGAGTTTTCTGATACAACTCAACGAGTGAATAAAAAATCGTACAAAGCATTTTCCATGGTGTAATTTGTTTATTTTATAGATACTGAGATGTTTGAAAAGCCAAATTTTGTCAATCTTACGCGCATGTTTAGGGAACCCATTCAACTGCAATGTATGCGTGTAAAACTAGAATAACTAAAACATCAGTTTCTCTTTCAAAATCAAATATTTAATGAAGTAACACAAGAAATAAAACGTCAGTTTATACCTTCACAACTTTTATAAACATTTTTCAGTTGGAAAAAAAAAAACCTGACTGAGGCTTATAAGTTCAAATTTAATGTTTGTAAATCAGATATTATAAAACAGCCGTATACGCTGAATAACACAACGACAACGCAAGCGAACTATTACCAAATCAGTATAATACAACAAAGTCAAGAAAACTGTATGCAAAAGCCTACAGCGTCTTAGTCATCATCTGAATCGCTAGAGACTCTGATTCTTTTCCATTGTCGCTTTTCCGAGGGAGGAGGAAGCGGTGGCGATTGATTCACAGTGTTGGTGGTCACAGAAAACTGTCCTCCATGAATGACTGCACCCGAGAATAAAGCCATAGACTGTTGGCCAGGGTTACTGAAGCGACAGGCTCCTTCTGGTCGAAATACAGCTGAAGTTGACGGAGTTACAGTCGGAGTGAATGGAGTGATGCTTGAACACTCACTAGAAATGTTTGCCAGTACATTTGACATATGCATTTGTTGTTTTGTGCTGAGGTGACTGTAGTTTTCAATACTTTTCAGGTTTTTGTGGCCGGAGAGCTGTGCGATTTGTGTCGGTGGCACATTATTTTCACTGAGGGTTTGAATCATGGTTTTCCTAGCGCTGTGATTGCAGAGTTTATCGTTCTGAAGACCCGCTTTCTTTGACATTTCTTTCATAAGACCCCCGAGTTTGTTGGTGCCGATCGCGTTGCATTTGAACCAGCACTTTTCAGAATTCGAAGGTTTGGATTTCATCGATACGTTGTTAACTGCAATGTAAAACGGAGCGTCGGGATCTTTCATTTTTTCCGGTCTTTTCTGAACAAAAAGTTTGTAAACTGCTACCGGATCTTTTTCGCTACCATCAGTTGAAAACATTTTTGGTGCGAAGGGTCTCACATCGCGGTGGTCGGCGCCAGTTCTTGTTTTCGTTTGGCGCTCGTTGAACTCCAGGTATTCAACACCCTGGTCTGTTTTGCACAACTTAACATCGCCCCAACGCATATCGTGGTGCTCTTTTACTCCTCGAAGCCCAAAATGGAGGCTGTTGTTCAGCCACAGGGTGTTTAAAATGGCTTCAGGACTTGATACACCTAGGAGGCCTTTGTCGAAGAGAAGTTTTATTTCATCCTCTGTTAGAGCCACCGATGCATTAGGCTTGTTTCCTCTTCCCTGTTTCTTGAACTGTTTCTGTTTAGACTGGAGTGTTTTTCTTAACTTTTCAAATGCTAGGTCATTGATGATGCTAACTGGATAGGACTTTCTTTTAAGGTGCCTTTCAAAACTCGCTACCATCCCTCGGAGCGAAGACGGCTCGTATTCTTGCCTTTCCTTTGTGCGGACGCTTAATATGAATTCGCTGAGAAGTTCATTCAACTCAACAGGAGGAATTTCTGCTATCTCGCGTGTTTCTCCTTTTGTTTGAAGGAACACTGTCAACAAAGCAACCTCTCGTTTTGTTTTTTTCACCGTGTTGGGGTTTTCATGCTCTTCAATAAACGACTCAATTGTGTCGTCTAAAGACACAAACCTTGAAGCATGCAGTTGCCTCCGCCATGTCGCCGAGACGAAAATGGACGACAATCGAAATCGCGATGCGATGTTGTTCACTAGTGAGTTTTCGTCGTTCGCGTTAGTGATTGGACGAACGACGTTTTTTCACTAGTGAGTTTTCATCGTTCGCGTTTCTTATTGGCTAATGCATTTTACGTATCATTTTTACGTAATCTTTTTTACGTGAGGAAATCTCAGTATCTATGATATAAATGCAGATCTCCTTGAGCTTTGACAGTTGCTCGGTCGTTGTTTGAATAGTTACGGCTCCAAACTTGAAATGTTTTAATTCTTGCATCTTTGTGCTCCTTGTCCCATCGATATCCTTGTTTTGTGAAAATTGACGTTTACTCCTCTCAAAACCAATTTCAAAAGTGGAATTGCTGAAGAGGCCTTTCAATAGTACAGCTTTCAATCAGGGATGTGACGCTTACGTGATACGCTACATGATTTCCGAAGCGTGACCATTGTTTGTTCACGGGGGAGCCTGTGTGCAAGTTCACGGGGTTTTTTCCCTCGCCTCGAAAAATTGCGGGAAAAATTGTCTATACATAACAGAGGCTAGCACTAAGACCAAGGAGGAGTGAAGGTACGCTTTATCCTTAGTAATATACAAGATAGTTGCGTACCTCAGAGGCATATGGCTGGTTCCAAATAAATTTAGCAAAAGAGATACATTGTTTTATTATTACTGCAGGAATGAGGGGAACTCACCCTATTTCCATAAGGAATATAAAACAACTCTTAAAATACTTGCTGAGACATGGACCAACGGTCAAACACTTTTCTAACAGAGTGAGCGCTAGGTGGTTATAAAGAGCACAAGGACCAAGCATGTGTATATTTTTAAGTGACAGAAATTTTTCTTTCACCCACGGACCTGTCACGCACTTTGCACTTATTATTTCAACTTGCCGACTTGCTATCTTAGAGTGTGCATGTAGCACTGCTCACCCACCTATTCTCCAGTCTAAGTGTTCCATACTAGGAGTCCCTTCACTATCAAGAAAGCTATATGCGAGAATCTCAGTAGCTTAGTACTTCTCACCAAGAAAAACAAAACAAAGAGCTGAAACCTACCACCCAAGGGCCCGTTGGTGTACTAGAAATAATCAAATAAAATGGTCTTAGACATGCTTTAGGGTATTCCGTTCTATTAGAGAGATATGTTGGCTTTTTACAGTGGAGACTAGCAATCCTCATTTATTTCTGTGGCATTCATTGCATGCCCTTGACAGGTTCTTCTAAAATGCCCAATGTATGGTTGCAGGGGTCGCCGATTTCAACTATAGCGAATTTCACATTTTTACTATTTAAGCTAAATTTCTGCTTATTTTATTAGATTTCAAGAAGAAGGCATTGGATATTCTTATCAAAAGAGAGATTAATCAGTTCAAAAACCATGTATTACTATTTTACTAGCCCCCCTCCTTTCTCAATTTGTTTCCATTAGCCACGCCCACAGGAACAAGGACACCTGTTTTCTGAAAAATAACGGCTTCGATACCTTCGATACCGATGCCAGAGAATGATTATCAAGCGGACTGATGGCTACTTACATCTCGACCGTCGTGTGAACAAAAACTATCGACGATGGTTAAAAAGGAGAAGAAAGAACGGTTTCATTCACAGGAAGAGACCAACAAAAAAGCGCTAATTCGCGTTGGTGTTGAATTGAAGATGGTAGTTCGACACGTGGGAAATGTAAAATATACATATAAAATGCAGTTAATCTACAGAATTACTAAATAAATGTAAAGATGATCCTCGCAAGCCTGATTTTTTCAGGCTTTCTTTTCGCAACTGCATAAGTTGCGTTAATAACTGCGAGGATCATCTTTACATTTATTTCTTCATTCCGCAGTTCAAATATATGAATTTCATATATTCATAATTTCATCTACAGAATTACGTTACGCATTCAGAGGATACTCAAATGTTCGGTCATCTCATGACCAGATGACTCTTCTGGTACAAGGGAGAAATTGATACATATTTCCCCCCAGGAACTCCAAATGTGCTCTCAGTCTATTTCCGGAGTTTATAATTTGTGAAAATCCTCCAAAAAGTGACATGAAGTTTTACGTAAACGGCAGAAGTACATCGATTCTAGTCGAAAAATTGGCCGCTTTGAAATGTCAATATTTAAACAAATGCAGGGACAAAACGCAAACCGCCAGTTCATCACACCGTACTATATTTGCGTTACGGCAGACAAATCATTCATAACTTTTTGCCTTAACTTCTCGGGATTATTCGCGAAATTTATGACAGTGTGCGAAAACCTATGAAAGAATCCTATCACGATCACGTGCACTGGTCAGGATTTTTGCATCGTCTTGTAACCGCTTGTCACATCTTGCCGACAGGTAAACAACCGAAACAACTGCGCAATGGAAAATCTCCCGATGGACGCTTGAAGTAATTGCTTTTACGACTAATTGAAAGGATTATTTAGCAGATCTGACGGGAATATTTTGTCCATAACACAAGAAAAGGAAAAATATAAAGAAGCAGAATTGAGACGTTTCGGTTGGAGAATGTTCGCCGTTCGGTGAAATTATTAAAAGAAGGACGGTATACGCACGTATGGAACGTACGCACAAAGCAAACACTTTGGACCACTTACAATAACATATCCTTGTACAGGTTAGTGTATTTAACTTGTTTCATGCGTCAACGTTGCCGATATCTGCCGATATTTCCAACTGAAGGAATTTTATGCCAGGTCACTCTTGGTCACGCAATCATCAGATGGCGTGATTTTGTGCTTTCTGAGCACGATTTTAAAAAATTTCCTGAATATTCTAAAGTCACTTGCCCAAACAAACCTTAACGTAATTTGAAAGTACAACATCATAAGTCTTTAAAAGCTAAGTTTTATGAAATTCCAAGTAAAGGCACATGGTGAAACTCGTCGTTCTTTTTGACCTATCGATTGAGGTAAAAAAAAAAAGCCTCACTCTTTTTTATTCCCTTGAACACTAAGATTAGTCTTAGGTTTAAAAAATCATAAGGTTTGGACGACGAAGAGTCTTACAACAAATTGGTAGTAATACAGCCTTCCCCGGTTCAATAGTTTTGATACGCGAGTCGAGTGAACTTGAAGAAATTTTTAACCTTCCTGGTCTCGCAAAATCGCGCTTAGAGCTATGAACGGAGTTTTTCGTTTTTCTCAGAAATAAAGAGTTATTTCAAGGAAAAAACTACACAGCGTTTGTATACTTACAAAGGGCTACCACCATGCAAAAGAAGAGCGAATTTGATTTTTCAAGCTTTGCCGCTCAATGTTTGATTTTTGTACGGATTTGCTCTTAAATGTTGTTTAACTAACAAGACTGGCGTGTGTGATCGGTGTATTAGATAATTTACACTACATAATTTACACTTCAGCTGAAAGATCTAAAGAAATACAGGTACATGTACGTTAAAGTGAAAGAATCTACTTGTTTGGGGCTTTTAACACTGGTTTAAATCTGTTTTACATAAGTTAAAAGGTCATTCCAACTTTTCTTGGACGTCCGCTATATCAAGTGCATTCTATTGCATCTGTAATTTCTAATAAGGTGCTCACTCCACGTTTTCCACTGTCCAGGGAATAACCTGTTGGCTAAATAAGAAACTGCAATCACATATTTACTTACTTACGGATACAATATATGTTGTAATTCAGCCAAGAGTGACAAAAAAAGAAAAAAAGAAGACTGCTAAGTCGCAAACGTTTTTAACGCAAATACCCTTTAAAGTATCTCCAACTGTTACAATATTAGCTAGATTAGCTAACACGATAATAACATCCAGGTATGTCTACTAGCTAAGTGATGATAATTTTTCCACAGCGCGAGCAAATCGCGCGAGGCTTGACGTATTAGGAGAAGAGGGGGCGGCGCGCACTGCGCGACCGCCCGCAAATGTCTACACATTAGCGAAAATTAATTTTCGCCCGGAAAACGTATAAAAGTAGGGCAAATCGCTTCCAACCTTGGAATGATAACTAAACTTTAAGTACTATTTCTAGTTATTAAATCTGGCGCTTATTTGTCTGATGAATTATGGCTGGCTTCTTGTTCCCAGTAAACAATGCTTGTATGCAATTTGCGACCGTGGAGTTTTCCAAGCTAGCCCATGAAAAGAAACACTGAGAATGGAAAGTTAAGTTTTACAAACGTATTTAACTAGCGGATACCTTACTGAGTCTAGCCAATCCATTCATGTTCTACTGGCTGTTTTTTGTTTTCTTCTATAATGTCTTCTCCCCTTGCGGGCACATGGGCACCTTGCATTTCATTCTGTTCCTCTCTCTCCTGGTCCATTACACGAACGGCAAAGTTCTTGATTTTCCCGATCACATAACACAGCACTTGTACAAGAAAACGTGCAATAATAAAGGCGAACACCAGGCTTGCGAGATCCTGAAAGAACTGCATTTCTTTCACGTTCTTTACAATCGTGGAATTCAGTACTGTTTAGGTACGTAAGCGGCCCGCCGTAGTGCGGTAGCGCGTGGTTTTAAGCTGTGCCCCATTCAAAAAACAGTGTTTTCGAACCCTTGAGGCATGCAAAATATTATAAACAAAGTTTCTCTTTGTTTCCTCGGCCTTGCATAATCACGTTGAAACAAAAAAGTGTGCAGACGTTTATTGGCCTTTTGTAATATTGGCTTCCGGAGAAGATGGAGACGAAGGAGTGCCCGACAAGGTATATGTAGATATGATGACAGACTGCTTTTTTCCTTCAACTCTGGGGACAATCAAATTGGGACGGTTTCCATTTGTTAGTTAGTATAACCCCGAGCTTAAATAATTAATTTTGTAGTCAGTATACCATATATATTTATACGGACCTGAAATGAACCCATTAATTTCGTAATAAGCATTGGTCCAAGTTAAAAAAGCGGACCGCCAGCACAAGGTAACTGAAAGAACATTTCTTTGCATAGGTGGTAATTTAACCCACGAACCTCCGGATTTAGATCACCGATGCTCTACCGGCTGAGCTACGACGCCATACAGGAACAGATCATGGGTAACTTAAATGGTAATTCGCGGCAATGAATTTAGCTCTTGGTTATATCTTTTGCTATTTTTCACTACATTATTGTTGCCTCTATTGTTTTGCTTTTCCGCGTCTTTTGTTTGAACATACATACATAATGATCGATGTTTTATCGTGTTCTACGTCCGTGTTCATGATACCCGAACAGCGAAACCCAGGCCGATTGAATTGGACTATAAGGTAAGGATCCTAATAAGTGGGTGTGTGCTAGCACTTCACTATAGTCCACTATACCACATTAGATTACCCTATCGATTCCTTTGCATACGAACAACCTGCTATTCAGGTTTAAACAAGAGCGCCGATGTGTGGCACCAGACTGCAACTGATTGCGGAATTTTACCAGAGATCTAAAATTTACTCAGTGAAAACTTAGAATACTTAGAATACAGTTTCTCATCTAAAATACCGGCGTGTTCTTTTATATTCTCATCAGAGGGAAACGATTCCATTGTCCATAAGCGATGGACTTCTTCTAGTAGTTAACTGTGACTGATGAAGCAGTGCAGTGTAGCATAACGGAGCTATCAGTTTTAAATACACATCTCAGATACATGCAACTGATGCTATTGCAAACGAAGTAATGGAATGTGAATGCACATGTCGTGTAAGAACTTGTTGTAGTTATCGTTCCCTGTGGGCAGTGTTTATTTGGCCTCTAGTTTAGTAGATTACGTCGTTCCCAAAGAAGCGGAATTATGACGTTCTTAAGCGGAATATTCCAATATAGACTCGACAGCGAGATGACCTTTTTTACTTTTTTTTTTTTAGCAGAGTGAATAAGTCTTAGTAATAAATTAAGCAGTACAAGAATGTTAACTGTCTGAAGTAATACACTGGGAACTATCAAGGATTCGAGGGACGGTAATTCTGTCGGCGGGTTAAGGTTTCCAAGCCTACGTAAGGTTAGAAATTCATTTTGGAAACAACTAAAAGACCGAATATTTCCGACCGAATCTTGGTTGATTATATTTACCTTAATCAAGTTTTGTCCTAAACGAAAACGCGAGAACCTCGGCTGTGTTGAAGAAATTCTAACTCAGGCATTAGTAAGCATGCGGTCATAAATATATATGATGTTGCACTGCACGAAAAGAATCCTGATGTCGACATACTTGTAACGCTCAAAAACATGTGCGACGGTATTCTCATCTTGGTAAGTATCCTCACTTGACACCCTTGAAATGCCATTCAACTCTTTGGATTTGATTTGCATCATCAGACACTGGATTAGGTGCTGTGTCAGCGGATCAACTGGATACTTGTGAAATGCATTTATTGGGACATCTGCCATCCGGATATTTCATCAGATTAACTGGAAATCTTGCTCTTTTCTTTCTTCCAATCTGTTAAAAGAATTCGACGACAGCATAGTTTACTTTGGTCGTTTGGATCATAGTGAAACGCAGAAGTTTAACTGAGGGTTCACGTTGAATTGCGCAGTGTGCTCTTTCACCAGGGCTTTCTTTTTTTAAATTGTTCATATTGTTGAAACGCAAGTCTAGGCCAGTTTTATCGCCACAATTTATCTGCTCAAGTTGTTCATAAAACGGTCGCAATGCAAGGATCCCTTTCATTTCAAAATCTTTTTAACACGCAGCAACAGATTATGAGCAAGTTAACATAATCACTTGTGTGTTGTTTACATAATTATGTGATCATTTAAATTCACTTTCACTTTGGCTGATCAATAGGCGTGACGAGAAATTAGACAGAAGACTTTAAACAAAAGAAGCTTAAAATCTCCTGACTAACGGGACAATGGCTTTGTATCAGTAATAATTATTGTTATTATTTCTATCCAGACAGGCGAAACAACTGAAGGCCCTTCCTTGTTCATTGACCTCGAAAACGGTTCGTGGGTTCAAGTTAAGAGCACGTTACAATAGTTTTTAGCAAGACAAAAGAAAAGTACAAAACGTAGCTTTTAAAATTGTCTCTGACAGTTTGATCTTTAGCTGGAATAACTAAAATCCCTGTCAATCTATGTCAGACTACTTCGTTTTTAAAAGTTGGACTACAAATATTTCCCGAAATATATATACAGCGGAAATGATTAGTACATGTAAAATAGCCGTGAGTTCCATCATTGAAAAATCCAATATTCAGTTGTCCTAACAGGTTTACTCCATAAAATGCTTTCACGGAGGTGCTATTAAATTCTACGATTGCAGTGACGCTTTTCCTGCCAGAGTTCTGCTCCCGTCATGATGAAAACCAGCCCAACCGTCGTCGAAGGCTGAAGAAAATTCTGCAAATTAGCATATTTTCAACTCGCCAGAATTTTTATATAGGAAATTTTCCCAGGCAAACGTCAAAACAGGGAAAATCGTTTCAAGCTTGGCACAGCTCTTCATAGTTCAAATATATATATATTTGCAGTTGTAGGGAGACCTCTAACGAGGAAAAGAAAATTCAAATTGTTCCGCCAAACCTCGGCTTTGCATGACCTTTTTTCTGTGATTAACAGAAACTTACTCGAGCTCTAGAAGAAAATGGATAAAAGAGTATTATTAGGTTCCTAAACGTGAATTTTGTTTGTATTCATAAAACTAAACATACTGGCTAAAAAGGACACGTACCTTAAATTCAATCGAACCGTTCGTCGTGTTCTATGGGTTGTTTTTTCCGGCTTATTCTTCCTTCCTGTTGACCTTGCATTTCTTGTTGCAGCGGCTCGTGGCACATGATTGTCCTCCATCCTCGGTCTTGGCTCCCAACCCATCGCACGAAAAACTAAGTTGCTAATTTTTCTCATCACGTAACACAGCACATGAAAAACAGCCATTGCAACTGTACACCCAAACACTAAGTTCATTAGATCCTGGATGAGTAGCATTTTTCTCAGTATTTTCTTCCGAAAGCGTGCTCGTGTCTGGATGTAAGCTTAGTGACTGGAACAAGTGATACGGCGTATAGCGCAACAGTTAACTGTTATATATGCACGCGATTTGAACGACCAATCAGATATCACTGAAGTTACCTACTTATAGTCAATTTTTTTTTTTTTACTGTTTATTGCAAGACAGGTACACGTTACATTACTTACATAACGGTATGAAACAAACCACTACTTACATTAATACGTTACATTACATTACATTACAATGCCTACACAAGAGCGCTAGTTATAGTATAACACTTACATTACTCTACTTACAATACTCTATTCTAATTGCACTTAATACATACAATAATAATACTTTTTTGTTTGCCCAACACAGTGACACATACAAACCATGCAGATGCCCAATTGATTCCCTTACAAGATTAAATAGCAACTTTCTAGCGCAGAAAACTATTAGAAACTTAATTTACCCGGCGGGCTTCCATTTCTGTCCTGGTAATAGACTAATATGAGATTACAACAGAAGCTCCCATCTTGTATAAAAATCGCGAAGCTTTCGGTGCTTAATAGCAATTAACTTTTCAACTTCTTGTTTAGCTTCGACCTTGTGCAGAAACAATCTAAATTTTGGAAAGTACTTTTTTTTTCTACTCTCCCAGATAGTTAGCTTACCAAGAATTATCAAATAATTTAATAAATCTTTCCTCTGAAGAAAGCCAATTATGATGTCTTTTAAAGACAAAGATAAATTTTCACCACTTATACCAGACCACCAGACTGTGAAACTATTCCAGAACACCCGCACAAAGGAGCAGTTGAAGAAGAGGTGGTACAAATCTTCCTTATAAATTCCACAAAATGAGCACTTATCTGAATCGCTTAAACCTATTTTGAATAATTTATCATTTGTAAACAAAATGAAATTCAACGATCTATAATGAAATGACCAAACATACGTTTCGCTTGCAGTTAGATACGGAATAGAAAAAGCATCTTGTGGATTTGAGAGTTTAAAATCAACTATCAACCTTTTAAAGCTATTCGGAGTTTTCGCTTTAGTTGATATCATCATTGAATAGAATTGTTTGCACTTTGCCGTATATGCATTAAAGTCTTTCGCATTATACTCAAAATTCATAGGATCGAATTTTCCCACTGTTAGGAGATTGGAAGAATTTTTTGATTTCATATTTATAATAGCAGACCTCAGTGCTGTCCATGTAAGGAAATTAGTATTAAGACCTTTTTTTTAAAGGACTCAAAAGAACGTAAAAACTGTAAATCATTCAAATAAATTATGCCCTTATCAAAGAACATTTTATAAAACACTGGTGTGTTACTTATCCTCATGTCCTTATTATTCCAGATAACATGTTGGGAATAATTAACATCAGAAAAGGAACTTCTAAATTCAGCCCACCACCTAAGGAGCTGTAAGTAAAAGTTACTAACGCTTAAATCAAGGTCATTGACATCATAATTGCATCTAAAAAGAAAACACCCTCCATAATTTTTTAAGTTGTATTTGAGATAAGATATCCAAGGGCCTTCCCTCTCATCTAAGAGTCGCGGAATCCAGGACAATCTTAGAGCTTTAATATGTGATTCAAAGTCTGTAAGATTCAGTCCACCTTTGTCTATAGTAAGGTATGTATTACAGAAAGCCTCGTAACTTTATCAGGGCCTTTCTCCATCTGTTTAATAACTTCAGGTGGGGTTTCTATTATTGAAGAAACATATAATAATTTTGGGATGAGAAAAGATTTGATGATTGTTACTTTCCCAAATACGGAGAGACTTCTCATTTTCCATAAATTAATCAATTTTAGACATTCATTAAGTCTGTCATGGAAATTTTGTTTTAGAACTTGTTCTTGGTCACAGGAGAAATCAATACCTAGAGTCCTAACGCCAGTACACGTAGACGTTCACTAAGAAATAATTTTCATCATTAATTTGAGCTTGAATGCTAATGTATCTCCCACTGGGGTCAATTATTTTTTTTTATTATCTTGCAATCAAATCCTTTCCGAAAGAGTATTGCGACACCTCTCGAATTACTACTCCCATGTGCAAGTTCCAAAGGGGCACCCCATTCAGCTTTCCATTGTTTCTCGCTATTGACGGTTGAATGCGTTTCTTGCAGAAAAATAATATTTGCATTTTGTTTTCTGCACCATGCAAAAATTGCCCGTCTTTTTTTAAAATTACTCAAACCTCTTACATTTAACAAAAGCATTCTAAAATCACCCATAGCTGCCATTATTTTTCTAATTTAGGTAACGGAAAAGACATGGAAGACCGTTGGCGTTATAACATACCATTGAATAACTAATTGCATCGCACTACACAAAGATACGAGAACACAAACACAAAGACACATACACAAAGTAAATATTTTACGCTGGAAAGCAATTTTAAATTTCAAATTTTTCTCCTCTTTCCTGAAGGAGTGCAGCATTCTTCCTTTCTCCCTCAGCCGTGCCCGCTCCTATCCAATACATATTAACTTAAATACGTTGAAATTGAAATATATATGGCTCCTTATAAGTCTATCTTTGCCAATCAACCTACCACCAAGGTATTTAAGAGCAGCACTCGACTTAAAAAAATGAAAGCTAGGTATTTAGCAATAAATAAATAAATAACGTGTACAAACCATTATATGGAGTAAAGGCTAAGTTTGCGGCAATAATAAACACGTTCGTGTTCAGTAGTCCGTTTAGATGGTGTTGGCCTCCTCGGCTTGTAGGTAGAAATCTTCAATTTTAACTCACCGTTCACTTTATAAATTATCCGAGCTGGTACGCTCCAAGGAATGTATGCAAAATGGACATCTTCTCGCTCGCGAAATTCGCCTAGATGCCTTTCTTTCAGCTTTTTACGTTCTTCTCTTACAGAGTTGGACACATCGTCAGAGATATACAGATTTGCTTCTTGAAACGGATTGTCTCTTAACTTTGAAGCAGCGTTGCGTAAAACATATTCCTTGTCGGTGTATCGCAACAAATACACATGAATTGGTCTTGGTAGACATGCACCACGAGTTGCGTTTTCCCGTCGTTTAATATTTGTGCGGTGAACTCGCGTTACTTCTATCCCCTCCTGTAAGGACATATGTTCGTACAAGATCTTATTTACAAGTTCTAGGCAGGACGAATCTTTCTCGGCACCTTCTGGAATATTCCAGATAACAATATGATTTCTCTTCGAGTGATTTTCCATCTCATCCAATTTCTTTTCGAGTTGCTCCATTTTTGCTTGATCAGCCTTTTTCTCCACCGTTTGTTTGACAGTCTCCAATTCCTGATTCAAGCCTTCGAACCCGGCGGATAGCCCATTCGTTGTAGTCTCAAGCGTCGTCAATTTTGCATATATTTCATCATGGTGGCTTTGGCTGAAAGCTTCCAGTCGATCTATTAAGTTTCAGCAAGAACTTTCACCAGCCGACTCAACTCTGCAAAATTTTCCGCCGACATAGTAGGCTGTTGATCAAGCTTCTTTCCTGAGCGCAAAACTCTACTCATAATTAAGAAATAAAGCCATTTTCAAAATTTCAAGGCAGAGCACGGAATGACACGTCTTCACTCGTTCGAAGGCATGCCCAGTCTCTACTTATCAAGTGCTTGATTTTCATAACAAACAAATCACCCACTAAATACCCACTATTAATGGGCCTACAAACATGACGGCTACAATTATCATGATGAACGATACTGCCCACAAGATCCCCGCAAAGCCGATATTTGAGCTAAAAATTTGAGCGGATAGTTTGAGCGTTCCGCTTCGAAGAAGAGGTTCCACTACAAGAATGCGACAAATAAGAAATTTAGTAAACCTTTCACCAAAACAGCAGCTTGACATCTGCAGAAACCAAGTGAAATTATCTACTTTTATTTACAATTATAAAAAAAATGGACCACGTCCACTTTAAAAGTGTGAACCAGAAGTCGAACAAAAACAGATCTTTAGGGGATACATTTACCGGATGAAGAAGCACTTAAGCAAGCCACGTCTAATTCTACACTACAGTGTTGCTGCGGTCAGTGAGAAATTTGCAGCCAGTTTTAAAGGAAGATCATCTTTTAAAATATTGTTGCTGTTTGGAAATCGCCACACAAGAGCTAGGTGGCAACAATTTCAGCGAGGTAGATGCCTGTCGGTAACTTTACGTTAGATAGGTCCAGTTTATCAGTTTAAATTGAAATTAACCTAATGAACTGAACTGTACCTTCCAAAATAAATGACTCGGGGCCGGTTGCAAAAAGAACAGAATTAAATTGAAGCAGCAAGTTTATTAATCACCGTGTTCAGCAAAATAAAACCAAATAACAAACACTACTTTTTTAATTGTCTTACACCCCGTTCGCACCAAAGCTTAAACAAATTAAATGTTGTTTAACTAACAAGTTTGGTGTGTGTGCGAACGGTGTATTAGATAATTTACACTTCATAATTTACACTCCAGCTGAAAGATCTAAAGAAATACAGGTACGTGCACGTTAAAATGAAAGACTCTACAAGTTTGGCGCTCTTAGCACTGTTTCAAATCTGTTTTACATCAGTTAAAAGGTCATTCCAACTTTTCTTGGACATCCACTGTATCTGTGTTTTCTAATAAGCTGCTCACTCCACGCGTACGTTTTCCACTGTCCAGAGAATGACCTGTTGGCTAAATAAGTAACTATAATATTTACTTACTTACGGATACAATATGTGTTGTAATTGACACAAACAGAAACAAAAGAAGGCTGCTAAGTCGCAAACTTTTTTAACGCCAATACCATTTAAAGTATCTCCATCTATTATAATATTAGCTAGATTAGCTAACATGATAATAATACCCAGGTATGTCTACTAGCTTAGTGATGATAATTTTTTTTTTCCATAACGCGAGAAAATCGCGCGAGGCTTGATGTAATTAGGCGTTGAAGCCGCGAGAAGCGGGGGCTGCGCGCCGCTCGGCCGCTCCAAAATTTTAAAATTTTTGCCCGGGAAAACGTATAAAAGTAGGACAAATCTCTTCGAGCCTTGGAATGATAACTCAACTTTATGTGCTTTTTCTTGTTATTAATTCGGTCTGATGGATTGTGGCTGGCTTCTCATTCCCGGAAAACAATGCTTGTATGCAAATTGCGACCGTGGAGTTTACCAAGCTGGCCCATGAAAAGAAATAAAAGTTAAGAAACACCGAAAATGGAACGTTACGTTTTGCAAACGTATTTAAATAAAGGATACCTTACTTATTCTAGCCAATCCATTCATGTTCTATGGGCTGTTTTTTGTTTTCTTCTATAATGTCTTCTCTCCTTGCCGGCGCATCGGCACGTTGCATTTCATTCTGATCTCTTCTCGGCCTTGCCTTCTGATTCATTACATGAACGGCGAAATTCTTGATTTTCTTGATCACATAACACAGCACTTGTACAAGAAACCTTCCAAGAATGACGGCGAACACCAAGCTCGCGAGATCCTGAAAGAACTGCATTCCTTTTAGATTCTTCAGAATTTTGGAATTCAGTATTGTTTCATGTACGAAAACGGACGGACACTACTACACGGATGGACGAAGAACAAGAACTCCCAAATCATAAATTGACCAATCAGGCGTGATTTTAAACATAGCAATATGTGTTTGGGTCACATCAGTGACGTAAGCAAATATTGAAACTGACAAAATCCTCCCTGCAGAGCTTTCTCAAGTTTTGTTGGCCAAGTGCTTGTTTTGGCAAGAAAGTACTTGGCTACTGCCTCGTAATTTCGTTAGTTTTCAAGTGATTGGTTTCTGATGAAACACTTGGTATTTGTTCACGAAATATTACAAAAGTAGGGGAGTTCGCCAATCAAGCGAAACAACACGACACCGCACGGTGTAAATCATTACTTTAAATCATGGGTTAAAATCGGTCAGATTTTACTGCAACAGATTTTTGCCCCCGCAGGGCTTTGGCCCAGAGGCCAAAGCCCGAGGAGGCATTATAGTGTCCCCCACGTATAAGTAGTTGCAGAGGAAAATACAGAGGAAATACAGGGGAAAATACAGTGCATACAGTCAGAGGCCAGAAAAAATCTCGACTTGGTTGAATTGAGCGCGCTGTGTAGTATCGGGTAATGATGACGTAACAATAGGGTTTGCCTGCAAATAGTATCGGGTCATGATGACGTAGCAATAGCGCTTGCCCGCAAGGTGTTCTCGGGTAATGATGACGTGACAATATTACTTGCCCGCTATGGGTTTTGGGTAAAGCAGTTTCCCGGATTACGCGTCCTCGCAACTTCACAACTCTCACCTCGCATGTGTTTATGTTGTGGATCGTGTTTTAACAAGAAGCAGTCGAGTTCTTTAGCTTGTGCAAGGGAAGTTTAACGTGGCAGTCGCGTTTTTTCAGCTTTTACAAGGTAAGGATATTTGTTTGTTTGTTTTAGATCTATCGAAATAGATTTCAAAGCTTGCTATTGTAGAGCAAGTTGGTTACGTTTGCTGGATTGAAAGACTCAATCCAAATCTTCGATTTGTCAGACACAAATCACACACAAGAGCGACTGAAAGACTCAGTCGAAAAAACCAAGTTTACATAAAGAAAACATTGAGAAAACTGAAACTAAGCAGAAAGTCAGAAACAGTGCAGTTAAAGTTGTGAGTGGTTTTGTCATTTCCACGTGCGTCCTACTCAGCATTTGTTGTTCTGTTATTGTCCCTTTTAGAAACGAACGAAGAGATATAGCTTTAAAGCCTGGTGACCCAGTAAAAAGAACTCAGCAGATCCATGCTGGTCAAAAATTGCTTTGTAGACATGAGTGTCAACATGGAGATCGAGAAAGATGGCAAAGTGTTTTCAGTAACTGCCTTCCCAAAGGTATTAACCGCCTTCCTCAAAGAGGACATCTTCCAATACAGGGAAGACGTTAATTCACTTGAGATGAAACTTTTAACGTTAGAAAACGTGGACTTTAACCTAAATCAGAGTGGAAAGATTGTAAAGCAACTCCTTCCACACAGTGATAGCCAAGAGCATCAAATTGATAGCAACAACACTGATGCCACAGGATAAGAAAGACACTGACAGTAGACTAAGTAGCCTTCCCTGCAACTAAAATCCTTCAGTTTTTTTTTATGTTTGAACATGTACATGTAACAACTCACTTTTAAAAACTGAAAGTTCCAGTTACAAAAATATTACATTCTGTAGGCATTTAAGCTAAGAACAACAAATGTTTCCTTTTCCAGCATCACTTAACAAAAAGGAAAATTATGACAATGTTAGCAATGTTTCAGTTCAATGTTTTTACATAATGTAGGCTATTGTTACACAGCAAAGAGTATTATGACTGCATGAAAAATCATGACTGCAGAAAGATATGACTGCATTTTCATGTAATTACAGTTGAAAATCTTAGTAACAATGTTACAGTTAAGTATTTTTACAGAATGAAGGACATTGTTTCACAGCTAAGAATATTATGAGAGTTCCATGTACAAAATTATAAAGAAAAATTATAACTGCCAAACATTATGACTGCATTTTCATGTTGTACAATTAACAATGTTCATTACAATGTTACAGTTCAGTGTTTTTACAGAATGGAGGACATTGTTTCACAGCTAAAAATATTATGAGAGTTCCATGTACAAAATTATATAGAAAAATTATGACTGCATTTTCATGTCGTAAAATTAACAATGTTCATTACAATGTTACAGTTCAGTGTTTTTACAGAATGGAGGACATTGTTTCACAGCTAAAAATATTATGAGAGTTCCATGTACAAAATTATATAGAAAAATTATGACTGCATTTTCATGTCGTAAAATTAACAATGTTCATTACAATGTTACAGTTCAGTGTTTTTACACGATGAAGAATAATGTTTCCCAAGGGGGGGGGGGTACTCGCAGTATAAATGACGGGGGGTCAGGCGGAGCTTCATATTGCGAACCCAAAAAAATACATGAGCCTGAAATTGTACACCCAAAAAAATACCTGGCATCAACATTTTCTACCTCAAAAAGTGCAAGACCTAGCATCTCGATACTGATTTATTCAGTCAAACAGACTTGAAGACCTTAAAAAATACATGAGAAGTCTCTTGACCCCAAAAAATACAGAGTGTATAAATTTTCAACACAAAAAAAACGTCGGACCTCCCCGTCATATATACTGCAAGTACACCCCCAGGGAATATTTCACACAAAATATATCATGAGAGTTTTAAAGTTATTCAAACAAAATGACACTGCATATATTTCTAACATTTTGTTGCCACGCAACAACAGATTATATAGTAATTAAGTACGAATGTTAAAGTTCTGTTTTTTTCACTGGGGTACAAAACATTTCATCATTTTGTCACAAGACCAATATAATTATAAAGATAGTTTCTGTTCATGTTTAAAAAATTGTTACAGTTAAGTATTAACAGAAAAATGTTATTTTACAATAAAATTGAGCTATCTTCAACTTCTCAGTGCCCATCACTGCCTCACCCTTTACACAACTACGGCAGCAACTCAACCTCGTGACACTAAACCACAAGCTACAGTTTCACGCACATTTACAACCCCCCAAAAATCAACACAAAGAAGTTTTCATTTCATTCAAATCAGATAGGATCAAAAGACCGGGGGCACTGTCTAGTGTCAACTTCCCCTAGTATAAATAGGGCATATTTTACAAATTATCGTCGAGTGTAAATCAGCCTTTGCCTCGACGAGATCTTTTGAATATGGCAACTGTCAGAAAAACAAAGATGCAATGCAAGAAGAATGTTCCAAGTTCTTTTGTCTATTAATCATATTCAGAGAATTCTATCTAGCGTTTCAAATACATTAGGTTTTAATCATCTGGAAGACCCTGGAATGGGTAATAAAGAAATTTCCATACTAAACTTGGGTAAAAGCTATCGGACGTTTTTTTAAACAAATTTCGGACGTTATTTCGGTCACCAACAACAACAAGCTTTATTTGCATGACTATAAGTACATACAGTATTGCAAAAGCATAAAACTTAACTAAAGCGAAACTTATAACAATCATAATCATGTAATAGGAAAAAAAGCAATTATGTATGAACTTCATCAGTTGAGTATTAAATAATAATTATCAGAATTCATTAATTTTTTGGTGGCTTGCATAGGAGATAATTGTGTTATGTTTGGTATTTGGTTCTCTATTTTTTTGTAAAATTCATCTCTAAAACTACAGTATTTAGTACAATGGAAAAGTAAATGAATTTCATCTTCAATTTGGTTTGATTTACACGTAGGGCAGAGTCTATTATCCCTTGGGATTTGATCATATCTGCCAGTTTCGATCAATAATTTGTGATTACCTATTCTAAGTTTCACTAATTCTTTCCTGTTATTTAGTTTTCTTGTAAGATCTAAATAGCAGGAAGGCGTATATTCGTCCTTAAAAGTGTTATAGAATTCTAATTTCTTAGAGTTTCGAAGAGTTTGTTGCCAGTGTGAAATATACTTTTGTTGCATAAGACTTACATAGTGTTTAATCTTAGCATCAGTTAAGAAAGTAGGGTCAAAATCAGGCAATATAATAATATTCAGACATCCTCATAACATTAGAGTAAAAACTATTTTTGCTGGTGTTATGAAGATCAGATGACATTAACAAGATTTGTTTAACAATAGAGTCATTTTCCTTATTGTGGAGATATAAGGTGTAATTAATTATTTTTGATTAATAGCTATTATAAGAGGAAACTTTCCAAGCTCAGCTCTACAAACTACATTCGATGCCTTACTGCTTACTTCTAAGTAACGTTTACAGTACTGGAGATGAGCTTTTTCAATCTGTGAACTGTCCCAAGACTTGAAATCAGGTTTGGTATATACTCCCCAGATTTAACTGTTGTAAGTTAAAATTTATAAGTTAAACGAGACTTACCTGTAAGTTGAAGTTTGACTGTAATTCTATGAGACACTAGTCACGAACTAGGGAGTCGCGTGAGATATGTGCGAGTAGCCTGAGCGATCAGTCTTTAAAACGGTGAGTGATTGCAGACAAATTATGGGTGGGAAATAACTAAAGGAATAAGCAACATAACCCAGTGAAAGGGTAGGGCACGTGACTGCCTAGTTCGTGACTAGTGTCTCATAGAATTACAGTCAAACTTCAACTTACAGGTAAGTCTCGTTTAACTTATAAATTCTATTTCGACACCAGTCCTACTCACTAGTGAGTCACGTGAGACTTTAAAGCGTGCAATCACGAGCAGCAAAATATATACATAAACAACTTTATTTGCCAAAAATATGTGTAGGAAACAACTACAGCAAAAGGCTAGTCAGCCTATGGTGCACAGAATGTACCTAAAGAAAAGCAGTAAACAATGAACTACTGCTTGTCCAAAGGAAAATCTGCCTATTGTAGGCAGTAAACAAAAACACAACATGTGGTAGTCAGCACTGGTTTTCAGTGAAAGAGATCTGTAACAATCCTATGTGTGAAGGTTTTCCAACAGAAGCTGTCCATAAGCTTTACTTGCTGGGACAATGGGTTTCTTGTAGAATTTTCCAAAGGTTGTGGCATTCGACCAGCCGGCATTGTCCATGATAGTAGATAAAGGAACCTTGCACATTGCAGCTGCAGATGTAGATGCAGCCCTGGTGCTATGACCTTTAAAGACGGAGGTATCTATGCCAGACTTTTCAAGAACCGTTTTAAGCCATCGAGAAATCGTGTCAGTTGAAACTGGTTTGTGAGGCTTTTGAAAACTCACTAGCAGCTGGTCACTCCCCTTTCTGAGCTCGCTTGTCCTTTTGACATATTCAGATAGGCAGACAATAGGACACAATCGGTTGTCTGGTGAGTAGGCCATGAATGTCAATTCTGACACGTGCTTTCCTGGTCGTGAGGTCTTCAAAAGATTGTGAATGGGAAACACACAGGTATCATGCTTCAATACCATACTGCTGACAGACAGCAAATGTAGTGTCTGACATCTCTGCCCAGATAACAACGCTAAGAGCATTGTAGTTTTGTAGGTAAGATCCTTCAAAGCTAAATCCTGAGGTGGGTGAAGGCCGGACAAGTATGTCAGGACAGTATTGACATCCCAAATGTTCTTGTACTTTGGTAAAGAAGGTTTCAATTCAAACACACCTTTAAGGAAACGACAGACCATGGGATGGGCACCAAACGTGGTATTGTTGGACAACGTAACAATGGATGAGACAGCACTCCTCGCAGTGTTGATAGCACTGTATCCTATGCCCGATTCATACAGTTCAGCAAGAAAATTGATTCCATCCTCTACAGAGGGACAAATGGGATCAATGCCCCTTGAACCGCAGTAACGTCTCCATTTCTGAAGGTAAGTAGCATATTGCTTTCTAGTGCCTGACCTCCAAGATTGTTCCATGACTGTGGTAGCTGTTGTCGAAAGGCCTTTGCCATTGAGGTATCTCCGGACAAGTGACATAGAATCAGACACAGTTTCTTGTGAAGTGGGTGGGGTTCCTGTGGGTTGCTTGGTAGAAACAGGGTGTCTCTTTCCCTTGGAAGTTGTATTGGTAGTTGTATTAACATCTGCATTAACTTGGGCCACCACGGTTGGGTTGGCCATTTGGGCACAAGTAGGAGCCCTGTTGCTTTCTCCTCTTGAATCTTCTGTAGCACTCTTGTTATCAGACTAAAGGGTGGAAAAGTATAAAATAGGTAATGCTGCCATGACATGTGAAAAGCATTGATAGCAAAAGCTTCTGGGTCTGCTCGATAAGAGACATAGGGTGTGATCTGGCAATTGATCCTAGAGGCAAATAGGTCAATGTTTGGGGTAACACTGAGCTTGGTACAAGCATCTGTGAAAAGGGTTTTCTTTAAACACCATTCAGTACACCTTCTAAATGTACGCGACTCTTTGTCTGCCTCAACATTTTCACACCCTGGTATACGAGCCATGGTGAGCCATATATGTTGCACCAATCCCATATTTCTTTTGTCAGCTTATTTAGTTTAGGGGAGTGGCTTGTACCCATCTGGTTAATGGTAGATTCTGTGGTTGTATTATCAACCATGACTTTGACATGTTTGTCATGAGTCAAGGTACTAAATGATTTTAAGGCAAATAGCACAGCTAACATTTCAAGAAAATTTATGTGCTCTTTAGCCTCCTCAGCTGTCCAGAGTCCTCCAGTTGAAGAATCCCTGGTTGCAGCACCCCAGCCCTGTTTTGAGGCATCAGAAGTGATGGTAGTATCTACTTCACCTCGATTTATCGGGTTGGATGGGGACTCGATTGAGTCAATCCACCACTTAAGTTCTTCCCTCGCTTGGCTGGATATGCACATTTTGGCATCAAAGTTCCATTTGCTAGTCTTAAGAGCTGTGGTTTTGTCCCGTTCTAAATAACGGTAGTGAAGGGGTCCATAGGCAACGCCAGGAAAACTTGACACTATAAGCCCAAGGACCTTAGCTACTTCCCTAACAGTAGGATTTTTGCAGTTAAACAGGTCAGTAGCTGCCTGTTTCAGCTTAAGAGCTTTCTCAGGGGTAAGGTAAACTAGCATGGAAACTGAGTCTAGAACGAACCCCAGAAACACCAGCTTTTGAGTTGGGATGAACACTGACTTTTCAGGGTGTACTACAAATCCCAAAGTATCCAACAGTTTGGCTGTGTCAACAACAGTTTTTGCACAATCATCCCAGGTGGTCCCCATTAACCAAGAATCATCTATATAAGGGGCCAACCATTTAACTTCTGAGGGGGGGTTGGGTGATTTTGAAAAAAAATATCCTGCAAGTGCATGTGCGTAAGAAAAAATTTCCTGCACAAGACTCTTGTCCAAAAAAAAATTCACGCACGTACAGTGGGCTGGAAAAAAAATTCTGGCAAGATGTTTCCTGGGTTGACACATCGAACTTTATCGGCAGACTGTTAAAAGATTTTAGCATCTGGACTTGGGTAAGAGGGATTCTTTGCACAATGATGTTTTCCCCTCAGGTGGCCTTTTCTTTACATTTATAGCACCTGTGGTTACCAATCTTGATACATGTTTTCTGAACTTCAAGATCACGGCTGGTGTTGTGATTTGAAGACCAATGTATTCAGTGCACTCTAAATCAAGAATGCCAGAATAGCTGTTGGAACATGAAGTAAACTTTATTAACTATCTATCTGACACAAAACTGGAATGAGCTCTCCTGTAACATTTGCCTGAACGCTTGTCAAGTAAACGTGTAGGGATAGGAGGTGTGTCTTTTAATATAGAAAGTGTCGTCTGCCTTGCATACTATATGTATTCCCTCTCTTGTGGAATATATTAGTATACAGTGCTCGTTACGTCCATAGATGCAAGGATTGTGTTCTCTGGAACTTTAGTCCTGTCAATGAAATTAATGGAGTCAGTTGACTGTATCAGTCTTTGAGATGCGACTTCTGTTGTTGTGCTAACAGCTGGAGTAGTATGGCAACAAATGCTGATAACTTCTCTGTTAGACCTGAAACTCCCAACGTCTCCCAAGTCGGTTTGTGGATTTTCGTAAGGGTATAAAATACTGGAATTCGAGGCGGGTTTGGTGTTTGACAAAGCCATTTTTCAGTCATTTCGTTAATGTGGTGTTCATTGTAAAGCACTGTAATCAATTGTTGTACTTTACGGGATGTATCTTCAGCCATAGGTACTACAAGAGGCCTCAGTAGTTTTCCATGTTCCTGCATGTTGTCTAATTGAATTTGCCCCTCGTTATTGTCCCAAGAAAGTCTGGGATGAAGCCCAAATCAGTAAAGTTTGCAAGTGAGGAAAATGATGAGAAATCATCCAGTTTTGGCATGGATGTGATCTGGGGATATCTGTTATCATTAAAGCTAGGGAATGGTACCCATAAATTTGGTAAGATAAATGACGTATCCAAAACAGTTCTTATTCTACCACATTCAAATGCCGGTGAAGAGAGAGTTGTGCCTCTTATAAGGAAAAACAAAACAGCTATCGGCAGCATCTCTCCAGGTGGACGGTACGTTGGCCTTTTTGCTTACTATCAAAATGACCTACAAAGAGTCATCTTTTGAACCACCTGCAGAGTTGTTGGCTACTGTAAAGAAAGCTACTTGGAACTACAACAAAGAGCATCATCAACGCTGTTTTTAAGCGTTATGGCATGTTAATTTGACTTCTGGATAAGTCAGAATGTCAAGAAAGATCGAGTTGATATTAGTCCAATTTAAAGAAAAATCTGGGATCTAAATAGTTACTTTCGAAGGGTCACATTTCTTCTCAGAATAAAGTAAAACACGTCTTGGCTACTTTAATTTTTCAAAAATTTCTGTGGGAGCATGCCCCCAGACCCCCTACAAAGATGACGCCATCAAAAATCTCACTCTTTGGCAACAAAGCAACTTAAGAGCTCTGTGCAGATTATTTTCAATTTGGGGCTTTGTAATGTGTACTTCAGCTGCGAGTTGGATTTAACCCTTTCTAGATAGCTCTCTAAAGCAACTTATTGCTGCCAGTTTGATTTAACAAGGAAAGGATGTGGCTAATAATCTTTCCGTAAAATATGTACTGAAGACGCATTCGCGCTATGCACTGTATTGTTCTGTAGCTCTATGTACGCACTATGTACTGTACTGTAGGCGCATTCACCTTGCAAATTGATCAAAGTCAGGAACAGGTCTGACTCCTTTTATCAGTGGGAAGGGGTCACCTCAATGTTTTACATTTGGTGTTAAAGGTATTGTACTGTATTATAAAAGTCACTCAAAAACTCTTAGATAAAAATTAATATATTTGTTCAAAGTTTCTTTCACAGATCCTTAACCTTTTATAATTTGATTTATAATGAAGGCCTACTTTAAACCCCATCCACGCCCCAAAAAAAATTTCATGCAGAACGTTGGAGGGAGAAAAAAATATCTTGCAAGCACATACCCCGAGAAAAAAAATACACGGGGAATTAAGGGGTTGAAAAAAAAATTCATGCCTATACCAAATCACCCAACCCCCCCCCCCCCTCAGAAGTTAAATGGTTGGCCCCTAACCTGAGGACAGGTGACCAAGCTGTCGCAGGGTGGCAAATACTGGCTTCATAAGCTTAGTAAATTTTCTGGGACAGAAAGCCAACCCATTGGGAAAACATGTAAACATAAATAACATGTCGTTCCATTCAAATTTGAGGTACTTTTGGTGTGGCTTTGCAATAGGGACTGAGTAGTAAGCGTCCTTAAGATCAATTGACGCCATGTAGCAATTTGGGGTCATTAGCCTTATTGCTGTCCAGACAGTGTCCATTTTGAAGTGTTGGTATTCAACATGCTGGTTAAAGTTTTTCAAATTTAAAATCATTCGATATGATCCATCTTTTTTATTTGCCACAAAAATTGGCGAAACATATTCCCCACTTTCATGTTGGGTGGGTACAATGACACCTTTGTCAAGCAATTTTTGAATTTCAGCTTCTATAACCAGTGAGTCACTGATGCTGAATGTTTTCCTTTTGGGGCCCAAGTTCTTTGTGGGCTGTGTGGAAAATTCAATAAATTGACCCTTAACACAATTAAGGACTTCTGAGTCAGAAGTTAATTCCTTCCATTTGTCATGGAAATGTGCCAGTTGGCCACCCTTGAAGCTTTGCACCTTATTAGCAAAATACTGTTTCATAATGGGCTCAAACAACAAAAGATTATTTACCTGTAGGTTATTAAGTGTGTCAGCGGAAATCATTGCTGCTTCTTCCCCTGGTCCTTCGATCGGAAGAAGGGTTTTGAGGGTGGTGTCGAGTTCCACTGACGACCTTTGGCTAAAAAATGCTTGCTTCGCTGATCAGATTTCTGGTAATTTCTTGAGTGTTGTCCTTTTGTGCCCTTGCGGCGGTACCCAACTGCGGTGGTACTCACCCTATTGGATGCTCGTATGTTGTTCAGTTGGGTTTGCAGGTCATTTCCGAACAACAGACCTGTGACTGGAATATGCGAGGCACAGAGGCCTGCATAATCTTTATGTAACTGCGGTTTGATCGACTCCCTGCGACGGTGGGACAGGTCGACATGTGCGTGCCCCAGAAGAGCGACTGCATCTGTATTCATTTTTATGAGTTGTTGTATGTCAGAGTCTGACGGCGGCTGCTTCGAGTTCTTCATTTCGAGCAGCAACTCGATTGATTTACACATGACTGCACCCGCGGTGCCAACCGTTTTTTTGGGTTGAGCTTGTTCTGAGGTCTTGTTGTTTAACTGAATGACTCAGTTTATCCCAGATTTCAGGATTAACTCGCGGTGTTGTGAGAGTCTCACAGTTAGACGGGCGTAAATATTTCGCCGCCTTGTCTTTAAGTTTCGAGTCTGGCAATTTCTTAGACCATAGGTTTGTAATAAACTCTGCCAGTTGTTTGTCCACAGCCGGACCCGATTCGTCTCCATTGAGAAAATCTTCTGCGATTTCCGACAACAATGGGTCATTGCCGCCGTCGCTTTGCTCGAGTCGAGCACGTGGTGTATCCTTAGAGGTTTTGTCGGCTTCAGTGCGACAAAGGGCCTGAATTTCTGCGTCAGAGTCACCTCCATCTTCTTCTGAATCCTCGGAAGCACTCATTTCGTCCCTGGAACTGTGTTTACGCCGTTTAGGGTCGGGTTGATCGTCTGTGTTGCTGGAATGAAGCCGCTTGAGGTCCTTGATCGACTCGTTCATGGCGACCAGCGAGCCTGTCAGCGTTCCGAGGTTTTTGTTGACGTTCTGCATCATAGTGTACATGGGATCCTGGTGGTCAGTAGTCGGGGCCTTTTCCTTAGGATCGTGGTCATCATTTAAGAGGTCGTCCTCCGCCTCAGTCGAAAGTATTTTCTCGTTAGAATCCGTCATAATCCAAAACTCGACCGATCGCTCTGGAATTACGCGCGCAACTGATCGCTCAGGCTACTCGCACATATCTCACGTGACTCACTAGTGAGTAGGACTGGTGTCGAAATAGAATTGGAGAGATCATAGCGTCAAAAAGTTTATTTGCAAGGAATGGGGACAGATTGCTGATATGTGTGTGTTTTCTGAGGCTGAAAAGAGCGTGGAGAGCCTTCTCTTTCAATTTGTCAAGCGCCAATGAAAAGCTTCCTGTTGAAGAGATTAATGTTCCTAAGTAGGTGTAATTCTGAACAACTTCAATGTTTTCATTGTCAATATGAAAACTATACTCAGTACATCTTTTTGCGCGTTTTTGGAAGATCATAGCTTTAGTCTTTTTAGGATTGATACTTAACATCCATGAATTGCAATAGGAAGATAACATATTTAAGCAATTTTGCAATCCTATTGTGGATCTTGATAATATTACTAGATCGTCCGCATATAAAAGAGAATTTAATTTCGCGCCGTTTGGTAAGACAAAGGGGTCAGATAAAGTTTCTTCGAAAGAGAAGGGTATATTATTAATAAAAAGGTTAAACAGTAACGGACTTAAAATGCAACTTTGTCGTACACCTCTGGCATATTGAAAGGGTCGTGTTTGATTTTGTCCAAGCTTTATAGAGCATGTAGAGTTTGAGTACAAACTCTTAATCAAATTGTAAAAGCACCCTCCGACATTTATTTGTAACAACTTATGTCAGGGGCACCCAACGAGAAACTTTGAGCAAAATACTTGAGATATCATTTTCAGCTTTCTTAGATTGTTTCAGAGCTTTTTAAAGGCATATTTGTGTAAGCTAATATACAGATTGGTCTATTCGGCGTTCTTAGTTGAAAATTTAGGCCACAGAAAATTTTAGGAAACAGAATCATATCCGCCGAATTTCCGAGCTGCTGATGGCTCCCCGAAAATGCTAGCTGACCTTTTTTGCACTCTAAACGACATATTTGTCGCTATGAAAACAACAGGAACTAATGAGTCCTCTTGTTACGAAAGTCCGAGGTGATGTTTCGCCAAAGAAAATTCTCTAGCTTTCACCGCAAATGGAAACTGAATATCTCAGGCGATTTCAGGCCTTCCGAACAGATATTTCCCGAAACGAACCGTTGGGTGCCCCTGTTATGTAAGAGACCAACATGCCAGATTGAGTCGAAAGCTTTTTTGAAATCTACGAAACAAGCATATATTTTCTCGTTGTGGTTATGCACATATTTATCTACTAACGTTCTTATTGTGAGGACATGGTCTGAAGTACGATTGTTTGGTAGGAAACCAATCTGGGAATTGTGGAGGATGTTACAAGAGTTGACATGCTTTGTTTAAAATAGAACAAAACAATTTTCCTAGACAGCTTGAAACACAAATTCCCCGATAATTTGACGGATCACTTCTATCACCTGATTTATATATTGGTGTAATAAGGCCGCGATACCACGTCTCCGGCATTTTACCTGAAATAAGAATTGAATTAAAAAGTTTAAGATATACGGGCATCATGTCTTGAAGGCTAGCTTTGATCATTTCATTTTTTATTTTGTCTGAGAACGACGATTTGTTATTTTTCATTCTCTTCGCGGCTGTAACAATTTCATTTTCGGTAATGAAGTAGTCTAAAGAGGCCATCTGATCTTTACGACTTTCAAGGTATGTCAAGTCATTAATAATTGACTGCTGTGTAGGATTTAAAGGCTTTTCCGAGTGAAGTGAACAGAAATAATTGAGCCATCTTTCCTCCGATATTAATGGGATATCTTTATCTTTTTGGGTGTCATCCATCGATTGTAAACATTGCCAAAAGTGTTTCTTATCCGAATTTTCTGCACTTTTTTCTAATTCCGTAATCTTTGAGTTGTAATACTCAGTTTGTTTTCTACTCAAAAGCTTTTTATAATCTGCTAAGGCAATATGATACTTCTCCCGCAAGTTTTCATTTAAGGGGTCCCTGTGTTTTTGGTTCGAGAGCTCTCTTACCTCGTGTCTTTTGAAACGACAGTCTTTATCAAACCATTTTTTATTGGATACTACAATAAAATGCTGTAAAGCTCTGGCCTTGAGGAAGGCTAATTTTGTTAGCCGAAATATTGGCCTTGCATTCAGTTTTGTTCAATTACACTTCTCCAGCATCTCTACACCAGAGATCCGGCAAAACCGAACCAGTGCGGTTTATTTACGCGTCGTGTGGACCTCTGCATTCAAAGGTTATATATCTACAAATTCTCCTTACTGGTCTTCATACATTTCTTGTAGTACTAGTGCAGAGAACTTCTTTCTACTGACATTAACACTATTTATGTTTGGTGATCAATTCCTTAATTCTGATGACCAAATTAAAACATTGTTATTGTAGAGAGATGCTGATCACTGGGCTTTAAGGGTTAATTTATTGTGACAGTTATCTAATCCAGTTTTTATAGTATGTTGGGGGTGGGGGGATGAATAAACTTGCTACTACATCAATATGAAACTCTATGTTTTGTTTTCCATTATTCTGCGTTAGTCTCATTTCAATTTTTGGCTAAAAACGAATAATTTTTTTAATGCGCCACATCACTCTTCAGCAGTAGTAGACTCCTGCTATCTCAACCATTCAAGGGAAATAATGAATTGTGTTAGCTATTGACACTTGTCAATACCCAATTAATAGAACAAAAACTGTACAACAGCATCTAAAGGAAACCGCTGGGCTAATGTTGGAGATAACATGCGTGCGGTTCCAAGTTGGAATTTGAACTGCATTTCTGATAAACCTCTCACCCAACCAAAATAAACAGAAACACCACTACATAATTTCTTGGACAACAGGTCCACAACAATACTATACATCCTCCCTAGAGAGCAATTTACCTTATGTCAGAATGAAGAGAGGTGGAAGGGGGGAGGGGAGGTATTTTCGTATACAGTCGCATACAACATTTAGCTCAAATTAAACCCGGAAACTCGTACCCAGTTCCTATGCATTAGATTTTAGGATGACAGGGGATTGGATGCAAGTTACATGGAAGCGACTGGGAACCAGAATGTCGATCTAAACTCCCAATTAGGGACCATTGTGACCACCTATCCACACCTCCAGTTAAACCGAAATTCTATCCCCTCCCCACCCCCATCGCTCAATTTTGTGCTGCACCCTTGCCCGAGCTTCGCGAGGTTCTGCGAGTCACGTATTTCTAGTACTAAATTATTTAAAATTAAATTTTCCTTGGCAAACGACATAACAAGGAAAATCTTTTCAACCTTGGCACAGCTCTTCACAGTTCAAAGATACTTGCTTTTCGGGAGTCCTCTAACTAGTTTAGCGTGAAGTTCATAAGAACAGAAAATTCAAATTATTTCGCCCAGTCTTGATTCCGCATGACCTTTTGTTTGTAACTAACAGAGACTTATTCGAGCTCTAGAAGAACATGGCTAAGGAGCATTACAGATTGTGTATTAATAAAACTAAGGATATAAAAGAACGACACGTACCTTGAATTCAGTCTAATCGCTCATCGTGCTCTATTTGTTGTTTTTTCCTGTACACCCTTCCTCTTCTTCTTACATTTCTTCTCCTTGATAGTACTGTACAGCAGCTCGTGGCACATGATTCTCCTCCATCCTCGGGCTTGACTTCCAAACCATAACATGAACAACTACGTTGCTAATTTTTCTCGTCACATAACGTAGCACATGAAAACCGCCATTGCAACTGTACACGTAAACACCAAGCTCAACAAATCTTGGACGGACTGTATTTCTTTTGAATACGTTTTTTCGAGAATGTGCTTACGTGTGGACGTAAGCTTTAATTTATAAAGTGATTGCGGAGTACAAAACGTTGACCAATCAAATCAGTTTGTCAGGTTCGGGACTTTCCCTTCAGTTTATCCTTGACAGCAACCCTTTGTGGCCCCCACCTGTCGAGTTATATTCTACTAGGTAATCACGACTAATTAATTTAGCTGATGTTGATCCCGACTTACATATCAGAAAGCGGCACTTTAACTTTGAGCTGTCTTAGAAAAATTATAGTTAAAATTATTTAGAAATTAAGTTGATTGTCATTTCTTTAAGATCTTAACAATGCCGAGAGAATAATAAAAAAAAGTAATGTATCCACATTTCGAGCTGGAGAGCGACACAAAGATCTTTTCAGCATGGTTATTCGTGCAAAGATATGATTGGGATATAATATTACAACCCGTTACCGCCTGTGATTTTTCAGTGACAAAAAGTAAAAAAAGTGAAAGAAAAACAGCAACTTTTCCGGGAAAAGTACAAACCGCAACTTGTTTGTTTCTAAACTGGTATGTTAAATACAAATCCCTGTCCCTGTCATACACTAGAAATGACGCTTACTCAGTAAATGTTTTAAAAATAGTCGTTTCCCAAGAAGGAAATTGAAAAGCAGTAGCAAGTTTAATAACAAGAAAACAAATATTCAGTTGTCCTAACAGTTTTAAACCAGTTTTACCCCATAAACCATAAAGAAATAGTCAGTACTCCACAAACAAATATTCATTTAAAATATTAATACTTTATAAACAAATATTCAATTGCTCTAACAGTTTAACTCCATTGTTACTCTAATTTTACACCATAAACTATGTGTGAAGGTGCATATTCCACTGTTTCAGCGATGCCAATTTTCCTGCCAGAGTTTTGGTCCGTCCTGGTAATCATTCTGTTGGTCCTAGATAGAAAATGTACCAACAGTAATAAGTCTTCGCAACTAAGGGTGAAGGACCAAAAGTACAATGGGTTGGCTCCAACATTAGCGCCTCATTGCTTATGACCGGCAGAGGCGTTCGACGGGGGCTGTTTTAGTACGTTAATTACTTTGACTTCGAAAATTTTCGGACGTTCAGATGTCGTCAATTTTATACAGTGCAAGCGTCCGAACTTATGATAAATAATCAGGACACTATTTCCAAACATTTGTAACAGTTGCTTTGGCGTTAGGGTTTATGAAACATGGAACATCGCAGTGACAAAATAAACTTAAAGCACACCACCATCCACATCGGTAAAGTTTTTCTCAGACGACCATAAAATTGTCGGTCTATTAGAAGAGCTAATCTTGATTGGTTCACCAAAATGCTTTCGCTTGAATGGTAAAGAATGACTCATGTAGGTGTTTGTTAACCGTGTAAACGATTGCACACTGCACTGAGTTAATTTTACTGTTAACGTTGTGTATCTAACAATAAGATAACCACTTTGTTGGGTAAAATTATTATTGTTGAATGTAATCAATAAATCGCTCCTTTACTGGTTTGAATCAGTTATGAATAACCACCTCTTGTTAAGACTGACTTATTCCGTTCTTTTTTTAAGTGTTCAAGAAAATCGTTCGAAATGCGCCGAGAAACGTCCGAAAGTTTTTAGTCCGAAGGTTTATGTCAAAAAGATATTCGAAGACGTAGTGTTAGTCTTAAAATGAGAGTTTACGCCGTTTGCAGTATCTGGGCCAATTTATCATACTCCGGCAAGAGAGGATAAAGGGGTGAGTTGTTTCAATGACTTAATCAGTTTATGAAGATATTTTCTTGCTCGAACTATGTTGGTGCGCAGGAGCAAGGTAAAGAAAAATAAATTTCTTCTCCCTTTCACCGACTCTGCGTGACCTTTTGTTTGTAATCAACAAAGAGTTATTCGAACTCTACAAACACTTGGGAAAAAAGAGCATTTTAAGGTTTTCAAACGTTTGTATTAACAAAAGTAAACATAACAAAAAGCAAACGTACCTTAAAGGCCTTAAACTCAGTCTAACCTTTCGTCGTGTTCTGTGGGTTGTTTTCTTCTCTTCAGTCTTCCTCTTCTTCTTGCTCGTGGCCCTTGGTTATCCACTCTCTGCCTTGGCTTCCATCCCATCACATGAACAATTACGTTGCTAACTTTCCTCAGCGCGTAACACAGTATGTGCAAAACAGCCATTGCAACTATACACGCAAACACCAAGCTCATCAGATCCATTTCTTTTCACTATCTTCTTCCGAGGAATGTACTCCCGTCTGGACTGTTGGTGTAACGACTTTCACGACCAGAATGACTGCCTCAGTAAACTTAAAGCCAAAAATCAGACCAATCAGACCTCACAGATCACTGAATAGAAATATCGGAATTGTCTCCCAGCAGTTGTTTGGTTTATGTACATACTTCTTTTGTCATGGTGTCGGGTCATGCGGTCATCTGAACGATATTGAACGAGCATGAGACAAAGAGAACTCACAAAACACACCAAAATTAAGCATTTATAACAACCACAACAAGGGGGGTATAATCGTAACAGCCGGTTCTAGCCAGGTGTTAACAAAAGAACTGACCTGCTTAGATCTGACGTAAAATAAAAATAAAGACTGTCGCCCCGTTAAGGGTCGTTGAGCTGGAAAAGTAAGCAGGCATGTGTACTGGGCGTAACGAAACAACTCGCAACGACTTACAAAATCTCATGTGCAAAAACACTTCTCCATTACACCGGCGCCCTTTCGTTGAGCTGGAAAAGTAAACAGGCTTGTGTTCTGGGCGTATCGAAACTACACGCAACGACTTATAAAATCTCGTGTGCGAAACTGAACACTTCTCCATTAGAATCGAAGCAAAAAACAAACTTTAGGTAAAGGCGGATAGAAATTCTTTTCTTGCTTTCAACATTTTAAAACTAATATAATACATTTATTACAGAATATGTGGACAGCTTTCACTTCAGTTCTTTTTTGTAACCCTTGTGGTGAGAGCAATCACGCATTGTCTCCTGTAACCTCTGTCCTCCGCCGAGGCTCAAAGAGGTTTTTCGTACAGAGAGAATCCTTTGAAAAAGTAAGTGCAGGCGTAAAGTCCCACCTGCACTCACTTTGCGCAGCGGAAATCCAAAACGACCCATCGAACCTTTGCAAAGGCGAGAGTCCTGTAACAGCGCCTTAAATCCAACCTGACTATTGTGCCATTCTTCGAAAATACTAAATTTACCCTTTGAAGCTCTTGTCATTTTATTCATATTTTCACACCATCTGACGATGATGCGCATTCACAAAACCGATATCCAGATTTAATATATTCGTACTTGCCAGTTCCTTTTTTATAAAAGAAATAATCTGGAGTAAACAGCTGAGAGTTTCAGTTCTGCACTCTACAAGGCAACAAAAGGCTAACTCTTAACTTCAATGAAGTATGCAATTTCCACAGCAACGAGAAAGCAGATAACTGAAACATTTAATATTGGAATTTAGCTTGGCTAATAATCGATTTGTTGAATCACCCTGACAAATCAGGAACTGGTTCTCTACAACGGCCTGAAGGTTTTTGTATTAGGTGAGAATAAACGACGGACTGAAGTCGATTTCCACATGAGAAGAGAAGAAAAGGGATAACATCCAAAACTCACACAATTGTAAGGAAGTAAGATTTTAGACTATCTCTGTCCCTACTTAAGATGCTAAGTCACTGCAAGGAAATCTGCGAGCATCTCTTTCAATTAATGCTCCCAACTCATGAGAAACAACAACACAACAAGATATGTGGGGTAATGGGGTTGGGAATGAAGTACTCCACCAATAGGCCAGTGTCACTAAGCAAATCACTAGTCTAGCTAAGTAAGGGGTAACAACCCCTTCTCCTCTCCAGGGGTGCAGGTCACGATCCCCTGAGAGAGGTCCTTACTCCTCTTCAGGGCTGCAGGTCACAATACCCTGAAAGAGGTCCTTACTCCTCCCCAGGGCTGCAGGTCACAATACCCTGAAAGAGGTCCTTAGTCAGGGGTCACAATCCCCACTCCTCTCCAGGGGTCACAATCCCCTGGGAGAGGTCCTTAGTCCTTAGGGAGTTTAGACTCATGGTTACCATGGTAACCCATCCATTCTGTGAGTCTATGGGGCCAAGAGTGACCTATATGGGAGCACATCATCCCCACAAATACACAACGTGTATTCCCCATAGGCGAAACAGACACACTCTAAAATTCTGTTTCATTAAATGTATCATCCAACAACTGACGTGAAACCCCAAAAAGAAGAGCATGGGGGCAGTGAATGTATCGTTCATAGCAATCTGAGGACCAACGCCCAAGTGTTTTTATAAGCCAGGGAGGAAGGCCCGCTGACGCAGAAGTAGTAGCGGCCCCAGTCCTATAGCTATGTCCAGCATACTGAGAGGGCTTAAAACCCGACATAGAGAGAAGCTGCCTAGTTTCGGAGGTAAGTCCCACTTTTGTGAGGGGGGCGCCAGAGAGGTACTTGAAAAGTGGGCCTGCTGTAGTCCCCCGGGAGGACAGATAAGTTATCACAGCCATTACGGGGCAGATTCTCTGGTTAGTCTTTCCTATAATAATAGTCTGACCAGAACGAAATGGATCAGTTTTGGATACTTTTATCGATCGTAAGTGACATATATTCAGGATTGCGAAAACCGGGGAAAAAAGTTATATCCCCTGGGGACAAATGGGTTGCAGATGAATAGGGCGAGTTGCACGTCATTTCTCCCAGACGAAGGAAACCAAAAAATGCTAAGGTCATGGCAGCCCATATCATAATGGAGTCGTAATTAGTGGTAGTAGGAATAGCAAGAAGCTGAAAAAACAATTTCAGGTGACTTATTGTGATAGGGAGGCAAATTCTAGAAGAATTACCCTGGGATCGCTTAATTCCACGGCAAATCAACTGCAAGCGGAGAAATTTCTTAAGGTCCAACTGGTAACCCAAGCGGATATGCAGGTGTTGTACTGCAGCCAGGTAACCCTTGATGGAGGAATGTTTGATTGTCGTAGCCAAATATGCGGCATATTGGATAAGAGTCTCTTCGTCGGTTGGTAAATGGGTTGATTTATGTGGGCTATGGAATGTGCAAAACTCTAGAAATCTTCTTTCACCTGAGCTATATGTTTGTTTGGTGGAGGCAGCAACAGAAAGGCTTAAATAGTTCTGGATGTCTGCATTTAGATCACCAAGAGTTCTTGGGGCACAGGGCATGGGACCAGGTCTGCATGGGGGGGCCAGTCTGCAAAAGCGGTCCATCTGAAATCGGGAAAGGGCATCCGCAATTTCATTCTTCTTGCCTTCAATGTGCTTATCCCTCGGGTAGAAGTTATGCCTTAGGGTTAGGAGTGTCAGATGGCGAACCAGGTCCATAACCCTGGGAATGCGGGAACGCTTAGAGTTCACTATGCTGACAACTGATTCATTGTCACAATAGAAAACAATGCACTTATTGGCGAGCTCAGCTCCCCATAGGTGGTATGCTACTACCAAAGCAAATAGCTCTTGCCAGGCAATGTTAACACCAGGGACAGTGAGTTGGTGGTGAGTTTCCCACTGACCCTGAAACCATTTTTTACCTAGGATTCCACCATACCCAAGTGTGCCTGAGGCATCAGTATAAAGTTATAAGGAGTCGGAGTCCACCCACAAAGTAGGCAAGAAAAACCCAGCTCCATTCCAGGTGTGAATGAACTGTTGCCACATAGTGAGGTCCTTAAAGAATCCATTGTTTATTTAATGTGGTGGTGTGGTTTAGAAACCTTACGAGTTAGCTCAATCATCCGCTGTAAAAAAGGTCTCCCAGGGGGGATATCTTTGTATGCAAAGTTCAAAGTCCCAATGGGAAATTGCAACTCCTTTAAGGTGCATGTCTTTTTGGTCTGAAAGAGGGCAAGAGAGGCCTGGATACGTTCAACCTTGTCTGCTGGAAGTCTAACCTCCATCCAGACAGTGTCCAGAATAATACCCATGAACTCAAGGGTGGTAGAAGGGCCCTCTGTCTTATTTGCTGCAATGGGGATACCCAAATTCTTAAAGGTCAACAGCATGCAAGATAAGCTCTGAGTACATGGCAGATTAAAAGGGGGGAGGATGAGGCTGGTTCGATGATCAAAAAGTCATCACGGCTATGGCAGACAAATGAAATGAGGCAGTGATGGTGGAGGACCCATTCTATTGCATCGGATAATAAATTGAACAGAAAGGGTGCATTTCTCAACCCGAAGGGGAGGACCTTATCATAGTAATAGCTGCCCTCCCAATACATTCCAAAGAGCTCGTAATCTGATGGTCTAAGAGGGATGAGGCGAAAGGCCGATTCGATATCTGTCTTCGCAAGAAAACACCCCTGACCAAGGCCCAGAATCCCTTTGACTGCATTATCGATTGTAATATACTGTAGGCTAAAATCTTCTATTGGAATAGAGGAGTTGATACTTGTCTCTCCAGATTTTGGGAAAGACAAGTGAAAGATGGTCCTAAACTTAGCAGAATGCTTCTTTGGAACTAAGCCAATGGGAGACACCTAAAAATTATGCAGTGGGGGGCTGGGGAAAGGGCCTGCAACTCGCCCAAGGGCCACCTCTTTGGATACGTTTTCTTAAACAATACCAGGTTGGGAAAGTGCAGTGGGCAGATTCCTAGAAAATCTAGCAATGCGTCTCCCAGTAAAACCCACATCAGCCCCATACCTAAGATTATTGCATAATCTGGAAACAAATTCGCGGTCAGGGTGATTAGCTAATGTGTCCTCAAGTCTTTGTACATTAATAGGGGTGGGAAGGGACCAAACATGGTCCTCACTTCCGAGAATAGGAGCTCGACTTTGAGCTTCCACGGTCACTATCTCTTTTCCTTTCCCCTTCCTGCTCTGGCTGCCGCATGGAGTGGGCAAGGCAACCATACCCGGGGTGGGACCCATTACATCTGTTACATGTATGCCTGAAATGGCAGGGGTCTCTAGAGCATTTGCCATTTCTGTTGTAAAAGTTGCATGTGCCTCTGTTTGCGCCACCTGTTGTAGAGACACTACGCTGGGGTCCATTGGAAAAAAGCGGATACTCCACTTTGAGCACCGCTGGCGACACGGTAAAAATGGTTAACCATAGCTGGGTGTCAATGACTGACCAATCAATAGACTTATTTGCACTAGCCTTCTGACGGAATTTAAAATCGTAAATGGCCCAGCCTAAGCCTCTGTGAACGCGGGCTGTGATGTGACATGTACACGCCATTGAGTTCTAACAAGGACTGATCTTTAATGACCAAATAAGGTAATACAAGTGACAGCTAAACATGTGACTATGAACTACAGTGAGTCACGCTAATACGGTCACACAAGAACTGCATATCGTCACATCTTCCCTTTTTTAAGCGGCCGTCGCCATACGGCGACCGCCGGTTTATAAAATGGACACGGTTTTGTCGTGATGCTCAGTTGGCTTAACATACGAACAAAGTGCTGTAAAGCTTGTGGTACGGGCACTCAAGAGCGGTACTGTCTTATATAAGATGCATGCGCATATTAGTCTGCTGAATGTTACCTTCGTGTATTCTTGTCTTTTAATTTACAGTATTTAAGTTATGAACGGCGAAGGGTTGTTAAGGATGGGGTCGCAGTATTTGTCTTGTAAAACGCATGCGCAACTGAGTAAAGCAGCCAATAGGATTGAATGCGAAATTGGCTGTGTTGTCTGATCCATTCTCGTCCCCAGAGCTACGCGGCTTTTTTAAAATTACGTCTCTTGTAGCTCTGGTAACGGCCAAAATTTATTTTTTTTGATTGGCCGATTCAAACTGTATGCGCAATAACGTAAAAATTTTTTGGCTTCTACGCATAACGTTTTATTTCCAATTGAATTAATCAGATATCAGGGCATTAATTAATATATTGACTTGATCAATTTCCACGCAAAGAATGCTGCTTAGGGCAGATTAAGCGACCAAATTTTGAATTCAAAGTGATGAGATTGTCGCTAAATGCCAGCGATTCTTTCCTCTCTACAGCATTTTCTACAAAACTACAGCTTGTCCATAAATAAACTTACATGTAACTGTCTCATCAACTTGTGTAATGACCTCTTGATGTCGATGTTTAAGAACTTGGGCGCCAAATGCTTCTGGAAATTTTCGATGGGGTAAAACGTAATACAGTATAGCGTTTAGGGGTGGCGAAACGATAAGTGCACAGTTGACATTCTCATACAACAGAGACCAGACGAATGTAATAAAATAACTGTACAATTCAATATAACGCAAATGCAATAATATTATACCTTTAATCAGGCAAGATACAAATCCAAAACCCGTGAGCAAAATGCAGGGTCAATCGTTCTTCTGAACAACTACGGCACGAAAGGCAGCTTCTTAAGTTTGTTCCTTTTAAAGTTCCAGGTTTTCCGCTAATTGCAGGAGATTAAGACGGTCCCGAACAGCTTTTAGTCGATCCATAAAGCACCACGACTCGATCGATAGGAATTCAAATTTCTCAGTTGTTGTCAGAATTGTCATGCCCAGAGCTCCACGGACGAGAATGGAGCAGGCGCAATAGCACCTTAACGAATTAGACATGCGCTACCGGATGTCGTGAATTTCACGACATCCGGTAATGGCTGATACCAGAGCCCTACGATCCCACCGCTGACAGAACAGATCGTAGGCTCTGGGAACGAGAATGTGTCTGATCTAGTTAGTGGTTATGGTGAAAATTTTTTTAGCGCAGGAGTTTGTTATGGGGATTGACATTTTGAGAGATGTAAAAATGTGGGAGTGGAAGGATTTGTGAATGTGAGAAGTATTTCACACTTCTGTGAATGTAATTTGCTTTGAAAGTTGCGTTTTGTATAGCAGCGGTATATTATTGTGTTGCGTAAGAGGCAGTTTCTCTTGGCGTTTTAGGGGGGAACGGTTTCCGCAGTGGATTGTAAGTTTTCTCATTGGGTAACCTGTATTTCACAGAGGAGATAAACGGCAGCTGAGTTTGCAGCTTATTAGCGTGGTAAGGAACGGTGGCTCAGGAAGAGAAGGGATTGGCCCTCGTATGATGATGCATTATTGGATTGCACCATCGATACATCATAGTTCTTGAGAAGAGAGAGAGATGAGTGTTTATTTGATGGGGAGAAGTTGATTTGAATTGCATAAAGACGAAGGAATCGGTCATTAATAAGGAGATCAATTAATAAGGTAGCTGAATAACTGAATATTATCGAGCGATGCGTGTGGTTTGTAATTCGTTTACGTTATGAATTCCGAGTCAACTTGTTTACTTTTGCAAGGGGATTCCCGGGTTAGCAAATCGGATTTAAACATCACGTCATGAGATATGCCTTAACGTGTCCCATACTCTGACGATCTGCTCGAGCTCGTGTTTATCAAGCGTTATATTTTGATTCTACTGCTATGTTCACTGTTTGTATTTAAGGTCTAGGCACAACAGTAAATACTTCGTCGTCCCTGTTTAAGTATTCTCAGTTGTAAACGAATTTATACCGACATTCAACGTTTGAGTGAATTTGCGTTTTTCAGCCGAAATAAAAGCGATAAGAAAGATAAGCCAATTCATCAGAGTTTAAACATTACGTTATCCAGTAACGCTATAGTCAAAATATTGTGTCACACAATCGCACTTTTCTTCACGCAGGTTTGTATTAATAAAGGATTGCGCTAACATTTGTGAAACCTAGGGGTGGGGAGGGTCAGAAAGGCCGGTTAAAATGCCCATCTGGCTTTCTTGATTTTTTGAAAAGCTGAACTGGAACGAGAGTAACAACAATACAAAAGAAAAACTAACCTACATTGAAAAACAATAGGCACATGAAAAAGGTAAATAAAAATGAAGTTGAATGTTCTAGTGTCTAGTAACTGTCTCAGAAAAAGTTCTTGACTTAGTTGAACTTCTTTTTTTCTTTTGTAAAACGAAAACTAGGTCACATAGTCACTGAACCTCGAGGGCGGTTTGATCACTCTGGTTCTTGCCTTCACGGCTGGTGGAGGTGGTGCTGGGGTCAACTGTTTGCCTTCAGGAACTGTTGGCTGTGTGTTGTTATTCACGGGCTGGCTCTTATCACCTTCCACGGGCTCGGAAGGAACTGCTGGTTTCACAGCTGGCTTCAGGAGCTCTCGGTTTCTACGGAGGAGTTGGTTACTTGCATCCATTTTCACCATATAGGATCTGTCCGACAGCTTGTCAACGCAGGTTCCCTGTGTCCAGGTTTCATTTCTCTGCAAGGGCGCAACTCTGACTTCTTGTCCTATGTCTATCTCAGGTAAGGAGCGGGCAGATCGGTCGTGATACCACTTAGCTTTCTGCCTTTTCAGCTTCAACTTTTCACCGACATTCTCAGGAACTCTGGGGTGCAACAGGTTAGTAGCTGTTGGTAGCAACGTTTTGGTGCGCCGAGACATCAATCTCTGGGCTGGACTTGTTCCGAGTGACTCAGTGGGTGTGTTTCACTAATCTAGCATTGCTAACCAAGGATCCTTGTCATCTCTGAGGGCTTTCTTTAGCAACTCCTTGGCCACTTTCACAGCAGACTCCACTTTTCCGTTTGATTTGTGATGATGTGGGGATGACGAGACATGGAGGAACTCCAATCTTGCAAGAACTGTCGAAATTCTTGACTTGTGAACTGAAGACCATTGTCTGTCGCTAGCGTGTCTGGAATGCCGTATCTGCTGAACTGCTCTTTAAGAAACTCAATCACAGTCGTTGAGGTGTTCTCGTGCAAATCTTTGACTTCAATGAAATCTGAGTAGAAGTCCACGAGCACAATATACTCCTTTCCATGAAGCTTGAACTGGTCAGTGGCAACTCTACTCCAGGGACGCTCTGGAATTTGGTGACTTTGCATAGGCTCCTTTGGATTCTTGGCCTGAAATTCACTGCAAATGGAACACTGGCTGATATGGTCACGCACTTCACCATTCATGTTTGGCCAGAACACTGTGTCTCGAGCTTTGCGAAGACAACCTTCTACGCCTAAATGGCTGGCATGTATCTTGGACATCACTTCGGGTCGCATGACTCGGGGTATGACGACTCTCGTGCCTTTGAACAGGACGCCATTGTGTACTGAAAGCTCTTCTCGATAGTTCCAGAATTCTCTGATGTTGATGGGCACCTGCTCTTTCTGTGTAGGCCATCCGGACAGGATTGTCCTCTTCAGGGTTTGCAAAGCTGCATCTTGTCCTGTACAGCGTTGTAACTGCTTCAGTCTTTCTGGCGACAACCTCAATGCTTGCATAGGACTAGTGTTCTCTAACTCAACGGAAAACACTTGAAATAAATCTTCTGGCTTTGTGATTTCTTGCTGAGCAGCTCTTGACAAGTGGTCAGCTAAAAGCATCTCACAACCTAGTTTGTAACTGACCGACAGGTTGTAACGCTGAAGCCTGAGCAGCATTCTCTGAAGTCGGCAAGGTGCAGCTAGCAGTGACTTCTTCAGTATTGCTTCAAGGGGCTTGTGATCTGTTTGCACCAAAATCTTCTCTCTGCGAGCCAGGTACTGGTTGAACCTTTCACAACCGAACGCAATTGCTAGGCACTCCTTTTCAATAGTGGCATATCTTTGTTCTGTCTTCGAGAGAGTTCTTGATGCGAATGCTACTGGCTGGCCATTCTGAAGGAGGACGGCTCCTAGACCCTTGTCACTGGCATCTGTCTGAATTGTGACATCTTCTTCAATGTTGTTGAACTTTAAGACAGGATGCTGAATAACCAGCTGCTGTATGGTGGCCAAGGCTTCGTCATGTTGTGACGCCCATGTAAATTCAGCATGTTCTGTTGTCAGTTCTCTTAAAGGTGCGGACGCTTCTTAAAGCTTGGGTAAGAACTTTGAGAGGTAATTGACAAAACCGAGCAAGGTAAGTACCTCAGACTTAGACTCAGGCTTGGGCATGTTCTTAATGGCTGTAACCTTATCCGGATCAGGTTTCAGTCCACCTTTGGAAATTACATGGCCCATGAACTTGACTTCCGCTTGGCGAAGCTTGACTTTGGACTCAGTGTTAAGCTTTAGATTCACCTGTCTTGCTCTTTCGAGTAGCTGTATAACATTCTGATCATGATTGATTAGCGCTTCTGAGTCAGTCTCACCATATCCGACCACAAGGATATCATCTCTGATGACTTTCACACCAGGAAGATCGGCAAGACACTCTTGCAGCTTGCTTTCAAACACTTCGGGTGCCAAATTAATTCCGAAGGGCATTCTGAGGTACCGGTATCTTCCCAGGGGAGTCCAGAATGTAGTTAGCTTGCTGCTCTCTTCATCTAGGCTGACTTGATAGAAACCATCTTTTGCGTCAAACGAGCTGAAAATTCGAGCTTTGCTCAGTTCGGGCAAAAGTTCCTCTAGTGTTGACATTTGGAACTTGGGACGCTGAACAGCCTGGTTCAGATCCTTTGGATCCAGACAAATCCGAATCTTGGAGGGTTTAGCGACCACTCCCATACTGCTGATCCACTCTGAGGGCTCCACGGCTTTAGCGATGATACCTTTCTCTTCTAACTCTCTCATCTTCTTTTTTACATCCTTTTGTAAGGCTACTGCACACGGCGAGGTGAATGTTGGACTGGTGTAACGCTCTTGTCAATCACAATTTTGTCATCTCCAATATGCCCCAGGCCACTGAAAACATCGTGGTACTTGTTCATCAGCTCATCCTTTGACAAGGAGTCTTGGACAGAACTGTCATTTACTTAGTGCACAGAGTTGGTGATGTCAGTGTTTAATTTGATAAGCTGCAACTTCTTACAAGTTTCAGCAGACAGGAGAGGCTTGCACTTATCTTTAACAACTTGAAACTGAAGATTCTGTCTTGTACCATTGTGCTTGATTTGCCGACTACATTCCCCTATGGGTTTCATTCATCCAACAGAGGATTCGTTCAAGGGTGGCTCTCCTAGCTGTGTGATAGCTGAAAGGTCATCCAAGCTTATCACATTGCATGTAGCTCTAGTGTCCAATTGACATGCCAAAGCTGTTGTGAAGTTTTCTTGTGCTGACTTGAAGAACTTGATATCAGTGAACCACTGTTTTGCTTTTATTTGCACCAAGGACACAGTTTCCACTCTCAAACAGCTCTCATCAGAACTTGACACAGGGCTGTCTTCTAACTGGTGTACTTTCTTGGAGGCATGACACACAGACGTGACATGACCCTTCTTTTGACAATTGCTGCACGTTTGACCGAAAGCCGGACACTCCGTTCTTCTTACATGACGTTGTTGACGGCCACAGTATCTGCACTTGTCGCTTGAAGTAGGTTTCTTCGATTTATCACCAGATTTCGCCTGTTTTTCTGCTTCTATATTCGGGCGAGGCTTTCCTGCCGTTTTCTTCTTCTCACCAAGCTTCTTAACTTCTTCTGTCTGTTTACTTTCCACGCCTTGAATTTTCTTCATTTGCTGCGATGCGACTTCACTAGACGTGCACATTTGGATGGCTTTCTGTAGGTCGAGCTTCTTTTCCCTTAGCAACCTGACTTTGTCTCCATTGTCCTTTAAACCGATAACAAGCCTGTGTCTTATAAAATCATCCGTCCGTTCGCCGTACTCGCAGGACGCGGCCAATTTTCTCAATCTTATGACGTAACTTTGCACAGATTCATCGCTTTGCTGCACGCACGTGTTGAAAACATATCGTTCGTACACAACATTTCTCGTAGGCTTCAAATAAAGCTCTGATCTAAGGCTTCTACACACTTGTCGACTTCCTTTCTTTCTTCCACCGAAAGGTTCAAATTGAGGAAAATTTGCAGACAATCGCGGCCCATTGCTGAACGTAGAGTAGCTAGGCGAATCGATTCATCTCGCTTGTCGAGGCCTGTTGCTATCTCGTAATCGTTCCACTGCTGCTTGAAAAAATCCCAGTTACCAGCCACATCTCCACGGCAGTTCATTGGACTAGGCAGCGGGAAATTGTGCGGAATTACTTGTGGAATATAAGCAGGAACAGCGCTGGATGTGCCACTTGCTTGACTTGCTTGCGTTGGCGCTACATCTCGTGAAACCGACGACTCCACGCGGTCGTCATCTGCCGACATCTTCGTACACTTTCAAGGTATGCTTCGCTTCGAAAACACAATAAGCGTAAGGGGGCAGCTTCAACTTGCAGGCTTGTGGTGTTTTTCTGGGGACTTGAGCGAATATAAGGCTAAAAAAATCTGCTTTTGTCCTGACACCGTGATGTGACATGTACACGCCATTGAGTTCTAACAAGGACTGATCTTTAATGACCAAATAAGGTAATACAAGTGACAGCTAAACATGTGACTATGAACTACAGTGAGTCACGCTAATACGGTCACGCAAGAACTGCATATCGTAACAGGCTGCATATCTAACTACGCTAACATACTGCAACAATTCTTGCGATCGTCTTGGGTACTTCTGGGTCAGCACACTCATATAGCACGTAAATGCAGTGGTCCACTGCTCAATATCTGTGATTGATGTAGAGGCCGTCGGCTTTGTTTTCTTTGATACTTTAACCACCGAGTTTTCTAAGGATAAGACAAGGTTATCCTCGTCGTCGTACAGCGCCAGGTTTTTAGGTAGTAACTTTGGTAAGTCAAAAAACTCACCACTTTGTATCCCTTGATATACTGCGCCGGGATGTCTTGGAAAGGTGAGGCGAAGTTTACAGCCGCAGTGCTTGTGGCACTTTCTGTGCCAGGTACGAGCGAGGCGGGCTGTGGGGCAAGGAAGCCAGCACTAGACGAGGCTTGAAAAGCAGTTACGGCCGCTTTAGCCGCTTCATTCGCTATCTCCCGGCTTGATTGTTGAACGGTGTCCTTGATTAGTTGTTGTATCGTCCGCATCTGGTCGTCTGTGAAATCTTGCCTCTGGGCAGCTGTTTCGTTGTTGTTTTGAAGACTAGGTTGGGCCGCTGGTTCGTGGATGTTTTCAACGCCACGTGGTGGAGTGTTTAGGTCCCGGAGCCGGCGTTCAAGCGTCTTTCGAACCCCCGTTGACGGTATTCCGTGTTGTAAGCATAGGGATCGAAGGTCAGCGAGAGACAGAGCCCCGAATAGGGTTGGATCGATGTTTGGCTGTAAGCTTTGGCGGGAAGTCGACTAGCTAGGACGAGTTCGTGGCGGCATGGTTCGAGTACTCCGAAGCTTGTCAGAATCGCCACACAGAATGGAAAGAACTGTACCAGAGGTAAGCCAATGTACAAATTGGACGGCTGAGAGATTTCGTAAAGAAGATCCTTGAAAAACAGTGTCCAAAGGCAAAGCAATTTCTTCGAACAAAGCGAGATAAAGTTTGCCGGCTAGCAACGAAGGAATGAATGAACACAAGACTCGTGTTCAATGCCCGTAAATTGATTGACAGTGAAACACATACGAATTCTGATTGGCTCAGCCTACAAGTTGCGTTACTTACGCATGTGATCGCCAAGAACTTTGAACCGTGAAACCCTACCCTCTATCTTACTGCATGTCACACAACCCCAAACTGATCACTCATGGTTGTCCCATTAACTACAATTTATGTTAACATAAATTGGTCTTTAAACTCTTTTAACATTTAGCAAGAGGTTATGATCAAGTTAACATAATCACTTGTTTACATGTGTAGTCATTTATTAAGTTCACTTTCACTTTGGCTGATCGTCTCGCGTGACGAGAACCCAGGAGCTTGAATTGGGCATTTAGACAAAAGAAGCATGAAATCTCCTAAGAAATGGGACATACGTTTTGTATCGGAATTTCAGGTATTTAAACAACATCAATAACTATCGATATTTCAGGTGTCTACATTTCAAACCAGACAGGCGGAGCAAAGACCCTTCCTATTTTATCTCGAAAACGGTTCGTGAAAGTCAATTGTAAAAAACGATGAAGAAAGGGGAAGAACACTTAACGTTACAATAGTCTTTAGCAAGACAAAAGAAAAGTACAAGACACAAATCAATTGTCTCTGATCATGACAGTTTGATCTTTAGCTGGAATAACTAAAATCCCTTTCAATATATCTCAGACTACAGACTTCAGTTCCACAAAGTTGGTCTATAAATATACACCGGAATTTATATACACCGGAAATGATTAGTACATGTAAAATAGCCGTTTCACAACAAGAAAATAGAAAAGAAATCATTAAAAAAAATCCAATATTCAGTTGTCCTAACAGGTTTTACTCCATAAAATGCTTTTCTTGAAAGTCACTATTAAATGTTGCGATTCCAGCGATGCTTTTCCCGCCAGAGTTCTGCTCCGTCCTGGCAATATGCTGTTGTTCCTAAAAAGGAAAATACGTTAGTCAGGGGCGACACCAATCAAGAGTGACTAACAAAAATCTTGAGGTTTCGTCTCAGATCATTGGTGACCTGCGACAGATTTCAGCTCGCTTCGGTCAGCCTAGGCCACAATAGGGGCTTTCGAGAGGTGACTGTTTTCCTGGCTAATTATTTTACACAGGGGTGTTCTTTGCCAATTGTAATACATCGGCTACTTTATCTTACTAAATTGCTTAAAATTAAATTTTCATCGGCAAACATCAAAACAGGACAAATCTTTTCACGCTTGGCACATTAAGGTCATTTTATGAGCTCTTTTATGAGCTCTAGTGTAGCGTGAAGTTTTCAAGAAAAGAAAATTCAAATTATTCCTCCAAGCCTTGACTCTGCATGACCTTTTGTTTGCAATTAAAAGAGACTTATTAGTCAGAGTTCTAGAAGAACATGGCTAAAGAGCATTAAGGTTCTTAAATGTAAAAAAAAAATTGTATTAAGAAAACTAAGCATGAACGAAAAGACGCGTACCTTAAATTCAGTCTAATCGCTCATCGTGCTCTATTGGTTGCTTTCTACTGCACACCCTTCCTCTTCTTCTTACATTCCTTCTTCTTTCTGGTACGTGTTCAGCGGCTCGAGGACCTCGATTTTCCATTCTCGGCCTTGGCTCCCAACCCATCACATGAACTACAAAGTTTCTAATTTTCCTCATCACATCACACAACGCACGAAAAACAGCTACTGCAACTGTAATCACAAACACCAAACTCATCAGGTCCTCGACGGGGAGCATTTTTTTTTCAGTGTCTCGTTCAGAGAGTGTGTTCTCTTCTGGACGGGGGCTGAATAATGGAACCTGTGTCAGGATCAGTTAACTTAATAAACCCATGACTCTCGTTAGGCCAATCAGATACCAGTACATAAACCACAACGTCAAGACAGTTGTTCAAGACAATTGTCTTTGGGCGACATATAGCCGTCTGAGTGCTAGTCACACAACAGCCATCCCGGCTGGCGTCATAATTTTCTGTTGGCCCTAAACGAGAAAATAAGGTAATAAAACTGTTAGAAATCCAGCCAACAGTGACAAACAGAAATCGAAAAAGACTGCTTGGAAGTGCTTTTTGAATGCCAGTATCATGGTATGTGGCGATATTTTTTTTTTGTTGCCGCTATTACTATCTCGGCCAAGCATCATATCGAATCAAGGTGCTGCATCATCAGGATCTTGAGGTTACGTTTTAAGCCTCACTTCGGCCGTGTGGAATGCGAGAAATGTCGAACACGCCAACAGGATGTACTTTTTTTTATTATCAAAACATTATCATGCGACCTTTGAACAATGTTATCAATAGATCCATCAATCATGTAAAAAAAAAACGCTTTGGCCTTGTAAAATTTGCGTCTCAGCCGTTTCAACTTTTGATGGCCTGAGGGGCTACTATATATTTCAAAACAAATACTTGTGTTGAAGAAGCACTCGAAAGTTAACCTGCAACATGAGACCTCTCTTGCCTACGATTAGGCTCTATTTTCGTTTCGCTTGGTAAACCATTCCCGCACGAAACACGAAACGAAAAATAGATTTTGGTGAGCGACACACGTAAGAAAATATATAATAATATAATAATAACCATTTCTTTATACACGATGAAAACTAATTACAGCAGAGCTCACAGCTGATGTGGTCGTATGTAGAACACCACCGGGATGTGGTGTAGAACACCATCCCGATGTAGTCGTGTGATGTGGTCGTGTGTAGAACACCGCCGTACCCGGATGTGGTCGTGTGATGTGGTCGTGTGTACCCGGAACGGTACCAAGCACTCTACATAAATCCATAAATAAATTATTTTGAACCGCAGAAGTTTAAGGGGTGACGTTGAATTGCGCACTGTGCTCTTTAACCAAGGTTGTTTTTGTTTAAAAATTGTTCAGATTGTCTACTGAAACGCGGGTCTAGGCCGGTTTAATCGCTACCATTTATCTACCCCCCTGATGATCTCTTAACAATTTCTTTCATTTTAAAATCTTTGAACACGCAACAACAGATTATGAGCAAGTTAACATAATCACTTGTAATAATCACTTGTAGTAATAATTACCTTTATTTCAAGTATCCATATTTCAATCCAGACAGGCGAAACAACTGAAGGCCCTTCCTTGTTCGTTGATGTGGGCTCAAGTTAAGAACACTTAACGTTACAATAGCTTTTAGCAAGACAAAAGAAAAGTACAAGACACAGCTTAATTGTCCCTGACAGTTTGATCTTTAGCTGGAATAACTAAAATAATCCCTTTCAATCTATGACAGACTACGTTCGCTCTAAAAAGTTGGACTATAAATATGCACCGGAATTTATATACACCGGAAATGACTAGTACCTGTAAAATAGCCGTTTCGCCACAAGAAAATAAAAGAAATAGTGAGTTCCGTCTTTGAAAAATCCAATATTCAGTTGTCCTAACAGGTTTGCTCCATAAAATGCTTTTCACGGAGGTGCTATTAAATTCTACGATTCCAGCGACGCTTTCCCTGCCAGAGTTCTGCTCTGTCCTGGTAATATTCTAATGTGCTAGTCAGGGGCGAAACCAAAATGTGTTAGTCAGGGGCGAAACCAACCAAGAGTGACTAACAAAAATCTAGAGGTTTCGTCTCAGATCATTGGTGACCTGCGAAGGATTTCAGCTCGCTTCGGCCAGCTTCGGCCACAATAGGGGCTTTCGAGAGGTGACTGTTTTCCTGGCTAATTATTTTCAAAGTAGTAGTTTAAGAAATACCCTTGCGGTGAACCTTTTTGAAAAAAGATACCCAAAAGTTCTGGCGACTTTTTTTTTGACAAAAACGGGAAAGTTCGAAAAGCAGCCCAACCGTCGTCGAAGGCTGAAGAAAATTCTGCGAATTAGCATATTTTCAACTCGCCAGAATTTTTATGTAGGAAATTTTCCCTGAAAAACGTCAAAATAGGGAAAATCGTTTTAAGCTTGGCACAGGTCTTCATTGTTCAAATATATAGATATTTGCTTGTCGGGAGTCCTCTAACGAGGAAAAGAAAATTCAAATTGTTCCGCCCAGCCTCGACTTTGCATGACCTTTTTTTGTGATTAACAGAAACTTACTCGAGCTCCAGAAGAAAATGGATAAAAGAGCATTATTAGGTTCTTAAACGTAAATTTTCTTTGTATTCATAAAACTTAAGAGCGAATGTTACCAACGGTCAAACATTTGGTGGCAACAGGTCAAAAATCAATTCCCCTCATATTCTTATGTTAGATAGACCTTAATGTGAAACAAATCACTGCATAGTTCGTTTGGCTGAATATCGATTTATTTTCAAGAAAATCGATATTAACGGAATTCGCTCAAAAGACCGCTTTTGAAGCTCAAAATTTAAGGCAAATCTCGACGCTTATCGTGACAAAATGAAGCACTCCAGAGCAATAAAAATTAACCAAACTTGTAGAACGATGTTTAAATATATGTCAAAAGCAATTTCAGCAATTTCTGCTCATTTATTTACGAGCTCTAATTAAATTTATCCGACATACTTTTGACCAGATAAAAAGTATATCAAGTTTAACCCCTAAAAAAAGTATGTGGTACCGAATATTATTCGTCAAGAATCTGGATTTCAAGAGGAGAAGGGATGTTCTCTTGCCTCCTAAAAGGATTTTTTGGGCAAATTTATTCGGTGAGGGTAAAGGCGGAATGAGTTTGTGGCATGGCATGTGGCATGACTTGCGGAATGGCATAATTATGCGGAATGTAATTTTGGCGGAATGACTCTTTGACATAAATTACACTAAAAAGCGCGCCAATTTTTTAAGAGAAGCCGCCTTGTTAAATACCGCGGGCGCAAACCAGCAAGGGACTGAGCAGCATGGACAACGAAACTTCAAGCAGCAGCGGCAAGTGATCTACATTTATCTCGCTTTATCTCACCGGTCTGCAAATGGCAAAGTAGAGTTAGCGGAAATCTAGCAAGCCACTTCACCTCGCTAATAATTTATGCTGCTCAGTTAAACGGCACAAAAACTTTAATCGCTTATTTTTTGAGGGTTTTATTTCATAAAATATACGGAGAAATCCCTGTCTTAAAGAGAAAATTCGAGCGATATCTGACAAACATGTTTTGAACGGAGAACATGTTGCGTGACAATTTACAGCTTTCCTGTTGATGAGTCGCTGATAAGCGTCTCTGCTATAAAACGGCATATTTTTCGCGATAATGAATTAAAACTACTCTAAAACTTTAAACCTACAACAGACAAAAATATTATGGAGGTTAATGTTGTGGTATTTTTCACAGTTTTGCCTAAAGAGCTAAAAATACGGACGTGATAAATTTTTCCGTTTTAAAAATGCTTGTTTGAACGTAATTCAATATGTTGTTGTGAACCATGAGAAGCTTAAAACCTCGTATTTGAAAGAACGTAAATTTTAAGAACATTTTTAGATTATCATGAATGAAAACATATTCCAATTAAATTTGCTAGAGTATTTGAGCTTAATTACGTTAAGTTTTGTCCCAAGAGCTAAAAATGCGGACGTGTAAATTTAAATGCGTGTGTAAACTTAGTAAAAGTAATTCGATATGTTGTTGTGAATCACAGAATAAGTTAAACCTCGTTATTTGAAAGAACGTAGACTTTTACAACGATTTTTAGATTATCGTGAGTGGAAACGGTTTCCAATTAAACTTGCTAGTGTGTTTGAGCTTATTGAGCTAATATTATGCTATGTTTTTCTCTTTTTATGTTAAGCGCGTTCCTTAATTCAATTACACAGGGACGGCTGCGAAGGAGACAAACGAAAAGCAAGGATAGTAGACAGGAGTAGACTTCTAATGAAACAAATACGCCTCGTAAATATGTACTGTACTTTACTCCATCGATCGTTCAACCCGTAATGGATAAGGAAAAGTAGATATGCTTGAGACTGGATACAACCGAGTGCTCACTACTGAGGCTGAGATGACATCCGCCAAAACTTGACTTTCCGTCTCGATGTTTTGGTCACATGCAGTAGCGTGTAAATGGTGCACGAAGTGGACCAATTTGTATCCGAGGCATTTTTTGGCTCATAAGACCTAAGTCGCTGTTTTATCCTCTGACTAAAAGCGATAAACCGTCCACAGAAGGGGAAAGCCTTAGCATTGGCAGCCAAACTCTTTTCGTAGAATCCGTGAAGAACATCATACGTGAAAAAAGACTCTATGCTATCTTCAATCGATTTTCATCATGTTTGAGCCCGCGGTATTTAACAAGGCGGCTTCTCTTAAAAAATTGGCGCGCTTTTTAGTATAATTTATGTCAAAGAGTCATTCCGCCAAAATTACATTCCGCATAATTATGCCATTCCGCAAGTCATGCCACATGCCATGCCACAAACTCATTCCGTCTTTTACCCTCACCGAAATTTATTGACGCGATGTTATAGAATTTTAAAGTTGGACAAAATGCGTCGATTCAAGCGATCAGAAAAGTCAGCCTAATTAACTCAGTGTACACATACACAAACAACTTCACGTTTACCGCAGGTTTTGATCAGCGAACAATCGATTTTAACACAAAATCCTCTAACCTTCATGTTCCTGTATCACAGATGAGAGCTGTGGTCCTTGTTCCTGATAAAATTCAAGCAAACTGCAAGGAAACTTGACAGGATATCGCAACTTGCCATGCCGTTTCACCGAACATCCGCCGTTTTTGATGTGAGGATTCTCTTTTCCTATTTTCGTTGGAAAGCTGGCTTAAGGTGTTGTACATAAGATGTTTTTCCTTTGAAACTAGCTCTGAACTGAACAACGAAACAAGACGTCGTTAATACAAAAACATCTGTTACGTGCTTTGGGTGATGCCGCTAATTAATTTAGTCAGAACGAGTTTTAGTGAAATCGACTACTGCATGCATGTACCGCGGTAACGAAATTTTGGGTGCATCCGGTGACTTTGGGGAATAAGGTTTAATTTTTTTCAAATAAGCTAATTCTGTCTTCCTACGTTTACTACTTTAATGACTGAGCGAAGATTCTCAGTAGATTGGGTTCGATGAGTACTTTGAAATCTGTGCAACTGAAAAAAGCACACCTTGGTTGCGTGACATACCCTAGACTGAGCTTTTACCTGATGGGCAGGGCAAAGGGAGTTTTAAAAATATATTCTCTGTTAGTTTTCCAAGAAGTTGCACAGTTAATGAACGCTATATTGTATACTATGGCTAGATTAAAATACAAAGTCAGGCATAAAAATTTCCTGTTTTCGGGGCTGTTTACATGGAGCTAGGAAGATCCTAGCGCTAGGAAGATCCTAGAAGGCGAATCATCCTAGCGTCATATGTTTTCTGTATTCAGTTTACATGCAAAATGTTGTACTTGGCCCTAGCGCTAGGATCTTTCTAGCACTAGGATCTTCCTAGCTGAGAGATAGGAAGATCCTAGTGCTAGGAAGATCCTAGCACCATGTAAACTGCCTTCGCTCGGAAGATCCTAGTACTAGGGACAGAAAAACAAATATGGCGGCAGCCGGGCGTTCAGCTGCTAAAGACCGACAGTTTTATTTGATTTCCAGCAACAACTCCGACCGAAATTTTTGCATGTAAATCAAACGAAAATTTGTTTCGCTTTCTAGGATCTTCCTAGTGCTAGGATCTTCCTTCCTCCATGTAAACAGCCCCTTAAAATTCTTTTCTCGTTTTGTTGGGGTGAGGGTGGGGAGGGGCTTGGGCTATAGGTTTCGGGGAAAGAAGTTTTAGAGAACACTGAATCGACTGATTGTATCGATTCCTGGCATTCAAAGACTTTCAAATAAGGCAGTGGTGATACGTTAAACCTCCTTTTTATTTTTACCTGGTTCTTGTTCGTAATTACGTGCTAGTGTACATTCAACGCACAAACACTTATTTACGGAGAATAGACATTAATAAAAAATCAAAACTCGTACTGGTTCTCAGGGAATAAATTTAATGATCTGCAAGATTGTTAAGAGCTTTGTCCAGTGGCAGAAAATACAACCCACTACGGGCTTAACTTGGATGACTTTTTATGAGTCTTGGGTTTTCCGCCTTCGATGCTCAACAGGCACCAACGAAAAACGACCCTGCTCGACTGACACTGTAGCGCGTGCAGTCTTTTTTAAAGCTTCCAACAGTGAAGAAAACTACAAAACAGTTAACTGGGGATTTCAACGTTCTATTCAACACCGAACAACGCTGTTGAATTTTAAAAACAAGTTTGGCCTTCCAGCTTAATGATGTTTCACAATTTTGCCGACTTTTCTTTTGTTTTCAGGTGTGCCACCCTGCGTAATGATGTTCTGTAATACTGATTCAACTTTTTCTATGTTCTCAGGTGTGATCAAAAGTATTGAATTCGTTTGCCCACCTTGTTCAACATCGCACAACAAAGTTGTGTTCAAGATTGTTGAATAATGATGAAGGAGTTTGGCCGAGTCATAAAGTTTGCAAACGCCAAAAACGCAAAGAGCGTGAGCCAACAAAATGAGGGCGCAGCAGGGGTTGAAGGCTAAGAGAAGGGGGACGTTTGAACCCTTAACCCCCCAACATGAAAAGCGGTTTCCTCTTAAGTAGGTTTCCAACCCAATGCCCCCCCCCCCACCCATTGCCCCCATCCTCGCGAAAGTGGGTCGGTCGGTCGGTTGATCGGTTAAGCAAAAGGGAAAGATAATTCCAAGATAATAATTCCAAGCGAGCCGCAGCGACCCGCTATCACTCTTAAAGGTGTTCGAAGACCTTGATATGAGGGTGACTTAGATGTCCAAGTCACCTCAAGATGCCTTTAAAGAATATTAAAACGCACGAGGAAAGGGTGCAGGCACGGACTAAGTATTTCTACTCGGAGCCTTTTGGGTCTGTGAAATCAAGTTTTCGGAAAATCGAGAACCTGCAAATTCCTTTCCGATCCGCTTTTATAATTACTGAACAAAGCTTTATCACATGCAGGTGGCTGGCTTGAATGTTGTGTGATGTTGTAAAGCAAACGGTTTCACTTCTACATAGTTGATACATTAAAGGTGGGGTTAGTTGAGTTCTGAAACAACAGATGGGAAAGCTTCCCTTTATTTGAAAATCCTTTAATGCCAATAACCGTTTACTTATGCTATTACTTTTATCCGGGTACTTACAATCAGTCGATTTAGTATTCTCTTGAACGTCTTCAAACACCTTTAGCCCAAACCCCGCCCCACCCTAAACAAAAAGAAAGAAAACATTCTCAGACTGAAAAGGAGATTTTCATGTCCAACTTTGTATTTTAATCCAGCCATAGTTCATTAACTGTGCTACCTCTTGGAAAACCAACAGAGAATATATTTTTAAATCCCTTTGCCCTGCCCACAAGGAAAAAGCTCTAGGGTTAATGTCACGCAACCAACGTACGTGTTTTTCAGGTTCACGCATTTTTAAATGCTCATCTGAAACCAATCTACTGAGAATCTTCGCTCTTTCCTTAAATTAATAAACGTAGGATGACAAAAATAGCTTATTTGAAAAAACAATTTATTAACCTTATTCCCCAATGCACACCCGATGCACCCAAAATTTCGTTACCGCGGTACATGCATGCAGTTGTCGATTTCACTAAGACTCGTTCTGACTAAATTAATTAGCGGCATCACCCAAAGCACGTAACAGATGTTTTTGTATTAACGACGTCTTGTTTCGCTGTTCAGTTCAGAGCTAGTTTCAAAGGAAAGGCATCTTTTGTACAACACCTTAAGCCTGTTTTCTAACGAAAATAGGAAAAGAGAATCCTCACATCAAAAACGGCGGATGTTCGGTGAAACGGCATGGCAAGTTGCGATATCCTGTCAAGTTTCCTTGCAGTTTGCTTGAATTTTATCATGAACAAGGACCACAGCTCTCATCTGTGATACAGCAACATGAAGGTTAGAGGATTTTGTGTTAAAATCGATTGTTCGCTGATCAAAACCTGCGGTAAACGTGAAGTTGTTTGTGTATGTGTACACTGAGTTAATTAGGCTGACTTTTCTGATCGCTTGAATCGACGCATTTTGTCCAACTTTAAAATTCTATAACATCGCGTAAATAAATTTCCCCAAAAAATCCTTTTAGGAGGCAAGAGAACATCCCTTCTCCTCTTGAAATCCAGATTCTTGACGAATAATATTCGGTACCACATACTTTTTTTAGGAGTTAAACTTGACATACTTTTTATCTAGTCAAAAGTATGTTGGATTAATTTAATTAGAGCTCGTAAATAAATGAGCAGAAATTGCTGAAATTGCTTTTGACATATAATTAAACATCGTTCTACAAGTCTGGTTAATTTTTATTGCTCTGGAGTGCTTCATTTTGTCACGCGAAGCTTTCAGATCTGGCTTAAATTTTATGCTTCAAAAGCGGTCTTTTGAGCGAATTCCGTTAATATCGATTTTCTTGAAAACAAATCGATATTCAGCCAAACGAACTATGCAGTGATATGTTTCACATTAAGGTCTACCTAACATAAGAATATGAGCGGAATTGATTTTTGAGCTGTTGCCACAATATTTTGAAAATGTTTGATTTTTGGCAACATTTGCTCTTAACATACTGGCTAAAAAGGACACGTGTTCTATCGGTCGTTTTTTCCCATTCTTCCTTCCTGTTGACCTTGCATTTCTTGTTGCAGCCGCTCATGACACATGATTGTCCTCCATCCTCGGTCTTGGCTCGCAACCAATCGCACGAACAACTAAGTTGCTAAGTTTTCTCCTCACGTAACACAGCACATGAAAAACAGCTATTGCAACTGTACACCCAAACACTAAGTTCATTAGATCCTGGATGAGCAGCATTTTTTCAGTATTTTCTTCCGACAGTGTGCTCGCGTCTGGATGTAAGCTTAGCGGCTGGAACAAGTGATATGGTTCATACCACAACAGTTATATATACAATGGAACGACCAATCAGATATCACTGAAGTTACGTACTCTATTAGATGATGGGCAAATGACACGTACTTGATTTTCAAAACAAACAAATACTCACTATTAATCGGCCTATACAAACATGACAGCCACAATTATGAACAATAGTGCTCACAAAATTCCCGCAAAGTGATATTTGAGGTGAAAATTTAAGCGGATAGTTTGAGCGTTCCGCTTCGAAGACGAGCTACAAGAATGCGACAAATAAGAAATTTAGCACGTCTTCACCAAAACAACAGCTTGTCATCTGCAGAAATCAAGTGAAATTATCGACTTTTATTTACAATATTAAAAAAATGGACCGCGTGCGCTTTAAAGCGTGAACAAGAAATCGCACAAAAACAGATCTGTGGCGCACACATTTACCGGATGAAGAGGCACTTAGCAAGTCTAATTCTAGACTGCAGTGTTGCTGCGGCCAGTGAGAAATTTGCACCTTTTTAAAGGTAGATCATCTTGTAAAATATTGTTGTTGTATGAAAATCGTCACACAAGAGCTAGGCGGCAACAATTTCAGCGAGGTAGATGCCTATCGGTAACTTTAACGTTAGATCGGTCCAGTTTATCAGTTTGAATTGAAATTAACCTATAGCTAATGAACTGAACCGATCTAACTTCATTGTACCTTCCAAAATAAATGACTCGGGACCGGTTGCAAAAAGAACAGAATTAAATTGAAGCAGCAAGTTTATTAATCATTGTGTTCAGCAAACAAAAACCAAATAACAAACACTACTTTTTTAATTGTCTTACACCTCATTCACACCAAAAGCTTAAACAAATTAAATGTTGTTTAGTTTAACTGATAAGTTTGATGTGTGAGAACGGTGTATTAGATAATTTACACTTCATAATTTACACTCCAGCTAAAAGATCTAAAGAAATACAGGTACGGGTAAGTTAAAATGAAAGACTCTACAAGTCTGGCGCATTTAACACTGTTTAAATCTGTTTTACATCAGTTAAAAGATCATTCCAACTTTTCATCGGGACGTCCGCTGTATCAAGTGCATTCTATTGCACCTGTAATTTCTAATAAGGTGCTCACTCCACGTTTTCCACTGTCCAAGGAATGAAACTATAATATTTACTTACTTATGGATACAATATGTGTTGTAATTCAACCAAGAGTCACAAAAACAGAAACAAAGAAGACTGCTAAGTCGCAAACCTTTTTAACGCCAATACCCTTTAAAGTATCTCCATCTATTATAATATTAGCTAGATTAGCTAACACGATAATAATACCCAGGTATGTCTACTAGCTAAGTGATAATAATAATTGTTTCCATAGCGCGAGAAAATCACGCGAGGCTTGACGTAATTAGGCTTTGAAGCCGCAAGAAGCCGGGGCTGCGCGCACCGCGCGACCGCTCGCATGTGTCTACACATTAGCGAAAATTAATTTTCGCCCGAAAAACGTATAAAAATAAGACAAATCTTTTTGAACCTTGGAAAGATATCTAAACTTTATGTACTATTTCTTGTTATTAATTCTGGTGCTTATATGTCTGATGGATTGTGGTTGACTTCTTACGGTGCGTTTCGTGAAAGTGTCGTCAGAGAAGCAAATACGGCGGAGTCTAAGAGCTAAGCTGAATGGAATAGCTCTCTTAGTGTGTTTAGGATGACATGAAGATTGTAGTAAGTATTGATGTTTGTCGGTAGGTTTAGTGTAAAGGTCAGTCGTGACTTTACCGTTAATGAGAGACACGTTGACGTCAAGAAATGGTATGGATGTGAAAGAATAGTTAGATGTAAATTTGATGGTTGGGTGAATGTTGTTAAGGTACGTAGTGAAGGTCTGGAGGTCGTCTACTGAGTGTGTCCATATCATGAAGATGTCATCTATGTAACGCCACCACGTGTGAGGCTGCTAAGGAGCACGTGAAAGAGCGTCTGTTTCAAACTTTGCGAGAAACAGCTTAGCATAAGAAGGTGCCATTCTGGTTCCCATGGCAGTTCCATGTATTTGTAAATAATTCTTGTCGTTGAATGTAAAGTTGTTCATAGTAAGTATCATCAGTGTCTTATTCTCGGTAAACAATATGCACTCGCGACCATGGAGTAGCATTCCAAGCCCAGAAACACTGAAAATGGAACGTTAAGTTTTTCAAACGTATTTAAATAGAGAATACCTTACTGAGTCTAGCCAATCCATTCATGTTCTACTGGCCGCTTTTTGTTTTCTTCTATAATGTCTTCTCCCCTAGCCGGCACATCGGCACGTTGCATTTCAGTCTCATCCCTTCTCGTCCTTGCCTCCTGATCCATTACATAAACGGCGAAATTCTTGATTTTCTCGATCACGTAACACAGCACTTTTACAAGAAACCTTCCAAGAATAAAGGCAAACACCAAGCTTGCGAGATCCTTAAACTGCATTTCTTTTGCACGTTCAGCAGTTGTAGCCTGATCCAGGAAATTGCGTATTGTATTATAAACCTAAATAATCTAAATTGACCAATCAGGTGTGACTTCAAACAAAAAGTAAGTTGTGTGGGTATAGCGTGGTTTGGAGAGCGCACTTTTCGGTTTAGCCACTTTTAAACAGCAAATCGACCAATCAGAATACAGCAGGCAAAACCAATTATTTGATACGAAGTTGTGTCACTTTCTTTTGTTTAAAGTATCCTGTCGACTGCGTCTAAGTGTGACTTAAGCGTTTAAAATAAAAACATGTAAAAACTTACAATTCAGGACGGAATCTCTGCGATATGCGTTTTCCAATAACGGTAAACGCGAAATCTGAAGTATCGAGTAAGTGAATAAAATCGTTCGCTTTCTTTCGTTTATTGTCAACGTTATCTAGGCAAACATTTATGTTCGACTATTTACCGGAGTACATGTATGATAATTTGGCCTAGATACTGAAAACAGCGTGAACTTGGGTTATTTTAAGACTAACACTAAGTCTTCGAATATCTTTTGGAAATAAACCTTTGGACTCAAAACTTTCGGACGTTTCTCGGCCCATTTCGAACGATTTTCTTGAACACTTAAAAAGAACGGAATAAATCAGTCTTAACAAGAGGTGGTTAAACTTATTCATAACTGATTCAAACCAGTATGGGAGCGATTTATTGATTATATTCAACAATAATAATTTTACCCAACAATATGGTTATCTTACTTTTACATACACAACGTTAACAGTAAAATTAACTCAGTGCAGTGTGCGATCGTTTACACGGTTAACAAACACCTAAAGGAGTCATTCTTTACCATTGAAGCGAAAGCGTTTTGGTTATTGGCGTTTTGGTGTCTCCCAGCAGTTGTTCGGTTTTTATATATTTTTTCTCTTGTCATGGTATCGGGTCATCTGAACGATATTGAACAACATGGGGTATAATCTTAACAGTTCTAGTCAGGTGTTAACAAAAGAACTGACCTGCTTATATGCTTAGATCTGACGCAAAATAAAAAAATAACGATTGGCGCACTTTCAGTTTCCTTCAAAACTGGTTTCCTACATAACAAATATAAATATACACCGGAATTCATATACACCGGAAATAATAAGTACATGTAAGCTAGCCGTTTCACAACCAGAAAATAGGAAAGAAATAGTGAGTTCCATCATTTAAAAAGCCATTATTCAGTTGTCTTAACAGGTTTACTCCATAAAATGCTTTTGATGAAGATTCTGGGATTCCAGCGATGCTTTTCCTTCCAGAGGTCTGCTCCGTCCTGGTAATATTCTGTTGTTCCTAAACAGGAAATGTGAAAATGTGTCAGTCAGGGGCGAAACCAATCAAGAGAATATATAGCTCCCACGCAGTCGTTTTTAGGGGAGTCGTAGGGTAACACGACTCCCCTAAAAACGGCTGCGTGGGAGGCTATAGAATATAAGGCTGCTGCCAAAAGTCCTCATCAGTGATCACAGGTCACTCAAAAAGTACTTGGATCCTGATCAGAACACTCGTATTTGTCAATACGAAATATTATATAATTCCCATGCTGGTCAAAACATTTGTGAGTTACATTTGTGAGTTCCCCGAGCAAGCAAAATTACACAACCCGGAACGGGACAATGGTTCTGTATTGGTAATAATTACCGTTATTTCAAGTATCCATAATTTCAATCCAGACAGGCGAAACAACTGAAGGCCCTTCCTTGTTCACTGATCTCGAAAACGGTTCGGGTCGTGACTTAATGTTACAATAGTTTTTAGCAAGACAAACGAAAAGTACAAGACACAACTTAATTGTCTCTGACAGTTTGATCTTTAGGGAAGGTACGTTTTTTCTTGGGGGGGGGAGGGCTGGGGAATTTTGGTATTTTTTTTCCCAAAAAAGTGTTGGCCCTCCCTTGCGTTTTAATAAAAAAAACTCCTGACCCCCACCTTTAGGTGACTGACAAAAGCGCGACCCTCCCCTCACTACTACATGGTATGTTCCATGCTTTAGAAACCTCAGAACGTTTCTCTTGTGAACGCAAAGTGTTTGAATATGAACATATCTCGATATTGAGTGTGTGCGTGCTGAAACAAGGAAAATGCGAACAATCAGTGTGGGATATTTACGTTTTATAGCTGAAGTTTGAATATGGAAGTATTTGAGTAATCATAAAAGTTTTGAACATAAAATATCTAAGGGAAAATACACGCGCTTCTTTCTCCGACTAGCTGGCATTGCTGTTGGTTAATTTAACAGAAAGGTTTATTTGTTTAGCACGCGAAATCTGCCTCTCAAAAACAAATTTTTCCAACATTTCCGACAGGGTAGAGCGCATCGTTGGATCTACTAGTAACTCTTCAGACCTAATGATTCAGGAGATCAGGCAGCGGGTAGCCAACAGCAATAAGCTGAAGAAATGATACCTGAGTCAAGTACTTCTCGATACGGACGAAAAAGGACACGAGTCCTCCGAGAACAACTATGTGCCATGGCATAATATACATGTAAAAATATAACCTAGTACCTATAATAAAACACCAAATTAAATCAAAGTAGGTGAAAAGAAAAACTTAATCTGTAAGAAAAATGGAAAGCAACATCACAAAAATCCTCATTAAAAAATTCTGGAAAAGATGTGTGACCCTCCCTTGAATAGCTCACATGAGGTATGGCCCTCGCCCTTTGGTGCTCACTTTCACTGATGACCCTCCCCTCTGAGGCCCCAGCCCTCCCCCCCTAAGAAAAAACGTACCTTCCCTTAGCTGAAATAACTAAAATTCCTGTCAAACTACGTTCGTTCTAAAAAGTTGGACTATAAATATGCACGGGAATTTATATACACCAGAAATGATTAGTGCATGTAACTTAACCGTTTCACAGCAAGAATAAAGAAATAGTGAGTTCCATCCTTAAGAAATCCGGCGATATTCAGTTGTCCTAACAGGTTTACTCCATAAAATTCTTTTCACTTAGGTGCTATTTTAAATTCTTCGATTCCAGAGATGCTTTTTCTCCCACAGTTCCGCTCCGTCTCGGTAATATTCTGTTGTTCCTGCAAAGGAAAATGTGCTAGTCAGGGGCGAAACCAACCAGGAGTGACTAGCAAAAACCAGATCACTGGTGATCTGCGACGGATTTCAACTCGCTTCGGCCAGCTTCGGCCACAATAGGTGCTTTCAGATGAAGAGGTGACTGTTTTCCTGGCAAATTATTTTCAAATAGTAATTTAAGAATTTTTATATAGGAGTGTTCTTTGTCGACTGCAGTACGTCGGCTAATTTATCTTACTAAATTATCAGTTTAAATTGAATTTTCCCTGGCAAACGTCAAAACAGGGGAAATCGTTTCAAGCTTGGCACAGCTCCTCATAGTTGAAATATATTTGCTTGTCGGGAGTCCTCTAACTACGAAAAGAAAATTCAAATTGTTCCGGCAAGCCTTGACTTTGCATGACCTTTTGTTTGTGATTAACAGAAACTTACTCGAGCTCTAGAAGAAAATGGATTAAAGAGCATTATTAGGTTCTTAAACGTGAATTTTGTTTGTATTAATAAAACTAAACATACTAAAAAAAATCACGTACCTTAAATTCAATCGAACCGTTCGTCGTGTTCTATGGGTTGTTTTTTCCCATTCTTCCTTCCTGTTGACCTTGCATTTCTTGTTGCAGCCGCTCGTGACACATGATTGTCCTCCATACTCGGTCTTGGCTCCCAAACCATCGCACGAACAACGAAGTTGCTAATTTTTCTCATCACGTAACACAGCACATGAAAAACAGCCATTGCAACTGTACACCCAAACACTAAGTTCATTAGATCCTGGATGAGAAGCATTTCTTTTCAGTTTTTTCTTCCGACAGTGTATTCGCGTCTGGATGTAAGCTTAATCAGCTTAATGGCTGGAACAAGTGATATGGTATATAGCGCAACAGTTACCTGTTATATATACACATGATTTGAACGACCAATCAGATATCACTGAAGTTACCTACATATAGTCAAGTGCTTGATTTTCAGAACAATCAAATTACCCACTAAATACCCACTATTAATGGGCCTACAAACATGACGGCTACAATTATCATGATGAACGATACTGCCCACAAAATCCCCGCAAAGCCGATATTGGACCTGAAACTTTTTGCGCATACTTTGAGCATTCCGCTTCGAACATGTCGAAGACGAGCTTCCACTACAAGAATGCGACAAATAAGAAGTTTAGTAAAACTTTCGCTAAAACAACAGGCCCAGGTTCCTGGAAAGCCAATTAGCGCTAATCGAGGGTTAAATCTCGCTAATCGAGAATGAAAATTTATCCTTCGGTTAGATTCTGTTCCTCAAAGCACGATTAAAGGTCAAATAAACCAAAATTTCGACACTTTTTGTTTCAGTCCGATTTACTTGTTATGTGTTGATTAGGTATCAAATAAACATATTCTGAAGTTTCAAGTCAATTGGACTTAGGATCGCAGAGATAATGAACGTGAAAAGTGCTACTTTTTGGCCTTCGTTGTCGTAGAGTGGTCGGGAAAGTTGTCAGAAAATTGTCGGAAATAACACTAGTGACGTCACTGTTGGCGAGCTCGAAAATTGAGGCGATTCGAAGCGTGAGGACTTGAGCGGAAAATCGTGGTGTTTTGTGCTGCTATAAGAGTACAGTAAGTAACTTTAAGTTTACAGAAGATCCAAAACTGCCTTAAGAATGGCTCAAAGAATGAAAGGAGGATCGTTTCAACCCACAAAACACTGATTCACGTGTCTGTGCAGACCAGTTTACACCACAAGTAACCAAACCGATTCGATCGAAGATAATCGGCGGTTTTCCATGGAAAATACCTAAAAATCCAAATAAAGTTTGGAAAACCTTACCTCTTATGTGTTTGCTGTATTTTTGCCGGTTTTTCGAGCTTCTGGAGGTTGTTTTGAGCGATAAGTTACACTGGTATAAACCATCCATGTCCGCCGAAGAACGGAGCAACTTCACACAGGAATTCCAATTGCGTGTTCAGCATTTGCACAACGTAGAAATTTAGAGGTAAGAATTTTGCATTTTGTTTAATATAACCATGACTAGCATGTATCTTCCGATGGTTGTTCGCTCTTTCAGTTAGTTTCTTTGAGAATTATAAGTCGTTGAAGTTGCTAAGCATTAACAATACCCTCGGGCCTTTGGCGCATAACTTTAGGCCAAAATATGTAGAAACGTAAATTTCGAGTGCTGAATAATATTTTTCACACACTAAAATATTTCACTTTTATCGCTTTCATACAGCGGCTGCAGGCCCTTCCTAAGCCTCTCACAAGCCAACACTCAAGACAACCAACAACATAAACCCAGATTTAATAACTGGCCTAGTTGCTAAGTGTTGTGGCTTTTCACTGGCAAGCCGGCAGAAGCTCCAGGCTGTTCCATGTTCATGCTTTTTAGGGGAGGCAGAAATGACATCATATCAAGACGAACATTGCCCCTAAGTTTATGACAGGCACCCCTTGTACAGCTGCTATCTAAGTACTTTTAGGAGGGGGGAATGGTTGACCCTTAAAAACTGAAGGAATCGTTGTTTGAAACAAAAAAAAAACTTCTTTTGTGGGTATCACATATGTTCATTGTCACTCCAAGAAGTACTAATACCTCTTGAAAAGTTGTTCCTGCCAGCATGAATTTCTGACATTATAGTACGTTAAAACCCTAGAAAGTATCAAAACACGTTGAGAATGGTCATTTTTGATTCAAAATCCCTAAGTGGTACCAAAGCATGCATTGTAATCACGGCGGTGACCCCCTCACTACACTATGGGAGCCCCTCCCCTCTCACCTCCTAGGTTAAGTAACCACTCTGTAGTAATTGAAGAAAATAAAAAGTTTAGAAACCTTTCAAAGAGTAGTACAACTGTCAACCAAATATGATGTTAATATTATCTATTAAGACTGCCAGGCTGTTAATGGACATATTCAAAGCCCTTACAGTTTCCACTTTTACTTGGGAAGCTCTCTCTAAATTTTTAAAACCAGACAAGATGGAATGGCTATAGGGATTTGTCGTCCCAGCTTCATATGTATCCAGTAAGTGTATTGCCTATAAGCAACATTACCGTATACATGTTCTGAGAAAGAAAAAGGAAACATCAGACTCATAAGAAAGATACACAGATGAGTAAAAGGTAAATCATCAGTAAAGGGATTAAATTAATAAATATGTCAACTACAAAAATAAATCTATATTAAACAAATAAACAGGTTAGCTAACCAGTAACAACAGTAGAAAAACTACATTGACTCGATTTCACAGTCTTAGAAATAATGAAATCGCATTTGATTTGTTTGAGCTAAAACTTTAGAGTTTGTTTTTGCTTTTAACTAACAATTATATGACTTATATGTTGTACTGGTAGTACAACTGATTGTAAACCCAATACTAGTGAAACCATCAAAAACAACTACAAAAATAAATCTATATTAAACAAATAAACAGGTTAGCTAACCAGTAACAACAGTAGAAAAACTACATTGACTCGATTTCACAGACTTAGAAATAATGAAATCGCATTTGATTTGTTTGAGCTAAAACTTTAGAGTTTGTTTTTGCTTTTAACTAACAATTATATGACTTATATGTTGTACTGGTAGTACAACTGATTGTAAACCCAATACTAGTGAAACCATCAAAGGAGTCATAAAGTGCACAAGGTTGCTAAGAACTTAACAATGTATACTGTTTATGCAATCATGTTCATTCATGTAATAACGGTTTTTGTAATTGTCATTTCGTTATTGTTCCTTGATCTTTTACTACTTTTACGTCACCGGCTTTTGTCAAATATCTTAGAATTTAGCACACAACCTCATAAGCATTGCAACATTTTGATTCTCATCATGTATTAATGAAGGATCTTTCCTCATGAACACAATTTATAGGTCATTCATTTTCGGACCAAAATATGTAATTTTCCCTCCCCACTGGTCCCCTGGTTCCTCCGCTGCTCCCAGAGGTTTTTCTTTCTCTTTTCCCAAACAAAATTCAACCACAAAGCAGCTCTCAGTGTGCCCATTGTCAGACCGAACATGTAATTTTCCCTACCCATCTTGAGAACAAAATGTGTAATTTTTCCTACCCATTTTCAGGACTGACAAAACATAACTGTCAACCCGGAATCAACAACCATTTTCAGACCAAAATGGCTTGAAAACCATACCCATTTGGGTTCCACCAATCTATACATGGAGTTTGTTCTCTGCCCCCCCCCCCCCCAAAAAAAAAGAGCCCAAAGCAAAATTACATTAATATGTACGTACTTCGGCCTTCATTTTCAAAATACTGATTATAATCTGTCTCAATGACAGCTGGATTTTTGCATACAGAGGTAAAATTCTCTTCATCTGTCTCTAGGACATTAGACTAGCAGGTGGTATCTTAAAAGCTATCACAGGATTTGGGGATTGCACTACAGCAAAACAACTTTCTCGCCCAGCTTGCATTGGTACGCAGATGCCAAAATTTAAATGGACCTAAATTCTGAGCCCAAGATTGTATACGTGCAAAAAAAACAAACAAACAAACAAACAAACACAGTAACTAGTAACACTTTGCGATGTAGACAGATACATTCAACAAGATTCAAATACATTCAACAAGAACTGTAACCTGTTTTCGGCTATGTTCAAAATTTGAGCTGGATTTCCCACCGCTTTTGCCGCGAGGATGAAAACCGTACTCACACAGGGACTATTATGGATACATGTATAAGAAGCTTGCTTTACTCTGGTCAGTCTAGTTAGTAAGGCATAACAACAAACATCGATCATGATAAGTGTACAAAAGGGCTGCAAGGAACAACAAAAATGCCTCAATTGCCGTGGTAACGCATTTATTAACAATCATACGACGAACTTTCACAGTGTAATGAATAAATAAGCTTAAACGCTCACCAGTAAACTTAACCAATTCGTTCGTTTACTTTCGAAGCCATTGCTGTCGGTCGAATATCATCTGAGATTTCGCAGTCCGATTCTGTGGCAATCAGCTCAATCTGGTATAGCTCTATGTTAAATGCCACAGGTTTGAGCTCCTCGGCCATTTTCAACGCAAAGAAAACAGGTGAAAACAGGGAATTTTCCAAAAAATTACAACAATACTCTTCAATAATCGGCTTTGGGTCTTGAGCTATCTTTCGCTGCTCATCAACAGTGACGTCACAGAATCAGAGGTCGTTTCCATTCCTTCCATTTAAGCGCGCGGTCATTTCAGAAACAATTTCGTGAGACCCTCGGATATCTTCGTACTTTTGGTTTTATTACTCCTTTTAAGGTCTCAGGAAGGAGAATTTCGGACCAGTTTGGCTTTTGTGTTAAGACGCGTTTAAGCGGCTAAAGCGGAATTATCAAAATTTTGGTTTATTTGACCTTTAACACTAACCAAGTGATTAACGAGGGGTCAAATTTAATCCACCTAGCGAGGTCAATTAACTCACTAATCGGGGCAAAAATTTGATCAAAACAAACAAAATGGTGGACTTAAATTTTGCAATAGAGCGCTTTTCAAATGAGTGTCGTAAAACCAAAACCAAAGTAATTACCCCAGCCAATCACAACAAACAGAAATTACCCAATGAACCAATCAGAACTCGAAGCAAATACATGTAACCGGCGCCAAGCGCGGGAAAACGCGTGCGAGCGAGTCAGGATTGGTTTGAATTTTACTTCTGATTGGTTGAGAAAATGGCGCGACGGTTTTTAACCAATCACAGAGTGAAGTAAAGCAAAACCAATGCAAAACACGAATTACTTTCGACAGTCAAATGAAAACCGCTCTATTGTTAGTTTAATTGAGTAAGGCATGACGTAGCCTCCCACGCAGTCGTTTTTAGGAGAGTCGTATTTGGGAGGCTAGGCGTGAAGAGAAAGAAGGCAATTTATGCTAGATAAATTACCGGCTCAGCAACTTAAATAACAAATAATATTGTTGTCTGCACAAATTCGAGCGGTAATCGACTGAGTTTTGGGCGCAAAAACCTACAGCGAAATGTGACGGAGCAAAAAGGACCACAAACACGCAAATCGTGTAGTCGAGTTTTCGATTTTAGTTAAACAATTCCATCAATAGCTCTATAAAATTCTATTAAACGGTAACTCTGGAAATGTGGCTTCAGTAAATAGGATCTTCACAAAGCAGAAATTATTAACCGATCTTCATGACTACGAGTACGCTTATGATAAAACGAAACTGAAAGCCATGAATTTCGAAGCCGTCTTTCATCGCAAGCGCTAGCGCGAATAATCAACTTTTCACGGAATAATTTGCCAGTTTTGGGTTTCTACAGAAGAATTATTGAATGAAATAAAATATTTATGGCAATTTTGCAAAAGCGGAAGAGATGTTTTATTGAAATAACGTAAATATAAGACAAAAATGTTGATTATTTAATAATTAAAGCGAAGTTGTTGTCGTTCTCAATCAATCCAGACACTGAAACAGAGGTTTTTCAATGATTTAAAACAAAAACAAAATGTCAAATTTCTGTACCAGGCGAACGTAAAAAAAAAAAGATAGGCTACAAATATCAAAGACAATTATTCCGCACAAATCAGTACTTTATTGTTGACATTTTTCCGAGAGGTAAGCTTAAGTCTTGCTTTGTGAAGCTCAAAATAGTTGCGATAGCTGAAAGAATCAAGAGGTAGAGAACTCACCGATTTTCAGATGTAGCTTGGATATAGCTCACATTTCACCTCGAATCAACATCACTTTGCACTGAACCTTGATTTCCACTTTGTTTTTCTTTGAGGGAAAGTTTGAAGTTTTGTTTTTTCACAACCAGAAAAATCGTACCGCGGTCAAATATCGACAATGCTACAACAGGTATCGCTCGGTAAAACGAGTATCGGAATCGACTTTTTCTCCCGCTCTGTCGTTTTCCCGCGCTTTTATTTAACAAATAAAAAAGCCAAGACCGTGCTTTGTTCTGTGATAAAGCACGCAAGGAAGTGACGAGAGCACGAAAGAAGTGTAGGGTGAACACGAGCCGCAGGCGAGTGCTTGTCCCTACTTCTTGAGTGCTCTCGTCACTTCCTTGAGTTCTTTATCACAGAACAAAGCACGGTTTTGGCTTTTTTATTTGTTTTATAATATAGCTTTGCTCACATTTGTAAAGAAACTGGCTTTTAATTGTAAGAAAACAAGTTTTTTTTCATAGCTTGCAAGCGCGCGCAAGAAAGGTTTTCAGCTTGCCAGCGCGCGCAGAATGGCGTCACGGGCTACTCCATGCATCTGTACTCTGATAAAGCACGCTGTTCCAACCAATCAGAGCGCGCGTTATATCGAAACTTTATTATAATTAACAAATAAAAAAGCCAAAACCGTGCTTTGTTCTGTGATAAAGCACGCAAGGAAGTGACGAGAGCGCGAAAGAAGTGTAGGGTGAACACGAGCCGCAGGCGAGTGCTTCTCCCTACTTCTTGAGTGCTCTCTTCACTTCCTTGAGTTCTTTATCACAGAGCAAAGCACGATTTTGTCTTTTTTATTTGTTTTATAATATAGCTTTGCACACATTTGTAAAGAAACTGGCTTTTAATTGCAAGAAAACAAGTTTTTTTCATAGCTTACAAGCGCGCGCAAGAAATGTTTTCAGCTTGCCAGCGCGCGCAGAATGGCGTCACGGACTACTCCGTGCATCTGTACTCTGATAAAGCACGCTGTTTCAACCAATCAGAGCGCGCGTTATATCGAAACTTTATTATAATTAACAAATAAAATAGCCAAAACCGTGCTTTGTTCTGTGATAAAGCACGCAAGGAAGTGACGAGAGCACGAAAGAAGTGTAGGGTGAACACGAGCCGCAGGCGAGTGCTTCTCCCTACTTCTTGAGTGCTCTCGTCACTTCCTTGAGTGCTTTATCACAGAACAAAGCACGATTTTGGCTTTTTTATTTGTTTTATAATATAGCTTTGCTCACATTTGTAAAGAAACTGGGTTTTAATTGCAAGAAATCAAGTTTTTTCATAGCTTGCAAGCGCGCGCAAGAAAGGTTTTCAGCTTGCCAGCGCGCGCAGAATGGCGTCACGGGCTACTCCGTGCTTCTGTACTCTGATAAAGCACGCTGTTTCAACCAACCAGAGCGCGCGTTATATCGAAACTTTATTATAATTAACAAATAAAAAAGCCAAAACCGTGCTTTGTTCTGTGATAAAGCACGCAAGGAAGTGACGAGAGCACGAAAGAAGTGTAGGGTGAACACGAGCCGCAGGCGAGTGCTTCTCCCTACTTCTTTCGTGCTCTCGTCACTTCCTTGAGTGCTTTTTCACAGAACAAAGCACGGTTTTGGCTTTTTTATTTGTTTTATAATATAACTTTGCTCACATTTGTAAAGAAACTGGCTTTTAATTGCAAGAAATCAAGTTTTTTTTTCATAGCTTGCAAGCGCGCGCAAGAAATGTTTTCAGTTTGCCAGCGCGCGCAGAATGGCGTCACGGGCTACTCCGTACATCTGTACTCTGATAAAGCACGCTGTTTCAACCAATCAGAGCGTGCGTTATATCGGAACTTTATTATAAATGCTGGTATTAAGGTGTCTGAACACAGTTTGTGCGCGCTCTACGAATTGTGCTGCTGACGTGAATTAGCGCGCGCACAAAGCTAAGAAAAACAAACATGGCGCCTGTACATCGATCATTTTATTTTGTTCAGTGAAGATTGTGCAAGTCTTAACAATAAAAAAGTTTGTTATGTGTGAAAAACGTTTGTTTTTCAGTGTATTAAAGGTAATACTATTGGAAAATACCCTGCCTTTCTGGGATTGTTTGAATGGATCGAGAAAGATCGAGAACCCTGTCAAATGCAACGCATGCGCAGTTAACCAGAAAATTGTGACTGCATGGTTTAGTGGAAATGCCCTGATTTCTACGGAATTGCTTGTTAGAATTTCATGAAATTGGTAGAAAAATAGTTCAGAACACGCGTAACTCGCCCGCAAACAAAAATTGAAATCTGACAGAGGACATGTCCAGAAAACGTTAAAATGCAAAACACAGAATTACAAAAGATGATGGAAAAAATCTAACGACTGGATTTTCTGAAAATAAATCAAACCCATTTTTTAATGCTGGTTTATTACCAGCTGTGTTGCCATGGCAACGGTACTTCGTCCAATAAAACATCTCAAAATAAAATCTTTTTTAGTTGAACTTGTAGCTTGCCAATTTTGGCCGCCCAACTGCCAGTGGTTTGAAAACAACGATGAAGCACGCATAGGTACAAGGAAACTGTGTTCGGCCACCTTAACCGGTTTGATATGAGTTTAACCGAGGGAAAGTTAAACAAGGAATAACTCTGCTTTCAGGAACACTTTTAATCCCTGGAATAGTTATTCTAGAGATAAGGAATTTAATCGTGGATTAACTGCTGATCGGAGGATAATTTAATCGGCTTTCCCGGAACCGGGGCCTGCTTGACATCTGCAGAAATCAAGTGAAATTATCTACTTTTATTTAGAAATATTAATAAAATGGACCGCGTACGCTTTAAAGTGTGAACAAGAAGTTGCACAAAAACAGATCGGTAGCGCACACATTTACCGGATGAAGAGGCAGTTAGCAAGTCTAATTCTAGACTGCAGTGTTGCTGCGGCCAGTGAGAAATTTGCGGCTTTTTAAAGGAAGATCAGCTTGCAAAATATTGTTGCTCTATGGAAATCGTCACACAAGAGCTAGGTGGCAACAATTTCAGCGAGGTAGATGGCTATCGGTAATTCTACCTTAGATCGGTCCAGTTTATCAGTTTAAATTAAAATTAACCCAATGATACGGAATCGATCTAACTTAATTGTACCTTCCACAATAAATGACTCGGGACCGGTTGCAAAAAAAAAACAATTAAATTGAAGCAGCAAGTTTATTAAACACCGTGTTCAGAAAAATGAAACCAAATGAGAAACACTACTCTTTTAATTGTCTTACACCCCGTTCACTCCAAAGTTTAGACAAATTAAATGTTGTTTAACTAGCAAGATTGGTGTGTTTGTTTGTGTGTGAACGGTGTATTAGATAATCTACACTTCATAAATTACACTCCAGCTGAAAGATCTAAAGAAATACAGGCACATGTACGTTAAAATGAAAGACTCTACAAGTTTGGCGCTTTTAACACTGGTTTAAATCTGTTTTACATCAGTTAAAAGGTCATTTCAACTTTTCTTGGACGTCCACTGTATCAAGTGTATTCTATTGCATCTGAGTTTTCTAATAAGGTGCTCACTCCACGTTTTTCACTGTCCAGGGAATAATCTGTTGGTTAAATTAGAAACTACAATCACATATCTATTTACTTACTAACGGATGCAATATGTGTTGTAATTCAGCCAAGAGTGGTGACACAAACAGAAACAAAAGTAGGCTGCTAAGTCGCAAACTTTTTAACGCCAACACCTTTTAAGTATCTCAATATTAGCTAGATTAGCCAACATGATAATACCCAGGTATGTCTACCAGCTAAGTGATGATAATTTTTCCACAGCGCAAGAAAAGTGCGCGAGGCTTGCCGTAATTAGGAGAAGAGGGGGCCTCACGCGCCGTGCAACCGCTCGCATGTGTCTACACATTAGCGAAAACCAGAAGCCTATCACCCCGTGATATACTCCTGCGAAAATTCTGTAATTTTCGCCCGGAAAACGTATAAAGTAAGACAAATGACACAAATCTTTTCGAACCTTGGAATGATAACTAAACTTTACGTACCATTTCTCGTTATTAATTCTGTTGCTTATATGTCTAGCTATGTCTGATGGATTGTGGCTGGCTTCTTACCCTCGGTAAACAATGCTTGTACGCAAAGGGTCTCCTACGCAGTTGTTTTTAGACTTGTATGCAAATTGCGACCGTTTATGCAAATTAAGACCGTGGAGTTTTCCACGCTGGCCCATGAGAAGCAAGTTATGAAACACTAAAACTGGAACGTTAAGTTTAACAAACGTATTTAAATAGGGAATACCTCACTCAGTCTAGCCAATCCATTCATGTTCTACTGGTTGCTTTTTATTTTCTTCTATAATGTCTTCTCCCCTAGCCGGCATATCGGCACGTTGCATTTCAGTCTGTTCCTCACTGGGCTGAGCCTCCTGATCCATTACATGAACGGCGAAATTCTTGATTTTCCCGATCACGTAACACAGCACTTTTACAAGAAACCTTCCAAGAATAAAGGCAAACACCAAGCTCGCGAGATCCTGAAAGAACTGCATTTCTTTCACGTTCTAGCTCTTTAAAATTTCGGAAATCAGTGTTAAGTACGTAAGACAACCACCGTAATTTAGGAGTTGTAGCCAGTTGTTGCGGAACTGCGTATTATAACGTAACATAACTTACTAAATTGGCCAATCAGGCGTGACTTCAAACAAAAAGTGGCTCGACCCGTCGCGGTCCGGCGCGCGAAATGGTGCCTATGCAAAGTATTGTAAACAAATTCTAAAATTAGCTTCCGCTTTCTCAATTTTTGATGACCTGGGGGAGGGGGGGAGGGGTAAGTTATATTTCAAGACCAAGTCCTTGTGTTGAACTTGGCTGAGCCTCGTAATTTCATTAGTTGTCGAATGCTATGAACCTGTTGAAACATTCGCATCTGTCTACGAAATGTTAAATAAAATCCATTGCAGGTCAAAACATTTGTGAGCTCGCCGATCAAGCAAAACAACACGATACGGAACAGTGCCCAAAAACACGTTGAATAAATCCACACCGCTGCAATTTAATCAGTTCAGAATACTGATTTACACCTGTCTTATTCAGCGTGTTTCACCACAGGACACCCAAGCATAATATTTGAATATTCGTGTTTCACCACAGGACTCCCAAGCATAATATTTGAATATTATTAAAAATGGCGTTTCAAAATATAAGACTTTGTATGGGATTTCCAAGCGAACATTTTGAGCAATACATGACAGCAAACTAACTGAATAAAGTTCATGAAACATTACATGGTGTTGTTTGCTATCCTTATAACGCATTTTGAGCAATTTAGGTGCATTTACTTTACTTTGTATTAGTACATGTATAATACATTCACAAGTGTCAAGGTATTATACACGTACTAACACAGTTAAGTAAATGGACCTAAAATTGCTCAAACTGCTTTGTAAGGATAGCAAACAACACCATGTAATGTTTCATGAACTTTATTCAGTTAGTTCGTTTTTATGTATTGCTCAAAATGTTCGCTTCGAAATCCCATACAAAGTCTTATATTGTTAAACGCCATTTTTAATAATATTCAAATATTATGCTTGGGCGTCCTATGGTTTCACTTGGGCACTGTCCCGTATCGTGTTGTTTTGCTTGATCAGCTCAGAACTAACAAAAGTTTTGACCTGCATGTCGGCTCAACTTTGTTCAGAAAACAGCCGCACGGGTAGCTTTATTTTTATAATATCGATCAGATAAAATTGGGAATTTCTAGACTAAAAAATTGCCAATAAACGGCTTTACCTCGGTGTAAGAACCTGTGAAACTCACGGATGACGTCAAACAAAGGAAACAAAAACATTTTAAACTATACCGTACAGCAAAACAAAAGCTAACAAACAAAGAAAATCTTGCCAGGTTCTTACACCGAGGTAAACCCCAATAAACACTTTTCGGACGTTATTCGGTCGATTTTCTTTCTCAAAAGAATACATTTCTTTAAATGAGCGATTTAGTGATCGTAACGTTGTCTACCAATTTTACACCTACCCACTATAAAAACAACAAGACTTTAGGATTACACTGAACAAGAAAAGCGTAGTTTACAGAGCAACTAATTACCATAAAAGACTTTTCGTTAAAGCTTGGCACTCCCTCAGGGACTGATCACATTGACATTCCTAGAATTTACGCCTCTCTTTGCTAATTTCCTGCATCTCGCGTCTCACACTCCCTCCCCCCCCCCCGCCCTTTCATACTTTTGGATATCTGCATAACTTAGGACCGTATATATTTACTGTTACAGTTTTAATTTAATCATTGTTGAAGATGGAAGCTTTTTCGTTCAAAACCGTCTGTAATTTTAAACGTTCGTTTTTAACGTTTTATAACCAAAGTCAATCCGTCTTTTTAGAATTCTGTTATGATTCCCGAGTGTAATTTCAGGGCCATAGCTAGCATGAGGCAAGACAAGGCACTTCCCTCGTCTAGGTTTTATGCCAAAATAAAAAAAAATACTGTTGGAAAAATAATCCCTTAAAAGCATTTGCCATTGAGTGATAAACGCAAGTAAGGTGTACGAAAAAGGCTTTGAAAAGACTCAAGTGGTTTGCATTCCGGCTATCAGCTTCATTCGGGACGTAACAGTGACAGGATGTGCCACACCTTATCCCGTGCGCATTGCTACGACTACAGGGAGCTGATCCAAAGAATCATGCTTATAAAAGACAAAACTTTTAGAGAATCAGTGCCCACATTTTCTTGAGCTACCTTGTCGCACTTTTTGAGGTACATTGCCTAAAAACTGTTAACTTAATCCAGTGACTGTATTATATATTTCGCCTCGGTAGTCTGCCTTGGAAGAAACACAAATCCACAAGGAAAGGGTCTGCATAAATCATCAGGACTTTCACTTTTATGATGGTTACTAAGAGAGACGATTGAGCGAGCGGGCGGAGTTTCTGTAAAATGTCTCTCTCTCGAACATCCATATTGGTTGCTTAGACTGGTTTTCTCTCAGGCCACAGTGGGGTTCTACAGTTCTCAGCTGCAACTGATTTTGAAAATGTTGAAGCAGCACCATTTTTGCACGAGTTAAGAATAGGAAACCAGCCACTGCTATTGAGGGAGTAGGGACGTGAGGGTGGGGGTGTAAAAGAGCAATGCGAAAGTCGAGACAGCCATCTATTTGGCGCCAGTATTACACACCCTAATAGTGGGTATAAAAACTATTGGAAGAATTAAAAAATCGCCGTTTTGCACGTTGCACGATATTGAATTTAAGAAAAATCTTATGAAAAAATATCGCCTGCGTAGCTAGCGTTTCCGTAGGGCTTTCCGCAGGTTTGAAGCATTTTCGCTTCCATTTATTGCGCTCGCCCCAATTTTCGCGCCGTTAAAAAGCGAAAAACGCCAATGCCTCGAATGGACGGAAAAACCTACAGAAACTAGCATTTCGGAGAGAGTAGATTTACAATTTTTCTGGGGAGCATGCCCCCAGACCCCCTAGAAGCTCGCGCCTTTGGCGCTTGGGACACTTGCCTCATCTGTTCTGAAAGTCTGGCTAAGGCCCTGAATTTTAGTATTTTTCAAAATCAAGCTAAATCATTGTTTAGTCATTCACGTTAAAATGATTGCAGTCTTAAGGATCAAAAATATATTCTAAAACGTTATTTTAGATCAAAATTGTTCAGTCATTCACCAAAACGACTGTCGTCTAAATGGTTAATTTGTATCACTAAATAGATTCTAAAAAGTTATTTTAGATCACAAATTAGGTGAGTGTATGAATTTGTAATTTCAGTGCGCGTGTTATTGAAGTGATGTTCAAAACCCTCTGTTACAAGCCTTGTAAAGTGTAAAGTGTATGTATGAGTGCTAGAAGTGAGCAATACTGCCCTACATAATTTCCCCTCCGGCCACAGGCCTGAAAGAAGAAATTAGAAATGAGGCTAGTCCGAAATTTTTAAAGGTTACAGTAGCTACCAAGCGGTTACTTTCTTGTGCTACTGCTCGCTTGGTGGAAATGTTTTAAACTTTCTTATCTTTTAAATTATTGTTTGGACGTGTAAAGTGTCTGGATCAGGCGGGTTGTTTTAAGAACAAAAGAGATCTAAATCCATTTGTAAGCAGGTTGGGCTAAGTACCTTTTTTAAAGAGGATATATTGAAACATTCACGTCGGCCAGTTTAAACTCGGCTTAGACCACAATTTTTCTGTCTAAAAACTTTCAATCTCTGATTCAGGCCTCCGTTTATGCTGTCAAGTTCTAACTTTTGAGTCTGTGGATGAAATCCTTAAGTGTGACCGTTCAAGTGAAAGCTAATGAGCAGTATTTTCCTGTCGTACTGTTAATTAACTATGGATAAAACTTTTGGGTCTGCGGATGAAATCGTTAAGTTTGAAATTTAAATGAAAGCTATTTTAATAGCAGTAATTTCCTAGCAAGAACGCCGGAGAAAAATGGACTCCAGTCACCCATTTTTCTCCCCTTCCCCTTGCCCGTTTACGCCTGCTTCGCAGGCTATAATTTCCTGTGGTACTGTTTATAGTGTTAGACAAGGTGGTTCTAACTTTTGACTGGGTGGATAGAATCCTGGAGTGTGACATACAAATGAAAGCTACTGAGCAGTACTTTTCTGCGGTGCTGTTTATTATGCTGTACAAGGTGGTTCTAACTTTTGAGTTTGTGGATGAAATCCTAAGTGTGACCATTCAAATGAAAGCTACTGAGCAGTACTTTTCTGTGGTGCTGTTTATTATGCTGTACAATGTAGTTCTTACTTTTGAGTCTGTGGGTGGAATCCTAGAGTGTGACATACAAATGAAAGCTACTGAGCAGTACTTTTTTGTGATGCTGTTTACTATATGTTTACCACAGTAAACCATTCTAGTGTGACCATTCAAATGAAAGCTATTATCATGATTTAAATCAATATTGGTTTATGATCATAGACTTTAGCCACTACAGGGACAAAAGGGTTTAAATGAATCTGTGGATGAAATCGTAAAGTGTGACCACTCAAATAAAAGCTATTGAGCAGTACATTCCCGTTCATCTCATGTTGTTTGTTTCTCGATATTCTGCACAATGTAACTGGATTTTTTTCTTTTCTTGTTTTGATCTTAGCTGCTCATCATGTATGAGAGTAACAAGGTTACAGTTTAGCACTCCAGCCGCATGGCACACTTGATCTGCCACACGAACTCCAGTTTCTATGGCAGTCGGTACAGTCGAACATGATCTGATACTTGTGGCTTCACCAGCACAGAACAGACGATCTTCAACAGGACTGGCGAGCACGTGTCGAAGTTCGTACGCATGAGCAGTTGGTGACGTGTATCCGCCGCGGATGAAGGGATGGTTTGACCAATGAAAGTACACATAATCCATGAACGTGTCGGTTGCGGGATGAGGATCTGTGGGTGTGCTGTTGAAAAAGAAGAAATTGTACTGTTAAACTCAGGACAAACAAGAACAAAACTCGGCAAGAGTTCAACTTTTAACCCATTGGAGGCCATGTCAGCCAAAACGGGCCCTTAAAGGTCAAATAAACCAAAATTTCGGCATTTCTCCTTTCAATCCAATTTACTTGTTATGTGTTGATTTGGTATCAAATAAACATATTCTGAAGTTTCAAGTCAATTAGACTTAGGATCGCAGAGTTAATGGCACGTGAAAAGTGCTACTTTTTGGCCTTCATAATCGTAGAGTGGTCGGGAAAGTTGTCGGTAAATTGTCGGAAATAACACTAGTGACGTCACTGTTGGCGAGCTGGAAAATTGCGGGGATTCGAAGTGTGAGGATTTGAGCGGAAAATCATGGTGCTTTGTGCTGCTATGAGAGTAAAGTAAGTAATTTTAAGTTTCCAGAAGATCCATAACTGCCTCAAGAATGGCTCAAAGAATGAAAGGAGGATCGTTTCAACCCACAAAACACTGATTCACGTGAGGCAGGTACAAAACTCGGACCGGATCAACTCGGATCGCTTGATCCGGGTCGGATCAACTCGGATCAACCCAGATCGACCCGGATCAACCCGGATCGACCTAAATTTGAACACAATAAAAGAAAAGGGATGCTTAATAAAAGAAAAAGGATACTTTTACGCATTTATGGATTGACAGTCATAAAAATAAAGCAGTCCTTGCTCTCCTGCGCTGTTTTGTCGAGCCGCCATTTTGTTTTCCTAGTGCCAGGGCCTCGCGGATCGAGTCTCAGGTGTCCAGTCTCAAGTCGCGTTCTCGGGCACACGTGCTGTTGTCATCTGCGCAATATGGATGGAGACGAAGGTAAATTCAGCCTGATCTTGGCCATCTTTCAATACATATCACATCTCTTTACGTATTATGCCTAGAAAAGGGTAGTTTCATTTGTCCTTTATGTATAACTTTGCTTATTTTTGAACTTTATCAGGAGCCCATAACCCGACTTTATAGAGAAAACAAAGGTCGAAAAAAGACACAATGCTTGTGTCCACGGACGTTGCTAACCTATATACTAACATCCCACAGGAGGAAGGAATCACTATTGTCTGTAAAACATACGAAACATTCCACCTAAACAAACCTCCTATACCTACACTCCACCTCAGAGATATGCTCAGGCTTATCTTATAAGAAAACTCTTTCCATTTTAACGGAAAAATTTTTCTTCAAATACACTGTACCGCAATGGGCACAAAAATGGCAGTATCTTTTGCCAACATTTTCATGGCCGCGGTCGAAACAGAAATTATTGAGCGCAGTTCTAAAAAGCCGCTCATTTGGAAAAGATACATCGATGACGTCTTTTCTCTATGGAACTTAAACAAAGAGGAAATAACCGCGTTCATAGAGCTAGCAAATAACTGTCACCCGACCATAAAATTCACGGCTGAAATTTCAGATACAGAAATAACTTTCCTGGATACATGCGTATACAAGGGCGAAAGATTTAAGGAAGAATCTATTCTCAACGTTCGCACGTACTTCAAACCGACAGAAACTTTCCAATACATGACTTTACATCCTGCCACCCTCCAGGCGTCAAGAAAGGCTTTATCAAAGGCGAAGCATTGCGTCTTCTGAGAACCAATTCCTCAAAAGCTACTTTTAAAGAAAACATTACACAATTCAAGCGTAGATTACGCGACAGATGTTACCCAGATAACCTCGTAGACAAGACTCTCTCAAAAGTTAAATTTAGCGAAAGAATGTCAGCGCTACAGAATAAACAAAAAGCGGGCAAAAGAGTTTTACCGTTTGTAACAGTGTACCGCCCTTCTGTGCCTTATCTTAAAAACATTCTTATGTGCAAATGGCATTTAATAGAAAATCAGCCACTGCTAAGAAATATCTTTAAAGACCCTCCCCTACTTTCATACAGAAAAGGGAGGTCATTCGAAAGACGTACTCGTTAGAGCAAAGCTTTGAAGGTCAACGTTTTATCGATCTCAGCTTAACCAACAGGAGTCGTGTTTGGCCTTTCAAGTTTTTGTAATATCTTGGCGATAAAGGCCGCTGCTAAAGATGATCTATGATGGTCTAAGGGCCAAAATGATCTAAGGTTTCCCTTTTATTTTTATTTTTATTTTTTGAACCGCAAGGTTCAAACACATACACTTGCTCAAATAAATATTTACCACTACGGGAATATGTTCAATTGGCAGTTTTGAAGTTCGCTTGGCTTGAAGTTAAAGGACTGAATATCTCGTCTGGAGCAACATCATCTGCCATAAAAATAAGCAATGCTATAATACGCTGGGGACCATTGTGCCCGAGAACGCGACTTGAGACTGGACACTAGTTTCGTAGTCCGCGAAGCCCTGGGACTACGAAAGCAAAACGGAGGCTCGCCGGCGGCTCGACAAAATGACAAAACGGCGCAGGAGAGCGCGGACAGCTATATTTTCATGATAAATGCGCAATAGTATCCCTTTTCTTTTATTGTATTATAATTTAAGTCGATCCGGGTTGATCCGGGTCGATCCGGGTTGATCCGGGTTGATCCGAGTTGATCCGACCCGGATCAAGCGATCCGAGTTGATCCGGTCCGAGTTTTGTACCTGCCTGATTCACGTGTCTGTGCAGACCAGTTTACACCACAGGTAACCAAAGCGATTCGATCGAAAATAATCGGCGGTTTTCCATGGAAAATACCTAAAAATCCAAATAAAGTTTGAAGAGCCTTACCTGTTATGTGTTTGCTGTGTTTTTGCCGGTTTTCCAAGCTTGTGGAGGTTGTTTTGAGCGGTAAGTTACAGCGGTATAAACCATCCATGTCCGCCCAAGAACGGAGCAACTTCACATGGGAATTCAGATTGCGTGTTCAGCATTTGCACAACGTAGAAATTTAGAGGTAAGAATTTTGCATTTTGTTCAATATAACTATGACTAGCTTGTATCTTCTGATGGTTTTTAGCTCTTTCAGTTAGTTTATTTGAGAATTATAAGACATAGCAGTTACTAAGCATTAACAATAACCTCGGGTTTTTGGGGCATAAATTAGCCTTCAATAATTATAAACAAACGTAAATTTCGAGCTCTGAATGTAATCTTTTTCACACACTAAAATATTTCAGTTTTATCGCTTTCATACAGCGGCTGCAGGCCCTTCTTAAGCCTCTCACAAGCCAACACTCAAGACAACCAACAACATAAACCCAGATTTAATAAACTGGCCTAGTTTCTAAGTGTTGTGGCTTTTCACTGGCAAGCAGGTCCCAGGGGGGTACTCTGGATTTCAAGTGACGGAGATGATCAAAGGATTTTCTTTTTTTTGGGGGGGGGGGGTTCAAACTTTCCATTCCGGGATGTTTTTAGGTAGGAAAATTTGGCAAGTATTTTTTTGGGGTGGCTTGATTTAAGTAGAGATTTTTTGGGTATTCAAAACAATCTGAAGAATTGTGGTAGTGCCTGTGTATCCTGGCCGCGTAGTTCTGCGAATATTAAAAGTCCTGACAACCAAACTTGTTTTGCTGTTGTTTTAATTATATTTAACGATGGTGTCACATTACATTGCATCTGTTTCATAAAAGCGGCTATACAATAGTCCGCAAAGTGTCCCAGGTGTATTTCACAAGGCTTCAATTCATTCAACTGATTTCTCATCCATCGTGTTTATCACCCGCTTGTGACTTGTGGGTTAATCCTTTCTGGAAATTTTGGAGTCTCGAAAATTCGGCATGGGATTTTGGGGGGTTAATTTTTGGTCCAGGGATTTTTTGGGTTCCTTGGAGGCCCTAGGGATTTTTTGGGGTTTTGATTTTTGCCCCCATTCGATCATCCCCGTCACTTGAAATCCGGAGTACCCCCCTGGGAGGCAGGTGTTCCAGGCTGTTCCATGTTCATGATTTTTAGGGGAGGCAGAAATGACATCATATCAAGACGAACATGCCCCTATCAAGTTTATGACAGGTGTTATATAATTATGGGGTCCACTCTTCATACAGCTGCTATCTAAGTACTTTCAGGAGGGGGAAATGGTTGACCCATAAAAACTGAAGGAATTGATTGTTGTTTGAAACAAAAAAAAAACTTCTTTTGTGGGTGTCGCATATGTTCCTTGTCACTCCAAGAAGTACTAATACCTCTTGAAAAGTTGTTCCTGCCAGCATGAATTTCTGACATTATAGTACCTTAAAACCCTAGAAAGTAACAAAACACGCTGACAATGGTCATTTTTAATTCAAACACCCTAAGTGGTACCAAAGCATGAATTGTAATCACGGTGACCCCTTCACTACACTATGGGAGCCCCTCCCCTTTCACCTCCTAGGTTAAGTACCACTCTGTAGTAATTGAAGAAAATACAAAGTTTAGAAACATTTCAAAGAGTAGTACAACTGTCAACCAAATATGATGTTAATATTATCTAGCAAGACTGCCAAGCTGTTAATGGACATATTCAAAGCCCTTTCAGTTTCCACTTTTACTTGGGAAGCTCTCTCTAATTTTTAAAACCAGACAAGATGGAATGGCTATTGGGATTTGTCGTCCCAGATTCATACGTATCCAGTAGGTGTATTGCCTATAAGCAACATTACTGTATACATGTTCTGAGAACGAAAGAGGAAACAACAGACTCATAAGAAAGATACACAGATGAGTAGAAGGTAACTCATCAGTAAAGGGATTAAATAAATATGTCAACTACAAAAATAAATCTATATTAAATAAATAAACAGGTTAGCTAACCAGTAACAACAGTAGAAAAATAACATTAACTCGATTTCACAGTCTTAGAAATAATGAAATCACATTTGATTTGTTTAAGCTAAAATTTGAGAGTTTGTTTTTGCTTTCAACTATCAATTATATTACTTATATGTTGTACTGGTAGTAAAACTGATTGTAAACCCAATACTTGTTAAACCATGTACATCAAAGGAGTCATAAAGTGCACAAGGTTGCTAAGAACTTAACAAGGTATACTGTTTATGAAATCATGTTCATTCATGTAATAAGGGTTTTTGTAATTGTCATTTCATTATTGTTCCTTGAACTTTTACTACTCTTACGTCACCTTTTGTCAAATATCTTAGTATTTAGCACACAACCTCATAAGCATTGCAACATCTATCATGTATTAATAAAGGATCTTTTCTCATGAACACAATAATATTCATAGCTCATTCATTTTCAGACCAAAATATGTAATTTTCCCTCTCCACTTGTCCCCTGGTTCCTCCCCTTCTCCCAGAGGTTTTTCTTTCTCTTTTCCCAAACAAAATTCAATCACAAAGCAGCTCTCAGTGTGCCCACTGTCAGGCCAAACATGTAATTTTCCTTACCCATCTTGAGAACCAGATGTGTAATTTTTCCCACCCATTTTCAGAACTGACAAAACATAACTGTCACCCCCAAATCAATTACCATTTTCAGACCTGACTTTTAAGTCAACAACCATTTTCAGACCAAACAGCCTTTAAAACCATACTCATTTGGGTTGCACCAATCTATACATGGAGTTTTTTCTCTGCCCCCCCCCCCAAAAAAAAAGCCCAAAGCAAAATTACGTTAATATGTACGTACTCCGGCCTTCATTTTCAAAAAAATGATTATAATCTGTCTCAATGACAGCTGGATTTAAAAATTCTCTTCATCTGTCTCTAGGACATAGCAGGTGGTATCTTATCACAGGATTTGGGAATTGCACGACAGCAAAACACTTTCTCGCCCAGCTGGCATTAGTACACAGTTGCCAAAATTTAAATGCACCTAAATTTTGAGCCTAAGATTGTATACATGCAAAACAACAAAGAAACACAGTCACTAGTAACACTTTGCGATGTAGACAGATACATTCAACAAGATTCAAATACATTCAACAAAAACTGTAACCTGTTTTCGGCTATGTTCAAAATTTGAGCTGATTTCCTGCCGCTGTTGCCGCAAGGATGAAAACCGTACTCACACAGGAACCAGAATGGATACATGTATAACAAGCTTTGCTTTTTACCAACAAACATCGATCATGATAAGTGTGCAAAAGGGTTGCAAAGAACAACAAAAATGCCTCAAATAAAGTGGTAACGCATTTATTAACGATTAGACGGCAAACTTTTACAGTGTAATGAATAAATAAGCTTAAACGCTCACCATTAAACTTTACCAATTCCGTCGTTTATTTTCGTAGCCTTTGCTGTCGGTCGAATATCTTCCGAGACTTTGCAGTCCGATTCTGTGGCAATTAGCTCAAACTGGTATGGCTCTACGTTAAATGCCACAGGTTTGAGCTCCTCGGTCATTTTCAACGCAAAGAAAACGGATGAAAACAGAGAATTTTCCAAAAACTTACAACAATACTCTTCAATACCCGCCTTTGGATCTTGAGCTTTCTTTGCTCATCAACAGTGACGTCACAGAATCAGCGGTCGTTTCCATTCCTTCCATTTAAGAGCGCGGTCATTTCAGAAACGATTTCGTGAAACCTTCGGATATCTTCGTACTTTTGGCTTTATTACTCCTTTTAAGGTCTCAGGAAGGAAAATTTCGGACCAGTTTGGCTTTATAATGATTTCTTTTTGTGTCAAGACGCGTTTAAACGGCTAAAGCGGAATTATCAAAATTTGGGTTTATTTGACCTTTAAGGGACCATGGTCCTTATAAGGTTTGTAACGTCATCATTTATAGACAGCAGATTTTTGACACACAACTGATACAGCAGGCAAAACGCAAAACATAAGGTCCCTACAATTGCCCAACATGTTGAATTATGCGCATACCCGAAGTCAGTTTTGTCAAATTAAAGCAAAAAGTATTGGAAGTCGATGGAAAGTCTAGTTTCAATGCCGGAGAGGGATGTTTTTAAAAAATTGGAGTGGGATTTGAGCAGACGAATGAAGACAAAGGCAAACGTCGGCGTTTATGGCTAAAAATAGCAGTTTCTCACCAATAGCCCGACCGTCAATGGTTTAATGAGATCATGAGAGTTGCTGAGAGCGCAAAAGTGCCGAAAAGAGTTGAGAAGAGCCCCCACGAAGAAATCGTATGCAATAAGACTCGATCGCTATTTCGAGGGTTCCCAAGAACAGAACGTCACTTACCAAGCTTGCCCTGAATGAAATTTTTGTCTGATTCGCTACTCCCCAAATACCCCCAAATGAAGAGTGCATCGGTTAGATAGATTCCGTAAACATGCTTATTGTATCAAAGGGCAAAAAAAACAGATGAAAAAGAACTGGGCATTACGGACAGTCATACCCAAACATCTCATCCAAATGGTTCAAAAATCCCTCCAAGATCTCTTGTCCGCTGAGAACACTTTTTCGTTCCGCGGGCTCGGCAGTTTCAAACCCAACTATCACGTGGCACTTGTCGTCACTGTCAGGCGAGTCACGTGAGCACATCCATATTTCACTGGCAAAACCGTGCACACTGTACACTTGATGAAGCGTGGCAGGCCAGAAGCGGTGTTTGAAGCGACACATTCTTTTCCAAACTCCTAGCTAGTCTGGGAGCTAATGTATTTCCGTGGGCATTTTGAGAAGAAAGCAAGCCAGTGGCCTAGTAGTGTTGAGTAGTCCATAAGGAACTCAGAAAATGTTGTTGACATTTTTGTAGAGCGCCAAGAGAGTATTAATAGGATGTTTTAAAATGACCTGTGTGATCCAGCATGGGAACGAGGCTGAAAAGCTTTAAGTGGCCATAACTTCTTTCTAGTTCGAGAAAACTCAACCAAACTCACCAGAAATACTAAGTAAACAACACTCAAGCTAGTACAATAGTTATTGCCATATATGAGGGTCACGTGATAGCTCCAGCATGAAATCGAGGCTAGAAAGCTACCCATCAAAAAAGGCTCGATATATATGGTGGAGGCGAGACCTAACTCAGGGGACATACTTGCTAGACAGCCCTGAACCCAGCAAATTGCTTATATTTATTAATAAGAGTCACGTGATTTACATATAGCATGGAAACGAGGCTGGCAAGTCTTGCTTGATGAAACAAAAAAATGTATATCATCCCGTTCAAAATTGACAAATATAACAAGCCACATCCTCTAGAACCACAAAAGTAGTACAGATTGATTCAATCGATAGTCACGCTACCAATTAATAGAAAACAAGGCTACGCGTTTTCTGTAATTCTTTTTAGTGAATTAGAAATTAGGCTTGTCGAACAAAGGAAAATACCTATGGTTTAGAAACAGCAGAAGCACTGTGTCTTCTCACTCCAAAATGATTTATTTACTCTTCACTTGAAAATCAAACTCATCTTCATGAGGTCATGAAAGGTCACTTCGTAACTTCTACATATCTCCGACATCGATGGCAGTTCTAACCTACAAACTAAGAATACTCCTTTTATGGCGAAACATATAAACATATATGAGCTGACTATCATGAAAGCAAATCAGTTCAGTTTCTTTAAATCTCGCCACAGTTTATTCCTCATTGTATTCATCGTCGTCTACCACCTCAGTAGAAACATTCTGGCAGGGTTCATCTTCTTCATCAGAGCATGCACAAAGGTCTGTGCACGCTAGTCCATTCTTACGACATTGGCATCGGTTGCTTGCGCACTGCTTCGTGCACCCGCATTTAACTAGCTGAATGATAGCTTCTGGCGCTGGTGGTAGCTTTGTCATCACTGGAAGCCATCTGTTGTCATTTTTCTCCCAGCCATAGTTTTCAGGAGATGGAATATCAGGGTTTGCAACAACATCGTTATTCCACACCATAGCTTGATAATGGGCGCGTAGAACAGCTTGATGTAGGGCACCTTGGGTTGGTGGAAGTCGTTCTGATTGGGCTTGCTTCTTACGAAATAACCACCATCGAAGATCTTTCACTGTGGTAAGTGATGTATTTGGAACATAAAGTTCGCATACAAACTTCTCAATAGCCTTCATGGTCTCGTCAGATGGTCTTAGTGAAGCGTGAAGAATGATCTTGGTGTCCGCTTCTTCTTGGTTGCTTTCAAGATCTTCAACATCTTTGTGTGTTGCCTTGCATTCACTACCCCACGCAACAACAAAGCGCCTTCCATGCTGTATCCTGAAATACTTCATCGCCTTCTCTGCCAGGTATTTTGTGAGCTCCATCTTCGTCTTAGTGTGAGACAGAAGCTTCTTCATTGACACTTTTGAGATGTTGGTGGAGTCTGTGATTCGATAGTAGACGGCATCCTGACCTCCTTGCCTCTTTTCCCTTGTGGCTTCTTTTAAGGACATAGTTATGTCGTACCTATCGAAGATCAGGCGAACCTCGTCATTCCTTCCATACTTTTGTTCTATTGTTTCAACGAAATGATCTGCAAGCTGGGTGCAGTTCTTCACCCAATCTGGTTTGTCCAGGCACTGCAGCTCTGCCATACCGTCAATGATGGTGACTTTCAAATGGGGTGCAGCGGTATCTGTTGTGGTGCCGTCATTGATTCCCTCGTCAGGCAGTCTGGATGGGAGCTTCTCTAATATGGCCATAAGTGCACTTTTTGAAGAGCAGTGCAGCATTGACCCATCTGATGCAAACATGGACCTTGGTACTAATGCGAACTCATACGGTCCGATCGTCTCCTTGATGTCCATGTCATGGCGGCTGCGGCATACCATCATCATCCTGGCAAAAAGGGATCGGTCCTCTCGCAGCTCAATCATCTTCTCCTTTGTGGACACTTTCACCTTCTTCGCATTACTCTTCCATGTACAAAGCTTTTGCTTCTTCATTGTAGACCAAATGTTGACTTTCTCGGACTGAATGCGCTCCTTCACAAACGTATCAAACAGTGTTTGTCCTATGGCAGTCTGGTTGCACAAGTCTTCCTTGACTTTATCTGGCATTACAACTTTGGTCACAAGGTTGAAGAGATCCAAGCTTTCCTCAGCAAAAGGGTTGGTAAAGGTCTCAATAGTATCCATCAACGCTTTGACATTCTTGTCTTCTCGGGACAGTACAGCTGTAGTGTGGTGGTGATGTCGAGTTTGGATCTTGGAAGCTACACCTGCCATACCCTTTGCCTGCTCTGCAAGATTTGCCATTTCGGGAGCAATGAGAAAAAACTTGGTCCGTGCAATTTGGTTGAGGGTGATTCCTACCAGTCCCCCGCTTACTTTCATCGAGCGATTGACATGCTCAAGTCCGTGATCTGCACCAAGTGCACAGAGTGGAATGCTGGAGTTCTTGTTCACTATCCAGTTTCCCGAGAGGAACTCTGCATAGACGTCTGGATATGTTGTTGATAGGGAATCCATTTCTGCAAGATACAATGGCATCATACGGGCGTAATTCAGGCGATCATGTGCAAAAAAGTATTTCGTGAAGACTTGAAGGGCTTGAAGGTGAAGTTTCCAATCACCTGTACGTACTGCTCTGATAAACTGGAGCATCTCCATGACCATACGCATGTGCTCTCTCGTCACCTTAAACAATGGGTGCTGATCTCGTGTTGCGTCAAACTCTGCCATCTTCTTTAGAAGATCTTGGTTCTCAACAGCTTCTAACAGCTTAGTGTTTGCTTCCTTCAGTTCAACATTTGATGCTAGGGTGCATGCTTCAGCAACTTCTTGTGAGAGATCTGCGATGCTCTTTAAATCTTCTTGAGAGCTCTGAAAGAATGCCTTCTGATACAGCGCAAATAGCGCTTGAAGAGTAACAACATGTGCCACTTCACCTCGCTTGACATGATTCCCATCAAGTATCTGCTTCACTGTCGCTGGGCCGTAGATATCAGCCTCTATCCAGCACATGTCAAGACTGCTGTCTTCGATAAATGCGCCAATGGTGCGCAATTGCGCCATAACAATGTGCAATTCCCCTGGACGGAGAATGAGATGTTGAAGATCGTTTCTTGCCATCTGGAGCCTTTTCGCTGGCTGATAAAGGCCAACATCCAGAGAGATGACAGTTTTTCTGCCTGGACCAACAACACTCGTGTTAATATTCTGCGCTTGCATTAGAATAGTCAACAGCGTCGGCCACTCATGGGCTGGTGCAGCTAACAGTGGCGGGGTGCCTACCTTCGTCACTTCGATAGGGTTACCAATGAGAGAGTTGTATGCTGACCACACAGGTATTCCTGTTCTTCCAGGACACTCTTCTCTTTCTGCTTGAATATCTCCATCCCTCTCACCCTGTGGTACCTCGTCTCTTATCTGTCGCTGGCTGGAAAAGTTACGCGCCAAGAGCCATGCGAAATCTTGCAAACTGACGGTGATGGGAAGCTGACTGGCATCAAATGAAGAGAAAACTGGATTTGCTGGCTTCGGGCAAGGATTCGGGCATTCCAATAAGGCTGTGATAGTTTCCGGAACATCCTTTACTGAACGACTCTGGTCTTTGGTGTCAACAAGCCTGTTTTAAAAAACGAATTATAATACTCCCATTTAGACGAACGCAGTTCAAACTTAAAGTAAACTTTCCATAATAACAGCCTGACATTTGAACACTTTTAACATGCCATTGCAGTCTCGACCACAGAGACAAAATAGAAGAGTCAGCAATATTAAAATGATGTGGCACATAAAATAGGTTTTTGGTTTCTAAGAAGACAAATTTCAAATGAATATCATCTGGCCTATAACACGGAGCCCCATTCTCTCTTAACCAAAAAATAACGACTTGATTGCTTACCTCAATTCCTGCTTAACGTCTTGTGGGTCCTTTTTCTGGTAAATTGCCATGGCCGTTCCATGAAGAGTGCGCTGTCCATCATACGTGTCCTCAGCAAAATCGACATTATCTATAGCAAAAAATACATGTCGTCCCTTGACAATATCAGGTGGAAGGTACACTCCTCCATTTTGTTCCATCCGCTCAAGAACAGTAGCCTCTATCTGAGCTTCCACTCTCATTACTCTGTTATACTCGACTGCCATTCCAAATCCATGAAGCATATTCACTAGCTCTTTGCTTCGGGTAAGCTGATGAATGGCTAGTCCAACAGCTAGCTGTTGTGGCATCCCCCTTGATAGACGTAGTGTTTTAGACTTGTTGTTATTACTCTGCCTCTCTGTAAGACACATTGATATTGCCGTTTGAGACAAACTCATTGCACGCTTCTTCACGTCTTCTGTCTTCTCCTTGCGCAACCTATCAGTTTTGGGACCTTGGATGAGCCATATGCAGAATCGATAGAGCTCTTCTGGTACAATATCACCACTGGCGTCTTCTAGTGTCCCAGTGAATTCCCACCGTTTGGATCTATTAATGGCTTTCCTTAAAGTTATGGCAGCATCAAACAACACTTTCATTTCCTCGCTACACTTAACCCTCATACTCTCGGACAACTGAATCGCCTCATCTCGAGTTTCCTTTATGGTGACCCGCTCAGCCTCGTTAACTCGTTTTGGCTTGTGAAATTCTATGTCTGGAATTTCACTCTGAAGTAAAAGCTTTAATGCTTTTCGACTGCACGTTGCTTTGTATACATCATTTGCTTTTAAAACCTCGTCGAACATGCTCTGCAGGTCAGACATTGAAAGGATCTTCCCTTCCCTTAACGCACTCTCCGTCATGGCGAGGAACTCGATTCTCGCTGCTGCCTCACAAACCAAATCACTATCTGAGCAAGATTTATCAGATAACGCTGCTTTTTTTAGTACATTCGTAACATTTCTAAGCCAACAGTTCTTGTGATACTTTATATCAATAGCGTGTGCATCAGTTGCATCTACTGAAGTGCTTAGTTTGACTCGCAATACATCATTTCCTGATAGGTTAATGGCTTCATTCAGGGATTCACCAGCAGAAAACGTGCCGACATTGTGCAGAGGTTGTTTTGCATTCTCTTTTTCTTCACAAAAGAAACAAACACTTTTGTCATACGGTGACGTTTGGGAGCGAGTAAGCTGCGAAGGATCTTTCACTTTTCTTTTTGCCTCATTAGGTCCCTCCAGTTGTCTCTCGTACCTGAGTGCAAATGTTATCGTTTATCAGATCTTACCTGCCGATCTACACATGCAACATTGAATGCATGCAGGTGAACAAAGATTTAAAGCTAGGGAAAATAACAACGTTATTTGTCAGCCTAGGTGAGTTCATGTTGGGAAAACTCTTCCATTAAGCACCGGGTTTCCAAATACGAACCCCTGAGTTGGAAAATAGCATATACTTACTTAACGTTATTAAGACAATCATGGTGCATCACTCTTAAATGTTAAAGTTCTTTAGTTGCTACATTACAAATAGTAATATAATGAAAACATACCTATCTTTGGCTCTTTTAAGAAGTCCAGTGTGCACAGTTTCCTGATAGCAGCTTCTGTGCCATGATGTTTTCGTCTCTATTAATTCACTGATTGAAACCAATTTAAGTTTGGACCACAAATCATAATATCGCAAATCGCCGTATCTAGCCCATTCCTCTACAAACTTTAACACTTTTTCATGTGAACTTGGATTGTGAACAAGCTGCTCACTTTTCTCCCTTTGGCATATTAAACAAAGACTGAAGTAAAACGACATCTCTGCAGCACTACATCATCTGGAAGTTCAATATGGCGGACTGCTACTTTGATGAAAACGTCAGCTGACCAGTAGGTACTGGCAGAACTGAGGTCCCAGTCCCCTTTCATAAAAACTAACACACGATGAATCTTTTCTATTGATATATTGAAGTTTATACTGCTAATTGAACGAATGTTAATAACAATATATATAATTAGATATTTTAAAAAAAAAATGTTGGGATTTTGGCCAGGACTAAATACATTTTTTCGTTTCATCAAGCAAGACTTGCCCAGCCTCGTTTCCATGCTAAGTCAATCGTGTGACGCTTACCAAAAAACATAAGCAATTTGCTGGGTTCAGGGCTGTCTAGCAAGTATGTCCCCTGAGTTAGGTCTCGCCTCCACCATATATATCGAGCCTTTTTTGATGGGTAGCTTTCTAGCCTCGATTTCATGCTGGAGCTATCACGTGACCCTCATATATGGCAATAACTATTGTACTAGCTTGAGTGTTGTTTACTTAGTATTTCTGGTGAGTTTGGTTGAGTTTTTTCAAACTAGAAAGAAGTTCTGGCCACTTGCAGCTTTTCAGCCTCGTTCCCATGCTGGATCACACAGGTCATTTTAAAACATCCTATTAATACTCTCTTGACGCTCTACAAAGATGTCAACAATATTTTTTTGGTTCCTTATGGCCTACTTAACACTACTAGGCCACTGGTTTGCTTTCTTCTCAAAATGCCCACGGGAGCTAATTATCCAACATATGCTCCCAGACTAAGCATCTGGATCGTGTCTATAGCTTTGTTCTTTTTGGCAGGAAGGGCTGGAATGAACTTTATATCGCCATCTTTAAGGATTTTTATTGGCGCGGTGATGATGACGTATTTAGCAGTTAACGTGACACCATGTTGATTTGTCAGAAGAATTCTTCCACCAGCGTTTGACCTCACCCTGTCTTCATCTTTCAACCAAGGGCGTTTTCCTCCAGCAAGCCAGGAAGGTAATTTAGGTACAGTCGCACACAAGCCAAGGGGGCCCACACGAACGGAGTTTATCCCGGTTCAATTCTGTAACATGAATCAGCTGAGAGTATTGCTACCTCCCCTGGTTGGGATGTTAGCAGTATGTCGCCGCACCTATTTATACACCTGGGTGAAGAGAGACAATGTGGGGTAAAGTTTCTTGTCTAAGGAAAGAACATGATGGCAGGGACTTGACCTTTTTCCACAGACCTGCAAATCTGAAGTCCAACGCGCTAACCACTACACCCCTCGCCCCCACTAGCAAGCTTGGAAGTGGTCTATTTATTTTATAACCCTCAGACTAATTTCTACAACACGTGCGCTTTATGTACGAGTCAAACTGAAGCTTCAACATCCACCCCCCGGGCATTTGAACTTTTGAAGATTGGCTTGTTCAAATGCTCTCCCCCCGGGGCAAAACAGCCGTTCAAATGCCCCACTTATTAGTACTGAAACTATACCTCTCCTCAAAGACAAATTTTGTATTCAATCAAACACTATTCACGCTTTTCAGAAGTGAAATGCCGTAATGACACCTTCAAACTTCTTTTAAAGGCCCTTTTGAGAGAGTTATTCACTAACAAAGGTGAAATTTTATCCATAAATACGTCATACCCTGAAAAAAACAAAAAAACAAAAAACTAACACGCGTAATATATAGATTTAGCCAAGCCTAAAAGCGGAGCCGCGAAGGAATAAACTGGTGTTCGTTTCTCAAAAATGGTCCTGAAACTTTTCGGTCTGAAATACATTTCGGGGCTTTTTTTGGCTCGTTCGCTTTCGAAAAGTGTTTCTCAAAAACCCTGAAAGTGTTCCGAATTGTCCTTCAATATTTTGGGGATCTGTTCTGTAAAACCAAGCTCGAAAGGTCGTTCTAGAGGCTGAGCACAGCTTGATTATTTTACTCACGAGCCGTCTAGCTTGGTGTTTGCAATGTTTCCATATCCTGCCATGTTCGCTTGAATGAACTTGAAACGGCGCTAATTTACAAAAACAAAATAAAAATTATTCGACTGTTTAAATGGGTTATCTTCATCGCGTTCGGATGTTAACAAATAACATGAACTGCCACTAAATAAAAATATTAGTCTGGTCAAAAATTTATACTGACATTTCACCGGCATTTTACTGGGATTACCCGAAATAAAGGATCTGGGGAGCTTCGAAGCACTTGTAATAAACTTATTGAAGAAATGTCGCGTAGGTTTTAGCAGCTGCGAAAAAATTCAAGCACTTTGAGGAACACACATTACTTACGGGATAAAATAGCTTTAAACTCAAAACTGCTTCGCTTATATTTCGTTCTCTAACTTGAGACCATCGAGATTGAAAACAAACGAACAAACACCGTCCAAACATTCTTAACTCTGTTGCATAAATTTTGCGGCTGCAAATTGTCTGAAATTCGAGCGCTTCAAAAAATGCACCGAACTGTTTTTGGAAGCTTTTCGGGCATAATAGGTTTAAACCGACAACTGCTTCGCTTATAGTTTTTCAAATAACTGTTATATTTCGTTCTCTAACTAGAGACAATCAAGGTTCAAAACAAAGAAACGCCAAACACGCTTTAATTAAATTGTTATTATGCCGGCATAAGTTTTGCGGATGCGAAGTAAGCCTATATAAAGTTAGGCGCTTTGAGGAACGCACAAAACTGTTTTCGGAAGCTTTTCAGATAAAATAGCTCTAAACCGACAACTGCTTCGCTTAAAAGATTATTACTATTGAAAACTTCTAGGACAAGAAAATCGACAGTTGCACAAAGAGATGGCCCGGACGGTGAAAATTGAAAGCAAAGCTTGTGCAGTTGTCTTGCGGCTGTGCTTAGACCTACTGTTATGAATAAACAAACACAAAATAATGGACAGAGAAATCATTTTTGAAAAACATTTATTCGAAAACCCTATGTTTATACTTAAATGCAATTCGCGTTACACTTCCAAAATCGTAGGTCGGTCCACGCTAGTGAAATCGGCTCAGAATGGCAAAATATTCAAGAATCTGTCACAAATCTGAGCGCGTTTTCTAATATTTTTTTGAAGTCAAAAGTAAATAACACATTTCTAATGGCATAAGTCAAATTTACATTTCAAAACGTAATTTCTTTCATCGCAATACTCGAAATCATGTACCTTAGACCTTTTAAAAACTTCACTTACTCGGTTGTGTTTCAGAACAGGGCAAACTCTCCGCCGTGAAGAAAACAAAGCGATGAGGTCCTTTGAATGCAGCTTTCGTAACTTGAACTTTTCGCCTTCTACCAGTATTCTTTTGAACTTTTTCTTTCCATTTATATATATTAGATGTTTTTTTGTCAAGTATAAAACTTCATTACTTTCGAGCAATCGTTAAATGCTAAAGAAGCTTTTAAAGAAACCTCTTTTTCAAAAGCGACGATGGTCATGCGATTTCCCGCCAAGAAAAATGCCGGTTGCCCTAAAGCACCGTGCGATTTCCCGCCAAGAAAAGATGGCATTCTCTGCCCCCGTCGGGTTGTCTTGGGACCCCCTCCCCCTCCCACAGAGTGTGCGGACGGACGGACGGACGGATGTACGGATGTACGGACGTACGGATGTACGGACGGACGGTCACGTGACTATTACGTCACAACCAAAATTTCTCGGATTGATAGCGGAGCCAGCGCGCTAGCGCGTCAGCGGAGCTCCATTGCTAAGGAAATTTGGTAATCTATCAAGCCAAAAAATTTTGGTAGTGACGTAGTAGTCACGTGACCGTCCGTCCGTACATCCGTACGTCTGTCCGCACCACAGGGCTACCAATACACTTCCTACACTGGATAGAATCCTGTGCTGAATCCCGTGTGTTTTCGGCGCGAAATCGCATGTTGACCCGCGTTGTAGCAAAACAAGCAAAGACAACAAAAGTCAAAAACAAATTTGTTAGTGGAAAAAAAAAGTTCAAAAGAACACTCAGTTGTCTTTTTGGTGGAAGGGGAAATGTTCAATCTAGGCGAAAGAAATTCGGCGATAAAGTTCAGGCAAAAAGTTCAAATTTGCCTCGTCGGTTCTGTTCAAACTCGGTCGGCACACCGCTTGAGTTCGCAGCTTTTCGCAGCGGTTTCGACGCCAAATATAGCAGAGCTAGTGCTTTTTGGTTTTTTCTGTCCACAACCATGGTTTTTACGGCGTTTCGAACACATTTTGCCAGGAAAAACACCAGCATTTTCATGCTGATAGGCAGCTGGTCACGAAGAAAGAAATAAGTACTAAAATTAACTACGAAAACAATGTCAAACGCCCATGGCCTAGTGGACTAGTTACCAGCATCTCACGCCGACGAGCCGGGTTTGACACTCAGCGGGAGCAAGAATTTTTTTCTTTTTTTTTTCTTTGTTTTTTTTTTTTAATAAAACGACTTGGATGAGAGTATTTTCACAAATTATTAACTGCCAGCAAAAACAAAACAAAAAACAGACAAAACAAAAAGGGGGGCTCCGCTTTTAGGCTTGGCTAAATCTATATATTAGGTTACCATATTTCCTTAGCAATGGAGCTCCGCTGGCGGGCTTTGCCCGCAGGCTCCGCTATTATGCTAGAACAAGAGATAAACCTGGTTCAAATTTCCCACCCTTCCAAGGCAACGTTCAAATTCTCCCCTCCCCGGGCACGATGCATAGTCAAATGCCCAGGGTATGCCCGTGGAGAGGATGTTGAAGCTTCGATTTGACTAGTACATTATTGTGGTAAAGAGAAAACAGTCAGTGAGGGTAACAGCACATTTGCGGCTAAGTGATGAGAGCGCGCGAAAATTAATCGGTGGGTTATAACAGCGAATACCTTGCTTTTTGCCTTATAAGGAAAGTGGATACTATGGCAAGTGCTGTTGCCTTCAAAAACTTTTTGCCGCGAAACAAAGGTTGACTCCAAAAATTACTTACAACCAGGAATACGTCATTGCTGACGACTACTGCTCACTTACGACGACAGTGCTTTACCATTGTCTACGATGACCGCCTCCCACTGTCCTTATATCCTCGAACAATATTTCCATGGAACAGTAACCGCATTTTTTTCACAGATACTTTTAATATAAAACAAAATGTATCTTCTGTCCATCACATAATCGCGTAAGTTGTTTTGTAACTTAAATTTTCAGCGAAAGCTAATTCCGAACAGAGGGATTTGCCCATCTTAGCTTAAACAAATATCCTTTTTTAAAAAACTCTTAAAACAAAGTGAGAAAACAGGAAACAAGATTTGAAGTATTTTGCTTAAGTTTTCACGTTGGGTGCCCCTGAAAACATGTCTCAAAAGTTTCCCAGGCAAAAATTAATTTTCGCTTATAGGTCCTAATATAATATGATAACAGACCGAGTAAAAAATTAGCAACAAATGAAAATACAGCTCCATTCCATTCAGTGGCGTTCAAAAAGTCTACGACTATGCCGCCCATTTTGTTTGTCGCTCTTCGGTAGATCTCGAACACTCATATGACTATATTTCTTTATTAGGGCTGACATAAATTTACCAGGACGTTGGAATAACGGAACAGTGTATGCATAGTGACTGACGGGATTTAAAAAAAATTCTTCTCAAAATGGGTTTTGGAGACATTCTTCAAAGTGCAAATCAGATCAAATCTAGATCTTGGTCTCAGGCGAAAAAGCGAACTGACACCAATAAATGCCAAGCGGAAATCACAACACAGAAAAAAAATAGACGTTTATTCATACACTATTTTGGCATAATAGATGTACAACAATGCTTTCTACGAACAATCTCTTAAAACAACTGCAACAGCTAAAGGTATTTCTTGTATCATTATGAACAAAATTCTGTCCTTCCAGTTTTGCAAAAGTTTTAGTGTTACATGCCCATTTTATTGATATTCTTGGCTGGCTCCAAATGTGGCACTTACGGGACTGGAGTATTTTTCCCTACAACAAACACATACAAACTTGAGCAGTTAGAAAAAACAAGAATCCTACTATTTTTTCTTTCTTATGGATTCTATCTCGGTCTATCACTGAATTGAAACCGCTGAGCATGCTGAATCAAGCTACTGAACATTGTATTAGTTTGAATTACCACCGGAATAAAAAAAGGCTTTGTCGTTGTCCTTGAAAATGAGCTCTGTGGTTTCAGTGGATCAGCTCTAATTTACTAACCTTCGGTACGCCGAAGTGGGGACGTGTTTACAACTATTATTTTCATCAAACAATTACAGAAATAATTTGTCTCAGTTTCCTGTTATTCTTTCTCTCGTACTTTTTTCTTAACTGTTTTCCGCCTTCATATTATGAAAGAACAACGCTTGTTATCATAAGCAATTCTCCGCTCGGCCCTTGGCGTCCCCCGAAACGAATGGCGTATTTCACTCGTTCTGACAAGCATGGATTTTCCCGGATCGCTTGTGCATCAGTTAAAATAGCTTAAAAAGTGTGAAACAATTGCAAGCAAAAAGCCTCGGGAGCCCTACTATCAAAATGGCAATTCTTTACCCTAAAAAAAACTTAAGGCCGTTCTAACACTTAATCTTTAAAGTTTGTTTTATTTCTCATGAGAGAATATTCAGGTGGAAGATGGAATCAAGGCCGAATTCTCCTTTCTTGGAAATGTGGTATAATAAGGCCTATATCAGTTGTTAAACAATAAAGATACCGAATTTTTCAGAGTAAACTTGGCGTAGTAAATTCCGAAGATTCATATTTTATTCATCAGTTTTTGACGATCTTAAAGGTGTTACACAACTTTGGCTGCTATCGTATCTATTGTAGTTTCAACTTAAGCTTCTTTGAAGTGGAAACTCGAGCAGTTGAATATTACAAAGTGTCACTAGGGTTTATCTTCAATGGCTCTCGAACCTACCGAAGCGAATAATTTAAGTAGATCAGAGTACCTTATTAAAGTCAAGAATTAAATGCACCTCTGTAATAACTCTTTACACGAGCATAGCAAGGAGTAAACGTTACTAAATTATACAAAGACCTCTTCCTCTTCGGCGTAACCGCCTGATTTCAACATTAACGTTTCCTGAAGCTTGTAGCTGCCGTCATTCCGCTTTTTCAAGCGATAAACCAAAAATATAACCAGTATAACAGCATCAGTAGCCCCGGCAAGCAGGGCTACGAGAATTTCAATCGTTGTAAATCTGAATAAATTTTTTCCCTTTCTGTTTCGGCGAAGGGTCTGTCTGATTCTCTACATCACTGCCCCTTTTCGTTGTCGTTGCAATTGTCTTGGGTCGCTTTGCAGTCGGCGCTGTAGGACCTACACTCGATGGACTTGTAACCATAACATTGTGGCGCGAGTCGACATAATGGACGTGCCAAGAGAACTTAAATGCGCGCTCGAAAGTGCACTCGCGCCACTTGTATTCTAAACATCAGTATTCTGGTAGTTGCGTGTGGACGAGGTACTCCCTTCATGTATATGGCTTATACCTGCTTCAATATACGGGGATGTCCTGAGCAGGGTATATAATTTTATGTGTCTGTCAACTCTATTTACGTTTCCTCTAAACGAGGGATCGTCTTCGGCTTCAACGCTGGCGACCATGTCTTTCAAACAGCTATCAATTACCAAAATGTACACGACAAAATGAAAGGTTTTCATAATAATTGCCATTTTTTTTTGGGGGTCGCTTGAACGAGTAATAAAGATGTTATTGAGTTCATCTCTTATATGTGGTTGGTTTCCTCCGCCTTAATCGTTCGCCACGCGCCAAAATTTTGCAGTTTAATTTTCTAAGCAACTTGTTTTTTTAATATCCCAGCGACGTCAAACGCATACAGTGTGTTGCCCAGTTTTCGTACACTTTAGTTTGTAATCGCTATATCTTTTCGTCTGTGAGACGAAAATTTCTGAATTTTCTTTTAAAAATAGCCCATTTACTTACCTTCAATATATAAAACGATTGGCCGCTTGTTCGACGTACGTTCAAAATTATGCCATTTTCCCCAAAACTCCTAAGTTGCCCAGTCTTCGTACACCTGGCCCAGTTTTCGTACATCGACAAAACAACATTTCTCCACGAAAACGCTCGACGCAAACTGATGTGTCAGCTACCCTGCTGAGTGCTTATCGTGTTTTCTCTTCGGTTTGTGAATAAATATCGGCTTAGCGACCAAAATTTGGTGTACAAAGCAAATGGTTATTCCGGGGGTGGATGTTTAATCGATCCTGCAGTGTTGATTTTTTGGTCCCTCACTTTTGGGCGGCTTTTCTTACGCTCAATCCACTGTCTCGTACGTCATTTACTGCCTTGGTAAAGGTAGTTGACAGGTTACTATTCTGCGTATTTCAACTGTTAAGAAAAGGTGTATAAGATTCGACGTTTTCCTTCCGTTTCCGCTTACGCCTTTAGAATAGCAAACTCTTTACTTCCGTTTCCGCTTACGCTTGCTTTTCTTACCTACTTTTGTAAATGTTTATTAGAATCGCAACGGAGTGAAAAAAATCGGTAAAACCGATAAGCTAACGATATTTCACGGTGTATGTCAACATTCTATGCATAGAGATCTACCTTAGTTAATTATTTGACGATTTAGATTGTTTGCGTGGGATTACGTTTATTAAATATTCGTGACCTTTGGGTGACCTGGATGTAAAGCGTCGCTGTTATACCACAACAAATACATGTGGTGTGTCGTACTTTGCAAGGATTGTTGTGCAATCTTTACTGCACTTGCGACCTATTAGTTTTCGAACAGTAAAGTTTAAAATTCAGTTCTTTAACTTATTTAAAAATAGGTTTTGAGAAAGGCGCAGCTAAGTGTACGAAAACTGGCACAGTAGGTCAAAATGTATGCGAAGATTCTCACCGCTAATATTCAGGAGCAGTTAAATTTAAGCTGGCGTGGAAAGTTTTTCCATTCACTTTCATCTTTTGTCTAGCATCTGTCCAAAAATCATGAAGTTCCTTGCAAAATTACCAGCAAAACGGGCTATTTGTTCATCTACAATACCTTTACTGTGCAGTGAAAAGTGCAAATATTAGCCGCTAAACTTTTACTCACCTCGAAAGAAATTGTCCGCACTGACCTGCTTCTTCGTCAAAAAGCCCGGCAAAACCGGCAATTTATAGCTGAGATATTCCTTTTACTTTTGGAATTCTTCGGTTGACGAAGATTTAAACGAACGACGAAAACAATCAAATAAAGTTCTTTTTGTACGAAAACTGGGCCCGTACGAAAACTGGGCAACATACTGTACCAGTGATGATCAGTCACAGTCAATTCCTTCTTAACCCCACGTACCACGCATGTTTGCATTTTGCGGTCAGCCCTTGTACTCGGTCTAGCGAAACATTGTGTGAACAAAAGCAAGCCAAAATGAATAGCTTCGTCCAAGTCTACACAATAGAAAGTGTTTTCAGTTGCATTTTCACTGATAATAATTGCCATTTTTTATTTTGGGTCGCTTGAACGAGTAATAAAGATGTTATTAAAATCATCTCTTATATGTTGTTGGTTTCCTTCTCCTTAATTTTTTCGTTCTCCGCGTGCCAAAATTTTGCAGTTTTCTATACAACTTGTCGGATTAATATCCCAGCGACGTCAGTTTTCAATTCCTTCTTTAAACCCCGCGTAGCACGCTTATTTACATTTTGCGGTCAGCCCTCGTACTCGGTGTAGCGAAACATTATGTGAACAAAAGCAAGCCAAATTTAACTTCGTCCAAGTCCGCTCAGTAGAAAGAATTTTCAGCCGCGCTTTCACAATAGGTAAACTGAATTTGTATCATTTTGCTGTCAGTACAATAGATACGAAAATACCAAGTTGTGTAACACCTTTTGGATTGTCAAAAACTGATGAATTTACTACGCAAAGTGTACTCTGAAAAATTCCGTATTTTTATTGTTTAACATAGTGAAACCCGGCAAATAGCTAAGTTTGGTTTATAAATTCGACGGTAGAAACTGCATTACAAAATTAGGACAAATTTCTAAATGCGTCATTAAATAAACTGATGTTTAATTCAAGTGTAAATTGGCCTTCGTGTTCTAGTTTTTGACCTGAAGCGTAAAAACTGGACAGCTATAAAAAGCCGCGAGTTTGATGTTAACACACTATAGAGGTCAATAGAGGTTCAGTACATGTACTATGTAATAAAATTCAGAGGTTGCATGCCCCTAATAAACTATCGCGCGCAGCAGTATTTTTTCAGTTGCTTCGAAATCAGAACAAGAAAGAGACAAGAAACCTTAGCTTTTTAATTGGGCGGTTTTTGTTCTGAAACGGCGAAAAACGGATTACGAAGGCCTGACGAACAAGAAATCCGCGCGACTTTGATTATTTCATTTAAAAACAGTAAGATTTTTTACAACGGAAAATTTTCAGCAAAATATCCTACCTGTGTCATCAACACACGGTCTCGTCATCATTTTCTTCAGGCCCTCTTCTGCCGTTACGAGCGCAGTGTTTCCTTGTATTTCTCTTGCGGTGTTTCTTTTTAGTTCGTCTTGCCGCTGTAGTTGGGGTTCGATCTCCGCGCTTCTGGTCTCTTATCAAAGTCCTCAGCCACAATTGAACTGCAAAGAATCCAACACTGACAATGACTGCACACAAGATCAGTTCCAGAGTCAGCATCTCAGATCAGCTTTCTGTCGGTTTCGCCTAAGAGAAACTGAACGCACAGACTAACAGACCGCGTGACCGACCCGAGTTTTTCAACATGAGAAAAGTTGAAAAGATATGACGTGGCATTATTTTAAATTTTGAAATGAAGAGAAGGGGAATACCCTCCTACCCGGAAACATGTGATATGTAATAGCTAGTGAGCGCAAATCCTTCGTCTAACATATTCTCTGAATATGTGATATGATTTCAATAGACTTACAATTTATTCTTAGGGTGAAATCATTTGCAGCATACGCGTACAGCTGTCGCTTTAGCGCGATGGAATTTTCTTTTGTTTTTTAGCCAAAAACAATAGAAAATTCGCACGTGACCAAGCGACAGCTATACGCGTATGCTGTAAATGATTCCACCCTAAATGTCCTCAGTTTATCACTAAGTGAAGGGCACGACAGTTACTAGTAGAGGTAGCGCATGACGGCCAGAGTTATTTGTTATATAACAGTCAACGGTTCAAAAATATATAAAAATCGGGCCCATTTGAATCCTTTCCTCTGTTTTCTAATGAAATCGTGCCAATAAATCGTCGCGTGTGATCTAGGTTCCGCTTGAACACTTAAGATTTTCCTTTTCTTTGAAGTTATCACGCAGGTGAGATAAGGCGACACAATGTTTACGACATTTTACATTCATCAAGGGTCAAAAACAGCGTCATTGAAATGATACCAAAATTAGGCAAAGCCAGTCCAACCTTTAAAGACAAGAATGCGGCTATGCCGGCTAACACTCTTTATAATATTTTTTCTTATAGCTCGAAGGCAAGATTTCTTCAAGATTGGTTGGCTTGCTTACAAACCGCGATTCACACATAAGAATTGTTATCTGTGTTCCCTTCTTAAGATAATGTTCAGTGGAAATGAATACACCACAAAACTTACTAATATTACAATATCTTTTTTTTTTTTCTCTTTTTTTTTTTTTTTTTTAATGAAGGCAAAGCAAACTGCTTACAATAACAAGTACACTACTTACAATGCTAGTACACTACTTACATAATACATTACTAATACACTAATGACAGTCACTTACTACATACTACTCAGTTACATGTGGTGTTTGGCTTATTATATACATTTTACACTTGTAATATGCCACTTATTATACACTGTTTCCTTAAATTGCATAACACTTGTAAAATAAAGCAATTAATTAGTTAAATATACGTAAAGCTTACATGCGAAAAAAAAAAAAAAAAAGAAAAGGGGGGGGGGAAATTGCTATGAAAAGATAAGATATGACCTAATCTACTCAACAGAGTATGAAGAAGAGATAAAAGATCTCCTGCTGAATCGTTACTTTAAAATTATGGATGAGTTGGAAATGTACGTGATGGGAAGAGGGTAATAGAATACAATGAAAAGAAAAAGAGACGACCTACATATATACTTATATATGTACACCATATATATGTATATTGAAAAAAACAAAAAAAAACAAAAAAAACAAAAAAAAATTAGATGAGATCTAGCTAATATGGAAGGGTTCTAATTCTTTCTTGTAGAATTTTAAGTAAGATATAAAACTTTCTACAACTGGGATTTTTTCCTTACTTCTGCAAAGCCAAATGTAGAATCTAGCAACAAGGAAAATTAGGTCAATTTTATTGCCGTTCTTTGATGTTTCCGGCCTCAGACCCAGCACTGCAGATTCGCTGGGAACGCAATTTTGAGATAAAATATTACATTGTTGGAGAAAAGCGAAAACATGTTTCCAAAAGAGTTGTATTTTGTTACAGCACCAGAAAAGATGAAGGATTTTTTCCGGTTCCTCGTTACAAAAAGTGCACTTTACGTCATTTTTAAAACCCATTTTAACCAAGGCTATATTTGTAGCCAAGGTGTGGTGCAAGAAACGAAAATTAAACTCAATTAATTTAGTACTTTTGGTGCATTTGAGGGCAATTTGATACGTCTTTTGCCAGTCGAAATCATAACTATCTTGAATAGCGTTGTACCATTTTAGTTGACTAGGTATTGGGGATTTGGTTTTCGCTTCTATAAGTATTTTATATGCCAGTCTGTTGGGTTTGTTAGATTTCAACATTACGGTTGCCAAAGATTCTTTTTTTTCGGCATTTTGTGTTAAAGCTTGGTTTTGTTTTCTCCAAAGCGTTTTGACAGCAGATACGATTCCACAGAAAGTAAGTGGGCAAACCTTAATATGATACATCTGTTCAAATTCATTTAGGGAGAGGAAGACGTTTGGCTTCTCCTTGATGATTTGATTTACATAGTCAATGCCCGATTGATGCCAGTTTTTATAGTAGATTGGTTTGCCCATGATTCTAATCAGTGAATTGTGCCATAGGCTTTGCGCCAAAAAGGAGTCGACAGAAGTTATTTGGTCTTGATAGTTCAGTTCAGCCCATATTTCCAGTATCTCTTTCAGGAAAGGGCTCAAGGATTTGGCAATCTTTTTTGTGTCAACTTTGTCAAGATTGCTCAGAACCGTAGCGCCACCAAGATTCTCCAGCTCAGCGTCAATAAACAATTTCCATTTCCCCTTGTTATTCACATCCAAGTATTTTTTAATCCAGACAGATTTTAAAGCTTTATTGAAGGAGGTGATATCAATCATCTTGAGGCCCCCATCTTGGTAATCGCGAATAATAACATTTCTCTTTATTTTGTCCCCTTTGCCATTCCAAAGGAAGTGGAAAAAGAGAACGTTTATTTCTTTTATAATCTGGTGGTTTGATGGTAGAGGCGATAAGAGATGAACTATTTGAGAGGCTATTAGACTTTTAATGACAGTGATTTTTCCAATCAGGCTAAGTCTTCGGAGTGACCAGGTACCTAAGCAATTTCGCATTTTTTCTAGTTTTTCCGAGAAGTTAAGGTTTAATGTAGTCTCAGGAAAAATTGAGAACCAAACTCCAAGCGGTTTGACCTTTGAATTTTGCCAGTTCAAGTTATGTTCCTTACAAATAACTTCTTTTTTGCCTGCATTTGAACCAATCCAGAGAGCTTCAGTCTTCTTTTTATTTAATCTTAGGCCTGATATTTTACTAAAGCCATCCAAGACTCTAAGAGCTTCAGAGAGAGACTTTTCTGAACCGTCAAGTATAAGAGTTGTGTCATCAGCGTATTGACTTATTTTTATCTCGTTTTGTTTTACTGTCAATCCCTTAATGTCCGAATCTTTTCTGATTTTTTTTGCAAGAATCTCAGCTGAAAGGATAAAAAGGTATGGAGAAAGGGGGCAGCCTTGACGGACACCTCTGTGCACAGGAAAAAAGTTACTTGCCCAACCATTATTCAAGATACAACTTTCCGAGCCACAATAGAAGGTTTTAAACCATTGAACAATAGAAGGGCCGAAACCGAAGGAAACGAGAGTTTTCTGGATGAAGGGCCATTCTAGAGTGTCGAAAGCCTTTTCAAAGTCTAGAAAGAGCAACAGACCTGGGATATTTTTTGTAGCAGCGTAGTTAATTACGCTGTCTATTAGGCGTATGTTTTCGCCTATGAAGCGTCCTTTAATGAATCCAGACTGATCATTATTTATGAGTTTAGATAAGTGGGCCTTCAAACGATTAGCAATAGCCTTTGCAGCTATCTTATAATCGCAATTTAAAAGTGTTAACGGTCTCCAGTTACGTATATGATAGAGTTCTTCACTCTTCTTGGGAATAAGTTTAATGATACCTCGTCTTTGCGATACGGAAAGCTGACCGATCTCGAATCCATAGTTTAAGGCTTTTAAGAGAGGTTCCGAAATGTCGCTCCAAAACGTTTTGTAAAATTCAGAGGGCAGACCGTCATTTCCTGGGCTTTTCCCGTTTCCCATGTCTTTCAATGCTGCAATACATTCCGCTTCTGTTAAAAGGCCTTCAATGGAATCGCTTTCTTCCTTGTTTAAAACCGTGTCGTTCTCTTGAAAAAAGTGGTCCGTGTCTAAAGGGATGGAGCCTACTTGGATCTTAGATGAATATAGATCTTTATAGAAGGCTTCGCATTCGGTAAGGATTTCTTTGTCTGAAACCGCAAATTCGTTCTCGCTTTTCTTCAATCTGCTTATTGTGCTCTGTTTATGATGCCTTTTTTCGAGACTCAAAAAATATTTCGTATTTTTTTCACCTTCATTGTGCCACCGAGTTCTCGAGCGCAGAATAGCACCTTGAGTGCGTTGTTCGATGATTTTTTCGAGCTCGCAATTAAGATTATCAATCTTTGCATGTAGCTGTGATTTTTGTACCTCGCTATTCGTCGTGTCGGTTGCGTCTATTTTCCTTTCAAGATCCGCTATCTCCTCGTGAAGAGCATTTTCTCTGGACTTGGTTTTCGAGTTTTTGACGATCGCATACGAGATTGATTTTTCTCGAACTTTCATTTTAATCATTTCCCAAAGTAGAGCTGGATTAACCGAGTTATCCTCCTTGTATTCAATTTTGGTTTGGGAAATAATTGTTTTAATTTCTTTTAAGTATTCATCATCGGCTAATAGAGAAGTGTTAAGTTTCCAAAAACCTCTTCCTCTTGGATTATGATGCAAGGCTATTTTAAGTGTTATTAGCGAATGATCAGTTTTATACCCAGGTGCAATGTCCGCTTGATTGGTATCACAAATCAAATTTGAGCTAATTAGAAAAAAATCGAGTCTACATTGTATTTCTGGTTTCCTTCGGCGCCACGTGTACCTGTGGCTGTCGGGATTAAGTATTCTCCAAATGTCAGTCAAATCCAGTTCTTCGCAAGCTTGCTTGACAACGTTCAAAGCATTTTGGTGTGTTCTCGGAAGACCACCTTTCTTATCTTCTTTTACGTTTAGTACGAGATTGAAGTCGCCGCCTAATATTATTTCATCACATTGAAAATTTTCTAAGTGATCAAAAAAAGTTGTAAAAAAGGTCGGGTCGTCATCATTTGGAGCGTAAATGTTAGCAAGGGTGAATAGTTTTTCTTCAGCTTTAATGTCACATATTATATAACGTCCCGAGGGATCCGAGAAAATTTTCAAAATGTTCAAGTTGAAGTTATTGTTGAAAAGAATACAAACACCAGCTGCGTTACTTGAGCAACAGCTAAAAAGTGCCTTGTAGCCCCATTCAGCTCTCCATTTGTCAACATTGTTTTCAGTACAGTGCACCTCTTGTAAGAAGTAAATTGACTGTTGTCTTTCTCTGAGCCAATTAAAGGTCTCTCTTCTCTTATTGTTATTCCCTATTCCCCTCACATTGATGGAAGCAATTTTTAGATCAGACAGATTTGACGGCTGTTATTGTATGTTGAAAAAGGACGATTCAGCAGAGTTGAGATTTTATATTTTAACTTAGCACCTTTTGAGTTGAAGCGGTCAAGACAAGTAGTATATATTAAAAGATGGCTGTGATACAAAAAAAATTTTACATAAAGGTATTGCCCCCGGGAGAGAACAAAAAAACAAAAAAACAAAGGAAACACATACAAACACTTACACAATAAAAGCGGTCCCTGACTGAGGGCAAAAGGAGACTCTGCTCTCTTGGAATTATGCATAAAACCAAGCAAAGCGATAGAAGAAAGAGTCTTCAGAAAAAAGGCATGAGACGTTACGTTTAAACCTAGTGCTACACGAGTAAAGGGAAACATTTTCTCTCTGTTGTAGCTGCCGACCGCAACTGAAGTAAAAATAAAGCAAACTATTATAAATAATGAGTAGTTACCCACATAGTGGTAAAATCAAGTAATTCCTATAGACTTAATCATGATCTGACAAAGCTAAATATTATTATGCAAAAAGAAATAACTGATTGTTATTAAGACGTAAAGAAAATTTTGCCTTCAGGCCAAAGTTTCCCTCTTATATACAACTTATCTGGCTGTGACGAGCTAAAACTTGCAGGGATTCCTTTCTTTCTGGCAGCTTTAAAAGACTCCATCTGTGATCTTCGTCGGTTGATGATTTCGGCAGGATAATCTCGGAAAATTTGGTAGTCTGTATCTTTAAGTCTGTGGCCCAGCGAGATAATTTTCTGAACGTCCTTAAACCTAAGAAAACGGGCTAGAATAGGCCGCGGTTTGCCGTCTTTACTTTTTCCATTTCGGTGGACACGTTGAATTTCTACATTTCTCGCATCAGCGAAACCAAGGTCGCGCTCTAAGAAAGATCGAAGCACTTCTTCGGTGTCTTCCTTCCCGTCTATTGTTGTTTCTTCCTTTATGTTCATAAACTTCAAGTTTTCTCGACGTGAATATGCTTCCAAATAAAGGTTCTTAGTCTGCAACTCATTTATCATATCCTCGTTTTTTTGGGCTTGCTCTAAAAGCCCGGCTATTAGGACTTTATCTTTTTTGAGTGCGTCGGCATTTTGTTTCGCTTGCTCGCCGATGAATGTTTGGCTGCTCTTCAGTTCTTCAATGTCTTTCTTCGTCGTATCTTGGAATGTTTCGAGCTCTCGGGTTCGTGTCTCCAGAGTTGCTATTTTGGATTCTATCTTTCCTAAAGAAGATTGTATAACGTCCAGTTTTTCCAACTTTTTAAGTATCTCCTGTAGTGTAGCGCCGAACTCTTGAGACATTGTTGAGTCGATTACCGTTGAGACTGTCGAAGTCTCGCCTTCGTCTTGGTCTGATTCTTTGCCAGGAGAAGTGTATTGCTTTGTTTTCTTCAAGTCTGGTGAGATAGAAGGCTCGTCCAAAGGCTTCGGTGACCTAGTTTTCCTCTTTTTAAAAGATAGCTCGACCAAATCGGCCATATACTAAGATGGGATAACGAAATTGGGCGGACGGCCGCAACTCGTGTCTTCACGCCGCCATTGCCAGGCCCAGTCCCTAATATTACAATATCTTACCTTTTTATAGATCAGTCAAGAAAAGTTCCACTGAATAAATTACACAAGCTGAAGACCTTAGAGGGGTATAGTCGTCCTGAGAAATAAGAGTAATCAGTAACGGAGTGTTAACTCGTGGGTTGAACGCTTGGAAGGCTCAGTGATTTTCTATCAAATTTCCGTTGTGGGTCAATCGGCACATAAGAGGTTCCCAGGGTATAGGGGACAAAGCTTGCTTCTAGAAAATTGTTCTACGTTTCAATGCGCATACTATACAAAGGTTTGTTAGTTAACATTTGATTAGCCTCAGGGAGTCTTTATTGTGAAGGCACTTTTCACGCGATCGATCTTTTCTTGCAAACAAACCTACCATCGTTTTCTTAATCAATATATTTTTATTTATTTATTTATTTATTTTGTCAAGGAAAGCACAGAAAGCAATGACCAAATTATTCTGCCTCTGAGTTCACCATGAAAACGTTTCAATGTATTTTACGTTTTACAATTTCATCTTGTTTCTCTCTCGATGAACTGTCGATTTTGCTCGCTTAGATATGATAGATATGGGTATAAAATTCCTCTCCAAACTACTTTTGAATCTCTGACGTTTCACAAGCCGAACCAAACCTCCTTTAAATCATTTAGAATCGCTTAATCGATATATGATTCATCTAAGTAAAGAAAAATCTAAGTAAAATTTATTTCAGTTTTCTCTTAAGACCCAAGCCGATCTCATTTTCTGCAACACAGGTGTTTCTCTAATTCAGCAAAGGACTTGTCCCGGTTGTTCAAAGAGCGGATAACTCTATCCACCGTATAAATCACTATCCAGTGTAGTGTGGGCTTTGTTCTGTTAATTTTTATCCGCTGGATAGCCGGAGTTTAGATCGGTGGATAACGCCATCCACCCTTTGAACAACCGGACCCTGATTATTGCATTGTATTCTTGCTGTACGCTGATTTCGAGGTATGTGAGTTAGAGGAATGGGCCCGATCCCTTTCTTAGGTGGTTCAAACTTCTGAGTCTGTGAACGCAATCCTAAACTGTGACCGACCATTGAAATGAAAGCTATTGAGCAGTAAATTCCTGTGGTAATGTTAAGTGGTTCTAACTTTTGAGTCTGTGAGTGAAATCCTAGAGTGTGAACATTCAAATGAGGGCTCTTTAGTACATCTTTTATACGGTGTTGCAGGTTTTCGAATGTCTACGAAATGAAATTGTAAATGAACTTTGATGGAGCTTGGAAGGCCAAAACATAGGGAGACGTTTCCACACGGGCTTCTTAATTGGGACTGTAAAAGGAAGAAATGAATTTTCAAGACTATTATAAAGAAGGAATCTTATGTTAGAATTAGACCTGACATGTAACAACGGTTCAAATCCATAGGGAAGAAGGACGAGATAATTTAGACAAAGAAAAGCATAATTTGAATTCACGGCTGCTTGAATAAGCGGAAGAAACGTTTAGGGCAATTTACGTCATTTTGATGCAAATGCGAGTTCCTGAACGAACTGCTTTTTTTTGCGTTCTTTAGAACTTTAGAATTCCGAATTTTTTTTGCACTTTATCTTTCTTAGTTATGCATCAGTCAATTCCAGCTGTGCCCATCCCCCCCCGGGCCAACCCCCGGGCATTAGCATTTAAAAAAAAAAAACGGCAAATTCCCGGGGGTGGGGACAAGGAAGTCCGTCAAATGCCCCAGGGTGGGACCAAAATAGAAGGCAAATGCCCCACCCCCGGGATCATCTAGAAAGCAACACTGCTCAAGATTTTAATAATAAATCATAATAAAAGAAGTGTCACTCATCATTATTATCAATGTGCTTAAGTTATTTTATACCTGTGCGTCTCCCCTTCCGTTGTTCATTTGTTTTCAAAATAATGATACTTTATTATATCAATAACACGTTCATTTATTTGATTTTGACATACACAACTTATAAGTGCTTTATTAAATAAGCCATATTAAAAGAAATGCTTAAATAATTTCGAAGAACTGAAAATGCATGATCTGTATTTAACAAACGGCCAAAAACATAAAATATTTTTACTAAACTGGTCATCTCGGATAGCTTAAAAATTCATGTAGTACGTAGAATTAATTTCACTTGATACAGTATTTATTCAACAAACGATGAAATCAATCAGCGAACAGCAACAAAGGAATGGAAGATCATGGACGACCTCAGACTGACTACACCGCAACGTTTTTCTCACTTCTCACCTTGTCAAATGCCCCGTGGTCGTCCCAGGGGTAGGCAAATGCCCGACCCCCGGGCAGTGACAAAATTTCAAATGCCCCACCCCCGGGATTAAAATGTGAGCAAATGCCCGACTAATGCCCGGGGGGGGGGATGGGCACCGCTGGAATTGACTGATGCATTAAGCAGTTCTGAAATTAATGAATTCTAGTGTAAATTCACACGATTTCTAGGAAGACCATGTAAATATGATACGATTTCGTGTATACGTGACAATTTGAAGCAGCTAAAGTCAAATAGTTAAGTGAAAATAAATTACTGGAATCCACATCGCTATGGATTATAAGCGAATTAGCAGTTGACACTAATCCTGCTTTACCTTAACCCGACCTGCTTTGAACAACCGGGCCCAGATGTATCGAACTGTTGAGGAATCCCCACAGAAAAGCTGAGGGGTAACCCTGCGATGTACTACAATCGCAGACACAATAGTTGGAACCTTAACTCAACGCTGAGTTTCGAGCGGACAGCGCCATGATTCGGGTGCAACATTTAGGTTGGCGGGAGAAGGAGGCGATCTCGAGCCGCAATAAATCTCGACCTTACGTCAAATTTTGGAGTTGTGATGCTCCTAGTCGCTTCGTGCTGGGTATCCTGTGATGGACTAGCATCCCATACAGGGGGGAGTAATAATACTCCTAGTCACTTTATGCTGGGTGTCCTGTGGTGGACTAGCATCCCATTCAGGGGGGAGTTGTGATGCTCCTGGTCACTTTATGCTGGGTACCCTGTGATGAACTAGCATCCCATCCAGGGGGAGTAGTAATACTCCTAGTGACTTTATGTTGGGTATCCTGTAATGGACTAGCATCCCATCCAGGGGGGAGTAATAATACTCCTAATCACTTTATGCTGGGTGTCCTGTGATGGACTAGCATCCCATCCAGGGGAAGTAGCAATACTCCTAGTCACTTTATGCTGGACACCACCTTGCATACGGTAGCTGCGCCCGTGGTACAAGCGGCAGTCAAAACCGTGGTCTCCATTCCAGTATTTTGCGGTTTGTAAGCAAAAGCAAGAGTTAATAGCGACTGAAGCGTAGATTGAGTTGACTTTGCTGAAAAAAGTTCTTTTTCCTGTTGTTCTACTCATACACCTTTGCATTAAGGGGTTTTGTGCGCTTGCAAGAAAGGTAAAAATTAGTACGAAGGCCGAAGCCACTAGCGTTTGTTTTGTGTGGCTTGTGTTGGATTAAAAGTGTACATTGTTTAAAGGGTGCGAAGAGCGACAAGAGGATGACTGAAACCGTCTAAAACCATAATATTACACCGGAATTTATTCCTTATATCAGAAGAGTTGACTCGAGCTGCTCTACTTCCAGCGAGCCCCACTGGGATCAAATTCAGAAAAACAACAACGCCATTATGACAGCTAAAAAACGGCTAATTCCAGTAAGATTTTTAGCGGTTTTGCATGATCTGGAAAACAGAAGTTGAATTGACATTAGCATCGTTACAAGTTGAATGGCGTTACGAGTGCTTGTTGAGAAAAAAAAATTATCACACTCTCCGGCCTATTTTCTGATTTAAGCCGCCCAAGTTTCGAAAGGCACGTTTACATAGCTTAATGCAACTACAACCCAAGAAATAAGCTTAAACAGCCGGATCATAAATTTGTTAATTGTTTTCTGAAGAACAACTTCATCTTTTAGAGTCGCCTGTGATTATCGGTTCTTCCTTTTTGCAAAGAATCTTACGTAACGCAAAGTTTTATGTTTCCGCCGAGTAAGGCAGGACCGCTGTGATCTGCATTTTGCTCTTTTAAAATTACTTTCACTTCTCCATTTTGAATAAACTCCTCCTGCCTGAATCCTAAAGTAGTTCCCGTTTATTATAACGATTTAAATCTTCTTGAAATTTCGTAAGAAACTACACATTTTCCTCTCTTTGCTCTCTGCCTGTAAAAGTCGATTGATTGCAAGTATTAAAGGACACCTTATCTGGCGTGCAAATTGAAGCGAGAAAAAATTAGACTATCAATATTTGACTAAATAAACTTTGTCCCTGCAATTACCGTTCCAATCCAAGTTAGTCAAGTTAATTATCCCCTGAGAAAGACGGGCTAGGTAATAATTATTTTTACTCTCCGTGGTGAATAAAGCAAGCGAAAGTGTGGTTTCCTTGGCGGTCCGCATGTTGTTTTCGTTTGGCCTGAATTTCAGGTGAGTTTTGGCTTTTGAGGAGAAAAGTAAATCTTCTGCGGCTTTTGACGACGAGCTTTTTGCTGTTACAATGACATAAGGAAGCTCCAGATTCCAGAAAGGCCTTTTCGTTCATCTCCTGGTATGTGGAAAATTGTACATACTTGCCTATTTTCAATTTGAAGCATCAGCTGTGTAGTGCATCCATACAACGACCGTGGATCAAATTTGTCAAACATTCATGATGTATCTCTGATCAGATGGACAGAACATTTTTCCCTAACCGATAAGACCAATCTCGTTGAGATGCAACAACAATTTTGACAGCAGGCAATCACAGCTGCAGGCACAGCTGGAAGTTGGTGTGAAAACAAGTATGAAGTGAGCGAAGATCTTTACAAGGACAGAAGACGGATTGTACCCGACGCTACTCAAAGCTGCTCAGTTAGTCGAGTCAAGTGAAGTACATTTCCACATTCATAACTTTATTTTAGCATTTTGATAAAGAAAGTGTTTCCCATACAACTATAAATCGAGAGCCTTGTAACGCCTGATTTCGCAACTCGATCGTCTTCTCTCATCTTGAGCTTGGGCCGCCTGTGTTCAAGCGAACACTATTACGGTCTAAATAGTTAATTTAGATCACTACAGTAAATAGATTCCAAACATTTATTTTAGATCAATGAATATACACACATGTAAGATGAGGGTTCTGGGACAGAAATTTAAATAAGCGGTTTTTTCACCGAAACTCGGCTCTCACGCTCGCCTCGTTTCGGTAAAAACCGCTTATTTAAATTTCTGTCCCAGAACACCTCATCTTACATGTGTAACGCAAACAGTATAAAAACGAAGTGTGTGACTTCGCGGACCAGTGAAGAGGATGTGTCACAGAAAATATTATATATTTAAGAAATGTCTGCACTGGTATATATACAAAGTGGCCCAGAATTTTTTCCTATTGAACAAATATAATCACAAGTATATACACCAAAATGGCGGCCGCAAGATATTCGTCCGATGTTTTGCAAATGTTTTACGGTTCAATACCGGAGGAGAAAAACATAAACTTGCCTAAAACGTTAAAACCAAATTATGTTGGATTATATGACAGGTTTTTGATATCCCAAAATAATTTCCAGGACTGGCTTCGTGTTTGGAGAATGGCTGTTTCTGAAGAAAATCCAAACAATAAAGATCTTTTTATGTTTGCAAGGGAAACGAAAGAAAAGTTTACTGATTTGGTTGACGAAATCCAAAAATTAAAAAGCGTAAAAGTAAGTTTTGGTTTACAAGTAGAGTTTTCAATAGAGAGAGACGGTGGAACACAGTACATGGAACATTATTTTCGAGAAAATGAACCGCACGTTTTCAACAGAAATGACGAGGACCAGATAAAAACAGAATTCGACAGATTTGTTGAAAGAATAAAGGGTGAAATAGAGTCTTGGTCAGAGCGGGGCTCAGGATGGGTTCTTGAAAGAATAATGACAGCTTATGTGAATGTTGCACGCTATCAGCCATTGCGCGGAGGAACCTATTTACCTCTTCCAGTCAATCTGGCAAAAAAGAAGGCAATAATTAACGTGAAAAACAGAGACAACCCAATGTTTGAAGTGGGCACTCAGAGCTGCTTTATTCCCTCCAAAAGATGGAAATCACGCGGAAAGACCAAGCAGCCAAATATCCGGTTAAAGATGGCATTAACTATGAAGGAATCGATTTCCCAACACCGGTAAAACAGATAGACAAGCTTGAAGCTCAAAACAAAAACCTAGCAATAAACGTATTTGGCTGGGAAAATGAAAATAATTGTGTGATTCCGCATAGGATAAGTAAAAAAGAAAAAAGCGTGCCGCGGATAAACCTGATGTTAATTGAGTCGGGGATTATACAACACTATTGTTATGTAAAACGGGTGAGCGCTTTGCTCTACGATCAGACAAAAAATAGAAACGCAAAACACTACTGCATGATGTGTCTGACAGGTTTTTCAAGAGCAGACTTGCTTGAGAACCACAAAAAATATTGCAATGGTGTGAATGGCAGGCCGACAAGGATCGAGATGCCGGAAGAGGGAAAAAACACCCTTTCTTTCCGAAATCATCATAAACAGATGAAGGTTCCATACGTGATATATGCTGACATTGAGGCTTTGATTAGAAAGATTCTTGGCTGTGAGATTGGGCCAGAGAGCAAGAAAAAAAGCTACACAGAGAAGACCGAATGGCATGAGGCATGCGGGTATTCTTACATGGTTGTGAGAAGCAACGGTGAAGTTTCAGGGTCAAAGGTTTACAGGGGCGAAAACGCGGCTGGAACGTTTTTAAGAGACATTCTGCAGGAAGAGGTAAAAATAAGAGAGAGTTTGGCCGCACCAAAGCCGATTGTGATGACGGCTGAAGACTGGGTAAAATTCAAAAATGCAATTGATTGTCATATTTGTAACAAAAGTTTGATAAAAGATGAATTCTTAGACTCTTTACCGGTTTGGAGCATAGAAGTCGGTGAAGGCAGTGAAAAATGCATTTATAGGGGTCAAGGACACAAAAAATGTTTTTACAAAGCACAGGAAGAAGAACAATGGGGGATTCTTAGGCTAAAAACATTAACCGATAAAAAGGACCAGCTTGAAGCAAAAAAACAGAAAAATTGTATGTTCTGTGGAAACCCTTTACTTCAGAAAAACTTCATAGATTCAGTAAAAGACCATTGCCACATAACGGGTAGGTACCGCGGAGCCGCGCATAACGAATGCAATTTGAAACTGCGTATAAACCCCAAGACGTACCAAATACCAGTTGTTTTTCATAATATGAGGGGTTACGACGCACACCATTTAATGCAAGCGATGTCACAGCTGAAAAAAGATGTGAAATGTGTCGCCAACAACATGGAGAAATATATCACATTTTCAGTCGAATGTCTGCATTTCATCGACAGCTTGAACTTTTTGCAAAAGAGCCTTGATTCACTTGTAAGCGAAACACCAAAGGAGTCATTGAAAATAACATCAACCATTTCAAAAGGTAGCGACCTGCTTTACAAAAAAGGGATATATCCTTATGAGTACATGGATTCATGGGAGAGATTTAGCGAGACAAAGCTTCCGGACAAAGAGAAGTTTTACAGTAAGCTGAACGACGAGCACATAACAGACGAAGAGTACGCACACGCGCAGACTGTCTGGGAGACTTTTGAATGTAAAACGTTGGGCGATTATCACGATCTTTACGTGAAAACAGATGTCGCCCTGTTGGTGGATGTTTTTGAGAACTTCCGAAACCTATGCCAAAAGAAGTACGGGTTAGATCCGGCTCATTATTACACGTCGCCAGGCCTCTCCTGGGACGCGCTCTTGAAAAAGACTGGGGTCGAGCTTGAGTTATTCACAGACCTTGAAATGCATTTATTCGTGGAAAGGGGAATTCGGGGTGGAATTTCCATGGTAAGCAAAAGATACGCAAAGGCAAACAACCCGCTAGTACCGGACTATGACCACAGCAAACCGAACAAATACATCATGTATCTTGACGCTAACAACCTTTACGGATGGGCAATGAGCAACCCACTCCCGAAAAGAGATTTTAAATGGAAACGTGTTATGCCAACTGAGGAAGAAATAATGAAGAAAAAAGAAAACGCAAAGAATGGATGGATTCTTGAGGTGGATCTTGAATATCCAGCAGAACTGCATGAGCAACACAACAGCTATCCCCTTGCTCCGGAGAAAAAGGTCGTGAAAAAAGAATGTATGTCGGACTACCAAAAGATGTTGATGAAAGACATGGATCTGAAACCGCCGGACAGTGAGAAGCTGCTGCTGACACTTGAGGACAAAAGCAACTATGTCGTGCATTACAGAAACTTGCAGTTTTATCTGAAGCAGGGAATGAAACTGAAGCGCGTACACATGGTGTTGGAGTTCGAACAAGAATGCTGGATGGAGCCGTACATTCAGATGAATACAGAATTCAGGAAAAAATCAAAGAGCGACTTTGAAAAGAGCTTTTACAAGCTTATGAATAACTCAGTTTTCGGCAAAACCATGGAAAACGTGCGTAAACATGTTAAAATAAAATTAGCAAGAAGCGATGAGACAGAAAAAATAAGAAAATTGGTTGCCAGCCCTTTGCACTCAAGGTTTGTAATTTTTTCAAATGACCTTGTTGGAATTGGCATGCACAAAAGAAAGCTGCTGCTTGACAAACCTGTTTACACTGGGATGACCATCCTTGACAACAGCAAGATATTGATGTACGACTTTTTCTACAACGAACTAAAAAAACAATACGGGCCAAAGTGCGAGCTTTTATACACAGATACCGACAGCCTTCTTGTTGAAATTGAAACGGATGACGTATACAAAGACATCGAAAAAAACAAAGATCTTTATGATACGAGTGACTACCCGAAAGAACATAAACTTTACTCAAATATAAACAAAAAGGTCTTGGGCAAAATGAAAGATGAATGCAATGGAACACCAATTGTTGAGTGTGTTTGTCTTAGACCAAAAATGTATTCTATCTTGAAAGCTGACGAAAAAAATATAAAAAAGGCAAAGGGTGTAAAAAAGAGTGTTGTGAACAAAAAAATTATGCATGAACATTACAAGGAAACTCTTTTTGGTAAGGAGCAGAAAAGGCATGGAATGAACATTATTCGAAGCGAGGGGCATGAGATATACGGAATGCATCTTAACAAAATCTCGCTTTCACCATTTGATTCAAAGCGATGGATATGTGACGATGGTATTCATACAAAAGCTTATGGGTACAACGAAATGCCAACATTAACATATGATGAACTTATTGAGTTAGATGCCGAAATTTTAAAGTTGCTCGGGGGGTAATTGTGTGTTTGGAGGGACAACCAGCAGTTCTTCACGCACGAAGCCGACCTTGGGACCGTCGAACAAATAGTAGAGAACGGGTTGATTTGGTTTGGTAAAAGATCTTTCAATGCTGTAAACTTTCAAAGACCAGATTGGATCTGTAGCTCTTTTTACACCGCCTTCAAGCTCGCCAGGTTGGTAGAGATAGCGCACATTAACGAGAGAGGGGAGCTTTTTTTCCCTTTGCCCAACAGGCCTTGAATAAGGTGTCGATGGCTTTGCAGAAACATATTTTTCTTTAATGGCAACGGTGGGTTTCTTGCCGGTAAGGCTTGTTACCTCGTTGTTCAGAGCGGCAACAACTTGAGGAAGCCTTTTCACCCACGCAGTAGACCGCTGACCCTCAGGGAGGCTCATTTCAACCCCATACTGGTGTCCAAACAGTCGTTCAGCCAGGGTGCGGTTGAATCTTTCAACGATAGCTTGATCACGGTGAATAGCCACACGACCACGTCTAACCTCAACATTATGTTTCGAAAGCAGTTGATTCACAGCACCCATAAACTCACGACCAGGATCGACTTGAAGCAGTTTCGGCCACTTCAAAGGACCACGACTATAAATCCGTTCCAGAGCAGCTGCAACTTCTTTTGCCTCTTTTGTGGTCAACGGTTCGGCTTCTTTGTATCGAGAGGCCACATCTACCACTGTGAGAGCATATTTAAAAGTTTTACGGGAGCGTGGTGGGCGATCGTGTGGGAGATACAGAAGATCGGCTTGGTGAACTTTGTTTGGAACAGGAACGTCAAATTTCGGTCTTGGAATGTAACGTGGGGCTGGTAAATAAACTTGCCAAAGAGCTTGCTTCATCAACCAGTTTTGAGCCACATCTTCCGAAACTTTTGCTGCCTGGGCTAATTTCTTAATTGCTGTAAAACCTTTCCAATACCCTTGCGGGCTGTAATAAATTTTTGATAATTTATTGAAAATACGGGAGCTCATTGTATACTATACAAAATAAAAAATGGACGACCCATTTGGTTGGTTGCAACTCAAGTAACTTAAGGCTTGGTTGTTTTCCCTTAAACGACCCCCAGCAGAGATTTTTGAGACCTACCGTTTTCTGTGGTTAAAATAACTTATCCCAACCATACCAGTTTCATTCAATAATCGTTTGACTTTTCGGATCAAATGAAAGTCTTTCTAGGTATCACGTGACATTTCTTGGTTGATGACGTCACAGAACGTGTTTTTTGAAATGGGGAACGTTAGCACTTAAAAATGTGGAGAACTTATGTCGTTAAAATGCCCAGTAGGACCATGCCAATGTATCTCCGCCTTTTAAGATGGTATGCCTCATTTATATTTGAAGATATTTTGACGTTTAGCATGTCACGTGACCTGTTTTAAAAAATTGACCGTTTCCATTAACACATGGACACGATTAAATGGCGGAGTGATGAAGCCTATACTAACAGTCATTGAACAAGAAAGCAAAAATATAAATATCAGATAGCTTTCTGTTCCCCATTTTCAAGTAAACATTTCAACCGTTATAAGTCATTTTCAAGTCACGTGACAAAAACTTCCTGTGAATAAGTTTATAAAATTACTAATAATAACGATACCAAACTACTTGCCAAGTTTCAGGAAGAATGGACAAATGTTTCACCTTCAAATAAAAATATGTCAGATTACCAGCCTGGTCAAGCCTTAACATACTTGAGAAGGTGAGAAAATTTCGGCGAAAAAAATTCAAGAAACATTGCAAAAAAAATTAAATTCATACCCATTGACAAAAAAGATTTATCGTTGTCCTTCATGCGAGGAGCAATTAATTTATGTGGTGAATGAGTTCTGTCGTGCATGTCCAAAATGTGGTAGAGCGTCTGAATTTGATGATGAACAGTTTCAAGAAGAAAATCGGGAAAGAATTTTCACTGCAACTAATTTTCATTTAAAAAGTGTTTTGCGGAAATGGAAAATTAACGAAATGTTTTCTTCCAGCGAGGTAAATTTTCTTGGCAACGTTATTGCTCAATTTCAGAAGATGTCCGGCAAGTCAGTGAACTATCCCTGTTTTTTTAATAATTATTTTGAAAAGGTACCTTCTGAATGCTGGCCCAACAAAAAAGAAATTATGAAATCTATTTCTCAGCACCTTCCAAAAAGTTTAGTAAGCTGGTGGCTCGCAAAACAGGAGTTTGATAAATGGTGGTTAAAAGCCAATCAAAGTTCTTCATAAACATTTTCATATTTGCCTGTTTTTGGATTTTTCACCAAACGTATAACAGTACCCTTTTTCGGATGAGTCCAAAATTTCTTGCTTGTGACACCAGTTGGACCTGTGAAAGCATTTTTCGCAATATCACCTGATCAATACCGATCGAATACATGTTTTGTGGAAGGAATCATTTTTTTTGTCAAAGTTTCAGCAAATTTCGCTACTTCCAATGGTTTATCCAAAGCACCAGTTCCTTTTTGTTTTTTCAAACCCAACCCTAACTTTTGTTTAACATTAATTGCATTTCTTGCAGCTGCATGACCCCACTGCCTCTGTTTGTAAGGAACTGCGTCAAGAGACTTCACCATTTTTTTATCCGCTTTGAGTTTGCATTTTTTGAGATTTTCACCATACTTTTTTTCACGGTTGGAACAAACATCATAATCAACATCATGTTGCATAGCAATCGCATCGTAGCACCTGTTGGTGGTTGATATATTTCCAGAATTTCACCCGTTTCTGGATTGAATTTAACCTGCTTTTCAAGAGGGTTATATGGCCCTGTGAAATTATGTCCCGGCAATGTCCAACCTTTTTTTGGTTTCGGAAATTTTCCAATTGCTGAATGTATATCAAACCCAGAACCATCCAAATCAGGTCTGTCAGTTTTGTAACGTTGGTTTGGTCGAACTTTAGTTGAAAGTTGATTTAACATTTCACTTCCAACTTTTTGAATGACTGGGCGGGCTTTGTCAAGTGTGTAATTTATTGCTTTCTTTTGCAGTTTGGGGTCTCTCATTGCTCCCATTGAATTTGGTTATCATTTCTGAAAAAATGTGTCATCCCATGCATTGACATTTCGTTTTCCCATTCCAAAGGTGGTGGAAGCCCAAATGAATCGAAATACTCATAAAGACCTTTTCCTTTTGGCCAACAACATACCCAGTGAGTTCCCAAACTTCCGCAATCATCCAAGTTGATAATGCATGGGGAATGAAACAAAGGTTTTGTTTCGTTTCTGCTAAGAATTCCTTTGATGGGAATTCGTAAAAAGTTGCACCATTTTCTCAGATCAATGTTGGAAAGAGGTTTATCTTCAAATTTCAGTTTTTTTTTAAACGATAATAATCCTCCCAAGTTCCAGAAAAAGGTGGAGGTTGAATTTGCATCCCTTTACCTCTTGGTATTCCTGGTGATCGTCTTGTTCGTGGTGGTGGCGGTGGTGGTGGTTGCGTTTGCATACCTTTTCCAATTATTTTTCTGACCAAATCAATGGCTAAAGGCACTCCGATAGACGCTAACATACCAAGGAAGCCGCCGTATTGTGCTCCGCCTCCTTTCACCAAACCTTTTCCAACAAGATATTGTTTTGCTGCCTTTTTTTGAGAAGGAGTCATTTGCTGGACAAGTTTATAAAGCTCAATTTCCTTCGGACCAAAACCCTTTCCGAATATCTTTTTCAGCACCTTTTCAGCGCCAAAACTCAAACCTGCACTTGCTAATGCTCCAAGAGCTGGCTTTATCAAAGGTTTTGCCAAACCAAGCATAGCAGAAAACAAACTTCCACCACGTTGCGCAGTATTCTGAAGCTGAGTTTGGCTTAATTTTATTACCATTCCTTTCCCTGCCGCCGATCTTTTTTTCAATCGCTTGATTTGAGTTTCAGTGAGAAAAAGTTCGTCACCACGCCCAATTTGGTCTGGTTTGACTTTCAGACCAACAGGGGTCTTTGTTAAATAAGCTTTTTGAAGTTTCTTTTTCTGACCATCAGTCAGTGCGATTTTGAATGGATGATAAGTTGTGCTCATTGTTTGTATATTATTTTCAGAATTTTTTTGAATTTTTCATTTTGTTTAGACGGCGACAAGCTCATTACCAATTTGCTTCAGCACGAATTCTTCTTCATTCAAAACCAAAGCGAAGATAATATAATCTTGAGCGTTAGCGGCTTCATTCAGTCTGTAATGGAATTCGAGCTTTTTCGGGTCGCCTGTCACACTTTCTTCAGTGTTTCGTAGATCAAAATAGATAATTGGGTATAACTTCTCAAAATTTGAAAGCTGCAGCTGAACTCCGGTATTGTAGTCGTTCTTTCTATATCGAAAATTGATCAAATCATTAAAAATTCTTATTTTAAAATCATGGTCGTAATCAAGCTCAGGGTAAAATTTTGTGCCGTACTGAAGGCGGCAAGTGTCCAATCTTGCTGAGTCATCACCATCGATATCAAATGTGTCAAAGATGTAAGGGTTGTACCTGTAATCATTTTGTTTCCGACTTTGTTGAATGAAGACAAAAACATGCTTGGGGTTTTTTATCCCCGGTGTAATTAACCACGTACCATAATCGCATCCCTTCGGGCGCTGCTGCTATGCAAAGTTTCATTCAGGTATTTCCATTGGGTTGGTTTCAAAAAATTTTCATTTACCAGAGTCTGTCCTTTACCAGTAAAATGCAATTGTGGGACCCACAGCTCAAATTTACGAACAACAATTCTTCTTAGATCTGTGTTATTGTTTTGGAAAATCATTTCTTGGTCGTCTTGAAGTTGAATTTCAAACTCAAGTTGCATCGGTGGCAGCAATTTATCGGAAAGACCTTCGAAGAAAGAGTATCTGTTTAAAGGGATAATAGTCTGAACCATTAAACCTCCCTGTGATAGAAGCGCCCTTGCCCGCATTCCGGCGTTTGTCGCATTGCCATCAGTGTCTGTGGTAGCGTCAGAGTCAAGATACCAAAATTGGTTTTTTGCCACGCTTCTTGAATAATCGTCTGAAAAATCAAGCAGATTTTTGATGAAAATACCTTTGTGAATATCGCTTGCCTCGTACAATTTTTTCCCTGATGAAATTACTTTCAAACTTTTGATCAATGAGAAAGAACCGTTAATAGGAGCTGATTCAGTGTCAGCACCAATGTTACCTCCGTTTGCTTTTGTTTCAAACTTGAAATCAACTCGAAAATAAGCGTTGTACCAGTCATAAAAATTGTCTCGGTCTCTTACTTAACAGTAAATTTGTAGCCCGTCTTTGTTTGAAATTGGTTATTTCCAGGGAAGGTGAGTGGGGTGTTTAAATTAATTTGAACGTATTTTGTCTCTTCGAGGTATGGTTTACTTCTGAACATGTTGCAAGTGCTTATTATATTTTAGAAAAAAATTTTTTTTATTAAATTTCATTTGCCAAAATTTGATTTAATTTCACAAGAGCGTCTGATTTTTTTGGTGTTGGGTTTTGCAAAATATTTGCAAGTTTCTTTTTTGCGCCTTGTGACAACGGTTTTTGTTTTTTTCTTTCTTGCAATAATTTTCGTATTTGTTTTGAACCTTTTTCAACAGTAAATTCACCAACTTTCTGACCCGCCTTTTCAGCGATTGTTTTTGTGGCCTTTTCAGCAGTTTTTTTTGCAACATTCTTTACATTGTTTTTGAGTACTTTACCAATTGTCATGAAGGTGTCACGGATCACACCCGACCCTTTGTGTTTATATCGATAACTCCCGGTTTTTTCATCAAAGTATCTTGCCCACTCGCTTGGATGATACATGATTGTATATTATAGCGACAAAAAACTTTAATCTTTTTCAATCATTAAAACCATTGCAATGTCTGTCCCGTTGAGATCCAGGATATTGTTTCTTCCATCTGTCACCCAAACCCTTATTTCATTAATAGAACGTTTATTCACAGGTTGCCACTTAAGCCGACGCGGCTCTTTGTGAAATGGATAGCTAACATGAAGATCTGCTGTTGAGAAACTGTATAACACATCGCTTGAAATATTGTTTGTTCGGCGTGAGATAAGATCGCAGTGTAAATATACCCAATCAACACCTCTTGTGATATTTGGAACTTTATCTCCAAAACTAGGACCAGTCAAGATTCTTTTGTTATAACCAAGCAATTCATTGAAATTTCCTTGAGACAAGTCAAGCTCATAATATCTGTGCACTATAATTAAAATTCTATAAGTTGAAAACTCGAAATGTATTGTGAAAATGTAATCGCTATCTTTTTTTGTTGGGTCAACTTTACCGGTGTGTTGCTGAAGAAATGTTTGATTCTTTTATAATCATACATTCCGTTCAGGAAAGTTACTGTCTTCCACGCTTGTTCTGTTTTTTTCTTCCAGCGAATTTTGTTATTATCATAACGAGAATCGATGTTGTTCCATGAGTAACTCATTGTGGTAAGTTCGTCTAAAGCGGCTTTATATTTTCCTGAATCCAATTCGATTGGAGGATGAAACTTCACTGTAAAATCGTGTGAAACGTTTCGTTCTCCACCTCTTTCTAGTTTTGCAAGGCTCGAGTCAAGCAGTATGTCAAAGCCCATAATTGTTTTATATAAAAGAAATAATTTTTTTCTTTTGATTTTTATTTATTCTTCCAAGTTCCACAAGCGAATCAAGCAGATAAAATACCTGTTTTTTAAGTTTTATCGAGCTGTTTCCTGCTTTTATTGATGCAAAACTCAAATTAAGTTGGTTGATCAATTTTTCAGCTTCATCATCATAGAAGCCACTTCCTTCGATTTCCCAATCCTGTTCATAAGAGTCATCTTCATCGTCAGAAAGTTCAAAAGCAGGTCTTCGGCTCATGACAGTTTTTTCCAAAGGCGTTAGAGGTCTTTCTCTTTTTTCTTGTAAGGAAGTGGACTTCAGTCTTTTTTTACCCTCCTGTAACCGTTTCGAAAAAAGAGATTCTTTTGTCACCCTTCCGTTTCATCGATCCAATCTCTTATCTTTTTTAGTTCCGCAATGGTTTTACCTTTCAAACCTAATTTCGATTTTCCTACTTTGTAGTTGGGATCATTTCCGTATTTAGTGATCAGTTGATTGACCGTTTGCAACAGGGTTGATTCGTGTTGATATTCAGGCTCAACCGGTCCCGGCTTCGCCCACTCTTTTCTTTTGGATGTTTCTTCCATCAGCGGTGGGGGTGGTGGTGGAAAATCATCACCATCATCATCCTCATATGGGGGTGGTGGTGGTGGTGATGATGATGGTGTTGGTGCATCCGGTCTGAATTCATCACCAAAAGGGTAAGTTTCGTCAAATTCATCCATTGTGTAATCAGGAACTTCCTGCTCCTCTTCTTCTTCTTCCACAGTAGTGCTGCTCTTATCAAGTCTTTTTGTGATTGGTTTAAAAAACTCTTCTCCTGTAAGCTGTCCAAACTCTTTGTTTATTTTATCCATTTTGAATTTTTGGTGAATTTCTTCTGTTTGTTCGTCCAGATTCAACTTTTCTTTTGCCTTTTGACGCCAATTTTTCATTGACATATTTCCAGCGTTAATATATAGAAGCGAAAAAAAAAAATGAAGATTGTGTGGTTCCAGAAAATATCCATACCCCCACCACGGAGGGAATTTCACTTAGGACCCCCTCCTCCCCGGATTTTCCGTTTTTTGAAGTAAGCTGTAACCCCCCCCCCCCATCCCTCCGGATTTTCCACAGTTTGTCAAACACCCCCCCAACCCCTCTGGAAAGTTCCGTTCAAGAAGCGAGAGTGTTAAAAATGAAGCAACTGATCCAAATTTAAGTGAAGCTAAGCCGTTCCGATTATCGTAGGACGTGTTTATACTATTTATTAGCGTTTAAAATAACGTACATAGTCATAGCTTACTCATAACATATTATCTTACCAATACCAAACTGTTCTTCTCTACGTCAAACAGATATACTAGGTAGCTGTAAAATTACCTTGACAAAAGCATGTAAAACGTTCGTTTTAATTGAAGAATTCGCTTGAAAAGACGCAGTGTTGCTGATAAACGTTACTTCAACATGAACGCGATCATGAACAAAGAAAACGCAGAAACAAAATTAAGGGGAAATGATCAAAATAGAAAGAATAACGAATATTGAGTTCTCTAAAGTCGTTACCCTGCATACCAGCCCTCAGTTAAGAGCCCGTTACTTGAAGGTGCAAGAGTAGCAAGAAAGCCCGTAAACGTATTTGGCGACACTTGTACTTCGCGATAAATATTCTCGTTGCTAAGCTTGGTAAAACACGACTTCTACGAGTCAATGAGATCGCGCTTCGCTTGCCAGTTGCCACATAGGGAAGTTAAAAAGCACGGACTGATTGTTCGTAAACAACTCTTATAATTAACGTCAATCGCGAAGGCAAGCTTAAAATTTAGGTTCTCTAGACGACGCAGGCGTTTCGTCGAAGGATCGTGGTCTCGATAAGTAAATGTAACCACTCCTGGTACACGTTGCTGTCTTCTCGAAGACTGGTAACGAGTAATGGCGGCTACTTCTACGCAACGACGATGTTTATTTCGTTTCCGCCCCAATATCGCTTCCAAAGCGCCTTTGGGAGAAAGAATACCTGTTTTACGTTTAACAAAAGTGTTTACTTAGCAGTTAAACTAATTTAATTCCACAATAAAGATCTACAAATTCGGTAAGTAGTAATTTTCGAACTTTATCTGCAGCTTACATCGGAATGAATCGAAGTTGACCCTCTGGAAAGTAATTTATCCGTTTTACCCCCCTCTCCTCTGGATTTTCCTGGGCTTTTGACCCCCCCACCCCTCCGGAATTTCCAATTCCCTCCGTGGTGGGGGTATGGATATTTTCTGGAACCACACATTCCAAATTATGACCCAGGTTCTTCCAAGAGTAACTACGAACAAGGTCACCCTTGCATGCCAGCAGATGTTTTTCGGATGTTAATTTGTGGACCCAGTAATTCTGGTAAAACAAACACATTACTTCATATGCTTTATGAGTTGTTAGAGTATGATAAAATTTACCTATTTTCAAAGACCCTGCACCAGAACAAATACCAGGATCTTTTGCAGTACTTTGCTGAAAAAATCAACCCCCACCCCACGGTTGGTTATGAGGTTATCGAGGCCTATGGTGATGAAATCATTCCACTCGAAGAGCTTCCGGTGGACACCCAAAAAATAGTTGTTTTTGACGATCTTGTTTGTGAAAGCAACCAAAACAGCATAATTAACTATTTCATCAACGGGCGGCACAGAAACTGCTGCGTTATTTACCTCACTCAAACTTTTTACAAGGTGCCGAAAAATATCCGTGATAACTGCAACCATTTTAGTATTTTTAGATTTCTTCCAAGAGAAAACAAACGGATTACAGACGAGATAGGTGTGGATCATAACGCTTTAGATCGCGCCACCGATGAAAAATATTCTTTCTTTTACTATGACAAACCCCAGAAATTAATGAAAAAAAATTTTGATGAAGATATATAATGGGGTATATTAACAGTCAAATAGGTGGAACCAGCCACACAACGACGAGTGAAAGTGGAAAAGTTGGTCCTCCTGGCCCAGGGGGTCCTCCTGGCCCCGAGGGTCCTCCTGGACCGAAGGGTGATAAAGGCCCTGGAGGACCACAGGGTCCTAATGGTCCAAGAGGAGAAAAAGGGCCCGCTGGACCACAAGGTCAGGAAGGAGCACAAGGACCACGGGGTTTAAAAGGCGACAAGGGCGATAAGGGCGACAAGGGCGACAAGGGTGATAAAGGTGATAAAGGCGATTCTGGGGCTCAAGGTAGTGTTAGCGGTTCTGCTGATATTGACATGCAAAACAAGTACGAATTTTTGCGATTAAAAAGCAACCCTTATCCTGTCCACGGTGATCTGACAAAGGTAATTAACTATCAAGACACGAGAAATATCTTTCTTTCGAAAAAGGAAGGCGGAAAGATGGAAACAAGCATTGATATGAACAATGATACAATCTACAACGTAAAAGACCCAGTACAGGCAGATCAAGCCACAAACAAAAAATATGTCGATAATCAACTTGAAAAAAGCTGGATAAAGGAGCTGATATTGATATGAAAAATAAATCAATTATCAATCTTGATCTTCCATCAAACCAAAGGGACGCCGCATGTGTCGAGTTTGTTAACAACAGAATTGATGACACGACACAAAAAAAGTTTCTCAAAGTTGATGGCACTAACAATATGACTGGAAACTTGAATTTAAATAACAATAAAATTATTAACTTACAAACTGATTACAGAGATTCTAAGTCCGCAGTTAATATTGATTTTATGCAAGATGAAATAACAAATATGAGAGATCTTGTCACTCAAAAAATTTATGAATCTCAGATCATTAATTCAGGGCAAAAACGAGACGCCTTCAGATACTTGATGGAAGACACTGATGAATCTTCGAGTGAAAACAATATCGAAGTTTTGGGTATTGTTGATTTTCCCAATTCTCCACATCAAATTAATAAAAAAGCTTACCAACTTAAACTCTTGTTTGAAAAAGGCTCACCCTACCAGTACCGGTCACGCCTCGGTTTTAACTTATAGAAACTTCCAGTCGGTTATTACACAATGGTCGTTGAATGGTTTCCGCCGGAAATGAATGGTTGAGTGTTATAGCACAAGGCACTACGATTTCAATTTCTGATGAAATAACCAAAACATTCGAGAAGTACACCAAAACAGTTATCCATTTTCACAGATGGGGTAGCTCACCCCCACAATTTATATATCTCGATCTGCACGGTACAGTCAGTAATCCATCATTTTTAACAATTGGTCATCTAATTGTTTATGGTGTTAAAGAAACAATTTCAAATGTTGACCCAAGTGTTTATGACACCGCTTTTGTTATTGAAAATGGAAAAATGATAATGCAAACAGATCTTTCTTTAAACGGGCACTAACTACGCTCTTCCATTCACCACATAAACGGTTTTTTAAATTCGACAAAAGGGGACAAAAATTTTGTTTTAAATGGTGCCGAAATAATTTCATTGCTGGATGAAGCGATTTTGAAAAATATTGATATATATTGTACGCGTCCAACCACTTCTTCGGATTCTCATGTCACTGTACATAAACACAAAAAAATATCTTTAAAACTCAAAACATCTTTACGGAATTTTTTCACTGGAACTCTAAGCTCTTCAAATATTTTTACCTCAGAAAAAAGTGGGTGGTATCAGACGATAAACCCAAATTCTTTCCAAATGCCTTCGTCCGGGATTTTGGCTTTTGAACTAAATATGAATGATGATATTTGGAAAAGTTACAACGCAATTATACTTCGTATCGAGTATCAAACAAGTGCGTGATAACTTTTTTCCACAAAAAATTTTCATTTATTATATAACACAATGCGGGACATTTTCGAATTCAACCATATCGACCAAACACTTTCAACAGAGAAAGTTAAAATTCTGAAAGATTTGTATGGTTTTTACCATAAGAAACATTATGGATATGAAAAGTTGCACCGCGGTTTTCGAAGAAAAAATTTTGTTTGTAATCTTTCAGCTGGCAAGTTAATAATAAGTGCCGCAGTAACCGGAGGAATAACACTGAACCCTGCTGTCATGGCAACTTTAACTGGTGTTGGTCTTATTTTGAAAGCAGTGGCAAGCCTTAAGAAATACGAAAAGAAAACGGAACGAGCAAATTTTGCCCGTATCGAATACCAGAAAATACTTGTTGAGATTCGCTTTTACCTCCGAGGCGAAGTTTTCGACGAGAAGGCCTTTCTTGATAAATTAAAAATGATAGATAATTTCGTCACTGATCATTGTATGGAGATTCGGCTTTCTGTTCAAAGAAAGTACGATAAAAAATTCGGTCAATTGTAGATTTTTAAAGTAATTATATACGCCTAACAAAATGATTGCACTTCTTGCAACTATTTGTCATTGGTTTTTTGAACTTCTCACTCCTCCTGATATAAGACAAATACGATACATTACTCGTGAGTGTGTTTCAAAAATAACGTTACCAACTCGTGATGAAGATGGCTACCCAATTTCAGGAGTAGATGTGGTCCCATATTACGATTTTTTTCCTCATAAAGTTGAAAAATGAAACCCTTCTTCTTATATGAAAAATGTAAAAAGCGTGACTGTCACGCGTGACCTGCGATAATATAGCAAATATATAGAAATATCCCAATCATACTGCTTTGATTTCTTTATGATTATCAAAATATTCAAAAAGCTTGCGTTGTGTTTCAACAGAATGATCTAAATGTACTATCCTCTCGTCTAAATATAGTGTCGCATCACCGAGTCTAAGTCAAATTTGAAAAACTGAATGATGGTTTTAATTTGTATTTTTATAAAACCTAATTCTGAAGAATTCGGTAGAAATTAGAAATTAGCCAAATTGTTTTAAATGACTTTGTAAATTACTTACCTATGGGTTTGCTAACCAAAACCGATTGCAAATAGCAATGAATTACGGTGCCATGCCATTTGTAAAGGAATACGAGTCGTTTCGGCCAATATCAGGCCTCGTCAGAACGCCTAGCTTTTAAAGCAGACGTTTACGACTCCCAAAGGAGAAGGGGGAATTGTCTTGATCTTCTACCGTTTTCACCAGGTTAGCGTGATTCATCCACACTCGGAAGTGTTTACAATGCAAAAAGATTCATCGAGAGTTTACGGAGACAATAAAGGCAGAATGTGTGCCCCAGGTCAGTTTCATGATGTTTGTCTTGACTTGTGCTGTTTACGGGATATGTGGTTCATCAAGTGCTTGAGAAGAAAGGTTGGTTGTTTCAGAATTGCTCATTGTTTGGGCCAGCTGTAATAGTTGTTGATCATAGGCTTTAACCAGTTCATTCTGATGTTCTAGTTCCTGTAGTTTTCCACGTATTGCTGCTTTTGTGTTGTTTATCTTTTTTAGACTTTGTTTTCTTGCAATGAAAAACCTCTGATATTTTCTTTGTTTTTGTTCCTCTGGTGTGACTGTTTGAACAGCCACGCTTTCTAAAAAATTAAAAGTATCTTGAGAGTGAAGACAAACAAACTCTTGGTTTAGGGTTTCAGACATTTCTCAATGATTTGAGGTGTAAAGCTGTTTTTTGTACTTGATCAGTGTCAATATTTATAAAAATCCTAGCAACAGAGACCACCAATATAGTTAAACAATAGCGTCTGCATACCTGAAGGCTTGAAAAAATTTAAGACCGAGATATGTTTTTCAGGATGAGTGATTTAAGAAGTCGCGCTGTATTTTTCGAAGCTTGAGTTGCTAAGGGGGTTTCCCTTAAAGTGGTACTATGATAAAAAAAATCACTTTTAGTTTTTCTTCGGATTTCGAAACTATGTTTATTAAACACTCCCCAAGCGAAATTATAAGCCTTAATTTTGAGAAGAAGACCGTTAATTTAAACTGCAATTTTCCGTTTTAATGGTCCGCCATTATTACACCAGAAAGGATACAATGACGTCATACACTCAAGAGCTGTAGAATGCAGTGTGTGTGAAAGTGCCTTATTTAGTATGCAACACGGGAGTTTTGAGCTTTCACACTCTCAAACTCGTGTTTTGCATAATTTGTAAGCCGTGTTCACACACTACATTTCACAGCTCTTGAGTGTATGACGTCATTGTATCCTTTCTGGTGTAATAATGGCGGACCATTAAACCGGAAAATTGCAGTTTAAATTAACGGTCTTTTTCTCAAAATTAACGCTTATAATTTCGCTTGGGGAGTGTTTAATAAACATAGTTTCGAAATCCGAAGAAAAAATAAAAGTGATTTTTTGATCATAGTACCACTTTAACAACAGAGTGCTTGCAATATTTACATCATTGTCTTCGAAAACTTTATTGACATATTATCTCACTGAAGGGATCTGAGAAAAATGCCACGCAACGGTTCCGCTTCACAGAATTTCACCCTATTAAACAAATGTATCTTCAACACATCTCTTACTATGGCTATCTGCACAGATCATCATACGATCTCACAAGACTGGCCAACAGAGGAAAGTTTTGAAAGAAAAGAAATTTTTAAATGGCGGGATATTTCAGACGCTATTTACAAAATTAAAAAAGTTAAATATAGAAAAGGAAAATATGGGGATTCAGCTATTTTAACTTTAGAAACAAAAAATGGCGATGAGTTTTGTGTGTGGGCCCCTAAACGACTTACAGAAGACCTGATGAAAGATGATTATTATCAATTTGTCTACAAAATAGGTCTCAAAACTTCTGCTGACGGCAATGAATATTTTGATTATGAATTAATGTAATCATGTCTGTGTATATTGATTTTCTCAATGATTTGAGGTGCAAAGCTGTTTTTTGTACTTAATCAAAGTCAATATTTGCAAAAATCCTAGCAACAGAGACCACCGATATAGTTAAACAATAGCGTCTGCATTCCTGAAGGCTTGAAAAAATTTAAGACCAAGATTTGTTTTTCAGGATGAGTGATTTAAGAAGTCGCACTGTATTTTTTTCAAGGTTGCGTTGTTAAGGGGGTTTCCCTTCAGTGCTTGCACGAGAATATAAATTACGTCATTGTCTGTGGGTTTCACCGAACCGCGAAGTCACGCGCCGTAAACACAACTTAATGGTTGTGGTCCTCTTCCCATATATCAGTACAAAACTTAATTAGGATTAAATCAGTTATATCGGGGACAGAGATGGTTATTTCATGTAAGATTTCTTCTTGTTTATAACAAGGGTAACAACACCCTCCACAACAACAATGCATATAGGCAACACACACTATAATATGTACAAGCCGCTCCATTTCAGGACAGAAAGGTTGTATTAAAAGCTCATTGTGAACAAGGTTCCAACCGAAAGCCTCTCGCTCTTTCAGTTTTATGGTAAGGTAATGTTTGTAAATTATCTCACGTAACTCTGGTGGTAGGTTTTGTATTGCTTCAATAACCTGACAGTTGTTGAATCCGGCAACCATCAAATTTGACTCACAAATATCTAATCAGATAAAAAAAATTTTTTTTCATTCATGTTCGGTTATGTTTCTTCTTTTTTTTTTATGTACTGGGTGGTTGGTACTCTTCACAAACAAAGCACACCGAGGTCAACCAATTCCTTAAAATCGTTATATGCACTGTGCCAGTCGTAAGTATCAGAGCAAATCTTTACTAAAGGTATATTCTCAATCGGAGGAGTGTACAACAGTTTATGTTTGATTCCTTGCTCAAAACAGGGATAACAAAGCCCTTCCCAGCGGCAGTCTATATAATCTAAGCATATTATTGTACGCACAAGTTGCTGCCTGTTATGACAAAAAGGTTGTTTTAATAACTCATTGTGTACTTCTTTTAAACCAAAAGCCACTCGCTCTCTCAGTTTTATAGCGAGGTAATGTTTGTGAATTATCTCACGTAGCTCAGGCGGTAGGCTTTGTATGGCTTCGGTAACCTGACAGTTTTCTGATTGCAGAACATCGGACGAATTCTTGCGGCCGCCATTTTGGTGTATATACTTGTGATTATATTTGTTCAATAGGAAAAAATTCTGGGCCACTTTGTATATATACCAGTGCAGACATTTCTTAAATATATAATATTTTCTGTGACACATCCTCTTCACTGGTCCGCGAAGTCACACACTTCGTTTTTATACTGTTTGCGTTACACACATGTAAGATGAGGTGTTCTGGGACAGAAATTTAAATAAGCGGTTTTTACCGAAACGAGGCGGGCGTGAGAGCCGAGTTTCGGTGAAAAAACCGCTTATTTAAATTTCTGTCCCAGAACCCTCATCTTACATGTGTGTAATATACTCTACAAAAATGTTTGTAGATCAATAATTTCGTTCGGCGCTGTTTCTACAGAGTAAAATCAGTAAAATGTGTTGCTGTTGTTGTTAAATTGTTGTGGCCGCATATCTCCTTGCAGTAACAGGGTTACAGTTTAGCACAAGGACCCATTCCAGCCGATAACTGAATTACTTAGTGCTGGAATTAAGTTTGATTAATAATCGATTTGTTGAATCATCCTGTCAAATCAGGAACTGGTTCTCTACACTGGCCTTAAGATTTTTGTATCAGGTGAGAATTAATGACGGAATGAAGTCGTTTTTCACGTGAGAAGAAATAAAATAGGGATAAGATCCGGAAGTGACACAATTGTTAGGAAATAATTTCAGATTTTCTCTGTTCCTGCTTAAATTGGTAACTCACGAGGATCTCTTTTAATTTAAAATCTTTTAACATTTAGCAACAGATTATGAGCAATGAGAATTAATATATGAAATAATCAATAAAATAATTCTACTCTAGATTATGAGCAAGTTAACATAATCACTTGTGTGTGTTGTTTACATATGTGAATATTTATTAAATTCTTTCACTTTGGCTGATCAATACGCGTGACGAGAACTTAGGAGCTTGAGTTGGGCATTTAGACAAAAGAAGATTAAAATGTCCTGACTAACACTTACGTTACAATAGTTTTTAGCAAGACAAAAGAAAGGTACAAGACGTACGCAACTTAATTATCTCTGACAGTTTGATCTTTAGCTGGAATAACTAAAATCCATTTCACTGATCTATGTCAGACTACGATCGTTCTAAAGAGTTAGCTTAAAGTTGGTCTATAAATATGCACCGGAATTTATATACACCGGAATTTATATACACCGGAAATGATTAGTACATGTAAAATAGCCTTTTCACAACAAGAAAATAAAAAAGAAATAATGAGTACCATTATTATAAAAATCCAATATTCAGTTGTCCTGACAGGTTTACTCCACAAAATGCTTTTCACGGAGGTGCTATTAAATTCTGCGATTCCAGCGATGCTTTTTAATTCCTGTCAGAGTTCTGCTCCGTCCTGGTAGTATTCTGTTCTTCCTACAAAGCAAAATGTGCTAGTCAGGGGCAAAACCAACCAAGAGTGACTAACAAAAATATAGAGGTTTTGTCTCAGATCATTAGTGACCTGCTAAGGATTTCAGCTCGCTTCGGCCAGCTTCGGCCGGCCCATGAAGGGAAAGTTAAGAAACACTGAAAATGGAACGTTAAATTTTACAAACGTATTTTAGTCACCTTACTGAGTCTAGCCAATCCATTCATGTTCTACTGGCTGTTTTTTGTTTTCTTCTATAATGTCTTCTCCCCTTGCGGGCACATGGGCACCTTGCATTTCAGTTTGTACCTCTCTCGGCCTCAGTGCCTCCTGATTCATCACATGAACGGCGAAATTCTTGATTTTCTCGATCACATAACACAGCACTTGTACAAGAAAACTTGCAACAATAAAGGCGAACACCAAGCTTGCGAGATCCTGAGAGAACTGCATTTCTTTTAAGTTCTTTAGAATTTTGGAAATCAGTAAAGTACGTAAGCAAACCACCGTGGTTTAGTAGTGCTTTTTTCCTAGTACTGGTCAGTACTCCTCTTGGTCAAATGATATTGACCAATCAGGCGTCGGTGATTGGTCAATATCCGATATGCAAAATATCGTAAACACATTCCTTCCTGCTCATGGGTTCAATGGAAGGCATGCAGCCTCCGCTTTCCTTTGAATGAATGGAATGAATGGAATGCAAATGAAACCAACCAAGAGTGACTAACAAAGAACAACCCTCGACCTTTTAATATTAGCTTCCGCTGTCTCTGCTTTTGATGAGCTGGGCGGGGGCTTAAGTTATATATATATTTCAAAAACAAGTACTTGTTTGGCAAAAAAAAGTACTTGGCTTCATAAGTGTTCGAAGCTATGATCCTGATCAATGGGCCCCTGTCCTGATGAAACACTCGTATTTGCTAGCTCCTTTTTTATGGTACACCACATGGCCGCTGTCACAGTGATTTGGGTATCCCCGTGTTTTGGGTATCCCCATACCCAAATCCCTAGTGAAATGGGTATCCCCTCCAAATATGGCTGCCGTGTTTTCGGTATCCCCGGGTACCCTCCCGGGTTACCCAGAACCCTAGCGATTCGGGGTATCCCCTCTCAAATGCGAGTGGATATTGCCAAGCAGTTGAACTGGGTCTTCGAAGGTATTTTTGCCTCTCGGCATTTCGTCCCTACGCAAGGAAATTGAACCGATGTGCCTCGCGTTGCTCTGCATCAAAAGTTTCCCATGAGTGATTAGTGTGTAAACGGACCTAAAGCTTTCAGGATGAACTTAATACTGTATGAAAACCGATGGAAGAAAAACCAAAAGAAGTTTGCTTAGCCTTTGAGTAGGCAACCTCGTATTGCGTGACAATTTGCGCATTATAGCAAACACTGGGATCAGTTTACGAAATACATGGTGTGTTTTTTGAAATAAACATACACGAACCCGGGCATGCAAAAAACTGTAGTTTCACGCCTATGGAACGCCACAACTGTCTTATGATACTTTTTTCTATTATATTCGGTGCTTATTTCATTATGTACGGTGCTCCTGTCTTTATATGCGGTGCTTTCTACTTTATATTCAGTGCTTTTTTCGTTATATGGGGTGCATATTTCATTATATTCGGTTCAAACGCCATTATATTCGGTATTTATTCCGTTATATCCGGTGCTAAAACCATTATATTCAATGCTATCTTCATTATATTCAGTGCTTATTTCATTATATTTGGTGGTTAATTTGTTCGGTGGCTTCTTCGTTATATCCGGTGCTAACACCATTGTATTCGGTGCTTACTTTGTTCGGTGCTTCCTTCGTTATGTTCGGTGCTTACTTTGTTCGGTGCTTACTTCATTATATTCGGTGCTTTCTTTGTTCAATGCTTTCTTCGTTATATTCGGTGCTTACATCATTATATTCGGTCCTCTCTTCATTATGATCGTCACCAGTCTTCTTAAAGAATTCGGAGAAGGTCTGGGGAAGACTGGAAAACCCCAGAATGCAATTCTCCCCTTTCTTGCATCTCTTTGTCTTTTTCAGCGTGGAAAATGGAGGGCATTTTGAAAGAACTTAATCTTGAAACGCTCGTAACTAACTTCAGACGAGAAAGAATCGTTCCTGTGACAATTATGTCGATGAACGACGAGCAAATTGAGCGATTGGGAGTAACTGCGATTGGAGATCGTGTTAGATTGCGTGCAGCTTGCAGAGACTTCGAAGACGGCAGCGTCGGGGTTTCCAGTGACGGTGACCGAAGTGTGGCAACAACTAGCGCAAGGGGAAGACCTTCTGCTGAAGGAATCCGCGAGGAGCGAATAAGGCTTTTCAACCCCAGAGGCCCCAGATCTCAATCCAAAAACAGGAAAACTCCACAGGCACGAACATGGACTGTTCAGTTTGTCTGCTTAGCAGACAGATATCAATGCAAAATACCATCAGCCGTCGAGAAGCAAACCTTACATAAAGCCGGCCTAGGGGTTAAAAAAATCAAACTCCAGTTGGATGACGATGAACGCACTGTGCACCAGAGGCTTATTTCAAGTGACAAAGATGATGCAGGTGACGCGAAAGGATTTCCACATCTACGTGAAGGAGGCGGATTTGAAATGTTGCATTGTCTTCCTAATTGTCGGGACTTAACCCCTCTTAAGTGTTCTTGGGCTGCCAGGGAATTAAGATGCAACTTAGGAGGCCAGTCAAAGATCTATCTAAGACCAATTCAAAGAGATCTGTCCACCAAATCCCTTGTTCCACAAAATTCTTGCGAAGTGAAAGAGAAATGCATGAGCTGCAAGAAGGAATTCCCAATGAGTGAACTTCGCACGCATTCATTTTACATGTGCACTGCTGGTCTTAATAGTGGTTCAGATTCGGAGGAGGAGAAAATCAAAGAAAGCCGCAGTTCGGAAAGTACAATCAATGCCATCCCTGATGATGACTCTTTACAACTGGAAACGGTACTCAAGTTGAAGAGGACCAGGATGTGACTCCTGCAGTTTCTGAACAACCCATTCCTGAAGAGACAAAGGATCCTATTGACACTGTCATTAGCTATTGTGAGGCAAACAACATTCAAAATCCTGTGGAGATTCTCCGTTGCATGCAAAAATACATAGTTACTGGTAGAGCCTTGGAACTTGAATCAGACAGCGAACTCTTAGAGGGAGAAACAAATTACATCAATGTGGATAGAACGAACTTACTAGAAACCACATTTGAAGAAGTAAGAGCACTTGAAAACCTTCGCTTGACTTTAAGAGGTTTCATTCTATGGGGAGGTAAGAGGTTTGTTCTTTAAACGGTTTTACGTTAGAGTTACAATGTTACCTTCCTCCTCTTTCTTCCTGAAGTCGAAAGCTTTACCCTACAAAACCTAGTAATGATTGTAACCAAAGTTCTCCATGTAACATCATTTCTTGATCAGTCAAGATGAATTTTCTCGGTACATGTATTTACATCAGGTCTCCACACAATGGCTGCAAGAAATGTGAGGGGACAAAAAATTTTGATACTGGGGACCTACAATTGATGATCCCATCATTGCACCTCATTATGAGTCTGTGGAAATACTTTTCACAGCAAATAAAGTAGTGTCCTTTTTAATAATCCTTCTTTGGGTTTATTGTAATTACTACTTTTTACAGGTAGCCCGTGATTATGGAGGGCCACGAAGAGAATTCTTTCGTCTCATACTAGCAGAAATAAAAGAAAAGTACTTTGACAAAGGCTTGCGTGAACTTCTTGCAGATAATTACTATGTGGTTGGTGTGATTATGGGTAGGAAACAAATCTCGAGCTGTGTTATTGAGTTAACTTTCCAAACAGTGCTATCCACAGTACCCTAATCTTTGATATTTACGTATTTTGATCAGTCACTGGTACCTTCTAGAGAGGGGGGTCTTCGAAAACTGCTGTTACATAATTAATCTTACCTGGAAAATATACATTTTAGCCTTATAAGGTAAGCTACCAGTTCAGTCTGGGTCAGCAAAGGAAGCTGTTTCATAAACCTTAATACATTGTAGTTTTCTCAGAGATAACCCGCAGAATCAAGAACTGTACTTCACTATTTCCTCTGCCTAAACCGAGTTAACAGTTAGTTCTTGGATCTGGGATTATTTGAAATCAGTTGTTTCAGAAGAGAAGGCATACACACTTAAGTAAAAGTTATCATTTGTTTGCAGGTTTAAGCATTGTCCAGAATGGCAAGATTCCCCAGTTCTTTTCTGAAGATCAGTTGGATGAGATATTCCAGGGCAAATCAGCATCTCCAGCAGTTACTAACCTACAAAAAGGGTTGGCAGAATTAGGAGTCTATCAGGTACCTCTTTCATCTTTTGAATAAAAATGATTCTTCGGTTTTATGAGCAAATTATCCATTTCATTTTGACAGGTCTGCAAGAAATTGCCAATCTTTCGCCATATTTTCAGACCTAACACAGCAGCCACTCTAACCATCAAGAAATTGACAAACCTTTTGAATCCAATATTTTCTGAAGATGGATCAAACCGGAGACGTTATGAGGGAGTTGTGTATGGTGCATTTTGTAGGTACCTGCGAGAGGTAACAAGCACGTATATACACACACATCAAATGGCCAGTTATGACAGGCCTTTTTTCAAATTGCCTTAAGCATCTTTTTCAAGGGAAGGATTGGTGCTCAACCTTTCAAAGACATATGAAAGGCTGTGCACACCAAGCCTTGTCTTGAAAAAGAAGGTAAAGGTAGGTTGGAAATGCCTATTGTGATTGTGGAGGGTGATTGCCATCATCTTAATCATATAACATTAATGGTAATAATATCTCTTGTATACCCAAACATGCAGTTTAGTGTTGCAACACATCACCACATCAAGAAAATAATTTAAACTTAATTGTGACTTCTCTTGAGGAAAGGTCTTTGAGCAGATGCAGGAATCTTCCATAAAAAGGGTCCATGTGGTATCTTTTTGTTGATACTTCAAATGCAGAAAAAAATATTGTACGGGCGTTGCAGAACTATTATTGAACTGCACCTGAGCAGGGGAGAATGTGCCACAACATATTAAAACCTAGATGCTGTATTAGCTTTAACTTTCAGTATTGTTGCTTGAAGGTATAGTGAAGAAAAAATAGAAATAGTTCAGCTTTAGCAAATTTAAAAACATCAATGGGCATCCTAGTTAACTTGGTCCATGCTGTTTCTCCATTAGTCTGACTCCCTCTACCCCAGACATACCACACAGCAGCACAGTTCTTTGCATGTACAATGGGTTGAGGGGGTAGCTTTTTCCTTTTAAGTATGAATATTATTTATATTTTAGATTGAATCCTAATTTGTTTTTTGTTGCTTGTTTGAACAGGTGGAAGAAGAAAGGGAGTAACCCTAGCCCATATATTGTGGTTCACCACAGGGTCAGATCAAGAACCTCTCTTGGGATTTAAACTGCACCCCACACTGTTATTTACTGAAGTTGACAATTCATTCTTACCTTCGGCAAACACGTGCATAAATGCAATCACTTTGCCCACTCCATCACTTAACGTCTCTCTTCCATCTGACGAGAAGCTATTTGATTTATATGACTGTGCCTTTTTGAGTGGCTACTTTGGTAACCATTAATTATTACTATCACTAATGGTGATAGCTGTACTCTTTGATCAAACTGTTGTTGTTAAGTTCTATTACGTTTTCTAGAGGGAGGAGTTTATAGTACACTCATTTCAAGGAGTGAAGTGGCGTGGACCTCCTTTTTGATTGGCTCCTTTGATATTTAACCTGTTAAGATTACCACTGACTTGAGAAACTTGAAATAACAATGTTGTTGTTCAGTTGCAAACGGAAAAGATCATGTAATGACAGGAATGGTTTAGTACAGCAGTGCTGTCAATGGGTGGGTAGTCCTCCTTTTTCAAAACAAGTATGCACATACAGTGATATCAGTTTGTTTTGTTTCTGCATGTTTCCCCATTTACAGCAAGAGGTAGTTATTACTTACTACAAATTTGTAGAAGATAAAAGGTATTCGACATTTGTGTTACAGCATGACTACTGTAAACAGAGTCACATACAAAAATTAAAACCATTCACATTGTTTTGATGGCACACATGGAAAGAGCTTCATCATTATTTCATTGAGTTGTAATGTTGCACCAAACAGTTAGATTGGCTGGGATAAATCAAAGCTGGAATTAGTTATTTTTGCTGAGTGATTTTGCATGCATGTTCAGTGACAAGTATTTGTTAGATTACATCAACTAAACAAAGATAGAAACAGAACTTGACAGTGAAATAGAAAATGGTAAGATGCAGTGACTGTAAAATGTTAAAATGAATAGCCACAGAAAATGTGGCAATAAAGTTAAATTTTGTACAGTTGGAATAACTGTCTGTTGGAGGTTCACATTCTGAAAGTCAGTTATTATAATTTCCAAAGTGCCTAAAATAGGGTTCCTGGGGGGGGGGGGTGTATCAATTCAAAATTATCTGGACGCACATGGTAAAGAGTGTCCACATGTATCTGACATGAGTGGTTTGTGATATCAACTTTAATTCTGTATATTTTCAAATACATTCAATGTACATACAAAGTATAGGGTCTCCAGGGTTGTGGTGCTAAAAAATGCAAGGCCTTAACACAGAAAAATAGTAGATCTAGGCCTCCATCACTTTACTCTGGGGCTTCATCTAGCCAGAATGAGCATTTTTGTCTTGGATCTTAGTAGAGAAAGGCCTTAGGGTTCAAGCTCCAGGCTTCATGGCAAAGGTTTTTGTGGCGCTAGGTCTCCAGAGTCATCAACTACTCCCCATGCCCCACTCCCCCACTACCCTGAATGTACCTATTAGAGGATGTTATTTTCTAAGGGTTCTGTTACATTGAACTCTACCAACTGAAACTCCAAAACTAGCAAAAAATCTAAAAGCTGAGACTGAAAGGTAATAGTCCCATGAAAACACAACGAATATTACTTCTCTTCTCCTAACTATGGTCTGCACAGTACTTCATGAAGTAGTACATGGAAACAAAAATAATATTCCATGGAGGGGGGAGGACAAAGTTGGGTGGGCAAAATTCTTTGTTAGTATTACATAACTGCATGCAGATATCTTTGATGTGAGGAGGTGCGAGTATCTAAAAAAGAGGTAAAGAATTCCTCTTTCAAGAGCTACTCTAATACGGTAAAGAAAAAAAGTCCAGTTCTCAGGGATGGTGAACCCTTTAGGGGGAGCTAGAGTACTCTTTTTACAAAACAGGAAATCCCCTTCAATGTTATTGGAAAGTTTATGTTTTAGCACTGGACAGCTATTTACCCCCCCCCCCCCCACTTGAAATAATAGTTGTTCAACCCCCCACTTTCAAATTCTGCTCCACTATCCCTGTCTCTATTTCTTGAAGTGATTCCTGTACATCCCTCTAACTAGCGACTGAATGTTTAACAATGTGAAGAGCTTTGAGATACAAATCGATTCCAAAGTTAGACGATGTCCATGCCGATGGAATTTCAATGTTTAGTTGCTGCCTGCAGTTGTCACTCAACTGAAATGAGGGAGGGTCAAATATTGGTCTACCAGACCCATCATCATCATCATCATTAATGAAGCCTTCGATGCCATAATGAGGAATAGCCTCACTTCTCAATTCTATTCCTACTGGGTTTTGAAGTTGACCTGCAACCCACATTCTAATGGGTGACGACTTTGTAGTTCGCATTCTGTGCTGCGACCAAGCCCTGCTCCAAATGTCTAGCTTTTCTTGGATTTTAACCAAGTAAACATGGTGGAGAGCAACCAAATGAAGATCATCCAAAGGGTCCAATATTCCCTCATCTTCCATGAAGTAGAATAACTGATAATAAAGTGCTAGAACACCCCGAAATACATCCTTCCATAACCTTTCGATCCGCTGGTTGTGAGTGCTCTTGCCTGTTATAGCACTTCCTCTATTTCGTCCCCTTCTTGATATCATGTAGTCAACAATACTGACATTCTCACGTCCCTGATCTGTTCGAATTCTGCTTGGTAAGCCAAATTCGTTTACTGCTTCTAAGAAACAAGCCAGAACTGTCGCTGCTTTGTTGTTATCTGTACACTGCAACATTACAGGTAGTCGGCTATAGCCATCAATTCCACCAACAACGATAAAGTTCCACCTCACAAGTTTATGGTTAGTGTCAATATGCCACAAATGGTTAGGGCCTTGGACATTATACACTCTTCGTTGCAAGCGGCCTTACTTTCTTTCCCGTACTCCTTCCTGATTCACACGGTGGATGCTGTCCCGAAGTCGCATCCTTTGCACCTTAATGCCTCTTTCTTGAAGAAGAAACTTCATCATTCCTTCCCCACAAAAGGGGAAGTCCTTTGATAATTCTGTTATATGGTGATCAAGATCTTTATCAGAAATGTCACTGAAATCTAGAGAACTCAGTCCGTAGCTTTGCATTCTACGATAAATTGTACTCTCCGAAACGGACAACATAGAAGCAATTTCTTTGATCATAAAACCCTCTTCTACATGATTCTCGAGTATTGACTTTGGGATGTCGAACTCTGGAGCTCCAGATCCTAGACGTTCCCTTTGTGGCTTCTGTTTGCCGTGGATGGCGCATTCCATTCGCAATTTCATCATGTCAGCTCGGTTATTTATACCCAACTGATTCATTTCAGAGACAGACAACAGTGAAACTAGATCAGGTGTAATCTTCTCCTTTTGGAATACTTCAATTAGATTGCCCAAGTTATGTCGTTTAAGAATAGAGGCCATAAGTTCTGTCTTGTCCGCCATTTTGTATATATCCGATTGAAAAAAGAGCGGGAAAGGGGAGAATTGCATTCTGGGGTTTTCCAGTCTTCCCCAGACCTTCTCCGAATTCTTTAAGAAGACTGGTGACGATCATAATGAGAGAGGACCGAATATAATGATGTAAGCACCGAATATAACGAAGAAAGCATTGAACAAAGAAAGCACCGAATATAATGAAGTAAGCACCGAACAAAGTAAGCACCGAACATAACGAAGGAAGCACCGAACAAAGTAAGCACCGAATACAATGGTGTTAGCACCGGATATAACGAAGAAGCCACCGAACAAATTAACCACCAAATATAATGAAATAAGCACTGAATATAATGAAGATAGCATTGAATATAATGGTTTTAGCACCGAATATAACGGAATAAATACCGAATATAATGGCGTTTGAACCGAATATAATGAAATATGCACCCCATATAACGAAAAAAGCACTGAATATAAAGTAGAAAGCACCGCATATAAAGACAGGAGCACCGTACATAATGGAATAAGCACCGAATATAATGGAATAAGCACCGAATATAATAGAAAAAAGTATCATAAGACAGTTGTGGCGTTCCATACACGCTTGCTTCAGTAGGGATAACAGGATGCAGATCGATCGGCTGTATTGCAGTTTTAAACCCGTTCGCGTCTGTGACTGTTTTAGTTTTCACAATATCTGAACAATATGAATATTCCCCGGCCCACTGAAAGACCAGACAAGACTAGCTATAAGACTGAAGACTGTGAAGAGGGTCTGTGAAGAACGGGAGACGTCTGTCATTTGTTTCGAAAAATATCCTCATCAAGAAATATTAAGCTACGGCTGGCTTCTACTTGAACGCTTACGATCGCGGTATCCCTCGCGTTCGTTTTGAAACCAGCTTTTCACTATTTGCGATCGTGCAATTCATGTTCGCCCAAGACTGATTATAACCGGCTGGCGGTCAACTGAAGGCATAAAGAAACTAATCTTTATGTCAAGAATTACTTTACTTTCGACTTTTTTCAGGACATTGCCCCGAAAATAATAATAAAAACATTTGTATTAAATAATGGAGATAAACGGCAGAATGTCCTCGCTTCTTCCAGTCTTTTGTCAGTGTACAAAGAATCAGTGTTTTGGGTATCCCTACCCGGGATACCCATTTCACTAGGGATTTGGGTATGGGGATACCCAAAACAAGGGGATACCCAAATCACTCAGTGACACCGCCACGCCATTGTCCTTTCAAATCTCTAGATCTAGGGACTGGTTGCAGAAAGCTCCATTGGCCGGTTGACATGCTACCATTCGTAGGGCCAATTTGTTCAGAAAACAGCCGCAAGGATTAAAATCAGTCATATTTTACTGCAACTCATTCTATAAATCGGGCAGATTGTCGATCATTTTCATTCTTCCGGTACCAAAGAGGCTAACAAATTATCTTCGCGTTTAAATCGGCCTTTCACTCTTCGAGAACTTTTGATGTCGTATAAAAGTGGCGTTCATGTTATTGTGATCTTGAGGTTACATTCCGTAGGTTGAGGATCTTAGTTGTCACAAAGTCCACCAATCAGGCATCCTTAAAAAATAGATCCATCAGTCAAGTATCATTAAAACTGATAATGTGTTTCTGAACCCGTGGTGCATGTAATCGGTAGTCGAAGAAAATCGTTATTGTGTGACGAACCTTTGCCTTGTAATATTTCTCTTCGCTTTCAGTTTTGATGGCCTGAGGGAATACGATGTATTTCAAAAACAAGTACTCGCGTTGGGAAGCACTCGTTTCGCTTAGTAAACCATTCCCGCGAGAAACGCGAAACGAAAATAGGTTTTGCATTTGGCGAGCGACACACGTAAGAGAATATAAGGCCGCTGGCAAAAGTGCACATGATCACAAGTCAGTCGAAAAGTACGTGGATCCTGATGAAACACTCGTATTTGTGTACGAAATATTACATAATTCACATGCTGGTAAAACATTTGTGAGTTCGCTAACACAACTTACACGGAACGGTGCCAAGCAATCTACATAAATCCATAAAAAAAATATTTTGAACCGAAGATTAGTTTAACTGAGGGGTGACGTCGAATTGCGCAGTGTGGTCTTTAACCAGGGCTTTGTTTAAAAATTGTTCAAATTGTCCGCTGAAAAGCAAGTCTATGCCGGCTTAATCGCTACCATTTATCTGCCCAATTTGTTCAGAAAACGGTCGCAATACAAGGATCTCTTTCATTTTAGAATCTTTTAACACACAGCAGCAGATTATGACATAGCAACAGATTATAACAGCAACAGTTTATGTCTGAATTATCGCACAGCAACAGATTATGAGCAAGTTAACATAACAGGGGCACCCAATGGTTCGTTTCGGGGAGTATCTGTTCGGAAAGCCTAAAATCGCCTAAAATTTTGGGATTTAATTGCAGTGAAAGCTAGAGATTTCTTCGGCGAAACATAACGTCGGACTTTCGTAACAAGAGGACTTGTTAGTTCCTATTGATTTTGGAGGGACAAATATGTCGTTTGATTGCAAAATAAGGTCAGCTAGCATTTTCGGAGAGCCATCAGCAGCTCGGAAATTCGGCTGACGGGATTCAGTTTCCTAAAATTTTCTGCGGCCTAAATTTTGAGCTAAGAAATCCGAACAGATCAATTTGTATTAGCTTACAAAAATATGCCTTTAAAAAACTCTGAATTAATCTAAGAACGCAGAAAATGATATTTCAAGTATTTTGCTAAAACTTTCTCGTTGGGTGCCCCTGACATAATCACTTCTGTGTTCCTTACATATGTGGTCACTTAAATTCACTTTCACTTTGGCTGATCAATAGGCATGACGAGAAATTAGGAGCTTGAGTTGTTTTTACTAGGCAAAAGAAACTTTAAAGGTCTCCTGACAAACGGGACAATGGTTTTGTATCGCTAATTATTACCGTTATTTCAAGTATCCATATTTCAATCTAGACAGGCAAAACAAAGGCCGTTCCTTGTTAACTGATCTCGCAGACGGATCACACGTTCAAGTCAAGAACACGTTTCAATAGTTTTAAGCAAAACAAAAGAAAAGTACAAAACGCAGCTTTTAAAATTGTCTCTGACAGTTTGATCTTTAGCTGGAATAACTAAAATCCCTGTCAATCTCTGACTACTTTCGTTCTTAAAAGTTGGCCCACAAATATGTACCGGAATTTATATACAACGGAAATGGTTATAGTACATGTAAAATAGCCTTATCACAACAAGAAAATTGAATTGAAATAGTGCGTTCCATCATTAAAAAATCCAATATTCAGTTGTCCTAACAGGATTACTCCATAAAATGCTTTTCACGGAGGTGCTATTAAATTTTGCGATTCCAGAGACGCTTTTCCTGCCAGAGTTCTGCTCCGTCCCGGTAATATTCTGTTGTTCCTACAAACGAAAAAGTGCTAGTGAGGGTGAAACCAACCAAGAGTGACTAACAAAAATCTAGAGGCTTCGTCTCAGATCATTGGTGACCTGCGAGGGATTTCAGCTCGCTTCGGCCAACTTCGGCCACAATAGGGGCTTTCGAGAGGTGACTGTTTTCCTGGCTAATTCTTTTCAAATAGTAATTTAAGAAATACCCTTTTGGTAAACCATTTTCAAAAATGATACCGCAAAAAGGTCTAGCGACTTCTTATTTTTACAAAAACGGAAAAGTTCGAAAAGCAGCCCAACCGTCGTCGAAGGCTGAAGAAAATTCTCCAAATTAGCATATTTTCAATTCGCCAGAATTTTTATACAGGGAATTTTCCCTGAAAAACGTCAAAACAGGGAAAATCGTTTTAAGCTTGGCACAGCTCTTCATTGTTCAAATAAACAAATTAAATGTTGTTTAACGAAAAAGTTTGGTGTGTGAGAACGGTGTATTAGATTATTTACACTTCATAATTTACACTCCAGCTGAAAGATCTAAAGAAATACAGGTACTCTACAAGTTTGGCGCTTTTACCACCATTTTCACTACTACGCGACTTTTCTTTTCAAAACACCTCTGAGCACTTTGCAATACGCTTCCGTCAATCATACCTAATATGGAAAGTGTGTGATGTTACCGCAATTGAATTGAGCTCGCAGGAATAAAGATAGCGCCAAGTTATCCCGTAAATTTGCGCTGGCGAGTCATATATTGACTGGTAACACTGCTTTAGAGTCGTTGATGTTGCAAGAATACTTCTCGTTTGGCAGATATTTGTAAAGAAATTTCGACATTTCTTCAGAATTAAATACCCGCTCGGTGGATTATCCTATGCGGTGGATGGTAAGCTTGCGTTTAATCTCGTGAATAAGCTGAACCAAAGTGTGAAGTAATAATTCTAGCTTTTCTGACCTGAAAATAGCATACGACATGTTATTCACCACGAGTATAAATCTGGCAATATCCCGAAGTGTACGAGGACGAAATTCAGGAGTGGATAGAGTATGTAACGGGAAAACGAATCATGATCGGCGTGCGATCAACCGATTCGTGAAGAAAATGGGTTTAACAAGAAGAAAGCTGAAGAAACGTACGTAGGACTTGTTGGATTGTTTTTGCAAGAAACGATGCCAATTCTAGTCGGCTATCTCTAAAATAGGGAATGGGGAATCGAGGAACGGGGAACGGGGAACGGGGAACGGGGAACGGGGAATCTCTAAAATAGGGAATCTCTAAAACGGGGAATCTCTAAAACGGGGAATCTCTAAAACAGGGAATCTCTAAAACGGGGAATCTCTAAAATAGGGAATCTCTAAAATGGGGAATCTCTAAAACGGGGAATCTCTAAAATAGGGAATCTCTAAAACGGGGAATCTCTAAAACGGGGAATCTCTAAAACGGGGAATCTCTAAAATAGGGAATCTCTAAAACGGGGAATCTCTAAAACGGGGAATCTCTAAAATAGGGAATCTCTAAAACGGGGAATCTCTAAAACGGGGAATCTCTAAAACGGGGAATCTCTAAAACGGGGAATCTCTAAAATAGGGAATCTCTAAAATAGGGAATCTCTAAAACGGGGAATCTCTAAAATAGGGAATCTCTAAAACGGGGAATCTCTAAAATAGGGAATCTCTAAAACGGCGAATCTCTAAAACGGGGAATCTCTAAAACGGGGAATCTCTAAGACGGTGAATCTCTAAAATAGGGAATCTCTAAAAGAGGGAACCTCTAAAACGGGGAATCTCTAAAATAGGGAATCTCTAAATCCACAAGCCCGAACTAAAATCTCATGTCTGTTTTTCTCTCTACCATAATTTGGAAAGGATAGATAACCCAAGGGACCCTATAAACGCGTTGCGTGACCAACTCGTCACACATCCCTTTAATAAGGCGCCGTAATTGCAGTTTGAAGAGAGGTATCTTTTTCGGTGTAATAAAATTGAGTGAACTGAAATAAATCACATTCTGCTGATTGTGATACAATTTATTTTTGTGTGTTGACTGCCGATACTACTTGCAACGCTTCTTTAAGTCTTATTCCACGCTCCAGTTTCTCATTACTGTCACCTGTATTTTGATTGAACTGGTTAGCATTTGTATTACAATAAGAAGATACTGCACAGCTAAGTCGCGGAAACGCACACAGGAACGTTGTTGGCCAGATTCCATCCCTACTATCCTGTTTACATTTCAAATAAAGAGTTTATGTTTACTACACGTAGAAGAGAGTCAGAACACCTCGACTTCTCATTCTGAACAGTGCGTAAGATATTTGATGCAAACTGACGGACCCGTGAGGAAACCGAAACTAAATAGGATCCAAACCCACCAATGGCAGTTCACGTTTGTAATGGGAATTCTTTGGATAATTTTTTCATGGCCAATCAAAGAAAACGTAATGATAACTTTGTACAAGTGGCATCGGAACGGCGCGCAGCACTGTAACAGAAAAGCGCTGCTTCGATTGCGAATTGCCGAGTCGACCAAGCCGTGTTCCACCGTGGAAAGGTAAGCAAACATCACCACCCGTGATACCCTGCTAACAGAGACTTTTCGTTTTGTATTCACGATAAACAAAACAACTAAGCGAAATACGAGAGACGCGAACATCATCGTACATGCTAAGAAAACTTTCCAGGGTATACCTATAAACTGTAAACTGTTAAGCACGTTTTCGAATTCTCATATGAACGGTAACAATACCTATGTTGTATTATTTTACTGTAAGCAAACGAAAAAATGTACAACAGCCTCATTTTACCAATAACTAATAAAGGAGCCATTTACGCTGGCTTTGCGCCTCGAGCCAACAACATGTGACTGTGATGTCGTGACCTTTTACGTCTCGACTGTGATGGCGTGACTTTTGACATCTTCAGCCAAAAACATGTTGCGTTTTGAGAGGTGACTGTTATTGTCTAGACTTGTTCCAGATATACCTTATTTTTACTTATTTTCGTGCGTCTTAATTTTAGCGAATTGATAAAAAAAATTGAGAAATTAAAGGCCAGCACAAAAAATTACGTAAATTTCTCACGAGTGTATTACATTCTGCGTGTGTAAATTTTGAGAGGATTTTTTTGTGCTGGCCTTTAATTTCTCAATTTTTTTTTCAATTCGCTCAAATTAAGACGCGCGAAAATAAGTAAAAATAAGGTATATCTGGAACAAGTCTAGACAATAACAGTCACCTCTCAAAACGCAACATGTTTTTGGCTGAAGATGTCAAAAGTCACGCCATCACAGTCGAGACGTAAAAGGTCACGCATCACAGTCACATGTTGTTGGCTCGAGGCGCAAAGCCCGCGTAAATGGCTCCTTTATTAGTTATTGGTAAAATGAGGCTGTTGTACAGCCTCAAGTTTTCTTAGCATGTACGATGATGTTCGCGTCTCTCGTATTTCGCTTAGTTGTTTTGTATAGCCGCTGTGGCTAAATGACCGGCAGCCGGTCAAGGTTTTCAAAACACTAAATGACCGGCAGTTCTATATTTTTGACAAATTTAGGAAAATCGAATAATTTATCCGATCTAAACTATGATATTTTGATTAAGATGTGTTAAGCGATTCGGAAGACCTTAATAGTTTTTAAACTCAACCTTTTGTTTGCGCTGGGCATAGAGTACGAAGCGATGTGTTGTGACACTTAAGTTCTGTTCAGGGCTGACTGCCGGTCAAGGTTTTCAAAACACTAAATGGCCGGCAGTCCGATTTGTTTGGCAATTTCGGCTAAATCGACGAACCCATCCGATCCAAAGGATAATATTTTGATTAAGATGTGTTAAGCGATTCGGAAGACTTTTATAGTTTTAAAACTCAACATTTTGTTTACGCTGGGCACAGAATACGGAGCCATGAGTTGCGAAACAATTGCTGGTCAAGGTCGTCAAAACACTAAATGACCGGCAGTCCGATTTGTTTGGCAATTTCGGCTAAATCGCCGAACCCATCCGACCCAAAGGATGATATTTTGATTAAGATGTGTTAGGCAATTCGGAAGACTTTTATGGTTTTAAAGCTCAACATTTCCCGCCAACAGTCGCGTAAAGTGTCACGAAACACCACAAGCATATCCGTCCTGGAGCAGCTACAGATGTAAAAGTGCTTCCTAATTCTTGCTGGGCAAAACGAAAGATAAATGATTTGACTAACGCAGATCCTTTTTTTCTTGATAAAAGTTTTACAAAAATTGTAGCGAGAAAATTTTGATTGTCAAACAGTTATTAATACTTAACCAGAAATGAATGTGTTGTCACGAATTCCCTCTCCCAACACAAAATTTCAAGCGCAAAGTAAACCAAGGGATCAGTTTCGAAACGAAAGTCTTTCAAATCGCTTAACACATCTTAATCAAAATATCATAATTTAGGTTGGACAAATTCTTCGATTTTCCTGAATTTGTCAAAAAATGTAAAACTGCCGGTCATTTAGTGTTTTGACAACGTTGACCGGCAGTAATGTGTGGAGTTTCGCAACTCACGATCATCGCTTCGTATTCTATGCCCAGCGTAAACTAAAGGTTGAGTTTAAAAACTATTAGGGTCTTCCGAATCGCTTAACACATCTTAATCAAAATATCATCCTTTGGATCGGATGGGTTGGTCGATTTAGCCGAAATTGCCAAACTAATCGGACTGCCGGCCATTTAGTGTTTTGAAAACCTTGACCGGCAGTCAGCCCTGAACAGAACTTGTCACAACACATCGCTTCGTACTCTATGCCCAGCGTAAACAAAAGGTTGAGTTTAAAAACTATTAAGGTCTTCCGAATCGCTTAACACATCTTAATCAAAATATCATAGTTTAGATCGGATAAATTATTCGATTTTCCTAAATTTGTCAAAAATATAGAACTGCCGGTCATTTAGTGTTTTGAAAACCTTGACCGGCTGCCGGTCATTTAGCCACAGCGAGAGCTATATCGTGAATACAAAACGAAAAGTCTCTGTTAGCAGGGTATCACGGGTGGTGATGTTTGCTTACCTTTCCACGGTGGAACACGGCTTGGTCGACTCGGCAATTCGCAATCGAAGCAGCGCTTTTCTGTTACAGTGCTGCGCGCCGTTCCGATGCCACTTGTACAAAGTTATCATTACGTTTTCTTTGATTGGCCATGAAAAAATTATCCAAAGAATTCCCATTACAAACGTGAACTGCCATTGGTGGGTTTGGATCCTATTTAGTTTCGGTTTCCTCACGGGTCCGTCAGTTTGCATCAAATATCTTACGCACTGTTCAGAATGAGAAGTCGAGGTGTCCTGACTCTCTTCTACGTGTAGTAAACATAAACTCTTTATTTGAAATGTACACAGGAAAGTGGGGATGGAACCTGGCCAACAACGTTCCTGTGTGCGTTTCCGCGACTTAGCTGTGCAGTATCTTCTTATTGTAATACAAATGCTAACCAGTTCAATCAAAATACAGGTGACAGTAATGAGAAACTGGAGCGTGGAATAAGACTTAAAGAAGCGTTGCAAGTAGTATCGGCAGTCAACACACAAAAATAAATTGTATCACAATCAGCAGGATGTGATTTATTTCAGTTCACTCAATTTTATTACACCGAAAAAGATACCTCTCTTCAAACTGCAATTACGGCGCCTTATTAAAGGGATGTGTGACGAGTTGGTCACGCAACGCGTTTATAGGGTCCCTTGGGTTATCTATCCTTTCCAAATTATGGTAGAGAGAAAAACAGACACGAGATTTTAGTTCGGGCTTGTGGATTTAGAGATTCCCTATTTTAGAGATTCCCCGTTTTAGAGGTTCCCTCTTTTAGAGATTCCCCGTTTTAGAGATTCCCCATTTTAGAGATTCCCCGTTTTAGAGATTCCCTATTTTAGAGATTCCCCGTTTTAGAGATTCCCCGTTTTAGAGATTCCCTATTTTAGAGATTCCCCGTTTTAGAGATTCCCCGTTTTAGAGATTCCCTATTTTAGAGATTCCCCGTTTTAGAGATTCCCTATTTTAGAGATTCCCCGTTTTAGAGATTCCCTATTTTAGAGATTCCCCGTTTTAGAGATTCCCTATTTTAGAGATTCCCTATTTTAGAGATTCCCCGTTTTAGAGATTCCCTATTTTAGAGATTCCCCGTTTTAGAGATTCCCTATTTTAGAGATTCCCCGTTTTAGAGATTCCCTATTTTAGAGATTCCCCGTTTTAGAGATTCCCTATTTTAGAGATTCCCCGTTTTAGAGATTCCCCGTTTTAGAGATTCCCCGTTTTAGAGATTCCCCGTTTTAGAGATTCCCCATTTTAGAGATTCCCCGTTTTAGAGATTCCCCATTTTAGAGATTCCCTATTTTAGAGATTCCCCGTTTTAGAGATTCCCCGTTTTAGAGATTCCCCGTTTTAGAGATTCCCTATTTTAGAGATTCCTTGTTCCCCGTTCCCCGTTCCCCATTCCCCGTTCCTCGATTCCCCATTCCCTATTTTAGAGATAGCCAATTCTAGTCACCTATCACCCAAGGAATGGATCACCCGAGGAATGGAATGAAAAACAAAGCATAAGCGCTTTATAACGTTTATTGCTCTACGTAACCTGCGATCAGGCTCTATTTTCGTTTCGCTCGGTGAAACATTCCGGTGGGAAGGGCGAAACGAAAAATAGAGCCTGATACAATTCTTCTACGGAACGTCTGCCGCCCACTTTTTTGATTGATTAACATTCAACAAAACGGCCAATCAAAATTTGTTTTGCGTGCACGCTCCTCGGTATGCAAATTTCCCATATGCGTATGTCATGGCATTCGCAAAAACTCCTCAAAAGTCGGCAAAAATAAGAAAATCACAGGCTACGATAAATCTTGGCACTAGCGTTCAAATTTACAACTTGAAGGTACGCGCTCCGGTATTGTACATAGTTGCTCTGTCTGAGCTGAAACTGAATGAAAGTTCAGAACACGACGAGGTTGTCATGTACCAAAATATGCTGCATGTTTGAATCCTTTCTCATTTCAGGTGGTATCCGGAAATATTCTCTACGCATTTGTCACCGATTTTCTGCGTAAAATACCTTGGGAAATTAAGAGATATACCTTCAGTTTCACTCTTTAGAAAAAAGATATCAATAAAACCGTTTATAAACAAACGAGTGTTTTGTAATTTAATTTAGTTCCAGAATTAAGTAATAAATATTTGAGATTACAAGCGAATTTCATCTCTGAACAGCAGCGAATTTTAAAACGAAGAACATTTATTATAAACCTAGTCAGATCCTTTGATATCAATGTCAGAGATCTTTAAAACGACATTATTAACACTGAATGAATAAACTGAGAGTCTTTATTACTTAGGTAAAAATAAATACAGCATCTCGCTGAGAGTGCGGCTCTCACTAAACATCAGCTTATCATTAAGTTTACGGAATTATCGGTTGACTTGTTGATCACTCTTGGCGAAGGATACTTGCTGTTCGTTTTGTTTCGTAAAACGCGGAAACAACCACTACTCTGCTTACATTTTCAATACTAGCTGAAAGCCTTCAAATGAAAATTTGGAGATACGATGCGATAAAACGGGATACATACTTCACTGTTGCTGTACTTCTCTGCTCCGAGTGAAAGACAGCTTGCGTCAAACCGGACACCATTCTCAGGAGAGAAAGAAATGATGACAATTCTCCTAGAACGACGAGAATATCTTTGAGCGACACGTTTGCCTCGGCAGAGTTGTTCCTTGGCCATGGCGGTCGGATTGAAAGTCTCGTAGACAATTTACTTCCGTTGACAGCTCTATTGTTAAAGGGCCAATCAGATTGCGACATTCCCGGGGCCAAAATTTGGCCGCCGACATGAACTGTTGTGAGAGATTGTATCAGGCCCTATTTTAGCGAGCGACCCACGTAAGAGAATATGAGAGCGATGCTAAAATTCGGCCTGATCGCAGGTTAGTGAAGAATCATCAGTCTGCTGCTAAAAAACTGTGAAAAATAATTTCTTAAAAACAGGTGTGCCATAAATGCTCAAGAAATGTTCCTGAAAATTGAGAAAAATTCACCGTAATGTCAAACCGACTGAAGCCTACAGCCGCCAATGGTTTCGTATTTCACGTGTGAACGTTTGGCTCACGTAAGTAATAATCCAATCAACATTCGTTGCTTCGAATGAGTCTACAGTTGGAAGATTCCAACCTTCAATTTAAAAATGGAATTTTGATTCCAATAATATTGTTCCGGCGAACAATTATTTTAGTAGTTTCGTCCCACGGGGACGGCTTAACAATGAACGTTATTAGTATGCGCGTTGGTAGAACTTGATTAGTATTCAAGCGTCGATAGAACGAGTGTTAGTTTTCAAGAAGAAGAGTCGAAGAGTCGAAGATTTAGAGACGTTGTTTTGTGAATTTTCTAGTTTCCGTCCGGGTCGCAGTTTCGTAAAAATTATCGAATTCGTTAGAACATTAATTGGTCCTTCGAACCGGATGTAGTTATCGCCTATTTATCGTTTATCGTTCGGGATGGCCGACAAAGCAGACGAAGGAGCGAATGAAACTTCAGAAGACACCGAGCGGATGTCAAGAAAACTTGAATATCTTCATCGAAGAAGAGCAGCATTCAAAGGAATCGTTACAAGAAACAGAAAAAAGGTGGAAGAAATGGTATCCAGTAATGGAAGTCGAACTGTTATTAGATCCGTGAAAGAACGGTTGATGCAAGCATTGGAAAATGCGAATCAAGTTACTCAACAAATTATCGCCTTGCAAGCTGACGAGTGTAAACAAGCAGAATTAGAAGAATGGCTGGATCAACTGAGGACTGAAGTGGAAGATAGCGTCGACAAAGTTGAAGAATATTTAGAACGTCGTGCAGGAGCTCCCTTATCGGTTATCGGAGATTTTGCTGCCGATTATGCGAGCGAAATTGATGACAAAACTAGTCAAACCTCCGAATCGTCTGATATTTCACAAGCTTCGAAAGCGGCAGAAGAGCTACAAGTAGAGGTAGCTGCACTTACGGTAGAGGTAGCTGCATTAAAGGTTCAACAAGAAAAGAAAAGACTTCAAGAGGAGCTTGAGCTACAAGAGCGAGCAGCGCGGGAAATTAAAATTCAACAGGAAAGAGACGAGGCCGCCCGGTTGAAAGAAGAAGCTGAACTGTTGGCGCAATGCAGACAATCTAAAAAGAAGAAGTCCGTTCGAAATCTTATCAGCAAGGATTCTAATTCAAGTGAGGAAGAAAGTGACGAAAACGAAGAAGAGGAATGTGATTCGAAAGACGTTGACAAATTGTTTAAAGGAATTAAAAAGCCCGCCTTGACCGTATTCAGCGGAGATAAAGATCTTTATCACGACTGGAAAGCGCAATTTGAAATATTCGTAGATCGTATGAAAGTTCCAGCTAAAACCAAGATGATGATGTTGAAAAACTCCTTGTCTGGAAAACCTTTAAGAACTGTTGAGCGCTTAGGATATACACCTAAACAATATCAAGCTGCTTTAGATAAATTGGAACAGAAATACGGAGGAGAAAAACGCCTTTTGCAGCGTCACATGGAGTCTATCTTACGTGCTTCGCCTGTCGAGGAAGCCAATTTGAAGGAGTTAGAGATTTTCTCGGATTGTTTAACTGATGTTGTCGCCAAGCTTGAGGATAATGATCAACATCAGGAGCTAACCGGAGTATCAGCGCTTTACATAGCAGTGCAGCAGAAAATACCAGAGTCGCTTCTCGTGTCGTTTCAAGAGTGGTTGCACAGAGAGCCAAGAAAAGATGGACTTTCCACGTTGCAGAAACAAGTTGCTTATCGCATGGAAGTTGAAGAAGTTAAAGCGAGAACAAAGAAAAAGAAGGAGGAGAGTGTCGAGTCGAAGAAACCCGTCAAAGCAACTTTCCACAACGCAACAACAAAGCCCGATCTCAAGTGTGTTCTCTGTAACGGATCTCACCAAATCACCTCGTGCAAGAAGTGGGGCGAAACGTCGGTGAAAGACAGATGGGAAATTGCCCAGGAGGACTACCTCTGCGACCGCTGTTTGAGTGCAGGCCATCAAGGAAGAGACTGTCCGGGAAGGAATCGTTGCGGTATTAATGGCTGCAAAAGCACCCATCACTTCCATCTGCACTTCGAACTTCGACCGCCTAATCCGCTTGAACAACTGGACACTCTTGCTGATACACGAACAGCCTTTGGTAAGTCTGAGTTTTCAGGAGACGTGGTATTGCGAACGGTACCAGTTTGGCTCGTGGGCTCAGAAGGACAAAAGATCAAAGTTAACGCCTTTCTAGGCGATGGGTCTGATTCGACTTATGTACGAGGTGATGTCGTCACTGCCCTTGGCCTCGATGCAGAAGAAAGAAACCTCAGGTTGTCAACTCTCACTGACAGTTGTGTACCACTCAAAAGCAAGAAAGTACCGCTGACGATAAAGAGCATAGATGGAGAAACCCAGTCAACTGTTGAAGCGTGGACGTTACAAGAAATGTGTCAGGGCTTGACAATTCCAGACTGGAATAAGCACAAAGTCAAGTGGGATCATCTCAAGAACATCGCATTTCCTAAAGCACCTGGAAGAAAAACGATCGACCTTCTGATCGGATCAGATCATCCTGAGCTTGCCCTAGCACTAGAAGAACATTCTGGTCCAATTGGAATGCCAGTAGCAAGAAGGACGCCATTAGGATGGACCTGTGTTGGACGTCTACCCGCCCTCGCTTCTGCTAAGAGAACAGCTTACGCTAGAACATTTCGAACGGACACAATGCTTGAGACGCGCCTTGATGAACAATTGCGAGAAATGTGGGAAATTGACTCTCTTGGAATTCGAAACACAGAAGTCAAGCAGTTGAGCCAGGAGGAAATCCTAGCCATGTCAAAAGTGGAAAAGTCGAGACGATACGTCGGAGGTCGTTACGAGATTGCTATTCCGTGGAAAGAAGAAACTCCCTCTATTCCCGACAACAAAGAGGATGCAGAGAAACGCCTCTACTCTCTCGAGAAGAGCTTGCTTAAGAAACCAGAGGTTGCGCAGCGCTACAAGGATGCAATGAACGCGAACATTGACAAGGGGTATGTTCGAAAGCTAAAACCCGAAGAAGCACATGACGGTCCGAGCTGGTATCTTCCGCACTTTCCCGTTATTCGTGAAGACAGAGAGACCACAAAAGTGCGCATCGTATTTGACTCTGCTGCTAGTTGTAAAGGAACATCGTTGAATAACACCATACTTACGGGACCAAAGTTACAGCGAGATGTCCTGGAAGTTCTTCTCCGATTTAGACAAAAGCCTGTTGCTTTAGTAGCAGACATTAAGGAAATGTTCTCTCAAGTTGTTTTAGCAGAGAAAGACCGCAGGTACCACAGATTCCTATGGAGAGATCTTGACCTAACGAAGCCTGTTGATGTGTATGAAGCAGTTCGGTTGGTTTTCGGAGACAAAGCATCCCCTTACCTAGCTCAATTTGTGGTTCGCAGTCACGCCCAAGACTTTCAAGACAAACATCCAGCAGCAGCTCTCGTTATGCTTCTAAACATGTACATGGATGATATTCTCGATTCGGAGGATTTAGAAGGAGATGCTATACATGTTCGAGATGACCTGATGAAACTCCTGAGTGACGCTGGTTTCCGAGCCCAAAAGTGGTGTAGTAATCGAGCAAAAGTGTTAGAAGACATCCCAGAGAAGGACCGAGCAACCGGAGTGAAGCTTGAAGAATCAGAGTTGCCAAGTGTGAAGACGTTAGGGGTGCAATGGAATGCAAGTGAAGATGTGTTTACCTTCTCGATTAAAGAAATTAACCTGTCCTTCTACACAAAACGAGGACTCTTGAGTCGTATTGCCACACTGTTTGATCCACTTCAGTTCCTGGCCCCTTACGTCATCAGAGCAAAAATGGCGTTACAAGAAGCTTGGTTAAGAGGCCTTGAATGGGATGAAGAGTTTCCTAGCGATTTGAAAGTCACCACTCAGCAATGGGCAGAGCAGTTAGCTGAAGCTTCGAACGTGATAGTTCAACGTTGCTATCGACTTGATGAGAAAGTGGAACAAGTATCACTTCACACAGTCACCGACGCTTCCAAATTAGCCTATGCTGCTGTCAGCTACGCCAGATACAAGTACGTGAGTGGAAAAATTTCCGTGGCCCTAGTGACAGCCAAGGCAAGAGTAGCTCCGATAAAATCCGTGAGCATCCCGCGCCTTGAATTAATGGCGGCAGTACTTGGGGTGCGGTTAGCTGAAACAGTCTCTGAGAAGTTGGAAATACCATTAAGTGAACACACCCTGTGGACGGATAGTATGGATGTAATCTACTGGGTTCAGGGTCATTCAAGACGACTAAAATCGTTTGTTGCTAATCGAGTCGCCGAGATCCAGCGAAAAACAAGCCCTGCACAATGGCGGCACGTGCCTGGTGAGAAAACCCCTGCTGATGACGCCACAAGAGGTCTTGACCTGAGAGATATGTCTACTGAGAGTCGCTGGTTTCAGGGACCTTCCTTCCTTCACGAGGGGGAGGAATCCTGGCCTTTGGATCGTACAGATCGTACAGATTGTACAGAAGAAGGCAAACATGAATTGGCAAAAATCAGCCTCACGTTCCAAAGCAACAGATCGTTTCCTTTGTTAGACGCCGAGAGATTTTCATCCTGGCTTAAATTACTAAGAGTCACTGCATGGATCATGCGGTTCATATCCCGTTGCAAGAGAGCACGACTCCATAGAATGCAAGCAAGCGAGTTAATTTACAGTCAGGAGACCGACGTCGGGCAAAGCAGTTCTCTGGAGAAAGTCCTGGATTTAGAAGAAATGAAGAACGCGGAGAAGTACTGGCTTCGAGAAACTCAGAGAGAACGCTTTTCGGAAGAGTTGACGGCTTTGAGACAAGGGCGAAATGTCTTAAAAGGCAGCCAGCTGTGGAGATTGTCACCATTTCTAGACAGTGACGGAATCTTACGTATAGGGGGAAGGCCGTGAGAGATGTCTAATTTGCCTTACGACGCTAAGCACCCTGTTGTCTTACCAAAAAAGCATCATATTTCGAAACTAGTTGTTGCACGCATCCATGTTCAAGGTCACCATAGCCTCGGAGTGAACGCTACCCTTGCTGAATTACGACAAAAGTACTGGATTATCAATGGGAGAGGAGAAATCAAGCGATGGAAACGGGAATGCAATGTTTGTAAACTCCAAAGAAAGCGCAGAGGAGAACAAATAATGGCACCTCTTCCTGAAGTCAGACTTGGATCTTCGCTGCGATGTTTCGCTTGTTGCGGAGTCGATTTCGCTGGCCCCTTTGTTGTCAAGATTACGAGGAAAGTTTCCGCCAAGCGTTATCTATGCCTGTTCACGTGTGCAAGCACAAGAGCGGTTCATTTAGAAGTCGCCTTCTCTTTGGACACTGCAAGTTTCCTTAACGCATTTTCCAGGATGGTAGCGAGGCGTGGTAAGCCGGACGTGGTGATCAGTGATAACGGTACAAATTTCACCTCAGCTGATAGAGAGCTACGCGAACTGGTCTTAGCTTTGGATCAAGCGCAGATCAAAGAGAATGCTACCAGTGACCGAATTCAGTGGCGTTTTAACCCTCCGGGCGGATCCCATCATGGAGGGCTGTTCGAATCTCTAATCAAGTCCGCAAAGAAAGCTTTACGTTCTATCCTGGGAGAGTCCAAGACTACAGATGAAGAGTTGCTGACGGCAGTTGTCGAAGTAGAAGGAATTCTAAATGCCCGTCCACTGACCTACTGCAGCAGTGATCCAAACGACGAACATGTTTTAACTCCTAACCACTTCCTTCATGGACAAATGGGAGGACAACTCGCACCGCGAGTTGTAGACGATATCGCGTTCAACCCAAGAAATCGATGGCGTTTCGTTCAAGATCTCATTTCCAAATGTTGGAGAAGATGGATGAAAGAATTTCTGTCGACACTGAACACCCGCAACAAATGGGTAGATCAGAAACGTAATGTCGCACCCGGGGATGTCGTACTTCTCGTCGACCCAAGTAACCCAAGGGGCAAATGGCCTTTAGGGTGCATTCAGGAAGCATTCAAAGGCCCTGATGGACATGTTAGGATTGTACGCGTCAAGTCTGCAGGAAAGGAATACCTGAGACCTATCACAAAGTTGTGCCCGTTAGAATTCTAAAGAACTTAAAGGAACAGAACTAGCATTCCTGTTCGAGGGGGAGAATGTTCCGGCGAACAATTATTTTAGTAGTTTCGTCCCACGGGGACGGCTTAACAATGAACGTTATTAGTATGCGCGTTGGTAGAACTTGATTAGTATTCAAGCGTCGATAGAACGAGTGTTAGTTTTCAAGAAGAAGAGTCGAAGAGTCGAAGATTTAGAGACGTTGTTTTGTGAATTTTCTAGTTTTCGTCCGGGTCGCAGTTTCGTAAAAATTATCGAATTCGTTAGAACAAATATAATGCAATCCGTTCCCGATGAATATAAAACGTTACTAAATAATGAGTGGAACGAGCTGAGTATTTTGACCGTAATAAACAGGATTAAACATAGCTTGGAGTGATCTAAAAAATGTAGATCTGTGCACGCCTGGCTACCACAGATGTCCACCAAGACCTGTGGTAGACATCTGTCATCCATGTCTAGCTCTTTCGCCTTTCCTTTCGTCTTTCAGGTCCCGGCAGCTTGGGTAGTCTTACCAGCTCAAATGATGATGCCTTCAGCATTTTACAGCCGACGTGATATTATGACTTCAAAATTTCCGTTTATTGCGTTTAAAGACCCTTTGAACGGCACTCGTACTCAACGAAAGTCGCTTTCCAACATAAAAACACGCAGAATTTGACATCATTCTTGTCGGCATGTTTGTGCTATTGTTGTAAGGGGCCGACCATTTAACTCTTGAGGGGGGCGGGGGGTGGATGAGTTCTAGTCAGCAAGCTTTTTTTTTTCTAGCAACCTGGTGGGCAGGATATTTTTTTTCCTTCTAAATGTTCTGCAGAATATTTTTTCCCTCTTCATTTCTCTGCAGGATTTTTTTTCCTCAAAAAAGTGTCATGTGTTTACATTTACAGAATGTATTTACATTTACATTGTGGTTATTGTTGTAATAGTTCAATATGGAGCTGCAAAGCCTTAAAATGTTGTAAGCTTTACAAAATCATGCTATACAAAAACTTGTTTTTTTTTGGGGGGGGGGATTTATTCTTTTTAGTAGTGTTCAATTTGGGTGTTTTGGACGCATAGATTGAAGAGGAATTTTTTATTATAAAATCAGCTATTTCAAAACTTTATTCGGAGATTTTAAGTAATCATGTCTGTGATTTTTAATCGGAGAATTCGAAAGAATTCTTGGTAGAACACTTTTTTTCGTATTGATAAGCAATAAAAACAAACAGCACTTGAAGAACACTACAAGCAAATATGCAAGTCGGTAGGCTAACCGGAATGTTGTTTTGGCTAAAAAAGAGTGTGATTTAGGCTAACTCGAGTGGCTCGCTGGTTCACAGATTGTCGGACCCTATAAAGCTAAGAATGCATTGCACATTCTGAAGCATAACCAACTCCAGAGTATAAAGGGAGCAAGGGAAGAATGGTTGCAGTTTTGCTGGGATTTTGTAAAGTCCCCCTGGAATGATGAAATAGCTTTGCAACATTTTTTTTTCTTGCTTGCAGCAGTGCAAGAATTTTTTTTCTATTTCATTTGTGCTGCATGCAATTTTTTTCTTCCGACGAGGGCTTGCAGGAAATTTTTTTAGGAAATCATCCACCCCCCCCCCCTCAAGAGTTAAATGGTCGGCCCCTAAGTCGGTAAGTTGAGCCTCCCTTCTGACACCTAGGTGTTTTAATCTCCTCAGACCGGAAAAAGTTTCCAAATCATATTTTGGCTTTTTTCTCGAAACTAATTTTTCAAGAAATTGGGCGCACATTTTAAGTTCGCGTTCAGCGAGTTTTCAACCATTTTAGCTCAAATTTGGCGGCAATGTTGCCAAATAATTTGACACCAAAACCGTATCTCCGAATTTCATTTTTTGCTTTTATTTAAAAGTTATGAGCCGTAAAAGAAAGAGACGAGGTGTTTCTTCGAACTTCAAAGTTTAACTGAGTGCAGAAAATAAACCAGACCAGATACAAAATTCCGAGACATGGTTTTTGAGACAAAGGTGTGAAGAATTCGGCACGATGTTCGTCTTTCTCTCCAGATCATTCTCGACTGGAGCGGAACCGATTTTGTGAACGATGTACTTTTTAAAAACTTAGTCTCTATTTTCGACACAGTTGTCTTTTTTCCTTATCTAAATACGTTTTCGTAATCTTCAATTATTAAGCTTTCAGAAAATATATAGTTTGTTAGGGTCCTTGTGAAACGCCTGACGCTCAAACGGTGAAAACGCAATGTTGTCATTTGGGGTACCCTGATACCTTAATTGTCTTACACCTCATTCACACCAAAAGCTTAAACAAATTAAATGTTGTTCTACTAATAAGTTTGCTGTGTGAGAACGGTGTATTAGATAATTTACACTTCATAATTTACACTCCAGCTAAAAGATCTAAAGAAATACAGGTACGCGTAAGTTAAAATTAAAGACTCTACAAGTTTGGCGCTTTTTACACTGGTTTAAATCTGTTTTACATCAGTTAAAAGGTCATTCCAACTTTTCTTGGACGTCCACTGTATCAAGTGCATTCTATTGCATCTGCGTTTTCTGATAAGCTACACACTCCACGCGTACGTTTTCCACTGTCCAGGGAATGATCTGTTGGCTAAATAAGAAACTATAATATTTACTTACGGATACAATATGTGTTGTAATTCAGTCAAGAGTGACACAAACAGAAACAAAAGAAGACTGCTAAGTCGCAAACTATTTTAACGCCAATACGCTTTAAAGTATCTCCAACTATTATAATATTAGCCAGATTAGCTTACACGATAATAATACCCAGATATGTCTACTAGCTAAGTGATGATAATAATTTTTCCACAGCGCGAGAAAATCGCGCGAGGCCTGATAGACCTGACGTAATTAGGCGTTGAAGCCGTGAGAAGCGGGAGCCCGTGCGCCGCGCGGCCGCTTGCATGTGTCTACACATCAGCGGAAATTAATTCTCGCCCGGAAAACGTACAGAATTAAAGTAGGACAAATTTCTTCGAACCTTGGAATGATAACACAACTTTATGTACTAATTCTTGTTATTAATTCCGGCGTTTATATGTCTGATGGATTGTGGCTGGCTTCTTATTCCCGGTAAACAATGCTTGTATGCAAATTGCGACTCATTGCGACCGTGGAGTTTTCCAAGCTGGCCCATGAAAGGCAAGTTACGAAACACTGAAAATGGAACGTTAAGTTTTACAAATGTATTTAAATAGAGAATAACTTACTGAGTCTAGTCAATCCATTCATGTTCTACTGGCTGTTTTTTGTTTTCTTCTATAATGTCTTCTCCCCTAGCCGGCATATCGGCACGTGGCAGTTCATTCTGATCCCTTCTCGGCCTGCCTCCTCATCCATTACATGAACGGCGAAATTCTTGATTTTCCCGATCACGTAACACAGCAATTGTACAAGAAAACTTGCAACAATAAAGGCGAACACCAAGCTCGCGAGATCCTGAAAGAGCTGCATTTCTTTTACGTTCTTTAGAATTTCGGAAATCAGTGTTGTTTTAAGTACGCGCCAGAACCACCGTGGTTTAGTAGTTGCAGCCGATTGGTGCGAATCGAAACTGCATATTATAACCTAAATAACCCAATCAGGCGTGACTTCAAACAAAAAGTTGTGTGTGGGTGGTTTGACTTGTTGTATGCTTCCGCTTTCTCAACTTCTGATGACCTGTTTGTAAAAATCAAGTGCTTGTGAGTGTACTTGGCTGCAGCCTCGTAATTTCATTAGTTTTCGGAACACTGGACTCCGGACTCTGGAGTGGACAGGGTACTACGCAGTTACAATCGGGTGGTGTCCCTTCTGTTCCACCTGCTAACAACTATTGCCATTATTGGTCACCAATAAACCTTAAAATGCTCCTGATCGACTAAAAGAGCAATAAAAATGGATGTCCGTATTTAATAGCAGAAGACAATATCACAGGTGGTTGGTCTCTGTTTCAAGGGGAATCTCCGAAATGAAGCTGGAAATCTCGCAAAATGCAAAAACATAGAACAATACAACCGTGTTTCGAATATGACCTGAAAAGGGAAATTTCCTCCACAAAAATAAATATACCTTATGATTTTTTACAGCAACTACCATAAACTAAAAATGTCCCCTTTATTCAAACAAAATCGTCAACTAAAAAGTACTTGTTCATTTTGGAAAGCGGATTCTTGGATTGCTTGTTCCGGATTCTATTGTAAGGAATGGCTTCAAGCACGAATGTTACCCAAGGTTATAAAATCCGAAAGTTTGTCCACACCATCAAATTAGGCTGTGTTTTCGATTTCCATAAACAAAAAAGTAAATAAATATCTATCAGTCTTAGTTGGTCGATAACGAACGACTGCTACACACACACGACTTCGCTATATATTGTCCGGAATGGTTATTTCTAGTGAAGGCTTTAGATTATGCTGTTTAGTGGATACGAGAAGTTTCCCTTCTTATGACGTCAATATTTCGTCTTCTTTTTTTTGTTTTTTTTGTTTTTTGTTTGTTTGTTTGTTTTGGTTTTGTCTTGTTTTGTTTCGTTTTTTTATGTTTAAATAAATACGATCTCGTTCCCCTTGACCTATCACGCCACGAGGTGTAGATCAGCATGGAAATCATCGACAGGACTCTGTGATCGACCGCAACAACTGGACTCTGGACGATGCCGAAATGGATCAATATCAGGCGCAATATGCAGTTACGATCGCCTTTTCTTTAGACCTGGCAGTAATCTACTACTGCCATTACTGGTCACCAGTAAGACTCAACCTCCTCTGTAAGGTAACAAAGTATGCAACAGAAGACAAGATACTGAAAGTCACGCTAAAACGCGGTCTAAATTGAGAAGGGGAATCCCCGAAATGCAAATACCGGAAGTTAAGTCTCGATCATACTTTGTCATCATCATCATCATCATCTTCATCATCATCATCATCATCATCATCATCATCATCATCACCACATCCTTTATTTGAACACGATAAAAAAAATTTAAAGCATAATGCTTGTGGGGTCGTGTAATTAATTACGTATAGTACTTAACTACGATACTTCTATTAAGAATATTATTCGAAAAGAAATTGAGCACAATGACTGAAATGGCTAATAGCACTTAAAATCATGGTATTGACTGGGAAGCGACTAAACTGACTGTGCGCTAAAATCAAGATCTAAATGTAAAGAAGATCCTCGCAGTTATTAACGCAACTTATGCAGTTGCGAAAAGAAAGCCTGAAAAAATCAGGCTTGCCTGGATTCGAACCCTGACCTCTGCGATACCGGTGCAGCGCTCTAACCAATTGAGCTAACAAGCCAACTGGGAGCTGGTCATTAAATTGGTTCGTTATATACCCGGGAAAGATGAAGATGAAATTATGAATATATGAAATTCATATATTTTAACTGCGGAATGAAGAAATAAATGCTTTCTTTTCGCAACTGCATAAGTTGCGTTAATAACTGCGAGGATCTTCTTTACATTTATTTCTTCATTCCGCAGTTCAAATATATGAATTTCAGGTGCTTCACCGCTGAATACTTTGTAAAATAGCTTGATTTTGTAAAATTTGTAAAATAGCTTGATTTTGATAACTTTGTTTTGAATATCACCTAAAAGGGAAAATTGCAATCAAACGTTCACACGATTTTCACCGATATCAACAGCTACCATAAACTCAAAAACTTCCTGTTTATGTTGGTTTACTCGAGGGATTTTCATACGGAATTCTTGAAGGAATAGTCAGCTTAAAAATTTTCCTGCCCGAACTGGAAAGCGGGTTCTTGCTTGTTCGATGCATTTTTAAAAAGAATCTTCCTGCAATAAAGCAGGGCTGTGAGATCCGAAAGCTTTCATTTTCAAAAAAGGCCAATATTGATCGCCAATATTCGTAAGTATAGACTCATACCGTTGTCCTCTTGCTGTATGCGTAAACGCTCATGCTAATAAACCGGGATTTATCGTTTCCCTGCTTTTGAGCATAGCAACAATTAATCCAAAAGTCCTGAAATACTCCATGTCTCGGACGAGACAATTATACATTAGAATACGTGAATCGAATCATTCCTTCTACAAAATGCGCTGCGTCAGCACGTTCAGAGGATAACTTGATCTGCTCGATTGAGCGGCCAATACCAGTCTTCGACGTTTTTACCGGTTTGTTGCCATACTCCCAGGGTTTCTCAGTAGGCTCTGTAGTGTTATAGTCGACTGGAATATTAAAACGGTGGCTTAAGTTGAAGGAACATCGAAAAAGAAATAATAGAGCCGGATTGCTAAATTTGGGAACCTCTTGCGAAAGGCAAATAAACCTTGGTAAAATTAAAATATTTTGAACCTCTTTAGGGCGGGCAGGCATTCACGTCAAAAGTGTAGTTGTAAGTATCAGAATCTGATGACGCCTGATGTTCGCAAATTAAAATTCAGGAAAACTTATGGCTGTAGACTTAGAAAAGCAACAAACAACATACATGTTAGACCAAGACTGGTTTAAAAATCAAGGGTTTCTTTAATCCAAGTAAACAATATCCGTTTTAATGAAAAGGACCGAACGCCATAATTGCATTATAAAAAGAACGGGTTTGACAAAAGATAATAACTTTCATGAGTGGTCGTCGCCGACCGATTTAAATTTAAGGATGCTGATCACAAGTGACGAAAGCTGTAACTTGCACAATAATCCATAGGGATCAAAACATTTTTATCCGCATGCTGAAAAACAGGCCTTAGGTCAAGTTTTGCATGACTGAAACGAAGTAAAACCGTTAACGTTCACAGAGCGACAACAACGGTGGGTTCAATATTTCAGTTATTAACATGCCTTGTCCCGGAGGTCCTCTTTCTTCCTTTCGTCTATCTACTGCTCAGTTGAATATTGAGTTATGATCGCAATTTGGGGCGAAATTAGGAATCAGTAGAAGAAATAAAAACCTGAAACGTGCTGAAGTAACGAATGAAAAAATGCGGCTAGCGGTTCCCCGGGACAGGGGTTCATCCTTAGGCTTGAATACGCTGGCGGCCCTAAAACACCTAAACGACTTAAACAAAGCAGATACTAAACAACCTTAATTTCATTTGTCTCCCCACACAGATTTTCGACTAAACAAACATTTAAACAAAACTTGAAAGGGACGTAAGGGATGTGACGAAAGCGTTATTTAAAATAGCGTGACACTGGAAAAATGAGGGGTTGGCCATGCAACTACTTGCGTGGACGTGGTGAAATAGTGAAATAAATTTTACTATTTCCTACAATTTGCACGTGTTTCTTGTGTGCCAAACAGGCCGCTTGGGACTCGCGAGTTCAATTTTGCATCGAAAACTGCATTCCTGAGATGCCTTTGAGTAGGCAACTTGTGCAGATCATAAGCAGAAACAAATTTTCCATCAGATTCGAAAGTTTGTGCTGGATTTTAAGGGTCAGTTAGTGGACTCAAACAACCTCGTCCCCAGGGTCTTCTCGCTTTTCAAAATGGCGGCGGCTCGGGAGAAGACCCTGGCACACAGCAGGTCACGTGTCTCCAACGAGGATGTAGATGAATTCAAAATGGCGGCTACGGCGAAAAGGGTGAGAAGAACTGGGTATGAGATGCTAAGGTGAAGATAAACAAAATGCCGGAAAAAGCGGAAAAAGCTGATGTTCAGTTCAAGAAAAAATAGGAAAAACAGACACGTTTTGCATGTAAGAGTCTCAGGAATACGGCAAAGTGTTAGAGGTCTTGTTTTTGCTGTTCATTGTTTCTTTTTTGTTATTTTAAAGTTAAGAATAATGGGTTTGAGCGTACTCGGCTGGCGAACTCCGTACCTATACCGCTAGTTGATTCAATGTTGCTCAAATGAACATATTATATTTTTGATTCATGAGGCTTTAGGCAATAAATTGCGTTATCGTTACATTGTTACAAATCCGTCCTTCTTAAATATTGTTATAGATCCGTCCTTCTTAAAATTATATGCTTCAGCTTTAGACTTTTGAAATATAAGTTATCAGGCTCAGATTAAGCTTAAAATATAAATCTTAGTGATCTTAGGCCTTAAATAAAACTGGTGCTACAAAATATTTATTCTACATGACTTACATCTCTGTGAGTTCAGTGGAAATGACCCATTTATGGAAATGACTCATTAATTTTTGATCTGGCATATTCCAGGTGCTGTTTTAGAGGCAGTGATAATCATTTTGACTTTGTTGAAAATATTTGTGCCCATTCTTTGCGCTACAGTTTTGCTTGTACAGTTGTAGATCTCCAGGGCTTTGTCACTTTCAATATTGTTTTCTACACTTTATCTTCAGTGAGTCACATTAAACACTAGAACTGAGGAGATTGTGAGACTGTAAACAATGGACAAATAAAGCATTTTAACATTTCTGGGGATAATATTCCCAGGTTTGAAAACATTTTCTGCTTAACAACTTCAATCAATTGAGTAACCTGTAGCTGGGTGAAGTTTGAAAGTGTTTCAAAAATAGAAATGGGAAAGAGAGGATTGAACTCACGTGAGGGAGTAATACACAAGTGATGGAATAGTACACAACTGACGGAGTAATAAACAACTGACGGAACTATCATCCAACTGACTGAGTGTAACACAACCGACCGAGTCTGAGACAACTGACTGGGTAATACACAACTGATCGAGTAATGCACAACTAACAGAGAAGTACACAACTGACCGAGTAATGCACAACTGATAGGGAAGTACACAACTGACCGAGTAATACATAACTGACAGCGTTATCATGCAACCCACTGAATGACACAGAACTGGCAGAAAAATGCACAACTGACCAAGTGATGCACAACTTCCAACTACAACTTGCAACATGCAACTGACGGAAAGGTTACACAAGTGACCAAGTAACGCACAACTGACGGGGTAATACACAACTGATAGAATTATCGTACAACTGACCGAGTGATACACACAGGACCTTTGCATCAAATTCCCTACTCCTCGGGCAAGGAAAACACATGTAGCCAAATGTCTGAGGTATGCCCGGAGGGGAGGGGGGGATGTTGAAGATTCGAATTGATCAGCACAAAACCTTAAGTTACAAATCCCACTTTTTAGGATGACTCGTTATTTCTTTGAACCTCTGTTGTAACTTTAGTGGATTTTTGTGGTGTTCTAATTGGATCTGCAAACCCTTTTTATTTGGCTTAGATTGACATGCGAATAGTTTTAAAGTAGAGACATGAGATGGGAAATCATTTGAAGAGACCATCAAAAACTGATATCCACATAAGAGCACCCCAGGTTGATAGCAGTCAATTATGATATTCCTTTCCTTGTTCTTAACTTTAAGCCCCGATATCAACAAACATGTTCTCCTCACTATTCTCCGTAAATGTCTTATGGTGCTACTTGAGAGAATTCACATAAACATCCAGACATTTTATTTTTGGTGATCATCTCGTTTATTCTCAGGGCCTGTATGTTTGAACAAGTAGTGATATTGTAAGGAGAAATTAGATGTTTGTTTGTCACTACTGGGGCTTAAAGGCCTACTATTTATGTAACTACAAATTCCAATTTCTAAACTTCATGAAATCTTTTTCTCTCCTTTTTTTTTCAGTTCCTGAAATCCTCTCTTTCCCATTGATTTAAATTTTTCAAACACTTTCAAACTACACCCAGATAACTCAATTGATTGATGTTGTTAAGCAGAAAATTTTTCAAACCTGGGAATATTATCCCTAGAACTGGTCTAACATGCAAAGAGGACTTTATCTATCCACTGTTAAAATGCTTTATTTCTCCATTATTTACAGTCTCACAATCTCCTCAGTTCTAGTATTTAATGAGACTTACTGAAACTAAAGTGTAGAAAACAATATTGAAAGCGACAAGGCCTGGAGATCTGCAACTGTACAAGCAAGACTGTAGCACAAGGAATGGGCACAAATAAATTCAAGAAAGCCAAAATGATTATCACTGCCTCCAAAGCAGCACCTGGAATATGCCAGATCAAAACTTAGTTTAACCAGTCCATACAACACTGCTCTTTTCCCATTCCCTTGCACTTCGTTAAATCGAGGTTGCACTGTAAATAAGCTTAAATAAACAAGTAAGCAAATAAATAAATAAATGAGTCATTTTCTATTAAAGGCCTAAGCTCACTCCATGATATTTATATTTCAAGCTTAATCTGAGCCTGATATATTCGAAAAGTCTTAAGCTGAAGCATATAATATTAAGAAGGACGGATTTATAACAATATTTAAGAAGGACAGATTTGTATCAATGTAACGATAAGACAATTTATTGCCTAAAGCCTCATGAATCAAAAATATAATATGTTCATTTGACCAATATTGAATCAACTAGCGGTACGGAGTTCGGCAGTCGAGTACGCTCAAACCCATTACTCCTAACTTTAAAATAACAAAAAAGAAACAATGAACAGCAAAAACAAGACCTCTAACACTTTGCCGTATTCCTAAGACTCTTACATGCAAAACGTGTCTGTTTTTCCTATTTTTTCTTGAACTGAACTTCAGTTTTTTCCGCCATTTTGTTTATCTTCACCTTAGCATCTCGTACCCAGTTCTTCTCACCCTTTTCGCCGTAGCCGCCATTTTGAATACATCTCCATCCTCTTTGGAGACACGTGATCTGCTGTGCGCCAGGGTCTTCTCCCGAGCCGCCGCCATTTTGAAAAGCGAGAAGACCCTGGGGACGAGGTTGGGACTCAAATGAGTCAAAATCAGGCCAAATCAAACCATAGGAAACCCAAGCATAATATTTGAATATCATTAAAATGGCGTTTCAAAATATAAGACTTTGTATGGGATTTCGAAGCGAACATTTTGAGCAATACATAACAACGAACTATCTGAATCAAGTTTATGAAACATTACATGGTGTTGTTTGTTATCCTTACAAAGCATTTTGAGCAATTTTAGGTCCATTTACTTAACTGTGTTAGTACGTGTATAATACATTGACAAGGAAGGAGTCATTTGGCCCGATTTAGCCACTATCACCGCTCGACACGTTTCGGAATTCGCTCGAATTTACCCACAAATATAGTTGAGGCTCCCATTCTGACTTAGCGACTTGACAAAAGGAAGACATACAAGTGATTTTCTCAAAACCAATTGCACATACCTCGTGTCCCAAAAGAATTATCCACTGCACAAAATCATAATTGTATCTCAAAATAGGCCGCCATGGATGCGTGAGGATCCCGATGGTCCCATTTGACAGCGGTCGGCACTGGACACCAGTCAATTTATGCCCTTATGGGGAGGGCCACGCTCGTTTTGGTCGTGTTACAATTTTGTAGTAACTATGACCCGGTGCGGACATAAGATTGTCGCTCCGACGCAGTCTGGTTCGCGTGAGAAAATCGCTGCGTGTTACAAGCGGATAGCAAAAATAAATCATTCCCATTTCTGAATTTATATCCCTTTTTAGGGTGTATATTTTCTTGTTTTTTTAATAAGTAGGTTACCTGACCGGCTTCATGCAAATATAGAAATAGATATAGTATATACAATAACAATTTTAAAATAAAACATTTTCACGCGCGTGAGGATATGAATTTAAATGAATTTGCCGACTTAGGTTCAAAAAAAAAATATCTGATATATAAAACCTATCGACGATTGAAATTGAACACATTTAATTCACACAGAGTACGTATTTAAAATTTACGCAGTAGACCGACCTGTATTACAAACGTTTTGTACATGAACGCAAATATGTTCAATTTACCACGCATGAATAGAAACATTGGAGGAAGGAGAAACACGGTTCACTTTCTTTTTTGCTTGACTCATTTTCATTTTCTAACGGCCAAGACCGTTTTAATTTCTTTCGATAACTTAATTCTCTCCACAAGGTCACGGAGTCCCGCGCAGCGATTCCAGACTACGTTGGAGCGACAATTTGTGTCCGCACCGGGCCATAGTTACTACAGAATTGTAACACGACCAAAACGAGCGTGGCCCTCCCAATAAGGGCATAAGTTGACTAGTGTCCAGTGCCGACCGCTGTCAAATGGGACCATCGGGATCCTCACGCATCCATGGCGGCCTATTTTGAGATGCTATTATGATTTTGTGCAGTGGATAATTCTTTTGGGACACGAGGTATGTGCAATTGGTTTTGAGAAAATCACTTGTATGTCTTCCTTTTGTCAAGTCGCTAAGTCAGAATGGGAGCCTGAACTATATTTGTGGGTAAATTTGAGCGAATTCCGAAACGTGTCGAGCGGTGATAGTGGCTAAATCGGGCCAAATGACTCCTTCCTTGTCAATGTATTATACACGTACTAACACAGTAAAGTAAATGGACCTAAAATTGCTCAAAATGCGTTGTAAGGATAGCAAACAACACCATGTAGTGTTTCATGAACTTTATTCAGTTAGTTTGCTGTTTTGTATTGCTCAAAATGTTCGCTTCGAAATCCCATACAAAGTCTTATATTTTGAAACGCCATTTTTAATAATATTCAAATATTATGCTTGGGTGTCCTGTGATCAAACTACAAAGACTATTCTTTCGGAAACCGGGATTCTTTTGTCAAAGGCACAAGGTTAAGTGTATTAATTTTGGCGAAATCCCACGCCGGTCTGAAATTTGAGGTTCTTGAAGCTGCATGCCTTGTGAGTACATATACATTTATAGAGTAGGTCAAACTTCAAGTTTCTAAAACCGCCTCCCGGAGCTTTAACTCGACAAACCAAGCACATAATAACATACATTAACACAGTGTTCATGTTTCTAAGCGTTTTTATTTGACTTTCATCCGTTCAAAAAGCCTCAATTATCGTATTCACAAAATCCTTTGTACACAATCGAAACGTCCATTAATATTCACCTAGCAGAGGTCCGCAACACAAACAGAGGATGGTAAACCTGTGGTGACCACGAGTGACCACGAATGACCACGAGTGACCACGAGTGACCTCGAGTGACTACAAGTGACCACCAGTCAGAATGCATCAAAATATTTTGCCGACGTCATGATGAGATCATGATCATCGTTTTATCAAATAATCACTATTCTTGGTTTTCACTGTCACGCCATAAAATTTTAAAATCGAAACCTGTGAATGAAAGAAGCCAAGAATTTGTACTGTTATAGAAGATACACAACAAAACAATTTCACGAAGTCTCAGAGAGTTATTTGCCGAAACGTTCGACTGAAATTTGTAGAGCTCAGTACGGAAACGCCATGTTGGTCTCCCTCGGAGGGGCACAAAAACATCTGGAATTCAATTCTACTCTTTAAGCGATTACTTTTGTCTCGTGAACTACTATACAATCACATTACTTTCCCTCCTAGTACTTTAACTGTCCAAACTGCTGAAAATCACAAGGAGAGTCCTTTTTTGCGTAGGAGAAAGCTTTCACACGAACGCTGTGTTGGTGTCACGTAGGGTGAAAAGACAGAAATTTAATATTCTGTATTTTTAAAACGGAAAACGCTACCGGGCTGGTAACTTGTGAAAAGACATATTTTTAAGTCATCTTCAACCTGGTGGGGATATAAAATCTGAAGACCTCGCGATTTATGATTTTAGAATTTTATGACGTCACGTGAAAACCAGCAATTTAACGGCAAACTGACCGCCTCTTGAGGCCTTAATATCTGGAGTCGACATTCCGCCATTTCTGACTGAATGGGGTAGGGGCTAGGGGATGGGCAGGGAGGGGGATGGGAAGTACAAACTTCCCGCCACCCGCACCCTTTAATCTCGGTTCTCGCCACTTGTCTTAACTTTTTCTCTCGCTTTTTGTACATTAAAAACCACCACCATATTTTAACGAGAACTTTTCCACTAAAACCAACCCTGAAGAAAAGCACAGAATTGACAGGTAGTGAGTGACAATTTCAGCGATCTTTAATGGTTCTTACATGTGAGAGCCCAATTTCCCCTGTAATATGGCATAATTCGTTTAATTGTTAAACAGTATGGTGGTTTACGCTATAAATCAGAGTAATAATACAATCAAACCACTTGTTAACTACAACAGTCTAAAAAGAGGAAATCAAAGTAATTATCTATCTTAGATTTCTTTGAATATTATTGCAGCTGTGAGTACGTAGAAATCGTTTGCAAGTCTCGCAAATCCCGCATGACGTTAAACACATAATGGTAGAATGACAAATGTAAACAACTAGGCCGACGATGAGATAATGCCGCCTATAATTAACCTGATTAACTGGAAACTAGCAAATTTATCAAGCTGAACTACTTTTAAGAGTATTATAGAAACCAAAACTGACTCTCGAGTGACTAGCCCTAGACACCGTTAAACACCTTTGGACAAAAAACAGAGAAATTGGTCGTGACTGTTAGGAACATAATGGTGTGAATCATTTAATTCTCAACAAGATTTTAGTAGAATCAAAAGCGAGAGGATTTAGAGAAAACCAGTTAGAATTTTGTAATTTTAAAATCTTGTCCGATTTGTGTTACTCGCGAACTCGTTTAGATTGCATTGCATTACGTAACAAGAAAAACCCTCAAAGCATTCTAGCTTCCAGGCCAATTTGAACACCATCAGAAGAGGTATTTTTACTTTAAAAACTACTTAATAAACTACACCGGTCAACCATAATGACCATTAAGCTGAGTTACACAATGTTAAGTCCAAAGTCAAAGGAACTGATTATAAACTGCTGGGCATACGTGAGTCTTTCATACAACGTACGATTCACGATCTACGATCAGCGGCGGTGATAGCCTGTTCCAGGCGTTCAGATAGTGGAGCGCAAGCGAAAACTAAAGCGAGCGAAAGAGCGGGAAAAAACGAGGGGAGACTGCTCGCTTTATTTTTCGCTCGCGCTCCACTATCTGAACGCCTGGAACAGGCTACGGCGGTGATGAAGAAACACGTGACAAAATTTTATAGCGTGTGAAATTTCACAGGGGTAGTTATACCGAGACTTAGAAGACTGTAAATTCTTATCTCAACGAGCCGTCCCTTTTGTATTCGCTGTTATGGCGCAAATATGTATTTATGACACAAATTTTTTTTATCTATTTTCTGCAAAGACTTATCTTCGAGAAATTGAGAGACCGGCATTTGGCAAGGCTTTATTTTCACGATTTGAGAAAAAATGGGTTGTCAATGGCAGTGTGTGTTCAATTAAATATGGCCTTTATTTGCTTTTTGCATGGGGGCGCAGTGGTGTAGTGGTTAGCACATTGGACTTCGACGGTCAGTGGTTCGAGGCCCAGTCCATGCCACTGTGTTGTTTCCCTAGACAAGAAGCCCCAAATTGTCTTTTTAATTTTCCACCCAGGTGTATAAAATGGGTTCTGGCGCCATACTGTTGGGGGTAACCCTGGGATGGACCAGCATCCCATGCAGGAGGGAGTAGCAATACTCTCAGTTGCTTCATGCTACAGAAACCGGGATAAGCTCCGGTCGTGTTGGCCCTCTTGACTCGTGTGCGACTTTACCTTACCTTTACCTTATTTTAAAGAAAAATAAACGATACAAAAACCCGTCGTTTTGTCGACTTCCTGATTTTTTTGTAGCTATAATAAAATGCAACAGAAATTTCATTTTTAAAATTATAATTATTTTTAACGATATTTTTGAACAAATCTAAGCAAATCACTCTTTCTTTCACTCACTCGTGGTCATGGAATTGACTATGAGTGAGTGAATTAATTTAAGGCAATCTTTGTATTTAAGTAACTCTCCAGAAACGGTCTATTCGGGGCTAAACATTAATAACTTGAAAAAATGATGCAATGATGACGTCTGCCAAATTCACTCGTGCATTATTATTTCTCATTTTATCTTTCTTTCTTTCTTTTTTTCACCCTTGGTCACTGATAGCCTTCGAAGGTGAGGGTGGGGAGGGAGGTGGACAGAGTTTGGGACCCCGAGTAGAAAAGAGCGGGAGGTGTATGGGAGGTGGAAAAAAACGCGGGTAGCGTGAGTGGAAAGCGAGAGAAATAATTAAAAAAGAGGCGGTAACTGTCCGTCCCCTAGCCCCTCCCCATTCAGATATGGCGGAAATGTCGAAGCCAGGTATTTAAGGCCTCATGAAACGGTCAGTTTGCCGTTAAATAGTGATTATTTGATAAAATGATGTAACGATGACGTCACTCGTGGTCAACTCGTGGTCACTCGTGGTCACTCGTGGTCACTCGTGTGTACTTTTAGACACGATCGTGAGAGAGAAGTGCTTAGCCTTCAGTGTTTTTGTCGATACAGAGACAGAGGCTGTGATTGGAAAGAAGAACTCAGGGACTTAAAGGTATTGAAACTTAAAACATGCAACAACTTAGGTCCCCAGACACAGATGACTAGTCAAGGTCACGCTATGTTAGGTGATTCTGTCAAATATCTACCAATATGTATTCATTTATAATGCAACTGTTGTCCGAGCTCAAAAGTGAGAAAAAAAAATCAAATTTCATTAACAGCAAAACACTGAAATACAAACAGTACCTTGATGAAGCACATGCACTGCTCAACATTTTTAGATGGTCACACTGGGCAAATATCTCTTCCACGAGCTTAACAGAAATACGACCACATTTTATTTTTGACTGGCAGATATGAACAGTTAAAACGGGAATAATCATTGAATTGATGGAAGAGCATAAGGGAAGTGACAGTTGTGAATTTCGCCTTCATGAAAAGGCCTCCCCTTTTCACGACAGTAACGAAGGGGGGAGTGACAAAATCGTTTGAGATGGCGTGACGTTGTACTGAATGACAGAGGTTTAACTGGTAGCTGAGATTGGCATATGGATGAAATGAAAAATACTAATTTAGAAACGAGGGTCTCTTTACAACAGCTGTCAGTCTGTTAAGTTATTATTTATAAAAATCGTATACCTTTTTTCTTTATTGAATTTTTTCATGTTGTAAGCAATTCTGGGCACAACTCTCAAATTGGTCTTTTGCAATAACCACTGATTACTTGTCCTTTGCCGAAAAGACGTTATTTAAAATAACCAGTTTCCTATTATTCTCCCCATAGTGGTTATTTGATATAACCTGTGAGTTTTCCCAAAAAGGGTTTTTCTTAACCAGTTGCGTTAAGTGATTATATAAGATAACCACACTTAATGGGAAATAACCGCACTTAATGGGATCATGGTTATAAGAAATAACCACTTTATGGGAAATTGATTCTATCAAAACGCCACTTTCCAGCAAATGGCAAAAAAATGCTTATATCAAATAACCATTTTAGAATGGCGACAAATTGGTTATTTCAAATAACCACTTTGAGAACTGCGCAAAGAATTGGTCATCAGTCAAAAAACCAATTTAAATAGTGAAAAAAGTACAGGATATATGTTCAATAGTAAATTTACAAACGTCCCATATTTGTTCAATGTACTTGGAGCGAAAGTAGTCAGCCGATAGTTAAATTTTGAATAAATAGAATACTTAACGGTGTTCACCGATTTATTTGGACTATATTCATGAATGGATTATCAGTAAATTCTTCCGCACTTTACGGGCCGACATTTTACTTGAAAACTGAGTCCCCAGAATTTAACACGTCCATCCTGCTCTCTTCGATTCGTACATGTATGAACCCTCTTCGGTCTCAAAGGCTCTTAGGACTCTTTAATTCACTGTAGCTTGGTAACAGCCTGGCATTTTTTAAAATAATTTTCTAGCCACGGGGGGGGGGGGGGGGAGTGGGTAGCAGTTAATGAAAACGTTTTGGTGGTGGTGTTCCCCAGGGCTGTGGGATACTATTTTCTCTCTTAGTGGAACTGGAATACCTGTTAGTTGTTCCTGTGCGTATCTGAAGTATTTCAAGTTTATTATCAGGGTCGTTCAGAGTAAATAAAGAGTCAGCCTAACCAACAGCCTGCAAAGGTTTTCTTCGTTATTTTTATTATTCGGCAATAATTCTTATCATCAATTTTTTCTGTTCAAAAACTTTCCTCTACAAGGCACATGAAGGCAGCTGTCAGTATGGTAGTACACAGTGCCAAGCGTGTGGTGAGTCTATGGAAAGAAGGCATCTTGAACAACACAGATTAAATGATTGTATCAACAGGGCGGTGACGGATATGTGCATACTGCGGACAGGGTCTGGAAGAGGGGGAGGGTTGCGATCCCGCATTCCCGCTCCTTTTTCACAAGAATCCCGCATCCCGCACTTTTTCATCGCTATCCCGAATCCCGGTTTTTCTTTCCCAAAAATACATTAAAAACGACTAATTTCTGCAAAAGCTAATAAATTTAAGATGCAGATTGGCCGTTTCGATTGATATTTTCCGTTCACCTGGTTGATTCGCTTTTGCCGTTAGAACGTTTACTTGGGTCGTGGCGATTTCCCGAATTCCCGACAGACAAGCAAAAAAATCTC